>OY756209.1:77845364-79166198 GCA_963576795.1 Metopia argyrocephala | reverse complement strand
CGGAAGGTGGACTTACGCCCTTGTCCCTCAAGTGGACGCTTGGCTAAATCGTCAGCACGGTGAGGTAGATTACTACCTCACGCAGTTGCTGACGGGCCATGGGCACTTTCGGTCTTTCCTGTTTAAAATAGGAAAGGCCGTAAGTCCCACATGCGTCTACTGTGGAGCACAATCCGACTCCGCTTTCCACACTTTCTTTGAGTGTGAGAAGTGGATGTTGGAGAGGCGTGCACTGGAGAGGGATCTTGCCATCTTGACTCCCAACACCATCACGGGAGTCATGTTAGGAAGCCTTGCTGCATGGAGAATGATCGCCTTTTTTGTGAGAGGGATCCTTCGTCGGAAGGAGAGAGACCTTGCAAGGTCGGTGGCACCGTAGGGTCCAAATGGACCGGACTATAAGGCTCCATCCTGAAGTAATGTCATAAGTTGACGGTCCCAGGATGGAGCCGGGTGATATAGAGAGGGGTTTTAGCCGGTAGGCACGCAATAACTGCGTGGAGTCCGGCACGACGGGTGGCAACAACCACCTAAGTGCGTAAATGCATTTCCCCTCTCTCCACAAAAAAAAAAAAAAAAAAAAAAATTATTATTATTATTATTATTATTATTATTATTATTATTATTATTATTATTATTATTATTATTATTATTATTATTATTATTATTATTATTATTATTATTATTATTATTATTATTATTATTATTATTATTATTATTATTATTATTATTATTATTATTATTATTATTATTATTATTATTATTATTATTATTATTATTATTATTATTATTATTATTATTATTATTATTATTATTATTATTATTATTATTATTATTATTATTATTATTATTATTATTATTATTATTATTATTATTATTATTATTATTATTATTATTATTATTATTATTATTATCATTTAATATCACAGTTAATTCCAACGTCTAAAAAAACTGGTCCACAAAAATGATGTTCCGGATCGCAACAAACAATCTTAGGTACCATCATTGACTTATTCTACCTTATATCTAAAAATCTGCGTATCACACCTGCTGTTCCAAGTATTGCAATCTTCTGTATCTCATTAGGGCTGATGAAACATGGTATTCTGTTAAGGTGCTCGTTATGTCTTTTAGTAACAGAACCCAGTGCGCCAACTATCACTGGAATGACCGATGTTTTCGCCTTCCACATTCTATTAATTTCTATTTCCAGGTCCCGGTATTTGCTTAATTTCTCTGCTTCTTTTATGGCAATGTTAAGGTCATCCGGTATCGCTACATCAATTAGCCAACACTCTCGTGTATTTCTATTATGCCAAACGATATCCGGTCTATTGGCATTGATTGTACGATCAGTTATGATTGGAAAATCCCACATAATTATGTTATTATCCTTTTCAATAACGGATACTGGCCGGTGTTCGTACCATTTGTCAGACACTTCTATTTTGGCTTGCTTCAGAATGCGCCAGTGTATATATGTAGCCACTCTATTATGTCTCTCCATGTATTGTCTTCCAGCTAAGATGGGACAGCCGGATACAATGTGACTAATATGTTCTTCATATTGATGACATAGTCTGCATTTGGAGTCTATAGTTTGCCCTAAAATGTTCTTCTGGTGGTATCTTGTATTTAAGGCTTGGTCCTGAGCTGCAACTAAGAGGCTTTCGGTTTCACCCTTAAGGCCTGATTTTTTTAACCATTTAAAAGTGTGATACTTGTTGTAAAACTGTTTCGTATCTATATTGGTTAAAAATTGTCCATGTAATGGCTTTTCTTTATATTGCATCAGCTTCTCTTTTATGATTGCAGTTTTTATTATTTGCTTCTCTCTAGAACCATATTTTCTACATATTTCATCAGATATATTTGTGACCGAGTATCGCTTTTTGTTGTTCTCATGTATTTCAACGAGGCTCATATAAATGTCCTTTCGTTCCTTTATGTAGTTGCTTAATTGAACCATAGAAGATTTCCATGACGTAACTAAGTCTATTAGTCCACGTCCTCCTTCTTTTCTCGGTAGATAGAGACGATTTATGTCGGCTTTAGGATGATGCATGCCATTCATTGTTAGACATTTACGTGTTTTTCGGTCGATATTTTCTAGTGCATACTTGGTCCACTCGATGATGCCAAAACTGTACTGCATTACTGGAAGTGCTATGCTATTAATGGCCTCTATTTTATTTTTAGCATTTAGTTCACTCCGCAGTATAATTCGGATCCTACGAATGTATTCGTTTTTTAATTTTGCTCTCATTACTTCATGATTTATTTCATCATGCTCATCAGCTCCGAGATATTTATACAACTCTAAATGTTCTAGTTCCCTGATGTATGTAGAATCGTTGGTATTAATATTCTCCTTGATCGCGACTTTGCCTTGTTTTAAAGTAATTTTTGCGCATTTATCCAATCCAAATTCCATTCGTATATTATTGCTAAATTCTCTCACAATATCCAGCGCTTGTTCAAGTTGGTATTCATTTTTGGCATATAGCTTTAAATCGTCCATATACAAGAGGTGATTTATACTCCTTTGGTTTGACAGTTTATAGCCTATGTCTTCCGCTGATAGTAGTTGACTCAGGGGGGATATAGCCATACAGAATAATAGCGGTGATAAGGAGTCGCCCTGGAAAATTCCTCGTTTTATATAAATGTATTCTGTATTTATGCTGTTGTTTCTGTTATACAGATGTATTCGAGTTCTCCAGGAGAGCATAGCTTTGGCAATAAATTTTGAAATATTCGAGTTGACTTTATATATGCTTAATATTTCAAGTATCCATGAGTGAGGGATGCTGTCAAATGCTTTTTTATAGTCAATCCATGCCATACTAATATCATGTTTTTTATTCTTTGCAGTTTCTATTACCATTTTATCTATCAGTAATTGATCCTTGCAGCCTTGACTACTTTTTCTGCAACCTTTCTGTTCAATTGGTAATAATTTATGCTCAATTAGGTGATTGTATATATTGTCCGATAGATAGGATGTTAGAATCTTATACATAGTTGGTAAGCATGTGATTGGCCTGTAATTTTTAGGGTTTTTGGGGCATTTGCCCTTATATAGCAGATATGTTGAACCTTCAGTTAGCCACCCTGGGATATCATTTACGTTATTTATGATAGAGTTATAAGCTTTTACAAGACTTTGGTGTATAGAAGTTAGTTTCTTGAGCCAAAAGTTTTGTATCTTGTCTGGTCCAGGAGCTTTCCAATTGTGAGTTCTTTCAATTAATTTGACTAGATCTTTGATATCGACATTGGACCATTTTTGTTGAGGTATCTTACTATTGTTTTTCTTTATTCTTTTAATCCAATCAGCGTTATAGTGTTGTTGTTCATCTTCTAAAATGGATCGCCAGAATTGATCTATTTCTTCTTTTTTTGGGATTTCCGCTACTTGTTCTACTTTATTGTTGAGCTGCCTATATAATTTAGATTTATTTTCCACAAACAATTTGTTCTGTTCATATTGTAATTTCCGTTTTTTGTACCTTCTAATTCTCTGTGATTTAGCCTGTAGCTTCATTTTGATGACTTGTTCAGAAGCCATTACATTTTCAATTGTGACTGGGGTTTCCTTCATAATTCGTTTTAGTTTGTTGTGAAGTTTTCTTGAAACCTTACCACCTTCTTTTCTATACTCGCTTATTATCGATAGTTGGTATCTGAATTTAGCAATTTGCTCATTGATTCTTTTACTCCACCTTGGCTCATTACTATTGGCTGGTCTTCCTGGATTGGTATATCTTTCGCCTGCTATTAAGCTCGCAGTTGCATAAATTAGGTGGTTTAATTCCGTAAGATTATAATGTTTACCCTCAATTATTTTTCCTATTACCTCATTTGCAATTTTAATTTGTTTATCTGTATCTTTTCCATATCTGATCTTGTTAATGGGCTTTCTCTGACTCATGGGTATACAATTTATTTCAGCTATTTTCTCTCTTAATCTTATTTCAAATTCGCTGTTATCATTATTTGGTTGTGATGTTGGACCAATGTTCTCGTTGTTATTATCTTCTAATATTACGTTAGTGTTCGAATTAGGTTGGTGCTCTGTTCCTAAGTTATTTGTGTTCTGTTCCTCATTAGAACTTCCATCTTCATCAATGTTCTCGGTATTACTAATTGTATCTTTAATTCGGCGTTGAATATTTTCTAACTCATATGTTGTGAGTTTCTTACTTCTTAAAATATAGTTACGTTGGTTGTTTAGTTTAACTACATTCATTTCCTTATGTATGTTCGGATGTTTTTCACGCCATATTGCAAAGGTGCCCGCCATCATACCATCAGGATGTTTCATTTCCACAGCCTGATAGTACGCTTCGATTATTCCAATATATTCTTCTTTAGTCCACTTATTTCTATGGTTAGTTTGTATTACGTTTTCGGATATTTCAGTGGGTGGATCGAATGGTTGTTCATTTGGTCCAACTTGAGCTGAATCGATTTGGTTACCATCTGAACTGATCCTTTGGTTTCTTGGTGACTGACGTAGATTTCGTTGGATGACGACCTGAGGTACTACGTCTGTCCTCCTGCCGAGCGCGACATCGTCTCCTTCACGGGGCTCGATCTCGTTTACGCTGTTAAGTCTCTTTCTTCTAAGTCTTGTGTTCATATTTGATTTCAGGCACGCAGGCCGGTTGATGGTTTTGGTTCACGTTGGGTATTTTATTTCCCCAATACCTGTTACCGGTATTCCCTCATCCACCACCTAGGGACGCGTCTGGTAGGAGATCCATCAACTCCCCCAGATTATTATTATTATTATTATTATTATTATTATTATTATTATTATTATTATTATTATTATTATTATTATTATTATTATTATTATTATTATTATTATTATTATTATTATTATTATTATTATTATTATTATTATTATTATTATTATTATTATTATTATTATTATTATTATTATTATTATTATTATTATTATTATTATTATTATTATTATTATTATTATTATTATTATTATTATTATTATTATTATTATTATTATTATTATTATTATTATTATTATTATTATTATTATTATTATTATTATTATTATTATTATTATTATTATTATTATTATTATTATTATTATTATTATTATTATTATTATTATTATTATTATTATTATTATTATTATTATTATTATTATTATTATTATTATTATTATTATTATTATTATTATTATTATTATTATTATTATTATTATTATTATTATTATTATTATTATTATTATTATTATTATTATTATTATTATTATTATTATTATTATTATTATTATTATTATTATTATTATTATTATTATTATTATTATTATTATTATTATTATTATTATTATTATTATTATTATTATTATTATTATTATTATTATTATTATTATTATTATTATTATTATTATTATTATTATTATTATTATTATTATTATTATTATTATTATTATTATTATTATTATTATTATATTGCGCCAGCTCGGTCCATCCAACATCATGGACCAGCTAGGTGGAATGCCGCTAGGATGGACGTTGAAGCTTTGTCTCTAGCCCTAGAACGGGGACGTATGACCACAGAGGGGATCCGTAATGATCTCCCGCCTGTGGAGAGGGCTGATGTACTTGTGGACTCAACCATGAGTCTTATACATCAGGCCTGTCAAAGCGCTGTACCGAGGAGGGGTCCGAACGAAGGGAGAAGTCCTGCTTACTGGTGGACGACCGAAATTGCGGATCTGAGGCGTGTTTGTCTCCGTCGTAGACGGCTGGCTCAACGCGCTAATGGAAACGCAGATGACGCAGCCCGTAAAGCCGAAGAGTATAAGACGGCGAAAAAAGATCTTCGCCGCGCCATCCAAAGAAGTAAGCGCCGATGCTGGAAGGATTTAACGGAGGACCTAAATAGGGATCCATGGGGGTTGGGCTATAAAATAGTGCTCCGCAAATTGAGGGCGTTTAAGCCAAACGCTTCTCTGAATGCGGATACTATTCGGCCCATAGTGGAAGCCCTTTTTCCGGATCATCCAGTGGTCGATAGAACATCGATCATGGACGAAACGGAAATACCGCCTTTCACCTTGGAGGAACTGGAGTGTGCCTCTCGTTGTTTGCGCAGCGGGAAGGCACCAGGTTCTATGGTCTACCAGCAGAGGTGCTGAAAGCCGTGTCACGGAGTCATCCAGAGCTCTTGCTCAATATGTACAACGCCTGTCTAAAGGCCGGGGTGTTTCCCTCCCGCTGGAAGATGGCTAAACTTGTGCTTATTGACAAGGGCAAGGGACCAGTCGGCGCTCCTGGGTCATACAGACCACTATGCCTGCTTGATAACGCGGGTAAACTCCTGGAGAAGCTTCTTCGCCCACGTCTGCAGGCTGCAGTAGTAGCGGCAGGCGACCTCTCCGAAAGACAGTACGGCTTTCGAAGGGGCAGGTCGACTGTGGCGGCTATCCAGGAGGTAGTTAATGCAGGCAGGAGCACGGAACGTGGAAACCACTTTTCACGTCCCGTATGTTTGCTGGTCACACTGGATGTGAAAAACGCTTTTAACTCTGTCCGTTGGCAGGACGCGTTATACGCGATGGAGAGAGATTTCAGGCTCCCAGGGTACCTACTGCGTATCATGGGAGATTACCTGAAAGATCGATCCATTCTCTATGACACGGAGGATGGCCGAGTGACGAAAGTCTTATCGGCAGGGGCGGCCCAGGGATCCATACTGGGACCCGACATATGGAACTATACCTATGACGGGATTCTACGTATGGAGATGCCCGAAGGGACATTCCTCGTTGGTTACGCAGACGACATCGCGGCAGTAATTATTGCCAAAGATGTCGATGCGGCCCAACTGCGACTCAATCAGGTTATGCGTCGAGTTACTCTCTGGCTGAGTGACCACGGATTGGAGTTGGCACTGACTAAGACCGAGATAGTGCTTCTTACTAAGAAGCGCATCCCGCTCATTAGAAGCATGCAAGTAGGAGAGGTTACAGTCCAGACGAAGAATGCCGTTCGCTACCTGGGGGTTAGTTTGGATAACAGACTAACCTTCTGGAGCGAAATATCCAGCAGAGCGGACAAAGCGGCCTCAGTAGTGACGTTGTTGAGCAGGGTAATGGCCAACATTGGGGGCCCTCTTCCCTGTAAAAGACGTTTGCTGCTGAGCACCGCCGAGTCTGTGATGTTGTATGGAGCTGAAGTCTGGGCTGATGCGCTCACGGTCGAAAAGTACCGAAAGCGCATGGCGGCAGTGCAACGGAGAGCAGCGCTCCGCATAGCGTGCTCCTACCGCACGGTATCGGAGCCGGCTGTCTTGGTGGTCGCCGGGGTCATACCCATCGACCTCCTCGCCAGGGAGCGACAATTCGTCCACCAACACAAGGACGAAGTTGGAAGAGAAGGCGCACAATCTGTGGCAAGGTCTCAGTCCCTCCGTGACTGGCAGTTACGGTGGGATACTGAGACACGCGGAAGGTGGACTTACGCCCTTGTCCCTCAAGTGGACGCTTGGCTAAATCGTCAGCACGGTGAGGTAGATTACTACCTCACGCAGTTGCTGACGGGCCATGGGCACTTTCGGTCTTTCCTGTTTAAAATAGGAAAGGCCGTAAGTCCCACATGCGTCTACTGTGGAGCACAATCCGACTCCGCTTTCCACACTTTCTTTGAGTGTGAGAAGTGGATGTTGGAGAGGCGTGCACTGGAGAGGGATCTTGGCATCTTGACTCCCAATACCATCACGGGAGTCATGTTAGGAAACCTTGCTGCATGGAGAAGGATCGCCTTTTTTGCGAGGGGGATCCTGCGTCGGAAGGAGAGAGACCTTGCAAGGTCGGTTGCACTGTAGGGTCCAAATGGACCGGACTATAAGGCTCCATCCTGAAGTAATGTCATAAATTGACGGTCCCAGGATGGAGCCTGGTGATATAGAGAGGGGTTTTAGCCGGTAGGCACGCAATAACTGCGTGGAGTCCGGCACGACGGGTGGCAAAAACCACCTAAGTGCGTAAATGCATTTCCCCTCTCTCCAAAAAAAAAAAAAAAAAAAATTATTATTATTATTATTATTATTATTATTATTATTATTATTATTATTATTATTATTATTATTATTATTATTATTATTATTATTATTATTATTATTATTATTATTATTATTATTATTATTATTATTATTATTATTATTATTATTATTATTATTATTATTATTATTATTATTATTATTATTATTATTATTATTATTATTATTATTATTATTATTATTATTATTATTATTATTATTATTATTATTATTATTATTATTATTATTATTATTATTATTATTATTATTATTATTATTATTATTATTATTATTATTATTATTATTATTATTATTATTATTATTATTATTATTATTATTATTATTATTATTATTATTATTATTATTATTATTATTATTATTATTATTATTATTATTATTATTATTATTATTATTATTATTATTATTATTATTATTATTATTATTATTATTATTATTATTATTATTATTATTATTATTATTATTATTATTATTATTATTATTATTATTATTATTATTATTATTATTATTATTATTATTATTATTATTATTATTATTATTATTATTATTATTATTATTATTATTATTATTATTATTATTATTATTATTATTATTATTATTATTATTATTATTATTATTATTATTATTATTATTATTATTATTATTATTATTATTATTATTATTATTATTATTATTATTATTATGGATTCTCTGGTGATCTCTTAACGAGTACAGACGTGTTTTTTTGCGACCGCATAATAATTAGTGTGATTAGTAATAGGTGGATTTTTGACAGAGGAAATTTGAATATTTGTAATAGGTACCTATTACGAATTTTTTGTTTCTTTTTTATATTAGTTTTGTGAATTGTAATAAGTGGAAAGTGGATAGCACTGAAACTTATTACCTCCGGATGGAGACGTCAGGGTCGGTGCCCACTTTAAGTGGCGCCCCTTTGACGATGGAGCCTACCTTCGAAGGCCGTAGTGGTGGAGTAGGGTCTTTCGGAAACACCGAAAGGTGGTTTGCGGAAGCCTTAGCCCAGCTTAAGGAGGGACTGTCAGGTATGAGGTCCATTATTATGGAGATGGGGGCTGCTGTTAAAAAGCAGCCAAACGTTAGCAGGTCAATCAAAGATTCTCTTCCAAAACTGGAGGAGAATGTTGAAAAATTGCAGTGGCTCACCATGAGCTGTTCGAAACCGCAGCGTCCGGATTATGTAGCTGCTCCCGGATGTCTCACCAAGGAAGGTGGGAAGAGGAGGGCAGGTAGTCCACCATTAGTAGAGGCGCAGAAGAGCGCAAAAAAGGCGAAAGCCAGCGGGGTCGTCTCCAAACCGGAGACTGACAACGGTGCACCCACGATAAGGACAGCATGTCAAAATGCTGTCTCTTCAAAGGTAGCCCAAAGTCCTGCCGGGAAAAAGCGCAACCGCGCTCAGGGGAAAGGTGCTCCTCAGGGTACCCCTCCATCTACTGAGGATGGACCGAGTGGTAAGAGGAGCAATATGCAGAAGAGAAAGCGCGGTGGCGAGAAGCCAGAAGCGATTCTTCTAAAACCGGCAGCTGGTAAGACCTATGCGGAAGTGCTTAGTGCCGTCCGATCGCAGGTCAAACCGGAAGCCTGTGGAGTGGCTGTTAGGTCAATACGGAAGACCAAGGCGGGAGAGCTCCTTGTGGAGCTAAAAAAGTCCTCCACTGACGGAAGAAACGCTTTTAAACAGGCATTAGAAAAGGCAGCGGGCGAGACGAGTGTAGTCAGAGAACTGGTCCCTATGAGTAAGGTAGAGATCAGAGATCTCGACGAGTGCACCTCTGCGGAGGAGGTGAAAGTTGCTCTCCAAGACATTCTTGTAGAATACAAGGGTGTTCTGGAGGTGTTTCTGGCCAAGCCCAACATAAGGGGGCAACACATGGCCATTGTTAAGATGGAGGCGAAAGCTGCCAAGGTTCTCCTACAAAGGGGGACAGTGAAACTCGGCTGGGTCAATTGCAGGATACGCGGTAGAGTGGACGTCTCCAGGTGCTTTAAGTGCCTGGGATACGGTCACCTTAGTGGAAACTGCAGCGGACCTGACCGAGGCAATATGTGTTTCCTATGCGGGGTAGAAGGGCACAAGGCAAAGGACTGCAAGTCCCAGCCGACATGCTACCTATGCTCCGACATAGGGGAAAATGGCCGCAAACATATTGCAGGATCGGGCGCTTGTGGAGTATTCCGCAAGGCATTAGAAGATGCTAAGCGGACAATATGAGGGTCATCCTACAGGCCAACATGCACCGCAGCAGAACTGCTCACGACCTGATGGGGCAGATCCGTCTCGAGAAACAAGCTGATCTTATTTTGATCAGTGAGCAGTACCGAGATGGATGTGCGCCTACGTGGTTTAGGGACAACCTCGGTACAGCGGCAATATGGATCCCGGACCCGAGACGCTTCTGTGTGTTGGCCCATGGCTCTGGAGATGGTTTCGTTTGGGTGAGAAGCGGCTTGGTTACTTACTTTAGCTGCTATCTTACTCCAAACGAGGGTATTTCGGACTTCCAAACCAAGTTAGACGACTTGGAGGATGTCTTACGGAGCATGGGAGGTCATCTGGTAGTGGCTGGAGACTTCAATGCAAAAGCAGTAGAGTGGGGCGAGATTAGAACCGATTCGAGAGGTGGGCGAATTTTGGACTTTATGTCCAGGACGGGGTTGGTTGTATTAAATAACTTCTCCGTGCCCACCTTTCGAAGATCTGGCCAAAGGGGGACCATTATCGATCTCACTCTGGCAACTGAAAACCTAGCGGCACTCGTGCAAGAATGGCAGGTGATCGAGGACTTTACGGCCAGCGATCACCAGTATATCACATTCCGTGTGCGTGATATTGCGCCAGCTCAGTCCATCCAACATCATGGACCAGCTAGGTGGAATGCCGCTAGGATGGACGTTGAAGCTTTGTCTCTAGCCCTAGAACGGGGACGTATGACCACAGAGGGGATCCGTAATGATCTTCCGCCTGTTGAGAGGGCTGATGTACTTGTGGACTCAACCATGAGTCTTATTCATCAGGCCTGTCAAAGCGCTGTACCGAGGAGGGGTCCGAACGAAGGGAGAAG
Source organism: Metopia argyrocephala (assembly GCA_963576795.1). NCBI lineage: Eukaryota > Metazoa > Arthropoda > Insecta > Diptera > Sarcophagidae > Metopia > Metopia argyrocephala. The sequence goes on along the minus strand of OY756209.1, from coordinate 79,155,024 downwards.
TCCTGCTTACTGGTGGACGACCGAAATTGCGGATCTGAGGCGTGTTTGTCTCCGTCGTAGACTGTTGGCTCAACGCGCTAATGGAAACGCAGATGACGCAGCCCGTAAAGCCGAAGAGTATAAGGCGGCGAAAAAAGATCTTCGCCGCGCCATCCAAAGAAGTAAGCGCCGATGCTGGAAGGACTTAACGGAGGACCTAAATAGGGATCCATGGGGGTTGGGCTATAAAATAGTGCTCCGCAAATTGAGGGCGTTTAAGCCAAACGCTTCTCTGAATGCGGATACTATTCGGCCCATAGTGGAAGCCCTTTTTCCGGATCATCCAGTGGTCGATAGAACATCGGTCACGGAAGAAACGGAAATCCCGCCTTTCACCTTGGAGGAACTGGAGTGTGCCTCTCGTTGTTTGCGCAGCGGGAAGGCGCCAGGTCCTGATGGTCTACCAGCAGAGGTGCTGAAAGCCGTGTCACGGAGTCATCCAGAGCTCTTGCTCAATATGTACAACGCCTGTCTAAAAGCCGAGGTGTTTCCCTCCCGCTGGAAGATGGCTAAACTTGTACTTATTGACAAGGGCAAGGGACCAGTCGGCGCTCCTGGGTCATACAGACCACTATGCCTGCTTGATAACGCGGGGAAACTCCTGGAGAAGCTCTTCGCCCACGTCTGCAGGCTGCAGTAGTAGCGGCAGGCGACCTCTCCGAAAGACAGTACGGCTTTCGAAGGGGCAGGTCGACTGTGGCGGCTATCCAGGAGGTAGTTAATGCAGGTAGGAGCACGGAACGTGGAAACCACTTTTCACGTCCCGTATGTTTGCTGGTCACGCTGGATGTGAAAAAACGCGTTTAACTCTGTCCGCTGGCAGGATGCGTTATACGCAATGGAGAGAGATTTCAGGCTCCCAGGGTACCTCCTGCGTATCATGGGAGATTACCTGAAAGATCGATCCATACTCTATGACACGGAGGATGGCCGAGAGACGAAAGTCTTATCGGCAGGGGCGGCCCAGGGATCCATACTGGGACCCGACATATGGAACTATACATATGACGGGATTCTACGTATGGAGATGCCCGAAGGGACATTCCTGGTTGGTTACGCAGACGACATCGCGGCAGTAATTATTGCCAAAGATGTCGATGCGGCCCAACTGCGACTCAACCAGGTTATGCGTCGAGTTACTCTCTGGCTGAGTGACCACGGGTTGGAGTTGGCACTGACTAAGACCGAGATAGTGCTTCTTACTAAGAAGCGCATCCCGCTCATTAGAAGCATGCAGGTAGGAGAGGTTACAGTCCAGACGAAGAATGCCGTTCGCTACTTGGGGGTTAGTTTGGACAACAGACTAACCTTCTGGAGCGAAATATCCAGCAGAGCAGACAAAGCGGCCTCAGTAGTGACGTTGTTGAGCAGGGTAATGGCCAACATTGGGGGCCCTCTTCCCTGTAAAAGACGTTTGCTGCTGAGCACCGCCGAGTCTGTGATGTTGTATGGAGCTGAAGTCTGGGCTGATGCGCTCAGGGTCGAAAAGTACCGAAAGCGCATGGCGGCAGTGCAACGGAGAGCAGCGCTCCGCATAGCGTGCTCCTACCGCACGGTATCGGAGCCGGCTGTCTTGGTGGTCGCCGGGGTCATACCCATCGACCTTCTCGCCAGGGAGCGACAATTCGTCCACCAACACAAGGACGAAATTGGAAGAGAAGGCGCACAATCTGTGGCAAGGTCTCAGTCCCTCCGTGACTGGCAGTTACGGTGGGATACTGAGACACGCGGAAGGTGGACTTACGCCCTTGTTCCTCAAGTGGACGCTTGGCTAAATCGTCAGCACGGTGAGGTAGATTACTACCTCACGCAGTTGCTGACGGGCCATGGGCACTTTCGGTCTTTCCTGTTTAAAATAGGAAAGGCCGTAAGTCCCACATGCGTCTACTGTGGAGCACAATCCGACTCCGCTTTCCACACTTTCTTTGAGTGTGAGAAGTGGATGTTGGAGAGGCGTGCACTGGAGAGGGATCTTGGCATCTTGACTCCCAATACCATCACGGGAGTCATGTTAGGAAACCTTGCTGCATGGAGTAGGATCGCCTTTTTTGCGAGGGGGATTCTTCGTCGGAAGGAGAGAGACTTGGCAAGGTCGACAGTACCGTAGGGTCCAACTGGACCGGCATATAAGGCTCCATCCTGAAGTAATGTCATAAATTGACGGTCCCAGGATGGAGCCTGGTGATATAGAGAGGGGTTTTAGCCGGTAGGCACGCAATAACTGCGTGGAGTCCGGCACGACGGGTGGCAACAACCACCTAAGTGCGTAAATGCATTTCCCCTCTCACCAAAAAAAAAAAAAAATTATTATTATTATTATTATTATTATTATTATTATTATTATTATTATTATTATTATTATTATTATTATTATTATTATTATTATTATTATTATTATTATTATTATTATTATTATTATTATTATTATTATTATTATTATTATTATTATTATTATTATTATTATTATTATTATTATTATTATTATTATTATTATTATTATTATTATTATTATTATTATTATTATTATTATTATTATTATTATTATTATTATTATTATTATTATTATTATTATTATTATTATTATTATTATTATTATTATTATTATTATTATTATTATTATTATTATTATTATTATTATTATTATTATTATTATTATTATTATTATTATTATTATTATTATTATTATTATTATTATTATTATTATTATTATTATTATTATTATTATTATTATTATTATTATTATTATTATTATTATTATTATTATTATTATTATTATTATTATTATTATTATTATTATTATTATTATTATTATTATTATTATTATTATTATTATTATTATTATTATTATTATTATTATTATTATTATTATTATTATTATTATTATTATTATTATTATTATTATTATTATTATTATTATTATTATTATTATTATTATTATTATTATTATTATTATTATTATTATTATTATTATTATTGAATTGTACATTCTCAGCATTATGCTGGAATTCACGCACCGGGTCTATGACCAAGGGTTGCGCTCTGTTGGGATATAATCCAGGTTTTATATCCTTTATTCAATTGTCTCTCTCATGATCGTCGCCGCTTTTATGAGTACTGCCTTTTGCATTTCCATCAGTATTCTAGTTCCCAGGTTTAATCTCTCTATAGATTCCGTTGTTTCCTTGGGTATCGTTCCTAGGGAGCTAATTACAATGGGAATTATTTCCACTCTTTGCAGTTGTTGTATGTTCCTTAGATATTCTGAGAGTGGACGGTACTTTGCCCTCTTTGTTGCTATTGTATCTTGTATATTGTTGTCATACGGTACTGCAAAGTCAATTATTTTAGCTGTTCTCTCCTCTTTGTCTATGATAATCATATCTGGTCTGTTTGGGATAGTGGTATCCGGTGGGTTATTAATCAAAATTGATCTGTCCCAGTATATGGTGTATCTTTGGTCTTCGATCACGGGCTTTGGGGTGTAGTGTGTTGGTGTTTCGTCAATCTTGAGATTTTTAAGTATTTGTATATGTAGAATTTTCCCCATGTTATCATGTCGCTGTTTGTAGTGGTTTGGCGCTAGAGTTGTGCAGCCATTGAGTAGATGTGGTATGGTCTCAGGGCTGGTCTGGCATCTTCTGCAGCTATCATCGACGATGGTGTTATCGTGTAGTATATATTTCCTGTAGTTTCTCGTCGGTATAACACCATCTTGAATAGCGACGATGAATCCTTCCGTTTCAGAAAACAGATTACTGTATTTGAGCCAATTATTCGTTCTTTCCAGATCTATGTGTGGTTGGTATATATAATTAGGGTATCTACCGTGTAGTGGTTTTGACTTCCACATCTCTAGAAGATTTTGGGTTGTATTTGGAGTGATATTGTTGTTGTTTCTTAGATTTAGGGGCGTTAAGTTATCGTCTGCGTTCACAATATATCTGTACAGTGTGGACGTGTTTGAGGCTGTGATGAAGTACTTAATCAAATTCTGTATTTGCGTATCATGTAGTACTTTAATGTTGAGTAGGCCTCTTCCTCCTTGTTTTCTTGGGATGTTTATTCTTTCTTTGGATGATTTTGGATGGTGGTGTTTTGTTTTAGTAAGCATTGTTCTAATTTTCCGATCCACATTGTTGAGATCCGTATCTGACCAGTTTAGTATGCCAAATGTATACGTTAGCAGAGGGATTGGAGGGATTGCGTATGTATTTAGCGCTTTAATCAAGTTTCTACCATTTAAGTTAGACTTGCCTACTTCGTATATTCGATTCGAGAATCGATTTTCTATTTCCTTTTTCTGTATGGTATGGTCTATGGTGATATTCTGTCTGATCCCAAGGTATCTGTAGTATTCGTCTCTTCGGAGTGGCTCGAATTGCTCTCCTCCTGTGACAGCTAGGCTTTCAGTAGAGGAATATTTACCTTTGGTAACATTTTGGGTTCTACATTTATCTATTCCAAACTTCATTCGTATGTCTCTCGTGAAGGTATCTACTATTTTAACTAGGCTTCTCAAATTTTGCTGTGTATTAGCGTACAGCTTAAGGTCATCCATGAAGAAGCAGTGACATATTCTAAATTGTTCGGATGTCTTTAGTCTATATCCGTATTGGCTTTGTTTTAGTAGATATGAGAGAGGGTTTAGGGCCAGGCAGAATATCAAGGGGCTTAAGGAGTCACCCTGGTATATACCCCGGCGTATCCGTATTGGTTTGGAAGTGATATTATTCTCCGCTTCCCTTATATGTAGGGTAGTTTCCCAATGGCTCATCAAACTTTCTATGCAATGTATTACTGTTGGGTCGATTTTGTATATCCGAAGTGCATTTAGCAGCCATGAGTGAGGTACAGAGTCGAATGCTTTCTGATAGTCTATGAACGCCGTATATAAGTTTTTTCTGTTCCGTATCGCCTGCCTAGTAATGATACTATCTATTATTAACTGATCTTTGCATCCCTTGGTACCTTGTCTGCAGCCTTTCTGTTCCTCTGCCAGTATGTTGTTACTTTCGCAGAATTCACTGATAATTATGGTAAGACATGATGTGAGTAGCTTGTATCCAGTATTAAGGCATGTTATAGGCCTGTACTGTGAGGCAGATGTTGGGTCTTGATATTTTGGTTTCAGGTAAGTGATTCCTGCGCACATCTCTGGGTGTATACAGTTCGGATTTGTGATTATGTTATTAAATATTTGGATAAGATGGGAATGCGTCGTTGTTAAGTACTTGTAATAGTAATTGTGGATCTTATCACTGCCTGGTTGTTTCCAATTATGAAGCCTGGTAATTGCCTTTTTAAATGTTTCCGGTGTTATGGTACTAGAGCTCATAGCGGGGTTGGAGACGTTCTGTTGGACTGTGGGAATCCATGTAGCATTAAGGTTATGAGAAACTTGTTCACTCCAGATTGCTTTCCAGAATTTTTCCATTTCCTCTATGCTAACATTGTTACCAGTGGCTGCAGTTGTAGGTGCTTGTTTTGATATTGTATTATAGAATAGTTTCTCGTTTGTATGGAAAAGTTTGTTATGTGTCGTTCTATTGTAGCTTTTTGTGTATTTTCGAAGTCGCGTTGTGTATTTACTAAGTTTCTGCTTTATGGTATCTCGATACTGCTCTAGTGTGTGGTTCGGGGGATCGAATTGTGTGTGAGTTCTGTATTTGTCTTTTATCTTCCTGAGCTTATGCTTACTTCTTTTGCCTGTTCTCTTATTTAAGTAACTTGTAATGTATCCAAGATCCTTTCTAATCTCGTCTATTTTTTGTTGGAGACGAATTTGCCATTTTGGTTTGAATTGTTGGGGGAAGGTTTTTCCATGCTTCTTCATTTGGGTGTTAGTATTGCTTGATCCTGCATTTGTTATTTGGTTATTATTGTTGACATGGGTTTTCTGTTGTAATTTTTTAATGGTTTGGGATATTGTGTATGCGCTGCAGTAAATTATTCCAATTAGTTGGTTGTAATTGCAATTTGAAGGGATTTCCGTTGGTAATATTTCAATGTTTACTATTTTCGTTATTTTCTGCATTTGTTTGTTGGTTTTTTGTTTGGGCAGGTATGGTCTGTTTTGTTGGCCCATCTCCATATATTTAATTTTAGCCTCGTTGAAAATTTCCCTGATAGTGTTGGATATATCATCGGGTTGGGGATGTTGTACAGTTATAAGGTTATTGATTATTATTATTATTATTATTATTATTATTATTATTATTATTATTATTATTATTATTATTATTATTATTATTATTATTATTATTATTATTATTATTATTATTATTATTATTATTATTATTATTATTATTATTATTATTATTATTATTATTATTATTATTATTATTATTATTATTATTATTATTATTATTATTATTATTATTATTATTATTATTATTATTATTATTATTATTATTATTATTATTATTATTATTATTATTATTATTATTATTATTATTATTATTATTATTATTATTATTATTATTATTATTATTATTATTATTATCGCTCCGCATAGCGTGCTCCTACCGCACGGTATCGGAGCCGGCTGTCTTGGTGGTCGCCGGGGTCATACCCATCGACCTTCTCGCCAGGGAGCGACAATTCGTCCACCAACACAAGGACGAAATTGGAAGAGAAGGCGCACAATCTGTGGCAAGGTCTCAGTCCCTCCGTGACTGGCAGTTACGGTGGGATACTGAGACACGCGGAAGGTGGACCTACGCCCTTGTCCCTCAAGTGGACGCTTGGATAAATCGTCAGCACGGTGAGGTAGATTACTACCTCACGCAGTTGCTGACGGGCCATGGGCACTTTCGGTCTTTCCTGTTTAAAATAGGAAAGGCCGTAAGTCCCACATGCGTCTACTGTGGAGCACAATCCTACTCCGCTTTCCACACTTTCTTTGAGTGTGAGAAGTGGATGTTGGAGAGGCGTGCACTGGAGAGGGATCTTGGCATCTTGACTCCCAATAACATCACGGGAGTCATGTTAGGAAACCTTGCTGCATGGAGTAGGATCGCCTTTTTTGCGAGGGGGATTCTTCGTCGGAAGGAGAGAGACCTGGCAAGGTCGACAGGACCGTAGGGTCCAACTGGACCGGCATATAAGGCTCCATCCTGAAGTAATGTCATAAATTGACGGTCCCAGGATGGAGCCTGGTGATATAGAGAGGGGTTTTAGCCGGTAGGCACGCAATAACTGCGTGGAGTCCGGCACGACGGGTGGCAAAAACCACCTAAGTGCGTAAATGCATTTCCCCTCTCACCAAAAAAAAAAAAAAAAAAAAATTATTATTATTATTATTATTATTATATAGTGCTTCTTACTAAGAAGCGCATCCCGCTCATTAGAAGCATGCAGGTAGGAGAGGTTACAATCCAGACGAAGAATGCCGTTCGCTACCTGGGGGTTAGTTTGGACAACAGACTAACCTTCTGGAGCGAAATATCCAGCAGAGCAGACAAAGCGGCCTCCGTTGTGACGTTATTGAGCAGGGTAATGGCCAACATTGGGGGCCCTCTTCCCTGTAAAAGACGTCTGCTGCTGAGCACCGCCGAGTCTGTGATGTTGTATGGAGCTGAAGTCTGGGCTGATGCGCTCAGGTTCGAAAAGTACCGAAAGCGCATGGCGGCAGTGCAACGGAGAGCAGCGCTCCGCATAGCGTGCTCCTACCGCACGGTATCGGAGCCGGCTGTCTTGGTGGTCGCCGGGGTCATACCCATTGACCTCCTCGCCAGGGAGCGACAATTCGTCCACCAACACAAGGGCGAAATTGGAAAAGAAGGCGCACAATCTGTAGCAAGGTCTCAGTCCCTCCGTGACTGGCAGTTACGGTGGGATACTGAGACACGCGGAAGGTGGACTTACGCCCTTGTCTCTCAAGTGGACGCTTGGCTAAATCGTCAGCACGGTGAGGTAGATTACTACCTCACGCAGTTGCTGACGGGCCATGGGCATTTTCGGTCTTTCCTGTTTAAAATAGGAAAGGCCGTAAGTCCCACATGCGTCTACTGTGGAGCACAATCCGACTCCGCTTTCCACACTTTCTTTGAGTGTGAGAAGTGGATGTTGGAGAGGCGTGCACTGGAGAGGGATCTTGGCATCTTGACTCCCAATACCATCACGGGAGTCATGTTAGGAAGCCTTGCTGCATGGAGAAGGATCGCCTTTTTTGCGAGGGGGATCCTTCGTCGGAAAGAGAGAGACCTTGCAAGGTCGGTGGCACCGTAGGGTCCAACTGGACCGGAATATAAGGCTCCATCCTGAAGTAATGTCATAAATTGACGGTCCCAGGATGGAGCCGGGTGATATAGAGAGGGGTTTTAGCCGGTAGGCACGCAATAACTGCGTGGAGTCCGGCACGACGGGTGGCAAAAACCACCTAAGTGCGTAAATGCATTTCCCCTCTCTCCAAAAAAAAAAAAAAAAAAAAAAAAAAAAAAAATTATTATTATTATTATTATTATTACATAATACATATTTGATAGAGGAAATTTAAATATTTGTAATAGGTACCTATTACGAATTTTTGTTTCTTTTATATTAGTTTTGCGCATTGTAATAAGTGGAAAGTGGATAGCACTGAAACTTATTACCTCCGGATGGAGACGTCAGGGTCGGTGCCCACTTTAAGTGGCACCCCTTTGACGATGGAGCCTACCTTGGAAGGCCGTAGTGGTGGAGTTGGGTCTTTCGGAAACACCGAAAGGTGGTTTGCGGAAGCCTTAGCCCAGCTGAAGGAGGGACTGTCAGGAATGAGGTCCATCATTAAGGAGATGGGGGCAGCTGTTAAAAAGCAGCCAAACGTCAGCAGGTCCATTAAGGACTCTCTTCCAAAACTGGAAGAGAATGTTGAAAAATTGCAGTGGCTCACCATGAGCTATGCGAAACCGCAACGTCCGGATTACGTAGCTGCTCCCGGATGTCTCACCAAGGAAGGTGGGAAGAGGAGGGCAGGTAGTCCACCATTAGTAGAGGCGCAGAAGAGCGCAAAAAAGGCGAGAGCGGGCGGGGTCTCCTCCAAACCGGAGACTAACAACGGTGCACCCGCGACAAGAGCAGCATCTCAAAATGCTGCCTCTTCAAAGGTGGCCCAAACCCCCGCCGGGAAAAAGCGCAACCGCGCTCAGGGAAAAGGTGCTCCTCAGGGAACCGCTCCATCTAATGAGGATGGACCAGGTGTTAAGAGGGGCAATACGCAGAAGAGGAAGCGTGGTGGCGAAAAGCCAGAAGCGATTCTTTTAAAACCGGCAGCTGGTAAGACCTACGCGGAAGTGCTTAGTGCCGTCCGATCGCAGGTCAAACCGGAAGCCTGTGGAGTGGCTGTTAGGTCAATACGGAAGACCAAGGCGGGAGAGCTTCTTGTGGAGCTGAAAAAGTCCTCCACTGACGGAAGAAACGCTTTTAAACAGGCGTTAGAAAAGGCAGCGGGCGAGACGAGTGTAGTCAAAGAACTGGTCCCTATGAGTAAGGTAGAGATCAGAGATCTCGACGATTGCACCTCTGTGGAGGAGGTGGAAGTTGCTCTACAAGACATTCTTGTAGACTACAAGGGTGTTCTGGAGGTGTTTCTGGCCAAGCCCAACATAAGGGGACAACACATGGCCATCGTTAAGATGGAGGCGAAAGCTGCCAAGGTTCTCCTACAAAGGAGGACAGTGAAACTCGGCTGGGTCAACTGCAGGATATGCGGTAGAGTGGACGTCTCCAGGTGCTTTAAGTGCCTGGGATACGGTCACCTTAGTGGAAACTGCAGCGGACCTGACCGAGGCAATATGTGTTTCCTGTGCGGGGTAGAAGGGCACAAGGCAAAGGACTGCAAGTCCCAGCCGACATGCTACCTATGCTCCGACATAGGGGAAAATGGCCGCAATCATATTGCAGGATCGGGCGCTTGCGGAGTATTCCGCAAGGCATTAGAAGATGCTAAGCGGACAATATGATGGTCATCCTACAGGCCAACATGCACCGCAGCAGAACTGCTCACGACCTGATGGGGCAGATCCGTCTCGAGAAACCAGCTGATCTTATTTTGATCAGTGAGCAGTACCGGAACGGATGTGCGCCTACATGGTTTAGGGACAACCTCGGTACAGCGGCGATATGGATCCCGGACCCGAGACGCTTCTGTGTTTCGGCCCATGGCTCTGGAGGTGGTTTCGTTTGGGTGAGAAGCGGCTTGGTGACTTACTTTAGCTGCTATCTTACTCCAAACGAGGGTATTTCGGACTTCCAAACCAAGTTAGACGACTTGGAGGATGTCTTACGGAGCATGGGAGGTCATCTGGTAGTGGCTGGAGACTTCAATGCAAAAGCAGTAGAGTGGGGCGAGATTAGAACCGATTCGAGAGGTGGGCGAATTTTGGACTTTATGTCCAGGACGGGGTTGGTTGTATTAAATAACGGCTCCGTGCCCACCTTTCGAAGATCTGGCCAAAGGGGGACCATTATCGATCTCACTCTGGCAACTGAAAACCTGGCGGCACTCGTGCAGGAATGGCAGGTGATCGAGGACTTTACGGCCAGCGATCACCAGTATATCACATTCCGTGTGCGTGATATTGCGCCAGCTCGGTCCATCCAACATCATGGACCAGCTAGGTGGAATGCCGCTAGGATGAACGTTGAAGCTTTGTCTCTAGCCCTAGAACGGGGACGTATGACCGCAGAGGGGATCTGTATTGATCTTCCGCCTGTTGAGAGGGCTGATGTACTTGTGGACTCAACCATGAGTCTTATACATCAGGCCTGTCAAAGCGCTGTACCGAGGAGGGGTCCGAACGAAGGGAGAAGTCCTGCTTACTGGTGGACGACCGAAATTGCGGATCTGAGGCGTGTTTGTCTCCGTCGTAGACGATTGGCTCAACGCGCTAATGGAAACGCAGATGACGCAGCCCGTAAAGCCGAAGAGTATAAGGCGGCGAAAAAAGATCTTCGCCGCGCCATCCAAAGAAGTAAGCGCCGATGCTGGAAGGACTTAACGGAGGACCTAAATAGGGATCCATGGGGGTTGGGCTATAAAATAGTGCTCCGCAAATTGAGGGCGTTTAAGCCAAACGCTTCTCTGAATGCGGATACTATTCGGCCCATAGTGGAAGCCCTTTTTCCGGATCATCCAGTGGTCGATAGAACATCGGTCACGGAAGAAACGGAAGTCCCGCCTTTCACCTTGGAGGAACTGGAGTGTGCCTCTCGTTGTTTGCGCAGCGGGAAGGCACCAGGTCCTGATGGTCTACCAGCAGAGGTGCTGAAAGCCGTGTCACGGAGTCATCCAGAGCTCTTGCTCAATATGTACAACGCCTGTCTAAAGGCCGGGGTGTTTCCCTCCCGCTGGAAGATGGCTAAACTTGTACTTATTGACAAGGGCAAGGGACCAGTCGGCGCTCCTGGGTCATACAGACCACTATGCCTGCTTGATAACGCGGGGAAACTCCTGGAGAAGCTTCTTCGCCCACGTCTGCAGGCTGCAGTAATAGCGGCAGGCGACCTCTCCGAAAGACAGTACGGCTTTCGAAGGGGCAGGTCGACTGTGGCGGCTATCCAGGAGGTAGTTAATGCAGGTAGGAGCACGGAACGTGGAAACCACTTTTCACGTCCCGTATGTTTGCTCTTCACACTGGATGTGAAAAACGCGTTTAACTCTGTCCGCTGGCAGGACGCGTTATACGCAATGGAGAGAGATTTCAGGCTCCCAGGGTACCTCCTGCGTATCATGGGAGATTACCTGAAAGATCGATCCATACTCTATGACACGGAGGATGGCCGAGAGACGAAAGTCTTATCGGCAGGGGCGGCACAGGGATCCATACTGGGACCCGACATATGGAACTATACATATGACGGGATTCTACGTATGGAGATGCCCGTAGGGACATTCCTGGTTGGTTACGCGGATGACATCGCGGCAGTTATTATTGCCAAAGATGTCGATGCGGCCCAACTGCGACTCAACCAGGTTATGCGTCGAGTTACTCTCTGGCTGAGTGACCACGGATTGGAGTTGGCACTGACTAAGACCGAGATAGTGCTTCTTACTAAGAAGCGCATCCCGCTCATTAGAAGCATGCAGGTAGGAGAGGTTACAGTCCAGACGAAGAACGCCGTTCGCTACCTGGGGGTTAGTTTGGACAACAGACTAACCTTCTGGAGCGAAATATCCAGCAGAGCAGACAAAGCGGCATTAGTAGTGACGTTGTTGAGCAGGGTAATGGCCAACATTGGGGGCCCTCTTCCCTGTAAAAGACGTTTGCTGCTGAGCACCGCCGAGTCTGTGATGTTGTATGGAGCTGAAGTCTGGGCTGATGCGCTCAGGGTCGAAAAGTACCGAAAGCGCATGGCGGCAGTGCAACGGAGAGCAGCGCTCCGCATAGCGTGCTCCTACCGCACGGTATCGGAGCCGGCTGTCTTGGTGGTCGCCGGGGTCATACCCATCGACCTCCTCGCCAGGGAGCGACAATTCGTCCACCAACACAAGGACGAAATTGGTAGAGAAGGCGCACAATCTGTGGCAAGGTCTCAGTCCCTCCGTGACTGGCAGTTACGGTGGGATACTGAGACACGCGGAAGGTGGACTTACGCCCTTGTCCCTCAAGTGGACGCTTGGCTAAATCGTCAGCACGGTGAGGTAGATTACTACCTCACGCAGTTGCTGACGGGCCATGGGCACTTTCGGTCTTTCCTGTTTAAAATAGGAAAGGCCGTAAGTCCCACATGCGTCTACTGTGGAGCACAATCCGACTCCGCTTTCCACACTTTCTTTGAGTGTGAGAAGTGGATGTTGGAGAGGCGTGCACTGGAGAGGGATCTTGGCATCTTGACTCCCAATACCATCACGGGAGTCATGTTAGGAAACCTTGCTGCATGGAGTAAGATCGCCTTTTTTGCGAGGGGGATTCTTCGTCGGAAGGAGAGAGACCTGGCAAGGTCGACAGAACCGTAGGGTCCAACTGGACCGGCATAGAAGGCTCCATCCTGAAGTAATGTCATAAATTGACGGTCCCAGGATGGAGCCTGGTGATATAGAGAGGGGCTTTAGCCGGTAGGCACGCAATAACTGCGTGGAGTCCGGCACGACGGGTGGCAACAACCACCTAAGTGCGTAAATGCATTTCCCCTCTCACCAAAAAAAAAAAAAAAAAATTATTATTATTATTATTATTATTATTATTATTATTATTATTATTATTATTATTATTATTATTATTATTATTATTATTATTATTATTATTATTATTATTATTATTATTATTATTATTATTATTATTATTATTATTATTATTATTATTATTATTATTATTATTATTATTATTATTATTATTATTATTATTATTATTATTATTATTATTATTATTATTATTATTATTATTATTATTATTATTATTATTATTATTATTATTATTATTATTATTATTATTATTATTATTATTATTATTATTATTATTATTATTATTATTATTATTATTATTATTATTATTATTATTATTATTATTATTATTATTATTATTATTATTATAATTGAATTCTACATTCTCAGCATTATGCTGGAATTCACGCACCGGGTCTATGACCAAGGGTTGCGCTCTGTTGGGATATAATCCAGGTTTTATATCCTTTATTCAATTGTCTCTCTCATGATCGTTGCCGCTTTTATGAGTACTGCCTTTTGCATTTCCGTCAGTATTCTAGTTCCCAGGTTTAATCTCTCTATAGATTCCGTTGTTTCCTTGGGTATCGTTCCTAGGGAGCTAATTACAATGGGAATTATTTCCACTCTTTGCAGTTGTTGTATGTTCCTTAGATATTCTGAGAGTGGACGGTACTTTGCCTTCTTTGTTGCTATTATATCTTGTATATTGTTGTCATACGGTACTGCAAAGTCAATTATTTTAGCTGTTCTCTCCTCTTTGTCTATGATAATCATATCTGGCTGTTTGGGATAGTGGTATCCGGTGGGTTATTAATCAAAATTGATCTGTCCCAGTATATGGTGTATCTTTGGTCTTCGATCACGGGCTTTGGGGTGTATCTAAAGTAGTGTGTTGGTGTTTCGTCAATCTTGAGATTTTTAAGTATTTGTATATGTAGAATTTTCCCCATGTTATCATGTCGCTGTTTGTAGTGGTTTGGCGCTAGAGTTGTGCAGCCATTGAGTAGATGTGGTATGGTCTCAGGGCTGGTCTGGCATCTTCTGCAGCTATCATCGACGATGGTGTTATCGTGTAGTATATATTTCCTGTAGTTTCTCGTCGGTATAACACCATCTTGAATAGCGACGATGAATCCTTCCGTTTCAGAAAACAGATTACTGTATTTGAGCCAATTATTCGTTCTTTCCAGATCTATGTGTGGTTGGTATATATAATTAGGGTATCTACCGTGTAGTGGTTTTGACTTCCACATCTCTAGAAGATTTTGGGTTGTATTTGGAGTGATATTGTTGTTGTTTCTTAGATTTAGGGGCGTTAGGTTATCGTCTGCGTTCACAATATATCTGTACAGTGTGGACGTGTTTGAGGCTGTGATGAAGTACTTAATCAAATTCTGTATTTGCGTATCATGTAGTACTTTAATGTTGAGTAGGCCTCTTCCTCCTTGTTTTCTTGGGATGTTTATTCTTTCTTTGGATGATTTTGGATGGTGGTGTTTTGTTTTAGTAAGCATTGTTCTAATTTTCCGATCCACATTGTTGAGATCCGTGTCTGACCAGTTTAGTATGCCAAATGTATACGTTAGCAGAGGGATTGCGTATGTATTTAGCGCTTTAATCAAGTTTCTACCATTTAAGTTAGACTTGCCTACTTCGTATATTCGATTCGAGAATCGACTTTCTATTTCCTTTTTCTGTATGGTATGGTCTATGGTGATATTCTGTCTGATCCCAAGGTATCTGTAGTATTCGTCTCTTCGGAGTGGCTCGAATTGCTCTCCTCCTGTGACAGCTAGGCTTTCAGTAGAGGAATATTTACCTTTGGTAACATTTTGGGTTCTGCATTTATCTATTCCAAACTTCATTCGTATGTCTCTCGTGAAGGTATCTACTATTTTAACTAGGCTTCTCAAATTTTGCTGTGTATTAGCGTACAGCTTAAGGTCATCCATGAAGAAGCAGTGACATATTCTAAATTGTTCGGATGTCTTTAGTCTATATCCGTATTGGCTTTGTTTTAGTAGATATGAGAGAGGGTTTAGGGCCAGGCAGAATATCAAGGGGCTTAAGGAGTCACCCTGGTATATACCCCGGCGTATCCGTATTGGTTTGGAAGTGATATTATTCTCCGCTTCCCTTATATGTAGGGTAGTTTCCCAATGGCTCATCAAACTTTCTATGCAATGTATTACTGTTGGGTCGATTTTGTATATCCGAAGTGCATTTAGAAGCCATGAGTGAGGTACAGAGTCGAATGCTTTCTGATAGTCTATGAACGCCGTATATAAGTTTTTTCTGTTCCGTATCGCCTGCCTAGTAATGATACTATCTATTATTAACTGATCTTTGCATCCCTTGGTACCTTGTCTGCAGCCTTTCTGTTCCTCTGCCAGTATGTTGTTACTTTCGCAGAATTCACTGATAATTATGGTAAGACATGATGTGAGTAGCTTGTATCCAGTATTAAGGCATGTTATAGGCCTGTACTGTGAGGCAGATGTTGGGTCTTGATATTTTGGTTTCAGGTAAGTGATTCCTGCGCACATCTCTGGGTGTATACAGTTCGGATTTGTGATTATGTTATTAAATATTTGGATAAGATGGGAATGCGTCGTTGTTAAGTACTTGTAATAGTAATTGTGGATCTTATCACTTCCTGGTTGTTTCCAATTATGAAGCCTGGTAATTGCCTTTTTAAATGTTTCCGGTGTTATGGTACTAGAGCTCATAGCGGGGTTGGAGACGTTCTGTTGGACTGTGGGAATCCACGTAGCATTAAGGTTATGAGAAACCTGTTCACTCCAGATTGCTTTCCAGAATTTTTCCATTTCCTCTATGCTAACATTGTTACCAGTGGCTGCAGTTGTACGTGCTTGTTTTGATATTGTATTATAGAATAGTTTCTCGTTTGTATGGAAAAGTTTGTTATGTGTCGTTCTATTGTAGCTTTTTGTGTATTTTCGAAGTCGCGTTGTGTATTTACTAAGTTTCTGCTTTATGGTATCTCGATACTGCTCTAGTGTGTGGTTCGGGGGATCGAATTGTGTGTGAGTTCTGTATTTGTCTTTTATCTTCCTGAGCTTATGCTTACTTCTTTTGCCTGTTCTCTTATTTAAGTAACTTGTAATGTATCCAAGATCCTTTCTAATCTCGTCTATTTTTTGTTGGAGACGAATTTGCCATTTTGGTTTGAATTGTTGGGGGAAGGTTTTTCCATGCTTCTTCATTTGGGTGTTAGTATTGCTTGATCCTGCATTTGTTATTTGGTTATTATTGTTGCCATGGGTTTTCTGTTGTAATTTTTTAATGGTTTGGGATATTGTGTATGCGCTGCAGTAAATTATTCCAATTAGTTGGTTGTAATTGCAATTTGAAGGGATTTCCGTTGGTAATATTTCAATGTTTACTATTTTCGTTATTTTCTGCATTTGTTTGTTGGTTTTTTGTTTGGGCAGGTATGGTCTGTTTTGTTGGCCCATCTCCATATATTTAATTTTAGCCTCGTTGAAAATTTCCCTGATAGTGTTGGATATATCATCGGGTTGGGGATGTTGTACAGTTATAAGGTTATTGATCTGCGTGTTTGGTGTATTTTCTACTCTCTGTTCTGTATGTTCATCAGAAATATTTTCTGCCGCAATTTCGGGTTGTTCTATTGCATTGGAAGGTTCCTGTTGTGGGGTTTCTTGGTGGTTGGTTTGGTTAATTTCATCTAGTATACTTTGTCGGATCTCTTCTCTTATTGGTTCTGGTACGAGATTGTTCCTAAAAATTGTAGCCCGTCGATCGGCGAGATTTTGTTGGGAGATATGACTTAGCTCTGGGTGATCTATGAGGAAGAAATTGTACATTTGCTGCCTATAGCCTATTAGGCTTTGGTCGCGTGTTGCCCTGTAGTAGGCTTTTAGGACGGACACGTTCATTTCTGGGGTCCATTTAATTCTGCGTCGCGGCAGCCCTGTGTTTGCGGTCCTCAGTTGTGATGAAACAGGGGAAGCGCTCGTCACAGGCGGACTTCTGGTGGGGTTTGTCCTTTGTTCAGATGCTTGTTGTTGTGTGATATTTGAATCAGTATTAATATTATTATTATATATTTCTTGCTCCATTTAATTTTGTTGGGGGTTGGGTATTTTTTTTCACATCTGCCTACCCGAAAGACGTATATAAACAGCCGCCCCTAACCTGGGAATCAGACGCTGACCCCGATGCCGCTCGATTCGAGTCAGACGCATCCGGGATTTAGGATTTAACTCAGGGTCCGCGGGGTTGTTAGGCCCGTCATACCTTCTGCGGGGTATGCCCCTGCGGGGTTATTATTATTATTATTATTATTATTATTATTATTATTATTATTATTATTATTATTATTATTATCATTATTATTATTATTATTATTATTATTATTATTATTATTATTATTATTATTATTATTATTATTATTATTATTATTATTATTATTATTATTATTATTATTATTATTATTATTATTAAAAGAAAGCTGCTGATGACAACGGTACAGGCAATCCTGCTGTATGGTTGCGAAATCTGGGCAGATGCAATTAAGGCGAAACATCGACGGAAGGCTTTAAGCTCGGTTCAGAGAACTGCAGCTCTTCGTGTGGCATCGGTTTATCGGACGGTCTCGGAAGCAGCCGTGATGGTAATAAGCTCAACAATACCGATCGACCTACTAGTTATGGGGCGTAAACGCAAATGGCAGCAACGCAACGAAATGGACCCACAGATCTCAGACCAGGACATACGGCGGCAGACCATACAGATATGGCAGCAGAGGTGGCAAAGCGAAATTTATGGAAGGTGGACAGCCAGGCTTATCCCAAATATAGACGTGTGGGTAGGCAGAAAATTTGGAGAAGTCAATTATTACTTGACTCAACTCCTCTCCGGACACGGGTATTTTCGAAAGTACCTAAATAGAATGGGAAAGGCAAACAGTCCTGGCTGTATATACGGCGATTCCGACGAGGATGATGCGGAACATACATTCTTCAAATGCGGAAGATGGCGAGAGTTAAGGACAGTTGTCGAACACCGATCGGGGTCTCTAACTGCCAATAACATAGTGCAGAAAATGTTAACAAGTGAGGTTAACTGGAATTTGATTGCTAGATTTGTGGAAGGTGTTCTACGGGAGAAGAAAAAGGATCTAGACAGGAACCAGGTTTTTGGAATTGGTGCTGATCCAACCAACGCATGAGATGAATGCATGACATGACATCGGATTCGGAAGAGAAGCCTGACGGGGCGTATACAGAGGAGGAGAGGCCCATAGCGGCAAAAGAAGGGAGCTTCCCCGAAGTAATACGATGAGTGGTCCCGGGGAGGCAGAAATTCCCTCGACAAACGGGAGGTGGTTTTAGTTGGTAGGTAGGTGAAACCTAGAGTCCAACATAACCTGGGGTGACGACCCAATGGGTATGCGTAACAGCATTTCCATCGCCCGGCCAAAAAAAAAAAAAAAAAAAAAAAAAAATTATTATTATTATTATTATTATTATGATTCTCTGGTGATCTCTTAACGAGTACAGACGTGTTTTTTTGCGACCGCATAATAATTAGTGTGATTAGTAATAGGTGGATTTTTGATAGAGGAAATTTAAATATTTGTAATAGGTACCTATTACGAATTTTTGTTTCTTTTATATTAGTTTTGCGCATTGTAATAAGTGGAAAGTGGATAGCACTGAAACTTATTACCTCCGGATGGAGACGTCAGGGTCGGTGCCCACTTTAAGTGGCACCCCTTTGACGATGGAGCCTACCTTGGAAGGCCGTAGTGGTGGAGTTGGGTCTTTCGGAAACACCGAAAGGTGGTTTGCGGAAGCCTTAGCCCAGCTGAAGGAGGGACTGTCAGGAATGAGGTCCATTATTAAGGAGATGGGGGCAGCTGTTAAAAAGCAGCCAAACGTCAGCAGGTCCATTAAGGACTCTCTTCCAAAACTGGAAGAGAATGTTGAAAAATTGCAGTGGCTCACCATGAGCTATGCGAAACCGCAACGTCCGGATTACGTAGCTGCTCCCGGATGTCTCACCAAGGAAGGTGGGAAGAGGAGGGCAGGTAGTCCACCATTAGTAGAGGCGCAGAAGAGCGCAAAAAAGGCGAGAGCGGGCGGGGTCTCCTCCAAACCGGAGACTAACAACGGTGCACCCGCGACAAGAGCAGCATCTCAAAATGCTGCCTTTTCAAAGGTGGCCCAAACCCCCGCCGGGAAAAAGCGCAACCGCGCTCAGGGAAAAGGTGCTCCTCAGGGTACCGCTCCATCTAATGAGGATGGACCAGGTGTTAAGAGGGGCAATACGCAGAAGAGGAAGCGTGGTGGCGAAAAGCCAGAAGCGATTCTTTTAAAACCGGCAGCTGGTAAGACCTACGCGGAAGTGCTTAGTGCCGTCCGATCGCAGATCAAACCGGAAGCCTGTGGAGTGGCTGTTAGGTCAATACGGAAGACCAAGGCGGGAGAGCTTCTTGTGGAGCTGAAAAAGTCCTCCACTGACGGAAGAAACGCTTTTAAACAGGCGTTAGAAAAGGCAGCGGGCGAGACGAGTGTAGTCAAAGAACTGGTCCCTATGAGTAAGGTAGAGATCAGAGATCTCGACGATTGCACCTCTGTGGAGGAGGTGGAAGTTGCTCTACAAGACATTCTTGTAGACTACAAGGGTGTTCTGGAGGTGTTTCTGGCCAAGCCCAACATAAGGGGACAACACATGGCCATCGTTAAGATGGAGGCGAAAGCTGCAAAGGTTCTCCTACAAAGGAGGACAGTGAAACTCGGCTGGGTCAACTGCAGGATACGCGGTAGAGTGGACGTCTCCAGGTGCTTTAAGTGCCTGGGATACGGTCACCTTAGTGGAAACTGCAGCGGACCTGACCGAGGCAATATGTGTTTCCTGTGCGGGGTAGAAGGGCACAAGGCAAAGGACTGCAAGTCCCAGCCGACATGCTACCTATGCTCCGACATAGGGGAAAATGGCCGCAATCATATTGCAGGATCGGGCGCTTGCGGAGTATTCCGCAAGGCATTAGAAGATGCTAAGCGGACAATATGATGGTCATCCTACAGGCCAACATGCACCGCAGCAGAACTGCTCACGACCTGATGGGGCAGATCCGTCTCGAGAAACAAGCTGATCTTATTTTGATCAGTGAGCAGTACCGGAACGGATGTGCGCCTACATGGTTTAGGGACAACCTCGGTACAGCGGCGATATGGATCCCGGACCCGAGACGCTTCTGTGTTTCGGCCCATGGCTCTGGAGGTGGTTTCGTTTGGGTGAGAAGCGGCTTGGTGACTTACTTTAGCTGCTATCTTACTCCAAACGAGGGTATTTCGGACTTCCAAACCAAGTTAGACGACTTGGAGGATGTCTTACGGAGCATGGGAGGTCATCTGGTAGTGGCTGGAGACTTCAATGCAAAAGCAGTAGAGTGGGGCGAGATTAGAACCGATTCGAGAGGTGGGCGAATTTTGGACTTTATGTCCAGGACGGGGTTGGTTGTATTAAATAACGGCTCCGTGCCCACCTTTCGAAGATCTGGCCAAAGGGGGACCATTATCGATCTCACTCTGGCAACTGAAAACCTGGCGGCACTCGTGCAGGAATGGCAGGTGATCGAGGACTTTACGGCCAGCGATCACCAGTATATCACATTCCGTGTGCGTGATATTGCACCAGCTCGGTCCATCCAACATCATGGACCAGCTAGGTGGAATGCCGCTAGAATGGACATTGAAGCTTTGTCTCTAGCCCTAGAACGGGGACGTATGACCGCAGAGGGGATCTGTATTGATCTTTCGCCTGTTGAGAGGGCTGATGTACTTGTGGACTCAACCATGAGTCTTATACATCAGGCCTGTCAAAGCGCTGTACCGAGGAGGGGTCCGAACGAAGGGAGAAGTCCTGCTTACTGGTGGACGACCGAAATTGCGGATCTGAGGCGTGTTTGTCTCCGTCGTAGACGATTGGCTCAACGCGCTAATGGAAACGCAGATGACGCAGCCCGTAAAGCCGAAGAGTATAAGGCGGCGAAAAAAGATCTTCGCCGCGCCATCCAAAGAAGTAAGCGCCGATGCTGGAAGGACTTAACGGAGGACCTAAATAGGAATCCATGGGGGTTGGGCTATAAAATAGTGCTCCGCAAATTGAGGGCGTTTAAGCCAAACGCTTCTCTGAATGCGGATACTATTCGGCCCATTGTGGAAGCCCTTTTTCCGGATCATCCAGTGGTCGATAGAACATCGGTCACGGAAGAAACGGAAGTCCCGCCTTTCACCTTGGAGGAACTGGAGTGTGCCTCTCGTTGTTTGCGCAGCGGGAAGGCACCAGGTCCTGATGGTCTACCAGCAGAGGTGCTGAAAGCCGTGTCACGGAGTCATCCAGAGCTCTTGCTCAATATGTACAACGCCTGTCTAAAGGCCGGGGTGTTTCCCTCCCGCTGGAAGATGGCTAAACTTGTGCTTATTGACAAGGGCAAGGGACCAGTCGGCGCTCCTGGGTCATACAGACCACTATGCCTGCTTGATAACGCGGGGAAACTCCTGGAGAAGCTTCTTCGCCCACGTCTGCAGGCTGCAGTAGTAGCGGCAGGCGACCTCTCCGAAAGACAGTACGGCTTTCGAAGGGGCAGGTCGACTGTGGCGGCTATCCAGGAGGTAGTTAACGCAGGTAGGAGCACGGAACGTGGAAACCACTTTTCACGTCCCGTATGTTTGCTGGTCACACTGGATGTGAAAAACGCGTTTAACTCTGTCCGCTGGCAGGACGCGTTATGCGCGATGGAGAGAAACTTCAGGCTCCCAGGGTACCTCCTGCGTATCATGGGAGATTACCTGAAAGATCGATCCATACTCTATGACACGGAGGATGGCCGAGAGACGAAAGTCTTATCGGCAGGGGCGGCCCAGGGATCCATACTGGGACCCGACATATGGAACTATACATATGACGGGATTCTACGTATGGAGATGCCCGAAGGGACATTCCTGGTTGGTTACGCAGACGACATCGCGGCAGTAGTTATTGCCAAAGATGTCGATGCGGCCCAACTGCGACTCAACCAGGTTATGCGTCGAGTTACCCTCTGGCTGAGTGACCACGGGTTGGAGTTGGCACTGACTAAGACCGAGATAGTGCTTCTTACTAAGAAGCGCATCCCGCTCATTAGAAGCATGCAGGTAGGAGAGGTTACAGTCCAGACGAAGAACGCCGTTCGCTACCTGGGGGTTAGTTTGGATAACAGACTAACCTTCTGGAGCGAAATATCCAGCAGAGCGGACAAAGCGGCCTCAGTAGTGACGTTGTTGAGCAGGGTAATGGCCAACATTGGGGGCCCTCTTCCCTGTAAAAGACGTTTGCTGCTGAGCACCGCCGAGTCTGTGATGTTGTATGGAGCTGAAGTCTGGGCTGATGCGCTCACGGTCGAAAAGTACCGAAAGCGCATGGCGGCAGTGCAACGGAGAGCAGCGCTCCGCATAGCGTGCTCCTACCGCACGGTATCGGAGCCGGCTGTCTTGGTGGTCGCCGGGGTCATACCCATCGACCTCCTCGCCAGGGAGCGACAATTCGTCCACCAACACAAGGACGAAATTGGTAGAGAAGGCGCACAATCTGTGGCAAGGTCTCAGTCCCTCCGTGACTGGCGGTTACGGTGGGATACTGAGACACGCGGAAGGTGGACTTACGCCCTTGTCCCTCAAGTGGACGCTTGGCTAAATCGTCAGCACGGTGAGGTAGATTACTACCTCACGCAGTTGCTGACGGGCCATGGGCACTTTCGGTCTTTCCTGTTTAAAATAGGAAAGGCCGTAAGTCCCACATGCGTCTACTGTGGAGCACAATCCGACTCCGCTTTCCACACTTTCTTTGAGTGTGAGAAGTGGATGTTGGAGAGGCGTGCACTGGAGAGGGATCTTGGCATCTTGACTCCCAATACCATCACGGGAGTCATGTTAGGAAACCTTGCTGCATGGAGTAGGATCGCCTTTTTTGCGAGGGGGATTCTTCGTCGGAAGGAGAGAGACCTGGCAAGGTCGACAGAGCCGTAGGGTCCAACTGGACCGGCATATAAGGCTCCATCCTGAAGTAATGTCATAAATTGACGGTTCCAGGATGGAGCCTGGTGATATAGAGAGGGGTTTTAGCCGGTAGGCACGCAATAACTGCGTGGAGTCCGGCACGACGGGTGGCAAAAACCACCTAAGTGCGTAAATGCATTTCCCCTCTCACCAAAAAAAAAAAAAAAAAAAAAAATTATTATTATTATTATTATTATTATTATTATTATTATTATTATTATTATTATTATTATTATTATTATTATTATTATTATTATCATTATTATTATTATTATTATTATTATTATTATTATTATTATTATTATTATTATTATTATTATTATTATTATTATTATTATTATTATTATTATTATTATTATTATTATTATTA
The DNA here is from genome assembly GCA_963576795.1 of Metopia argyrocephala. NCBI lineage: Eukaryota > Metazoa > Arthropoda > Insecta > Diptera > Sarcophagidae > Metopia > Metopia argyrocephala. Next base: position 79,131,380 of record OY756209.1, on the reverse strand, counting down.
TTATTATTATTATTATTATTATTATTATTATTATTATTATTATTATTATTATTATTATTATTATTATTATTATTATTATTATTATTATTATTATTATTATTATTATTATTATTATTATTGTAACTGCAGGATACGCGGTAGAGTGGACGTCTCCAGGTGCTTTAAGTGCCTGGGATACGGTCACCTTAGTGGAAACTGCAGCGGACCTGACCGAGGCAATATGTGTTTCCTGTGCGGGGTAGAAGGGCACAAGGCAAAGGACTGCAAGTCCCAGCCGACATGCTACCTATGCTCCGACATAGGGGAAAATGGCCGCAATCATATTGCAGGATCGGGCGCTTGCGTAGTATTCCGCAAGGCATTAGAAGAGGCTAAGCGGACAATATGAGGGTCATCCTACAGGCCAACATGCACCGCAGCAGAACTGCTCACGACCTGATGGGGCAGATCCGTCTCGAGAAACAAGCTGATCTTATTTTGATCAGTGAGCAGTACCGAGACGGATGTGCGCCTACGTGGTTTAGGGACAACCTCGGTACAGCGGCGATATGGATCCCGGACCCGAGACGCTTCTGTGTTTCGGCCCATGGCTCTGGAGATGGTTTCGTTTGGGTGAGAAGCGGCTTGGTGACTTACTTTAGCTGCTATCTTACTCCAAACGAGGGTATTTCGGACTTCCAAACCAAGTTAGACGACTTGGAGGATGTCTTACGGAGCATGGGAGGTCATCTGGTAGTGGCTGGAGACTTCAATGCAAAAGCAGTAGAGTGGGGCGAGATTAGAACCGATTCGAGAGGTGGGCGAATTTTGGACTTTATGTCCAGGACGGGGTTGGTTGTATTAAATAACGGCTCCGTGCCCACCTTTCGAAGATCTGGCCAAAGGGGGACCATTATCGATCTCACTCTGGCAACTGAAAACCTAGCGGCACTCGTGCAGGAGTGGCAGGTGATCGAGGACTTTACGGCCAGCGATCACCAGTATATCACATTCCGTGTGCGTGATATTGCGCCAGCTCGGTCCATCCAACATCATGGACCAGCTAGGTGGAATGCCGCTAGGATGGACGTTGAAGCTTTGTCTCTAGCCCTAGAACGGGGACGTATGACCACAGAGGGGATCCGTAATGATCTTCCGCCTGTTGAGAGGGCTGATGTACTTGTGGACTCAACCATGAGTCTTATACATCAGGCCTGTCAAAGCGCTGTACCGAGGAGGGGTCCAAACGAAGGGAGACGTCCTGCTTACTGGTGGACGACCGAAATTGCGGATCTGAGGCGTGTTTGTCTCCGTCGTAGACGGCTGGCTCAACGCGCTAATGGAAACGCAGATGACGCAGCCCGTAAAGCCGAAGAGTATAAGGCGGCGAAAAAAGATCTTCGCCGCGCCATCCAAAGAAGTAAGCGCCGATGCTGGAAGGACTTAACGGAGGACCTAAATAGAGATCCATGGGGGTTGGGCTATAAAATAGTGCTCCGCAAATTGAGGGCGTTTAAGCCAAACGCTTCTCTGAATGCGGATACTATTCGGCCCATAGTGGAAGCCCTTTTTCCGGATCATCCAGTGGTCGATAGAACATCGGTCACGGAAGAAACGGAAATCCCGCCTTTCACCTTGGAGGAACTGGAGTGTGCCTCTCGTTATTTGCGCAGCGGGAAGGCACCAGGTCCTGATGGTCTACCAGCAGAGGTGCTGAAAGCCGTGTCACGGAGTCATCCAGAGCTCTTGCTCAATATGTACAACGCCTGTCTAAAAGCCGGGGTGTTTCCCTCCTGCTGGAAGATGGCTAAACTTGTACTTATTGACAAGGGCAAGGGACCAGTCGGCGCTCCTGGGTCATACAGACCACTATGCCTGCTTGATAACGCGGGGAAACTCCTGGAGAAGCTTCTTCGCCCACGTCTGCAGGCTGCAGTAGTAGCGGCAGGCGACCTCTCCGAAAGACAGTACGGCTTTCGAAGGGGCAGGTCGACTGTGGCGGCTATCCAGGAGGTAGTTAATGCAGGTAGGAGCACGGAACGTGGAAACCACTTTTCACGTCCCGTATGTTTGCTGGTCACACTGGATGTGAAAAACGCGTTTAACTCTGTCCGCTGGCAGGACGCGTTATACGCGATGGAGAGAAATTTCAGGCTCCCAGGGTACCTCCTGCGTATCATGGGAGATTACCTGAAAGATCGATCCATACTCTATGACACGGAGGATGGCCGAGAGACGAAAGTCTTATCGGCAGGGGCGGCCCAGGGATCCATACTGGGACCTGACATATGGAACTACACATATGACGGGATTCTACGTATGGAGATGCCCGAAGGGACATTCCTGGTTGGTTACGCAGACGACATCGCGGCAGTAATTATTGCCAAAGATGTCGATGCGGCCCAACTGCGACTCAACCAGGTTATGCGTCGAGTTACTCTCTGGCTGAGTGATCACGGGTTGGAGTTGGCACTGACTAAGACCGAGATAGTGCTTCTTACTAAAAAGCGCATCCCGCTCATTAGAAGCATGCAGGTAGGAGAGGTTACAGTCCAGACCAAGAACGCCGTTCGCTACCTGGGGGTTAGTTTGGATAACAGACTAACCTTCTGGAGCGAAATATCCAGCAGAGCGGACAAAGCTGCCTCAGTAGTGACGTTGTTGAGCAGGGTAATGGCCAACATTGGGGGCCCTCTTCCCTGTAAAAGACGTTTGCTGCTGAGCACCGCCGAGTCTTTGATGTTGTATGGAGCTGAAGTCTGGGCTGATGCGCTCAGGGTCGAAAAGTACCGAAAGCGCATGGCGGCAGTGCAACGGAGAGCAGCGCTCCGCATAGCATGCTCCTACCGCACGGTATCGGAGCCGGCTGTCTTGGTGGTCGCCGGGGTCATACCCATCGACCTTCTCGCCAGGGAGCGACAATTCGTCCACCAACACAAGGACGAAATTGGAAGAGAAGGCGCACAATCTGTGGCAAGGTCTCAGTCCCTCCGTGACTGGCAGTTACGGTGGGATACTGAGACACGCGGAAGGTGGACTTACGCCCTGGTCCCTCAAGTGGACGCTTGGCTAAATCGTCAGCACGGTGAGGTAGATTACTACCTCACGCAGTTGCTGACGGGCCATGGGCACTTTCGGTCTTTCCTGTTTAAAATAGGAAAGGCCGTAAGTCCCACATGCGTCTACTGTGGAGCACAATCCGACTCCGCTTTCCACACTTTCTTTGAGTGTGAGAAGTGGATGTTGGAGAGGCGTGCACTGGAGAGGGATCTTGGCATCTTGACTCCCAATACCATCACGGGAGTCATGTTAGGAAACCTTGCTGCATGGAGTAGGATCGCCTTTTTTGCGAGGGGGATTCTTCGTCGGAAGGAGAGAGACCTGGCAAGGTCGACAGAGCCGTAGGGTCCAACTGGACCGGCATATAAGGCTCCATCCTGAAGTAATGTCATAAATTGACGGTCCCAGGATGGAGCCTGGTGATATAGAGAGGGGTTTTAGCCGGTAGGCACGCAATAACTGCGTGGAGTCCGGCACGACGGGTGGCAACAACCACCTAAGTGCGTAAATGCATTTCCCCTCTCTCCAAAAAAAAAAAAAAAAAAAAAAAAAAAAAAAAAAAAAAAAAAAAAAAAAAAAAAAAAAAAAAAAAAAAAAATTATTATTATTGTGGCGGCTATCCAGGAGGTAGTTAATGCAGGTAGGAGCACGGAACGTGGAAACCACTTTTCACGTCCCGTATGTTTGCTGGTCACACTGGATGTGAAAAACGCCTTTAACTCTGTCCGCTGGCAGGACGCGTTATACGCGATGGAGAGAAATTTCAGGCTCCCAGGGTACCTCCTGCGTATCATGGGAGATTACCTGAAAGATCGATCCATACTCTATGACACGGAGGATGGCCGAGAGACGAAAGTCTTATCGGCAGGGGCGGCCCAGGGATCCATACTGGGACCTGACATATGGAACTATATATATGACGGGATTCTACGTATGGAGATGCCCGAAGGGACATTCCTGGTTGGTTACGCAGACGACATCGCGGCAGTAATTATTGCCAAAGATGTCGATGCGGCCCAACTGCGACTCAACCAGGTTATGCGTCGAGTTACTCTCTGGCTGAGTGACCACGGGTTGGAGTTGGCACTGACTAAGACCGAGATAGTGCTTCTTACTAAGAAGCGCATCCCGCTCATTAGAAGCATGCAGGTAGGAGAGGTTACAGTCCAGACGAAGAACGCCGTTCGCTACCTGGGGGTTAGTTTGGACAACAGACTAACCTTCTGGAGCGAAATATCCAGCAGAGCAGACAAAGCGGCCTCCGTAGTGACGTTATTGAGCAGGGTAATGGCCAACATTGGGGGCCCTCTTCCCTGTAAAAGACGTCTGCTGCTGAGCACCGCCGAGTCTGTGATGTTGTATGGAGCTGAAGTCTGGGCTGATGCGCTCAGGTTCGAAAAGTACCGAAAGCGCATGGGGGCAGTGCAACGGAGAGCAGCGCTCCGCATAGCGTGCTCCTACCGCACGGTATCGGAGCCGGCTGTCTTGGTGGTCGCCGGGGTCATACCCATCGACCTTCTCGCCAGGGAGCGACAATTCGTCCACCAACACAAGGACGAAATTGGAAGAGAAGGCGCACAATCTGTGGCAAGGTCTCAGTCCCTCCGTGACTGGCAGTTACGGTGGGATACTGAGACACGCGGAAGGTGGACTTACGCCCTTGTCCCTCAAGTGGACGCTTGGCTAAATCGTCAGCACGGTGAGGTAGATTACTACCTCACGCAGTTGCTGACGGGCCATGGGCACTTTCGGTCTTTCTTGTTTAAAATAGGAAAGGCCGTAAGTCCCACATGCGTCTACTGTGGAGCACAATCCGACTCCGCTCTCCACACTTTTTTTGAGTGTGAGAAGTGGATGTTGGAGAGGCGTGCACTGGAGAGGGATCTCGGCATCTTGACTCCCAATACCATCTCGGGAGTCATGTTAGGAAACCTTGCTGCATGGAGAAGGATCGCCTTTTTTGCGAGGGGGATCCTTCGTCGGAAGGAGAGAGACCTTGCAAGGTCGGTGGCACCGTAGGGTCCAAATGGACCGGAATATAAGGCTCCATCCTGAAGTAATGTCATAAATTGACGGTCCCAGGATGGAGCCGAGTGATATAGAGAGGGGTTTTAGCCGGTAGGCACGCAATAACTGCGTGGAGTCCGGCACGACGGGTGGCAAAAACCACCTAAGTGCGTAAATGCATTTCCCCTCTCACCAAAAAAAAAAAAAAAAAAAAAAAAAAAAATTATTATTATTATTATTATTATTATTATTATTATTATTATTATTATTATTATTATTATTATTATTATTATTATTATTATTATTATTATTATTATTATTATTATTATTATTATTATTATTATTATTATTATTATTATTATTATTATTATTATTATTATTATTATTATTATTATTATTATTATTATTATTATTATTATTATTATTATTATTATTATTATTATTATTATTATTATTATTATTATTATTATTCGGAAGGAGAGAGACCTGGCAAGGTCGACAGAGCCGTAGGGTCCAACTGGACCGGCATATAAGGCTCCATCCTGAAGTAATGTCATAAATTGACGGTTCCAGGATGGAGCCTGGAGATATAGAGAGGGGTTTTAGCCGGTAGGCACGCAACAACTGCGTGGAGTCCGGCACGACGGGTGGCAAAAACCACCTAAGTGCGTAAATGCATTTCCCCTCTCACCCAAAAAAAAAAAAAAAAAAAAAAAAAAAAATTATTATTATTATTATTATTATTATTATTATTATTATTATTATTATTATTATTATTATTATTATTATTATTATTATTATTATTGGGGGCCCTCTTCCCTGTAAAAGACGTTTGCTGCTGAGCACCGCCGAGTCTGTGATGTTGTATGGAGCTGAAGTCTGGGCTGATGCGCTCACGGTCGAAAAGTACCGAAAGCGCATGGCGGCAGTGCAACGGAGAGCAGCGCTCCGCATAGCGTGCTCCTACCGCACGGTATCGGAGCCGGCTGTCTTGGTGGTCGCCGGGGTCATACCCATCGACCTCCTCGCCAGGGAGCGACAATTCGTCCACCAGCACAAGGACGAAATTGGAAGAGAAGGCGCACAATCTGTGGCAAGGTCTCAGTCCCTCCGTGACTGGCAGTTACGGTGGGATACTGAGACACGCGGAAGGTGGACTTACGCCCTTGTCCCTCAAGTGGACGCTTGGCTAAATCGTCAGCACGGTGAGGTAGATTACTACCTCACGCAGTTGCTGACGGGCCATGGGCACTTTCGGTCTTTCCTGTTTAAAATAGGAAAGGCCGTAAGTCCCACATGCGTCTACTGTGGAGCACAATCCGACTCCGCTTTCCACACTTTCTTTGAGTGTGAGAAGTGGATGTTGGAGAGGCGTGCACTGGAGAGGGATCTTGGCATCTTGACTCCCAATACCATCACGGGAGTCATGTTAGGAAACCTTGCTGCATGGAGAAGGATCGCCTTTTTTGCGAAGGGGATCCTTCGTCGGAAGGAGAGAGACCTTGCAAGGTCAGTTGCACTGTAGGGTACAAATGGACCGGAATATAAGGCTCCATCCTGAAGTAATGTCATAAATTGACGGTCCCAGGATGGAGCCGGGTGATATAGAGAGGGGTTTTAGCCGGTAGGCACGCAATAACTGCGTGGAGTCCGGCACGACGGGTGGCAAAAACCACCTAAGTGCGTAAATGCATTTCCCCTCTCACCAAAAAAAAAAAAAAAAAAAAAAAAAAAAAAAAAAAAAAAAAAAAAAAAAAAAAAAAAAAAACAAAAAAAATTATTATTATTATTATTATTATTATTATTATTATTATTATTATTATTATTATTATTATTATTATTATTATTATTATTATTATTATTATTATTATTATTATTATTATTATTATTATTATTATTATTATTATTATTATTATTATTATTATTATTATTATTATTATTATTATTATTATTATTATTATTATTATTATTATTATTATTATTATTATTATTATTATTATTATTATTATTATTATTATTATTATTATTATTATTATTATTATTATTATTATTATTATTATTATTATTATTATTATTATTATTATTATTATTATTATTATTATTATTATTATTATTATTATTATTATTATTATTATTATTATTATTATTATTATTATTATTATTATTATTATTATTATTATTATTATTATTATTATTATTATTATTATTATTATTATTATTATTATTATTATTATTATTATTATTATTATTATTATTATTATTATTATTATTATTATTATTATTATTATTATTATTATTATTATTATTATTATTATTATTATTATTATTATTATTATTATTATTATTATTATTATTATTATTATTATTATTTTTTTTTTTTTTTTTTTTTTTTTTTTTTTTTTTGGCGTTTGAGGTAGGGTTAAAAATGCCTTCGCACTTACAGTGACCGTCGTCAACTGCGTCGAGTGGTGTTGTCCACTAAAACAGTCCCTCCTCCTTTTCTGGGGAATCTCCCTTCCCGGTACAACTTTCCGCATTACTTCAGGAAGGGCCCAGAACGACTTCTTAAAAAGAACCAACTGCTACTCGCCCACGTCTGGGTACGCCATATTCAAGCCGTTTGCCCATCTTCTATCTCCGCCAATCTAGCTGCTTCAAGATCTTTTCTCTTCTGTAGAAGTATATGTTCAACATACCTTCCTACTGTTCTCCAATTAACTTCAGATTCGATCATTCTGCTGGTAATGTTCCCCGTAGTGAAATTTCCAATCTGCTCCTTCAATGAGTTTCTCTCAAAGTGCCATCTAGTACAATTAAAGAACGTATGTTCGGCATCATCTTCCATGTTTTCACAGTAAATGCAGCTGGAACTGGTTACCTTGCCCATGCGATGTAAATACTTTCGGAAATATCCGTGACCAGAGAGAAATTGGGTCAGAAAATAGTTCACTTCCCCGAACTCTCTTTGAGTCCAAATCCTTATGTTGGGGATGAGTTGCCTTGTCCATCTTCCGCTGGTTTCCGCACTCCATCTATTCTGCCATCGCTGCATTGTTTGAGATCTCAGTTCTGCGGCGCTAATGCTGAGGTTCTGCTTTCTTGCATCCCAAGCTTCCTTTCTTTCGCGCGCCAGAAGGTCGATTGGTATCTCTCCGCCTATCACAAAGACTGCTGCACCTGAGACAGTGCGATATGCCGAAGTTACTCTAAGTGCCGCCGTTCGCTGTACAGCCTCCAGCATTTTGCGCTTAGTCTTTGCCTTCAGTGCTCCACCCCAAATTTCGCTACCATATAGTAAAACGGAGTTTGTTATGGCCATAAGTAGCTTTCTCTTGCTCTGTGTCGGTCCTCCAATATTGGCCATTAACCTGCTTAGCCTGCCAGTAAGTTTTGCTGCCTTGGTAGCCACATGCTGTATTTGAGCCCAGTATGTAAGTCTGCAGTCGATCATCACACCTAGATATTTCACTGCCCTTTGCGTTACCAGAGCAACATCACCCAATTGAAAGTTGACCTCGAGTGGAATGTGGGCTTTGGTCATCAGAATGATCTCCGTTTTATGTCTGGCCAGCTCCAGACCATGGTCTTCAAGCCATATTTGAGTCCTTATCATGACTTGGTTCAGCTTCCTACGAGCATCATCCGTGTCGCGCGCTGAGATTACCGCTACTAAGTCATCCGCATACCCAATAAGGTATGTCTCCTCTGGCATTTCTATGCCCAATATCTCGTTGTAGGTCAAGTTCCATAGAGTAGGTCCAAGGATAGATCCTTGAGCCGCGCCGGAAGAGATTTCCATAGTTCTCTGGCCCTCAGGTGTGTCATAATAGAGCCTCCGATCCTTCAAGTAACTTCGAAGCATCTTTAGCAAGTAAGTTGGGGTGTGGAATTTCTCCTGCAATGCCTTTAAGATATCCTTCCACCGAAGGCTATTAAAAGCGTTTCGCACATCGAGTGTAGCTAGGAGAATTAGACGTTTTGGATAGTAACGTCTTCGTTGTACTCGTTCCACACATTCCACTACATCTCCTATAGCTCCTAAAGTTGATTTCCCAGGTCTAAATCCATATTGTCTTTCTGATAATCCTCCAACTATGTCGACTGACTCTGCTAATCTGCGTTGCAGAAGTTTCTCTAGTAGCTTTCCAGCACTGTCCAGCATGCAAAGCGGGCGGTATGCCGACGGTTGAGTTGAGTTACCATTACCCTTGCTAATTAGTGTCAGCTTTTGTATCTTCCATTGTTTAGGAAAGGCACCTTGAGCAATACAAGCATTGTACACTTCCAGTAGCGCATTTGGTCGCTTCTCAGCCAGGAGTTTTATCACCTCCGCCGGTATTCCATCTGGGCCAGGGGCTCTATTAGGTTTAAGACTACTTGCTGCGATTCTTAGTTCTTCAACAGTAAACAGCGAGGGCAAATCATTGACCTGCTGTTCCAATTCATCATCTAGTGGTGGATGCGAAGGGAACAAACTTGAGACAATGTTCCCGATGGTTCCGCCGTCCATGTGAGGGATCCTACAGTTTCCACCCAACTTACTCGTTACTATCCTGTAGGCAAGTCCCCAAGGATCATTATTCAGGTCTCTTCGGAGCTCCTCCCATTTAGCCTTCTTGCTTGCAATGATAGCCCGCTTGAGTGTTTTCCGGGATCGTTTAAATTCCTCACCTTCTTGCAAAGCAGGACCAGTTCGCCTTGCCCTGGTGTACCTTCGTCTGTTGCGAAGACAGACACGCCTGAGTTCGGCAATTTCCGGTGTCCACCAATATACCGGTCTTTTCCTGGGATTTCGTGTCACACGAGGCATCGATGCGTTGCAACTCTGGGTTATGCGCTGGATCATTGAGGCTGCCATAGAGTCAGCACCACTTCCATTGGTAGCAAGTGACGAACAATCAAAACAATCCAGAAACGTCTCAGTGCTCAGTTTCGCAACATTCCATTTACGTGTTCCTCTCGTTCCCGATGTCGTGGTGGGAGTTATCTGACCTGTGATCGAAAAGGTGATATACTGATGGTCACTTCCAGTGTAATCCTCTAGTACACGCCAGTCTTCGATTGTTCCGGCTACACTTTCACTAACGAGGGTAATATCCGGCCGCGTGAATTCACAGCCCGGTCTTCTGAAGGTGGAGCTGTTGCCAGTATTAGCCACCACCAGGCCTAACCTGGCGGCCATGTCCAGGATACACCTCCCTCGCCCGTTGGTCGTAGCTTCACCCCACTCAACGGCCTTAGCATTAAAATCGCCAGCTACTACACAAGGTCCACCGATTTCGTGAACCACATCCTCGATTCTCTCAAGCTTTGTCCTGAATTGCTCCATGCTATCACTCGGGGTAAGATAACAGCTCATCAACGTCAGACGTCCGATTCGGCAGTATGTATAGCCGCAGCCGGCTCCATGTTGTGTAACCGCCAACTGTCCGTTGCCAGGCAACCATAATGCGGCTGTACTCGTCTCGTCTTCAAACCAAGACCCACGGGGAATTCTAGTATATTGCTCGCTGATAATTACTACATCCACTTTTCTCTCAACCGTTATCTGTTCCAGCAGAGCGTCTGCTGTCCGACTTCTATGCATGTTTGCCTGTAGCACCCTCATAATCCCTTTACAAGTGGACATCTTCTTGAACCTGGCAGGTGGTCAGTTCGGTCACGCTTCGCATCTGCACAGTTGACACATTTAGGTATGGCTTTGCACTCTCTCATTTTATGTCCCGTCTCTCCACATCTTATGCAGTTTTCTCTTCTGTCTGGGCCTGAGCAATTTGCCTGAGTGTGGCCTGTTCCAAAGCACCGATAGCATCGTTTGATGTTTTCGCAGGTTCGAATCTTGGCTCGTATCCAACCAATCTTTATGTAACCGAAACTGTTGAGTTTCACTGCGCTTTCTGCAGTAAGCGTAACAAAGGCCCGCACTTGCTCGCGCATATTCGGTGCAGTAATTCTCGTCCGTAGTTGTTCCTCTGGGCTTATGAGAAGTTTTCGAATTGCTGCTTCCACTTCTTCTTTGACAGTCATAGAATCGAGATCACGTATTTCAATTGTAGTCATCTGTTTTAGTTCTGTAATATGGGCTGTTTCCTTAACGGTGCTTCTAAGTTGTTTAACGAAATCTGGGTTAACCTTCCCACCTTTGTCGAGCTCCAGGAGGATGGCTCCAGTCGTCGTTTTCCTGACGGTCTTTATCCTATTGCTCTCATCAGTCGTTATCTTACTCCGTAGTCCTTTTAGCACCTCCGAGTAGCTGTGGCCATCTACAGGTTTGATTATTAGCGCCTCTGGTTTAATGCGTCTTGGTTGCTGTTTTTTCACCTTATTGGGTTCGACTGTTTCTTTCTCCGATTTACGTTGACTGCTCCTTCGGTCGACTGTCTGCCAACTTTCCTTTTTTTCTTCAGTGGCGATATTTCCTTTCATATTGTGCTGGGATATTTCCTCCATAATCCTACTGGGCTCTTTTGCTCTTACCTTCTTGCAGTTTTCATTAACAGCTGGGCTGCTAGCTACTCGTTTGGAGTTTGTCGTTGTAGGAGTGGCATCATCTGCCATCTGCTGATTTACTGCTTTTCTAGCGACCGTTTTCTCCTCTTCTGCAGCTTTCCACGTGCGCCTGTAGTTCTGCATAACATCCAGCAATTCAGCCATTTTGGATATTCCAACTTTAACATCATTACTTATATTCCTCTGGCGCGTTAGCGCGCGCTGCATTCCGCGTAGAGTAGCTTTACACTGAGATATTGTGTCCTCCTCCATCTTCCTCATTTTCCTGATTAACTCTTGTCTGGGGGAGCCTTCTACTGTGACGTCAGACGCGTTCTCAGACAGTGCATGTACCGTACATGATACATTCCCATTTGATGGCTTGTAATTAACCAACAGTTCTCCCGGTGTACGGTCGTCGGTCGGTGTTTGTCGTGCCATCTCCTGTTCAGTACTATCGCTATTTCTGCCATCAGCCTTATCTCTGCCTGAACACATTTGTAAGCCACCACCAGCGGGGGTACCGGGTGTACCATGACCATCACACCCAGTTACCCTCGTACGTAGAACACTGGCTTGCGGCGGCGATCGCAACAGCAAACTACTCCTCTTAAAGGCTGAGTTCGAACTAGTGTCCCCCTCAGTTCCTTCATTTCCTTTCAATTTGTTCTTCTCAATTGGTTGTTCTATATTATGGATCATCTCAAATGGGTCCCCGCTCCGAGCCGCTATCCTCCCACGAAAGTACAGTTGCCTCAGACGATCCCCGTGGGTCCCTATGCAAGCAGTGAGGTCCACGCGAGGGTTGACACAGGACCTTATGAGTACCTGTGTTCAGAGCCAGGATCTCGGCACTAAGTAGGAGTCATCTCAACTACACCTGTACGGCCACCTCAGTGGCAACGTGGTCGGAACGTACTCGGAGACTCGCCACAGTTTTAACGGGACGGAGGCGGCTACAGCATTAGCCTGGCAGCCATTTCGGCAAGATTTCACTCTTGCTTACTGAAGTGCCAGAATACTGTAGCCGTCAGCTCGTGGCAGCAAGATCAAATCGTCATATCAATCATATCATCGGCTATGTACACAGAGTTGTCCGTCATCCTCAGCTTCATCAGGCGTGATGAAGCTGTCCAGCTTTGGTCCACGGGTGGTATTTTATTTCCCACCTTCCCTGCAAATCTGAAAAGATCAGCAGAGATTCCCCCTATCCGCCACCTGGGGACGCGTCCGATGGGAGGCTGGTAAAACTCCACACGGAATTATTATTATTATTATTATTATTATTATTATTATTATTATTATTATTATTATTATTATTATTATTATTATTATTATTATTATTATTATTATTATTATTATTATTATTATTATTATTATTATTATTATTATTATTATTATTATTATTATTATTATTATTATTATTATTATTATTATTATTATTATTATTATTATTATTATTATTATTATTATTATTATTATTATTATTATTATTATTATTATTATTATTATTATTATTATTATTATTATTATTATTATTATTATTATTATTATTATTATTATTATTATTATTATTATTATTCTTTTAAACAGGCGTTAGAAAAGGCAGCGGGCGAGACGAGTGTAGTCAAAGAACTGGTCCCTATGAGTAAGATAGAGATCAGAGATCTCGACGAGTGCACCTCTGTGGAGGAGGTGGAAGTTGCTCTACAAGACATTCTTGTAGAATACAAGGGTGTTCTGGAGGTGTTCCTGGCCAAGCCCAACATAAGGGGGCAACACATGGCCATCGTTAAGATGGAGGCGAAAGCTGCCAAGGTTCTCCTACAAAGGAGGACAGTGAAACTCGGCTGGGTCAACTGCAGAATACGCGGTAGAGTGGACGTCTCCAGGTGCTTTAAGTGCCTGGGATACGGTCACCTTAGTGGAAACTGCAGCGGACCTGACCGAGGCAATATATGTTTCCTGTGCGGGGTAGAAGGGCACAAGGCAAAGGACTGCAAGTCCCAGCCGACATGCTACCTATGCTCTGACATAGGGGAAAATGGCCGCAAACATATTGCAGGTTCGGGCGCTTGCGGAGTATTCCGCAAGGCATTAGAAGATGCTAAGCGGACAATATGAGGGTCATCCTACAGGCCAACATGCACCGCAGCAGAACTGCTCACGACCTGATGGGGCAGATCCGTCTCGAGAAACAAGCTGATCTTATTTTGATCAGTGAGCAGTACCGAGACGGATGTGCGCCTACGTGGTTTAGGGACAACCTCGGTACAGCGGCGATATGGATCCCGGACCCGAGACGCTTCTGTGTTTCGGCCCATGGCTCTGGAGATGGTTTCGTTTGGGTGAGAAGCGGCTTGGTGACTTACTTTAGCTGCTATCTTACTCCAAACGAGGGTATTTCGGACTTCCAAACCAAGTTAGACGACTTGGAGGATGTCTTACGGAGCATGGGAGGTCATCTGGTAGTGGCTGGAGACTTCAATGCAAAAGCAGTAGAGTGGGGCGAGATTAGAACCGATTCGAGAGGTGGGCGAATTTTGGACTTTATGTCCAGGACGGGGTTGGTTGTATTAAATAACGGCTCCGTGCCCACCTTTCGAAGATCTGGCCAAAGGGGGACCATTATTGATCTCACTCTGGCAACTGAAAACCTAGCGGCACTCGTGCAGGAATGGCAGGTGATCGAGGACTTTACGGCCAGCGATCACCAGTATATCACATTTCGTGTGCGTGATATTGCGCCAGCTCGGTCCATCCAAAATCATGGACCAGCTAGGTGGAATGCCGCTAGGATGGACGTTGAAGCTTTGTCTCTAGCCCTAGAACGGGGACGTATGACCACAGAGGGGATCCGTAATGATCTTCCGCCTGTTGAGAGGGCTGATGTACTTGTGGACTCAACCATGAGTCTTATACATCAGGCCTGTCAAAGCGCTGTACCGAGGAGGGGTCCGAACGAAGGGAGAAGTCCTGCTTACTGGTGGACGACCGAAATTGCGGATCTGAGGCGTGTTTGTCTCCGTCGTAGACGGCTGGCTCAACGCGCTAATGGAAACGCAGATGACGTAGCCCGTAAAGCCGAAGAGTATAAGGCGGCGAAAAAAGATCTTCGCCGCGCCATCCAAAGAAGTAAGCGCCGATGCTGGAAGGACTTAACGGAGGACCTAAATAGGGATCCATGGGGGTTGGGCTATAAAATAGTGCTCCGCAAATTGAGGGCGTTTAAGCCAAACGCTTCTCTGAATGCGGATACTATTCGGCCCATAGTGGAAGCCCTTTTTCCGGATCATCCAGTGGTCGATAGAACATCGATCATGGACGAAACGGAAATACCGCCTTTCACCTTGGAGGAACTGGAGTGTGCCTCTCGTTGTTTGCGCAGCGGGAAGGCACCAGGTCCTGATGGTCTACCAGCAGAGGTGCTGAAAGCCGTGTCACGGAGTCATCCAGAGCTCTTGCTCAATATGTACAACGCCTGTCTAAAGGCCGGGGTGTTTCCCTCCCGCTGGAAGATGGCTAAACTTGTACTTATTGACAAGGGCAAGGGACCAGTCGGCGCTCCTGGGTCATACAGACCACTATGCCTGCTTGATAACGCGGGGAAACTCCTGGAGAAGCTTCTTCGCCCACGTCTGCAGGCTGCAGTAGTGGCGGCAGGCGACCTCTCCGAAAGACAGTACGGCTTTCGAAGGGGCAGGTCGACTGTGGCGGCTATCCAGGAGGTAGTTAATGCAGGTAGGAGCACGGAACGTAGAAACCACTTTTCACGTCCCGTATGTTTGCTGGTCACACTGGATGTGAAAAACGCGTTTAACTCTGTCCGCTGGCAGGATGCGTTATACGCGATGGAGAGAGATTTCAGGCTCCCAGGGTACCTCCTGCGTATCATGGGAGATTACCTGAAAGATCGATCCATACTCTATGACACGGAGGATGGCCGAGAGACGAAAGTCTTATCGGCAGGGGCGGCCCAGGGATCTATACTGGGACCCGACATATGGAACTATACATATGACGGGATTCTACGTATGGAGATGCCCGAAGGGACATTCCTGGTTGGTTACGCAGACGACATCGCGGCAGTAATTATTGCCAAAGATGTCGATGCGGCCCAACTGCGACTCAACCAGGTTATGCGTCGAGTTACTCTCTGGCTGAGTGACCACGGGTTGGAGTTGGCACTGACTAAGACCGAGATAGTGCTTCTTACTAAGAAGCGCATCCCGCTCATTAGAAGCATGCAGGTAGGAGAGGTTACAGTCCAGACGAAGAATGCCGTTCGCTACCTGGGGGTTAATTTGGACAACAGACTAACCTTCTGGAGCGAAATATCCAGCAGAGCAGACAAAGCGGCCTCAGTAGTGACGTTGTTGAGCAGGGTAATGGCCAACATTGGGGGCCCTCTTCCTTGTAAAAGACGTTTGCTGCTGAGCACCGCCGAGTCTGTGATGTTGTATGGAGCTGAAGTCTGGGCTGATGCGCTCAGTGTCGAAAAGTACCGAAAGCGCATGGCGGCAGTGCAACGGAGAGCAGCGCTCCGCATAGCGTGCTCCTACCGCACGGTATCGGAGCCGGCTGTCTTGGTGGTCGCCGGGGTCATACCCATCGACCTTCTCGCCAGGGAGCGACAATTCGTCCACCAACACAAGGACGAAATTGGAAGAGAAGGCGCACAATCTGTGGCAAGGTCTCAGTCCCTCCGTGACTGGCAGTTACGGTGGGATACTGAGACACGCGGAAGGTGGACTTACGCCCTTGTCCCTCAAGTGGACGCTTGGCTAAATCGTCAGCACGGTGAGGTAGATTACTACCTCACGCAGTTGCTGACGGGCCATGGGCACTTTCGGTCTTTCCTGTTTAAAATAGGAAAGGCCGTAAGTCCCACATGCGTCTACTGTGGAGCACAATCCGACTCCGCTTTCCACACTTTCTTTGAGTGTGAGAAGTGGATGTTGGAGAGGCGTGCACTGGAGAGGGATCTTGGCATCTTGACTCCCAATACCATCACGGGAGTCATGTTAGGAAACCTTGCTGCATGGAGTAGGATCGCCTTTTTTGCGAGGGGGATTCTTCGTCGGAAGGAGAGAGACCTGGCAAGGTCGACAGAACAGTAGGGTCCAAATGGACCGGCATATAAGGCTCCATCCTGAAGTAATGTCATAAATTGACGGTCCCAGGATGGAGCCTGGTGATATAGAGAGGGGTTTTAGCCGGTAGGCACGCAATAACTGCGTGGAGTCCGGCACGACGGGTGGCAAAAACCACCTAAGTGCGTAAATGCATTTCCCCTCTTTCGGAAAAAAAAAAAAAAAAAAAAAAAAAAAAAATTATTATTATTATTATTATTATTATTATTATTATTATCATTATTATTATTATTATTATTATTATTATTATTATTATTATTATTATTATTATTATTATTATTATTATTATTATTATTATTATTATTATTATTATTATTATTATTATTATTATTATTATTATTATTATTATTATTATTATTATTATTATTATTATTATTATTATTATTATTATTATTATTATTATTATTATTATTATTATTATTATTATTATTATTATTATTATTATTATTATTATTATTATTATTATTATTATTATTATTATTATTATTATTATTATTATTATTATTATTATTATTATTATTATTATTATTATTATTATTATTATTATTATTATTATTATTATTATTATTATTATTATTATTATTATTATTATTATTATTATTATTATTATTATTATTATTATTATTATTATTATTATTATTATTATTATTATTATTATTATTATTATTATTATTATTATTATTATTATTATTATTATTATTATTATTATTATTATTATTATTATTATTATTATTATTATTATTATTATTATTATTATTATTATTATTATTATTATTATTATTATTATTATTATTATTATTATTATTATTATTATTATTATTATTATTATTATTATTATTATTATTATTATTATTATTATTATTATTATTATTATTATTATTATTATTATTATTATTATTATTATTATTATTATTATTATTATTATTATTATTATTATTATTATTATTATTATTATTATTATTATTATTATTATTATTATTATTATTATTATTATTATTATTATTATTATTATTATTATTATTATTATTACCGCAACGTCCGGATTATGTAGCGGCTCCTAGATGTCTCACCAAGGAAGGTGGGAAGAGGAGGGCAGGTAGTCCACCGTTAGTTGAGGCGCAGAAGAGCGCAAAAAAGGCGAAAGCCAGCGGGGTCGTCTCCAAACCGGAGACTGAAAACGGTGCACCCGCGACAAGAGCAGCATCTCAAAATGCTGCCTCTTCAAAGGTGGCCCAAACCCCCGCCGGGAAAAAGCGCAACCGCGCTCAGGGAAAAGGTGCTCCTCAGGATACTGCTCCATCTAATGAGGATGGACCGAGTGGTAAGAGGGGCAATATGCAGAAGAGGAAGCGTGGTGGCGAGAAGCCAGAAGCGATTGTTCTAAAACCGGCAGCTGGTAACACATACGCAGAAGTGCTTAGTGCCGTCCGATCGCAGGTCAAACCGGAAGCCTGTGGAGTGGCTGTTAGGTCAATACGGAAGACCAAGGCGGGAGAGCTTCTTGTGGAGCTGAAGAAGTCCTCCACTGAAGGAAGAAACGCCTTTAAACAGGCGTTAGAGAAGGCAGCGGGCAAGACGAGTGCAGTCAGAGAACTGGTCCCTATGAGTAAGGTAGAGATCAGAGATCTCGACGAGTGCACCTCTGTGGAGGAAGTGGAAGTGGCTCTCCAAGATATTCTTGTAGACTACAAGGGTGTTCTGGAGGTGTTTCTGGCCAAGCCCAACATGAGGGGGCAACACATGGCTATTGCCAAGATGGAGGCGAAAGCTGCCAAGGTTCTCCTCCAAAGGAGGATAGTGAAAATCAGTTGGGTCAACTGCAGGATGCGCGGCAGAGTGGACGTCTCCAGGTGCTTTAGGTGCCTGGGGTACGGTCACCTTAGTGGAAACTGCAGCGGACCTGACCGAGGCAATATGTGTTTCCTGTGCGGGGTAGAAGGGCACAAGGCAAAGGACTGCAAGTCCCAGCCGATATGCTACCTATGCTCCGACATAGGGGAAAATGGCCGCAAACATATTGCAGGTTCGGGCGCTTGCGGAGTATTCCGCAAGGCATTAGAAGATGCTAAGCGGACAATATGAGGGTCATCCTACAGGCCAACATGCACCGCAGCAGAACTGCTCACGACCTGATGGGGCAGATCCGTCTCGAGAAACAAGCTGATCTTATTTTGATCAGTGAGCAGTACCGAGACGGATGTGCGCCTACGTGGTTTAGGGACAACCTCGGTACAGCGGCAATATGGATCCCGGACCCGAGACGCTTCTGTGTTTCGGCCCATGGCTCTGGAGATGGTTTCGTTTGGGTGAGAAGCGGCTTGGTGACTTACTTTAGCTGCTATCTTACTCCAAACGAGGGTATTTCGGACTTCCAAACCAAGTTAGACGACTTGGAGGATGTCTTACGGAGCATGGGAGGTCATCTGGTAGTGGCTGGAGACTTCAATGCAAAAGCAGTAGAGTGGGGCGAGATTAGAACCGATTCGAGAGGTGGGCGAATTTTGGACTTTATGTCCAGGACGGGGTTGGTCGTATTAAATAACGGCTCCGTGCCCACCTTTCGAAGATCTGGCCAAAGGGGGACCATTATCGATCTCACTCTGGCAACTGAAAACCTGGCGGCACTCGTGCAGGAATGGCAGGTGATCGAGGACTTTACGGCCAGCGATCACCAGTATATTACATTCCGTGTGCGTGATATTGCGCCAGCTAGGTCCATCCAACATCATGGACCAGCTAGGTGGAATGCCGCTAGGATGGACGTTGAAGCTTTGTCTCTAGCCCTAGAACGGGGACGTATGACCACAGAGGGGATCCGTAATGATCTTCCGCCTGTGGAGAGGGCTGATGTACTTGTGGACTCAACCATGAGTCTTATACATCAGGCCTGTCAAAGCGCTGTACCGAGGAGGGGTCCGAACGAAGGGAGAAGTCCTGCTTACTGGTGGACGACCGAAATTGCGGATCTGAGGCGTGTTTGTCTCCGTCGTAGACGGCTGGCTCAACGCGCTAATGGAAACGCAGATGACGCAGCCCGTAAAGCCGAAGAGTATAAGGCGGCGAAAAAAGATCTTCGCCGCGCCATCCAAAGAAGTAAGCGCCGATGCTGGAAGGACTTAACGGAGGACCTAAATAGGGATCCATGGGGGTTGGGCTATAAAATAGTGCTCCGCAAATTGAGGGCGTTTAAGCCAAACGCTTCTCTGAATGCGGATACTATTCGGCCCATAGTGGAAGCCCTTTTTCCGGATCATCCAGTGGTCGATAGAACATCGATCATGGAAGAAACGGAAATACCGCCTTTCACCTTGGAGGAACTGGAGTGTGCCTCTCGTTGTTTGCGCAGCGGGAAGGCACCAGGTCCTGATGGTCTACCAGCAGAGGTGCTGAAAGCCGTGTCACGGAGTCATCCAGAGCTCTTGCTCAATATGTACAACGCCTGTCTAAAGGCCGGGGTGTTTCCCTCCCGCTGGAAGATGGCTAAACTTGTGCTTATTGACAAGGGCAAGGGACCAGTCGGCGCTCCTGGGTCATACAGACCACTATGCCTGCTTGATAACGCGGGGAAACTCCTGGAGAAGCTTCTTCGCCCACGTCTGCAGGCTGCAGTAGTAGCGGCAGGCGACCTCTCCGAAAGACAGTACGGCTTTCGAAGGGGCAGGTCGACTGTGGCGGCTATCCAGGAGGTAGTTAACGCAGGTAGGAGCACGGAACGTGGAAACCACTTTTCACGTCCCGTATGTTTGCTGGTCACACTGGATGTGAAAAACGCGTTTAACTCTGTCCGCTGGCAGGACGCGTTATGCGCGATGGAGAGAAACTTCAGGCTCCCAGGGTACCTCCTGCGTATCATGGGAGATTACCTGAAAGATCGATCCATACTCTATGACACGGAGGATGGCCGAGAGACGAAAGTCTTATCGGCAGGGGCGGCCCAGGGATCCATACTGGGACCTGACATATGGAACTATATATATGACGGGATTCTACGTATGGAGATGCCCGAAGGGGCATTCCTGGTTGGTTAGGCGGATGACATCGCGGCAGTTATTATTGCCAAAGATGTTGATGCGGCCCAACTGCGACTCAACCAGGTTATGCGTCGAGTTACTCTCTGGCTGAGTGACCACGGGTTGGAGTTGGCACTGACTAAGACCGAGATAGTGCTTCTTACTAAGAAGCGCATCCCGCTCATTAGAAGCATGCAGGTAGGAGAAGTTACAGTCCAGACGAAGAACGCCGTTCGCTACCTGGGGGTTAGTTTGGATAACAGACTAACCTTCTGGAGCGAAATATCCAGCAGAGCGGACAAAGCGGCCTCAGTAGTGATGTTGTTGAGCAGGGTAATGGCCAACATTGGGGGCCCTCTTCCCTGTAAAAGACGTTTGCTGCTGAGCACCGCCGAGTCTGTGATGTTGTATGGAGCTGAAGTCTGGGCTGATGCGCTCACGGTCGAAAAGTACCGAAAGCGCATGGCGGCAGTGCAACGGAGAGCAGCGCTCCGCATAGCGTGCTCCTACCGCACGGTATCGGAGCCGGCTGTCTTGGTGGTCGCCGGGGTCATACCCATCGACCTCCTCGCCAGGGAGCGACAATTCGTCCACCAACACAAGGACGAAATTGGAAGAGAAGGCGCACAATCTGTGGCAAGGTCTCAGTCCCTCCGTGACTGGCAGTTACGGTGGGATACTGAGACACGCGGAAGGTGGACTTACGCCCTGGTCCCTCAAGTGGACGCTTGGCTAAATCGTCAGCACGGTGAGGTAGATTACTACCTCACGCAGTTGCTGACGGGCCATGGGCACTTTCGGTCTTTCCTGTTTAAAATAGGAAAGGCCGTAAGTCCCACATGCGTCTACTGTGGAGCACAATCCGACTCCGCTTTCCACACTTTCTTTGAGTGTGAGAAGTGGATGTTGGAGAGGCGTGCACTGGAGAGGGATCTTGGCATCTTGACTCCCAATACCATCATGGGAGTCATGTTAGGAAACCTTGCTGCATGGAGTAGGATCGCCTTTTTTGCGAGGGGGATTCTTCGTCGGAAGGAGAGAGACCTGGCAAGGTCGACAGAGCCGTAGGGTCCAACTGGACCGGCATATAAGGCTCCATCCTGAAGTAATGTCATAAATTGACGGTTCCAGGATGGAGCCTGGTGATATAGAGAGGGGTTTTAGCCGGTAGGCACGCAATAACTGCGTGGAGTCCGGCACGACGGGTGGCAAAAACCACCTAAGTGCGTAAATGCATTTCCCCTCTCACCAAAAAAAAAAAAAAAAAAAAAAAAAAAAAAAAATATTATTATTATTATTATTATTATTATTATTATTATTATTATTATTATTATTATTATTATTATTATTATTATTATTATTATTATTATTATTATTATTATTATTATTATTATTATTATCACAATCTGTGGCAAGGTCTCAGTCCCTCCGTGACTGGCAGTTACGGTGGGATACTGAGACACGCGGAAGGTGGACTTACGTCCTTGTCCCTCAAGTGGACGCTTGGCTAAATCGCCAGCACGGTGAGGTAGATTACTACCTCACGCAGTTGCTGACGGGCCATGGGCACTTTCGGTCTTTCCTGTTTAAAATAGGAAAGGCCGTAAGTCCCACATGCGTCTACTGTGGAGCACAATCCGACTCCGCTTTCCACACTTTCTTTGAGTGTGAGAAGTGGATGTTGGAGAGGCGTGCACTGGAGAGGGATCTTGGCATCTTGACTCCCAATACCATCACGGGAGTCATGTTAGGAAACCTTGCTGCATGGAGTAGGATCGCCTTTTTTGCGAGGGGTATTCTTCGTCGGAAGGAGAGAGACCTGGCAAGGTCGACAGAACCGTAGGGTCCAACTGGACCGGCATATAAGGCTCCATCCTGAAGTAATGTCATAAATTGACGGTCCCAGGATGGAGCCTGGTGATATAGAGAGGGGTTTTAGCCGGTAGGCACGCAATAACTGCGTGGAGTCCGGCACGACGGGTGGCAACAACCACCTAAGTGCGTAAATGCATTTCCCCTCTCACCAAAAAAAAAAAAAAAAAAAAAAAAAAATTATTATTATTATTATTATTATTATTATTATTATTATTATTATTATTATTATTATTATTATTATTATTATTATTATTATTATTATTATTATTATTATTATTATTATTATTATTATTATTATTATTATTATTATTATTATTATTATTATTATTATTATTATTATTATTATTATTATTATTATTATTATTATTATTATTATTATTATTATTATTATTATTATTATTATTATTATTATTATTATTATTATTATTATTATTATTATTATTATTATTATTATTATTATTATTATTATTATTATTATTATTATTATTATTATTATTATTATTATTATTATTATTATTATTATTATTATTATTATTATTATTATTATTATTATTATTATTATTATTATTATTATTATTATTATTATTATTATTATTATTATTATTTTTTTTTTTTTTTTTTTGGCGTGTGAGGTAGGGTTAAAAATGCCTTCGCACTTACAACTGGTCATCACCAGTTGCGTCGAGTGGTGATTCCACTAAAACATTCCCTCCTCCTCCTCTGGTGAGAATACCTTCCCGGAACCGCTTCCTGCATTACTTCGGGAAGGCCCAGAGCGACGTCCTGAAAAGGACCGTTTTCACTCTCCCATGTCTGGGAACGCCATAATTGTAGCCAGCATCAAGCTATCGGCTCATCTTCCTATATCCCATTTTGCTGCAGAGCATCGAAATCTCTCTTCTTTTCGCGCAATATGCACTCGATG
Source organism: Metopia argyrocephala (assembly GCA_963576795.1). Taxonomy (NCBI): domain Eukaryota; kingdom Metazoa; phylum Arthropoda; class Insecta; order Diptera; family Sarcophagidae; genus Metopia; species Metopia argyrocephala. The sequence goes on along the minus strand of OY756209.1, from coordinate 79,107,882 downwards.
TAATTTCTTACAGCATTCCAACTGTCCGCACATTGAAGCATTTTCTCCACTATATTCTCTGGACTGAAATGTCCAATTTTCTCCGTCAGTATGTTGCTCTCAATTTGCCATCTGGTGCACTCGAAAAAAGTATGTTCCGCATCATCGCTTGTTGCGTCGCAGTAAATGCAACCAGGTTCGCTCACCTTCCCCATACGTTGTAGGTACTTCCTGAAATAACCGTGGTTGGAGAGAAACTGGGTCAAGAAATAGTTGACCTCCCCAAAGGTTCTTCTAATCCATCTCTCTAGGCTTGGAATAAGTCTAGCTGTCCATCTACCAGTTGCCGCTGTACTCCATCGCTCTTGCCATCGTTGTAATGTCTGAGATCGCAGTTCGTCCGTATTAATGTTGATGTTTGCTATCTTAGCATCCCAAGCTCTCCTTCGCTCACTCGCCAGAAGGTGAAGGGGTATCTCGCCGCTAATTACAAAGATTGCCTCAGCCGAGACTGTGCGGTAGGCTGAAGCAACTCTCAGTGCCGCCGTTCGCTGCACCGCTTCCATCACCCTGCGCTTGGTCTTCGATCTCAGTACGTCTCCCCAAATTTCGCTGCCATACAACAGTATAGAGTTCGTGGTAGCCATAATCAATTTCGTTTTGCTCTGTGTAGGCCCTCCAATATTTGCCATCAACCTGCTCAACATACCAGTTACTCTTGCCGCTTTGTTGACTGCATACTGCACTTGGGCCCAATAAGTGAGTCTACAATCAAGCCTTAAACCCAAGTATTTCAGAGATTTCTGAGTGACGAGGGATAAATCGTCCATCCTCATGGTTACCTCGAGTGGTATATGAGCTCGTGTCATCAGAATCACCTCGGTTTTATCACCAGCGAGCGCTAAGCCATGGTCATCCAGCCATATCCTGGTTCTGATCATAACCTGGTTCAACTTCATTCTAGCGTCCTCCATGTCTCTTGCCGAAATGACCGCTACTATGTCGTCGGCGTATCCAACCAGATGTGTATTTTCAGGCATCTCCATATTTAGAATACCATCATAACTGAGATTCCAGAGATCGGGACCGAGGATAGATCCCTGAGCTGCACCAGAAGTTATGTCCATCGTTCTCTGGCCTCCAGGTGTGTCATAGAGGAGTTTACGGTCCTCTAGATAGCTCCGAATCATCGCCAGCAAGTATCCTGGGATAGAAAATCTCTCCCGAAGTGCTTTCATGATATCTATCCAGCGTAGGCTATTAAAAGCATTTCGTACGTCAAGAGTTGCCAATACAACTATGCGCTTCGGGTAATATCGTCTCTGCTGGGCACGCTTAACGATTTCCACAACATCCGCTATGGCATTAATAGTCGACATACCTGGTCGAAAACCGTACTGTCTTCCCGATAAGCCTCCAGCCGCTCCGATAGATTCTGCCAATCTATGCTTCAAAAGCCTCTCCAGGAGTTTTCCAGCACTGTCCAGCATACAAAGCGGGCGGTACGCCGAGGATTGAGTTGGATCGCCTCGTCCCTTGCTAATTAGTGTCAGCTTCTGTATCTTCCATTGTCTGGGGAAGATACTCTGTGCAAGGCAGGTATTATAAACTCCAAGTAGTACGCCCGGGCGCTTTTCCGCCAGGAGTTTGAGTATCTCAACTGGTACTCCGTCTGGTCCGGGGGCCTTATTGTTTTTAAGGTTTCTTGCCGCTGCTTTCAGTTCCCTCTCATTAAAGAGTAGGAGAGACTCATTTGGATTGAGTTCGCGTTCCACTTCAAGCGGGGGGTGTATGGGGAACAATCCTCTCACGATACCATCGATGATCTCAGTACTCAAGTTGGGTACTTTGGAATATGCACCCAACTTACCGCTCACAATTTTGTACCCAAGACCCCAGGGGTTGTTGTTGAGATCACTTCGGAGCTCCTCCCATTTTGCCTTTTTACTGGCAAGAATTGCCCTTTTCAGCTCCGCACGGGATATTCTGAAATTTTCGGCCTCCAATAGTGCTTCGCCGGTTCTTCTCGCCCTAGTGTATTTCCTCCTATTCCGGAGGCAAATTCTCCTGAGCTCAGAGATCTCGTCTGTCCACCAGTATACCGCACGCTTCCTTGATTGCCGTTAGGTTCGGGGCATAGACGCATTGCAGCTTTGAACAATACGCCGCATGATATCCTCCGCTCGTGAGTTGGCGTCATCTTCAGTGTGTTGAAGTGTAAGGCTATCAAAATTCGCCAAAAACATCTCGGGGTCAAGTTTATCCACGTTCCACTTCCTTGTACCACGCATTCTTGGAGCCATGATGGGGTTTGCTCTGTCTACAATTTGGAAAGTTATGTAATGATGGTCGCTTCCAGTATAATCCTCTAAGACCCTCCATTCCACAAGCGATCTAGCTAGGCTTTCAGTTGCCAGAGTAATATCCGGTGTGGTATATGCGCAACCCGGTCTTCGAAACGTAGTAGCATTACCAGTATTCATCACAACCAAACCTTGTCTGGCAGCCATTTCCAATATCCACCTTCCCCTCGCGTTTGTTGTCGGTTCACCCCACTCAACCGCCCTGGCATTAAAATCACCGGCGACTAGAAATGGGCCACCAATTTCACAAATTTTGTCCTCGATCTGATCCAACTTCAACCTGAATTGCTCCAGGCTATCGCTGGGGGTGAGGTAACAGCTCATCATTGTCAGGTGCTCAGTTTGGAGGTATGCATAGCCATAACCGGCACCATAATTCAAGGTTACAAATTTAGCATTTCCAGGTGTCCAAATTGCAGCAGTTCCAGTCTTGTCTTCGAACCATGAACCACGAGAGATTTGCCCATACTGCTCGCTGATAATAACTACATCCACATCTTTCTGAACAGCCATTTGCTCAATCAGAGCATCAGCCGTCCTACTCCTATGCATATTTGCCTGAAGCACCTTCATCATTTCCTGATTAGTGGGCATCTACTAGAGCCCGTCAGGTGGTTTATTTGGTCGCGTTTATCGTCCACGCACAGGATGCATCTAGCGGTAGCTCTGCACTCCTTCATTTTGTGCCCGTTTTCTCCGCATCTAAAGCAAATATTTCTTCTGTCCGGACCAGAGCAGTTTGACTGCATGTGACCTGTCTCAAGGCAGCGATAACATCTTCTGACCTCCTCGCACATACGTACTCTCGATCGGATAAATCCTATCCTGATATCTCCAGCTTCGATCAATCTTGCTGCACTTTCTGCAGACAATGAGATAAAGGCCCGTACTTGCTCTCTAACATTCGGTACCGTTATTCTCGTCCGCATATCCTCCTCTTTGTTTGCAAGCAATTTACGCACTGCAGTCTCCACCTCTTCCTTATCTGTCAGGGAATCAAGATCACGTATCTCCACCGTGACAGTGGGCTTCAGTTGCGCTATATGGGCTGTTTCTCGAACGGTATTTCGCAGCTGCTTAACAAAATCCGGCTCGACTTTCTCTCCTTTGGCAAGTTCCAATAGAATGGCTCCGGTCATTGTCTTCCTGATAGACCTAATCTTCGCCGAGTCATCTGCTACCATCTTGGCGCGCAAGTTTTTTAGAACCTCCGCATAGCTCCTACCCTCTGCAGGTCTAACAACTATTGCCTCCGGTTTCAAGGGTTTCGAGCGCGGTTTGTTCCTATTTTTCGTCTCGGCCACCTTTGCTTCCGTTTTCTTCTTCGGTTTCTCGCTTCTCTTCTCTTCTACTTGAACTTTCCTTCTTTCGAATTTTCTAGCCACTGTCTGCCATCCCTCTTCATTCTTCTTGGCTGTGTCACCTTCGTCAGCGCTGGGTGTTTTCGCCTTAACTTTTTTACTGCTTGCAGGAACTGCGGGGCTGGTGGCCGCTCTCTTCGGGTTTGTTGTTTTTGGAGTAGGAGCATCCACTGACTGCATAGCAGTAACATTCCTACGAAGATCCGAGAATGCCCTCTCCCCTTCCGCTATTTTCCACGTGCGCCTGTAGTTCATCATAACGTCGAGAAGTTCCGCCATCTTGGATATTCCGGTCTTTACCTCGTTGCTAATATTCTTTTGTCGATTGATAACCCGTTGCATACCACTCAGTGTTATCTTGCACTGAGAAATAGCCTCCTCCTCCATTTTTCTCATTTTGTGGATCATTTCCAATCGAGGTGAACTTTTCTTCGTCGTGGTGGGTATCTCCTCCTTCGATGCAGTTACCGTTTCTTCTCCCACTGGAATAGCAGCCATGGACTGACTGCGCTCGCCGTGGGCATCTAATACAGCACTATCGCCAGGTGTAAGTTCATCACACGCGCCCTCTAAGGAGCCCTGAGGAATAGTGGGAGTATTCGGTAACACCCCGACATTCTCATGTGTAGAATGACTTGGCCCGCTCATGTCATCACCAGAGTTTAATACCTGCCCCCCCGGTGGAGATCTCATCAGCAAGCTACTTCTCCTAAAAACGTTGATCGAAGCCTCATTTTCCTCACCATATTGAGCTTCCTTTACTTCTTCATTTCCCTTCATCTTCATGTTTAATTTTTTAATACTCATGTCAGCTGGGTCCCGACTCCAGGCCGCTATCCACATGCGGATGTGTAGTATTCCATGTTATCCCCGTGGTTATCTATGCAGGCAGGGAGGCCACGCAAGGGTTGACCCCATGCCTCATGGGCAAATAGGGTTCAGAGCCAGGACGGAAACTAATCAGGAGGATTCCTCAACTGAACCTACACCACCAACTCAATGGCGACGCATGTGGAACGTACCTGGAGGCTTGCCAAAGTTTTAACAGGACGGAGACGCTGCAGCATTAGCCCGAAAGCCATTTCAGCACGATTTCACTCCTGCCTACTAAGGTAACAGAATACTGCAGTCGCCAGCCCGCAACGACATAAACCATATAGCAATCCATCCCATAGGCCATGTCCAAAATTATCCATCATAGCACTGAAACTTATTACCTCCGGATGGAGAAGTCAGGGTCGGTGCCCACTTTAAGTGGCGCCCCTTTGACGATGGAGCCTACCTTCGAAGGCCGTAGTGGTGGAGTTGGGTCTTTCGGAAACACCGAAAGGTGGTTTGCGGAAGCCTTAGCCCAGCTGAAGGAGGGACTGTCAGGAATGAGGTCCATTATTAAGGAGATGGGGGCAGCTGTTAAAAAGCAGCCAAACGTCAGCAGGTCCATTAAAGACTCTCTTCCAAAACTGGAGGAGAATGTTGATAAATTGGAGTGGCTCACCATGAGCTATTCGAAACCGCAACGTGCGGATTATGTAGCGGCTCCTAGATGTCTCACCAAGGAAGGTGGGAAGAGGAGGGCAGGTAGTCCACCGTTAGTTGAGGCGCAGAAGAGCGCAAAAAAGGCGAAAGCCAGCGGGGTCGTCTCCAAACCGGAGACTGACAATGGTGCATCCGCGACAAGGGCAGCATCTCAAAATGCTGCCTCTTCAAAGGTGGCCCAAACTCCCGCCGGGAAAAAGCGCAACCGCGCTCAGGGGAAAGGTGCTCCTCAGGGTACCGCTCCATCTAATGAGGATGGACCGAGTGGAAAGGGGGGCAATATGCAGAAGAGGAAGCGTGGTGGCGAGAAGCCAGAAGCGATTCTTCTAAAACCTGCAGTTGGTAAGACCTACGCGGAAGTGCTTAGTGCCGTCCGATCGCAGGTCAAACCGGAAGCCTGTGGAGTGGCTGTTAGGTCAATACGGAAGACCAAGGCGGGAGAGCTTCTTGTGGAGCTGAAAAAGTCCTCCACTGACGGAAGGAGCGCTTTTAAACAGGCGTTAGAAAAGGCAGCGGGCGAGGCGAGTTTAGTCAGAGAACTGGTCCCTATGACTAAGGTAGAGATCAGAGATCTCGACGAGTGCACCTCTGCGGAGGAGGTGGAAGTGGCTCTCCAAGACATTCTTGTAGAATACAAGGGTGTTCTGGAGGTGTTTCTGGCAAAGCCCAACATGAGGGGGCAACACATGGCTATTGTCAAGATGGAGGCGAAAGCTGCCAAGGTTCTCCTCCAAAGGAGGACAGTGAAAATCGGTTGGGTCAACTGCAGGATGCGCGGCAGAGTGGACGTCTCCAGGTGCTTTAGGTGCCTGGGGTACGGTCACCTTAGTGGAAACTGCAGCGGACCTGACCGAGGCAATATGTGTTTCCTGTGCGGGGTAGAAGGGCACAAGGCAAAGGACTGCAAGTCCCAGCCGACATGCTACCTATGCTCCGACATAGGGGAAAATGGCCGCAAACATATTGCAGGTTCGGGCGCTTGCGGAGTATTCCGCAAGGCATTAGAAGATGCTAAGCGGACAATATGAGGGTCATCCTACAGGCCAACATGCACCGCAGCAGAACTGCTCACGACCTGATGGGGCAGATCCGTCTCGAGAAACAAGCTGATCTTATTTTGATCAGTGAGCAGTACCGAGACGGATGTGCGCCTACGTGGTTTAGGGACAACCTCGGTACAGCGGCGATATGGATCCCGGACCCGAGACGCTTCTGTGTTTCGGCCCATGGCTCTGGAGATGGTTTCGTTTGGGTGAGAAGCGGCTTGGTGACTTACTTTAGCTGCTATCTTACTCCAAACGAGGGTATTTCAGACTTCCAAACCAAGTTAGACGACTTGGAGGATGTCTTACGGAGCATGGGAGGTCATCTCGTAGTGGCTGGAGACTTCAATGCAAAAGCAGTAGAGTGGGGCGAGATTAGAACCGATTCGAGAGGTGGGCGAATTTTGGACTTTATGTCCAGGACGGGGTTGGTTGTATTAAATAACGGCTCCGTGCCCACCTTTCGAAGATCTGGCCAAAGGGGACCATTATCGATCTCACTCTGGCAACTGAAAACCTAGCGGCACTCGTGCAGGAATGGCAGGTGATCGAGGACTTTACGGCCAGCGATCACCAGTATATCACATTCCGTGTGCGTGATATTGCGCCAGCTCGGTCCATCCAACATCATGGACCAGCTAGGTGGAATGCCGCTAGGATGGACGTTGAAGCTTTGTCTCTAGCCCTAGAACGGAGACGTATGACCACAGAGGGGATCCGTAATGATCTTCCGCCTGTTGAGAGGGCTGATGTACTTGTGGACTCAACCATGAGTCTTATACATCAGGCCTGTCAAAGCGCTGTACCGGGGAGGGGTCCGAACGAAGGGAGAAGTCCTGCTTACTGGTGGACGAACGAAATTGCGGCTCTGAGGCGTGTTTGTCTCCGTCGTAGACGGCTGGCTCAACGCGCTAATGGAAACGCAGATGACGCAGCTCGTAAAGCCGAAGAGTATAAGGCGGCGAAAAAAGATCTTCGCCGCGCCATCCAAAGAAGTAAGCGCCGATGTTGGAAGGACTTAACGGAGGACCTAAATAGGGATCCATGGGGGTTGGGCTATAAAATAGTGCTCCGCAAATTGAGGGCGTTTAAGCCAAACGCTTCTTTGAATGCGGATACTATTCGGCCCATAGTGAAAGCCCTTTTTCCGGATCATCCAGTGGTCGATAGAACATCGATCATGGAAGAAACGGAAATACCTCCTTTCACCTTGGAGGAACTGGAGTGTGCCTCTCGTTGTTTGCGCAGCGGGAAGGCACCAGGTCCTGATGGTCTACCAGCAGAGGTGCTGAAAGCCGTGTCACGGAGTCATCCAGAGCTCTTGCTCAATATGTACAACGCCTGTCTAAAGGCCGGGGTGTTTCCCTCCCGCTGGAAGATGGCTAAACTTGTGCTTATTGACAAGGGAAAGGGACCAGTCGGCGCTCCTGGGTCATACAGACCACTATGCCTGCTTGATAACGCGGGGAAGCTCCTGGAGAAGCTTCTTCGCCCACGTCTGCAGGCTGCAGTAGTAGCGGCAGGCGACCTCTCCGAAAGACAATACGGCTTTCGAAGGGGCAGGTCGACTGTGGCGGCTATCCAGGAGGTAGTTAATGCAGGTAGGAGCACGGAACGTGGAAACCACTTTTCACGTCCCGTATGTTTGCTGGTCACACTGGATGTGAAAAACGCGTTTAACTCTGTCCGCTGGCAGGACGCGTTATACGCAATGGAGAGAGATTTCGGGCTCCCAGGGTACCTCCTGCGTATCATGGGAGATTACCTGAAAGATCGATCCATACTCTATGACACGGAGGATGGCCGAGAGACGAAAGTCTTATCGGCAGGGGCGGCCCAGGGATCCATACTGGGACCCGACATATGGAACTATACATATGACGGGATTCTACGTATGGAGATGCCCGAAGGGACATTCCTGGTTGGTTACGCGGATGACATCGCGGCAGTTATTATTGCCAAAGATGTCGATGCGGCCCAACTGCGACTCAACCAGGTTATGCGTCGAGTTACTCTCTGGCTGAGTGACCACGGGTTGGAGTTGGCACTGACTAAGACCGAGATAGTGCTTCTTACTAAGAAGCGCATCCCGCTCATTAGAAGCATGCAGGTAGGAGAGGTTACAGTCCAGACGAAGAACGCCGTTCGCTACCTGGGGGTTAGTTTGGACAACAGACTAACCTTCTGGAGCGAAATATCCAGCAGAGCAGACAAAGCGGCATTAGTAGTGACGTTGTTGAGCAGGGTAATGGCCAACATTGGGGGCCCTCTTCCCTGTAAAAGACGTTTGCTGCTGAGCACCGCCGAGTCTGTGATGTTGTATGGAGCTGAAGTCTGGGCTGATGCGCTCAGGGTCGAAAAGTACCGAAAGCGCATGGCGGCAGTGCAACGGAGAGCAGCGCTCCGCATAGCGTGCTCCTACCGCACGGTATCGGAGCCGGCTGTCTTGGTGGTCGCCGGGGTCATACCCATCGACCTCCTTGCCAGGGAGCGACAATTCGTCCACCAACACAAGGACGAAATTGGTAGAGAAGGCGCACAATCTGTGGCAAGGTCTCAGTCCCTCCGTGACTGGCAGTTACGGTGGGATACTGAGACACGCGGAAGGTGGACTTACGTCCTTGTCCCTCAAGTAGACGCTTGGCTAAATCGCCAGCACGGTGAGGTAGATTACTACCTCACGCAGTTGCTGACGGGCCATGGGCACTTTCGGTCTTTCCTGTTTAAAATAGGAAAGGCTGTAAGTCCCACATGCGTCTACTGTGGAGCACAATCCGACTCCGCTTTCCACACATTTTTTGAGTGTGAGAAGTGGATGTTGGAGAGGCGTGCACTGGAGAGGGATCTTGGCATCTTGACTCCCAATACCATCACGGGAGTCATGTTAGGAAACCTTGCTGCATGGAGCAGGATCGCCTTTTTTGCGAGGGGGATCCTTCGTCGGAAGGAGAGAGACCTTGCAAGGTCGATGGAACAGTAGGGTCCAAATGGACCGGCATATAAGGCTCCATCCTGAAGTAATGTCATAAATTGACGGTCCCAGGATGGAGCCTGGTGATATAGAGAGGGGTTTTAGCCGGTAGGCACGCAATAACTGCGTGGAGTCCGGCACGACGGGTGGCAACAACCACCTAAGTGCGTAAATGCATTTCCCCTCTCACCAAAAAAAAAAAAAAAAAAAAAAAAAAAAAAAAAAAAAAAATTATTATTATTATTATTATTATTATTATTATTATTATTATTATTATTATTATTATTATTATTATTATTATTATTATTATTATTATTATTATTATTATTATTATTATTATTATTATTATTATTATTATTATTATTATTATTATTATTATTATTATTATTATTATTATTATTATTATTATTATTATTATTATTATTATTATTATTATTATTATTATTATTATTATTATTATTATTATTATTATTATTATTATTATTATTATTATTATTATTATTATTATTATTATTATTATTATTATTATTATTATTATTATTATTATTATTATTATTATTATTATTATTATTATTATTATTATTATTATTATTATTATTATTATTATTATTATTATTATTATTATTATTATTATTATTATTATTATTATTATTATTAATATCACAGTTAATTACAACGCTTAAAATTAAACTGGTAATAAAAAACAATAGTCCGGATTGTAACAAACAATCTTAGGATCTATCATTGCCAGATACTATCTTATATCTAAAAATTTCCGTATCACATGTGCTGTTCCTAATATTGCAATTTTCTGAATTTCATTAGAACTAATGAAGCATGGAATTCTGCTTAGGTGTTCTTGGTGTCTTCTTGTTGCGGAACCTAGTGCTCCAACTACCACTGGAATGACTGATGTTCTTGCCCTCCACATTCTGTTTATTTCAATTTCAAGATCCTTATATTTGCTGAGCTTTTCTGCCTCTTTTATGGCAATGTTGGGATCATCAGGTACAGCTACATCAATAAGCAAGCATTCATGAGTATTCCTGTTATGATAAACAATATCAGGCCTATTTGCGTTGATTGTCCGATCAGTTGTTATTGGAAAATCCCACATAATTACGATTTCATTATTTTCAACTACAGGTTTTGGTTGATGTTCGTACCATTTACTACAGACTTCTATATTGATTTCTTTCAAAAGCTGCCAATGTATATATGTGGCTACTCTGTTGTGCCTCTCTAAATACTGTTTTCCAGCTAAGATGGAACAGCCTGATATAATGTGGCTAATATGTTCCTCGCATTGGTGGCATAATCTGCATTTCGAGTCTATATTTTGCCCTAAAATGTTCTTTTGATGATATTTTGTATTTAGGGCTTGATCTTGTGCAGCAATTAAAAGACTTTCAGTTTCACCTTTTAGGCCCGATCTTTTCAGCCAATTAAATGTTTTATATTTGTCGTAAAACTGTTTTGCGTCTATATTGTTCATAAATTGCCCATGTAGTGGCTTTTCCTTATATTGCATTAATTTTTCTTTTAGCATTGCTTTTTTAATTATTTCATTTTCCTTAGATCCGTATTTTCCGCATACTTCATTTCGTGTTTTCGTGATCGAATAACTTGCTTTATTGTTTTCATGTGTTTTAACGTGGCTCATATAGATGTCTCTCTGTTTATCTAGATAGTTTCCTATTTGAACCATTGTTAATTTCCAAGATGTAGTTAGGTCTATTAGGCCTCGTCCTCCTTCTTTTCTTGGCAAGTACAGACGGTGTATGTCTGCTCTTGGATGATGCATACCATTCAATGTGAGACATTTGCGAACTTTTCTATCGATCTTCTGTAGAACATACTCTGACCATTCAATTATGCCAAAACTGTACTGCATCACAGGGAGCGCGATGCTATTAATTGCCTCTATCTTATTTTTAGCATTTAATTCACTTCGTAATACTAAGCGAACTCTGCGTATATATTCATTTTTTAATTTTGCTCTCATAGATTCATGGTTTATATCATCATACTCGTCTACTCCAAGGTATTTATAGAGCTTTGTATGTTCAAGTTCTCTTATTATTATGGATTCATTGATTATAAGATTTTCTTTATTAACAACTTTGCCATGTTTCAGGGTTATTTTAGCACATTTATCCAATCCAAACTCCATTCTTATGTCTCTGCTAAATTCGTGAACGATTTCCAATGCTTGCTTTAGTTGATCTTCACTTTTAGCGTATAACTTCAGATCGTCCATGTATAAGAGGTGGTTTATTTTCTTTTGGTTTGATAGTTTGTAACCTATATTTTCCTTCTCTAACAATTGACTGAGAGGAGTCATAGACATTATTATTATTATTATTATTATTATTATTATTATTATTATTATTATTATTATTATTATTATTATTATTATTATTATTATTATTATTATTATTATTATTATTATTATTATTATTATTATTATTATTATTATTATTATTATTATTATTATTATTATTATTATTATTATTATTATTATTATTATTATTATTATTATTATTATTATTATTATTATTATTATTATTATTATTATTATTATTATTATTATTATTATTATTATTATTATTATTATTATTATTATTATTATTATTATTATTATTATTATTATTATTATTATTATTATTATTATTATTATTATTATTATTATTATTATTATTATTATTATTATTATTATTATTATTATTATTATTATTATTATTATTATTATTATTATTATTATTATTATTATTATTATTATTATTATTATTATTATTATTATTATTATTATTATTATTATTATTATTATTATTATTATTATTATTATTATTATTATTATTATTATTATTATTATTATTATTATTATTATTATTATTATTATTATTATTATTATTATTATTATTATTATTATTATTATTATTATTATTATTATTATTATTATTATTATTATTATTATTATTATTATTATTATTATTATTATTATTATTATTATTATTATTATTATTATTATTATTATTATTATTATTATTATTATTATTATTATTATTATCTCATAATATCACAGTTAATTACAACGCTTAAAATTAAACTGGTAATAAAAAACAATAGTCCGGATTGTAACAAACAATCTTAGGATCTATCATTGCCAGATACTATCTTATATCTAAAAATTTCCGTATCACATGTGCTGTTCCTAATATTGCAATTTTCTGAATTTCATTAGAACTAATGAAGCATGGAATTCTGCTTAGGTGTTCTTGGTGTCTTCTTGTTGCGGAACCTAGTGCTCCAACTACCACTGGAATGACTGATGTTCTTGCCCTCCACATTCTGTTTATTTCAATTTCAAGATCCTTATATTTGCTGAGCTTTTCTGCCTCTTTTATGGCAATGTTGGGATCATCAGGTACAGCTACATCAATAAGCAAGCATTCATGAGTATTCCTGTTATGATAAACAATATCAGGCCTATTTGCGTTGATTGTCCGATCAGTTGTTATTGGAAAATCCCACATAATTACGATTTCATTATTTTCAACTACAGGTTTTGGTTGATGTTCGTACCATTTACTACAGACTTCTATATTGATTTCTTTCAAAAGCTGCCAATGTATATATGTGGCTACTCTGTTGTGCCTCTCTAAATACTGTTTTCCAGCTAAGATGGAACAGCCTGATATAATGTGGCTAATATGTTCCTCGCATTGGTGGCATAATCTGCATTTCGAGTCTATATTTTGCCCTAAAATGTTCTTTTGATGATATTTTGTATTTAGGGCTTGATCTTGTGCAGCAATTAAAAGACTTTCAGTTTCACCTTTTAGGCCCGATCTTTTCAGCCAATTAAATGTTTTATATTTGTCGTAAAACTGTTTTGCGTCTATATTGTTCATAAATTGCCCATGTAGTGGCTTTTCCTTATATTGCATTAATTTTTCTTTTAGCATTGCTTTTTTAATTATTTCATTTTCCTTAGATCCGTATTTTCCGCATACTTCATTTCGTGTTTTCGTGATCGAATAACTTGCTTTATTGTTTTCATGTGTTTTAACGTGGCTCATATAGATGTCTCTCTGTTTATCTAGATAGTTTCCTATTTGAACCATTGTTAATTTCCAAGATGTAGTTAGGTCTATTAGGCCTCGTCCTCCTTCTTTTCTTGGCAAGTACAGACGGTGTATGTCTGCTCTTGGATGATGCATACCATTCAATGTGAGACATTTGCGAACTTTTCTATCGATCTTCTGTAGAACATACTCTGACCATTCAATTATGCCAAAACTGTACTGCATCACAGGGAGCGCGATGCTATTAATTGCCTCTATCTTATTTTTAGCATTTAATTCACTTCGTAATACTAAGCGAACTCTGCGTATATATTCATTTTTTAATTTTGCTCTCATAGATTCATGGTTTATATCATCATACTCGTCTACTCCAAGGTATTTATAGAGCTTTGTATGTTCAAGTTCTCTTATTATTATGGATTCATTGATTATAAGATTTTCTTTATTAACAACTTTGCCATGTTTCAGGGTTATTTTAGCACATTTATCCAATCCAAACTCCATTCTTATGTCTCTGCTAAATTCGTGAACGATTTCCAATGCTTGCTTTAGTTGATCTTCACTTTTAGCGTATAACTTCAGATCGTCCATGTATAAGAGGTGGTTTATTTTCTTTTGGTTTGATAGTTTGTAACCTATATTTTCCTTCTCTAACAATTGACTGAGAGGAGTCATAGACATTATTATTATTATTATTATTATTATTATTATTATTATTATTATTATTATTATTATTATTATTATTATTATTATTATTATTATTATTATTATTATTATTATTATTATTATTATTATTATTATTATTATTATTATTATTATTATTATTATTATTATTATTATTATTATTATTATTATTATTATTATTATTATTATTATTATTATTATTATTATTATTATTATTATTATTATTATTATTATTATTATTATTATTATTATTATTATTATTATTATTATTATTATTATTATTATTATTATTATTATTATTATTATTATTATTATTATTATTATTATTATTATTATTATTATTATTATTATTATTATTATTATTATTATTATTATTATTATTATTATTATTATTATTATTATTATTATTATTATTATTATTATTATTATTATTATTATTATTATTATTATTATTATTATTATTATTATTATTATTATTATTATTATTATTATTATTATTATTATTATTATTATTATTATTATTATTATTATTATTATTATTATTATTATTATTATTATTATTATTATTATTATTATTATTATTATTATTATTATTATTATTATTATTATTATTATTATTATTATTATTATTATTATTATTATTATTATTATTATTATTATTATTATTATTATTATTATTATTATTATTATTATTATTATTATTATTATTATTATTATTATTATTATTATTATTATTATTATTATTATTATTATTATTATTATTATTATTATTATTATTATTATTATTATTATTATTATTATTATTATTATTATTATTATTATTATTATTATTATTATTATTATTATTATTATTATTATTATTATTATTATTATTATTATTATTATTATTATTATTATTATTATTATTATTATTATTATTATTATTATTATTATTATTATTATTATTATTATTATTATTATTATTATTATTATTATTATTATTATTATTATTATTATTATTATTATTATTATTATTATTATTATTATTATTATTATTATTATTATTATTATTATTATTATTATTATTATTATTATTATTATTATTATTATTATTATTATTATTATTATTATTATTATTATTATTAGTATTATTATGGTTTCGTTTGGGTGAGAAGCGGCTTGGTGACTTACTTTAGCTGCTATCTTACCCCGAACGAGAGTATTTCGGACTTCCAAACCAAGTTAGACGACTTGGAGGATGTCTTACGGAGCATGGGAGGTCATCTGGTAGTGGCTGGAGACTTCAATGCAAAAGCAGTAGAGTGGGGCGAGATTAGAACCGATTCGAGAGGTGGGCGAATTTTGGACTTTATGTCCAGGACGGGGTTGGTTGTATTAAATACGGCTCCGTGCCCACCTTTCGAAGATCTGGCCAAAGGGGGACCATTATCGATCTCACTCTGGCAACTGAAAACCTAGCGGCACTCGTGCAGGAATGGCAGGTGATCGAGGACTTTACGGCCAGCGATCACCAGTATATCACATTCCGTGTGCGTGATATTGCGCCAGCTCGGTCCATCCAACATCATGGACCAGCTAGGTGGAATGCCGCTAGGATGGACGTTGAAGCTTTGTCTCTAGCCCTAGAACGGGAACGTATGACCACAGAGGGGATCCGTAATGATCTTCCGCCTGTGGAGAGGGCTGATGTACTTGTGGACTCAACCATGAGTCTTATACATCAGGCCTGTCAAAGCGCTGTACCGAGGAGGGGTCCGAACGAAGGGAGAAGTCCTGCTTACTGGTGGACGACCGAAATTGCGGATCTGAGGCGTGTTTGTCTCCGTCGTAGACGGCTGGCTCAACGCGCTAATGGAAACGCAGATGACGCAGCCCGTAAAGCCGAAGAGTATAAGGCGGCGAAAAAAGATCTTCGCCGCGCCATCCAAAGAAGTAAGCGCCGATGCTGGAAGGACTTAACGGAGGACCTAAATAGGGATCCATGGGGGTTGGGCTATAAAATAGTGCTCCGCAAATTGAGGGCGTTTAAGCCAAACGCTTCTCTGAATGCGGATACTATTCGGCCCATAGTGGAAGCCCTTTTTCCGGATCATCCAGTGGTCGATAGAACATCGATCATGGAAGAAACGGAAATACCGCCTTTCACCTTGGAGGAACTGGAGTGTGCCTCTCGTTGTTTGCGCAGCGGGAAGGCACCAGGTCCTGATGGTCTACCAGCAGAGGTGCTGAAAGCCGTGTCACGAAGTCATCCAGAGCTCTTGCTCAATATGTACAACGCCTGTCTAAAGTCCGGGGTGTTTCCCTCCCGCTGGAAGATGGCTAAACTTGTGCTTATTGACAAGGGCAAGGGACCAGTCGGCGCTCCTGGGTCATACAGACCACTATGCCTGCTTGATAACGCGGGGAAACTCCTGGAGAAGCTTCTTCGCCCACGTCTGCAGGCTGCAGTAGTTGCGGCAGGCGACCTCTCCGAAAGACAGTACGGCTTTCGAAGGGGCAGGTCGACTGTGGCGGCTATCCAGGAGGTAGTTAATGCAGGTAGGAGCACGGAACGTGGAAACCACTTTTCACGTCCCGTATGTTTGCTGGTCACACTGGATGTGAAAAACGCTTTTAACTCTGTCCGCTGGCAGGATGCGTTATACGCGATGGAGAGAGATTTCAGGCTCCCAGGGTACCTCCTGCGTATCATGGGAGATTACCTGAAAGATCGATCCATACTCTATGACACGGAGGATGGCCGAGAGACGAAAGTCTTATCGGCAGGGGCGGCCCAGGGATCTATACTGGGACCCGACATATGGAACTATACATATGACGGGATTCTACGTATGGAGATGCCCGAAGGGACATTCCTGGTTGGTTACGCAGACGACATCGCGGCAGTAATTATTGCCAAAGATGTCGATGCGGCCCAACTGCGACTCAACCAGGTTATGCGTCGAGTTACTCTCTGGCTGAGTGACCACGGGTTGGAGTTGGCACTGACTAAGACCGAGATAGTGCTTCTTACTAAGAAGCGCATCCCGCTCATTAGAAGCATGCAGGTAGGAGAGGTTACAGTCCAGACGAAGAACGCCGTTCGCTACCTAGGGGTTAGTTTGGATAACAGACTAACCTTCTGGAGCGAAATATCCAGCAGAGCGGACAAAGCGGCCTCAGTAGTGACGTTGTTGAGCAGGGTAATGGCCAACATTGGGGGCCCTCTTCCCTGTAAAAGACGTTTGCTGCTGAGCACCGCCGAGTCTGTGATGTTGTATGGAGCTGAAGTCTGGGCTGATGCGCTCAGGGTCGAAAAGTACCGAAAGCGCATGGCGGCAGTGCAACGGAGAGCAGCTCTCCGCATAGCGTGCTCCTATCGCACGGTATCGGAGCCGGCTGTCTTGGTGGTCGCCGGGGTCATACCCATCGACCTCCTCGCCAGGGAGCGACAATTCGTCCACCAACACAAGGACGAAATTGGAAGAGAAGGCGAACAATCTGTGGCAAGGTCTCAGTCCCTCCGTGACTGGCAGTTACGGTGGGACACTGAGACACGCGGAAGGTGGACTTACGCCCTTGTCCCTCAAGTGGACGCTTGGCTAAATCGTCAGCACGGTGAGGTAGATTACTACCTCACGCAGTTGCTGACGGGCCATGGGCACTTTCGGTCTTTCCTGTTTAAAATAGGAAAGGCCGTAAGTCCCACATGCGTCTACTGTGGAGCACAATCCGACTCCGCTTTCCACACTTTCTTTGAGTGTGAGAAGTGGATGTTGGAGAGGCGTGCACTGGAGAGGGATCTTGGCATCTTGACTCCCAATACCATCATGGGAGTCATGTTAGGAAACCTTGCTGCATGGAGTAGGATCGCCTTTTTTGCGAGGGGGATTCTTCGTCGGAAGGAGAGAGACCTGGCAAGGTCGACAGAGCCGTAGGGTCCAACTGGACCGGCATATAAGGCTCCATCCTGAAGTAATGTCATAAATTGACGGTTCCAGGATGGAGCCTGGTGATATAGAGAGGGGTTTTAGCCGGTAGGCACGCAATAACTGCGTGGAGTCCGGCACGACGGGTGGCAAAAACCACCTAAGTGCGTAAATGCATTTCCCCTCTCACCAAAAAAAAAAAAAAAAAAAAAAAAAAAAAAAAAAAAAAAAAAAAAAAAAAAAAAAAAATTATTATTATTATTATTATTATTATTATTATTATTATTATTATTATTATTATTATTATTATTATTATTATTATTATTATTATTATTATTAATGTATTTAGTAGTAATTGAAACACTTTAAATTCATCATACATTTCATAAAAATTACATTACATTACTTCTTATAAAGTCTATTACATTCTTTTTAAATATTATAAAATTTTTTTCGTTTTTTACATTAGTTGGTAGTGAATTGAATAAATTTAAGTCTTTATAAAAAAGAGAATTTTGAATTGCGCTGGTTCTAGCTCTTTGTAGTCGAAAATCCATCATATTTCTCAAGTTGTATGGTTGTACATCTCCTACATAATTTAATTGTTCACAAAGATACTGTGGCACTTTTCCATTTTTCATTTTTAGGATAAAGATTAGTGTGTTTAATGTTAGTCTTTGTTTAATATTTAACCATTTTAGATGGTCTAGCATATAATTTATAGGTGTGTAGCGGTTGCATTTTAAAATTGAACGCATTGCTTTATTTTGTAATTTTTGTAATCTTGATATTTGTAATCTTATATAAATTTTTAATTGTTGAAAAGTTTCACTTTTATTGGTATTTATTTATGTAGTTAGTAAAATCATCTAGAATAGTTAATATGTACCTTTTATTATCCCAATTGGAAATTGGACCGCAAATATCTGTATGCAAAATTTCTAAAGGTTTTTTAGCTCTATCTCTGTTTGTATTAAAAGGAAATCTTGTTTGCTTTGATTGTATGCATATTTCGCAATCTGCCATTTTAGAATTTCTTCGCTACTTACAATCATTCCTTCAACCATATGTAACATTTTCTTCACCTTGTCTTTTCCCGGATGGCCTAACTTGAGGTGCCCTTCTTCTGCGGTATTGTCTTTGAACGTTATATACGTTTGTTTTTCTTCATAAAAGTTTAGATTTATTGTATATAGTACATTTTTGTTACCTTTTAATATTTGTTTATTCTATTTCTTTACTAGAACATTATTTTTTGTAAATGTTACTTGAGCATCATTTTCTGTAAGAGCGTTAACAGATAATAGGTTTTTGTTTAAGTTGGGTACATACATATGTATATCACATTATTAAGTATAAAATCTTGAGTTTCAACTTTTCCTTTCTTTTCTGCTTTCAGTACATCATTTTTTTGGCAGTGCATATATTCGTATTATCATTTTTTACTTCTTTCAGAATATTTATTTAGTTACCATATGGGCAGTACATCCGGAGTCTATTACAAATTCAGTATTTGTTTGTATTTGCTTTGAATTTTTAGTGGTTAATAGAGCTGTCTTATTTTTATCCTTATATTCATACTCTTTCCTGATATAACAATCTTTTTCTGTATGATTAAATTTTTTACAAATTTTGCATTGCTTTTTAATATAACAGTCTTTTTCATAATGATTATTTTTCTTACATATTTTACAAAATTTATCCCTGTTTGTTTTTTGCCCAAAGTTCTTCTTGCAATATTGGATTTTATTGAAATAAACTTCTTTGATTTCATTACCACCATTATTCAGTCTTTTTTCTTCTATTAATAGTCTAGCAGTAAGGTTACTTAGAACTTTTTCTGACGTTACAAATGTGTTATACATTTCAGGTAAAGTTGACAAAATTTTTAATATTAACATGCTGTCATTCACTGATTCTCCAATGTTTTTCAGTCTAAATGCAAGATTTTCAATTGCACTTATATGGTATGTCATATCCTTTCTTTTATTAAATGTAAATTGAAACAGCTCCTGCATTAAATCATATTTTTGTTGCTCACTAGATTTCTCAAAAATTGTTTTGAATTTTCGCAGCTCATTAAAAGAGGTAATATTTTTTTATTAACTGTGCACATTAGGGTGGGTCAATTTGTTCGGGACCGAAAAACATGACAAAGCGTATAGCAAGATCGTAATCTACGAGAAATTCTAAGAACTTTTCCCAAAGAAACCATGGTTCTAAAATCAAAATCGAGCTTCCGGTTTTTTACGAGAAAATTTGGTGTTCAGGTCATCCGAAAATAATGCTATTTTTTTGGAAGTATTCATTGCAATTGATGAATAGTTGACCTGTAACGCTGGAAGAGGGCTTATTTTAAAGGAAATTATCTCAGCTTTCTATATCTGTCCTCATTTATAGAAAATTGTTTACCCAAATAATGGTTTTTGAGGTTTATATCAAAATAATAATAGTAAAACTGTTAAAAACCTAAAACTATTATTATTGTGACATAAACCTCCAAAACCATTATTTGGGTAAACAATTTTTTATAAATGAGGACAGATATAGAAAGCTGAGATAATTTCCTTTAAAATAAGCCCTCTTCCAGCGCTACAGGTAAACTATTCACCAATTGCAATGAATACTTCCAAAAAAATAGCATTATTTTCGGATGAACTGAACACCAAATTTTCTCCTAAAAAACCGGAAGCTCGATTTTGATTTTAGAACCATGGTTTCTTTGGGAAAAGTTCTTAGAATTTCTCGTAGATTACGATTTTGCTATACGCTTAGTTGGCAAAAAAATTGACCCACCCTAGTGCACATTATTATCTTTTGTACTTGAGCATCTCTTTTTTGATCAATCACTTCGTCAGGTCTTTTATTATATATACTATCGTACAAACCTTCACTTTTTAGTAATATGTTGATTTGGAATTTCCACATAGCGAAGTTGCTTCACTATCCAATCTTTGTATTTCTGCGTATTCTATATGCTTTTCCACTTTGTTTTAATTAATGATTTAAGAGTATTTTGTTTAGATTTTACTTTTATTTAAGTTTTACTGTTTTTCGTTTGTTTGTCAGCTCTAGGCCCATAGCCTTTTATTAAATGAGTGTGAAAATTTAATTTTAGTCTATGCAGCGAAAAAACCAGAAGACAAACAAACAAGTCTTTATTGTTTGGAGACAAAAGTTCAGTAACTAAATTTTATTTCATATAATTTTTTCTTCAATATTTATGTATACAAACATAAGTAACTAAGCCTACTAAAAATTCTATATCAATATATATATATATATATATATATATATATATATATATATATATATATATATATATACATATATATAGGGTTTTCATTTGATATGTCCCACAACAGTCAGAAGGGGTGCTTTTAGCAGTGTTTAGGATCAATCTAAACAATTAAAAACACTTCGAATATGTATGGTTTTATTTCAATATACATATGTAATTTTATTTATATTTTAGTACTAAGTTTTTATTAAAATATGTACAAAGGTATTTTGGTTTATACAAATTTAATATTGTTTTTAATTTTAAATAAACTTTATTTATTTTGTTTGAAGTATAAATTTTTTAATTTTACACTTTATTTGTAGGCGCCGCTTTCTTCACACACTATATTACTGTAAGGTCACAGACTATAGACAGACACCACAGAAATAACAGATCAAAAAGCTAAAATCAGATGTTTAATAGCTTCGTTAAAAAGAGACAGATAATTTGATTAAAAGGTTGTAATGTTAATGTGTATAAAACAACGGATAGAAAATATATTTGTTTACATAAGTAAAAAAGAAAATAAAAATTGAACAATACACAAACAAACATATTAATTTCTTGTCTTAATTATATTAAAAAATATTTTTATTTTTCCTGAAGAAGCTACTCAGAGAAGTAGCGAAATATCGAAAAAATAATTATATAATAGACCTAAAGCTTAATTAAACGCTTATATTTTAAAGAAAAAATTATAATTTTGTGATATAAAAACAAAATACTAACAGTGCAAAGAAAGAAACAGTTTAAAAATATTCAAGGCAATTTAAAGAAACCGCTCTTCAGCAGACCACAGAATACAATCCTGATGAAAAGGAACTGTTTAAATAACAGTTGGGTGTTTGAAAAGTGTGCTTTAATAGTACGTGCCAGAGGCTTTGAATCTACTTGTGGCTGAGGAATCTTGTTTGGCACGATTTAACATTCGATTGACCACCACCGAAGGTAAGTACAAATAGTTGTTTATTTGGTTTTTATTAAGTGTTTGCAAAGGAATTTAATCTGTTAAAGTAAAGTAAAATTTAATTTTAATATTTAATATTTTCAAGACCACAAGAACAATTTAAAAATGGATTACAATTTTTGTGTCGTCAGAAACGCTTTCATTAGATCAAAGTTAACTGCAATGAATATTTTTGGTAATTAACTTTGATCTAATAAAAGCGTTTCTAACGAAACAAAAATTAAATAAAAAAAAATTATCACACTTTTCCTGGGGCTCGAACTTCGGGCCTCCAGCTGTTTACGCGCAGAGAGTGAACATACTTAATTATTGTTTCGTCAGAAACGCTTTAATTAGATCAAAGTTAACGGCAATGAATATTTTTGGTAATTAAAGAAGAAATGATGTCCGTGAAGGAATAGTACACTAGCCAAACTGAACAATTGTTTTCGACTCCAGCTACGGTAGTCTCATCAGAGTTCTTTGTGTCCTGTGCATATTCAAGACCAAACATCAACTATTTAACTCACACTTTTCTGGAAATCGCATACTGAAATTATATTCTTTCATATGTATGTACATACACTTGTATGAGTTAGTCGAAGTAAAGTCACACAACAGTGTGAGTTAAATAGTTGATGTTTGGTTTTGAATATGCACAGGACACAAAGAACTCTGATGAGACTACCGTAGCTGGAGTCGAAAACAATTGTTCAGTTTGGCTAGTGTACTATTCCTTCACGGACATCATTTCTTCTTTAATTACCAAAAATATTCATTGCCGTTAACTTTGATCTAATTAAAGCGTTTCTGACGAAACAAAAATTAAATTATAAAAATATTGATCAGACCTTTCCTGGGGCTCGAACCTAGAGCCTCAAACACATTAAGTTATAATGCGCATGCTTCTAGCGCTGCACTCTAACCACCACGGCTACAGTCGTGCATGTCGTCGATGCCGACTAATGTGGATTAAATGGAATAAGAGGGCAAAAACAAAAATAAAAATTGTAATTCTGTTTCATCCAAATAAGATGACAATTACAAGAACAGCAATGATGGTAAGAAAAGGAGAATATGATAAAAACTGTTGTGTGACTTTACTTCGACTAACTCATACAAGTGTATGTACATACATATGAAAGAATATAATTTCAGTATGCGATTTCCAGAAAAGTGTGAGTTAAATAGTTGATGTTTGGTCTTGAATATGCACAGGACACAAAGAACTCTGATGAGACTACCGTAGCTAGAGTCGAAAACAATTGTTCAGTTTGGCTAGTGTACTATTCCTTCACGGACATCATTTCTTCTTTAATTACCAAAAATATTCATTGCCGTTAACTTTGATCTAATTAAAGCGTTTCTGACGAAACAAAAATTAAATTATAAAAATATTGATCAGACCTTTCCTGGGGCTCGAACCTAGAGCCTCAAACACATTATACTTAATTATTGTTCACTGGCTTTCTATGTTTTTCGTTAAATATGTATTTCGCGCCTAAATTGAATTGTTGCTTGCTCTCTGTATTATTATTATATTTCACTTATTGTGAAGACTTGATACAGTACGGTACGTAAACAGTGTCACCCCCGTTAAATTTATATAGAAAAAATAAACACCAATTTATAAAATTTAATAATTGTGTTTTTCTTTTTTTTGTCAACTGAATATTTTCTCAACGCCAAATTTTCGAGGAAACATTTTTTGGTCCTTCGAGCCGGATTTTTACCGCCCCGGTTCTTCGAAAATTTTTCTGAGAAAATATTTTTTCTTTACAGATACCCGCATCAAAGGATAATTTTAAAATCATCTTGGTACCTCCCCATCCCCTATTAAATATAAAATAAAAAAGGTATTTATAATTTTTTTTTTGTTTGTGAAAAGAAAAGTGTGAGTGATTATAAGAAAAGCAAAAAAAGTTATGTAGTGCAATAAAAAACCACCCCCGTTTGAGACAAAACAAGAAAACAAACAACAACAACAGTGCATAGTGTTGGATTGCCGTCGGCAAAACAATCATTAAAAATTTTACCCGTGACCCTTTTGTGAAATTGAATTTAGTGAAATTTATTTTTGATTTAATTGTTAAAATTTAAAGTTAATTTCAATTTTATTTAAATATTTAAAATTAGAATATTTAAAATTCATATTACTTTTATTTTCCCGCATATCCCGTTTTATTTTGATTTTTTTTTTGTGTTTTTAATACATATAATATCTCCCTTTAAATTTAACTCAGCGGTATAAAAAAGATCAAATAATATTTACATACATACATATATACATACATATGTGCTGTTGTTAAAAGTGCATCGACCATATAATATCATAACCAGTGTGTTTGTTGTTTTTTTTTTTTTTTTGTTTTCTATTTCTTTTTTTGTGCATTTATATTATCACTCATACAATAAACATTAGTGCTGCAATAATTTATCGTTACGAATAAACCGGGTACGATTTAATTTAATGAAAAAGTGTTAATCGGTGATTTGTTTGCTATTTTGGAAAACATTTTCATTTTCAACTGAATTGATTAAATAATTACTTTTCCCCATTTTTTTTACAAATATTTCTTAACTAAAGTAATTTTATTTAAATTTTCTTGTGTTACCCCAAGTGAGTACCCGTGTTTATTTTACCAGCAGACTAGTGTATTTATATAAAATTTTATACCTTTTCTGTTAATAAAGTGCATTTGTATTTTGTATATTAACCGGATAATTGTTTATTCGTTTATTCGGATAATTTTGTCGCTTAAATTTGTGAGCTACAAAAACACTTTGTTAATATTTATTTTTATTTAACCCAGTGAACATTGCGACATTCAGAAAGGAATAATAAAAGATATTTTTTCTTTCGAATAATTTTTAATTTTTTTTCGAATTTTTTTTAATTTTTTTTATTATCCCTTTTGATTATCTTTTTAAAAATTGTGCGCGCGTCTCACGTGCCCTTTATACGTGATATTTTTTATTGAATTTCGCGATTTTCTTTGAACGACAGATTCGTTTGTGTATTTGAATAGATCGTCTTATTCTCTCTTCAGTATTTCACTCTCTTTTTATACTTTGTTTCGCGATTGGTCCCTATTACTTACGATCGGAGATGGATATGACTGCATTGATTCGTGACGCGGATCGCTTGGCCGATTTTGAGGCATATGTCGCCGACATACCAGAGGCAAGTCATCAACTAGATTCGCTAAGTAGTCATGAAAGGGAACTTAATCGTCTGTGGGAAGCTGTTCGATCGACATACGACGTGTTATTAATTGAGGCCGAAAAAGCTAAAAATCCACAAGTGGTGGAGATGAAGTCTCGGTACATGGCTTCTTATACCGCATACACTCGGGGTATTTCTCTAATCACGTCTCAGATGGACCGTTTGAAATCGGCTGTTCAACTTGAAAGGTCGAGGGAATTTGAGAGGAACGCGGCCCCTGTTGTGAATTTGCACCCTTGCGATACCCCGGTGTTTTGTGGCGACTATAAAAGTTGGCCATCATTTCGAGACATGTTCTCTGCGTTGTATGGTAATAACCCCCGTATTACCCCCGTACAGAAATTATACTATTTATTGCAAAAGACTAATAAGGAGGCTCGTGATGTCATTCAAAACGTTCCGTTGACCAATGATTGAATTGCATGGAAAAGATTGGTTGATACGTATGAGAACAAAGGAGCCCTCATAAATGAACAGCTACGAACCCTTTTGAGTATTAAACCCATTACTCACGAGACAGGCGCTAATATTAGACAACTTCAGCGAACCATTACAGATTGTGTAACGAATCTGTCCTTGCTTGAGGTGACCCCTGAAGTTTTTTACCATGTGATATTGGTATATATTTGCTCCACGAAATTACCTGAGCACACTCTGAGCCTCTGGGAACAATCGAAGAAGGATTCTAGAGATTCTCCGAAGTGGGAGGATATGGATAATTTCTTGACGGCTCATTTTCGAACCCTAGAATCGATTTCTGACATAAGGCAGTCAAACGCCCAGACCATCCAGGGAAAGGATAAAAATCCTGGTACTGCCAGCTCGCGAAAAAATTTAACTTTTGGCCCCCCGAGGAAATCGATGGGCGATTCGGAAAAAATGCAAAGTTTTGCGACAGGGACTAGCACGTCGTCAACAACCTGTCGTTGTTTTCTCTGCCAAAACATAAGGATTACAATTTAATTTTCAAATGTGAATCTTAAACTAAAAATTTTTAATTCCTAGAAAAGAATTTCAATATTTTTCAATTAACAAAAAATTTATTTTCAGGACAGAAGGCCATAATCCTGACACAGAGTTGTAAAGGCCAGTTATTTATGTATGTATTTTCAGGACAAATTTATTTCAAAAAAAGCTTAGCTTTTATTTTTCAATGAGAAACTCGTTCAAGTTGGAGAATCTCTTTTGGCACGATTTAAGTTTGGACTGACCACTACCAAGGTAAACGTGTATTGAATTATTTATATGTTTCAGTCCACTGATAATAAAATGTTTTTCACAAATTGAACGAACGCTGGAAAAATTTAAAACAAAAAGGTCCTTTTTAGGACCACAAAACCATTTTCAAAAGAGTAAATTTTTGCTTTCAACGTTAATGTTAAAATTTAAAATTGTACAAAAGAATTGATTCAATTTGATTTAAAATATAAAAGGGTTACATGTAGAAGGTATACATGTAGCCAATAATGGTTCTAATTTTTTGTGATGATGCAGAATAAAACAAAGAAGAAACTAACATGGTTTTTATTATGTGTATACATACAATATTTATTTTCTACTTAATTTTTTTATTTTGTCCGACTTTATAATTTGTGCAGCATACGGTAAGTTTCAACAGAATACAATGTATCTCTTTTTAAAATCATATGCTGGCCCTCAAAAAGGCCGATGTTACTATTGGAGAATCACGACAATGCAAATTTTCCTCCTGAAAAGAAATCTTAATATGAATAAATTCATAAAAGTGAGAATTAATTATATAAAAATATTATTTTTCTACCTTTTCTGCTCCACGTCCATCATGTTTTATTTAAATCAGCACTAACTGAAGAAGGGTGTAAGTAAGATGTAGATGCTTCACATTAAGCAAAAACATATTAAAAGATAAAAAGGCACTTTTCAGGACAGCAGAACATTTATTGTAAAGAGTATAATTTCTTGTTTTTATAAATCAATTTTAAAATTAACTGTTTCAATGGGTATAAAAGAATCAACAAACTTAAATAATACATACTTATATAAGCATCAGTAAAAAAAACAAATACATAGATGTTTATTATATATGTACTTATGTATATAGTTACGTAAAGTACTCAAGCGTTTTTAAAGAATATGTGTTAGCAAAGAAGATGAATAAACAGCAAATATAATTAGTAAAGCAAAAAAGTTTGTTAAATATTAGAAACAAATTTTTATCCAATTTTTTTCAAGCAATATCATTGCCCATAAAAGGACCGATTTTAAACTGAGCAGCATAGCTACAATCCTTTTGTTGTAGCATGAAATATTTGTCTCATTTTTAAATCGTATGGTGGCCCTAAAAAGGGCCGATGTTATTTTTCCACAATCTTATAAATTCACATTTTGTCCTGAAAAGAAATTTTAATAGAAATTTAATAAAATTGGAATTAATGTATAAATATGATTGTTTAAATAGATATATATGTACATACAAATCTCAAATAAAAGTACAACCGAATTAGAAATCTCCCGATAAGTCAATATTATATTATTATATATAACTTGATTGCAAAAGTTTGTTTTTCGTTGCAAGCAAGGAAGTATAGATATGAAATTTGCTACAATTTCTTCACTAAATGTTGTTACAATTAACCATTTATAACGGTATTGTGGCCAAATTTCATATTTGAAATACATATGTACAGCTTTTGTGTACATTTCCTAATTTGCAAAAAGAAACTACCTTTCTTAACATCTAATATATAAAATTCTCGTGTCGCGGTGTTTGTTGCCAAACTCCTCCGAAATGGCTGGACCGATTTTCATGAAATTTGGTGTGTATATCGGGTAGGTCTGAGAATCGGTCAACATCTATTTTTCATACCCGTAAATGTTAAGCTGACCCGCCCCAAGGGAAAATTTATACCTCACCTAAATAACGTACTGTCTTCGATGAAATTTTAAACTAAATAGATCAGCGTACCGTAGAGCATATACGGTTTGCGTTTTTTTTTTTTTAATTACTCAGAGTGGGCGGTACAAGGACTCTCCTCCTAACTAACAAACTGATTTTGATTAAATTTTATTGGTGTCTTAACACAGCTTTAGATTAACAAATGTAAATTTTAATATCTATTTTTTATACAGTAAGCCAACACACTAACCACTAGGCATGATTAATAAGGTACTTTTTTTTCGACCACGCGCACTTTTACGCCCACTTTTTTAAAATTATGTAATTGCTTCCATATAGTTTTTAACAGATTTACTTCATATATATACACATTATACTCCAGGCGAGGTATAAATAACAATTCTTACGCCACGCCCACTTTCATGCAAAATTTTATTTGAAATTTTTAAACTTTTTGTTCTCTGTATAAATTTGTTCCTTCCAACGGATTTTTTTTATTTGGTAGTATATTGCTCTTAATACTGTTAACGTCGCCATATAACTATGAACCACGTCACCGCCGTTAAATTGATTATATAACGAGGGGGTAGCGAAGCACACCGGGTTCAGCTAGTATAATATATATAACGTAAAGAAAAAGAGCTTACTCTTTTTTATTAGCCGGGAAAATGTGGAGTTTTGTTCCTGATGGACAACCCATTATGTATTTGAGCCTCCTAAAATAAGGTATTTGCCTTTACGGCTCACTAACAAGGCGTAATGTAATGGCCTCTCTTTAATTACTTGAGGATTCTCAGAACCCCAAATACGACACTTTGTTTATTAATATACCCACAGAGCGAGAAATGTGCTTCATCTCTGAAGAAAATTCTGTTTGAAAAATTGCCGTCCACAGCCTGTTGTTCAAGCACCCATTCCACGTATCTACGACGTTGTGAATGGTCAGCTAGCTTCAGTTGTTGCGTGAGCTGGATTTTATATGGATGTATATCTAAATGCAAAATACGTCATAAAGTGCAGTAAGACAGTCCTAAGGAAGAGAACGACGAGTAATCGACACATTCGGGTCTTCGCAACACCTTCACTTACAGTAGCGATATTTTCAGTGGAACGAGCGAAACGATGATGCACAGGCCTTACAATATTTGTAACCGATCCGGGGGAATTCGTTGTGTAAGGTTGTTTACAATTTTCCTCTTTATTTATGCTTACTTACTTACTTACTTAGCTGGCCATAACAACCCGTTAACGGGTTTCGGCCTGCTTCAGCACTAGTCTCCAAGCGCTTCTGCTTAGCGCGCGCCTTCTCCAGTTGGTCACACCAATCGATGACAGGGCTTCATCAACCTGGTCCTTCCAACGTAAACAGGGTCGTCCTCTACGCCGACGTCCAGTGACCTTCGCATCGAAAACTTTCTTCGCTGGAGCAGATTCTTCCATCCGAACAATGTGGCCGAGCCAGCGTAGCCGCTGGATGTTAATACGCTGGACAACACCTACATCGCCGAGGAGCTCATACAGCTCATGGTTGGTTCTAATGCGAAAATCATCGCCATGCCTTAGAGGACCAAAGATCTTACGAAGAACTTTTCTCTCGAACACCCCCAGGACCGCTGCATCGGCACAAGACAGCGTCCATGTTTCCGCACCATACAGAAGCACCGGGAGAATAAGCGACTTGTAGAGTGTTAATTTCGTCGCACGAGAGAGGTCTCTATTACTAAACTGCCTACCGAGACCGTAGTAGCACCTGTTGCCCAGTGTGATTCTTCGCCTGATCTCTAGACTGACATCATTTTTGCTGGTAATGGCGGTGCCAAGGTAGATGAATTCCTTGACCACATCGAATGTATAACCTGGGAGCCGATACGATCAACATCCCTACTCGTCGACAACATGTACTTCGTCTTGCTCTCATTTACCGCCAGACCCATTTTAGCAGACTCTCGTTCAATAGCATTAAAGGCTGCAGTGACATCTCGCTTGGTATGCCCAATGATGTCTATATCGTCTGCATACGCAAGGAGCTGGACACTTTTGTTAAAAATAGTGCAATTACGATGGACACCCGCTTTTCGCAAAACACTTTCCATGACGAAATTGAAGAGGTCTCAGGATAAGGGATCGCCCTGTCTGAAACCTCGCACGGTATTAAAAGGCTCGGAGAGGTCTCTTCCTACCTTGACGGAGCTGCAGGAATTGCTCAACGTCATTCTGCACAGTCTTATCAATTTTGCAGGAATACCGAGCTCAGACATTGCTGCATATACGCGATCCCTTATCGGGCTATCGAACGCTGCCTTATAGTCGACAAAGAGGTGGTGTGTGTCGACTTGACTTTCATGGGTCTCCTCCAGGATTTGCCGCAGTGTGAATATCTGGTCAATGGTGGACTTACCAGGTCTGAAGCCGCACTGATAAGGTCCAATCAGTGAGATGGCGAATGGCTTCAGTCGTTCACACAATACGCTCGTAAGAACCTTATATGCGATAGGGAGAAGGCTTATACCCCTGTAGTTGGTGCATATTGTGGGGTCTCCCTTTTTCAGGATCGGACAGAGGGCACTGAGATTCCAATCATCGGGCATACTTTCCTCCAGCCATATTCTGCAAATGAGCTGGTGCATGCACCTAACCAGCTCATCGCCTCCATACTTGAAGAGTTCAGCGGGCAGACCGTCAGGTCCGGCTGCTTTGTTGTTCTTCAGTCGCTATATGGCAACCTTGACCTCTTCATGGCTGGGGGACGGAATCACAACGTCATCATTGATTGGGTCCGGCACAGCATCTCTAGCAGCGCAATTTGTATCATCATCGCTTTGCAGTAGATTACAGAAATGCTGTCTCCATAATCTCAGTGCACCATGTGTATCTGTAACCAGATTACCATGTTCGTCTCTGCAGGAGGTTGCTCCGGGTTTAAAACCAGTAGTAAGACGCCTTATCTTCTTATAAAAATTTCGAGCATCATGTCTACTCCTGCACATCTCGATTTCCTCACGATCACGCCTTTCTTGCTCCCTTTTCTTTCTTCTAAATAGGCGTCTCTCTTCCCTCCTCTTCTCTCTGTACACCTCCACAGTTGCTCTTGTAGTGGTGGACTGCAACGTTCTTCTGTAGGCAGCATTCTTTGCCGCAGTGGCCTCACGACACTCTTCATCGTACCATTGGTTTCTGCGGGGAGGACGCTCAAAACCAAGGACTGTTTCGGCAGCATTGCGCAGAGAGTGAGCAATGTGAGACCACTGTCCACCAATACTTTCGAGAGAGGACGGGATACAATGGAGCTCATTAGAAAGACGATCGGAGAACGACCTGGCTGTCTCTTGTGATCGCAGCTTTTTGATGTCCAGCTTCCCCCGAACACTAGAACGTGCCATATTCGCTGCGCATATGCGCAATCGCATCTTGGCTGCGACAAGATAATGGTCCGAGTCGACATTCGGACCTCTAAATGTGCGCACGTCTAGTATACTGGATACATGCCTTCCATCAATCACAATGTGATCGATCTGGTTGGTAGTTGATCGATCGGGAGAGAACCAGGTGGCCTTATGGATATCGAGATGCTGGAACCTGGTGCCACAAGCTACCATGTTTCGCGCCGCGAGTTAAGGTCAGTCACAGAGATTTTACATTAACAAATGTAATATAGAAACATAAGATAAGATATTAATATAGATAAAAAAGGTTAAATAAACAAATGTATTAATATAGATAAGAAAGGTTAAATAAACAAATGTATTAATATAGATAAGAAAGGCTAAATAAACAAATGTATTAATATAGATAAAAAAGGTTAAATAAACAAATGTATTAATATAGATAAAAAAGGTAACAAACTGAAATACCAACATATGTATGATAAGAAAAAATTTGATAATGTAACCAAACATGATATCAGAATTACATAAAACTAGTACTGATAATATGGCTTGGGTTTCTATAACAAAGAAACATTAAATTATTTTTAGTATTTAAGATAAAGATTTACAAGATGTAAGTTATGGTGTTTTCTTTTCTACCAAAAAGTGCGTCATTTTATTTAAAATTTGCAATTTTGTGTTTGTTTCTCAAAAATGTTTTGCTCTCTGAAAGGGTTTCATGTTTTATTCTACAAAATTCACACTTACTAATGGCGAAAGGCATTGCATTTTACGCCCTGTATAAATCTACAGTGTTGGTATTGCCCTATGAAACAGATGATTTTTATTTACTTATAAGGCTACCATACAGAGTTTGGAAAAAATCGCCATAAATCTTTATTAAATTTTAAAGTTAATTTTTTTCATTATTCTGTAAAATAAACATTATATCGGAAAAGCCAGATGATCTTTGTTATAAAACAAATTATATTTCGTGTTACAAAAGTGTTATAAAATTAAATTTCTTGTAAAAAAAGCGTTATAAATTTTAAGCCATCAAATCAGCAATCTGGCAACGCTATTGTTTTGTTTACATTTTTTAAAGAAACAGCAGAATTTAAGCATTATAAGAATTTTATTAAAAATTAAAAAATGAATATTGCAGCCTCAATTTTATGTGCAAAGATTGAACTAAATCATTTGTTAGATTCATCTTCTTCGTCTGATGAAGACGATTTAATTGGTTTATTTCAACGAAGTCATCAGCCGCGAGTTAAAGGATTTGTTGAAAATGTTGTTCATGCATATTCGGAAACAAACGTAAGTTTAAATAATTCTTAAATAATATTCATAATTGATATTAAAGTTTTTTTATTTTAAAACTATAGTTTAAAAAGAATTTTCGTGTAAGCCGTGAAAGTGCGTCTGAACTTATGGATAAATATGCGAAATCGTATTCAAAAAGAACTTACAAGGGAGGAAGGCTACAGTCAAGCGTAGAAAAACAGATCTTGTGTTTTCTATGGTAAGCTATAAAATCACCATTGAATTCATATATACATACGTATTTAAAAAATAAACGTAAAATTTAATTTGTAATTTAATTGTACAATTACATGTGCATGTAGGTTCAGTGGAAACAAAACAACTTTTCGAGAAGTCGCCAACATTTTTGATATGTCTCTTTCAAACGTGCACAAATGTTTCAACAATGTTTTAATTTTTTTGGTCAATGACGTAGCGCCGAACGAAATAAAGTTTCCACGATCAGAAGAAGAAAAAGAGGAAGTTGCAAGTGATTTCAAAAAGGTAATATGTTGTAAATGAATGCTCCCATATAATTCTTACCCTTTTTTTAGGTTTCAGGTATTCCCAATGTTTTAGGTTGCATAGATGGAAGTTATATCAATATACGGACGCCCAAACACAAAATCCGTTCCACTTACGCAAATAGGCACGATGGAGTGTCTATAACACTCCAAGGTATATGCGATGCAAACCTAAAATTTTTAGATGTGTTTACTGGTATACCAAGCAAAATACATGATGCGCGTGTACTAAAACTTTCTTTTATTGGAAAGGAGTTAAACTCATTATGTTACCCTAAATATCATTTATTGGGGGACTCAGCATATCCTCTTAGAGAATACCTTTTGACACCATATAGGGATTATGGAAGCCTAAGCGATTCAGAAAAGAATTTTAATATAAATTTTTGCCGAACCCGAGTCAAAATTGAAAATGCTTTTGGATTATTAAAATGTCGCTTTAGGCAACTAATGCGCATGGATTTTCATAAGGTTGAGACAATGGCAAAATTTGTTGTAGGATGTTGTGTTTTACATAATATTTGTATAACGAACAAAGAAACATTACCTGATGAAATGTGTGAAACCGAGATAGTTACCGACAACGACTACCCTGTGGAAAGTGATAGAAGGGACATTCTGCAAACACAGTTAGGACAAATCAAAAGGGATGAAATTAGAAACATTTTATTCACTTCTTTAAATCAATAAGTTACATTCTGTTAATTAAAAAACTAATAAAATACTTATGTACATATATGCATTAACTTTAAAAATCCATTTTATGACAGTTTTGCCAAATAATTTTGTACTTTAATTCAAGTAAAATTAATAAAAAATATTTTGAAAACGAAAAAACTAAATACTTATTTAAATATTTTTATGCTTTGTTCAAGGTAATTTATCAAGAATTTGTTGGAAAATATTTTGAATATTTTTGACTTCTTCAAGCTTTTCTTTATGGCGTCTCTCCCGGGCTTCTTCTTTTTTTTCAGCTATTTCCAATAAAGTGTTATTAATGCTAAACTTTTTTCTCTCTCTTTTGCTACGCAATACAGGCTCTGTATTTTCTTTTTTTATTCTTTGTTGGCTGCTTATTTGAACTTCTGGCTCAATTGAGTCATCGAGCGAACAAATTTTATTCAACTCTTCTTCAAACTCCACTTTTTTTCGTTTTGCCCCTGAACTGTTGTTATTTTCCACGGCCAATTTCTTCCTTTTTAACACCGTCTTGTATCGTTCTTCACATTGCTTAGGAGACATATTAGGAATTTTTTTAGAAATTTCTACCCACATTTCTTTCTTATTCTTGAATCTTTTTAATGGGCCAATGTCCGCCAAGAACGTACTATATAAATCTAATAGTTTTTTCGTATCTCCTTCTGTCCAGTCTAAATTAATTTTGACAAAATAAAAACAAAAGAAGGAATTAGAAGTCTGCCTTTCACATTTAAAGCATATCGGACGCATGTCCGATGTCTAGCGTTGGCGCAAACAAGTCTTCGTATTTTTTCAGCTGCATTCTTACTTCAAACGTCCACTACTTTTTCTATTTTATTTTAATTTAATTATTACTTACACTGAACTGTTTTTGAACATGTTGGCATTTCTTCATTTATATTCAAATCCATTTTTTTAATTACCACTATACTTTTATGTCGTTTTAAAATTTATTTGTTCAAAAATTCTTTTGCAACACAAATTTGATTATCAGCTGTTGAAAACAATGCTGTTCCCTTTTTTCTTATTTGTGTTTTTTTCTCGCCAAATAATAAACGCCATTATTACAGGGTTGGTTAAACCTTGTTTAGGTTTACCTATTAACAGGGCGGCATTTTTATGGTAGAAAAGAAATCACTATTAGTTAAAAATAAGTAATAGAGACGCATAGACGTCGCAGTATTTTTAATTCATAATAAATATTAATAAAATAAGACACATACGTGTCAAAGAAAAAATATTAATATTTTTTTGTTTTCTTAAAAAGAGGAAACTTAATTGGCGATCCTGCCAGGAGAATAATTAAATTTATTCTTCAAGTGAGCGGACCATATAGATCCTTGTCGCAGCAAGGACACAACAACAATTCTTTATAGAAAGAATATTTTTTTATATATAAAAAACCTTTATAAAAGGACAACAAAAAATCTTCATAAGAAGATTAATAAAAAACACAGTGAAACCAAATTTCATAAGATTCATTTTTACATGAACTCCAAAAAACAAAAAAAGGAAACCGCCTTCGATACACATCGTCCACTAGAGATGGCAACCAGTGAAGAACATATTGCAGCCCTCACTGCTAGGCTTAATGCCATGGAGCAATATTGCCAGACCTTGACAGAAAAAATAAAAAATTTGAGAACAAATCCATTGGTAGATACAACACCAGTAACAAAGTTAAACGATATAACGACTAATTACAGAGAACCCTCGGACATCTCCTTGGAAGTATTTAAAGCTCTTCCGATATTCAATGGTGACCAAACTGAATATAGAGCATGGAGAGAAGATGCATCAAGACTAATGTCTGACATCAAACAGTTTGAAGGACACAGCCGATATTCAGAAGCTTTGTCCATAATTAAGTCAAAAATAAGAGGTCAAGCCTCAGACATATTAACGAATAACAATACTCCTTTCAATTTTGAAGCCATCCGTAATAGATTAGATTACATATGCTGACATGCGCCCATTATATGTGCTTCAGGAAGAGATGCGGAGAATAAGGCAAAATAAACTATCTCTGTCCGAATACCACGATAGAATAAACAAAGCACTAAACTTAATTACATCAAAAATTTCTATGTCCGGCGAACACCCGACCGCAATAGAAGTCATGACAAGAAATGCAAATAATGAAGCAGTACGAGTATTTGTTATGGGTATTACAAATGGTTTCATTAGATCTACCTTATATGCTAATAGACTTAACGATTTGGAACACGCTTTTGCTGTTGCCAGAACCATCGAGCATGACAATCATCACCAAAATTTACGATTATCATATGACAATGAAAAACCTCATCAGCCAGAGCCACACTACCATAACATGCATCATCAGAGACGCCCAAATTATGCCACTCAGATGCAACATCACGTCAACCAGCGAAGTCATAACAACACACAACATCACTTCAACCAACGGAGTTATAACAACCCACAACCAAGACCTGTGCCTATGGAAACAGACTCCAGACAAATTGTACAAGCACAAAGAAGAACGAACGCTCCTTATCATACACAACACCAGCCTTTTGTAGACAATCGACCATGGAAGAGGGAGCACAGCGGAAATTATTACACCAATAAGCACCAACGAATAAACCACACATTACAACAAGATGACGATAATTCCAGCATGTACGCAGAACCAGGACAAAAGGTAAATAATTTAAGATTAGATAATTTAAACTAAGAGACGGGTTGCCCTATCTATCATTAACTAGTGATTTAACAAATAAGAAATATGATATTTTAATTGATACTGGAGCAACCCATAATTATATAAATAGTAAATGTGACTCTTCGGATAGGATTAAAATTAAACCCATTAAAATCAAAACTATACATGGCTATTCGATTATAAACACAAAAAGAATAATTAAAATAATGAATAGGGAAATAACATTTTTTGAAATAAATAATATTGAATCATTTGATATGATTTTAGGCTTAGAAGGTTTAAAGATACTAAATGCAAATGTAAATCTTAGGGATATGACCTTAACCACCATGAGTAGTGCTAGTCAGCCCAAACTTAATTACATAGTAGGAGACGAAAAATACAGGCAGGAAATAGATAGGATTATGAAGGAAAATAATGGCATAGGACCATTGCCCTTCACAACAACCATTGAAGCCACGATTAGAACAAAAAACGAAGAACCAATATGGACAAAACAATACCCATATCCTATAGCGGATAATGAGTTTGTCAATAAAGAAATAAGGAGATTATTAAACGAAGGTATAATACAGAAACAACATACAACTCTCCAGTATGGACAGTTCCTAAAAAGGGTGTAGATGAACAGGGAAGACCAAAGAAACGAATGGTCATAGATTTTCAAAAATTAAACGCGAATGCAATTACGGACAAATATATTATTCCAGACGTAAATATGACGATACAAAACCTAGGTAACGCAAAGTATTTTACCACATTGGATTTGGAATCAGGCTTCCACCAGATAAGAATCTGTAAAAAAGATAGGGAAAAAATAGCCTTCTGCGTAAACGGCGGCAAATACGAGTTTATTCGAATGCCCTTTGGCCTAAAAAATGCACCTTCAATATTTCAAAGATGTGTGGACGACATACTTAGGGACTATATAGGTAAATTTGTATATGTATATATAGATGACGTAATCATTTACTCTTCTTCAGTTGAGGAACATATGAAACATATAAAGATGGTATTTGAAGCACTGAACAAGGCAACTCTCAAAGTGTCTAACGAAAAATCTAAATTTTTTCAGACAGAAGTAGAATATCTAGGACATGTCATTAAACATAATAGAATATCCACAAACCCTGAAAAAGTAGATGCTATTAATAAATATCCTATTCCAAAAACATTAAAAGATTTAAGAGGATTTTTAGGAATGACAGGGTATTATAGGAAATTTATTAAAGGGTATGCCAGTATAGCCAAACCCTTGACAGTGCATTTAAGGGGAGATAATGGACAGATAGGAAAGAATAAGAGTAAAAATACAATTATAAACCTAGATGAGCAAGCATTAAAAGCCATAGATAACTTGAAAACTTGCTTAAGAGAACAAGTGGAACTTTTTCAACCAGACTATTCTAAACCATTTGAGCTAACAACAGACGCATCTAACATAGCATTGGGAGCAGTTCTTAGTCAAAACAAAAAACCTATATTTTTCTTGTCACGAACATTAAGTAAAACGGAGGAAAACTACAGCACAAACGAAAAGGAACTATTAGCAATTATTTGGTCATTGCAAAAACTCAGGAATTATATCTATGGCGTAGCTGATTTAACGATATATACTGACCACCAATCTCTAACATTCGCAATATCTGAAAGGAACCCAAATACAAAATTAATGAGATGGAAGAATATCATAGAGGATTTTGGAGCAAAGTTAGTATACAAACCGGGTCATTTAAATGTAGTAGCCGATGCTCTTTCGAGACAACAAATAAATTCGTCAACAATTAGCACAGTTCACTCAGCTGAAAGCTCACCAACAGATGTTATTAAGACTGTACCACAACCCTTCAATACGTATGCGACGCAAATTGAGCTAATACCAGACCCAGATATAAATGACACAATAACGCATACGGTGTTTACAAATAAAACACGACATCAGATACGTTTCACAAATGAAGAAAATTTAATAATAGAATTAAAAAAAATACTAATCCCAAACAGAATTAC
The DNA here is from genome assembly GCA_963576795.1 of Metopia argyrocephala. Taxonomy (NCBI): domain Eukaryota; kingdom Metazoa; phylum Arthropoda; class Insecta; order Diptera; family Sarcophagidae; genus Metopia; species Metopia argyrocephala. The sequence goes on along the minus strand of OY756209.1, from coordinate 79,069,030 downwards.
TGCAATATACGCAGATTCCGCAATCATTTACAATTTTGGTAACCAAATAAAGAACGCATTCAATGGAATGAAATTTGTTTATACTCCAAAGAAATTACAAGATATTACTGATAAAGAGGAACAAATAAAATTAATCAAAGAAACTCATGATAGAGCACACCGAGGTTATAAAAACAATACCCAAGAAATACTTGAAAAGTTTTACTGGCCGCATATAAAAAGAGAATGTAAAGCATACAATAAGAAATGTGTAGCATGCCTTTTTGGAAAATATGAAAGACAACCTACACGGGAGCCTCTGACAGACTCAGACATACCAACAGAGAAGGGAACACACGTACACGCAGATCTGTATTATAATGATAAAAATATGTTTTTGGTAGCCATAGATAAATATTCAAAATACATAGTGATAAGAGAATGTCAATCCAAAGAACGAATGAGTGACAAACTAGAGGAAATAATCGTAAACAATTTCCCAAATTGTAAACGTTTAATGACTGATAATGAATCATGTATGACATCACCTTCAGTAAAACAAATGAGTACTAAATACAATATACAAAAAATTGAAACTCCAGTCTATAGATCAACAGCAAACGGACAGGTTGAACGAGCACACAATTCTATATCCGAATTGGCTAGAATATTTAAAATACAAAACAGTACAACAATAATAGAAGAAGTCTTTAAAACAGTAAAAGAATTAAACAACTCTATACATACCGTGACGGGATACAGACCTAGTGACATACACTTTGGAAAAATACAATACAACCAATTAGAAGTATCCAATAAAATAAAGTTAGCCTCAGAAAACACATTAACTAGGTTAAATAGAGGACGGAAACATCGAACCTTTAAACAAGGAGAGCAAATATTAGTTAAAATTACAGGATTAAGAAAGAAAAATAACGCCAGATATAAGAAACACATAGTGAAAGAAGATCGTGAGGACACAATCCTAACACAGGGAGGAGTTGTAGTACATAAAGACAACATAAAAAATTATACACTAAATAATGAGGATAACCAAATTCCTAATATTACTCGCGAGTGTCGTATTAGCGGACGTGGAAATAAAAAAACTGGAAGACAGGAAATTCCTGCTAACTAAAACTGATGATGTTCTTCTATTTGACAAATACTCATTCCTATTTCATGTCACTAACCTGACAAAAATACTTACACCGTACAGACAAATCTTTACGAAGGAATATAAGCCAACTACCCAAGAAATGATTTGGATAAAGAAAATTGAGATGCTAGCAGGTCAACTGAATGAGCATAAGAGATATAGGAGAGCACTAAATTTCTTAGGATCAGCACTAAAATTTGTCACGGGAATTTCGGATCATGAAGACTTCATCAAGATGGAAACAGCAATAAATGCATTAATAAACAATAACGAAAAACAACGCATGATAAACTCCAGGTTTGAGAAACTAATCAATTTACTAGAAGGCCACGAATTAGAAAACCATCTCATTATTAAGGAGGTACATGAACAGCTTCTTTTACTTGTCAGAACGATTAATGCCGCAAAAAATAATGAATATCTAACAGAATCATTAGACATGAACGACATTAAGGAAATATTAGAACACGAATTAATTACAGTACCCATAATAAACATTTTAGAATATGCAGATATACACATGGCTGGAACAGGAGACATAGTCGTAACTATATACAAATATCCCATACTCAATAGACACTGCAACCTTTTTAAGTTCACACCAATAAGTTTTAGGCACGGCAAAATTCAAACAGATGGATTGATCGCTCAATGTAATAAAGAATACGTTAGGGTAAAACTTTGCAAGAATTACTTAGGAAAAAACATATGTCAAACGAATTACGATACGGAAACATGTATACTCCCACTAGTTAACAACAGAAACAGTAAGTGTACAGTTATACAAGAATATAACAAACCGTTACTGGAAATTGACGAGGGATCGATATTACTGGACGGAGACCACATAGTTAACAATATGACCACCACTGGTATAACCTTAGTAACGTATACAGATCAAGTTACAATAGACAACAAAACATATAGGAATATTTATGACAGAGTTACCAAAGCTATTCACATGAAACATGATGAAGATCTCGAAATCTTAGAAATAATAAAATCTAATACTGCATCAGCCTTTGATAATTTAGACTCATTAAGGAAACTCTCTATACCATTTGAACAACATCCCATTAGATCTTTTATGTACATTACATTGACCCTAATACTTTTAGTTATAATAATTTATTTAATAATAAAAATCGCTACCTGCATAACAGAATGTAAACGTAAATCAGCAGTTCTTAGATTTGAAGAAGCTTATGAAAAAGAATTACAACGAATTAAGAAAGATCGGGACGATCTTGCTTAACCCAGGGGGGAGTTAAGGTCAGTCACAGAGATTTTACATTAACAAATGTAATATAGAAACATAAGATAAGATATTAATATAGATAAAAAAGGTTAAATAAACAAATGTATTAATATAGATAAGAAAGGTTAAATAAACAAATGTATTAATATAGATAAGAAAGGCTAAATAAACAAATGTATTAATATAGATAAAAAAGGTTAAATAAACAAATGTATTAATATAGATAAAAAAGGTAACAAACTGAAATACCAACATACATATGTATGATAAGAAAAAGATTTGATATTGTAACCAAACATGATATCAGAATTACATAAAACTAGTACTGATAATATGGCTTGGGTTTCTATAACAAAGAAACATTAAATTATTTTTAGTATTTAAGATAAAGATTTACAAGATGTAAGTTAGTTAAAAATAAGTAATAGAGACGCATAGACGTCGCAGTATTTTTAATTCATAATAAATATTAATAAAATAAGACACATACGTGTCAAAGAAAAAATATTAATATTTTTTTGTTTTCTTAAAAAGAGGAAACTTAATTCGCGGCGAAATCGATCAGTCTCATGCCGTTCGGCAAGGTGGAAGAATGGAGACTGAACTGCCCGACAGTGGGGCCAAAGATACCTTCACGTCCAACTTTCGCATTGAAATCGCCGAGGACAATTTTGGCGTCATGTGCCGGACACTTATCGTATACATCCTCGAGCTTTGCTTAGAAAGCATCTTTGACCGCATCATCCTTCTCTTCCGTCGGGGCGTGAGCGCAAATGAGGCTGATGTTATAAAATTTCGCCTTCATCCGGATCGTAGCTATTCTTTCGTTCACGGGGGTGAACTCTGAGACTAGATGGCGAAGTCTCTTGCTAACTACGAATCCGCAGCCAAATTCACGTCTGTTATCATGGCAGCTGTAGTAGATGTCACATGTTGCTTGCCTTGTACAACCCTGTCCTATCTATCGCATTTCCTGGATGGCGTGATGTCAGCCCTACATTTTGTGAGAGCATCCGCCAATTGGATAGAGGCACCTTCCCTATAAAGGGTTCTCACGTTCCAGGTGCATATCCTTAAATCATAGTCCTTAAAACGTTTGCCATGGTCGTCAACATAAAAGGGGGTCCGTTTAGAGGCTTTTGCTGAAGTTTTCATTGAGATTACGTTTTTACGTGGTGGGTTTCAAGCCCTACGCACAACCCAAATTTAAAGTCCAGGGGATTGGACAATCGCCGCATACATTAGTTAACAAGCTAGCGGGTGCTAGAATGTTATCCAGGAGGGCCACGTGGAGGCTGTATGTCGACTTGAATACAACGGGAACAAGGATCGTTCTGGAGGCCGCCAGGTTGACCCCAATCAGAGACTTTGCTTGTCCGAAGTATCCCATCCATCCCCTTTATTTATGCTATTATTCAAAAAAAAAGATTTTATAATTTTTTTCAATATGAAAATATTCTTAAAATCTACGACCGGTTTTTCTTATCTCACTAAAAAAAACAATCTAACCACCAGTATTGATGGTGCAACTAAAAAACCAAAAGAACTACCTAACGAGGATTCGTCCTAGCTGTACTGTCAATGTCTGCGTTATGGTCTATGCCTCTCAAGACATGGGGACTTCGTAGATATCGCTACTGGTATGACGGTATCCACACCAGTATAGTTATCCCACGAGTATTATTTTGAACTGATATTGTTAAGTATGGGCACCATTAACCATACTAGTCTGATACCTATGTCTCAGAGAGGCTAGTCACTTCAGGAAACTGAGATCGATATAATTAAGGATGGGACCTCTTAATTACACTGATCTTTAAGGCAATCTATTGGAATTGCTAAGTATGGTCACCATTAACAACACCAATTAGATGACTGACGGAGAATTGAAGCAGATCGAGATTGTTAAGGATGGTACCTCTTAACAACAAAGATCCTTAAGGTATTTGATTGGTATTGCTAAGTATGATCACCATTAACAACACCAGTCAAATGCCTGTGTCAGTAGTGTCTGGTAGTGTCCAATAAATTCAGATCGGTATTGTCAAGGATGAGACCACTTAACAACACAGATCCTTAAGGTGTTTAATTGGTATTGCTAAGTATGATCACCATTAACAACACCAGTCAAATGCCTGTGTCAGTAGTGGCTGATAGCTTCAACTTAAAAAGAAAATCAATATTGGTAAAATCGTACGTTCTCAACAATATTGATCCTTACCGTCTTGCAGCTCGTCAACCACTGAATTCTGATATGTATGTTCTGTCCTTTCAAACCAAAGAAAGTAGTGAGCATGGTGAAATTACTTACAAGGTGGTGGCAGGTGAATATAGTACAAAAACAACAGGGAATTTGTTTTTGTTTTTTCAGCTCTTTAATGTCAAAAGCAGATATGGTGAATTAAAAAAGCACATGTCAGAAGCGTGTTTGTGTATTTATAACGACATACATGTCTCTACACCAAAACAAAAACACGAATAGCAAAATGTAAACAAAATATAAATATAAACAAAACTTTTGACAGGAGCGGTATGACCAAAAAATACCCATCTGGGTTGGCAATACCACCTTGTAAGTAATTCCACCATGGTAGTGAGCATAATAAAAAAGAATATTAAACTCACCACATGGTAATTATAAAAGAGCATGTAAAGTATTTCTTTCGGCGACTACCTCTCAGCAGTCTTCTGGCAAAAGCTCCGAGAGTAACTAATTGCCATGAACAAGCTTCTCAAGTCTGTCGTTCGGAGTCGACATTAAACTGTAGGTCCCGGTACTCATGGATAAAAATTGACACACACAACATGAGTGCTGCGAGAAGCTAGGCTACATATAAGAGAGTAAAGCTAAAGTAATATAAAATGATATTATTACAATAAAAATAAATACTGTCGCAACAGTTATGTCTAAAAATAACACAGCGTCAACGGTGGTATATAAAAATAATATTTACTTCAAATATATGTATGTTATACATGTATGTATATATAGTATATTTAATCACAATTCATTTAATAAGAAAAGAAGAAAGAAAAAAAAGAACATTATTTTTAATCCACATACATACTTACATTCTATTTATAAAATATATATTAAGTGTATGTACATATGTATATTATTTCAGCTTAAATAATAAGAGAAAAAAATCAAGGGTACAATAACAATTCAGGTTTATTTAAAATTACAAAAAAATGAAAAGACAGAGAATATTTAAAGCAAAAGAAGGTAGTGTACTCTTAAATACAATAATTGTGGGGCCAAAAACAAGGTGTCCGACTTTTGTCGTCACACAAGGTAGGTAGGTTAAATGGTCAGTTGATCCGAAACCCTGATCAACTACAATTATCACAAGGTGCCGTTTTGATCCATTGCAGGACCACACTAAAGTTACCTAAAAGTAAAAAAAGAAGAGAAAATAACTACAACCAACCAGAGCTGTCTATAAAGTGAAGTAAAGCAGGGGGTCCAGGTTCGCACATTGCCCCAAGCCGTCGAAGAAGAGCACCCCAAAAACTTCATACGTCTGACCGCCAGACCTGGGCAGTCGCAAAGAAAATGTTCCACAGTCTCCCTCTTAGAAGAATCCCCGCAACTTCTGCAGTGCGGATTAATGGGAAGGCCCAGCCTCTCTGCGTATCTACCATTCAGCCAGTGACCCGTGTACCGCCATGAGTCTGAACAAGGACTGTCGGGGAACCCCCAGATTCCCAGAGTCTTACCCCGGTTATACCGTGGCCAAAGTGTCCTAGAAACAGCACAGGTAGTGATGGAATTCCACCTGCTCTGTGCTTTCTCAAGGAAAAACTTGGATATCCTTTCCTTAATGGTGGTCATAGGACAGTGGACATCCAGGTAGGAAGCAACATGCTCCCCTCCGGCAGAAGTTCCACTAGCGAAATCATCTGCCCTCTTATTTCCCAGGATATCCCTATGACCAACACCCATACCAAGGAGATGCCACAAACGTCCCCAAGACGTTTCAGTTCCTCCTTACAATGAAGGACGAGGGAAGAGTTACCCATGGGGAAGCCAGGGCTCTGATAGCAGCCTGGCTATCAGAAAAAACCCTAACTTCACCCCCTATGCACCGTTCCCTCAGTATTCTCAGTGCTTGCATGATTGCAAACACCTCGGCCTGGAAAACATTGCATGTGTCCGGCAATCTAAAAGACTCTGCCAGTTTGGCAGACTCGAAGAAAATACCAGCCCCCACACCGGAATCCATCTTAGAGCCATCGGTGAAGGCTGAAAATCCGGGACCCATACCAACCCTTCCTAATGCCCATTCTTCCCTACTGGGGAAAACAACCCTGGCACACCCCTCAAAATCCAACTTCCGGAGGGCCAGGTCAGTACGTATATCTCGTATATGGAAAGGGAGTAGGCCTAGAAAATCGTAGGCCCCCTGAAAATCGTCCCCAGAAGCCCAGCTCTCTCAATCTGATCTCACTCTGAGTTGAAATCGACATAGCCTGAAGATCCAAAGGTCTCTTGAAATTTGTTCACAATTTTGCCAATTGCTTACGTAGTTGGACGATTATGTAAACCATAGTCTCCTCTTAAAGCACGATATATAGCTGTCGCAGAATCACCATTTTTGTAGTAGGATAGGATAGAAGGAAGTGGCAGCCTCGTAATGACAAGGCACACTTGAGCACGCATAGCGGCCCGTTGTGATACCACATGATGTAGGGAGCCCTGAAAGGCAGGGCTCCACACAAGAAGCACTACTTCCTCAGAAAATTATGCTGGTTCAAAGGAACCTATAGCCCAGTACAGTTGCTCAGGGGTTATGAGAATTAAAGAGTGGTGCGCGGAATGGGCGTAACCTCTCGAAAGACATTCTGTCGCAAACGTACCTCCACGAAGCTCTTTTCGCCCGTCTAATCGCATATTTCAGCTCCCGTTTCTTTGCCTTGTACAGATCCTATTCGCCCATTGAATTAACTCTGTTAAAGAGCCTACCGCACTGACGACGAAGATCCTCAATATTCTAATTCCACCAGTAAGGCCTAGGCCTACCCCTGTTCAAAGGAGTCTTAGTGGAGGATTAGGCAGCTTTCTCGAGGTCAACGGATAATAAGTCCACTGTCAATGTCCGAGTAGTTACGGATGATATGAAGATAATGCCGGAGCTTGTCCCTACGCCTCCTGTTAACACGGAGAATCTCACTGCAAGGAGAGATAGCTGGATCAAGAGAGAAGACAATCGGCCTTATCACGGTTGGCGTAGTCGTTGTCGTATTTCGACATTTTTGTACAAGATTAAAGAAAATTAATAAAATCTATCTTTAATCTTTTACAAAAATGACGAAATCCGACTAAAAAACGCCAACCCTGATAAGGCCGAATGTATCTGTGATCCGAGAAGGAGCATACAACGGATATATGCCATCACTAACCAAGGTGATGTCAAGAACCTCATTACCGCGATTGGCAATCCTAAGATTATTTGCCGGAATGAAGTCAAAAAGACATTCACCTCTTTCGTTGGTATCCGAGCTACCCCGCACCACATGATGTGCGTTGGTATTACAGCCAATCAAAACTGGGATACCTAGTTTGTGCGCCTCTGTAAAAAGCTGACCCACGGCGTTCCTGCGGAGGATTTGCTCCGTAGTTATGGGCGAAGTATGAGGACACTGCCCACAGGGATGAGTTGCCTAAGGTAATCGCCATAGTCACAGTGTCCTTGTCGCTAAACCTATGAAGGAGAAAAGCGTTAGTAGAAGATTTAACCATAATACAAGCCATAGGCCTACCTGTATGATGAATATACACCATTCTGTAACCGACGGCGTTGAGTCCACAAACCTTCCCATCTACGGTCCAAGGTTCCTGGACTAGCAAGAGCTCCCAATCCGCCTTTGCAAGAAGTATAAACAAGGCCGCTGAAGCAGTTTTAGATCTATGCAGATTGATTTGGATGACCCTCATCATCAGAAGAACCATAGTAGCGTTGGCATCTTTCTCCTATAAAGGAGAGACAGCACCCGCCTCAATCTCCAACCCGTTGAACATGTCCCCAACCAACTCGGAATTGGAAACATAGCTCAATTTGGAGCTCTGTGGGGAATGGCTTCCATTGTCCTCATCTATAGCGATTGCATTGGAGCTACTAGGCTGAACCTGCAGGGTCGGCAACCCAGCTGGGGGTAGCCAAGCTATCTGAGCATCAGCCTTATATACGTTTAGTGTAATTGCTCCAAATCCATAATTAATCACACCATCGCGAGTGTTGATTAATTGAAGCGGCTTCTCATTCAAGATAATGATGACGTCGCGTGAGTTACCCCTAGCCTCACCAACTTTTGCTACCCTCCAGTTATCAGTGGGTAAATCGTTGTTGCTATACTTCAGAATCTGAAGTATTTCTATGGAGTTGGAGGGTTCAGAAGGAGTGCGAGCCCGTGATCGAGGACGTTGGGGGATCTTGTTCAGAGGAGTGGCTTGGAGCTTTGCCCCCGGCCACACCTCTCCAACCTTACTAATAGCGCTTTTGTACAGCTCCATCGAGCGAATGACTGCCACTCTATTTCTTTGATGTACCCTTGGAACCACTCTGCATTGCGGCAACTGGGTGAAGGGCCGGGGTTAGACGAAATCACGTCTAAGAAGACTTTGGGGAGGGCCAACTCCAAAAACTTCTACTTAGCGGGAATGATGGTGGCCTCCGGATGACTATGGTCGAACACTGCCCAGGTCAAACTCTCTTTACAACCTCGCAAAGAGGTTTAGAGGGTCTGGGTGATAGGGTTCTAGGCCGCTTGGAAGGCTGCAGAGGTGCCCGAGTAGTTTGCTCGCCAGACCTCTGCCTCTTCACCGCAGCCTCGGGTTTAACCGATGAGACAGGTGGTCGATCACCGAAATGAGCTCTTGCCCACGTAAATGTGCTCTTTTCCTCCTCCGACAAGAGGGCAGGATCCTTAGCACCCAATTTGGAGATAATGCGTGCAGCAAATCTCTGCGTCCTATACGCTCTAGTGCTAGCACTAACAGAGGCGTTACCGCTCGTTGGAAGAACTGTACCCGAAGTGGGTTTGGTACTTGTGACTGACGTTTTCGATCTGTTGACCAGTGTCTTGACGTCAGTCGAAGAGCGCTGTGCTTTGGTAGTAGCCACCTATGTGGATGGTTAACACGTCACCGCCCCAGATTTTGTGGGATTGGTTGCACTCGGCCTACAACCAGCAGTAGCGGGTTTATCCACAAGTCCCGAAGAGTAGCCTCTGTTGCCAGAGGTTGGACAAAAAACTGTCTGTCTAAATAGCTTTTTACGCCCACCAGCTTGAGTGAGCGTAGGTTTTGTATTCTCAGCTTCTATATAATCAAGTGGGTCCCCACTTTGAGCCGCTATTCTTGAGCGAGGGTTGTCACCCACCCTCATGGGGTTAAGTGCTCAGAGCCAGACCAGTGCTAATCGAGAGTTAGTCTCAACTAAACCTACACCGCCAACTCAACGTTGACGGACAAGGAAGGTACTCAGAGGCCTGCCAAAGTTTTTACGGGACGTAGACGGCCGCAGCCCTGGACTGAAGCCGTTCGCGCCGGGTTTCACCCCGTTATTACTAGGTCCAAAACACTACAGCCGGCAGCCCAAGACAACAAGAATAAGAAATTAATCAGAAGGGAGTCCATGGTCAAAGCGAGGGTCGAGCCAGAGTAAAGTATAGACCATTTAGCATTACCCAGGGTGCATCACGAGGAGGTGGTCTATCTACACCCCATTTTTGTAGTAAGCTTTGATAATTTTTATGCGTTGTGTGATAGTTAAGCTATCCATTTTCGTCGATGTCAGACTTTCAACTGAAAAGAAAAAAATTGGTTTAACAATTTAGTTTGACATGGATAACCCGGTACATAGGGTACAAACACAATTTGAAAACATAAACCATAAAAGAAGTTTTAACAGTGGCCGTTTTTTTTTTTTTTTGCTTTTCTTTTAATAATATAAATAAAATAAATCACAAATAAAAGAAAATAGTTAGGAAAACTGGAAACGGGAAGCTTCAACCACATATTTATTGGTATATTACTTAAGTATTTATTTATTTAAAACTCCTTATCACTACTTAATTCTTTTTGGCTTTTTTCAACAAAGCATTCGTTACAATCATCAATAATGCTATAAACACATTCAAGGCTATCGACCACAGAACACACGACTACAAAATTCGCTGGCTACAAAAGCAGCCAAGTAGCCAACTACTTAATTATAATAACGACTACAGCTACAAAATAAACATTTGGGGCCAAATCGTCGCATTCGTGATCAAATGACTTTGATCGAAATTTTAGTTTTTGAAATCGCGGCATACGTTATCGAATGTCTTCTATCGAAATTTAGGATTTTGGCATTCGATAACGAGTAGTTTGTCGAATGATTTCACTCGAAAAGCTATACGATAGATTTAGAGCTTTCGTATAAATAATTAATGTTGTCAACATTTTATGTTTAAGGCCAAATAAGCCGATTTAACACAAAATAATCCGATTTAACGCTACTACTATATCAACGTAGCGTTTATATCAAAGTAGCGTTTTTTCTTAAAAAATAAAAGTAGACAACATTTAAAAATACATGTGTTTTGTTTACATTTTTTTAATCATATTATTTGGTGGCACTGCTGTTGACATATTGTTTTTTAAGTCAAGTTGATCCAGTACAAAGTTGAATGTCTCTTTCGTTAGCGTAAGTCGTTTTCGAAACCTATCAACCTCAACCATACGTTGTGAGTTCATTTTCTACTTACGCTGTATCTGATAATGATAAAGGGTCGCTTTTAATTCGCATTTGTCTTCTAATACTCGTGGTAGGTTGTTCTTCTTCATCAGAGGAAGACAAATAAAATAAGGATCCATTATCTATAGAAAATAAGTAGTTTAAATCAACTAAAATATTTAATTTAAATATATTTACATTGACATACCTCTATTGAATAATCTTTTTTCTTTGTTGACATTTATTATAAACACTAATGTAAACAAAAAATCTATTACATTCTTAAACAAATTTTGATTCGAAAGATATCGAATGCCGCAATACCGTTTTTTATACGTCACGAAATTTTATTCGATACAAAAACTTACTCAATCTCGAATGTGACGATTTGGTCCCTGTTTTGATACGTTGAACATAACCTAAACAAAACATAACAAACTAATTTTTTTTAAGTGTACGAGTATTAGTGGTTTCATTTCAAAATAAATATTGAGCTTATTCGCAAACTTATTGAAAAAGACAAAATACTGTTCCAAGTCAAACGTTTCCTACATAATGGTTGGCCGCAAAAATTATTTGAAGAGAATAGACAATTTTTTAACAGTAGATTCCAATAGCGAAGATGTCTACTGCAGTAAGGTGAGGTGATTTTCGACCGATAAGCATCTTGCCAGTTTTTTCCAAAGTTTTTTGTCTCTGATGACGGAACAAATTACTTCTTATTTCAATTGGAATAATCTATTGTCTCCATTGCAATCTGGATTTCGTGCTGCTCATAGTTGTACTACTGAGGCCCTAAAAGTCATTTATGATATGATATGAGATGGGACACCTATCACTCATGTGCCTGCTAAATTTCTCTAAGGCTTTTGATAGAGTAGATCACTCAAGAAAACTAGGATAATATTTTGGATTCACGGACACTGCGTTAAATCCTATGAGGAACTATTTATCTGGGCGCTCTGAGAGGGTAATCGTAGGCAATAGACAGTCAGGATTGAAAGGTATAAGCCCTGGTGTTCCACAGGAGTCCACTATTATTTAGTATGTTTATTAATGAAGTCGCCGTGGTATAGTGGTTTGTGTGTTGGCTTACTAAGTCGATAGTGCTGGGTTCAAAACTCAGCTCTGACATCTTAAAAAAAAAGAAATATGAAAAAATTATTTCTTTCGGCGACTACCTCTTAGCAGTCTTCTGGCAAAAGCTCTGGGAATAATTGATTGCCATGAAAAAGCTTCTCAAATATGTCGTTCGGAGTCGACTTTAAACTGTAGGGCACAGTACTCATGGATAAAAATTAATACACACAACATGAGCGCTGCGAGAAGCTAGGCCGTAACCCTGACACAGGGTTGTAATGGCCAATTATGTATGTATGTATGTATGTACTTCAAAATGCTGCGAAAACAGGTGTAGATTTTGGGTCACTTGAATAGGTTCACTAGAAATAAAATTAGTTTGCTTTCGACCATCGACAGTATAATTAAAATTTTAAATATTTGTGAGTTACTGCAATAATTATTTTTTATGTAAAATGAGGCGCAGCAAGCGATTAACTGAAGAAAGAAGAGGTGAAATTAAAGCATTCAATGAAACTGGCTTAAGCCATAGGAATATCGACAAAAAAGTTGGTTGCAGATAGAATGTTGTAAGTAATTTTTTAAGAAATCAGTCCGATTATGGAAAAAACATGAAAGGTCGGAAAAAAAAGCCGCAATAAAAGTAGACAGAAGAGCTATTATAAGAGCTGCCTCAAATTCGAGCGATTTTGCTGCAAAAATTAAACAAAAATTGGGTATCACAGCTATCATAAACACTGTATGACATGTTATTCGAAGTTCTAAACATTTAAGGAGATTGAAAATTAAAAAAAAAAACCATCTCTTATTGCTGCTCGTAAAGCGACACGGTCTCATTTTGCACGAGAACACATGAACGATAAAAATGAATTGTATCGTGTTGCCTTCTCAGACTAAAAAAAGTTTAATTTGAAAGGTCCGGATGGATACAACTACTATTTCCACGACCTACATAAGGAGGAACGCTACCTTAGTCGTCTCGTCTCTGTGAGGGAAGTGTAATGGTGTGGGGCACGATTTCATATTATGGTACATTTGAGCTTCAATTCCTCACATCAAAAATGAACGCGAATAACTACAAAACAGTACTTGAAAAGGTGTTTCCATATTTTTCTACTATTTTTAGACCAATTCTCTGGATATTTAAACAAAATAATGCCCCGATACCTAATGCCAGGGTTGTAAAAGTGTGGATTCAAAGCCAAAATGTCAATATGTTGGAGTGGCCACCATATTCCCCTGACTTAAATATTATAGAAAATGTATGGGGCTTGCTTTCTCGCAAAGTCTACGAGTCCGGCAGACAATACGAAACCAAATAGGCTTTCATTGGAGGAATTAAAAAAGCTTGGTCCAAAAATTTCATTATCATTAATTGAAAACCTTTATAGCTCCCTCCCAAATGGTATTCTTGAAGCTATATCGAATAAAGGAGGATATACTCATTAATAAATCATCAAAGCATTGTAAGAAATCTTAAAAAATAAAAAAAGCTTTACAAAAAAATCATTTTCTTATTTAATTTTTAAAAGGAATGATAGTGAACCTATTCAAATGACCCAAAAAATTGTGCTGAAAATCATATTCGTTTTGGGAAAAAAATTACTAAAATTCAGTTGTTAATTATTGAAACAATTTTTTTTATTATAAACTCACATAACCCAATATTTTACCATTTTAGAAAATAATATAACTAAAAACTTAATTACTTTTAGAAACAAATTCATTTGAATGTAATGAAAATAGCAAACCTATTTAAGTGATCGGCAGTGTACATTGTGATGGAAACGATTATTTTACAGGCAGCACAGCAAAACCCTAGACAAAAACCTTTGCTGCTGCTGCTCAACTTAGAATAATTTCTATTTTTTGAGGTACCAAAAACTAATTAGTGATGCTAATACAATATAAAATGTTAAATAAATACGACCTTAAAAATATTTTTTATTACAAAAAAAAAAAAAAAAATTTATTAATAAAGATAATAACAATAAAAAACTTTTAAAATTACGAGTCGGTATTTATTTAATTAAATTTAAGACTTAAAAGTTATGTTTGGTATCCCACAACGATCAATATGCATTGTTGTTAAAAATATATACATGCATAATATGATGGGAAATGCGATGAAGTGGCTGAACGAATAACTAACTACGTTATATCTTATAAGAAATATGCAAATGTGTGATGCACCAAAATATCTTTCTGATCAGGGGATTTAATTGGAAGAGAGGCAGCCGTATCAGTTGAGAAATACACAAAAATCATTGCTTTCCAAGGATTTTTTACACATTGCCGAAAAATTTGAGATTGGAGCAAAATTTTTTTTATTTTTTAAAGAGTATGTGTAAAATTAGCATGGCATATATTTTGCTAATGAGTTTTGTAAAGTGTTTTAATACTAATAATATATAAATAAAGTAAAATACAAAAAATATACATGTACTATATATCAAACAAGCGATTTTCTTTTTGCGGTTTCGTATACTTGAAAGTGATTTCACTGAAATATTTATTTCAATAACAAACACATGTTCATTATTTTATTTGTTTTTTTTTTTATTGTTTTGCTGCTGCTGCCTTCAAAATATTTATGCAGCCTAGAGCATGGCAGCAAATATTGTCGGCTGCACTTGCTGCTTGCTGTTGTCTATGTGTTTAATGCTTAAGTTGGGCAGCAGCAGCAAAAGTTTTTGTCTAGGGTTTTGCTTTTTCATATAAACCATGGCGTATTGTGTAACAGTATTTCCGGGGTAGGTTCAGCTCGTCCAGGATCCGTTAAATAAATTGCTCGATTGAATTAAATTTATTTTCAAATTCAGTTTATTTAACAAAAAATTATATAATTTATTTAAGTAAAAAAAATATATATACTTATTTAAACAAAAGTACATGAAATAAACTGGCGTGCTCAGTAGCTCGAGATAATTTTTCTTATATAACAAAAAAAAGCAAGCGACGTAGATTACCCGTGCACCGTGTGTAGCGTTCGGCGGCCAGTCCAGAAGAGAGCTTTCAGTCTCAGCCAGACATTTTCATGGTTTTCTTTGTGGGTGTTAGTGTATTAGTATTACCTAGTACCGGCACTACTAACTACACTACTACGCCTGGGATAAATGGCAGTAAGTACCAGTTTATTCCCTGTGCACTACTACTATTGCCTGGGCCCTATGACCGTTTGTATCAGTAGGGACCCTCTGCACTACTACATTGAGCTGGGCTTGACTGTTTTCGTGACCGGCTGCGAGCAGAGCTGTAAAAACTCGTACCGGCTGTCCGATCACTACGACAGCCAAAACCCAACTGAATATGTAGTGGAGCTTGTCACTACTAATACTTCGCAACAGAGTAGTCGTGCACAGAGAAGTTCAACTGTAGTGAGTTACTATCACTACAACGAGAAATCCATAAGCGTAGTTGTGTCGGTAAACCCAGAGAGCCAGAATTACCACACAAGAGAACCATTTATTTACATACAGAGGTACTGGTAAATAAAACTGATATCAAGAGTCATATGAGTCGTATTGAAAAATAAAGAGTGAGTTAAGAGCAAATAAATGAGATAAGTTTTACACTCTTATTAACTGAGAATGCCGAACACACCATGATAATAATAAAATGAGTATAATATTAATTTCAATTTAAGTTATCAAAATTAATAACATAATTATGATATCAAAGTGGATTAAATGATATGGAATGATTAAAGTAAGAGTTAATGATAATTACAACAAAAGATAATTAATACCATAATTATGATAATACTTTGATTATGGTATGTTAAATGAAAACAATTTTAACAATAAAATTTAGAATTAAATAATACAAAATAACTAATACCAATAATATAATAACAAAATTATATTATGTAACGAAAAAGTTCGTTACAATTGATTATAAGGTGCATTTGACATGGCAGCTGAGCTACTTTTTTTTTCAGCCAATTTGTGAATATAGTTGTCAATTTTTGCTTTGTTTTATGTACATTGTTTTTGTTTTCATACTTTTTGTTTTGGTTTTTTTGACAGTTAACTACCCTAACAAGCATCAAAATGCTGTGTTGTTTTTGTTACTGTTTTACTTGTTGTAATCTCAAAGGCACCTTATGATAATAATTAATATAAACGTTTTTATTCTAATTTTGACAACTTGCTACCTGCTGCTTGCTGTCGTCTATGTGTTTAATTCTTAAGAAGACATTTTTCTTAATTTACAATTTTTCTTATTATTTTAAGCCCTGGTCGAAAAATCGAACAATGGGCGTTAACACTACAGAACGGCTTAAAACTTCCTTGCTTTTGTTTTGAAATAAAACTTTTAAAATTTTGTGTTTTTGTGTATATTAATTTGCTTACTGTGAGCGTCAAAAAAAAGTAAACAGTTACTTTTTCTGCATTAAAGCTTTTTTTACAGGAAAGATATATGTAAATAGAAATTAAAATGTTTAATAACAGTTTAAGATAACAGTGTAATTCATAATAACTCCTTAATTTAGGTTTTATCCATACATTAGTTATGAGACGTTATCTGTCTTATAAGCTCAAAATAAAAAATCTTACAGCCTGTTTCTAGAACACGAATGGTTTCTGACATTCGTCTTTTTATATGAGAAACAAGAACAAATTTGAGTGTTTTTGTTAGTGTTTCACATACAAAAAGACGAATGTCAAATACCATTCGTGTTCTAGAAACAGGCTGTTATTCATAAACCTTTCATATGAGCAAATTAACTAATAAACGATTTTAATGTCATGCTGGCAATACCATGATGTTATTTCAGCATAGTGATGCACAATATAAGCTATCGGTTACTTCGGTAATTTTTTAAAATTCATAAAAATAATGTTATAGTAACAAAATGTGATTGAAGTAATATTTACTGCTGTTAAAAAATTACTAAAATAAACTGAAAAAAAAAAAAAAATAAAAAAAATTCCTTTGAAGCACATTATTTTAATTCATGTCTAAAGTAATCGAATACTACCATTCTCTTTTTGGTTTTTGCATCACTATTCTGTTTACATTTTTTATATCAAAATTTGGTAAAATGGAATTGTAAACTGGAGAGAAAGAGAAATTCGTAATTTCTACAGACACTTATGACAGAGCCTGTAAAGGAAAGAGATGGCATATGTAATACAAAATAAAAAAATTTTTTGGCCATTTAGAAATTTATTTTTGTACAGAGACTGCAATCATTTGCTATTATACGAAAATTTTTAATTATATGAATTTAAATATGTACATATGTATCTATACTTGCAACTATATAAGTTTTATTCATTGTAATAATATATTACTCCACTTTTGTTTATACAATATCCAATCTAACTCACAAATGTCGTGTTATTGTACGGTTAAAGTACCTAGAAACCCACAATAAAAATTTCTTATTTATAAATGGCTTATGAGAGCGTTATGAACAGTGTCATAACGCTTATGAATACAAAATTAAGAGATTTTGCTTATAAGGCTCTTATAAGCACGTTTTATCTCATTATGAATTAGACTGTAAGAGTTTAATTCTGTATTAACCACATATAAAAACTAAACAAAAACGAAAATATATCACTTCATTTCTTAAAAATTTTACTGTTTGCACTATTCTTTAAAAAAGTTAGTAGAAAACTTCAAAAAATATATTTACTACACCGGCTTACTAGATTAATAACTGCTTTTTAAAGAATTAAAAGTTTTCCCCGAAATATTTAAAAAAGAATCAAGAAATGTAGCCACTGTTTACTTTTTTTTGACGCGTAAAAATAGTAGTATTTTAAGATGAAGTGATATGTTTTTGTTTAGATTTTATTTTTGGTTAATACAGAATTAAACTCTTATTTTATAAGCCTCTTAAACTGTTATTAAACATTTTAATTTCTACTTATATTTTTCCTGTAATGAAAGCTTTAATGCAGATAAAGTAACTATTTACTTTTTTTGACGCTCACAGTATATCAAAAACTAGCTGAACCCGGTGTGCTTAGCAACCCCCTTGTTATACACCAATACCCCGATTTGCGTCGCCTCAGTTTGCGTCGCTTCGAAGTTGCGTCTTTTTTTAAGTTTCTGGGATTTCAATGTTGCATCGTTTTTGTTTCAGTTTGCGTCGCATGGCTTCGAAGTTGCGTCGTAAATGCTTCGATTTGCGTGGTTGATATGAAAATATTTTTACAAAGTTAAAGCAAAAAATGGGATTTCCCGTTTAGTAGAAAGCAAATTTGCAGGTGTGCGTTGTTTACATGTTAAACGTAGTTATTAGTTTCGAAGTACATATCAGTGGTCTTCACAATTGTTATATTTTTGGTTTAATAAAATCTGTTATTCAAAAAATAATAAGAAAATATATTGATTTAAAAACCCTTTTTCTAAGCTAAAATGTTTAAAACCTGTATTGACTAAACGAAAATCAAATACGTAAACAATTGAAAATTCTGCTTCAGTTTGCGTCGTTTCGGTTTGCGTCTCATTTTTTCAGTCCCAATTAGCGACGCAAACCGGGGTATTCGTGTATAATAAAATTAACGGCGGTGACGTGGTTCATAGTTATATGGCGAATATAAAATAATAATAATATAAACAAAAAAAAAATCCGTTGGAAGGAACAAATTTATACAGAGAACAAAATGTTTAAAACTTTCAAATAAAATATTGCGTGAAAGGGGGCATGGCGTAAGAAATGTTTATTTATACCTCGCCTGGAGTATAATGTGTATACAATTTGAAGTATATCTTTTAAAAACTATATGGAAGCTATTACATAGTTTTAAAAATGTGGGCGTAAAAGTGGGCGTGGTCGATAAAACAAGTACCCTATGAATCATGTCAGAGTCTCAGTTAAATGCTGTGAAAATTTCAGGAAGATGGGTCTAGAGGTTTGGTCAATTCAATATTATATATTTAGATGCAATACTGTGTTTTATCATACATGGGTTTATCCGATTCAAAGCAATTAAAAAATATTTGCATTTAGCAGATAATAATGTCTTAAAAGTAACATCGATTCGTCCGCTAATTGATGTTCTTAATAAAAGATTTATGCGGTTTGGAGTTTTTAGCCATATTCTCTCCATTGACGATCAAATGATTCCCTATTTTAGATGACATTCGCGCAATATACTCATAAAAGGAAAGCCCATCCGTTTCGGGTGGTGTTTGTGTGGATATTTGTTTTCTAATATTTTGTAGGGAGGTTTAGCCACACCACACGATTTTTTTTTTTTTTGGGTAAGGGGGTAAAAATGTGGGTACACATACACTCGGATTCTCCTTGCGGCATACCGACTAAAAAACCTCCTTTTCTTCCTCCCCTGGGAATCGATCCACCCTGGGACCGCGTCTAGCATTACTTCGGGGTGGTTCCCTGATCGGCCGCCTTAGCCATCGCCCGCATTGTCAGCTGGATCGTTTGTCTCCATTTCAATTATGTTTGCATGATCCAGGTCAATCTTTTTCAGCCGCAGTAATTCTTCGCAGTACTTACACACAGCTTTCCAGTTTGCTTCATCTCTTATCATCTTAGGAACTAGATTTTTCACAGTGATGCATCCTATTTTAGTTTCTAGTTCCTCTCGCTTTCGTGTCCATCTGACACACTTGAAAAAAGTGTGTTCTGCGTCATCAATCTGATCATCCTCTTCGTATAGGCAGTAAGGAGTGCTGCATTTGCCTACTGTGTGTAGATACTTTCGGAAGTATCCTTGTCCCGAAAGCATTTAGGTCAGATAGTAGTTCCCCTCTCCCGCTGTCATTTTAATCCAGGTTTCCAGATGTAGAATAAGTCTGGCTGTCCATCTGCCTTTAGTTTCGGCTGCCCACCTCCTTTGCCAAGCTTGCAAAGTGCTGCGCTTGATTTGTTCTACTTCGCCTTGTGCTAGAGTGCTTTCCTGCTTTCTGAGCCATATCCTCCTCCTCTCTTGTATTATAAGATCAATGGGGACTGTTCCGGCTATGACAAGTACCGCGGCTCCCGAAACTGTGCGGTATGCGGATGTTATCCTCAGCTCGGATGTTCGATGAACTGCTAGCAGAGCATTTGCTCTCTTTTGCCACCTTATTGCTTCTTTCCACACTTCACATCCGTAGAGAAGGATACTATTGCTCGTCTCCATCAAGAGTCTGCGTTTGTTCTGAGTAAGCCCACCTATATTTGCCATTAGCTGCGCTGTTATTGCCGTCGCTTTCGTGGCTGCGTATTTTATCTGGTTTGAATACGTCATCTTTGGATCCATCCTTATGCCCAAGTAGGTGATACATTGTTTGGTACGTAGTGTGAGTTCTCCAACGTTGAAGCCAATCTCAGTGGGAATACGTCGCCTGGTGAGTAGGATCAGTTCAGTTTTCTGAGTGGCCAAACTAAGCCCACGTGAGTCCATCCATGTCCGGGTTCTGATCATCACCTGTCTCAGCTTTCGTTCTGCCTCCTCCGTGTCTCTGGCGCTAATAATTGCCGCCAAATCATCTGCGTAACCGACTAGGAAATTATCCTGTGGCATTTCCATACGCAGTATGTCGTCGTAACTAATATTCCACAGATCCGGTTCGAGATTAGAGCCCTGTGCCGCACCAGATGTGACCTGAATATTCCGTTTGCCAACGCTTGTGTTGTAGATAAGTTCTCTTTCGCTAAGGTAGTCTCTTATTATCCGCCTCAAGTATACTGGCACCTGAAAGCGGGCCTCCAGTGCTTGAAAGACATCCTTCCACCTAAGGCTATTAAAGGCATTTTTCACGTCCAGAGTAGCTAGTAGTATCAGTGGTCTACTGAAATGGTTCCTTCGTTGTGCGTCTTCAAATGCGTGAGCGACATCCATTAAGGCTCCTACGGTGGACTTACCCGGTCGGAAACCGTGTTGCCTTTCCGATAAACCTCCCTTTGCGTCTGCGGCCTCCATCAGCTTGCCAGCCGTATCCAGCATGCACAGTGGTCTGTAAGCTGGTGGAGAATCTGGGTCACCTTTTCCCTTACGTATAAGCACTAGTTGCTGGACCTTCCAGATTCTAGGGAATGTGCCCTCTATTAGGCACTTATTAAAAGCGCCCAGAAGTATTTCGGGGCATTTATGTGCAATCTCCTTTAGCACTTCTGATGGTATACCATCGGGATCTGGCGCCTTTCCAGGTTGTAGTTTCAAGGCAGCTGCGATTAGTTCTTCCGTTGTGAATAACGGGATGGCCGTATCTTCCGTGGTTGCCATTTCCTTTATTGAGCGTTCATGCGATGGGAAAAGTGATCTTACAATCCTCGTCATTTGGTCATCATTCATTATTGGGGTGTAGTCTTTGGCGCAGAGTGTTCCCATAACAAGTTTATAGCCAGTTCCCCAGGGATTAGAGTTAATTTCCTCACGCAATGACTCCCATAGTATCTTCTTGCTATTAAAAATTTCATGCTTCAGGTTCCTCTTTGCCGCTTTGTAGGCGTTCATCTCACTTTCAGCGTTTCCTCGCCGCCTAGCTCTAGTTAGTTTCTGTAGTGTATGTATTTGAGAACAAGTCGGTAACACTAATGTAAATAATATATTTTATGAATAATATGGTAACTTTAGTTAAGAATTTAGAATAAGAATAAAATAAAGTTTGTCTAATTTGAAAAGCCAACCTGTGCAGATGTTGCTCATTTAAATATATAATACTGGCGACGAGAAAAAGAAAAATAGTGTAAAAGAAAACACAAAATTAGCGTGTGTGCAAAATATGTAATGAATATTGAATAATTTAAAAATATTTAAAATTTATAAACACTTATGAAAGTAGAAAATAAAGACACTACAATAAGAGCAGAAACGTCGGTGTTTGTTGGCGGCATAGAACAATTTGTGGTTGGCGAGGATTTTGAATTGTATTCCCGGAGAATGAATCACTTATTAACATTAAACAAAATAAGTGATGATAAATCAAAAATATCAATCCTCGTTAGCTTTGGCGAGCCGGAACCTTACAAAATACTGACATCTTTAATTGCTCCTAAGACTGAAACAGACGCTGGTATGAAATATGACGATTTGGTAAATAAATTAAAGACGCATTTTCAACCAAAGAAAAATATCATAGTGGAATGTTTCAAATTTTTTAAACGTGCACAAAAGCTTGAAGAGCCAATTGGGGAGTACATAATTGAATTAAAACACATGGCACAATCGTGCGAGTTTGGATCATTCGAAGACAGGGCTTTATTAATCCAATTCGTATGTGGTCTGAAATCAGACGTAATTTAATTAAATAAATTTGATACTGCCATTAATAGAGCAACAGCCATGGAATTAACTGGCAAGGAGTTGGATTCCATGAAGAATAGAGAAATGAACGTGAATACAGTCGGCAACAACAACAACAGCAACAGATATGAAAACAGAAGCAGTGCTAATAATAACGGATTTCGATATAGAAAAAAAGTTAACGGACAAGGTAGAGAACACAGTAGCAGCAGGCAGAGGTACAGCAGAGAAGATGATGCAAGAAAAAGAAGTCAACAGCGGTTTGGTGAAATTATATGTAATTTTTGCGGCAAAAAAGGCCATATAAAGAAATATTGTAGATTTTATAAAAGAAATAACTGGAATTTAAATAAGGTAGAATGTGCAAAGGAACAGAATATTGATAGCGGGTATATAAACAATTGTAAGGAAATAGAACGTAATGCACATAAAATAAAATTAATTATTGATAGAAATGAAATTGAATTTGAAGTCGACTCAGCTGCGTGTGAGACTATTATAAATAAGAAGCATTATGATTTATATTTTAAAAATTACAAAATTTTTCCATATAATCGTGAATTGAAAGTCATTTCTGGAAATAAAATAGAAACTTTGGGAAAGATTTGTGTTGAGATTAACCATGATAGTGAACCTGTTAATTTGGATGTGACAATTATTAGCACATCAGATGATTTCACTCCATTATTGGGTCGGAATTGGTTGGATATTTTATTTGCAGAATGGCGTAATTTTTTTGCAATTCCTAAAATTATATTGTGCAAATCAATTGCAAAAGTAAAAGGTATTGAACAGTTTGAGGGAGTGTTTCGAAATTCAAATAATGAAGTGATAAAAGAGTATAGGGCGGAAATTGTACTTAAGGAAAACGCGTATCCCATTTTTTTTAATGCAAGTACAATCAATACCTTATGGAATTAGACCAAAAGTAGAGGCTGAATTGAAAAGATTGTGTGATGGTGGTGTACTGATACCGGTTACTCGTAGTAAGTGGGTAAGTTCCATAGTGGTAGTTTATAAAGGCGACGGGTCAATAAGAATCTGCGTAGACTGTAAACGTACAATTAATAAATTTGTTGAAAGTGAACATATTCCCATTCCAAGAGTGGATGATATATTTGCGAATATGGCTGGATGGAAAAAATTCTGTAAGCTAGATTTAACAGGTGCATATTTACAGGTAGAAGTCAGTGAAAGGTCTAGAGAATTATTGACTATAAATACGCACATAGGTTTGTTTCAATATACTCGTCTTGTATTTGGACTAAAGACGGCACCACAGATTTTTAACGGGATTATGTGTGAAATTTTGAAAGGGTTAAAAAAAGTGCAGATATATTATGATGACATTACAATAGGTGGCTCTACAGTACAGGACTGTGAACAAAATTTATTGAGCGTTTTAGAGAGGCTACAGGAATATAATGTTTTCGTAAAGAGAGATAAGTGTATATTTGTTGCTGATGAATTAAACTATTTAGGGTATTTGGTTACGTCCGAGGGAGTTAAGCCTAGTCCGAAGAAAATTGAGGCTATTTTGAACGCACCAGAACCAGAAAATAAGGCACAACTAGCATCGTACTTAGGAATGATTAATTTTTATCATAAATGTGTACCAAATTTTTCATCAGAATTAGCTTGTCTGTATCAATTAGCTAGTAAAAATGACAAATGGAAATGGACAAAGGACCATAAAGCATGTTTCGAAAAGAGTAAACAGTTACTGACAAGTATCGAATTGTTGAAACATTTTGACACTACAAAGCCAATTATTATTTCGTGTGATGCTAGCCCGTATGGGGTAGGCGGCATTTTATAACATATACAGTGGCTCACAGTCAAAGTGAGCCAGCGTACATTTCGATTTTAAATTATTAATATATGATATAAAGCAAGGGTGCCCAAGCCCTATACTCTTGGTGCTCATTTGTTTTTGTAAATGCTCTTAGCTATAGGCTGTGTATTTTAAGACACACATACAGCACTCAGCACTAGCAATACGAAAAACACAAACAACTTTGTATACTATTCTTTGACCAGGGTTGCTCAGTGTAAATAAAAATTCCTACCAAACTGTTTCTTAAAATGTACCAAAACTACCTGTATCGTTAATTTTTATTATATCATTTAATTTAAATTACCACCAATTACTGTACTGTATTTACTGACATTGTTTTTAGAAATCCTGAAAAGCTGTTTTTATTTTATTTTTCTACCAAAAACATAAGTAATTGTAAAAAATTAACAAGGCTACAGAATCTTTCATAAAGAAAAATACATACGTTTTGTTTTCATCTTGGTACACGACAACCACAATTACAACAAAAACTACATCCATGAGACAAAAATTTCATTCAATGCAACAACACTTTCGTAAGCTTTGCTGATTTTATTATTTGTTTTTGTTTGACGTATGATATCGTTTAAAAAAGTGTGTTTTAAAATGCACTTGGAAAAAATTGGTGTTAGTTTCAGTTTTAAAACTTTAGGTATTATTCACAAAAAAATTATTGTATGATCACTCACAGTCTACTCTCACATAATTCAAAAGGTTTTTGTGATTTTTTTGTATTCCCTACAAAATGAATTTGCAAAATAAATGGAAAAATTATTTTTTTTTATTTATACTTAATTTTAAGGCTGAAGCACATTTTTTAATATGCTTACAAATAATTCAAACTAACGCCAATAATATAGCAGGTGGTTCAAAAGAACAATTAGTTACGGACCTTAAATAGTCTTTTTTGGTTCAGGATGCGCTCCGAATCTTGGAGTACATTGAACGTTGTGGTGACGAAATAAACATGCAACGTCTTGATTTTCAGTCAAATGATTCTTATACTGGACCTCTAAAAGCATCCTATGTTGCAAGCTTCTAATTTAAGTGGCATTAATTTTTGGAAATCTGTACAACCAAAAAATACCCTTTACTTTACAAGGAAATTTTATATTTGTATTCCATGTTTGGTGCATTTTCAAATTTAAAATTAATAAAAAATAAGCTTAGAAGTAGAATGAGCAACGAAAATTTGGAGGCCTTATTAAAATTATCTACAAATGATATTGACATAAATTTCGATAATTTATTGGACGGATCATGGAAAGGAATTTTTTTTTTGCCGTGTACGTATATGCAAAAAAAATATGAAATATTTGTTTTCGTTTTTCTTTGTATGTATTAGTTTTTACAACAAAAAATATTAAATAGAAATTAGTTTTTGTTTAAATGTATTGGTGTTTACTCTTCCATAAGAAACTTTTGGGCACCCCTGATATAAAGTAAATATGATTGGGAAAAATATGAAATATTTTTATTAGTTAACTACAAAACTTTAAAAACATACCAGTTATTTTAGATAGATACATAAGTAATATTAAAAAAACAACAAAAACCCAAAAGATATGCAAATGTACATCACACTGAAAGTGAGCCAGTAAGAGTAAACGTCTTTAATGTTTAATATTAATATTTTATTGGACCACCTTTTGCTGAAATAGTAGCCTGCAGACGCCTAGGAATCGATTCCAGTATATTTTGGGTCTACAAGGCAGAAATTGCGCTAAACTTCGATTGAAGAGCCTCGCTGAGGTCTTTTTGTGACATAATTGTATGTTTTCGGATATTTTGGTCGAGAAGTGCCCATAAATTTTCAATACTATTTAAATCAGGAGATTGTGGTGGAACTTAGAGAAAATGTGGGCAATTATAAAGTAACCATTCTTTCGCAATATTCGACTTATATTTGGGATCGTTGTCCTGGTAAAAATAGAAATCGTCTTGAATTGCCAACTTCTCAACGCTCGACTTTACATTTTGTTTTAAAATGTCTAGATATATTAATTTATTCATAATTCCTGAAATGTGCTGCAAGTTTTCTGGTGCCAATTCTTGCCATGCACACCCAAACCATTAACGGAGCCACCTATATGCTTCACCCTTGGAGTAAGGTTTTTCTGTTGAAGCTCTGGGTTCTTTTGTCGTCATACCATCTGCTTTCCATCGGAGCCAAAGAAGTTAAATTTACTTTCATCTGTAAATAGAACCTAACCAAGCATTTTTAGTAGAATTTTGCACTATTTTATAACTGTATACCCTTTGCGAAAAATTCATATCTTTTTTAATATATTTACGAGCAAACTCTAGGTGTTTTTTACGGTTTGTTTTGCTGATAAATGGCTTCTTTCGTGCTACTCTGCCACGATAACTGTGTTTTCTTAAAACTCTTCTTACTTTTTCAGGGTGTACTTGGATATTCACCTGGCTATTGACCATTTCCGTCAGTTTAGAAGCGCTTAGCTGAGGACTTTTTTTAATTCTATTACTATAAAAGCCTCATTTTTTTCTGAAAATGCTTTTCTAGTACTTTTCTTTACTTGATTTTCTATTCTACATTCTCTAGTAAAACGGTGAATAATATGCTGTACAGTTCCACGGCTCTTATTCACAAATTTAGCAATATCTCTTTGAGATTTGCCGTCTTTGTATAGCTCAATTACTCCTTCTCTAATTTCAACACTGGTTTGCCATCCCATACCTACTTTTTGATTTTCTGTACTCAAATAACGCATTAAAAATAGATCGACGCAAAAAATTTGTTCAAAATAACATTTATCGTTATTTTACCAAGGACAAAATAAAGTGGCTCACTTTGAGTGTGACACGAAGTTAACAACTTATTTTGTATTTTACATTGCTTTTATCTTTAATATGGAAAAATGGGGAAAAAATTGCAATTATATAGAGCTGCACTTATGGATTAATAAATTGAATAAGAAATAAATCGAGGGAAGATGTTATTTTCACAGTTATTTGAACAAACATTTTTAAAAAAAGGCTGGCTCACTTTGACTGTGAGCCACTGTAATTGAGGGTAAACAAGGAGTTTGAATTTCAAAATCGAAGTAGGCAGACGTATTTCAGTTAAAAATATAAAAAAAAAATCTAAAGAAAAAATAAAAAATTGTTTTTCTCTATAAATTAAAAAGAAAATTTCATTAATTTTGAAATTTGAATTTTATAAAGAATTTTTTGTTTAAAATTCTTCATTGAAAATGAAGAAAACGGATATTCCACCTAACCAAAAATTGAAAAAGCCCCCGGATATTTTTTGGGACTATTCTACACCGGTTACAAATTCATCACAATCAACTGTTTGTCATGGAACATCCTTGTCTGGTACTTTTAACAAAAACGAATCTTGTTCATCATTGTGCGTGGAAGATGACATTACTGATGTACTTCCAAGTTTGGATGCTTCGCTTTCGAACAACAATAATCAAAAAGCTTTGGCAAATAAGCGTTCAGGTTATTTATCTGAAGATGAAATTTCAGATATAGCAAGAATCTCAGGTGATGTTAAAAATAAAAAATTTAAAAGGTACTCCAAAGGAGATTTGAAAATAGACTTATCTAATTTACGACAAGCAAATTCTGATAAGAGATCTAGTTGCAGTCAAAATAGATTTGCACTTTTAGATAATTTAAACGTAGAACCAAACACAATTCCTAATAATGTAAAAAAAAATCCGGTAACGTTAAAGGAAAAGGGCGTAAAACATTTTTGTCCACCTATATTTTCGTACCGTGTTAATATTAAAAGCTTGGTTGATCAACTTAAGACAAAAGGTCTTGATTTTAAAATTAATAATAAGAGTAATCTAAAAAGCAAATTGTACTTAAAAGATGTTTCGGCACATACGGAAATGATGAAGCTGCTTAGAGAAAAAAATATTGAGTCTTATTCTTTCACTCCTTCTGAGTTGAAACGTCATTCGTTGGTTTTAAGAGGGCTTTATTTTGATTCTGATATTAAAGAGATTCAGGCTGATTTAGATAAATTAGCTCCCGATACGGTCTACTCTGTTTCAAAATTTAAAACATCTTTTTCAAAGAAAAATAATTTAGAAACTGGCCTTTTTTTAGTTACACTTATGGACGGAAAACGATTCAATGATTTAATTAATATTCGGTGTATTCTAAATCAGGTTGTTTCATGGGAAAGGCCTAAACAAAATCAACGAATAATACAATGCTATCGTTGCCAAAATTGGGGGCACATGTCTAAGAACTGTAATCGTTCTTACGCATGTGTAAAATGTTCTTTAGATCACGATCTTGGAAAGTGTTCGTTTGTTTCAGACATTAACAATAAGCCATTTTGTTTTAACTGCAAAAGTAATGGTCATCCTGCTAACTGGCGTGGTTGTCCTGCTTTTAAAAAATATTTGGAACTGAAGAAAAAACTCATAGAAAAGTCTAGAGAAAAGAAAAATCAGGCTTCAAAGAATGTTTCATTTGCTATTAATGCTAATTCTGTGCAGCCGAACCGTTCTTTTGCAAGTAATTTTTATACTGAACCTAGTTCAAGTAAACCTAGTATTGTAAACGATTTCTTAAAATTAGCCAGAGTGTTGTGTGAACCAGATTCATTGGAGGTAAGAATAATGAATTTTATGAATAATTTCAAAACATTGCCCAAATCAGAGGCAATTGCACAATGTAAAAATTTGTTCCATGAAGTGTTGTCTACTTATGGTCCATAATATTCTTAAAATGATTTCTTTTAATGTTCGATCCCTTGTTGAAATTAGTAGGAGAATTGATTTGTCATGGCTGCTGAATAAAACTAAAATTGATTTTGCTTTTATTCAGGAAACACACTTGAGATCAAACCATAGAGTAATTTTAGATAATTACTCCTTCATCTCGGATTTTTCTTTACAAGGGGTTGGCATTGCGATTGAGAACAATTATAAGTTTTCAAAGCTAATGATTTCTGGAGTATCTTTTCCAAATACTTTTATCGAAATTCACTTTTCTGTAAATAATTTAATTAAAAAATTATAATTATAACTCCATCCAATTTGAAAATGGCTTATCAATTATTGCAGATTTTTCTCGAAATTTCGACGGTTTAATTATTGGAGGTGATTTTAATTCAAAAAATATTCTATGGGGGGATATCGTAAACAACTCAAATGGTGTTAATTTTTTGAATTGGCTAAATTCTCATTCTTTTGTAAGACTTTGTAACAATATTCCGTCCTACCCCAATGGGGCTTCGTTTTTAGATCATTTTGTTTTGAGTAGCAATCTTGTGGATCTTTTAGACCCAAATTATACTGTCAATAATTTACCGTCATTTTCTGATCATTTACCTGTGCAGTTAAATTTGAGATTGTTTGCTTTTGATTTTATTTTATTTCAGCCGTATTCGTATTCATCGTTTAAGGATACTAACTGGAATTTATTCAAAAACGATATATCTATAGATTTACTACAAAATTTCCCTCCATGTACTGTCAATTTGTCAAACCAAGAAATTGATTTTTATATTGAAAAATTGACAACGTGCGTAAATACGTTTTGTAATATTCATTCAAAAAAAGTTGAGTTAAAATCCAGAATGTTTGTTCCTTCTGATTTTGTTAAGAAGTTGTTCAAAATTAAATATATGTAACTGGCAAAAGGAATTACGAAAAATTTTTATCAGAACTTTGAATAAGAATAACTCGCAATAAAATAATTGTCTAAACAAATTCAGCTACTAAATATTTTGATAAAAGAACAAGTCAGTAAGGAACATATGCAAATTTTTTATAGAAAACTTAATCAAGTTAAACCTGGTCCACTTGCTCACAAACAAATTTACAATCTCTTAGGGTATAAACGACGTACTGAAATAGGAGATTTATCTGTTAATGGGTTAATTATAAACAATGATTCTAGTAAACTAAATATTTAAAAAATCACTTTTCTGAAATTTACAGTGTAAACTCCTTTGGGGGAGATGTATCAGCGATAAATAATTTTGTGGAGTCTTTAAATCAGGATAGTTTATACAATTTTGATAATGAATTTACGGCTTTAAATACCCAAAATTGTGTCAGGTTAACAAATTTAGACGAAATTTTAAATCACTGCAAAGAACTCAACAATAAAAAGTCCTCCGGAATTGATAAAATATCAAATTTCATAATTAAACATCTTCCTTATAGAACTCTAGATTACTTAGGGCCATTATTACAACTTGCCGTTAGTTAAAGGTAGGATTTTATCAGACCGATAAATTGGTTTCTGTTATTACAAGTTAACTTTAACCTAAAGGTAAGGCAATCTTCCCAATAACTTTATCGGTCACTTTAGTTTAAAATTTATTTTTAGTAACAAAAGTCAATTTATCGGTCTGATAAAATCCTACCTTTAACTAACGGCAAGTTGTAATAATGGCCCTTAGTCATATTATTCAATAACTGTTTAAATAATGCTTATTTTCCGGATTCATGGAAAATTTCCAAGATCGTTTCAATTAAAAAAAAATCGGGATCCAATGATATTAATAATTTAAAGCCTATTTCATTGCTTTCCAATTTGGGTAAACTTTTTGAAAAAATTGTTCGCGTGAAAATGGATGTGGGATTGAATCAAAATTACATTCCAAATTTGCAATTTGGATTCAGGAAAGGCCATTCTACCGTTGACGCTCTATCAAAGTTCCAAAATGACGTTGTTTGTAACTTAAGACAACGCAGATGCACAATAGCTGTTTCTCTTGATGTTGAAAAAGCCTTTGATAGAGCTTTCCACAATGGAATAATTTTTAAAATGTTTAATATAGGATTTGATTCACATATAATTAAACTTTTCAAAAGCTTTTTTAATAATAGACGTTTTTGTGTACAATTAAATGATTCTCTTTCCGATTTTGGTAAAGCGATTTGCGGAGTTCCCCAGGGCTCAATTCTAGCTCCTCACCTTTATAACATATTCATTTCTGATTTTCCTCATATTTTTTCAAATTCGGTTGGTATACTTTATGCGGACGATTCTCTAATTTACGCTCACCACGATTCACCATTGGAAGCGCTTAGATATGTGTCCGAACATTTAAATGTAGTAAACGATTTTTATCATTTTTGGGGAATTAAAATAAATGCTTCAAAGAGTGAAGCAGTATGTTTAAGAAATGCGTCAGGAAAATGTCCGTACTTTGTAGTGCCTGAAAGTAAAAGGTTAAAGTTGTTTTTAAATGGAGTTGAAGTTCCTTTTAAAAGTAGCTTTAAATATCTTGGAGTTTATTTCAACAAACTTTTTAAATTTAACGAACACGCTAGAATCGTTCTGAATAAAGTTTATAAAGTAAAGGGTTGCTTTGGCAGAGCTTTATTTAATAAGGTATTGCCTATTAAAACAAAGTTATTACTTTATAAAACATGTCTAAGACCAGTGTTATTATATGCATTTTCAGTTTGGTTTTCTATATCCCCCTCTTTAATGAAACAATTTGAAATATTTGAAAGGAAGGTGTTACGGTCTTGTATTGGTAAGAATTATATTTCTAGAACAAAAAGATTCTCCAATAATGTAATTTATAAAGATTCAGGGGTTACACCTTTGAGTTTTTATTCTTTTGACATTATAAGAAGTTATATAAATAGGTTATCTTCCCATGAAAATAATTATATAAAGGAAATTGTTAACTCTCAAGCAAGCTATAATTGGACAAATACATCATATTTGTCTTCACTTGGTTTTCAAAACGAAAATATTGTTTTTGATTTTTCCGTTTCGTTGCCGGATTTTTTTAAAAGAACTTACCCTGGCTCTCACAGGGGTTAACTATTCATTATTATTATTATTTTTTTTTATTATTCTGATTTTGTTTTTAATTTCTTAGGTTTAAGATTATTTAGTGTAAGAGGTTTACTCTCAGGCTATGGTTAGCTCCAGGAGCAAGGGCGCCTCTTTTTAATGTCTTTATAACTTTCTATATATTTCTAATCTATTGCTAAGTTTGGTACTGTTAATTTAACACACATGTTTTTAAGACAATACATTAAAATCTTAAATGTTCTCTATTTAAATAATTTTGTAACGTATCTTTTATTGTTTTAAAAAAAGGCTCAATAAATTAAATTGAATTGAAAAAAAAAATTGAATTGAGGGTAAACAACGACCAGTCATGTACGTTTCAAGCACATTGTCCAACGCTGAGAAAAATTATTCCCAGTTGCATCGAGAGGCTATTGTATTTACGGTGAAAAAGTTTCATAAATATATCTTCGGTCTTCCATTTATTATTGAGAGTGATCACCAGCCACTGCGAGCGATTTTTGGTAGAAAAACGGAAACAACAGGAGTAGCAGCAAATAGGTTACAACGTTGGGCTATTTTTTTGTCGATGTACAATTATGAGATTAGATACAGGAAAGGTAAAGAAATGGGACATACTGATGGATTGTCGCGCCTACCAATGAGGGAAGTAACAAATGTGGAAATAGAATTAACAATGTAAATATTGGTACATTTCCATTGAACATTGGGGATATTCGAAGAGAAACTCAAAATGATGAGGTGTTGATAAAGGTTTTTAGATGTGTGTCAATTGGCGAATGGCCAGAAATGAATGACGATTTACGACCTTTCTTTATAAAAAGATATTCACTAGCTACGGAAGAACAATGTTTATTTTACGGTGATAGAATTATAACTCCGTTACGGTTAATTGATAAAGTGTTAGAAGTTCTAAATGAAGGTCATGTTGTCATAGTACGTATGAAGGCATTGGCTAGGTCCTATGTGTGGTGGCCAAATATTGACAGGGACATTGAGAAATTTGTGAGAGGATGTCAAGCGTGTCAGTTATGTCAGAATATGCCGGAATAGATAAAAACAAAATGTGAAGAAAGCCGGGAACCATTTGAAAGAATCCACATAGATTTTTGTAAAATCGCTGGCAAAACGTTGTTAATTATGGTAGATACCTATTCGAAGTGGATTGAGGCAATAAATATTAGAAAAATGGATGCGAATACGGTAATTGAAGAGCTAAGGGCAATATTTATAGTTTTTGGACTACCAAAAACTCTAGTTAGTGACAATGGGCCTCCTTTTAATTCTTGTGAATTCATTACATTTTGTAAAAATAATGCTATTGAGATATGTAAGTCGCCTTCATATCATCCACAATCGAACGGTAGTGCGGAAAGGGCCGTACAAATTGTTAAACAGGCTATTAGAAAAAGTTTAATAGACACGAAGACTAAAAACGAAAATTTTAGTTTAAAAATAACCAATATCAAAAAAAAAAGTTTTTTTGGTTATTACCCCACAAAATGCAACATTTTTTGTATATTTTGGATGATGGAAAGAAAGCTATTGCAAGAATGATTAAAATCAATAAAAAGATTTTACAAATTAAGGATGTAACCAAACATTTTTTTAGGTCAAATGGTTATTTCTAACCAAAAAAAATTTGTGATTGAAATAATGGTTATTCTTAACCAAAATATTTTTTATGGTTGATATAATGGTTATTTGCAACCAAAAAAAGTTTTTGATTGAAATAATGGTTATTCTTAACCAAAGTATTTTTTGGTTGATATATTGGTTACTTATAACCAAAAAAATTTTTTTCTCATTGTAATTAGTTACGGTAACCAAAATAATATAAATGTAATGATAATGGTTAAAAATTACCAAATGCACATAAAGGGCATTTTTGCGTAACTTTTTTTCTCAGAAAAAATAAATAACAATTATTTCCGGTCCCTGTTTAAAATTGAAAAACATATTGTTTAAATATCGAAACACTCCTACTACTATTCTCATCATCTTTGCAATTTGGGTCCCTGCTCCGAGCCGCTATCCCCCCGCGAATTATACAGGTGCCTCAAACGATCCCCGTGGGTCCCTATGCAAGCAGTGAGGTCCACGCGAGGGTTGACACAGGACTCATGAGTACCTGTGTTCAGAGCCAGGATATCGGCGCTAAGTAGGAGTCATCTCAACTACACCTGTACCGTCAACTCAACGACGACGCGGTTGGAACGTACCCGAAGCCTCGCCACACCTTTAACGGGACGGAGGCGGCTACAGCATTAGCCTGGCAGCCATTTCGGCAAGATTTCACTCTTGCTTACTGAGGTGCCAGAATACTGCACCCGTCAGCTCGTAGCGTCAGGATCAAAACGTCCATCAAGTAACATCAGCCTCGTGCAATAAATAAAAGCCGTCCATCATCGCCAGCCTCATAAGGTGTGATGAGTCTGCCCAGCTTTTGGTCCACGGGAGGTATTTTATTTCACACCTTCCCTGCAAATCTAAAAAGACCTGCCGAGATTTCCCCTATCCGCCACCTGGGGACGCGTCCGATGGAAGGCTGGGAGAACTCCACACGGAAGCCACACCACACGATAAAAACATTCGTCTTGGTGCTCAAACAGTCTTAGATTTATAAGCAAATGTGTCTGAGCCCGAAAACCATATTGTCTTCTTCGACAGTTTTTTTTCTTCCTACCACCTAATGTGTCTCTTAAATGAGCGAAAGTTTTATGGAAGTGGGACGATTAGAGAAAACCGAATAGCGAATATTCCGTTAAGAAATTAAAAAAAAGACAGCGTGGGGAAATTGATTCTCATTATCATTACTAACCATTTAACAGTTGGAACCTGGATAAATATTAAAAGATATTGTCGAAAGTAAAGAAAAATCGTTACTACTTATTATACAACCAAAGGCAATTCAAGAATTAAATCAAGGTATGGGAGGCGTTGCCTTGCATATAACGATGTGCCAATTATCGTATACATGTAAGGGCGCAAAAATGGTGGTGGCAATTGTGCATGGAGAATTCATTGCTTGTTGTCAAAAATCCAAAAAAGCAATCCGATGTCACAAATTAATTTTCGATCTGAAGTAGAAAGACATCTTTTAACTTATGACGAGGAGGAGCTTGAGGATGAAGTTGGCCGGGATGAACCTGATGATTTACAAACCCCCGCGAATCTTCCTCTATGCAATAAAAAGATACATGCAGTGATTAAAAGCTCTGAAAATAAATACCGCCGCTGCAAATTATGCAGAAAGCATAAAATCTTCATTTGTAAAAACTGCAATATTTATTTTTGCATACCAAATGTTTTATAAATACCATAAAAATATTAAAATAAAATAACATGTTAATTTTTAATCTTCACTACTCTATTTAAAACATTTTTAATATATATTTTATTAGATTTAATAGCCTAAGATCCTAATACTGGTATTTTTATGAGAATTAACATCCGTTAAGGAATATGTACAAACACTAGCAGAACTGAACTAGTTTTCGACCCAGCTACGAAAGGTCTCATCAGAGTTCCTTGTGTTATACATATTCATATTTTTATATTTCTATTTAAAGCACAATAAGTATAATAAAGATCCAATAAAAAATATTCGAATTTAATTCGAAAATGTATAATAATTATAAATTTGCTGGCCACAGCACATAACCCATTACTGATTAAAAATTGGTAATAAAAGGGTAGTCGCCGTGGTCTAGTGGTTAGTGTGTTGGCTTACTAAGACATGGGCCCTGGGTTCAACTCCAGGCTCCGACATCTTCAAAAAAAGAAATATGAAAAAAATATTTCTTTCGGCGACTACCTCTCAGCAGTCTTCTGGCAAAAGCTCTGAGAGTAACTAATTGCCATGAACAAGCTTCTCAAGTCTGTCGTTCGGAGTCGACATTAAACTGTAGGTCCCGGTACTCATGGATAAAAATTGACACACACAACATGAGTGCCGCGAGAAGCTAGGCCTGACACAGGGTTGTAAAGGCCAGTTATGTATGTATGTATGTAATAAAAGGGTAAATTGTAAAATAGATATGTAATTCCGGTTACTTAGAATATGGTAACACTTACATTGAAAAATATGTTGAATTTGAATAAATTTCAACAAATAGTTGAATTTGAAAAAATTTTCAGTTCATAAGGAAAAAAGACTGGTGAGAATAACATTCAAATATAATCCACATAATCTATTTCGAATAGATTGTGCTTTAAATAGAAATATAAAAATATGAATATGTATAACACAAAGAACTCTGATGAGACCTTTCGTAGCTGGGTCGAAAACGAGTTCAGTTCTGCTAGTGTTTGTACATATTCCTTAACGGATGTTAATTCTCATAAAAATACCAGTATTAGGATCTTAGGCTATTAAATTTCATACAATAAGTATAATAAAGATCCAATAAAAAATATTCGAATTTAATTCGAAAATGTATAATAATTATATTTTATTAGATAAAACCCGTTTATACAAACTAAATAGAGTTTTTATTATAAAAAATTGTGTGTAGATATACGTATATATAATACATGTATAGGTATTAAATTGACTGGATTCAGTCCGTAGCGACCAATGGGCAATTCTGAAAAAAAGATTTTTTTAATTTTCTTAACTAGGGCCTTAAAAGTATTCTTACGATTTCTAGTAGCGGCCGGAAATGGCTTAAGCTGGTTCATGCATATTACGGTTGGGCCTTAAGTATTGAAGTTTTGTAAATGATGCTCTCTCTCGTTGTTTCTGTTCATTATTACGTTATTTATGCTAGAATTTATTGTGTAGCTGTTGCGGGTTACGTTGTTTAAATTCTATATCCTTAGTATTGTTAATAGTAATTGTGTTGGTGTGAGGTCTCTGATTTATCCAGAGAATTTTTAGAATTCGATTTTGATTTTTTTGGAGGCTCATAAGTGTGAACAATTGCCCATGCATCAATTTCATGTCTTATGTAAGACTCAGCAAGAGAAAAGTATTCCTGTCTCAGGACACTGTATGCTGCACAATTGTTTGGATGATATAAAATATAGGCTGATTTTTTAAGCTTTTTCTTAACACTTTCAACTTGTGTCCTCCATTTGAAATCTTTGTCAATATACACGCCTAAATATTTATAGGATGCTACAAGTTCAATGCTTAATATCTCTATAAGTATTAGGATGCAACATACATAAATATAAATTTGATTAAAGAAGTGTTGCTCTTTGTAACGACGTTTTCGCTGGTTTCTGAGGTAGCGCAGCGGGGTCCAGTGTTACAGAAAAACAAAACAATTTTTGGTTTATTATTATTATAAATTTTATTTCATTAATTAATTTCTAAATTAATTAACTGCTTAATCTAGCTACACTAACTTACACTACTTATGGCTAGCCTTCTGATCTGTTTGGTCGTGGTCTTCGTCCAGGAGAGGGGCCTCCAGCAACAACATTACACTGACATACACACAGCGGAATGGTATTTCATATGGCTGGGAACTAACACCAACGGACGGCAAATTTCGCCACGTTGGAATTGTTGATCAGACGTCGGGCCTCCATCATCCATAAATCAGTGGGCACTATCACCACTGACCTGGTTTTAGTTGGGTCCCTAACGCTACTGTCGTCTGTCGCTGTTGGTAGCGGCTGACTAGAATTGCCACACTAATGGGCACCGTCACCAATAGTGTGTTGAGTCCAGCTATTAGAGGTATGTATCTTCGATGATAAATACGGCCTGCCAATATTTACCATCTACCTTACTCACCTGCCGACTCAAAACCAACTGCCTTTTTGTTCAATATTCACGTCCCTATATACCATCGTCAGTAGACGAGTAAAGGTTATCAAACCACATCGAACATGTTGTATGACATACCAAATAGTTCGTAAACAATCTAAACGTTGTCTGTACATTCAAATCGTAGTAACAACAAATATATGGGATCCGTTATTTAGATTGGATATTCGTAAACAATCTGAATGTTATTTATATGAATAATAAAAATAAAAGGAAAAAAATTTGGGATCCGTTATTCAGATTGGATGTTCGTAAACAAGCTGAATATGACAAAAAAGGAATTGGTTCGTAAACCATTTGAATGTACACTGCTTTACAAAAAAAAACGAGACATATAAAAATGAAAAATTTAATAATCAAATATAATTTCTAATATAATAAGGGTTTACAAATAATAATAATTCATAACTCAATGTAATAATAATCCAAATAATAAGTCATAATATAAAACAAAATAATACAAATGAAATGCCTTGAAGGACGATGTCGGTGGAGTCACAGTGTGGGCAAAAACGAGGCACGCGATCTTTTGTCGTCACACTGCTCCCCTCCCTCTGATGGTTTACCGACGCATGATGTTAATACTTCCGTCACGTTTGCGGGTGATATGAAAGGCCGACCCCATATTTCCTGCCCGTTTCTTCGGAAGGGTTGCTACCCTCTGCATTATTTTTTCTTTAATTTTGTCTGGTAGCTCGGATAGTTGCGGGTTGTCTCGTAGGTCACCCGTTGGTGTGGGAGATGGGGAAAGTATTTTGACGAGCCGCAGAGGTG
This sequence comes from Metopia argyrocephala, assembly GCA_963576795.1. Lineage (NCBI taxonomy): Eukaryota > Metazoa > Arthropoda > Insecta > Diptera > Sarcophagidae > Metopia > Metopia argyrocephala. The sequence continues at coordinate 79,030,448 of OY756209.1, read as the reverse complement.
GTGGAGATGGAGCAGGCGATGTCGTGACATGGGTGAGGATGGTATGAAGCTGCACTGGACCAGTAAACATTCATCGTTGTAGCTGATTCGGTTGTCAAGCCACCCTCTTTCGGGTGTGGGTGGTGCAGTCGGGCTTGAGACCACGTATGGATTTGGTGAAGCCTCCAGTGTTAGCCCGTCGAAGGGTGTGGGTGCAGGTGATCGTGGAGGGCTAGTGATAGCTGGTCGGCTTTCGTTTGTGGGTATCATAATTCGTGCTTGCCATACCCGTTCATTGCACTGCATCCCAAGGTACGGATTTTTCCGGTTCTGTACCTCTAGGGTTGCAAGTCCTCATCGTTTTGGAGGTGTGGGTAGCCGGAAATAATCGCTCTCCCAGTCAATTGACGATGAGGATGACGGTGGGACAGTAGTATCTCACATTCCGACGAGGTTCGATAGAATTCCATGATGAACTGGACGTCCATATTAAAGAGATCGATGTTGATCTCCTAATTGTCCCATGCTAGGGGCAGGGGTGTCTACCCAGAAGCCCTTCGTCTGGCTCCAATTCCTCGGGGTGCTCGTCACTGATCATTTGGGCTCTTATTGACGGTGATGGTGGAGCTGTATCTTCGTCATCGCTAATATAGATTATATCGGTGTCTGTTGGCCCTTTTTCTGTGGGTTAACGAGTCTCTCTATTGGTGCCATGTCTAGGTGGGCTCACTACGGTTATGAGGAAATTACGTGCCTTTATATATTCCCTTGCCGGTTGTCTCTCTGGGCGTTGAGTTTTGACTTAAGAATAACGTTGGTGGTGGCGTCTTCGGGGTTTGCCTCTGGATGTGTGGGGTAATTCGTCATCATGCAGAAATATAGTTCGCCGCAGCTTCTCTTTTTCGTGTTGGAGATTGCGTTGGAATTTTTCTCGGGTCCTCTCAAATTTCTGTTGACTTGCCTCTATTCTCTCACCGTTTCGTCCGTCTTCTGAGTTAAGGGATCTGTCGGATATGAAAGAAAAGAGGGAATTATTAGGATGGTTTCAAGTCACTTATATGTATGTGCGGTGCGTTTTTCATTCAATCCTACTGCCCTAAGTTAAATAATAACCGGGAATGCAAATCCTTCGATTATATAAGGCCCTCCGAATTTTGGAGCTAGTTTCGCTGTAAAATTTTCTATCGCTTTCGAAAGTGGATGCTGGCGTACTAATACTTGTTCTCCGATTTTTGGGAACCAATTTCGCCGGCTCAAATTATAGTAACGTTGTTGTTTCTGTGAAGCCGTCCAATCAATTGTGGCGATATCCCAAGAATTTGGCAATTATGTTCTTCACGGTTCGGTTGGCTCTCTCTGTGGGGTTTTTCTGTGGTGTGTACGGGGCTGTGAATTGTTGTCGGGCTCCAATATGTTCGAGGTACCTTTTTAGAGCACGGGATTTAAATTGGGCACCATTGTCGGTGATCAAGGCTTTCGGTATTCCATAATGAGCCACTATTCGCTCACGTAGAGCATTAACCACACTCTCTGCGGTGGCTTTTTGCCGCTGCACCAATTCGACCCATTTGGAAAAATTATCAAAAAGCACCAGCAACATAGTGTTTCTATATGGCGTTCTGGGCAGGGAAGGCGGCACATAACTGAGAATAAGGTTCGTCTGGGAGGCGTGTTAGCATTTCGCCGGCCGGTTGTTGTTGAGAGACCTTATATTGTTGACAGGTTTCGCACTTCCGCATATATAGTCAGATGTCCCGGGCCATCCCTGGCCAGTATTAACGTCCCTCAACTTTGTTGAGTGTCTTTCTCACACCTATGTGACCTCCCGTCACATTACCAAGGGTCAACACTTGCTGTCGTTGGTACGTTGGGACACACAACTTCCCGGGGGTGGAGTCTTCCTCGTTAATCTCACATGCCAGGTGTGGTACAGTTTATTACTTACTATAGTGTAGTCGATGTGAGCTTCGGGGTGCCCTCGGATGTCCTTTAATTTCTTATTTGGTTCCGCTCTTGCAAGGTTCGCTGCCGCGGCGGGATACCTCGAGAGTGCATCCGCGACGATATTCTGACTCCCCTTCCTGTATTATATCGAAAACTTATTGTCGCAGCTCTAAGGCCCATGGTGCTAGTCGACCTGAGGGGTTTCAATTAAGTTCAGCCACTTCATTGATAAGTAAGCTCTCGGAACTCATACCCCTCCAGATACTGGCGCATTTTCCGAATTCCCCAGACGATGGCCAGACACTCTTTTTCCGTTGAGGAGTAGTTCTTTTCTGCGCCATTCAGATGGCGACTCGCATAAGCTATTACTCGTTCAGTGCCCTTTGGGTTAGCACCACCCCTAATCCGCAGTCACTGGCATGGATTTGGAGGGTAAATACTTTGGTGAAATCTGGGCAGGCCGGGACCGGGGTCTCCATAAGAGCTTCCTTTAGTGTTTCCAATGCTAGCCCTTCTTTAATAACTGGGTCAGCGTTAAGGAGATTTTCGCGAAATTTGGAACAAAGCGGCGGTACCAAGAGCTGATACCCAGAAATCGGTGAACGCTTTTCGTGTCCTGCGGAGGGGGTAGCTGGGCGATCGCCGCTGGTTTCGGGGTCTGTTTTGATTCCGGCGCTTGTGACAATATGACCCAGGTATCTGATTTTAGATTTATAGAACTCCCACTTGTCGGTGTTGATTCTCAATTTGGTTGATCGGAGTCGTCGAAATATTTCTCTTAAATTTTCGAGGTGTTCTTTGAACGTTACGCCCGTTACGATAATATCGTCTAGTTATGCAAAGGCATGAGGCTCCATCTAGGGACCGATGACATTGTCTAACGCCCGCTGGAAGGTTGCCGGGGCGGAGTGAAGCCTAAATAGCATTACTCGCCATTGATATAATCCTCTGCCTATAACTGCAAACGCGGTATGCTTCTTGCTCTCTTTATCCATCGGGATCTGCCAGCAGCCGTCTTTTAAGTCGAGGCTACTGATATATTTGGCGTTCCGGAGCCTGTCCAAAATATAATCGATGCGGGGCAGCGGATATGCGTCAGGTACAGAGCGCGCGTTTAATTGAGACGGTTCGGTGCAGCCACGCGCCAGTTCACCTCTTCATCAATGATGGCCTGCATAGCGGGATTCCGCGGGGCGTACCTGATTTTGTTTGGCCGGTCATCCTTCATTATGATGCGGTGGGTGGCTGCTGTGGAGAGACCTTTTATATCTTGGAACCTTGGTAGTTCCTGTTCTAGGAATTCCTGGATACGCTGTTGTAGCGTATGCTCTTAAGGTGGACTTATTGTATGGGGGCTGGTATAAAAATCTATAACTTCTGGTTTGCTTATCTTGTTCTAGGATCCATTGATGCTGGTGGGCTTATCGTTGCCCATTTCTACGTGTACGCTTAAGCCGGCACAGCAGACAGTTGTATGAAAGACCCGTAAGAAATCTAGCCACAAAATTATTTCCTCAGTCGCCTCCTTCATTATCAGGAACTCATGGTTCTTGGACATGTTACCAAACGTTACTGGCACTTGAATTGATGTGGAGATATTCTTCTTCGATCCATCAGCCAGTGCTACTTCTATATTTATTGGTATATACTCTGGCTTTTGTTTCATCCGTTTTAAGGGTAAGAGCTTGATGAAGCTCCGGGTCGCTCCTGTATCTATTATGGCGCTACATATTTGCCCGTTGATGATTATAGTGGCCTTAATTTTCTCTTCTTCCCAAGAAAGGTACGACTGAGATTTAGTTGGTCCGGTGAGGTCCATCGGTGGGGATCTCGCAGTATACAATTGTGGTCACTACGGCCTGGTTGCGTGGGTATAGGAATGCTCTCTAATTCCGCCGCCAGGGCTTTTCTTCTTCAGTCAGGTTAGCATGATATATTAGTTCCTGTAGGGTGAGCACAAAGTCCTTGAAGTTCTCCCGTGGCCATTGGATTCGGGCACAGATCTCTACCTCTAGTTTCTCGAAATATCGTGGAAGGAGGAAGAATTCCAGCAGGTCCTTATTAAACTGGTCTCTTGTTATTTTTCAACCATATCAGGGCTCGGTCTCGCAATAGTTCACACATCACTGGAACAACATCACTTAGGCTGATCTTCTAAATAGCAGACAACTCCTCCAGGCGATCCACAAACTTTAGCACATCCTTCCCATCGTCGTATTTTAGTCGCCACTTTCGGATTAGATCGATGGTAGCGATGCGGTCTTCCCTCGTCGCGGTTGTCAGCATAATTTTAGGGTTACTACTTTCTGGCGTCTCGCCATCAATTTGGGATCTTAGGCCTTCCATCTTTTCATTGGGCACACGTAGAGATACGCTGGGTAAGCTAGTGTGGTTGTGTTCATGCCACTTCAGTAGTTTGTGGGTTATATCTTTCTCGTGTTTTGGTTTATTATTATTATAAATTTTATTTCATTACTTAATTATTTAATTTCTAAATTAATTAACTGCTTAATCTAGCTACACTAACTTACACTACTTATGGCTAGCCTTTTGATCTGTTTGGTCGTGGTCTTCGTCCAGGAGAGAGATTTCCAGAAACACCATTACACTGGCATACACACAGCGTAATGGTATTTTATATGGCTGGGAACTAACACCAACGGGAGGAATTCTCGCCACGTTGGAATTGTTGATCAGCCGTCGGGCCTCCATCATTAGTAAATCAGTGGGCACTATCACCACTGACCTGGTTTTAGTTGGGTCCCTAACGCTACTGTCGTCCGTCGCTGTTGGTAGCGGCTGACTAGAATTGACACACTAATGGGCACCGTCACCAATAATGTGTTGATTCAAGCTATTAGAGGTATGTATCTTCGATGATAAATACGGCCTGCCAATATTTACCATCGACCTTACTCACCTGCCGGTTCAAAACCAACTGCCTTTTTGTTCAATATTTACGTCCTTATATACCAGCGGTTACCAAAAATTTTTTGGTTATGTATTAGTGAGTAAGAGAGAAAAAAGGAGTTAAGAGAATTTATTTGTTTATAGTAATAGAAAAATTTTAGTAATACACGCTATTCTGACATTCATTTCATCTAAATGCATACATAAAGTTATAAATGTTTGACTCTATTTAGGGCATGTTTTTATTTATTTATTCTTAAAAAAGATTCTTTAAAAGTACAAGTATATATATAACTGGGATAAAATAAGACTTTTAGGAGATAGAATCTTCTATATTTATTTTTATTTGACAGTTTCGTAATTGTAGAAGTAATTTGTTGCGTTGCTTGCACAAATATATTTTAAGTCGGAAAATATTTCTATTATTATTAGGCCTTTTCCAAATTTTTTTCAACAATTGCTTAATAAAAACATCATCACTAAATGATCTACCCTTTCTAACAATTTTTAAGCTTATTAAGCTTCAAATCGCGATTTTCAATTTAGGATCTAATTTTGGTTCATAAATGGTTCATAGCTTTTAATGTTTCTAAAAAAATTGAATTTTTTAACATAAAATATTTTTTGAGTGTAATCAATCAGTTTTTTTGAGTAAACCTGAAAAAAATTAAAGAGCGTAAGCAATACGTGTGAATGCTTGAATGTCTTTCTATTGATTAATAATTTACAGCTGGTAAACTGCTGTATATATGTATGTGTATTCGTGTATTTTTTGTAGAACTGCAATAGTTATTTGATTGGCAAGGGTTGCCAACTTTCACTTAAAGCTTGTGTTTCCCACAACAAATTAAAAGTTTAACATATAATATATATTTGGTAACACTTGAGATGGAACTACTACGTCATCTAACGGCATTTTTTGCGTAAGGCGTAATCTTTAGTTTTATCATTCTTGCATCGTCAGTAGACGAGTAAAGGTTATCAAACCAAATTGAACAGGTTGTCTTACATACCAAATAGTTCGTAAGTGTATGTCCACACTCGGAGAGAAGAGTTGGCAACTTTTGAGTTTGTAGACGTTTACGGTGAGGGGAATAAAAGAAAAATACTTGCCCTTTCTCGGCGATTCTTTATATTCCCTCATTCGTTTTTTTCTTTGTAGTTGATTATTTGACATTTCCTTTCATATTTTTTTCGCTTTTTGGTGTACACGTATTTTTCGTACAATCGCAGCGTTCGTTTTTCTTATGTTTTTTTCTTTTTAATAAGTGCAGCGTTGCCAGTTTATGTGTATTACACAAAAATGGAAGAGAACAATTTTTCTTTAAATATTTTTGGACCATAAATTTTTTATATAATTTTGTCATTGTCATTATTTCAATTAAATTATTTATAATAATTTAATTCAATTCTTCATGTTTCTAAGACAACCCATAACATTGGTCACCATACAATTTCATTTCATAGAAATCAAACATTCGGAGTTATTCCAGTTGGCGACGTCGTTGTCGTCAAAGGACATTTTTGTAATAGAATAAAGAAAAAATGTTTCTCTTGCCTTTAATCTATAACAAAAACGTCTTTAAACGACGACGACATCGCCAAATGGAATACGGCCTATTATTCAATACCAGAAAGAGTATGAATCTTATGATAGCAAGATGTCGGTTAGAAACTACGAAACAACGCATTGAATTTAATAATCTCCCTCAAGATATTAAAAATATACAACGAATTTCAATTTTCAAGAAAACGATAAAGGAATATTTGCTTCAAGACTTACAGCCTGTTTCTAGAACACGAATGGTTTCTGACATTCGTCTTTTTATATGTGAAACAAAAACACTCAAATTTGTTAGTGTTTCTCATATAAAAAGACGAATGTCAAATACCATTCGTGTTCTAGAAACAGGCTGTTAGAAACTCTTTTCGTATGATTTACAGCAATCGTATACAATAACCTATAAATTAATAATTAAATTTTGTGTGTATATATTACTATTTTTTTACTTCTTTTATTTCTTTCCTTTCTTTTGTAAATTTTATAAGTATATAGAATTAAATATCTTAAAATAAAATATTTGGGGGATTCAAATGGTTGTTTTAAAGTCATATATCATAAAACATTAAAACGAAAAAATATGATTGCTGTAAACAACCCGTCATAGTTTAGTATATTATTTTTAATTTTATTTTTTTATTATTTTTTATTTTTCAATTTATTTATAAAAAGTCTTATTGTTTTATGACTTTTTTATTCAAAGACCAACAAAATATTTTTTAAACTATTTTAAAATTGTATGATATTATGGCAATATGACTTGAAGGGACCCCGTTTCAATACCCCAATTATATATTGTACATGTGTAATTCAAAGCTCTAAATATTTTACCAGCTCGCCTCAATAATGACTAATAGTGTTTTCTTTTCTACCAAAAAGTGCGTCATTTTATTTAAAATTTGAAACTTTGTGTTTGTTTCTCAAAAATGTTTTGCTTTCTGAAAGGGTTCCATGTTTTATTCTACAAAATGCACACTTACTAATGGCGAAAGGTATTGCATTTTACGCCCTGTATAAATCGACAGTGTTGGTATTGCCCTATGAAACAGATGATTTTTATTTACTTATAAGGCTACCATACAGAGTTTGGATAAAATCGCTATAAATATTTATCAAATTTTAAAGCTAATTTTTTTCATTATTTTGTAAAATGAACATTATATCGAAAAAGCCAGATGATCATTGCTATAAAACAAATTATATTTCGTGTTACAAAAGTGGTATAAAATTAAATTTCTTATAAAAAAAAGCGTTATAAATTTTAAGCCATCAAATCAGCAATCTGACAACGCTATTGTTTTGTTTACATTTTTTAAAGAAACAGCAGAATTTAAGAAGCATTTATAGGAATTTTAATAAAAATCAAAATATGAATATTGTAGCCTCAATTTTATGTGCAAAGATTGAACTTAATCATTTGCTTTATTCATCTTCTTCGTCTGATGAAGACGATTTAATTATTTTATTTTTTTCTTATTTGTGTTTTTTCTCGCCAAATAATCAACGCCATTATTACAGGGTTGGTTAAACCTTTTTTAGGTTTCCCTATTAACAGGGCGGCATTTTTATGGTAGAAAAGAAATCACTATAATCAAAATTTATACCAATTTTAATATTATGTCCACTGGTGAGCTAAAGCAAACATTTTTGGAGATTATTAAACTATAAGTAAATTGCCTTTAAGTGGGGACAACATGTTTTTTTAAATATTAAGAATCATAATGAAATGTAAATTCTTCTGCCCGTATGCAAAAAAAAAATTAAAATTTATTTTATTTCAAAATTCAAATGGAAAATAAAGACAGCAAATTTACTTTGTTATTTTGTATATGACCGTTAAACTGCTGAATGTCTAATCGACACATAATACGTGAATACATAATCTAGCTGTTAAAAGACAAGGGAAGAGAAATATTTTTATTTTTCATTAATAGAAAATTTAATTGTGTAGCATAACGATATTACATTAAAAGAAAATATTTTGTTTGTATCAACCGATTTTCATTATTTGCAGCTTATTTTATATCTAACATACTTTAATTTTAGGATAAAATACGTCTTATTTTATATACTTCTTCAAAATTTCAGCGGTGCACCCGAACTACTTCAAGTACTAGTCCTCATTAGCACTAGTATTCAACTATAAATACTTTAATATTGTTTGGGCTGTTCCAATAGCTCTAGTAATAACTTTAAGGCTTTGTCTTCTACAGGGAAATTTATAAATACACAAATATTTATTCACATATTAAAATAATTACCAAAATAAAAAGCATTATATTCTATGTATGAAATATATTTTGGGCAATCTATAAAATTTTGTGTAATTTGTGAGTATTTCTGTGGCAACACGGCATAAATGTCAAATTGTAAGAAAAAGCAAACAAAAGAAAACACAAAAATTGCTGAACAACAACAAAAAGTTGGGCAACTAAAATCTCCGAGTGTGGACACGAAGACAAGTTTAAAAGAGAATTGATGAAGAATTGCCCGACTCTTCTCGCCAAGTGTGGACATAGACTTAAGTACAGAAACGGTTTCCTGCTAACAAAAATATTCACATACAATACAATTTATGTGTTTGTGTTTCTTATTCATTCTGAGCTGTTTTCGTTTTTTAAATTTTAAAACTTAGAGAATAATATTGTTGGTTCATATATTTTTGTGTAATAAAGAATACAGTGCTCCGATACGACTATATAAGCTAGTGTAGGGCAATTCCTGGAAACCAGATTTTGTTTTATTTTCCTATGAAAAACTTAATTAATTATAAAAGAATTTGCAATGTTAAAAATCTTTCATAAAAAGAAATCCATACGCTTTGTTTTCATCATGTTAAACGACAACCACAATTATTACAAAAACATGTGTGTGAGACAAAAATTGCGTATGTGTTTATGTTTCATTAGTTTTCAAGAGAGCTAAATTTGTTTGTCAGACACTGAGAAGTTATGATAATAAGCAACATAAACTTATTAATGTTTATATTTCTTTTAACTACATTTCAATTTGTTAATAGCATTTACAAACAATTTATTTAATGAATAATTTTAATAAATTAGTTTAAATTTTAAAATTAAAGGTTTTTAAAACGAAAATTTTCACAAATTTCATTCAAGTTGTTATAAACAATACAAATGAAGAAACCAACCTCATCTCTCAGTGTATTTTTGTGTGACTCTCTTTGTGAATACCACTGCTGTACATTCAAATCGTAGTAACAACAAACATGTGGGATCCGTTACTCAGATTGGATATTCGTAAACAAGCTGAATATGAAAAGGAATTTGTTCGTAAACAATTTGAATGTACACTGCTTTACAAAAAAAAAAACAAGACATGTAAAAATGAAAAATGTAATAATCAAATATAATTTCTAATACAATAAGGGTTTACAAATAATAATAGTAGTTCAGTAAATAATAATAGTTCATAATATAAAACAAAATAATACAAATGAAATGCCTTGAAGGACGATGTCGGTGGAGTCATAGTGTGGGCAAAAACGAGGCGCGGGATCTTTTGTCGTCACATCTTCTAAATTCAGTTTTTATATTTTTAATTAATTAACTTTTTCATGCATACATAATTATTTGGATTTGGAATTTGCATTCCGTCTGAACTATAAAAGAATTATATTCTTAAGGTTCTTACGGAGGAATATACCTAAATAAATAAATAAAATAAAGTTAGCATGATTTTCTCCTATTTTTTATTTACATTTTTTCTTCCACGAATAACTGTAAAAGTTTGATAAAAAAGTATGATACTTAAAAACTATCAAAACTCCTAATACATGTGAAATTTTTGATTTTTAAAAAGTTCGATACAAAATATCTCTTAAACGGGAGTATTTTCGAAAATGATTTATATCACTTTTGATTCATATTTTTATGGGCTATTGACTTATAGGAACAAAGTTCCGGCGCAACAAATACTTAAATATTATAACAACTATTAACACATGCGAAATTTTTGGTTTTCAAAAAGTTTGATACTACTGGAGTTTTTTCGGAAATCATTTATACCATTTCAGATTCGCACTCTTGTGGTCTATCGATCCAAAATGATAAACCCGCGGCGTAAACTGTATTTTTAATTTTATAAAGGATAATCTGCGTTTATATACTACATTTTTTTCACAACTGAACCTGCAACCATGCAAGATAGCTGAGTGAGTGGAAAAGCAAAAATAACAAATGATACCAATACTAGTGTAAAACGCTATTACCTAAAATGTTTATATAAAATATGATGGAAAAAATACTAACAATTTTTGTCGGCTGGAAAAACTATGTTAGACAGAGGATTATATGTATATTGGCCTAAATAAGTATAAAAAGGGGGGAAAGGAGAAAAAAAAAGAAAAATATTAAGATTGTGATAATAAGTAAAAAAGTTCCAAATTTGGTTTTGTGTGGTAAAGAACAAAAAGAAAAACGGAAAATAGAAAAAAAAAGAAACAAACGTTATGTTGGTATAATAAAGAATTAATTTTGTTTATAAAAATGTCCTAAATAATTTTGGTTTTTTTTACAAAAATACAAGAAAAAAACTATTGCCGAATTTAAAAGACCCTCGTATCATTGTTTCATTGTTTTTGACTACAACAGTGTACGTGCTGTGTTGGTAATTTTCATAAAAAAATTCTATACACTCATTGGGTCAGATAGGGAGACGATAGATCATTTTCTTTATGATTGCCCAGGCCTTCGCAGTCAGATTTTTGACATTTTTTGGGGTGCCTTTTTTTGATACCTTGGCACAGTCCTCAAGCCTGGATCTTCTCGTTTTGCTCCACTTTATATATAGCTCTAGTTAGCTGTAGTTCTATTTCGACTTAGATGAGTTCAGTTCGGTCCTGTAATGGCATCAAAACGTCACCTTGTGCTAATTGTGTTACCTACCTACAACATAGAATATGTAACTTTTTAATTTTTCGGTTTTTGAAAAATTAAAATATTTTTTAAATTCTGTTTCCGAATGGAATGGAAATCTGTGACATGGCTGAATAATGTAAAGTGCAGCAGTTTCACAATTTGAAAGAAAAAACAGAGGACTTAGTTTTAATGTCAAAAAATATATTTAAACTTTTTATATACGAGTACATAATACTTCACAGTAAATTAACGAACATTTTTAAGATTATATTTATACATACATACATAAAATATCAATTTTTAACATTAAAAGGATTTAAATTATCATCGTAGTTTATATCCACACTTGTACTGCCATGATATTTTATATTATGATTTACATTCGAAGACAAAGGTTTTATATGCAAAGCGTTAATATTTAAAATACTCTTTTCTATTTTATTTGAAAGAGTATGCTGCAATACTACCTTATTTGATTTACGTTGAACTTTTTGTGGCTTTAATTTCAAAATTAATTTTCTATTATTGGAGCACACTAAACATTTGAGAGAATCACTATAATGTTTCATACATTCTTTATGGAATGAATGTTGACATAAGAAATATAGGGTAGGCAACTTTGTCATTTGTTTGCAGATTTCACATGATCTGCTACGAAACTCTATTGGCTGATTATTATACTTTTGTAATATTTTTTTTGTATAGGAAACTTTCTCTTCCAAAAGGTATACTTTTTTGGACAGCTCATGCCTCTTAAAATATTGAAAAATATTTTTATCTAAAAAGAAATCATTTAAATGTGATATACAAACATTGGTATTGAAACCACCTACAATGTATAATATATAGTAGGGGTTGGTCTTTACAACACTTTTAAATACTTCAGTCAAGAGTTTTAACGAACAATTTAATAAAATATCGTCCTTTCGTAGATATCTTATCCACATTTGATTAGAGTGGTAATTACATTCATTTGTAAATTCATTTAAGTACAAAGGGTACATTTCAAAACACTTTGCTAAAATCCTTATACTTAATATCTGAACACCACTTTTTTCATACATCAACCTAACACCTGGCCAAAACTCATAATTTCGACAAATTGTAAAAGTGTTATCAATACATATCTGCTCATTTAATTGTAAAAACTTTATAACAAACTCAACGTTAACATTACCTTTCTGCCACATTTGTAAAGTCAGCTCGGTCCAAATATTATATAAAAACCTTGTTTTACATTGATTGCATACCTCAACAATTAAATTTTGTACAAATGTTTTGTCCAAAAGTAACAAAGGTAATATTATTTTGTGAACTTTATACTGTTTACCTGAATAATTTTCTGTTAATAAAAATTTTGCTGTCTCTTTAAATTCAGTCGGATATTGTATAATTAAAAAATACCCATGTTCAAAAAAAAATTCTAGAACTTCATCACTACTGAGCATTCTTAAATATGTTAATATATTTCTATTATACTGTAAAGTTGTTAATATAGATGAAATTTTTTCACTTCTTCCTATAGCTAGACTGTTCTTTAATAATTTGTCGCATTCACTATGATCTTGCTTAAATATACTAAATGCTTTGTCGGGTAATTCTATACGTTGGAGACAATTTTTTAATAGCTTTAAATGTTCACATTTGAAATCAGTTGAAGTTAATAGATTTAAATATTCTATTAAAGATTCATTATAACGAAAATCTGATAATTTATTCACTATCGTAAAAGGGGATACTATCCCAATAGTTTTAGAAAATATTTTTACTGCTCCAGGCATATCGCCTCGTTGTAACATGTGATCACCATAACTGACCAATACATCTGCCAATATGTCAGGATCTACATTACACTCTTCAAGTAACTTTAAAGCCAAGTCGAACATATTTTTCCTTATAAGATGTTTCATTTTATAACGCATTCCCTTTTCCTTTAGTGCCATTACATTCCCATCTTTTGTAAAAATTAAACAATGAGGTAAGCCGTATATCGTCTGAATACCCACAACATTGCAGATTTCTTTGTTAAGAACAATAATTTTGTTATGAATATCGATGATAACCAACTGAAATATTTCATTCTCTTGCATTTTCCACCTACCGACTATGTTTAAAACAATGATATACTTCTTTCGAAACCATTTGACAAATTTTTTTCTTCCATCTAAAGCGTAACATGGTCCTCTCCCGTCTTTTGTGTAACAATACAGACCATCATCCCGAGCAACAACGAAGTATTGTTCATTATATACTTTACTTATTGGCTGCAAAGTACAACAATGCACAGTTGAGACAATATCATCTATGAAAACTTTAGTTTCATTTAAAAAAGTATTGCTTAATAATTTATAATAAAAAACTCCATCTTCAGAGCAAGTGAATATATATACATATTCATTAATTTGCGAAAATTCAATTCCCTTTATTGGCTTTGAACATACGTTTAAACATTTAAATGCATTTGGTGAAAGTTCTTTTGATGAAGGAGACTTGTGTAAAAGTATTTTGCCATTCTCAAGACCAATTGCAATGCAAAGCTCAGCATCATAAACTTTAAAGGCATTAAGAGTTGTAACTTTGTATGTAGTTTCAATCTCTATATTACAAACAAGATTTGCTGTTTTTCGTCCATATTTAGAAATAATAAATAACTTAAGCATATTTTTACTTGTGCCTAAGGCCTGACAAATTGTAATGAGAAAATTAGATCCTTCCGGAATACAGCACTGCTTAACTTCGTCATTAATATGAAATATAGTAGATTCCCAGTCATTCGAGTAGATATAAGCATCACCATTAGAATAGAAGAAAATTTTGTGTTTTGAATTCCAGCAGTACGATGTTATTTTGTTTTTATGATTAAGTTTTATATCAGACGAAACTATTTTAAAGAAATTATACATTTTATAAACTTGTTAATTTTTTTTCATATAAAAGCAGTATATTCAATAAACAATGGTTTTAACTAGGGATGCCAAAGGCCACTGGTTTTCAGAAATCCCGGGATTCAGGATTTTAAAATTAAAATCTCCAAATTCTGAAATTTTTCGTTATAAGGGGATTTTTACAGAATTTTGAAAAATATATTAAAACTATTTTAATTTATATAAAAAAATTTTTATTAAAATGTTTATCAATTGCAAATTGTTTAAGAAACTAAAAACAAATGCTTTTTCCATCAATCTGAAATATACCTAAAAATTAAACAAATTGCTAAAAAAAAGCAAAGTAGCAAATAAATTAGATGTCAGAAACGGTTTATTGTTACATTAAAAAAGCTATCGATGCGAAGGTCACTATACGTCGTCGTAGAGCACTTTTTAAAATTTTGTATTTAAAACAAAAATTATTTTTTTTAAGTCTGGATTTACACGTTGAAATAATTTCATTGAAATTTTAGTTTAATTTCGTTTGAACTTTCATTGGAATGTACACAATGAAATTTTTTTAATGAAATTAAAGATTGCTTATTTTTCGATTCTTTAATAATTTTTTTTTCTAAACTTAAATTTTTCAATCCACAATTTAATATTTTTAAGAGCACTTGTTAGCTATTTAAAAGAATATAAAAATAAAAGAAAATGTGAAAAAAACTGCAGTTGACTATTACGAATTATAGTACAAAAGAGAATTTCAGAGTACATGAAAGCTCGTACCACTTACTATTCCTGTCTCTTTCTCTCACCCACAAAATGAAAATTTCAATGAAATTATTTCAACGTGTAAATCCAGACTAAATACAAATTGTCAAACGTTCTGAAAAGTTATTTTTACGGAAAAAGGGATGCCAATCCCTGTCCCGAAAAATCCCGGGAGTTACGGGATTAGACAGATCTTGAATACCGGAAGTTTTATTACGGGATCCTGAAACAAATATATGTGGCACCCTGCCACTCTTTTTATTCTTTCATTTTTATTCTTATTACCATTACTTAATTTATTAGATACACATAACAACCCGTTAACGGGTTTCGGCCTGCCTCAACACTAGTGTCCAGGCGTCTCTGCTAAGCCCGCAACTTCATAAGTTGATCTCAACACTTGATGACAGAGCTTCATTAACTTGGTCCTTCCAACGTAAACATGGTCGTCCTCTACGACGACGTCCAGTGACCTTCGCATCGAAAACTTTTCTCACAGGAGCAGATTTTTTTTATCTCCATAATATGGTCGAACCAGCTTAGCCGCTGGATGTTAATGAGCTGAACAACGCCCCCATCGCCAAGGTGCTCATACAGCTCATGATTAGTAATATTTTAGGGATACTTCCTTCGCATTTAAGGGAATTGCGTACGGACCTCGCTCTCTGGAAGTTGGATTTTGGAGGGTGTGCCAAGGTTTTATTCCCCAGTAGGGATGAATGGTCATCGGGAAAGATTTGTATGGGTTCCGGTATTTCAGTTTTCCCGGTTAGTTCTGAAATGAAATCCTGAGTAGAGGCTGGTGTTTTCTCCGAGTCAGCCAAATTGGCAGAGTCTTTTAGACTGCCGGACACGTGCAGTGTTTTTCAGGCCGAGGTATTATCTATTACGTAAGCCTTGAGGATACTGAGGGAACGATACATCGAAGGTGAAATTAGGGTTTTTTTCTGATAGACAGGCCACTATCAGAGCCCTGGCGTCGCCCATGAGAAACTCTTTCCTGGTTCTTCGTTGAAAAGAAAAGCTTAAGCTCTTTGGGAATGCTTTGAGCATATCTTTGGTCTCGGTTCCGGGTCATAGGGATATAGTGAAAATGAGAAGGCGGATGAGCTTGCTAGAAGTGTCTCTGCCGGAGGGGAGACTGTTGCTTCCTACTCAGATGTCCACTGCCCTATGACTGTGATTAAAGAGGGGACATCCAAGTTTTTCCTTGGGAAAACAGAGCAGATAGAATTCCATCATTTCCTGTGATGGTTCTAGGACACTTTGGCCTCGGTATAACCGGGGCAGGACTCTAGGAGTCTTGGGGATTCCTCGTCAGTCCCTGTCCTGACTTACAGCGGTGTATACGGGTCACTGTCGGATCGGTAGACACGCAGAGGGGTTAGGCCTGCCTTTTAACCCGGATTACAGAAGTTGTGGGAATACTTCTGAGAGTGAGACTTTAGTTCATTTCCTTTTCCCAGGTCTGGCAGCCAGACGATTAATGTTTTTAGGGATGTCTTTTTTCGATAGATTGGCGTAATGTGCGAACCTAGACCTCCTTTCTTTACTCCACTTTATAGGCAACTCTGGTTGGCTGTAGCTTTTTTCCTAATTTGGGTGAATTCAGTTTGGTCCTGCAACGGTTTCAAAACGGCACCTTGTGCTAATTCTAGTTGATCACGTTTTCGATGAACTGGCCATTTGGCTTACATACCTACCTAAATGAAATATGTAAATGAAAACTAAACAAAAAAATGTAAACAAATGATTATTTTTTTTAGTGGTGCAACTTAAATTTTGTCGCATTTTTAATGTATGTATATACTTATTTCATGTATTGCATTTGTAAACACCTTTTAAATGCATCTTATTATATTTGCAGTACTAAACTATTTATTGTAGCCAAGAAAAATTGAAATTAGCCTAAGGGCACTGCTACACGTTCAATAAATATCGCGATATTTGGATTGCGATCCATTTTAATGGATTGATGGATCACGAGCGTATGCTACACGTTCAATATTTATCACGTCAGTATTTACGTTATGTTTGTGCAGTGCAGATCGGTTATTAAAAAAATGTCTTTAGCCGAGGAGTCTCATAACTCCTGGAATGCCTCCAAATTAAAAATAAAGTTTTTCAAAATAATTTTTTCGGTTGTTAATTCCGATTCGACCGGAAGAACCCACTCGCTTTCACTATCTTCTGCCATTACAATTTATTAAAACAAACTTTACACAAATGTAATAAAAATGTTTACTTTTTATTTGTTAAATTTTTTGTCTTGCGTCTTTTATTTTATGTTTTATTTTACTTCATATTAACGTATCGCGATCCGCGATCTGGATTCCATATTTTAGGCCATTCTGAGATATGGATCGCGATCCATCAATATTGCGAGCTACACGTTCAATATATATCCCAATATTGCAAATATCACGATAGCAGTGCCCTTAGTTCGGTACGGACTACAAAGCTTGTGGTCGATGGTCGGTAGCCTTTAAAGTGTTTATAGCATAATTCATTCGCAGGCGAACGACGAACTGGGTGACCATGTTTTATTTTACTTTTTAAGTTTTGTATTAAATAAAGTTATTTTTATATTCTTCTCACTGGCTTGTTTGCTGCCATACATTGCCCAAAGTTTCCTATCAAATCGGCGAGAGCTTGTTGACAACCAATGCAGTAAAAGCGTTGTTTAAGTTTTTATAGAGTTTTAGTTACTTCAAGATGACCTCCACTAGGACTTTACTTATCTTGGAGGATGGTGATAATATTAAGTCGGATGTTGTTTTGCCATCTACGCTCTCCCAGCAGCCATTAATCAGCTTTAGACTACTCCACTGAGTCCAATAAGGTTCGCCAGAATGGTATGGTCTTGATTTCCTGGTCAGCTCATGAAGACTTGACTTGTGGTCGAGGCCAGTTCTTTACTGCTCGTGTTTTATCTTCATCTGTAGTAATGCCATCTGCCGTGACAAGGTGTCAAAGATATTTAACCTCTTTTTGGAACAATGCACATTTCTTTGCACTTAGCTTTAGACCGGCCGTAGATATTCGCTGTAGAACTTCTCCCAAGTTTCTGAGATGTTCGTCGAAAAGTCTACCCATCACTACTATG
The DNA here is from genome assembly GCA_963576795.1 of Metopia argyrocephala. NCBI lineage: Eukaryota > Metazoa > Arthropoda > Insecta > Diptera > Sarcophagidae > Metopia > Metopia argyrocephala. Next base: position 79,012,427 of record OY756209.1, on the reverse strand, counting down.
CCATGGAGATACACCAAGTAGGTTTTCCAGTGCAGTATTTTCAATACTCGCTTCTTAAGACTCTCAAATATGGACGGCGCATTGCAGAGCCCAAATGGTATCACCTTGAACTTCCATAAACCACAGTTTGCACTAAAGGCGGTTTTCTCTTTATTCTTTTATGCAATCTCCAACTCGGCCTTTATTTCTTCTGGTTCTACTACCCACAAGCGTTTGTCCACACAATCTCCCTCCGCACGCAATGTTTCTGCTTGTGGCGGTAATTTTTGTCGTCCAACAGCAACTACTTTTCTAGCGTGAGTATTGTCGTCATAATTCACATCAAGCGGTATCTCAACATTATGCCAACTCATAATCTCTTGTCCCATATTCAGGTTGATGCCATGGGTAATCATAAATCCACCAATGATAACCTCATCAACAATATCGGCAACAATAAAAACGTGTCTCACGTTAATGTTGGCCATAGTCACCTTAATCTCTATATTCCCGTGGACAGTGGCAGATTCTCCGTGGTGGTGGACCAAGCCATTTCTCCCTGGGTCGACTTGCAAAACACGCACTTTGTGTACCTGTGGCATAGAAATAGCTCGAGCGGTCTCCTACGCCAATGCAAATGCTCCTGTTTCAGGGAAGGTGTTCTTCTGAGTGCTGCATACCGCTAGCTTTAAGTCAGGGTCACGTAAGAAATTGGCGAACGTTTCAGTTTTAAAACGATCTACCAGTGGATGATTTTTGCCTGGGTATGTTAGATTTTTGTTACTTTAGAAGTTTCGTTTACCTCTTCCAATAATGCTTGATTTTGATCTCTTGATAGTTCTTCAACTTGAGCCAGCAATGCTTGATTTTGAGCTCTTGATGTTTCTTTCCATCAATAAGAATTTATTTTGGGCTTCAAACCTGGATTCCATTTTGTTAATCTGTTCCATCGTTGCAGCCAGCATTGAAATAACGTCCACGCTGCTCGTCTTTGCAGGTTCACATAACTCTATTGCATCATCATTAAATTCATAGGCGTCGATGTTAATGCCACGCTGCTTGAATTCTTTCAATAGTATCTTCTGCAGTTCCAATTGTTACGTTTTTATTTTTCAAAACGTTTTATTTCTATAAATCTTTCCTATAGAAATAAATATTATGTGGATTCTTAATTGTAGTAACAAACACTTGATTACTGTATATGACATAATACTTGTGTGTTTTGTATGTATATGACGAAGTTTGTAGAACACAACATCTCTTATGTTGTTGTTGTTGTTTTAAATGATTTCGTAGCTATCAAGGCTCATTAATACAGGTCATTGCATGTCTACAACAATACAACTATAGAAAAAACTACACGCGTTTTGTTATTGTGTGATTTACCCGAAACTGTCAAAATTATAAAATGTTTTTGTAGCAAATGGTGGGAAAGAAAATAAATTCAGTATTTCCAGAAAGAAGAAAATTCACTAAATTAAAATTAAAAGTTCAAAGGCATACACCATCTCACTGGTTGGACCTTATGAGTGCGGCTTTAGACCTGGTGGGTCCACCATTGACCAGATATTCAAACTGCGCCAAATCCTGGAGAAGATCATACTGCATTACTTTTTTACTGCAGTACGGTAAAAAGTAAAAAGTACTGATTATTGAAAAGAGAAATCAGTATTCAGTAAATTTTACTGTTTACTTTAAAGAGAAATCAGTATTCAGTAAAAAGTACTGATTACTGAAAGAAGAAATCAATATTCAGTAAATTTTACTGTTTACTGAAAAGAGAAATCAGTATTCAGTAAAAAGTACTGTTTACTGAAAAAAGAAATCAGTATTCAGTAAAAAGTACTGAACTGAAAAAAGAAATCAGTAATCAGTAAAAAGTACTGATTTGTGTAAAAATATTCAGTAATCATTAAATGGCTGATAGTAGATACTGTGTGCTTTAAAAATGATATCTACGCATTGCTCACTTTCATGATAGTGGCATAACTGAAAAACTGAATTTTGAGAAAAGTACTTTTTACTGAATACTGATTTCTCTTTTCAGTAAACAGTAAAATTTACTGAATACTGATTTTTTATTCCACTAATCAGTAAAAAAAGAAAATACTGAAAAAGTACTGGTACTGAAAAATGCCCATCTATGGAGAAGACCCATAAAAATCAAGTAGACACACACCACCTCTTTTTCGACTATAAGGCAGCGTTCAATATCCCGATAAGAGATTGCCTATATGCCGCCATGTCTGAGCTCGGTATTCCTGCAAAGCTGAAAAGACTATGCAGAATGACGTTGAACAAATCCTGCAGCTCTGTCAAGATAAGAAAAGACCACTCCGAGTCTTTTCAGGACCTGCGACCTCTTCAATTTCGTCATGGAGAGTGTTTTGCGGAGAGCGGGTGTGTATTGTAATGGCACTGTTTATAACTACCGTGCGCGGTTTCAGACAAGGCGATCCCTTATCCTGCGACCTCTTCAATTTCGTCATGGAAAGTGTTTTGCGAAAAGAGGGTGTACATCTTAATGGCACTATATTTAATAAAAGTAGCCAGCTCCTTGCTTATGCCCACGACATAGACATCATTGGGCATACCAAGCGAGATTTCACCGCAGCCTTTAATGCATCTGGTGGTAAATGAGAGTAAGACGAAGAACATATCGTCGACGATTAGGGATGTTGCACGTATCGGCTCCCAGGTTACAGCCGGCAACTATACATTCGATGTGGTCAAGAATTTCATCTACCTTGGCACCGTTATTACCAGCAAGAATGATGTCAGCCTGGAGATCAAGTGAAGAATAACAAATTACTTTTTATAGAAAAATATATATTTACGGTCTGATGTATAATAAAAAAATTAGCAACTCTTTAGTATATGGCACAAAAAACTGGCAAGTTTATCACCCGCTATAGACTGATATTATTAAAACTTTGCATATCCTCTATTTTATAACTGGTCAGATAATCCAAAAAATTAAATACCTTGTACCTTTGAGTACGAATTTCCATGTATTGGAATGACAAACTTAGCCACTGTATACAACGACCTGCTAATTTTTTATTATACATAAGGCTGTTATTGTTTAAAGGTTGCTTTACAACTAAATACAAAAATAAATTTTATATAATTATGTATATAAACAAAAGTGTTAAACTAAATATGAAAACGGGATATTGATGAAAATAATCTTAAAAGAATTAAATAATAAAAATATAAGAAATAATAAATTCTAAAGTACTCATATATTCATTTAGAGTCTTCAGAGTCTCCCCTTTAAGTTAAGGGCATTCCCTGTCCTTATTAAAAAAAGTATAAAAGTTATGTGGCGCCCTGTTGTTAACAACAACCCCGTCTTAACGACAACTACTGGGTAGTATTGAATACTTACAGATTATTAAATTTTATATGTCACTGAGAACCATCTTTAAAAAACCTCTGCCTTTTTATCTCTTATCGAAGCAACACGTAAAAAACTAAGCGGCAATATTTAAATTTTGTACATCGAAATATTAAAAACATCAGTATTAATAAGTCCAGTAAGTTTGTAATTAAAAAATATAAAAACAAATAATTTCATTTTTTTAATGGAATTTAATAATCAAAATTCCAAATTGGTGACCCCGACGTTGGGTGAATTTCTAATTGGATTTTAAGCTGCTTTTGTGTATTTAGAGGTACTTTTATAACCTAAAAGTACGTGGCGTCAGGCAGCCGCCATTTTGAAAAAATAACGTGGTAACTACAACTTTAACTATGGCGGAGGATAATGCGACACCACACCTCAACGTCAACGACAGTGGCCTTGCCAACTTCTGGCCATTCTTTCGATGCAACAACGACAGCACAGAACAACATTTCTGTAGTTTATTCCCGATTACCGGTACCATAAATGTCAAATACCAACATTGATGCTTGGTTTATATCAATGGATTTCTGGTTCACGGCATCGGGAATAACGGCGCATAAGCAGAAGACCGCGACCATCTTGGCAGCCCTCGATCCGAACGTCATTGCCCAACTCGCCGAAGTAATAGCATCTAAGCCACCCACTGACAGGTACGACTACATTAAAGAAAAAACTATAAATCATTTTGCTGACAGTGAGCAACGCCGCTTAAATCGTTTATTATCTGAGCTCCCTCTCGGCTATAAAAAAACGTCAGAGTTATTCTTCGAAATGAAGCGTGTAGCTGGTACAACTTTGGGTGAAGCGGCTCTAAAGGGGCTTTGGATAAAAAGACTACCAGAATTCGCTCAGCCTGTCATTGCAGCTCCATCAGGTACTCCAGAGGAATATACAAAAGTGGCTGATGCTATCATCGATGCAATGGCGCCAAATCAAATAGGAAGTGTACAAATTGCCAGTCAAAAGAAATTAGTGAGCTTCACGCAACTCGATCCAACTCACGGTCACGAAGTACAGCACCACGACGCAGTCAGTCAAGAAATCGAGTGTCATATCTCTACAACACCCCGGGCTTTACTTTAGGCGCCGAATGTTGGTACCACAAAAAACATGGGCATAACGCAATAAAATGACGCAGCCCTTGTAGTCATAGGCGTCGAAAAATTAACACCTTGTCTACTGGTTCATCGACATCAAAGCAATAACCTAATTGACTTCTTGGGCAGGTGGCGGTTCCCGGCGAATATACCACCACCACTAGTTGCACATTTTTCGCCTACAGGTAAGAGATAATTTATCAAAACAAAATTTTTTAGTAAACAGTGGCGCCGACGTTTCGGTCCTGCCACTTCAAAACCCCTTAACGTACGTCCGACGGCAATTGTTTTATACGCAGCAAACGGTTCTCCAATTAAAGTAATGGGCGAAAAACGGGTTAAAGGTGATTTTGGTTTACGCCGTGACTTTTCTGGTCATTTATAGTCGCTGATGTGACTGCACCGACCATTGGTTGTGACTTTATTCAGCATTACGATTTGCTGATAGATTTAAAACGCAACCGACTGATAGACAATACTACAGGCGTAATTTCTCAGCTTACGTCTCCTATACTGTGCGAGACAGCCACTATTAAAACTTTTAACTCATCTAATCCGTTTTCCGATATTTTAAAAGATTTCGCCGATATAACACGACTTTCACCATATGGCTCCACAACAAAATCTTCAATTACTCACAGAATCGAAACGACAGGACAACCAGTTTTTTTTCGTCCGCGACGCTTATCGCCAGAGAAATTGGCAGCCGCTAAAAAAGAATTTGAATTTTTGATGAAGACTGGTATTTGCAGGCCATCTAAAAGCAACTGGTCTAGTCCGCTGCACTTAGTTAAAAAAGTGACGGAACATGGAGACCATGCGGAGATTACCGTGAACTAAATGCCCAGACATTGCCAGATCGTTACCCACTGCCGTATTTATCAGACTTTACCGTGAATCTCAGAGGTATGAAAGTCTTCTCCAAAATCGACTTACAAAAAGTTTTTCATCAAGTGCCAATTCATCCCGATGACGTCGCAAAAACTGCCATAAGCACACCTTTCGGCTTATATGAATTTAAGTTCATGACGTTTGGGCTGTGTAGCGCAGCTCAAACCTTTCAACGGCTCATAAACGATGTTCTACGTGGTTTGAATTTTGGATTTCCTTATATCGACGACATCTGTGTAGCATCTGTTTCCATCGAACAACATAAACGCGACTTAGCTGAAGTCTTTCGCCCCCTCCGTGAAAACCATCTAGCTATTAACTTAAATAAATGTGAATTTGGAAAAAGCGAAATTAAGTTTCTTGGTCACCTCGTTAGCGCAGATGGTATCCGTCCCCTACCAGAGAAAGTTGCAGCAATAATCGAATTTCCGAAACCAAAAAGTGGCCCAGGAACTTAAAAGGTTTATAGCGATGATCAACTTTTAAAGAAAGTTTTTGCCAAAGGCTATATCATATCAAATGAAGCTACAACAACTTATAATTGGAAACAAAAAGAATGACCGTACATAATTGAAGTGGAAATTAGACACCGAAGCTGCATTTCAAAAATGTAAAGATGAGCTAGCGATCGCCACTCTTTTGGCTCACCCCGCTGCTGAAGCCGAGCTAGCAATCTACGTAGATGCTTCCGATACAGCTGTAGGAGCAGCTCTTCATCAAAAAGTCGGTGGTTACCTCCAGCCGTTGGCCTTTTATTCAAAAAAACTAACAGGTACGCAACGAAATTACTCAACATATGACCGCGAACTAACAGCATTGTATCAAGCTGTGTGCCATTTCCGGTACATGATAGAGGGACGACAATGTTACCTGGTTACCGATCATCGACCGCTAATTTTCGCCTTTCAACAAAAGTTCGAAAAAGCTTCTCCGCGCAGAATTCGGCAACTCGATTTCATAAGCCAATTTACTACTGATATCCGCCATACGCCTGGTATAACAAACACTGCGGCCAACGCACTTTCTCGCGTGAGCTCAATTAGCCAAATTATAGACTACTCGAAAATAGCAGCGGCTCAACAGAATGATGAAGAGCTCCAACAAATGCTAAAAAATTAAGGTACTAATAATAATTCTTTAAAATTAAAACCTTTTCCTATTTCAGGTGGTGACAGTCAACTAATGTGTGATACTACAACATCACATATTCTCCCTTTTATTCCAAAAGAATTTCGTCAGCAAATTTTAATAAAGGTGCATAGCTTGTCACACCCAGGAGTTCGGGTCACTACAAAATTAACAACTACAAGATTTTGTTGGCCCGGTATTCGAAAGAACTGTTCCCTTTTTGTTCGAAATTGTTTGCAATGTCAACGCTCAAAAGTTCAACGGCACACTCGCTCCACCCCGGCTAAATTTGAGTTAACTAAACAACGTTTCACTCACATCAACATAGATATCGTTGGACCATTTCCATTGTGCGATATTGTTTAACAATTGTCGACCGTTTTACTCGTTGGCCCGAAGCAATCCCAATACCGGATATGGGCGCAGAAACGATCGTCAAAGCTCTATTGTTACAGTGGATTGCCAGATTTGGTACTCCAGCTCGAATCACATCGGATCGTGGACGCCAATTTGAGTCATCAATTTTTGCCGAATTATTTAAAACGATCGGTGCAACACATTTACGCACAACACCATACCATCCGCAGGCGAATGGCATGATTGAGAGATGGCAAAGAACCTTAAAAACGGCAATATTGTGTCATAATTCTGTCAGATGGGTATTTCATTTGCCCATGATCCTGCTTGGTTTACGAGTTGCTTTTAAACCTGATATAAACGCTTCACCAGCAGAATTAGTCTACGGCTCTACTCTCATGATTCCAGGCGAATTCTTTCAACCAACAAACATCACAAGATCTGACAGCAATTTTATTGAAGAATTCAGAGCAGCGATGCAAAAGCTCAGACTGACTGATTCCGTCCATCACTCAACATCGCCAACATTTATATCAAAAAATCTTTGGTCCTCGTCACAGGTTTTTGTTCGAAATAACTCCGTCCGGCCATCACTAACTCATCCATATGAGGGGCCTTACCAGGTTATAAAACGTTACGAAAAATTTTTCAAGATTTCCATACGAGGTCGTCATAGTAACATCAGTATAGACAGGCTTAAACCAGCTTTAGTGACGAGTACTGAACATCCATCAGGCGTTCAAGCTAGCCAACAACATCTAACAGACGTTCAAGCTAGCCAACAACATCCAACAGACGTCCCAGCAAGCCAACAACATCCATCAGATGTTCCAGTTAGCCAACAACATCCACCAGACGTTCCAGTTAGCCAGCAACAATCCACATTCACCCCGGATATTCAACAACCACCTATGGTCAGCTTTTCACCTAAAACCAGCCGGCCTAAGACTACTTCCAGTGGCAGATGCATTCGAATACCGCTGAGGTTTAGGTGAGTCCGTTCCAGCGGGGGGAATGATGTGGCGCCCTGTTGTTAACAACAACCCCGTCTTAGCGACAACTACCGGGTAGTATTGAATACTTACCGATTACTAAATTTTATATGTCACTGAGAACCATTTTTAAAACACCTCTGCCTTTTTATCTCTTATCGAAGCAACACGTAAAAAACTAAGCGGCAACATTTAAATTTTGTACATCGAAATATTAAAAACATTAGTATTAATAAATCCAGTAAGTTTGTAATTAAAAAATATAAAAACAAATAATTTCATTTTTTTTTTATTGGAATTTAATAATCAAAATTCCAAAGTTATATAGACATAAATAGATATTTTATAAATTTAAAAAGAAAGATAAAATAAACAACTTAGTTTACGTAGCATGAAAATATTTTCTAATATCAATCATACCACCATACTTGTACTTTGGTTTTCTTTTTATATTTGAACACTGAATATTTCCGAAATCATTTAGTCTAAATTTTGGTTGCTCCTTATGCCTTAAGGCCAGGTACAGAATATAACAGTTATTTTTAAAATTTTACATCATAAAAGCACATATAAAAAATGATCGTAGAAAATTTTGGTTGGTATCTTTATGATGCATAGGTGATGTACATGCAAATTTTTGTATGATTTTTAAATATGTCACTTTTTTGATAAAAGTCGAAAAATAACTTATAATTTTGACTTTTATTTTTTAAGGCAAAAATAAAAGTTATTTTTGACTTTTATTATTTTACTCAAAAAATAAAAGTAATTTTTTAACTTCTAATATTTTAAGGCAAAAATAAAAGTCATGTATTAAATTATTATTACCTATAAATTGGAGGCAATAAAACTACCGTATAACCATATATAACTTAATTCAAGACTTTTATTTTTGCCTTAAACTATTAAAAGTTAAAAAATAACTTTAATTTATTGAGTAAAATAAAAATTAAAAGTTATTTTTGTCTTAAAACTTAAAAGTTAATAAATAACTTTTATTTCTGCCTTAAAAAATTAAAGTTAAAAAATAACTTTTTTTCTTGACTTTTTCGATAAAAGTCATAACAGTTACGGTCCCTGCTTAAGGCTTTAAAGCTTTTTATATATCCTTTATTTCTTGTATGAAATTTAATAGCCTAAGATCCAAATACTGGTATTCTTATGAGAAATAACATCCGTCCGTGTGATGGAAATCGATCTTGATCGAAACTAAAATCGAATGAAATTTCAAGTTACTATAATTTCCAAGACTTTTCAGATTTGGAATTTGTCTTTTACTCACTACGTTAATGACTATTGCCAATGAATGATGAATAATGAATGAATATCTAACTAGAGGAAGAAAATTTTATACCAGTGAAGATAACTTTCTTTTTGGTATACTTTTTTCAAATTTTAAGGTAGCTGTCTAAAATAACAAACTTTTTCTGCAAACCTAATTTTTACTCATTTGCAGGAGTTGTGCAGACAAAGAATGAAAATTTTCTTCTTCTAGTTAGATATTTATGGACACATTTAAGTGCTGCCAAATATGAAAATTTTAACAAACTTTTTAAGTGCTGGCAAACTTGATTATTTTAGCAAACTTTTTTAGTTTTTAATATATCACAAACTTTTACACAATATTATAAGTATTAATATTATTATGTAAGTTTTATATGTTGTGAACCTTTTCTTTATCTATGTAAATTATACAAACTTTCGGCTTGAGGTTCTTATATATAATTGTATAATTTACATATTAAAAAATAATTATTAACTACAGTAGAATTTAACAAATTCGAACCGTTCAGAAATTAGAACCTGCCATTTCAATGTATTGGATTCTATAAAATCAGAATTATACGTTCAAATATCTCGATGTTTTGTACTTTTTTTGTGTATTTTTATCACAAATTATTTTTCTCGCTCTTTAAAATAAAAAATAAAACGGGGAATCACTAAGTTTATCGTGGTGGTCGGTCAAAAGAGTATGAAATTTGATATGTTTGTACAAATTTGGATTCGTTGATAACTGAAGTTTAAAGTGTTCATATTTGGTATGTTCAGAAATTCAAATTGCCCGGTGCTCAAAGTGGTTCTAATTTGTGAGATTCTACTGTATTATTATAAATTTTTAATTATTAAAAATTTAATTGTCAATATTCACTAAATTGTTCCCTTTGCTTTTATAACTAACAGCTTGTTTTTAGAACACAAATGGTTTTTGACATTCGTTTTTTTATATGTGGAGCAACAACAAAAACACTCAAATTTGTGTCTCTCATATAAAAAGACGAATGTCAAAAACCATTCGTGTTCTAAAAACAGGCTGTAATTATCTTATGTATAAAAATATGATTTCTATGCTAAACTTCATTTTGTATTTTATTACCTACCCCCTGGACCTCTCTTTTTCGCCATTATAAAATATAAAGGTGAAAGTACATAGCATGCGTTACGACGTTTACAGCGGTTACAATGTACAACGTAAGCCAATTATTGAACTATCAACGCATCTGAAAGTTAAAAATTATTTAACTTCTATACGTTAGTTACGTTTCCAATTTTTCCAGTAACTTTTTTATGAAACTTCACCATTTTATTGTTTTTTACAGACGTGTGAAACATACATTTGGCGCAATGTATGTTATGTACTCCTAATTTAGGAACGTCATTCTTCTTAAGAAAATCATTCGCAGTAAATGGAACACTTTTCTTACCAATCCAATTAAAAATATTGGGATATTCATCGCTTTGAGATATCGATATGAACACCTCCTTGCAGGTGAGAACATCTGTTATATAAACTTTACTGCCTTCTGATATTTTTCATTTCATAATTTAAGACCCAATTCATTTAGGCACACAGTGAAAACGTTTCCGACCACCACGTCGACAGTTTTGCGCTCTCCGTTCGACAAGCTGCATAATAATAGAGTTTTAGACTCCTTATCTTTCCACTTACAGTAGTCTTACAGATGTTTTTAGCATACGAATCTAATTGTTAAAATGTTATCGAAGTTTACCGGACAGCACTCTTCAGGCAAATAAGCACAAAACCAAAGGCATAACAGGTATGGGATTATATAGACGATCCCAGCAGAAAATAGTGCTTACCGGTAAGGTATTTTGTAAGGGAGAAGATTGTCAAAAATCACTTACTCATGCGCATGAATAATGCATGATTTTTGTATGGAATGAGCCGGTAAAAAGCAATAGCTTTTAACATCCATGAAGCAATGAATAAAGTCCTGTTTAAAAGCGCTTTTGTTTAGCATTAAACATTCGCTTGAGTAATGCATTACAATAAGTGCAGTTTTTTTTATATTAAAAGTGCTTTTTTTACGTTTAGAAATGCGCTTAGTAACGCATTCTAAACAGCACACAAGTTACGCATTCTTTATAACAATTCTTTAATTATTAAAAAAGCAGTTTATATAATTTTGTTTATGATTTTATTTACTTATTTTATGTACATAGTACAAAATAAAAGTAATATCTAAAATAAAATTTAATTGGACAAAAAAAAAATTAAATACAAAAATTGTGTTTTTAAAATTAAATTAAAAAAAACTAAAAAAAAAACTTAAAAAACGTAAACTAAAAAAAACTTAAAACTAATGGAAAGAAAGTTCTCACATTTTCATTTTGTGACAATGAATTATCGTGAGCAAATAAGAAAGTATTATCTAAACCATCCTTTCTTTTTACGTACACCAATTCTCAGTTCTTTCAGAAACGCTTCTTTAGTTAAAAATTTATCCTTGTATAATGAATCTGTAAGCACAAAAGACGTATTACATAAAGTCGACTTTTTTCACATAAATGATCTTACGGTATATTGCAGAGGTGGGGAACCTTTTTACCATTAGAGGCCACATTTAAATTAGTCAGCAATACGAGAGGCCGCATAAGCTGATTGACCTAAGAAAGTGACTTTTTGTGAAATTATTATAGTTTTTCTATAGATTTAACAATTCATTTAGAAACAATAAACAATAATACTACAAAATTTTAAATATAATATACATTTAGAATAATATAAATATATTATAAAAAATACAATAAAAAATATTTCGTTATTTAATAAGTTCGTGACTTATTTGGCTTTGATTTTGTTTGACAGTAATTGTATATTTGGATCAAGCTTCGTAACACACAGCTTTAATATGTTTTTAGTTTTGCCATGAGATAAAATATTCAGGGCAATTCGGCAATACTTTCTTTATAATGTCGAATGGGACCATTCACTTTCGACAACTAAAATTCTATACATTCTTAAATACGTGTAATGAATTATCGATAACAACTGTCATATTTTTGTCACCATTGCTTAAAATTTTATTTTTATTATTTGATTAAATAAAAATACATGTAAAAAACATAAAATTTAATACAAAAATATTTAGAAAATCTTCGTACTACCCTTAAAATATTCCCGAATGGCTTTTTCAAATTTCATTAGATGATGAAGTCCTATAACTACAATAGTAAGAAGTAATTTTTACTAGAAAATACAAAAATAAGAAATAATTCAAAGAATACTTCCCATTCAGTTATTTTTTTAAGATATCCCAATTCTTTCTTTAAAGTAATGTACAACCTGTTTTTAGAACACGAATGGTTTTTGACACTCGTCTTTTTATATGTGAAACAACAACAAAAACACTCAAATTTGTTAGTGTTTCTCATATAAAAAGACGAATGTCAAAAACCATTCGTGTTTTAAAAACAGGCTGGTAATTTTCATAAAACTCTTCTAATTGCTGCTGCAAAAAATTCGGTTGTTCAAATTTTTTCTTTTTTTTAGACTAAACTAACTCCTTCTTCTAATGCTTCCGGTTTTTCAAATACTCCAAGTGAATTTACATTTGAAACACCTTTTACGGATGTTTTATAATTTAATTGTAAACACAGCCTCTTCCAAATCATTTAACGCAATGGTTTTGTTAGAACTTCACCTGTGGCCTCCATTTGCTGTTTATTTATTACCAGTTTGCCAGCAAAATTCGGTAAAAAAAAGCCTTCTCTTTAATTATTCATGATATATTTTTTTCCGATTGTTTATATAAAACGCAGCAAAATTTTTGACGAAGAAAAACGACTGGTTGTGATGGTGAAAACGTTTCTTAGAATATATAGAAATTGAAAAATTGTTTTCAAGTTGTTCATCCCTAACGTATTATAGAATTAAAAAATTAACTCTATGAGCATATTTGTGGTGAAAGCGAGAATAGGAATTGCCCTGATTGTCTCGCAACAGTAGGAACTTCCGAAGCAGGAAAGTAAACAGCGCGCATGTTCTCGAAGACATGGATATTCAACAGCATTTTTCCGGATTTATATGGGATCCTTTTTAGCGTTAAAAAGGGATTTGATGATACTATCTTCCCCTAAATCAATTAACTCCATTTGTGGTTCTGAAGGAGCCTCGGATCTATTTATTAAATGTGGTTCAAATGCCAGTTGCATAGCAGGAGTGTGCTCATCAAAATCAGAAAATCTATTAGTATACTCATCCTATTAAACAATCCAAGACACCTACATATTCATCGAATATTTTATTTTCACAAGCAATGTTTTGAAAAATGATAAATTACTCAACAGGGAAGCGTTGAGAGATGCGAGTCAGAGAAGCTTAAGCAAGGTGTGACACTCAAATGGGGGATCTGAAACCGAGTTATGTTTACTTCTTAGACAAGGTAGTTGGCGCTGCTAGCGCTAATTTAAATTTTTTTTGCAAACACAATCAGCTGACTATGTATGACAAATTTTGTAAATAGTGTTTTATAATTTTAATTTATTTTCAAATAAATAGTACATAGAACATTATTCGTTTTTTTAGATATGTAAATTATATAAACTTTGTGGAATTTTCAGTAAAGTGAAAAATTGTTTATTTGGATATAAAACCAATATTTCGGCAATTTCTGAAATTCTGAAATCTCCGAAAAAATAATTTTTCACTTACCTAAAAATTCTACAATTTTGTAATTCCCAATATTCCTTCTAAATAATTTTTTCGCGCAACTTTCATTGCTTTAATGTACAATAGTTGTTTGAAACGAACTCTACTATTTTGTACTAGGTGGCAAAGGGCCGCACTAGAACCTCGCGGAGGCCGCATGCGGCCTCGAGGCCGCAGGTTCCCCACCTATGGTATATTGCGTTTATAACATTTGGATAGTCTAAAAGCCTTTTCTTTCCCTTTTTACCATCGACATTAAAACTAAAAAGCATTTTTTTATCAAAAATTTCTGCAACCTTTTTTTTTATTGGGTTTCTTCCTATTATATTTTTTAAAGTAGCGACCTATAGAGAAAATAGCGAATTAATTGAAATCTACATATATGTACATACAATAAAAATTGCAAATTTTCTTACCATTGCATCTTTTGTTTCCTCGGTAATTTCAGCTTCTGTTTTAATAGGAAAATGATCTATCCAAATAATAAGCAAATACTTTTTTCAAGCTCAAGGTCAAGTTTATTTTCAATTTAACAATCAATATTTCGATATCCTTCGGATATCATCTTCAGGATTTAAAAAATTATATAAACACAACAAAATTAAAATTAATATATATATATATATATGTATCACTGCACCGATGTTATCACATTACATACTATACGAGTATAGTATGTACTATACTATTTTCTCTTTTTTGCCTGTATGTATTCAATGCTGTATGTATTCATATACTTTAGCTTAAGAATATTTTTAAAATATAAAAAAAGTGAACCGTGTTTTTATTCTGTTTAGGTTTGACCCTAAACAATAACAAAAAACAGTGAATTCAGTGGTTAACAATTAAGAAATGAACACTTTATTTGGCACATAAAAGCCTATAACTTAAGAAACAAAAATACTTCACTTCAGCAAAAATTTTAGATTTTCCTTAAAATTAATGTCTTAAGAGTTGAGATCATATGTATATGCATATATGTATATCTACATATATAAACTACAAATTTTCTTGACAGGTTTCGCAAAGAGGTTTGGAGCACTGAAGACAAATTGGCTTCGAACAATCACAACAGCAATATCTTGTTACCCTTTTTATCTTTGAGGGACAAATTGAACACAGTTTTCTTTCACTTGGTGGATAAGATTGAATTGTTGGTGGAGGAGGTAGATCTTTGTCAAGAACTCTGGTTAGCATCATTCTCAGTTCCCGTGTCAACCTCTCATTGTATACCAGGAATTTCATATGGTCAAGCACCAATTCTCTCGCAGGATTGAGCAAAAAAGTTTTTCTTCTTATTTTTACATCGCTGTCAGGGCACATTTGATATAAAACAAAGGCATTAATACCAACCATGTCTAGTAATCTTAGCAGCACTGCCATAGGCCATCGCCGAGTTTTTCGGCTGCATGAATATATCGAACACTTCTTATCAATTTCGTCAACTCCTCCTTTTGTATGGTTGTAATCTACAATCATTACAGGTTTTTTTGTGTCAGTATCTATTTCTTGACAATGGTGAGAAGACGAGATCAACAAAACAGCTTTATTTTTCTTCGGTACATATGAAAGCAGGGTATAATCTTTCGTAAAACCATACATGGAACTCCCGACTTCTCTAGTTTTACAAGGTAAGAAAGAAGATGGTATCTCAGATTTGTTTTTTTTTTACAGTTCCTAAATAAGTTAATCCCTTTTTCAGCGGAGCTTCCATAAGCGGTATAGAGCTAAACCAATTGTCAGCCGTAATATTTCGGTTTGAGTTTTCGACAACTTTTACAAGTCTCAATACAGACTGAGTTGGTACTGCCATTTTTTTTTTCCTGTTCATTTAACCCTATACCGTCAGAATTTTTACCACAATAAATATAAGCATTGTAAATATAGTATGTGCGAGCATCAACTAACAGCATTATTTTAATGCCATACTTGGCTAGTTTCTGAGGCATGTAAATTACAAACTTGCAGCGACCTCTAAACGGCAGTAACATTTCATCTATACAGAGATATGGTCCAGGAGTATATTGAGACTGACTGTTAATGATGAACTTGTCGAATAAATTTGATATTGGTGCAAGTGGATCTTCCTTGAGACGTTCTGCTCTGGTAGTTGAATCATCAAATCGGAGGCAGTTTATCAAACAAGAAAAACGCAAATTTGACATCCCACAACGAAATATTTCACGGCCACTGCCATTAGTTGCGAATATTGTTCGCAGATCTTCGTCATTACATTTGAAAACTGAAGTGTAGTACAGTAGGCCAAGGAATGCTTTCATTTAAACTGCATGTGTATCCATAAGTTCAACCTTTGTAGTATTATTAAATTGTGCTCGGTAATTACAGACTTTTTGATTAGTATATTGTACTAAACATTCCAACATGGATTCGTCAAAAATTTTGAGCCAAAGCTGTAAATATCCTTCAAAAGTAGAAGAATGTAGACGGCTTGGTAATCTAACTATGTTGTGGGATGCTGTTCTGGATCTTCTTGGTCGCTCTTTTGTACTCCACATAAATCCTTTCTTACCTTTATAATACTCGCATGTTGGGTCTTGATTTACTTGTTCAGAAATATGTTGTGGCTCAGAGGTAGCCGCATGTTCTTCTTCGTCTGAAATTTCATCTTTATCTAAAAGTTCCATTTCTGGCTGAAAATTGGGGTCATCATTATCCATATCGCTGAACTCATGCTCACTCTCTTCCTCCAACCACTGTCGTATTAGCTCATCCCGGTTTTTAAAAGTTCCAGATGACGTTCGCTTGGAAGGGTGTGGAACTTGCGATGTATTTGAATGCTCCATAATAACGAAATTAAAAACGACAAATTCTGCTGAGGTGTTGTTTAACAGACACTAAGAAAATATATTAATTTTGTTGACGTGTTGTTTAGGAGACACTATGAAAATTTAACAAAAATATTGATGTGATTGTCTCTCAGACACCTACCTTAATATTGATATGGTTGACTTGCAGACACTTTTTCGCTTTCACTAGCACGTGTGCTTACATCAATCAATATGAACAGACTAAAATACGCATGAGCACATGATTAAAAGGTACAGAGAACGTAAGAGAGAGATGTATGGAAAATAACGGTACAAAATACTATTTTGTGTTTGTTGGTGTCTGTTAGACTACCACATCAGTCGCAGAAGGTTAAGTACCGAAACGGTTTTATGCTAACAACAATATTCACATACAAAACAATTCATGTGTTTGTGTTTCTTATTCATAGTGAGCTGTTTTCGTTTTTTAAATTTTAAAACTTAAAGAATAATAAAATTACTTGTTGAGCTTAAATAAATAATATAAATAAAACATATTTCTAACTAAACATTTATAACGATATTAAATAGGGCGCCATATATTCGATGTAGATTAATGCATTTTCCTTCGCGCAACTACAAATTAAATATGCTTTGCCCTACACTAGCTTATATAGTCGTATCGGAGCACTGTATTCTTTATTACAAAAAAATATTTGAACCAATAAGTTTTAAAATTTAAAAAAACGAAAACAGCTCACTATGAATAAGAAACACAAACACATGAAAGTCAACATGTGAGTACAATTACCTGCTGATGTAGCAGATTCACACGGGAACCAATTATTATTTAAAATTTATTTTTTCTTTATTATATTTTATATATCATATTTCTTATTTAGTTCTTTTAATTTTATTTTAAATTAATTAATTTGCTTTTTCTTAATTTGTATTAAATTTCATGATTGTGTAATTTTGGTTCTTTTAAATTGTTTGCTTTTAATTCTTGCATTGTATAAATTTGAATATCAGGTTACGCTGCACGCGTAGCCAGCTTGCATATTTTTTATATATTAAATTTTTGGTTTTATTAATTATTATTGGCAGCTTAACTGCACCTGAAGACTTTGTAAAATCAGTTCGTTATTGTGCGGTGTGAGATTCGGTATTGTTAATTAAGAAATAAAATTGTTCATTTAAAATTATTATCCTTTTTATTTAATTTTATTTTAACGTCCCCGAAGGACTTAACTTGAATTGTATTGTATGTGAATATTGTTGTTAGCATGAAACCGTTTCTGTACTTAAGCAAAAAAAAAAACACAAAGTAAAAATTTTGTTGTGGCTATCGTCTAATACACTGTGATGTTGTGTGTGCAAAAATTTTGTTGTGGCTATTTTGCTGTGTGTTGTTCTTGTTATAGTTGTTGGAGTTTCGTCACTGTATGTACTGTGGCTAAACGACAAAAACTAAACCACAATGGAAAAGAAGTAAAACACACATTATACTATGTTCACACTTGTGCTTTTGAACGCGTTTAAGGAAAATGTTTTAATAACTAAACATAACCGTTCACATTATATTTGAGATGTTTAAGAATGACGTTTTATCAGCTGTTATTGGTGCTTGTACAAAATTGTAAACAAGTTTGAGAAAATTAAAAATATGTCTACGAAAAATTGGAAGATTATAATTATGGAATTCTCAATATTAATGATTTATTTAAAGACTGTATAAAAAAACCGCCCGTCATACGAAAAAATACATATAATATGAAAAACAACTAATTCTTTTGTTATTATTGTTGGTGCTTTTTTCGTTTTTTGTAAGTGTGCCGCCATTTTAAATTACGGTAATGTATCATCAGTTTCATCAATTACATACTGAACACTAGGGTGACCAAAAAAAAAACCGATGTCGGAATTCTGTTTGTCTGGACCCCACAAAACGATTGCCCTTACCAGATATTGAGATAGCCGAAATTTAAACTCGATTAAACGACGTTTACCCGTGCCGCTCGTCGATCAAAGTTTGAAAAAATCAAAATTTTTGGCCAAAAACCTGACATATGGAGCCATAACTCCAGAACCGTAAGTAAGAGAAACACGATTAATATCTCAAAAGAAAGCTAATGTTGTTCCTAAAAATTTATATTATATACATAATTGTTGTTATTTTAAGTCAATCCGAGTTACAACAGCCTTTAGACCCAAAAACGTGACTTGAATCCAGCAGGAGCCTGTTTGGGATTATTCTAAGATTTTTACAGGTTTTTACATAATTTGTCTCGGAGTAACCATTTTTTGTTAAAAAGTATTTTGGAACTCAATCTGATGGGTAATACACCCTCCTATCAACCACGAGGTCCGTCTTTTAGTAAGTAGGAATTCTACTTTTGTACGCTTTTAGAATAGGGAAACAATGTGTATAAAAAAGGAAATTTAAAAAGAGGTCTGTATGATTATTGAAACTGAATAAAGTCGTTTTATTTCGAAAGTCATCCTACACGTTTGAGCTTGTTAGGTTGAACAATTATCCTGTGAAGATATTTTACCGCTTTTTTTTAATTTCGCAAGTGTGTGTGGTGTTGTCGTTTTTATAACTATGTATATAGTATGAGGCGAAAAGGAACAGCTGCTGGGAGTTCCTGTAGCAGCAAACAGCTCTGGAAACTGTAGATTGATTTTACGTGCGCACCTGTCCGTAGACTTAATCACACGCCGCCCGTTGCCGGAGCGGTAGTCGAATTCAATGCGTCCGACCACCGCCACCCGATGCCGGTATCCTCTTATCTCACCATGCCCGAAGGCACAGCGCTCAGAAGAGAACCCATAGCACAGAGTTGGCAATTTAGCACCACCACTGTCTGGGTAGTGACACCCCCTTGCTGAGGGGTTTCTATCTAGCACTACCACAACCACTACGTGTACTTCCCGAGAACCGCACCCAAACCATTAGGACGGAAAACCTCACTTCTCGAATGACAAGGAGTCCCAGGTTAACCGGGGGCTCCTGATGCCCGTAGTACCAGATTAAGGCATCTCTGCGCAGTCCTTGAGAACGCCAGAAATGCCATCCACGCGCACTTAAAGGGACAAGCACCCTAAGCACTCGTGGCATTACGGCCATGCAGCACACAACCACCAACATTACCAACATTCTCTGCCTATATCAAGCGCCAGACCACTCAGAGCTAGGTTGAACTCGATATTCCCCGGAGAAAACAGGGTACTGATGGAGACAATCACCAACAGCCTTTTCTGTATCCCCGGGGGGGACAGCTCTGGAAAGAAGGAAGCCGTAGCCGTATGTGAATACCTGCATAAATGGCGTCTTCTCAGTACCGTGAAAGCGATGTGCTTCGACACTACAGCAGCCAACAACGGAAGACTCAAAGAGCATGCTTAATATTGGAGAAAATGTTAGGAAGAGGATTGGAGAATGTTAGGATGGTCGTCACCATATATTAGATATTCTGTTAAGAGACGTATTCGACACAAGAATGGGGTCAACCACTGGACATCATCCAGACAAATTCAAGAGGTTCCTCACTGCGTAGCCCAAGATAGACAAAGGAACATACGACACAGGTATCAGTGAAAATCAAATGCAAAAACAGCTAACTCTAGAAGTAATTGCAAATGTTACTGCCGAATTGGAGACCAAATTAACTGAGAGCCACCGAAGAGATGACCACAAAGAACTATTACAGTTGGTTCTCATATTTGTTGGATCACTAGACGGCAATGTTGTGGGTTTTAGAACTCCAGGAGCCATTCATCATGCTAGGTGGATGGCAAAGGCTATTTACTGCTTAAAAATGTTCAGTTTCCGTCGTCAGCTTCAGATGTCTAGGGAAGAAGAAAATTCCGTGCGTGCCATTCCTGTTTTTCTAGTTAAAATTTATTGTAAGGCTTGGTTCAATGCTCCAAAAGCTCATCTTGCACCAAAGCAAGATCTCGTCATTTTTCGTAGTCTGTTAGACCATAAAGAATATGACAACGACATTGAAGAAATAGCCCTGACCGAATTTTCGAACCATTTATAATATTTGAATGCAAAGTTGGTGGGTTTATCGTTTTTTGATACCATTATAACCGATGATGAAAAGTTGATAATGGCTAATAAATTGCTCAGTACCGCAGATGAACCAACAGAGCACGTTGTAAATCCAAAAATAAGGAAAGACAAATTAAAAGAGGTAGTTGATGGATTTGGTTGGTAAATTTACTTACCAAAGAAACATTTACATTCTTTGACCAATTTAAAATAAAAACTGATTTCTAAAGACAACATCCAAGCACGTGGCCTCCAAATAATGACTTACAAGAAGGTTTGAAAATTGTCAAAACTTTAAAAGTAGTTAATCATATGGCTGAGTGTGGTGTTAAATTAATAAACGATTTTAACGACCTTTTGACAAAAGGTGAAGACCAAAAGCAATATGTCCTTCAAGTTGTTAGCAAATGTCGAGCATTATATTCTGACGTTTCAAAAACTACTTTAACAAAAGCTCTAGATTAGATTAGGCAACTATGTAAAGTTATCAACTTATGTACGTACTACCTCTATATCCTATCTGTGTCTGTTTTGTATGTAATATACTTATATACCTGATTTTTATATTTTAAAATAAAAAATGTCATTAGACTTATCAGAATTGCTTGTTTTTTATTAAACTTTAAACTCAACAATATAAAAAAGGGAAATTGATCACCTTATTACAAAATATACTAAGTATGATCCTAGTGATACCAGGTCACGTTTTTGGGCCTAAAGGCTGTTGTAACTCGGGTTGACTTAAAATAACAACAATTATGTATATAATATATAATATCACACCGGATGTGTTGAGGTCAGGAAAATATCCCACTTTTTTTTATGTCTTTTTGTAAAAAAAAATTAACGGTCATATAAATACCGCAATTTTTATTAAATCTTTACTAAAAACGAAGAAATTAGGATTTTAGCCTCTATCGGATCTTCTGAGGACATTAGTTGGTCTTACGGTTTACTTGAGGACATGTCCCCACATTGTAGGTTACGACCATGAAAATTTATGTTGCCGGACCTCTCACAATATTTTGGGATTTTTAGTTGCCGGCGGTAGGAATTTCATGCTTGCCGCAGAAGTTCGTACGT
Source organism: Metopia argyrocephala (assembly GCA_963576795.1). Taxonomy (NCBI): domain Eukaryota; kingdom Metazoa; phylum Arthropoda; class Insecta; order Diptera; family Sarcophagidae; genus Metopia; species Metopia argyrocephala. Next base: position 78,990,713 of record OY756209.1, on the reverse strand, counting down.
TTTTTCTGTTACGTGATGCTAACTTGTTGTTTAGTAAAATTGCTAAAATTTATTTTAAAACTGAAAATTCATAAATTTTCTATTGTAAAACTTAATTTTTCTTATAAAATACATCAAATTAGTTACGCTGTGTAAAAAGCATGTAAAATTTTTGAATGGTGAAGAAATAAATCATAAAAAATTTCGATGTTTTTTGTTTACTGGGTAAAAGAAATATTCCTGAAAATTATTTTCAAAGGAAACCAAGCTTAATTATTAATTTTTAAAAAAAAGAGCAAACTTTACGTCATTTGATTTGGAGAACACATTTTAATTTATATTGAGAATTGTATACATAGTGCTTTAATTTATAAGTTAAAACATTTCTCCCTCAATATCTTAGTTAATTTGATTTGCTAATATTAAAAACTTGTTTTAGAATAAGTTTTGCTTAAATTATTGTTATAAACGAATGAAGTGCCAAATTTTATTATATTGTAATGAAAATTAAGATGCTCTTAAAAGAAAGAATTTTTGATATAAAAAGTACAGGTAAAAAGGCATGTGTCTTGTTTTCTTTACTACTTCATAATTGACCTAGTGATCCAAACTTTTAATACACTAAATTAAAAGTATTTGCGAGATGTTAATTAATACCCATAACTATAATTATGTGAAATACTTACTTACTTACTTAGATGGCCATAACAACCCGTTAACGGGTTTCGGCCTGCCTTAACACTAGTCTCCAGGCGTCTCTGCTAAGCGCGCGCCTTCTCCAGTTGGTCACACCAATTGACGACAGGGCTTCATCAACTTGGTCCTTCCAACGTAAACACGGTCGTCCTCTACGCCGACGTCCAGTGACCTTCGCATCGAAAACTTTTCTCGCTGGAGCGGATTCATCCATCCGAACAATATGGCCGAGCCAGCGTAGCCGCTGGATGTTAATGCGCTGAACAACGCCCGAGGAGCTCATACAGCTCATGGTTGGTTCTAATGCGAAACTCATCGCCATGCCTTCGAGGACCAAAGATCTTACGAAGAACTTTTCTCTCAAATACTCCCAAGACCGCTGCATCGGCACAAGACAGCGTCCATGCTTCCGCACCATAGAGAAGCACCGGAAGAATAAGCGACTTGTAGAGTGTTAATTTCGTCGCACGAGAGAGGTCTCTATTACTAAACTGCCTACTGAGACCGTAGTAGCACCTGTTGGCCAGTGTGATTCTTCGTTTGATCTCCAGACTGACATCATTCTTGCTGGTAATGGCGGTGCCAAGGTAGATAAACTCCTTAACAACATCGAATGTATAGTTGCCGGCTGTAACCTGGGAGCCGATACGTTCAACATCCCTACTCGTCGACAACATGTACTTCGTCTTGCTCTCATTTACCGCCAGACCCATTTTTGCAGACTCCCGTTCAATAGCATTAAAGGCTGCGGTGACATCTCGCTTGGTATGCCCAATGATGTCTATGTCGTCTGCATACGCAAGGAGCTGGACACTTTTGTTAAATATAGTGCCACTTCGATGAATACCCGCCTTTCGCAAAACACTCTCCATGACGAAATTGAAGAGGTCGCAGGATAAGGGATCGCCCTGTCTGAAACCTCGCACGGTATTAAAAGGTTCGGAGAGGTCTTTTCCTACCTTGACGGAGCTGCAGGAGTTGCTAAACGTCATTCTGCACAGTCTTATCAGCTTTGCAGGAATACCGAGCTCAGACATTGCGGCATATACGCGATCTCTTATCGGGCTATCGAACGCTGCCTTATAGTCGACAAAAAGATGGTGTGTGTCGACTTGACTTTCATGGGTCTTCTCCAGGATTTGGCGCAGTGTGAATATCTGGTCAATGGTGGACTTACCAGGTCTGAAGCCGCACTGATAAGGTCCAATCAGTGAGATTGCGAATGGCTTCAGTCGTTCACACAATACGCTCGTAAGAACCTTATATGCGATAGGGAGAAGGCTTATACCCCTGTAGTTGGTGCATATCGTGGGGTCTCCCTTTTTCAGGATGGGACAGAGGGCACTGAGATACCAATCATTGGGCATACTTTCCTCCAGCCATATTCTGCAAATGAGTTGGTGCATGCACCTAACCAGCTCATCGCCTCCATACTTGAAAAGCTCAGCGGGCAGACCATCCGGTCCGGCCGCTTTGTTGCTTCTTAGTCGCTGTATGGCAATTTTGATCTCTTCATAGCTGGGCGACAGGATCTCAACGTCGTCATCATTGATTGGGAGCGGCACAGCATCTCTAGAGGCGGAATTTGTGTCGTCATCGCCTTGCAATAGATTAGAAAAATGCTGTCTCCATAATCTCAGTGTCCCTTGTGCATCTGTAACCAGATTACCATTTTCGTCTCTGCAGGAGGTTGCTCCGGGTTTAAAACCAGTAGTAAGACGCCTTATCTTTTTATAAAAATTTCGAGCATCATGTCTACTCCTGCACATCTCGATTTCCTCACGATCACGCCTTTCTTGCTCCCTTTTCTTTCTTCTAAATAGGCGTCTCTCTTCCCTCCTCTTCTCTCTGTACACCTCCACAGTTGCTCTTGTAGTGGTGGACTGCAACGTTCTTCTGTAGGCGGCATTCTTTGCCGCAGTGGCCTCACGACACTCTTCATCGTACCATTGGTTTCTGCGGGGAGGACGCTCAAAACCAAGGACTGTTTCGGCAGCGTTGCGCAGAGAGTGAGCAATGTGAGACCACTGTCAACCAATACTTTCGAGAGAGGATCGGGTGCAATGGAGCTCATTAGAAAGACGATCGGAAAATGACCTGGCTGTCTCTTGTGATCGCAGCTTTTTGATGTTCAGCTTCCCTCGAACACTAGAACGTGCCATATTCACTGCGCATATGCGCAGTCGCATCTTGGCTGCGACAAGATAATGGTCCGAGTCGACATTTGGACCTCTAAATGTGCGCACGTCTAGTATGCTGGATACATGCCTTCCATCAATCACAATGTGATCGATCTGGTTGTTGGTAGATCGATCAGGAGAGAGCCAGGTGGCCTTATGGATATCGAGATGCTGGAACCTGGTGCTACAAACTACCAAGTTTCGCGCCGCGGCGAAATCGATCAGTCTCAATCCGTTCGGCGAGGTGGAATTATGGAGACTGAACTGTCCGACAGTGGGGCCAAAGATATCCTCACGTCCAACTTTCGCATTGAAATCGCCGAGGACAATTTTGGCGTCATGTGCCGGACACCCATCGTACACTTCCTCGAGCTTTGCGTAGAAAGCATCTTTGGCCACATCATCCTTCTCTTCCGTCGGGGCGTGAACACAAATAAGGCTGATGTTATAAAATTTCGCCTGTATGCGGATCGTAGCAATTCTTTCGTTCACAGGGGTGAACTCCGAGACGTGATGGCGAAGTCTCTTGCTAACTACGAATCCGCAACCAAATTCGTGTTTCTTCTCATGGCAGCTGTAGTAGATGTCACATGTTGCTTGCCTTGTACAACCTTGCCCTATCCATCGCATTTCCTGGATGGCGGTGATGTCAGCCCTACATTTTGTGAGAGCATCCGCCAACTGGATAGAGGCACCTTCCCTATAAAGGGTTCTCACGTTCCAGGTGCATATCCTTAAATCATAGTCCTTAAAACGTTTGCCAAGTTCGTCAACATAAAAGGGGGTCCGTTTAGAGGCTATTGTACTGGTTTTCATTGAATAACATTTTTACGTGGTGGGTTTCAAGCCCTACGCACAACCCAAATTTAAAGTCCAGGGGATTGGACAGTCGCCGCATACATTAGTTCACAAGCTAGCGGGTGCTAGAATGTTATCCAGGAGGGCCACGTGGAGGCTGTATGTCGACTTGAATACAGCGGGAACAAGGATCGTTCTGGAGGCCGCCAGGTTGACCCCAATCAGAGACTTTGCCTTGTCCGAAGTATCCCATCCATCCCAATTATGTGAAATATGTATGTTAAATATGTATGTTAAAAATTTACTATGCCCAATTTTTTATCTAAGTATACACTCAGCTTAATTTAATTAGTCCAAAAATGTTAATTCTTTCGTCTAATTAATTCTATTCTTATTTTTGTAAAAATCGTAACCATTAGTGACTTCGTTAACATCAAATCATTGAACATTTTTGAAATAATATACAATTTCTATATACGACTTGGTATATCTTTGGAATTGAGACTATAAAAATAAATAACACATTAAACAAAAGTTTAAACAATTTTATGAACAAAATAGAGGAAATTTATGAGAAATTTTACCAATAATAGATTAGCAGATATATAAGTAAATTTTTAAGTTCAAACGTTTTGGTGACCTATATCTCATAAACCTGGCTCTGCCGAAAAAGAAATCATTAGTAATACAAATCATTGTAATACCGTCATTATCTTTTCATTTCCATGCATTTTGAACTTTTTTAAGCGTATTACTTTTTTGTGGTGTTGGCATCACTATTCATGCTGACGCATATTTTAGTCTGAAGCAGTGTATACAAAAAAGTTATCTCTTCCAAAGTGTATGTCCACACTCGGCGAGGTGAGTCGGCAACTTTTGTAGTTTGTTGACGATTACGGTGAGGGGAATAAAAGAAGAAAAATACTTGCCCGTTCTCGGCGATTCTTTATATTCCCTCATTCGTTTTTTTCTTTGTAGTTGATTATTTGACATTTCCTTTCATATTTTTTTCGCTTTTTGGTGTACACGTCTTTTTCGTACAATCGCAGCGTTCGTTTTTCTTATGTATTTTCTTTTTTAATAAGTGCAGCGTTGCCAGTTTATGTGTAATTACACAAAAATGGAAGAGAACACTTTTTCTTTACATATTTTTAGATCATAAATTTTTTATATAATTTTGTCTCACCATTATTTCAATTAAGATATCAAATATAAAGAGATATTAAAAATATAAAACGAATTTCAATTTTCAAGAAAAGGATAGAGGAATATTTGCTTCAAGACTTATAAACTCTTTTCATATGATTCACAGCAATCGTATACAATAAACTATAAATTAATAATTAGTTTTGTGTGTATATATTACTATTTTTTACTTCTTTTATTTCTTTCCTTTCTTTTGTAAATTTTGTAAGTATATAGAATTAAATATCTCATAATAAAATATTTGGGGGATTCAAATGGTCGTTTTAAAATCATATATCATAAAACAATAAAACAAAAAAATATTATTGCTGTAAACAACCCGTCATAGTTTAGTATATTATTTTTAAATTTATTTTTTTATTATTTTTTATTTTTCAATTTATGACAAAATGGTAAACATAGGTTGAAAAGTATTATTGTTTTATGACTTTTTTATTCAAAGACCAACAAATTTTTTAAATTATTTTATGATATTATGACAATATGACTTGATAGGACCCAGTTTGAATACCCCAATTATATATTGTACATGTGTAATTCAAAGCTGTAAATATTTTACCAGCTCGCCTCAATAATGACTAAGTGATGCTGAGACAATCAAAATTTGATATGCTAATGATATAAAGGAATGAATAACAATAAAAAAAACAAAAACAAAAAAATTCTTTACGCATTAATAGTAAAAAATTTAGATATTTTCAAGGTGACTTTATCAAAATTTATACCAATTTTAAAATATGTCCACTGGTGAGCTAAAGCAAATATTTTTGGAAATTATTAAACTATAAGTAAATTGCCCTTCAGTGGGGACAACATGCTTTTTTAAATATTAAGAATCATAATGAAATGTAAATTCTTCTGTCCGTATGCAAAAAAATCAAAATAGATTTTAATTCATAATTCAAATGGAAAATAAAGACTGCAAATTTACTTTAGTGGTGTTTTTTCGAAACGAATATAAATATTCCATACAAATTTTTGTTTATATCCGCTTATATAAGCGGTTAATTTTGAAACTGCTTAAAAATTAAGCACATATAAAAATGCTGCCAAATTGACGTTATCTTTTTAAAATTTTATGACATTTCATAAATTAATAGAAGAATAAACGTTGTAAATATGGCTGAGGGGAAGGAATGTAATTATTTTTATATTGTTTGAATTGTTTTTAAAAAAATAATTACATATTTTTTTATAAAAATTGTAAGTAATGCCCAATTTAATTTCTAAAGCATTTATGTCGTTTTTTTCAAAGCAGTTTATCTAAGCGGCTATACGTATCGAAAAAAACACCACTTGTGTAGCATAATGATATTACATTAAAAGAAAATATTTTGTTTATATCAACTGATTTTCATTATTTTCAGCTTATTTTATATGTAACATACCTTAATTTTAGGATAAATTATAAAAATATAAAATATGTCTTATCTTATAAACTTCTTCAAAATTTAAGCGGTGCTCCCGAACTATTTCAAGTACTAGTCCTCATTAGCACTAGTATTCAACTATAAATACTTTAATATTGTTTTGGGCTGTTCCAATAGCTCTAGTAATAACTTTAAGGCTTTATCTCCTACAGGCAAATTTATAAATACACAAAAATTTATTCATATATTAAAATGATTATTATTATATTCTATGTATGAAATATATTTTGGGCAATCTATAAAATTTTGTGTAATTTGTAAGTATTTTTGTGGCATAAATGTCAAATTGTAAGGAAAACAAGCAAAAGAAAACACAAAAATTGCTGAACAACAACAAAAAGTTGGGCAACTAAACTCTTCGAGTGTGGACACGAAGACAAGTTTAAAAGAGAATTGATGAAGAATTGCCCAACTCTTCTCTCCGAGTGTGGACATAGACTAAACAACAATGTAAAAGAAATAAAACACACATTAGTTTCTCTTTGGTTTCTCTTGTTTTGTTACGCTCTTTTCTTTTGTTTTGCCTTTTGCCCTTCCTTCCCGCGTCTGAAAAAATTTTGACAAAATATTTGGATAAGTGTTGAGATGCGCATTCTATATGATTTATATCCTTTGATAGCACCAATAGGATTTACGCGCCTTCCATCAACACGACAAGGAACACCGTTTGCAAAGTGGACACTTCTTCCTTACATTTCTTCCAGTTATATTGCCTAATAGGTTCAACCTCCTTTTAAGTAAAATTTATACAAAACCCATAAAAGACAATGCATTTACAGATATCTAATTAATTTTGGTTTATGTATAGCCAACTTAATAAATCGGGAACAGTCTGATAAACGGCATATACAACAGGGTTGTCCATCCATTGATAAATGGTGTCAATTTTTGATTTATGTCTCGGCAAATCATATACTTTAGCAATTTCATCTTTCTAAAAGAAAATTTCATTGTTTTTTTTTTAAGTTTAAATTTTTGTATACTTACAAATATTTTCATACACCTTTTCTTCTTGGTTTGTATAAAACATTTTTTATGCATGCCGCCAAAAATGATGCTGTTTTTATTGTTACCAAGTTTGTTTGGATGACAAAGGCCTATTAGACGGGCATACTTGTCTGCATACATGCATACCAAAACTCACTGTCTAATAGCATGTATTTCGAGAGTGTCAGACATGAACGTTGGTTTTCAAAAATTTTTGATTTTCTGAGTCTCTCGCATACCAACATACTCGTCTAATAACGTGTTCGTCGTACTTTATATAAAAAAAATTCTGTTTGCTTGTTGTCGCTGCTGTGTGTTCGTCGGAAATTTAAAAAAAATGGCATTTACTAATATTATTTTCTGGGAAGAGTTTATTGAGAAATATAAAAGCTTCCCACAATTGTGGCAAATAAAATCAGATTTGTACCACAACAAAAGCCGCTACAACCTTCCGTTTCATTGACATGTTTTCCCTTCAAAAATTTTTGTGTACTGAAGTACGATGGCAGCGTTCGATAGTGTAATAGCAAAACCAAAAGTATGCGATCATACATGTATGCAGACAAATATGCCTGTCTAAAGCTCTGTTCAGACGGTTGTTAGATCTACCAATATTGTCAGAGCTGGCAATATGCTGACAATAACCTTACAATGAAAAATTGTCAGCACTAAATAAATTGTCTGTTTACACGATTGTAATAAAATTGTTAGAAAACTTACAATTTAATTGTCAGACAATTTTCTGACAATAACTGTTTCTGACAACGTTTGCAGAAAAAAAATTGTCAGTTCACACGGTAGTCAGATGTTCTATGTAGTAAAAATGTTCAACTTAATTAACAGACTAAACTTATTGTAAAATGTGTGTGAGAGAATTCGGAAATTGTGATATAAGTACATATTTTATTAATTAAATTTAAATATACATATAAATTATGGATGTTTTTTTTTTGACAATGATGCCGTTGTCAGGTGTTAATATTCTCGCATCTGACAATGCCTGACAATGATATGACAATAACAAAGAAATGCGTTTACACGGTTGCCAGATGTCTGGCAATATTGTCAGTTTTTCCAATGTTCTGACAATGTTTTATCTAGCAATGTTGAAACAGAAAAATTGTAAGTTCACATGATTGTAAGAAAATTTCTTTACATTTTTCTAACAATATTGTCAGATCTGACAACCGTCTGTACATAGCTTAACACCTGACAACGGCATCATTGTCAGAAAAAAAAAACATCCATAATTTATATGTATATTTAAATTTAATTTATAAAATATGTACTTATATCACAATTTCCGAATTCTCTCACACACATTTTACAATAAGTTTAGTCTGTTAATTAAGGTGAACATTTTTACTGCATAGAAAATCTGACTACCGTGTGAACTGACAATTTTTTTTCTGCAAACGTTGTCAGAAACAGTTATTGTCAGAAAATTGTCTGACAATTAAATTGTAAGTTTTCTAACAGTTTTATTACAATCGTGTAAACAGACTATTTATTTAGTGCTGACAATTTTTCATTGTAAGGTTATTGTCAGCATATTGCCAGTTCTGACAATATTGGTAGATCTAACAACCGTCTGAACAGAGCTTAAGGGTCGTACCTGAATTAAAGCGTACGATGTAAATTTTTTGTCAAAATTGTTTCATGCCCATACAATTTGTATGAGAGCTACCGGAATACGTCGCGTATGTACATTATTGATTTCAAAAATCCAAGTTTGACAGTGCGTACAAAGAAAAAATTAAAATAAAAATCAAAAAAATAATAAATAATAGTATTTGTTTGAAATTTTTTTCTAATACAAACAAAGGAAAAAACTTGACAGAACAATATTTTTGTTTTTCTTTATTTATCTGTTTTTTATTAATGGCGTATTTCGGTAATACGGACGTATACAAATTATACTTTTTATTTGTACGCTTTAATTCAGGTACGGCCCTAAGAATATTATATTATATTTACAAATTTGTATTTATAATGTACTTATATAAAAAAATTTCATGTGTAAACCGGCATTAAATCATTTTTAACACCCCGTTTACATAAGACGTCTATTTGGTACATAATATACAAAGATTTTTGCTTTAACAATTTGCGTATAAAAAATTACAAATCATAACAATCAGTGAAAATTTTTCTTTAAAGAAGAAATCGCCAGAGAATTAAATTTACAGGAACATAAAGGCGTTCATCAAATTGTTCCCGGTTCATGATGTTCGATAAAGTTATTGAGAAGATTGACTTACCTTAAGTTAAAGTTTACTTGTAATAACAAAAAGCAAATAATCTGTCTGATAAAATGCTACCTTTAACTAACGGCAAGTTGTAATAATGGGCCTTAAGGTAGAATTAGCCACACGTAACGTAGCGTATCTTAACGTTGACGAGTCAGCTGATCATTTATTTTACATGCAAAGTAATGGCAGCGCTTACCGAATAAAAAAATGTAACGTAACGGCTCGTATCAATCTGTAGAAAATAGAAATTCTCTACGTTTCTACGGAACATTTGCAAACAGCTGGTTTATTTAGGCTTGCCAAACTTCCTTTTTTAAGCAGTAAGGGTAATTTTTTTTTGTTCAATGTACTTATTTATGCATAACACCTAAAAAAGTACGCTAATGTACTTTTTTAATCTTTTTTTTTTTTTTTTTTTGTTATGAACACTTGGAACTCACATAAATAATATTAAAGAACATTTGCCACCAAAGTACTATAATTTTAAAAAGGTCTATGTTTTAAGTCTCAATTCAAAAATTGTATTTCGTAATTCTACAGAAGTTATTGAATAATTTTTTGTCAATACAATTAACATGGATCTACCGTTTGATGAATTTATTTATTTCATTTTAATTTAATTTTCCACTAAATTTAGTGGTAGTGGAAAAAAATTGTGTATTATCGACTCTAATATAATGCAATAAATTTCCACTACCACTAAAATGGTTTAATTTAGAGGTTAATTATTTCCATCTGCATTTAGTGGAGGCTGCAATATCGTTTCAGGACAGTTTAGACGATAATACCTTATAAATTCAATGCAATAAACCCAACTCTCATTTAATTAAAATTACATATTTACTGAAAAAGTATTAAAAGGAAATGTATCGAATTGTTAAATAGAAGATTGTTTCAAAATTTTGAAAAGAAGTGGTATGTTTATATTGGCTATACCGCATTCAAATGCGGCATCTGACAGAACATTCAGTTTGATTTTGCCCTTTTGGAAGAAGGAAATGAACATACAAACTTTTAATAGAAAGTTTGTAATGTGAATTGATATTTGAAACTAATTTTAACACACTTGTGCCAAGTTTTACAATTTTCTTACATTGGCAAAAATGGCATTGTAAACCAAGTTCAAAAAAACTAGTAAGTATGTATTTGTTAAAGTTTTTACAAATACATGAATGTTTATAAAATATACAATACATATTTCTATGCAATACTTGTCAAATTCAAGTAACCTAAAATACTTTTTATGAATACGAGCATAAAATTTATTTTTAAATTTATACCAAATTTTTTTACATTTGAAAAGTTGAATAGTATAGACTAGAATTTAAAAAAAAAATCCGAATAATTTTGGGCTATTACTTTGTTATAAACGATGGTTACGGTCTTATTATTTGTATTATTATTTGCCATTGTATTTTTCCTAATGAATTTTAAAAAAAAATTTTCAATAAAAATCCAATGTATTTTTTTTTACTAAAATGTACGTTTTTTTTCCCTCAATGTACTTTTTTCAATTCATTATTTGGCAACCCTACATTTATTATACAAATTTTCAGCAAGAATGTTAAGCTATGTACAGACGGTTGTCAGATCGGACAATATTGTTAGAAAAATGTACAGAAATTTTCTTACAATTATGTGAACTTACAATTTTTCTGTTTCAACATTGCTAGATAAAACATTGTCAGAGCATTGGAAAAACTGACAATATTGCCAGACATCTGGCAACCGTGTAAACGCATTTCTTTGTTATTGTCATATCATTGTCAGGCATTGTCAGATGCGAGAATATTAACACCTGACAACGGCATCATTGTCAGAAAAAAAACATCCATAATTTATATGTATATTTAAATTTAATTAATAAAATATGTACTTATATCACAATTTCCGAATTCTCTCACACACATTTTACAATAAGTTTAGTCTGTTAATTAAGTTGAACATTTTTACTACATAGAAAATCTGACTACCGTGTGAACTGACAATTTTTTTTCTGCAAACGTTGTCAGAAACAGTTAAGGTAGAATTAGCCAAACGTAACGTAGCGTATCTTAACGTTGACGAGTCAGCTGATCATTTATTTTACATGCAAAGTAATGGCAGCGCTTACCGAATAAAAAATGTAACGTAACGGCACGTATCAATCTGTAGAAAATAGAAATTCTCTACGTTTTTACGGGACATTTGCAAACAGCTGGTTTATTTAGGCTTGCCAAACGTCCTTTTTTAAGCAGTAAGGGTAATTTTGATTTGTTCAATGTACTTATTTCTGCATAACACCTAAAAAGGTACGCTAATGTACTTTTTTTAATCTTTTGTATTTCTTTTTTGTTCTGAACACTTGAAACTAACATATATAATATTAAAGTACATTTGCCACCAAATTACTATAATTTTAAAAAGGTCTATGTTTTAAGTCTCAATTCAAAAATTTTATTTCGTAATTCTACAGAAGTTATTGAATAATTTTTTGTCAATACAATTAACATGGATCTACCGTTTGATGAATTTATTTATTTCATTTTAATTTAATTTTCCACTAAATTTAGTGGTAGTGAAAAAATAGTGCATTATCGCCTCTAATATAACGCACTAAATTTTCACTACCACTAAAATGGTTTAATTTAGAGGTTAATTATTTCCATCTGCATTTAGTGGAGGCTGCAATATCGTTTAAGGACACTTTAGAAGATAATACTTTACGTATATTTATAGAAAAAATATTATGACATTCTATCAGTATTTTAAAAATAAAAGTCTTACGGCAGTTTTTTTTACGTCTACACGGTTGTTTAAAAATCAAATCAAAGTGAATTGAAAGAATAAAATGCACGTATACGTCCGCACAAACTTTACATACATTGTGAATACATTAAACATAAATAAAAAATTAAATAAAAGCGCATCTCTGATCTAATGAAATGTGATTTTCTTAAAAATTAAAAAAACAAAGCGAGCCTTACTACTGTCAAAATTTCCTCCGTATTTTCTCTCAATGTCGTACGTTCTCATTACATATAAAGTTTACACGATACTATTCATTCTCTTCTACACAAAAATTTGACATGTATGTATTACCGTCTAAACCCGCCTTTAGTTGTAGAGGAAACGATAATGCATTATAAATTCAATGCAATAAACCCAACTCTCATTTAATTAAAATTATTTACTGAAAAAGTATGAAAAGAAAATGAATAGAATTGTTAAATAATAGATTGTTTCAAAATTTTGAAAAGAATTTGTATGTTTATATTGTCTATACCCCATTCAAGTGCCGCGTCTGAAATAACATTCAGTTCGAGTTTTGCCCTTTTGGAAGAAGGAAATGAACAAACAAACTTTTAATAGAAAGTTTGGAATGTGAATTGATATTTGAAACTAATTTTAACACACTTGTGCCAAGTGTGTTTTACAATTTTCTTACATTGGCAAAAATGGCATTGTAAACCAAGTTCAAAAAAACTGGTAAGTATGTATTTGTAAAAGTTTTTACAAATACATGAATGTATATAAAATATACAATACATATTTCTATGCAAGACATGGGCCCTGGGTTCGACTCCAGGCTCTGACATCTTCAAAAAAAGAAATATGAAAAAAATATTTCTTTCGGCGACTACCTCTCAGCAGTCTTCTGGCAAAAGCTCTGAGAGTAACTAATTGCCATGAACAAGCTTCTCAAGTCTGTCGTTCGGAGTCGACATTAAACTGTAGGTCCCGGTAGTCATGGATAAAAATTGACACACACAACATGAGTGCTGCGAGAAGCTAGGCCGTAATCCTGACACAGGATTGTAAAGGCCAGTTATGTATGTATGTATGTATTTCTATGCAATACTTGTTAAATAAATCCTCAATAAAACTAAAATACTTTTTATGAATACGGGCATAAAATTTATTTTTAAATTTATACCAAATTATTTTACATTTGAAAAGTTGAATAATATAGACTAGAATTTAAAAATAAAAATCCGAATAATTTTGGGCTATTACTTTGTTGTAAACAATGGTTTCGATCTTATTATTTGTATTATTATTTGCCATTTTATTTTTCCTAATGAATTTTAAAAAAAGTTTTCAATAAAAATCCAATGTACTCTTTTACTAAAATGTACGTTTTTTTCCCTCAATGTACTTTTTTCGATTCAATATATGGCAACCCTACATTTATTATACACATTTTCAGCATGAGTATTACAAAGAAAAGCAAAAATATTAATAGGAAACAAATTTAAGAAATTTTTAGTAAATTAAAAAACTGTAGCCCAACACACAAATCCGCATCCATATTTATTTATTTGACTTTTAATTATTTGAAAAAAACTATTAAGTACACACTATAAACAAATTACTATTTCACAATATATTTTCTGTTTTGTTTTGTTGTTGTTTATCTCCAAAACATATGACACGTTTTTAAATGTTCTATAAGTGCATTTACGTTTCTACGTTAGGGGACGTTACATTACGATACAGCAACGTTTGGCTAACCAGGCCTTTATTGTCAGAAAATTGTCTGACAATTAAATTGTAAGTTTTCTAACAATTTTATTACAATCGTGTAAACAGACAATTTATTTAGTGCTGACAATTTTTCATTGTAAGGTTATTGTCAGCATATTGCCAGCTCTGACAATATTGGTAGATCTAACAACCGTCTGAACAGAGCTTTACAAAGAAAAACAAAAATATTAATAAGAAAGAAATTTAAGAAATGTTTAGCAAATTAAAAAACTGTAGCCCAACACACAAATCCGCATCCATATTTATTTATTTGACTTTTAATTATTTGAAAAAAACTATTAAGTACACACTATAAACAAATTACTATTTCACAATATATTTTCTGTTTTGTTTTTTTGTTAGTTGTTTATGTCCAAAACATATGACACGTTTTTAAATGTTCTATAAGTGCACTTACGTTTCTACGTTAGGGGACGTTACATTACGATACAGCAACGTTTGGCTAACCAGGCCTTTAGTCATTCTGGTACGTGATGAAAAACGATTTCGTTCGGAATTGAAAGCGTCTGTATTTTTAAAGTCATATAAGATTTGTCTGCTTTAATATTTTTTTAATTTAAATAATCAAGGAAGTAGCTTCAATATTCCTTTAAGCAATGGGTAAAAAAGGAATTCCAAATATTTGCAGATATGAAAATTATACCAACTTAAAATTTCAGTTGATTTAAATTTCGATCAAAATTGTTTTCCATCACCTACCAGAATGTCATTCCTTTGATCATTTTTTAGTGGCTGCAATGGATGTGACGAGTGGTGCACATGACGATTACAAAAATTTTACCGAAAAGGCGGCTAAACATTTAACCATTACTACTGTTAGAAGTGTAAGAAAGAACATCACACTGCAAACGGATTCCTTGTGATGCCGATGGAAAAAGCGCAAATGTGCTGTATTAGCAATAGACCGGGAAAAGATTTAAATACTAATGTAATGTTTCCATACTAAAATGAAATAAATGCTGCACCTGTAAAAGTTTGTTGTAACCTGAATTGTAATTTTAATCAATAAAATTGTTTATGCAAATGATAGATACAATAATTACTTTAATTGTAATAAGAATACCATATTTTACAAAAGAATAAATAATTTACAAAATATTTAAAAAATTTATCAATTTTAAAGACTTTATTCCATCAAAATGTTTACGCAAATGATAAATTAAACCATAACTATTTTATTTCACAAAGTATATTTCAAATGTACATTATTACAGGGGAATATCTGGATGGTAAGCAATATGTAGTTTTCTTTCGTTGTTTAAGAATTATTTAATAATAATGCTATCTAAAAATAAAGAAACATTCTGCCTGGCCAGTTATATCATCTTAAGGCCCTTATACTTCCAACATACCTATATAAATAATATATAATAAACCACCATATTGTGGAAATTGACATCCAGAGAAATTGTAGTAATGCAAATTGCTTGTTCATTTTGGCAGCTTAATACTTCCTTAAATTTAAATAGATTATGGGTACTCGTACGTTCTGAAATGCATGTAGATATCGCTCATTTGCGAGAAGAGTGGCATAACTCAAAAAACAAATTTTTATGTGTATATTATTATTTAATTTAATATAAATTTATTATTTTTAAGGAAAACATTAATCGGTTCTTTTCAGAACCAAAATTCTTTTAGAAGAGATAATTTTATTTATATAACTGAAATACCTGTATGCAGAGTGGGCAAACAAACAAAACATTTCGCAAAAGTTACAACAAAGTCATACACTTTTCAAAATTTTTTTAATAGTATTGTACAAGAGCAAAACCAAAACAAATACTTTCTAAATGAGAAAGAGCGCAAATGAAACAATTAGCTTTTCGCTTTTGTGCTTGCTTTGTTATTATGTCATATTCGTATAATTTGCTCTTTTTCTCTTCTCATCTTCTTTCCTTTTTCTTCTCATTCTTTTTTTTTTTTTGTTGTACCTACGCACATTTGAGTTATTGTATTGTTATTGAGTTATTGTATTGTAAAACAAAAATAATCAGGGTTGTCGTAGAATCCCAGTCAGAATTGTCATTTATCAGAAATGAAAATCGATTCTGATTTCAATTGGTGTCATGAAACCGTGTGGATTTTTGCTTTATTCGAAAACAAACAAAACCCATAATCGAATCAGCTGTTTTTGCTTTGTTTACATTTTTTTTAGAAATATTTTATCAAAAAATTTTTCTTTTGGTGTTGAACATATTTTATAAAGAAATTTAAATTATACGGAACTAAAAATGGTAGAGGCTGTCGTTTTATTTTTATTAATGGAGGAAGAATCGAATGAAAAAATTAAACGAAAGATATTGAGAGATTACAGCAATCCCTTGGAACTTCCGGAGGTAGCGTAAGTACATATTGCAACAAAGTACGAGAAGTTGAATTGTATGAAATACTATTAAAGATTCGTAAGTCAATACCGTGTGAATAAAGAAGCATTCCAAATGTTGATGAGCATTGTTGAGATTCACTTGCCTCCGTCATATATTTTGTGTGTTATTCAGCTAGCAACAACATTACGATCTTTGGCAGAAGGCAGTTATCAAAAGTCAATTGGAAACAATTCTACCGTTAGTTTAGGCCGGAGTACGGTGTTAATTGTGTTGGCCAATGTAATGGATGTTTTCCATTCCGTCCATATCTTTTGTATAAAAATAAATTTTTGTTAAATAATAGTGTCACATTTAAGAAATTTAAACATTTTAACTTCTTCCATCCGTTGGAATCTTTGCTGGGTGGTCCAGCACTGTTTAAAGACTGTGTAAGTTCCTGCCAGCCTTATCTCTGTAAGTTCCTGCCAGCCTTATCTCGTTTTGTATAACCCCTTGCGATATCTTCGTGTTCCTCCATAAATGTTACAAATATCCCATTTTGAGTTATATTGTATTTCTATGTTTTCCCCTACACACATAAATATATTTTATATAAAATGAAATTTAAATTAATTTTACTTGCATTGTGCAGCAAAATACGTTTAACCGCCTACAACAAAAATCAAAACAAATGTGTTTCTGACAGCTGAAAACTGATCGGATTGTTTCTGACAAAAAACCGATAAAATCAGATTCGATGACACCAAATTCTGACAACAATTCTGATTCGAATATAAAACCGGTATCATCTGTTTCTGTGACACCAAAATGAGAATTCGGTCGGTTTCAATTCTGATTCTGATAATAATCAGATTCTACAACAACCTTGAATATACAAAATTAAATGGGACAATCTTTTTCACCGTTTCTGTTTTACTCATTGCAAAGAATACAACAAAATGAGATCAACAGTTCAGTTTTGTTTATTTTCCTATTCTGCCTGTATGACATAAAATCTGTTTTTTTTTTACTTTTTCAAACCAAATTATGATAATATGTGATTACCTTCGCTACACATAAGTAGTTCCTTAAAAAAAGCTTCTTCCTTTTGATTTGTTCAAACTTTTATTATATAAAAAAAACTAGCTTCAAGTAATAGAAATAAAAACTAAAACTAGTATAATCCGGTATCTAATGAAAAACGATTTCGATCGAAATTGTCTGTACTTTCCAAGTCATATAAAACTTGGGGGTTACTCTCTATTGCGATGCGAAAGAAAAGTGGTGCCAAATCAAACAATTGGTACTCTGTATCGCGTTTTCGTATTTTCCTTCCGCATCTGTTTTTTTTTTTTTCGAAATACTGGCATCACCGTACTTTGCAATACGAAAGCGCATGTCAAAATTGTTTATTATGCTATAAACACAACAAAGGCTATCGAACACCGAACACACGACTACAAAAATCGCTGGCTACAAAAGTAGCCAAGTAGCCAGCTACTTAATTATAATAACGACTACAGCTACAAAAAAAAACATCTGTTTTGACACGTTGAACATAACCTAAACAAAATATAACAAACTTATTTTTTGTAAGTGAAATTGTGAGGAAATAAAAAACAACAAATGTCTGAAGAAAACTTATAAAAATTTAAGAAACTAAAAAGGCAATTAAATAATAAATTAAAAATGAAATAAAAACTGATGTAAATAAATGAAATAAGTAAATGAAAACTAAACAAAAAATGTAAACAAATGATTTTCAGTGGTGCAACTTAAATTTTTTTCGCATTTTTAATGCATATATTTCATATATTGCGTTTTTTAAACACCTTTTTCATGCATCTTATTGTATTGGCAACACTAAACTGTTTATTGTCGCCAAGAAAAATAGAAATTAGCCTAAGTTGGCTACGGGCTACAAAAGTAGTCGTGTGTTCGGTAGTCGTGTAGCCGTTAAAATAATTATTCTCATATGCACACATGTATTCTATTTTTGACAGATTGTAGTCGATGGTCCGTAGCCTTTGTTGTGTTTATAGCATTAAGAACAAATATCTTGCGCTAACAACATATCAATCGCATAGGAAACGCATCATGTAAGTAAGCACAAAAAAAATTTTATATTTATATCTAAATTGTTATTTTTTTAGGGAAAAGCCGAAAAAATTGCAAACACAGCAAAGACAGTTTGAAGTCTTAGTTGAGTTTATGGTGCAACATAATGAATTGGCCAAGGGACAGATGCAGTGTGGAAATGCCAAGCAACGCTCCAACAATTTATGGACAAAACTGGCGGATAATTTAAATTCTAATGGGCCTCCTGTAAGAGATATAGCTGGTTGGAAAAAAGTAATGTATTTTTATATAAATTGTAAAATTAACAGTTCAAATATATATCTATATATACATTTTCTTATAGGTTTGGTCGGATCTAAAAACCCACACAAAGGTTAAGATGCGCAAAAATAAGACGAGCATTTCCAGCACAGGTGGTGGCGCTTTCGTCTTTGGAGGAACAGGTAATAAATCTTCTTCATATGGATGAAGCCGTCAATGGGCTGCCAACGTCAACATGTTTTGGCACAAGCAGTCATGATGTTATACAAAATAAAGAGCCTACCGAAGATATATTACCACAAGAAAATGAAAACAGTTTAAACGAATCAGCTCACGCTGCCAAACGTAGCCATTTAGACGAAAGCTTACATATAGGCAAACGTACCCGGCTGGTAAATCAAAAAGATAGGGATAATCTGTTGAAGACACAGGTGGAAAATCAAGGGATATTCCACTAGGAATCTACCAAACTTTTACGCGACATTAGAAATTCCTTGAAAGAATTGGTGCGATATACCAGAAAAAATTTGGAATTTAAGGAAAAAAAATTCCAATTTAAAAAAGAATATAAGCTCGAAAAACAAAAAATTGAAAAAGAAAAGCTCGAGCTAAAAAAGAAAATGTTAGAATTGAAAACGCAAAAAAATACGTGATATTTTTATTGTGATGTACTTATAATTAGTTGAATTTATTATTTTGTTATTTATTTTTATGTTAATAGTTGTTTTTGTATTTTTATAAGTTTTTACTTTTGCACACGAAGTGTTTTTTTGTTTTAATTTATGTTTTTATAGGAATAAGTGCAATTTTTTTGTGATAACTGAATTTTTTTGTGATAACTGAATTTTAAGATCTCAAATAGCTATAAATAAAATTTAAAGCTTTAGGTTGTAAGTTTTTTTTATTAATATAATGAATTTATGTTTTTTTTTATAAATAGTTTTTATAAATAAAAGTTATGTTGTTGAAATCAAATTGTTTCTAATATTATTTCTTATTTCTTTAGCAATAGTTGTTTGGTCACCGTTTGTATTTCTATCAACAGACGTTTCAATTTCATTTAGACTTTCTATATCAGCAATCTCATGTGTTGGCAGTGGTACATCAAAATTACTACAAATGTTGTGCAGCGCACAGCAAACGTTCATAATTTGAACAACTCTTTCTGGTGCATAGTGCAACTCTCTGGCTGCTAACAAGCATCGAAATCGGCCTTTTAAAACACCAAACGTTCTCTCAATTACGGACCTTCCTTTACAAAACTGTTTATTATAAAATGACTCAGGGGTGTTTTCCACTGCGTTTCTGTATGGAGTTAGTAGCCAAGGTTCCAGGGGGTAGCCCGAATCGCCTTTTAGAGTATTATAAAAAGTAAGAAAAAAACTATTAGAATTTTCTTGAGATAATTACCAATCAGCCAAAATACCTTTTCTCCTCTTTCGAAACGTTCTTTTAATTTTTGCTTTGCATTAGAAAGGGCCCAAATATGAGAATCATGGCTTGCACCACCGTATCGACAATCAATAAATCTAATTATCATTTTGTGATCACATATCTAAAAATTTAATATCAATAAATTTGTATTTAATAATCTAAATGCATACATAAAGACTCACATACCACCATAGCGTTCATACTGTGTTTTAATTTTCTGTTGAAGTATAAATGTTCATTCCTGGCTGGTCGAATCATCTGTATATGGGTTCCATCCCTTGCACCAATCACCTCAGGAATTCCACATGTACGGAAAAATCCTCTTTTAATTTCATTCTCCTCTTCCACAGTCATCTCAAATTTTATGTGCTTGGGAAAGAGTATTCGCTCAATCACAACACAAACTTCTTGTAAGCATCGCGACATAGATTGCTGCGATAATCCTAGGAAATGGTCTTGCCCAATTTGATGTTGATATCCACCTTGACCAAGCACTTTTAAAGCAGCTGCCAATTTTATTGCATTTGGAATTGCTGTGGATCTCTTTGTAGCAATGAGGTCGTGTTGAATAGTATGGATCTCTTTGTAGCAATGAGGTCGTGTTGAATAGTATTTAACACATACATGAACGCATCTTTATTTAATCTAAAGTTTTGTATAAAGCTGCAAAAAGGAATGTTTCATAACATTTTCCACATTTTACCTACTTCTTTTTTCTTATCTGTGGCTATTTAGGGAGAGTATATCGGATCTCTCTCTCAGAATTCTAGTAACACGTTCAACCTGTTCATCTTCTTCCTCAAACCATAACGCTACCGAATCCATCACTATTTATTTTATTTTTAACAAAACACCCGAACTTCACAAAACAAAGAATTTTTTAAATGATTTTTTGACATTTCCTTTTTTCTTTCTTGGCTTTTTTTATTTTTTGGCTACAGTGTTGCCCCTTTTTCAAATTATTTTCGAAAGCGTTTGCGCAAGCGTTAGAGAGTACCAAATTGCACACTTAACGCATTTACCTTTCGCATCGAACTTGCTTACGCATCGCAATAGAGAGTAACCCCCCTTATCTATTTGAATTTAAACAATCAAGGAAATAGTTTCAATAGTTCTTTAAGTAATCAGTAAAAAAGGGATTTAAAAATCTTTGCAGATTTGGAAGCTGTAACAGTTTAGAATTTCAGTTAATTTCATTTTCGATCTACATAAATCGTATTCCATCACTTATCAGAATAAAACATTTAAAACAGACTTAAATTTTTTAAGAAAAATTGGTTATTTTGGCCATATAGGTATCAGCTGCATCAAATCTTTTTAAAATTGTCAATCCTTGTTCTTTGCTGGTAATACCTAAACATATATGAATTAGTTAATTGTATAAATTTTTATTAAATGAAAAATGTACACACCTTCAATATATATACCATGTTAGCATTTAAAGGAAACAGAAGATCTTTAGTAATTGCTATTATATCTTTTATATTTACTTTTGCTATGTTGCCAAAATCTATAAACATAATAAAGATATCGTTTTTTTTTAATAAAAACAACAAAAATTATTTTTCGCCATGTACGCAAATGCATACATTCAATATAATATGAAATGTATTGCTTATGGGGATAAGCAAAATCGTTGTCCATCACATACGAGATTGCAACATTTAAGACAAACTTAATTTTTTAAAGAAAAACTGATTATTTTTGCAATGTATGTAGGTATCAGCTTCATCTAGTCTTTTTAAAATTGTCAATCCCAATTTCCTGACGAGTCTATTAAGCCAAGACGAAATGGCCATAGAGACATGCTTATCACCATAAGCAATGCATTTCATATTATATTGAAGCTTAAAATATTTATGTATATGAAACTTAGGTGTATGGCCATTTTTTGGTGCTCTTTCACTAGTCCAATATTCACCAACTTGTGCTTCCCGCTCCAATAAAAACCAAAATTTTTTTTTGCACATTGCGTTGTACAACGTAAATAAGCAAAACTTCAAAGTCTTTTCATTTTGAACGGCGTTAAACAAATGACAAAAACCGATATTAGCCGACACGCGTTTTTATCGACGTTTTAGACGGGATTTTAAAGAAGAAGTACGGCAACACAGTTGTCGAAATTTTTTTCTAAAATTTAAGAAAAAACATACTTCTAACTAGTCTACCGATATCGGGGTATATATATATTGTAAAACAGATATGGAGGTATCGATTGATAATAAAAAAAAAACGAAAAAATTGTCCTTAACCTACCGTGTCCCCATAACATCCTAGACGTCCAAGAAAAGGTTGAGCCCAGACCTCAATGTATTCAAATGTCCCCAGGCTATCCGATGGAACGAAAAACTGACCTCAACACATATATATATTTCTTTAAGAACAACATTACCTTTCTTTTGAGATATTAATCGTGTTTCTATTACTTACGGTTCTGGATTTATGGCTCCATATGCCAGCCTTTTGGCCAAAAATTGTGATTTTTTCAAACTTTGATCGACGAGCGGCACGGGTTAACGCCTTTTAATCGAACTAAAATTTCGGCTATCGTTTTGTGGGGTCCAGACGAACATTTTTCTGAAATTTTTTTCCCCCATATAAGATTTGGTCACCCTACTGAACACGTCCCGAAATAAAATGCAACCCTTCCATTTACGTGTTTAACGAAGTGTTTAAATTTAAAACATCTCATTTGAGATGTTTAACAAAACAAGTCAATGTATGGTAAAACATCTCAAAATTGACGTGTTTAAGGCTTAAACACGATTGAGATGTTAAACACGTTAGGTGTGAACATAGTATTAGTTTCTTTTTGGTTTCTCTTGTTTTGTTACGCTCTTTTCTTTTGTTTTGCCTTTTGCCCTTCCTTCCCGCGTCTGATAAATTTTTTTTTAAATATTTGGATAAGTGTTGAGATGCGCATTCTATATGATTTATATTCTTTGCTATAATTTATTTAATGCTTTGATGGAAAATATTTGCTGGACTGACATTATACCTATTGTATAATGGCGTAGGGGATACACCATTATAAAATAGTAAAAAAAGGGGGTTAAGAATATATAATGTATATAGGGTTAAATAAATAGGCAACAAACCAAATATTCTTTCTGAAATAGGTATATTCATATACATATGTATATAAGGTTGTACAATACATGAATTGAGTGATGTAGATATTTAATTATATACAGTGTAGTTATAATTAAATTATTTTATGGAAATACATACATATTCACCGAAGAAAAGGGGAGGGATTGATTCCAAACCTCAAGTTTTCAATGTGTTGTTCTAAAGATGGTCGAACGGTCCTTAATTGCCAAATTGCCTTCCAGATGTTGATGTTTTCCGTTCTGATGTTTACAAGCAAGTGATCAAGAATAAATCAAGACAAAAAAATTAAAGTTATCTTGTCCGAACAAAATGACAAGTATTCGTTACTTGAACATATGAAAGTCAATTGGGCAATCATGAACATAGTAAATTTACATTAGATAATAAAGTAATAATCTCACTATATACATATTTAAATTTCAATAATAGCGGTTAATAAATAACAATTTCAAATTCATATAATTCATTTTTATCCAATATAAAAGGTTCGATACATATATAATCGTATATACATATGTATATATAAAAAAAATTTATTAAAGTTTGGCAAATTTTAAATTGGACATGCCGCCGCCTCAGCAAAAGGAAGCTTTTTCATGACCAGAACTCAGAATGGTGGCCAGAGATCGGATGGCATCGATGATGGCTTTCTGATTTTCTGCTAATTTAGATGTTGATGGTTGCTTATTATTGAGGTTTGATGGCTGGTCACGACTGGAGCTTGAAGGTTGTGTTGAGATAGGTTTGATTTTCTCTGATTGTTCTTCTTTACGATGACGTTGAGCAGGTTGATGATGATGATGACGATGACCATATCGTTGTCGTCGGCGATGACGCAATTCTTTTGTATGAATTCCTCTAGTACTGGTGTGTAGTAGGGTGTGATGACACCTACCACATTTACTACAAGTATCTATTGAGTGACACGGTCTAAGGTCATGGCTACTGGCAAGGCAATTACTGCAATAACCAAACTTTTCCACTACATCTTCTCTTTTTTCGACAGTCATCCTTAAGAACTTATAGCATACGCGAAGAGGGTGCGGAATTTTACAAAGTGCGCATACAAATTGATAATTATTGTGGTTGTTCTTTGAGCAGATTTTACAATTTCGGGGACACCTAGAGACAAAAAAGACAACAATAATTAAGAAATGATAAAGGTGGTTTACTTGGTGATAATAAATGTGTGAAATGAATGTGATAAATGAGAATTATATGAGTTATAAGAGTAAAATTAACTTATCTGTTGTGTTGAAAATGAAGAAATGGGTTAAAGTTCAATAATTAAGATAAGTAAAAAAAAAATGAGATTATTTTTTTTTTATTATAAAATAGGGATCAAATCAGTCTTCTGACTTCTCTAGCTCCAATTTTGTTAAAGATCTTTCCATTTGTGATGCTTGGGAAGAAATTTGAGATAATCAACCCATCCTAAACGAAATTCGCAGGGTATCGCCTTTAACTTTTGCCGGTCATTGTCGTCAAAATTGTTCTCAAACTTCAGTTTTGGGGGAGACAGTAGTAGAACATTTATGGGTAATTTCTTGGCCTTCCAACTTATCGATTCTGTGAGACCGTCTGATGTGGCATAAATATCTTCAGAGGATCTGGGATGAGAAATAATCGAAGGTAATCTGAATATTAATTATTATTAACCGGGTTCCAATCGGCTGATGCTAATGAATGAAACTTATAAAAATGGGGTATTAATTTTCGATATTTATCGACTTTACTACCGGATATATAATAGGGGCTGGGTATGAAGATAATCAGTAATAAGTCGAAATGGGTTAAAAGTTAGAGTAAATAACGAAATGTAATACAATAGATCCTCGACAAATGGGTTGTCCATCCACATCGATTTTATTATCAATAGAGTTAAAAAGGGGCTATGTATAGCACTAGATGTGAGTATCTAGTAAAATAAATGATAATAAACCGAAATTACGTGGGCAAAGAAACAAAATATCCGCGTCAAATAATTATACTCTTTAAGACGCAACGTTTCATTTAATTCGTACCAACGCGACGCAATAGGTTAATAAATATACATATTAGTAAACAGAAAAAATTAGTTAGTAACATTTAATTATCATAATCGAATAAAACTATTTTACCAATTTTCCTGTAAAAAATTGTTAATAATTAAGGGTATATAGGTTATGAAAATTCTGTGTTCATAAAAGGAATGATTGAAATGAAAGATATAGAGTTCATTAATCTCATTTTACTCTTCCCTTTAGGAATTTCATCAATGTGACCATAGGTAATAGTAAAAATTACAGTATGGTAAAAAATTTATGTTTGTTCCTAATGATGGTGAATTTGATCATTAATTATGCTGATGTATATGAGGGTGTGTGTATGTGTGTGTGTGTGAATAAAAGTAAATTTAAATAATGGTTACCTGTTCTTGTCCATCATTTCTCAATAAAAAATTTGTTTAATCTCCATTTTAAAACGTTGAATATTTTCTAATTGTCTGATTTTTCCTTTTTTTTTGAATTTTCCAAATTTTATATACTTTTTTCTTTTCGTTTCAAAATATTAATAATTATTTCAAGATTTTCTTTTCTGTTATTCTTAAATAAGTAAAGTAACCGATTGTCAGGTTCTCCTTCACCTGATCATAAATATAATTAATAAATTATAAAATAGTAGTTTATCAGATTCTATTTTATAATTGCTATATTTTGATGTTGTTTATATAATTTTCGCTTTTTCTGTTTTTGTTTTCCTTTAAACTTCTTTTGTTTTGCTTGTTATATTTTTTCCTTTTCTTTTTATATGCACATTAAATGCTTTTCAAAGTTTTAGAGAACAGAGTACATATAAGCCAAAATATAGAGCACGAAGTAATGGAAAATATAAGTTCCAAAGGAATTCTGTTGTTTGTTTGATCTTCGTTAAATACAACAAATGACAAATTTCCAATCGTATGTTCGTCAAATAGAATCTTATTTTCGAAGCAAATTTATAAAATACAAAAAAATTGTTTTTTTTTTCTGATTGTTCTAATTTGGCAAAAATGTCTGTTGGGTTCTTAAATATGTGTATGTATATCGTCGTTTGACAAGTAAAACTCACTAAGTGTAGTTAGACCACGTAGCACTTAGTGAGTTTTACCTGTCAACCGACGATATAATCTATGTGTATATAGTACAATAGGTCTATATAAATATAGATGTGTGCATGTACATTTCGAATACATATGTACATGTATATTATATTCTTTAATTTATTTCTTTTTTCAATTTGAAATTACGGTATATTTAAATGTAACCACTTTTTCCCATTCCCGTTAAATTGAATATATTGTACATATTTAGATAATAAGAAATAATAATTGCTTTTGAGTTTCTGTAACAACTGTAAAAATCCTTTTCTGGAATACTTGCAATAACTATTGATTCTCCGCTGGTTTTTCTTTCCGTTACTTCTGTTTGTTGTTGGTGTGTTTTTTAAACAAATGTAAAGCAGTTTACCTTTCTTTCTTACACTGCTCGACAGTAAAATTGGTACACCTGTTATAAACCAAATTTTTTTAAAAAATGTTCTCTTTTTTTTTTTCTTTTTTTCATATGTTATGTTTTTTATTGAATTTTGTTTATGTTTTATTGTCTATATTTTCAATATAACGTTTTAAGTATAGTAAATGTGTTTGTTCATTTACACATATAAATTTTACTGGAATGTTTTTCTTTTATATGTATGTATATTAAATTTTTCATGAAAAAAAGGGTTTTTTTTCTTAATTAAATTAAAATCAAAATGCTGTCGTTTCTTAACACATGAAATTGTAATTGCAATTTTCAAGAATATTAATTTCCTACCACATTTTTCAACTTGGGTATTTATCACTTTATTTTTATTTTGTTTTTTAACAAATTCCAAATTTTAATTTTTAACTAATATTCTTCTTTTTTATTTTTTTATGAGTATTTTACCGCTCCAATGTTTTATTATTATATTGGTTTTTTTTTCAATAATTTTTTGAAATTACTTTTATGTTTGTAAAGATATTAATTTTAACAATTTCTGAAAATTTTTAAATTATCATTTTTTGTTGCTAATTTATTTTCTCTTATTTCACTTCGAACGACATTATTTCTTTTTTTTTTTTTTTGACAGTTATATTTTCAAGGTTTTTGTTCTGTTCTTTTACTTTGTTTTTCTTACAGCTTTGATATTCTGTATATTTCTCTTGTTATGTTTTCTTTTTTCATATGTAAATATATCTATATGCATATATGTATATACTTATATACGTATGTAATTTTTTTCTTTTTCTTTTTTTCTATTGCACTTTTAAGAAAAAATTATCTGGTTAATGTTGTTACATTTAATACGTGTATGTACATATGTATATAATTTATGAAAATTCTAATTGCTTCTTGGATAAATGTTTCATATGTACATATCGATATGTTTAAATATCATAGATATATGTATATTCATCTTCCTTCGTTCATTTATGTATGTATGTATGTATAAATGTATTCTTGCACTTTATTACGTTTAATTTAGGTATTCTGTGTATTATTAATTTAGGTATTTTGTTCAATCAAGTTGATCCAACGAACCCCCTTTTATGTTGACGAACTTGGAAAACGTTTTAAGGACTATGATTTAAGGATATGCACCTGGAATGTGATAACCCTTTATAGGGAAGGTGCCTCTATCCAATTGGCGAATGCTCTCATGAAATGTAGGGCTGACATCACCGCCATCGAGGAAATGCGATGGATAGGACAAGGTTGTACGAGGCAAGCAAAATGTGACATCTACTACAGCTGCCATGAGAAGAGACGCGAATTTGGCTGCGGATTCGTAGTAAGTAGTAGTGTGGGCTTGTTTATGAGCCCAGGTGGGGTTTTATCCCGTTTTCTTTATTAAAATAAAAAGGCCAATTGTTGCACTTAAATTAACACTTTTTATTTTCAGCCTCTTGCTGTTTAATAAAAAAAAGGGTTTACAGCTTCTTGCTGTGACAAATAAGCAACCGTTTGCTTTGAGGTTTGTTTAAAGACTCTCAACTTAAAATTACAATAAAGTTACAAAAAAAATATATTGAAAAAAAAGGATCAAATCTCAAGTAAAAGAAAGAGAAAGAACAAACTAATAATACCCCAAAATAATGGGTTTTTTGTGCATGAATACACGGAGCGAATTCATATAAACAAAGTAAACTAACGTATAGTAATTAATGAAAGAAAATAGAAATATAAGGTTAAATTTAAGTGAAAGAAATATAAAGAATTATAAGTTAAATTTAAATAAAAGAAAATATAAAGAATTATAAAATAAATTTAAATGAAAAAAGATATAAAGAATTATAAATTAAATTTAAATGAAAAAAAATATAAAGAATTATAAAGTTAAATTTAAATGAGAAAAAATATAAACAATTATAAATTAAATTTAAATGAAAGAAAATATATAAATTGTTGAAGTCACTTCAACATACTCCCGGGCGCGGATGGCAGGAACAATTTTTCCACGGACCTGAAACCATCCAACCGAAAATGGTAAGATAGGCAAGGGGTCCGTCATCGAGAGGGGCTTCAATTTTCGGCAAGAAAACCTTTGCTGCAAAATCACCGGCAAGTATACCATCAACTTCGCGGCAGGTATTAAAAAATGGATGAGCAAGGGGTTGGTACTGCTTGAAATGTGTTACAATGGCCGGGTCCGTTATGGCGAGAGGAACTTGAAAGTCTAAAGCATCTTTAATAATCAAATTTAAGCGTCTCGTCTCCTCTGGTTTATGTGGGTGTGTTGGTTCTAATGTAAACCATGCACAGGATTCACCAGCCTTGTTGGTCCTTGATTCGAACTCTGGCAATAATTGAGCGACGCTTCGTAACAAATAAGATTTTTCTGCGTTGGGGTCAACATAGAAATTGGTGAACATTTTCTGACCTTTATAATTTAGGTTGATGCGTACTAGAGGAGGCTGACTTGGCCACTTAGTTCGTGTTCTTGTTAAGTGGCTTGATTTTTTCTCAGGTGGAGAATGGTCCGCTGTCAAATTGAGAGCAGTAAAAGCCGTATGTAGAGGGCGATTCGCAGTTGGTGATGCTACAGTGAAAGTTGCGTTTGCTAGCTCAGTTGACTCGGGAGCTTCCGCATTGGACTCTAAATTCTCTGTATCATCCCATGGCTCGTATTCTTCCTCAAAACTGGACGAATAGGGGTCTCTAGTATCTCGATGAAGCATTGAGTGATGTCGAGCATTGCATAATTTGTTCGGAGCGACCTCTACTTCACAACGATTACGTGACGAGCACCAGTGCCTAGTATGCTCGTTAGATAGGCAATTAAGACACCATCCTTTGTTGATGATGCTAGTCCTCTTAGTGTTTATACCGGCTGAACGGAAGACCTTACAGTACTTCAGGGGATGGTTCTTGTTGCAGAAGTGACATTTTAGTTTTCCCGTCGTCTATATAAAGAAAAAAAGAGAAAAGAAATACACACAGAAAAATAAAATACCCAGTGCAATTGAAATAATATCTAAATTTGTTTAAGGTGGAAATTTTTACGTCGGTTTGTTTACTGAGATTTCATTGTAGATGTATGACTTTCCTCAGTTGAATTGCCTGTAGGCAAGATACACAACTTGACCACTGGCCGGATAATAGTGCCCGTTTTGGTTTGTAGTGTGACTACTCTTACTTTACCGTCGCTTCCAAAAATGACGTTGGTGACTCTACCGAGAAGCCATTCTGTTGGAGGTAAGGTATCGTCCTTGATTACCACAATATCATTTATCTTTATGTTTTCGCGTTCGGTTTTCCATTTGAAGCGACGTTGAAGTTCGGTTATATATTCCGATTTCCAGCGACGTGCAAAAATGTGTTGTAGTGCTTTCAATCGCTGCCAGCGTTTTAAAAATTGAATTTCTTCAGGCGGAGGTTCTATCGGAGCTTCTGGTAATGCAGTTATAGGTGCTCCTCGCAAAAGGTGACCAGGTGTCAGGGGTAAAAGTTCATTTGGGTTTTCAGTGATGGATGAGAGTGGTCTCGAGTTGAGTACAGCCTCGATGCGTACGAGTAATGTAGTGAACTCCTCAAAGGTAAATGACAGATGTGAGGTGATCCTTTTCAAGTGGGACTTCATACTTCTAACTGCAGCCTCCCAGAGGCCACCCATATGAGGTGCATACGGCGGTATGAACGACCAAGTGAAGCCCAGAGTGCCGTATTTGTCGATTAAAGACTTCTCAGTGGATTTCAAAAACTCATTGTGACCTTTTAAAAGTCTATAACTTGCTCCCAGAAAGTTTCGGCCATTATCCGAATACATGGTTTTCGGGAGACCCCGTCGACCCGTGAACCGGTCGAAACAAGCAAGAAAAGCATCAGTGGAAAGATCCGAGCAAGTTTCTAAATGTACTGCTCTTGTAGAGAAGCAGACGAAAACTGCTGCATATCCTTTCAGTATTTTGGCATTTCTGAGGGATGAGGACTTGATGTTAAAGGGACCAGCGAAGTCGACCCCCGTGTAAGTGAAGGGTAAAGAGAAGTTTACACGCTCAGGGGGGAGTGCGGCCATGATTTGATGCTGGAACTGGTGTTTGTAAATGGTGCATGTCTTGCAGTTTCGTATGCATTTTCGTACAAGATTTTTAAGCCTGGGAATATAAAATGCTTGTCGAATAGCTCGCAGCATGATATGGTGTTCAGAATGCAGAAGAATTAAATGGGTAAAATTTACCAGCAGTTTCGCGAGGTGAGACCCCTCTGGAATTATGACCGGGTGCCTCTCATTGTAACTCAATCCTGAATTTACTAGTCTGCCACCGACTCGCAGAAGGTCGTCCTTGTCGATAAACGGATTAAGGTTGAGTAATCTGCTTTTGTGACTAACTGGTCTCATTTTCTTTAAGCATTCGTATTCGCGATAAAAATATGCCTTTTGCGTTAACGAAAGAAGTCGAGTTTTCATAGCGCTTATTTCCTGCGTAGTAATAAATTTTTCGGTAGAGAAGGGTCTTTTCAGCAGTCGGTTGATAAAACGCATTCGATAACAAAGTACACGTAGAGCTCGTGGGTAAGAGGAGAATTCTTCAAGTACATCAATACAGCTTATATCTAGATGAAGACTTATTGAGGTTTTCGACTCCAAATCAGTAGGATCAAAAGACCTTGGTGACGGCCAAGCAGACATAGGCAATTGAAGCCAGGTAGGCCCATGCCACCATAGATGATTGCTTGCTAATTCTTGAGGTGTGCAACCGCGAGTTCCGATATCAGCAGGATTTTCTTCAGTTTTAATATGCTTCCAGTGTTTAGCATTAGCAATGTTAATGATCTGGGTCACACGATTTGCAACAAATGTTTTCAACGTATGTGGTGGTTTCTGTAACCATCCTAAAACAATTGAAGAGTCTGTCCATAAGAATAACTCGTAGGGTAAGTGAAGATTCGTAACCATACCCCTAATAAGTTTAGACAGTAATAAAGCTCCGCATAATTCGAGCTTGGGAATTGTAGTTTTCTTAATCGGAGCTACTCTTGTCTTTGCTGCTAACAAATGGGTTTTGAATTCAGTTTCTGGGTTTTCTGATCGAATATAGACAGCGGCACAATATCCTTGCTCGGAGGCGTCGCAAAAGCCGTGTATTTGGATACTACACTGTGGGGAAAAGTCTATCCATCTAGGGATTTGAATTTGAGAAACAAATGGCAAGTTCTTTAGAAAAGAGTTCCATTTTACCAACAAATGTGGAGATATCCCTTCATCCCAGTCGGATTTTTCCTTCCACAATTCTTGCATTAAGGTTTTAGATACTATTATTATTGGACCCAACCAACCAAGTGGGTCAAATAATCTTGCAATTACAGACAAAATTTTTCTTTTCGTGAAAGACGGGGTAGTCTCAATTGGCTCTATGGCGTAGTAAAATTTGTCTGTTAATGCGTTCCAGCGTATTCCTAAAGTTTTAACCATACTGGAATCGCTAAATTTCATAAAATCTTCGTCTAGAAGATCTTCACGGGGCAAATGTTGTAGTAGGGTATGATTGTTTGCTGTCATTTTCTTGAGAGGAAATCCGGCAGATCTCAAAGCCTTGATAAGCTCGTCTTGCTTAAGCTTGGCTTCTTCAATAGAATGCCCTCCCGACAAAATATCGTCGACGTATACTTCGTGTCTTAAAATTGTTGATGCCTTCGGAAACAAGTTTTGGCAGTCTTCCCCCAATGCGAGCAGAGTCCTTATCGCCAAATATGGGGCGCAATTTACTCCAAAGGTTACAGTTTTTAACTGGAACGTATTTACTGGGCCTTCTACATTATTGCGGAATAGAATTTGTTGATACGGTCGATCCAATTTATCCACTAAAATTTGTCGGTACATTTTTTGTACGTCACCAGTAAACACGTAGCGGTAGTATCGCCATCGAAGCACGAGCTGCATTAAGTCAGCCTGTAAGGCTGGCCCTTGATGAAGGACGTCGTTCAACGAAAAACCACTTGCTGTCTTCTTCGATGCGTTGAATACCACTCTGACTTTAGTGGATTTACTTTCAGGCTTGATAACCGCGTGATGGGGTAGAAAAAATGCAGCCACCTTCTCAGTTTTAGCTTCATAATATGATGTTGGCTCCATATGGTCTAGATCTAGGTATTCCTTTAAAACTTCGTCATATTTGACCTTTAACTCTGGTGTTTTGCACAATTTCTTTTCCATTTGGTGGTATTGTGCCAGCGCCATGGCTCGGGAGGGACCCAAAAAAATCTCATGTGGGTATTGCTCTTTGAATGGTAGTCGCACAACGTAGCGCCCATCAGCTCGCCTAACTGTAGTACGTTTGAAAAAATCTTCACAAAAAAGGTCACTGTCGGACATTAATTTTCCCCTTTCAGCTTCTTCAATCTCCCAGAACTGCTTTAGTTGCTCGTGTAGTGTTAAATCATCTGAGGGGTGTATCACAGTGTGGAAAGACTGTATGTTAGTAGTGGGTTCAGGTCCCATCAAGTACCATCCGAAGTGAGATTCTCGCGCTTCGAAATTGTTATCAATATTCATTCGAACCCCATTAAGATTTATAAATGGCAGATAGTCGCTACCAATAATCATTTCAATTGCAGCTGGTTTATAGAAATAGGGATCAGCCAGTTCCAGGTCCTTAAAACTTTCTAAGTTTTGTATTGAGATACGTCGTGAAGGCATAAAGTGTGCCAGTGTCGGCACCACTATAGTTTGCATTCTTATCTCGAAATTTGAAATTCTAGATTTTACGGTTATATAGCATCGTCCTTTAGAGCATCCAACCACCGTGTCACCAAACCCAGAAATTTTGCTTTGATAAGGCTCTAAAGGAATTGACAAATTTTGTTGAACACGTTTCAGTAGAAAACTTCTTGTAGAACCTGTGTCGATTAATGCGCGTACAGTAAACGTTTCACCTAAATGCTCTACATGCACCAAAGCCGTGGGCAAAATAGTTGTACCGCTATGTTGTGTCAAGTTAACTTGCACACACTCGACATTACTTCCACTAGTAGAGGCACTTCGCACCAAATTATTATTTAAAGAAGTAGCATGGCGTTGAGCTCCAGACACAGATGGTTTTTCATTCTTACGATGATGTTGTGTCAACATTGTTTGCCTAGGTGGCCCTCCTTTTGGCGGGTCATGTTCCATATGTAACATCGTGTGATGTCGCTTGTTGCATCTCAGGCAGCTACTGGCACTAGGACATTTCGTTCGAAAATGATGCGGGGAAAAACAGTTCGCACAAATTTTATTCGAATATACGTATTTAATTCGATCGTTGATAGATAAGTTCTTAAATTCTTTACAAAATCTTAGGGGATGACTTTGCTTACATTTCTTGCAGCTTATTTTATTGTTGTCTGGTTCTGCTGTAGAGTAAAAAACTTGTGGCTTTGAGTTATGAGTATCACGGCCCGAAGACTTCCTCAAGCTACTAAACGTCTCTAATGTTTCTATTCGTTCAGATAAAAATATGTTTAATTGCTCCCAAGTAGGCAATTCCTTATGATCTGTAAGCGAGCTTTCCCAGTCACGCGAGGTCTCTTCGGGAAGCTTTGATGTGCAAATATGCATAAGAAATGGGTCATTACTTGTCACTTCTACTTTGAATGATTTAATAATGGATAACGAGTCGTTGACTGTATTCTGAAGCAGTCGTAAAAATTTTAATGTTTCATTTTGAGGACCCTGTATGCCATAAATTCTTTTTATTTGGTTATAAATCAAAATGCGTTTGTTTTCATACCGAGCTGTCAACGCCTGCCAAGCTAATTCAAAATTATAATCTACCAATTCATAATCTTTAATGAGTTGGTAGGCCTCCCCCCTCGTCTTGCTGTGTAAATAATATAATTTGTGGGCTGGAGCAACGGTAGGCTCATTACCAACCACAGCCATAAACATATCCCTGAATGCTGGCCATTTATCGAAACCTCCTTCAAAAATCTTTATTTCGATCGCAGGGAGTTTAATTGCTGGACGACAATCCACTGAAGTTTTTTGATGGGGAACTTTTTCTTTTAGCAGGGTTTTTATCTTTGCCTTCACCAGCTGGTACTGTTCGCAAGCTTCTTCGTATTTGTTTGTAACCTCTTCTACCTTTTCATCTTCTTCTTTCACCTTATCCTCCTCAGCGCTGAAATCATCAAAGGCCTCTAACATCTTGGACCATCTGCGTTCTAATTCAGTCTGCTTCACGTCTAAAAATTCATTTGTGAGGTCCTCCGGTGAAAGTTTTCCAAAGGCTACACAAAACCGAGACACCTGTTGAATAGCAGCTTTGCATCTTTTACTTGTAGCCATTTTTTTTTTCTTAATTAAAACCCAAATGAAATTAATAAATACCCGACTTACGATTGACACGGATTCGCTTCAAAATAATGCAGTAGAAGGGCTGAAGAATTTACTTTTATTAATGACAACGGTAACCAAAAATACAAGAAGATTTATTACCACTTGTAACCAAACATTCATCAATATTTTCATTTATCTATTTATTTTGTATTCTTATTTAGGATACAGTCTGCAGTCTTCCAATAAAAATACCTACGGTGTCATTTAGTTATCAATTACAACGATTATTTACTAATAACGATTATTTACTAATAAATCAATCAAAATATGTATTGTACGTGGGCAACGGTAGGCCGCAAGGATACAAATTTTCTCTAATTGTATATATATGTTTATAGATGGCAACGATAGGCCGCAACAAACACCATTTATTATTTGAATTAAAATATGTATTATACATGGGCAACGGTAGGCCGCATTGATACAAATTTTCTCTAATTGTATATATATGTTTATAGATGGCAACGATAGGCCGCAACAAACACCATTTATTATTTGAATTAAAATATGTATTATACATGGGCAACGGTAGGCCGCATTGATACAAATTTTCTAAGTGTGTAAATATGTTTCTCGATGGCAACGATAGGCCACAACAAACCTCAGTTATTAATTGAATTAAAAAAAAAATTTATTATACATTGGCAACGGTAGGCCGCATTGATAAAAATTTTCCTCTAAGTGTGTAGATATGTTTTTCGATGGCAACGATAGGCCGCAACAAATCTCAATCATTAAATGAATTAAAAGATATATCAAACATGGGCAACGATAGGCCGCATTGATACAAACTTTCTCTAATGTACAAATATGTCTTCCAACGGCAACGATAGGCCGCAACAAACCTCATTCGTTAAATGAATTAAAAAATGTATCATGCATGGGCAACGGTAGGCCGCACCGATACAAATTTTCTCTAAGTGTAAAATTATATAGTTTCCAATGGCAGCGGTAGGCCACATGAAAACAATTTCATCAGAATTATCCGAAAATTTTAAATTATGTTGGTAACGAGAGGCCGCAATGACACCAAACTTTTCCAAATGTATACGTACACAATTTTCAATAGTCACTGTAAGACGCAACAAACCTTACTCATGAGTACAAACGTTGCATATAGAGTTTTAATTTTCACAGACGGACAAACGTTTGTACCAAAACCAAATTTTCACAAAATAAAAAATTATAATTCTCCACTCACCGTATATTTCGGGCTGAAATCGTACTTGCTTTTCCTATTCATCGACATTATCAATTCTTACTCCCAATAATATAAAACTTTTGCCGGCTTCCTAAGTGTCTGTTGTTGTTGTTGTTCTCCTTTGTCCGTCTGATTCTTTTTTACAGCAGCTACAATGTCTATACACACACACGTATTATTTCACGAAACAATATTGCATAAAAACTATTATATTTACCTTTCACACTCAAATATTCAATTAATTCAATTAATTAATCAATAAAAATAAAACACTTTACTTTTTTCTTTCAACTTGTTCACTTTAATAAAATTATGGTAAAATGAACACAGTTTGAAATGCACTGCAGATGTGTAAAATGTGTTTTGCAATCTGTCAAACTGTGGAACGTAATTGCATTAAATTTTATGTACATACACAACGTATATGCTATCCTTTTTTCTCCTTTGTATATTAACGTTGTATGTTCTTGAATATTGTCTATTGCTTACCCGCTGTTATACTGATGTGTAAATATATGTGTGTGAATGTGCGTTTTATTTCTTTTATTTATTACCAGTGATGGCACTATGGTACAATTTTAAATTATAGTGTACTTTTTCCGTATGTGTATGTATATTAAATGAATTATATTATTATAAAATTTTAGCCACTTTTATGAGATTTTTAAATTTCTCTTCCCTTTTTTCATTTTAATATTTAATCAATTGCACTGAATAAATTAAATTTCTGTACATACCCAATTATCTTCTTTTTAGTTATTGGTGATCTTGTTGATGTTGAGATTTCTTCCTTCACTTCCAGAATTATAATGTGTAATTATAATTGTTGCTGTGGAGTAGCAAATACCTTCACATCTGAAGTGTTGTTGCAAAAAAAAAGCAGGAACCCGTTGACTGGTAGACCACCTTCTTGTTGTTCTTTTTTACCGTTGGACTGTAGCTTACGGTACCAAATTATTTTTTGTTATGCTGATAGCTCAACCTTGAAAATTTTAATTGTGGTTTTTTTCCTATTCTAGGCCTTCCTAGAATTTTATCGAAGGACCAAAATGTGGGCTTGTTTATGAGCCCAGGTGGGGTTTTATCCCGTTTTCTTTATTAAAATAAAAAGGCCAATTGTTGCACTTAAATTAACACTTTTTATTTTCAGCCTCTTGCTGTTTAATAAAAAAAAGGGTTTACAGCTTCTTGCTGTGACAAATAAGCAACCGTTTGCTTTGAGGTTTGTTTAAAGACTCTCAACTTAAAATTACAATAAAGTTACAAAAAAAATATATTGAAAAAAAAGGATCAAATCTCAAGTAAAAGAAAGAGAAAGAACAAACTAATAATACCCCAAAATAATGGGTTTTTTGTGCATGAATACACGGAGCGAATTCATATAAACAAAGTAAACTAACGTATAGTAATTAATGAAAGAAAATAGAAATATAAGGTTAAATTTAAGTGAAAGAAATATAAAGAATTATAAGTTAAATTTAAATAAAAGAAAATATAAAGAATTATAAAATAAATTTAAATGAAAAAAGATATAAAGAATTATAAATTAAATTTAAATGAAAAAAAATATAAAGAATTATAAAGTTAAATTTAAATGAGAAAAAATATAAACAATTATAAATTAAATTTAAATGAAAGAAAATATATAAATTGTTGAAGTCACTTCAACAAGTAGACTTCGCCATCTTGTCTCGGAGTTGACCCCCGTGAACGAAAGAATTGCTACGATCCGAATGAAGACAAAGTTTTATAATATCAGCCTTATTTGCGTGCTTTCTACGCAAAGCTCAAGGATGTATACGACAGGTGTCCGGCACATGACGCCAAAATTTTCCTCTGCGATTTCAATGCGAAAGTTGAACGTGAAGGTATCTTTGGCCCCACTGTCGGACAGTTCAGTCTCCATTATTCCACCTCGCCGAACGGCATGAGACTGATCGATTTCGCCGCGGCACGAAACATGGTAGTCTGTAGCACCAGGTTCCAGCATCTCGATATCCATAAGGGCACCTGGCTCTGTCTCGATCGATCTACCAACAACCAGATCGATCGCATTGTGATTGATGGAAGGCATGTATCCAGCATACTAGACGTGCGCACATTTAGAGGTCCAAATGTCGACTCCAACCATTATCTTGTCGCAGCCGAGATGAGACTGCGTATATGCGCGTCGAATACGACACGTTCTAGTTTTCAAGGGAAGCTGGACATCAAAAAGCTGCGATCACAAGAGACAGCCAGGTCGTTTTCCGATCGTCTTTGTAACGAGCTCAATTGCATCCCATCTTCTCTCGAAAGTATTGGTGGACAGTGGTCTTACATCTCCCACTCTCTGCGCAACGCTGCCGAAACAGTTCTTGGTTTTGAGCGTCCTCCCCGCAGAAACCAATGGTACGATGAAGAGTGCCGTGAGGCCACTGCAGCAAAGAACACTGCCTATAGACGAACATTGCAGTCCACCACTACAAGAGCAACGGTGGAGGTATATAGAGAGAAGAGGAGTGAAGAGAGACGCCTATTTAGAAAGAAGAAGAGAGAGCAAGAAAGGCGTGATCGTGAGGAAATCGGGATGTGCAGGAGTAGAAATGATGCTTGAAATTTTTATAAAAAGATAAGGCGTCTTACTACTGGTTTTAAGCCCGGAGCAACCTCCTGCAGAGACGAACATGGTAACCTGGTTACAGATGCACAAGGAACACTAAGATTATGGAGACAGCACTTCTCTAATCTACTACAGGGCGAAGGCGACACAAATTTTGCCTCTAGAGATGCTGTACCAGACCCAATCATTAACGACGACGTCGAGATCCCGTCCCCCAGACATGAAGACCTCAAGGTTGCCATATGGCGATTGAAGAACAACAAAGCAGCTGGACCTGATGGTTTGCCAGCTCAACTCTTCAAGTATGGAGGCGATGAGTTGGTTAGGTGCATGCACCAGCTCATTTGCAGAATATGGCCGGAGGAAAGTATGCCCAACGATTGGAATCATAGTGCCCTCTGTCCCACACTGAAAAAGGGAGACCCCACGATATGCACCAACTACAGGGGTATAAGCCTCCTCCCTATCGCATATAAGGTTCTTACGAGCGTATTGTGTGAACGACTGAAGCCATTCACCATCTCACTGATTGGACCTTATCAGTGCGGCTTCAGACCTGGTAAGTCCACCATTGACCAGATATTCACACTGCGCCAAATCCTGGAGAAGACCCATGAAAGTCAAGTCGACACTCACCATCTTTTTGTCCACTATAAGGCAGCGTTCGATAGCCCAATAAGGGATCACGTTTATGCCGCAATGTCTGAGCTCGGTATACCTGCTAAGCTGATAAGGCTATGCAGGATGACGCTGAGCAACTCCTGCAGCTCCGTCAAGGTAGGAAGGGACCTCTCCAAGCCTTTTAGTACCGTGCGATGTTTCAGACAAGGCGATCCCTTATCCTGTGACCTCTTCAACTTCGTCATGGAGAGTG
This sequence comes from Metopia argyrocephala, assembly GCA_963576795.1. NCBI lineage: Eukaryota > Metazoa > Arthropoda > Insecta > Diptera > Sarcophagidae > Metopia > Metopia argyrocephala. Next base: position 78,950,922 of record OY756209.1, on the reverse strand, counting down.
TTTTGCGAAAGGCGGGTGTACATCGTAATGAACTATTTTTAATAAAAGTGTCCAGCTCCTTGCGTATGCCGACGACATAGACATCATTGGGCATGCCAAACGAGATATCACCGCAGCCTTTAATGCTATTGAACGCGAGTCTGCCAAAATGGGTCTGGCGGTAAATGAGAGCAAGATGAAGTACATCTTGTCGACGAGTAGGGACGTTGAACGTATCAGCTCTCAGGTTACAGCCGGCAACTATACATTCGATGTGGTCAAGGAATTTATTTACCTTGGAACCGCCATTACCAGCAAGAATGATGTCTGGAATTACACTGGCCAACAGGTGCTACTACGGTCTCGGTATACAGTTTAGTAACAGAGACCTCTCTCGTGCGACGGAGTTAACACTCTACAAGTCGCTTATTCTTCCGGTGCTTCTCTATGGTGCGGAAGCATGGACGCTGTCTTATGCCGATGCAGCCGTCCTGGGAGTGTTTGAGAGAAAAGTTCTTCGCAAGATCTTTGGTCCACTGAAGCAAGGCGATGAGTTTCGCATTAGGACCAACTATGAGCTGTATAAGCTCCTCGGCGACGTAGACGTTGTCCAGCGCATTAACATCCAGCGGCTGCGCTGGCTCGGCCATGTTGTTCGGATGGAAGAATCTGCTCCAGCGAAAAAGGTTTTCGATGCGAAGGTTACTGGACGTCGGCGTAGAGGACGTCCATGTTTACGTTGGAAAGACCAGGTAGAGGGAGTCCTGTCATCAATTGGTGACAGAGACTAGTGTTGAGGCAGGCCGAAACCCGTTAACGGGTTGTTATGGCCAGCTAAGTAAGTAAGTAAGAATCTAGTGATATTGATGACATATGTGATATGTTTGCCGATTATAATGATAAAAATATATATCCTTATTCGATTCCTTCAAATCAAGTAATATCTCTTCCTACTTTACATGAAAGTGATATTTTGCTGTCCTTAAAGAAGCTGAAGATGTCCTTTAGTCCCGGTCCTGATGGTGTTCCAAATTGTATTTTAAGTCGATGTGCTGAGTCATGTGTCACACCGTTATCTCTGTTATTTAATGCCTCTAATAAATATGGTTATTTTCCTGCGTGTTGGAAGGATTCGTATATTGTACCGCTTTTTAAATCTGGTAACAGATCTAATATAACAAATTATAGAGGCATTGGTAAGCTGAGTTCTATGCCAAAACTATTTGAGAAGCTAATTGCTGATTTTCTTCGCCATCATACCTCATCGTTATTATCACCTTATCAACATGGGTTTAGGAAAGGCTGTTCAACAATAACTAATGTTCTACAATTAACAACTGTAGTTAGTGCTGTTTTTACTGAAGGAAAGCAAACTGATGTGATTTATACTGATTTCAGTAAAGCATTTGATAAGGTAAACCATAGACTACTTCTGAATAAACTTGATTCGCTGGGAGTTACTCAGATTGGCTTAAATTGGATGAGTTCATATTTGATGGGTAGGAAACAAACAGTACGAGTGCATAATAACCTTTCTAAGTTTATTTATGTTCACTCCGGTGTTCCCCAAGGCAGCCATATTGGTCCACTCTTATTTTCTTTATTTGGTAATGATCTTCCAAATGTTATTAACTTTGCCCATATCTTAATGTATGCTAATGATGTGAAGATGTTTCAATCGTATACAAATTATACTGAACAACTTTTTTTTATGGTGGCAATACAACATGATAGAATTGAATATTAAAAAATGCAAATACATGAGTTTCCCCTTTTGCATTTTTTCTCTCCCTTCAAAGAACCTGATATTCACATTTCTGTCGCGTTTGTATTAGTCTGTGCTAAAGACATTGTTATTATGGCTAATTGACTATAAGGTGCATTAGACAGACCAAGTGAGCTACTTTTTTTTTTATATGATTTGTGAAGAGACTTGTAAATTTTTTCTTTGTTTTATATGAATTGTTTTTGTTTCCAAACTTTTAGCTGTGGTTTTTTTTGGCAATCTTTTACCAGTGTTGCCAAAACTTTAAAAAATATTCCACCAGATTGCACTTAAAAAACAGAAGTTTGTAATGAAATTAGTTGTAAAACCATAAAAATAATACTTTTTAATTACGTATGAATCAATTGTATCAATAGCGATATAAAAAACGTTGTTTTATTTCTAAATCTTTTTAAGACTCAATTATGCCATCGTATATGTATTTTAGTACTTCAGCTACAAACAAATAACTAGGCTAATTTTAAATTAATTACATTTTTAATTTTTATTTCAATTTAGTTTAAAGTGACAAAAATTGCTATTTTAGATATGTTTAAGTAAATACTAGGGAGGCGGCGAGGGGTAAAGAAATGAGTACACTCTATTTTGTACTGCAATACGCTTTACTCTCTCATTCGTGATTACACACATACATACACATAATTATAAATAATATACATGACGCCAAAAAAGAATTGTATTGTCTGAACTGCGTAGATAGTCCAAAGCAGAATAAATCAAAATCTTAAAAAAAAGAATCTCTACGTGTGAACACAGACTAAGCTTACAAACATTCTATGATTGTTGCTTTGTGCTTGTTATCTTTACTGGTATACATTTTTTTAATGAAACTATCGATAATCCAATATAAACAAATATATCGATACCTTACCATATGTGGTATTGTGCGTAAATTCCTATTTGTTGTATAACATCCTTAAGATTTTTGTTAGAGCTGTTAGATATGTTTTACAAATTTTCGCCAGCCTTGAGGAGTATTAGTCAAGGATTATTTTACCATAATTTAGAATTAAAAAAATCCCTATTATGCTATCCAGTCCGCTGCACAAGTTTTTTTAACAAACGTAAGTATACCGTTTTTTAAGTATTAGCACGCTTTTTTTTTCATCAAAATTATCTGTCAAACTTTTATTTTAGTTCCTACTTTGGAGCTTTGCTTAGATAAAATATGTACTTATATGTTGCTATAACAAATTTACTGTTTTGTTTGTATTAGAGCTTGGAAGTCCATGCCCTGCAATGGTGTGGTTTTTATGCTGATATGTACATAGGTACATAAATACTAGGGATGACGAACGGGATTGATTTTAAAAATTTCGGGATTCGGTATTTTGGAAATTCCGATCCCGGGACTAATCGGGATTTTATGTTAATTAGTAAAAAAGATCTACAATTTTTTTTGTAATACTTTCTCATTTAATATAAAACAAAATGTATTGCTTTGAGGATAAGTATGCAACCATATGTACATACATATGTTCATTTCCTCTATGCTTAAGAGACTTTTTTACAAAGGTGTTAATTAAAGCAACAAATACTTATATTCAATAAACTAAATGCGAATCATATCACATTTAGTATGTAAAAAATCAATACATTTCTGTTTTTCATAAAATTCATTTTTCCTGTTTCACCACAGTCAACCAACTAATTGTTGGCACAAAAACCTGTAGCTAATGTATGGAAAAACGTGATTGTCCCAAAGCAATACATTTCATATACAGTAATCCCTCGAACTGTGCGGTTTCGGACATGCGCGTTTTTGTTTTTACCACCAAAATTTCGCATTGCGCGGCAAAAGTTTCGCAGAAGCGAGTTTTTTTTTTGCGTACATATTTCGTGCTAAATATGTACATAAATATTTTTTTATATATATTTTTATATATTTTTTTTTACCAAACCATTGGAGGAAAATAGAACAAATTCATCACAAGATGAAAATTAACTTATTTAAAGTTTTTTTTTTAATTACATATTTCCATTTTAATAATGTTAATACTATGTACAATGAACTGATTTCAAGATTTTTTTGTTTAATTTTTATGAATTTATTTAGTTTTTATTTTTTTGTTTATGTTAATGTTTAACTTTATGTTAATATTGAATAAAGTCTTTTTTTAGTTATCTACTTGGTTAAAATTTAAAATTTTCATGATAATTTTAGAATTTGGAACGTATCTCCCTAATTTCATACAAAATAGGGTTCACAGTGCGCGATTTCGGATTGCGCGCTGTTTTTTTAGAACGTATCTACCGCGCAGTTCGATATAATATATTTTATTTGCCTATATTGCGAAAAATATTTATTTTTTTTTTCATTTAAAACGAATATATAATAGCAACCACAAACATATCTATGTATATCAGTGGTCTTCACCAGTATTACTCAGGTAAATAAATTGTTCGGATATTTTTTTAGTTTTTCTTACTCTCTTCGTGAATATTACAAGCAGGGTTGCTTAATTCCACAAAAATTCTGGCAAACAGCTTCTTAAAATATACCAAAACTACCCGTATCGTTAATTCTTATTATATTAGTTTAAAATTAAATGTATTGTACTTTATTAACAGATATCACTTTTAGAATTCCTGGAAACCAGTTTTTGTTTTATTTTCCTAACAAAAACTTAATCAATTATAAAAAAATTTGCAATGTTAAAAATCTTTCATAAAAAGAAATCCATACGCTTTGTTTTCATCATGTTAAACGACAACCACAATTATTACAAAAACATGTGTGTGAGACAAAAATTGCGTATGTGTTTATGTTTTATTAGTTTTCAAGAGAGCTAAATTTGTTTGTCAGACACTGAGAAGTTATGATAATAAGCTACATAAACTTATTAATGTTTATATTTCTTTTAACTACATTTCAATTTGTTAATAGCATTTACAAACAATTTATTTCATGAATAATTTTAATAAATTAGTTTAAATTTTAAAATTAAAGGTTTTTAAAACGAAAATTTTCACTAATTTTATTCAAGTTGTTAAAAACAACGCAAATGAAGAAACCAATCTCATCTCTCAGTGTATTTTTGTGTGACTCTCTTTGTGAAGACCACTGATGTATATACAATACATAAGAGCGTGCCGTTTTACAAAGAAAAAGTTTCCCCGTACCGACGATAGTATAGTATTTTTGCAAGGAGGCTTAAAAAAATTTGTTTTGCCCAACGTATGGGTCACCTCTTTAATTTTTTGTTTACTATTAGGCACCGAACCTAAAGTCTAATATATCAGTGTGTTTGGTCTTCTCGAGACAAAACTATTGATATATCATAGTTTAGTAGTTTCTTTTTGTCTGTTGCTTGCATATATCAAAATATTCCATAAATTTATGTTTAACAGTGCCCCAGACTTTGGAACATCAAAGCCACGCGGATTCAAAGATTTTCTCAGTTCAAGTGATGCTATGAAAAGAGAAAATTGTAAATTGTCAACAACTGTCAAATACGCAATAGTAGCAGGTAAAGATTTTTCTACTCTTGGAGAAGCAAAGTCTTTAATCTTTAATATGTTATTTCTTCAGTTTCATTGCGACTATTTTGTTTTCCACTTTTATGTATAATAAAAAATTAGCAGGTCGTTGTACACAGTGGCTAAGTTTGTTATTCCAATTCGTTAACGAATTTCGAAAGGTACAAGGTATTTAATTTTTTGGATTATCTGACTAGTTTTCAAATAGAGTGTGTGGAAAGTTTTAATAATATCAGTCTATAGCGGGTGATAAACTTGCCAGTTTTTTGTCACATATACTAACGAGCTGCTAATTTTTTATTATACATACGGCCGTAAGCATTTATAAATATCAGAGTTTAAAATTTACCATATCAAAAATGTTTGATGAATTTCTGCTAGTCAGAAAAAGTTTGCGTACAGAGAATTATGTAAACAAACTGACTCCAAAAGTCCACAAAATTAAAAATATAGAAACAAAAAAACAATTTTATTTTATTCATTCAACTTCAGTGCTTAAGCCCGTATGACACCTACTTTTTTTTGTATTGAATTATTATAGAATTGAAAGAAAGAAACAGCAAATGCTGGAAAGAGTGGAATATAAAAAATGTAAACAAAATATTTATTTTTGTTTTTGTATTTATATTTATTTCAATGTTGATACTTTCTATTTTGTAAAAAAAAACGCTACCTTGAAGGCAAAAATACCCTAAAATCGCTTAATTGTAGAATAACACCATAAAGTTAGCAACACTATAATATTTTAAATACTAAATGTCAATTTTAATGTAAAATATTTTAACTTGGTTTTGACACACTCCACTTTTTTATCGATAACATTTGTAAATTTTTTGGCAATTCTGTATTTATATGAATATAGTTGAACTCTTTACACCCTTTATACTTTCATATTATATATCATTTTTAATACAAAAAAAAGTAGGTGTCATACGGGCTTTAAAATAAAAAATACTTTAAAAAACAAAATTTAATCATAACAAAATTATAAAGCAAAAACATAGTTTCAGACCTATTTTACATCAGATAAAGTCTGCGTACAAAACAAAAAAGTTGTATAAAAAATTATATTTAAGGATTTTTTTTACAGTTTAGTAGCTTGTTGGGTAACCTTTACGCTTAAGAACTTCATGCAGTCGTTTGGGCATAGATTTGACGAGCTTAGATGTTTCATCTGCGGTGATATTAGGCCGTATTCCAGTTGGCGACGTTGTCGTCGCGTAACTACAATTTTGTAATAGATTAAGGGAAAGAGAAACATTTTTTCTTTGTTCTGTTTTCTTTATTCGCCAACTGGAATAAGGCCGATTATTCCACTCCTGCTGCAGGACTTCCTTAAGCATATTCTTGGAGGTAATATTGTGCTGGCGAATCTTACGGTCTAATAGATCCCACAGATGCTCAATTGGATTGAGATCTGGAGACTGGGGTGGAGTTTTCAACTGTTTTGAAATATTATAGAGTAACCAAAGCTTTATAATTTCAGCAGTGTGCTTTGGGTTCGTTGTCCTGCTGAAAGTAGAACTCGTTTTCCAGACCCAGTTTTTCGGCGCTCTGCTTTAAATTTGTTTTTAAAATGTCTAAATACACCCACTTATCCATAATTGTCTCTACGAAGTGCAATTGCCCTACAACATTTTCAGCCATGCACCCCCAAACCAATATGCTACCTCCACCATGCTTCACTGTGGCCGCAAGGTTCTCCCTGTTGAGAACAGTACATGGTTTTCTCCAGACTAGCTTACGTCCTTTGATTCCGAATATGCAAAATTTGCTCTCATCTGAAAAAATTACCTGTTTCCAAAACTCTGGTGGCTTGTTTATATATTCATTGGCGAATGAAATTCGTTTTTGTCGGTTAACCTGGGAAATAAAGGGCTTCTTACGCGCGATACGACTTCGATAACCATTTTTTTCAAAATCTTACACACTGTATCGCTGCATATTATTTTTTGGAACCTTTCTTGAATGTTTTGCGCAATTTTCGATTATGTTGTTTTTGGTTTTATACGTACACAGTGAATAATGTGACGTTTTTCCCGGGTTGTCAACTTAGGAGGGCGCCCAGAACGCGGCTTAGGCGCAAATCCACCAGTTGATTTAAAACTATTGACTACTCTTTGTATTGAAGAACGCGTTCTACCCACTGTTTGCCCAATTTCGCGGTATGTTTTGCCATCATTCCACAATTTAACAATGATTTTCCTCTCATCTGAACTAATTTCTTTTCCCTTTGAACTCATTGTTTTAAACTTTCCTTATCTTTTTTAACACAACTTAAAGTTAACAGAATATTCTTGAAATGATTGATTAAGATACTTTGCTGAGCTCAAATATTCATTTCTAACTGTGGGAATCCCCGTTTTCAACTTTGTACGCAAACTTTTTCTGCGCTATGGATGGGACTTTTGAAACATAATTATCGATAACAAAGGAGTTGCCAGATATATCCTTTTCAAATTGGTCTCAAAATGCTTACTACGATTTTAATAAAAAAATAAAAATAAATAGGAATATGATTATAGGTAAAATAATTAATTTTTGTTTCATGCAAAGTAAAAGTTTTTTCTGTACGCAGACTTTTTCTGACTAGTGTATATTGAACACAATTTTTCCCACATTGCTAGCAAAATATATTCAACTGTGGTGAGAGCATGCTACGAAATTATTTTATTTTCGACAGTTGCGTGCTAGCGCAGCAGTATTAGCGTTTTGTTTGAATTTCGATGTGCTATGGGAGTCATATATGTTGCAATATTGTATTCATTTATAGTATATATTTTGTTATTCTATGGTAATATTTAATATTGTATATTGTGCTGCTGTGGCTGTGGCAACACATGCATATACACATTGTGTTTTTTATTCATTAACGTATGTACAAAGCATTAAAGTAAAGTTCGGGGAATCCCATTTATTTTCTTCATTTCGCCGTGGTCTAGTGATTAGTGTGTTGGCTTAATAAGATTGTTCTATCGATACTACCATGGGAGGTGCTCTGATGAGATAGGGGAATTGATTCCGGGTGGTCGCATATTCCTGCGGACTACACGTACCTCTCTCAGAGCGCACCCATTTGTGGTTGATTGTTCAGCGAATCGCACAATGCATTATAGAGAGAATTCGTTCTTTAGCCGCACCGCTCGTTTGTGGAACAATCTTCCGGCGAAAGTTTTTCCTGCCAATTACGATATTAGTAGGTTTAAATCAAATGTCCACAAACACTACTCCCTCTTTCCCCCTTCCCACAACATATTTTCCTAGACCAGCACAATGTACTGCATGAGTAGGGGCCGTCCCCTGAGTGCTGGCCTTAAAAATAAAAATAAAATAAAAAAGACGATAGCGGGTTCAGGTCTCAGCTCTGACATCTTGAAAACAGAAATACGAAAAAATTATTTCTTTCGGCGACTACCTCTCAGCAGTCTTCTGGCAAAAGCTCTGGGAGTAGTTGATTGCCATGAAAAAGCTTCTCAAGTCTGTCGTTCGAAGTCGACATTAAACTGTAGGTCCCGGTACTCATGGATAAAAATTTACACACACAACATGAGTGCTGCGAGAAGCTAGGCCGTAATCCTGACACAGGGTTGTAAAGGCCAGTTATGTATGTATGTAGGATTAGGTGGAAAGTCCAGTATATCTATTTTGTGATGAGAAACCATTCAATAACAAAAGGCCCAACCATAATGTGCATGGCTTAGCTTACGCAACTGTCAAAAATTAACGAAAAGTGTCTCAAAGGCATATGTAAATTAAAGGAAACTTAAGTGTCCATAATGTACTTACATGAACTTAAGATGAATGTAATCATTGTTACACATTTATGCAATATTTGGTTTTTTTTGCGAGTAAATCGAATAAAAAAGTACTAAAAATTACAGCCCCGTTTATTCTATTAATTTTGCACACAAAAAGACAAAATGTTATAATTTAATATGGAATAGAAATTACCTAAAACTAATGAAGAATACTCTATAACTATTATGGGCAAAGCATTTGTTATAATAAAAGGACTGTCTTTTAATTCAGGAAATTATAAAAACCAATGAACAAACAAATATATACATGCATATTGCCATTTGTTTTCAAGATTTTTCTTTAAAATTTATGTTAAAATAAAATAGGCTTTTTCAAATTAAATTAAAAGCTAATGTTGATCCCTCAGCCATTTTAAATTTTTTTTCGTTTTAATTACAATATTTTAATATATAATTTTTTAGCTAAGCTTCAGGTCAATTAAAATAATTATTATTTCGATATTTCGCTACTTCTCTGCGTAGCTTCTTCAAGAAATATTTATTGTATTAAGCATTTTTTTTAAATACATACATACATACTAGAGCTGTGTCAAATCGTTCACTTAAATGATCGGTCATTTTCGTTCGTTATTCCATTAATCCACATTAGTCGGCATCGACGACATGTACGACTGTAGCCGTGGTGGTTAAAGTGCAGCGCCAGAACTTTACTTCGACTAACTCATACAAGTGTATGTACATACATATGAAAGAATATAATTTCAGTATGCGATTTCCAGAAAAGTGTGAGTTAAATAGTTGATGTTTGGTCTTGAATATGCACAGGACACAAAGAACTCTGATGAGACTACCGTAGCTGGAGTCGAAAACAATTGTTCAGTTTGGCTAGTGTACTATTCCTTCACGAACATCATTTCTTCTTTAATTACCAAAAATATTCATTGCCTTTAACTTTGATCTAATTAAAGCGTTTTTGACGAAACAAAAATTATATTATAAAAATATTGATCAGACCTTTCCTGGGGCTCGAACCTAGAGCCTCCAGCACATTAAGTTATAATGCGCATGCTTCTGGCGCTGCACTCTAACCACCACGGCTACAGTCGTACATGTCGTCGATGCCGACTAATGTGGATTAATGGAATAAGAGGGCAAAAACAAAAATAAAAATTGTAATTCTGTTTCATCCGAATAGGATGACAATTACAAGAACAGCAATGATGGTAAGAAAAAGAGAATATGATAGAAACTGTTGTGTGACTTTACTTCGACTAACTCATACAAGTGTGTTAATTTTATTCCATGAATAGCGGGACCTGCAGTTTAAAGTCGACTCCGAACGACAGATTTAAGAAACTTTCATGGCAACCAATTACTCCCAGAGCTTTTGCCAGAAGACTGCTAAGAGGTAGTCGCTGAAAGATTTAAACATAAAAAAATAATAAACATTAAAAATAATTTAAACATAAATAACAGAAAAAAATAAAAAGAAATCTATTTGATAACGACAATTTTTTATCTGATCTTATTTGTCCTCTTTTTAGATTTACTTTGCGTAAACAATTAGTTTGTATTTTGCCAGTTCCATGCGAATTTATTTCCCCAAGTCTCCCCAAAAGCGGGAAGCGAAATTGGACAAGTGAGCGTGACACCTCTCATATAAAGTTTGATTTGTTTATACATACGAATCTTTAGAAGTGTTGAAGCTAAAGTTTCTGAATTTGGTGTGATTGATTTTGTGGTCATTAAATATTATCAGTAGAAAAAAGGGCGGACAAGTAGACGTTGTAGCTTTCAGACAAACTAACTAATTTGGTCTAAATTACTCCGTAGTCGGTAAATATCATCAGTCGAAAAATGTGCGCAAATGATAGTGGTAGGTGGTCTGTACTTCATCGTCCCAATATTATTATATCTGTTGTCGTTATCAATATTATTATTATTATTACTATTGTTGTCAGCAATACTATTATCATTACTGATATTATCAGAGTCAATGTTGTTGTTAACATTAACATTATCACCATTATCAAAAAACTTTATCCTATTCTTATTTCGAGCTATTAATTTACTAGTTAGGTTCTCAGGAAAATTATTGTCTACTAAAATAGCCTTAATTATCTGCAAGTTCTTTTTGTGAAATTCTATGTCACTAACTGACAATACCCTATCTATAAAATTTTCAGCAGTATTTTTAATAATCAAATGATCATGTTTTGAAAAATAATTAATAATTCTTCCTGAAGCTGTAGGTTTCTGATACCAATCAACTGTCAGGTGCCTACTTCTTCTAATCAATAAAGTGTCTAAGTAAGAAAGCCCGAAGTCTTTTTCACAAACAAGATTCTCCTTTAAGACCTATATGTTCATTTATTCATTCTCCGTCTACGAATTATGTAAATATATATCCAACATTTTGAAGAAAATAACAAGCTGTTAAATTTTTTATTATAAATAAGGCTGTTAATAAATTTTTAAATTATATTAGTTAATTTGTTTCTCCTTTTTTAAGCTTTTAATCATGTAAAAAGTTATGTTACAATTATTTGTTTTCTTTTTGTTCTGCTTTTTTTAATATATGTAATAACTCTTCAACAATTTATGTTTGCTTTTATACATATGCATGTATATCATCATTATGGTTCTTCTTTTTTAATGTCTTTTAAATTTTTAATTTTTGATTTAATTATTTTGTAATTGATTTTTCAAAAAAATGTTTGTTGGTTGTAATATTTAATAATTAATTATTTAATTATTAAATTATTATTAAATTTTAATTAAATACATATGTTTGTTAATTTTTATTTAAAAAAAATTGTTTTATATGACAAATTTTCTTGAAAGAATATTTTTTCATATGACACAATTTTTTTAATATGTATGTAGTATGTATGTATTTATTTAAAAAAAAAATTAAAAAAATTTTAATACAATAAATATTTCCTAAAGAAGCTATACAGAGAAGTAGCGAAATAATAATTATTTTAATTGGCCTGAAGTTTATATATTACTCAATAATAAGGTCAACTAAACTTATAAATATTAAATATTTAAATTTTTTATTTTACAACCGCTGTTTCCGTACGGAACATGCGTTCAGTTTTACACTTTGCTTAAGCAAATTACATTTGAAGAAACTTGACGAAAAGTTTAATTAAGCTCATTATAGTTGTCACATATGCTTTACATGTATTAAGCTGGTTCATACATATTATGGTTGGGCCTTAACGAGTTTATGTAAATTTTTTGGAGCTTAAAAAATGACTAAGGAATATTAAGATGGTTTTTTCACTTGCATTAATTGGTTTATGTGATGGACCAGATTAGGGATGACGAACGGGATTTTAGAAATTCCAAAACCCTGGAATATCCCGGGACTAATCAGGATTTTATATTAATTAGTAAAAATGTCTAAAATTTTTTTATTTTTAATGTTTTTCATTAACTTAAAACGAATTCTTTTGGTAATGATTTATTAAATAGTTTTATTTTCGACTTAATTATTTAAAAAAATCGATGAATATTTAAATTTTAATATATTTTGATTTTAATTATGAATGGATAACAAAAAAAAAACAACACTTCATTAAAAAAAAAATCAAAAAGTCAAATGCATAAAAATTGTAAGCTCACAGCTTATTTCGTGTACATGTAAGAACTATGGAATATTTCTAAAACTTTAAATTTTAATATTTCGTGGGATACCCCTTTTGTTTTAAAATTGCCTTGAGCCTTGATTGCATTGAATCAACAAGCTTTTTGGTATATTCTACTTGTAGCGCCATTTTTAAGTCGTACTGATTGCGTATTTGATGTTTTTTAGGTTTCTCTCCAGAATACTCCACAAATTCTCTATGACACTGAGATCTGGTGATTGGAGTGGTGTATTAATAATATGGGGGCAATTCCAAATTAACCACGTTTGCACAAGTTGTGATTTGTGTTTGGGGTGATTGTCTTGGTAAAACCTAAAATTGTCTCTTATTCCCAATTTATCGGCACTTTGTAATAAATTATTTTTCAAAAGGTTTAGATAAACGTTTTTATTCATTGTCTGATCTATAAACACTAAGTTCCCAACACCAGCTGACGACAATGCATCCCCAAACCATCACATGACCACCGCCGTGTTTTATCGTCCCGCGCAGATTTTTTGGTTGGAGTTCCGTATTTGGTTTCCGCCAGACATATGCCTTACCATCAGACCCAAAGAGATTAAATTTACTTTCGTCAGCAAATCTTACGGTATTCCAGAAGGACTGGTCCTTGTCAATATGGTCTCTGGCGAACTGCAATCTAATTTTTAAATTTTTCGGGCTTATATATGGCTTGTTTAGTGCTATTCTACCATGGAAATCGTTGCTACACAGTATTCTTCTAATGGTTTCAGGGTTACACGTCTTTCCAAGCTGTTTTTCTACTTCTTTCGCTAAATCTGGTGCACTTAAAGTCGGGTCTTGCTTAACTTTACGCAATATCCAGCGCTCGTCAGCTTCTGTAAATATTTTGTTCTGCGCTTCCCAGCCTTTATCAGCCACTCTTTTTTCTCGAACATACCTTTGAATGATGTATTGGACTGTAGATGGACTCAGATTTACAATTTCGGCATTTTTTTTTTTAGTTTTCCCATCATGAAAATGCTTAATTACCAGCTCTCGCTTTTCGATTGAAGTTCGGCGACCCATTACATTATTATACCCAAAGACACTTTGTAGCTTCAAAATACTATTTTAAAATGTTTATTACTTCAATTTTTCTAAAATTAGTGACTCTAAAAAAATTTCTTGACTACTTTTATAACGGTAAATTTCCAAACACGAAATAAGCTGTGAGATCTCGTCATTCTACTAAGTATTATAAGAGTTAATTTTTCTAATGTCTTTTTTGATATTTTTGTCATAAGAAAGGTTATGTCTCTTAAATTAAATGATTTTGTTGTATATAATTGCTTTATGTAAAGAGATATAAAGCTTTATTCTACTTCAAATTGATTACACGAAATAAGCTGTGAGCCACTGTATTTATTACATTAGAAAGTGCCACCTTACAAAGAAAAAAGTGTTTCCTCGTACCGCCCCTAATATAAAGTATTTTTGCAAGGAGGTTTAAATTTTTTTTTTCGCCGAACGTAGGGGTCGCCTCTTTAGTTTTTTCGTTACAACTTAGGCACTTACAGTCTGATCTTAAAGTATGATACATGTCGTCGCAAAAATTAAAGAACGCTGTAACTGACAAAAAATCGAAAATACGTTTTTTTGCATCATTTTTATCAAAAGAAAAATACGTGTCGATTGATGCCGGTTCCAGATTTCTATGATGAAAAGAAATTCACTTACGCCATCTGCGTTTTGAAAAATACCAGTGTCTTCTTTCTACAGGTTTTTTTGATCTGGTGAACATTAAATGCTTTGTCAGTTACAGCGTTCTTTATTTCTTGCGACAATAGTGTGTTTGGTCTTCTCGAGATAAAAATATTGATACAATAATCGCTCGAACTGCGCGGTTTCGTATTGCGCGACAAAAGTTTCGCAGCAGCGCGTTTTTTTTTTTTTTGAGTACATATTACATATTTCGTGCAAAATATGAACATAAATATATCAGTGATGTGCCCACACATACTATCCCATATTGCGATTGTTTGTGTAGCAGAAAAAAAACAAGTTTAACCCCTGTTGCTATTAAGCAATCACTATTAACAAGTTTTTTTACGAAACCATTGGACTTTATTTAAAGATTTTTTTAATTACATAGTTTCATTTTAATTATGTACATACTATGTACAATGAACTGATTTCAATTGTTTAATTTTTATAAATTAATTAATTTATAATTTGTATTATTATTTTTTTTATGTTAATGTTTAACTTTATGTAAATATTGAATAAAGTCTTTTTTTAGTTATCTAATTGGTTTAAATTTAAAATTTTCATGATAATTTTAGGATTTGGAACGTATCCCCCTAATTTCATACAAAATAGGGATTTCGGATTGCGCGCATCGGACCATAAGACGCACCCTGATTTTAGGTCAAATTTTCAGAGTAAAAAGGTACGTCTTATCGTCCGGTAAATACGGTAACTGTTGTTTTGTGTGTTGGCGACAAGCAGGCGTCAAAAATTCCAAGAATTTATGAATGCATTACAAAACAACGCTATTAAACAATTTTGCGTGTTATCGTCCGGCAAATACGGTACATAAAAAAATAGAAGAGTATTGTTGCCGTAAATATTTATTTAAATTTAATTTTTTTTTTTAAATTTTGAATTGAAAACATTTCTGTGGAATTTTGAAAAAACGTCTTCTCTCGAAATAAGAAAATTTTCCAAGATTTTTATAGTAAATATAGAATTTCCTTGTCCTTCTTTTGCTCTAATCCCCGTATTTCTACGACCTTTGGAAGGCAAGATATGCAGTTGACTTATCGACCTCTTTCAGACTTTCCCCCAATTTCAATTTGACAAAACGACTTCTTTCAGAGAATTAAGAATAATTTAAAAAATTGAATGTCTATAGAAAATTTTATTTAATTTTTATTATTATTTTTTATTTATCTGCATATTGGAGGGGAAAATAGAACCCAAATATATTTTCCAGATCAACTTCTTTCAACCTTTTTTTCATATTCCATTTTAACAAAACAACTTGTATTGACTTAAGCGATTAAAATAATTTTCAAATTTAATCAAACAAATTTTGACAAAACGACTTGTTTGGTGGAAGCTAATTTTTTTCTTTAAAATTTAAACAAAACAAATTTACCAAAAGGTTTTAAATTAATTTTTTGTCGTTTTAAAGAAAACTATTGCTTCTAGAGGGAAAAAAAAGGTCGCATAATGTTCGTTAAGTATTTGTGTATAATATCCAAGTGCCAAAATTTCTTTAATTTTCTAAGCAATAACTTGTATTAGCCTTTTTAACTGTTTTTTTGCTCTACTGAAAAGTTGTTGATTTTGAAAGACGTTTTGTCAAATGTCCACAGATTTATTTACAAACTGTATGTATATGACGAAGAGTCACATATTCTCTTTCGAATGATATTACATAATTGGTAGAGATAGTTTTAGCTGTTCCAGCCACTCAGAAACAAAATAAAAAACAATTACTTTTTGAATATGTATGAAATTTATTAATATATTTTTAAGTTTTTGTAAATATATACATATGTATTTTTAAAAATTAGGCCAAAAATATAAAGAAAATAAAGAAAAAGAACATAAAAAATTATTCAGTTCATTACTTAGTTTTAAAAGCAAGGTTCACAGGTACAGAAAATTATTTCATTGCTTAGATCTAAAAAGTAGTTTCTGTACTTAGTACATACTTATAAAAAATTATAAAAAAATTAAAAAATTATTCATTCATTTCATTACTTAAATCTAAAACGTAGTTCCTGTACTCCGTACTTATAAAAAATTTAAGCTTTATTCATTGGTCTTGCTCTTCTGTTTGCCTATTTTTTGATGTGTTTGAGTACAAGAACATTAATTGCCCAATAGTCGAGTCATTTGAACAAATACGGGTCCTCCGATCTGAAATTAAGTTTCTAGTACGAGAAAATACTCTCTCGGAAGCAGCGCTGCTAACCGGGGTTGCAAATATTTTGCAACTGACCTTATACAACAAAGGGAATTCATTTTTGTGTAAGTCCCACCATTTCAATACCTTAAAATCATCATTCAAAGGAACATTTAAGGTGATATAGTGTTGAATTTCATCAGACACTCTATCGGCTGATTCAAATATACTGGGCTGCCCCACGAAATATTCCATAGCTTCTAAATTTGCTGATGATTTTAAGTTATGTGGTGGACTTTGGCTGACTTGATCACAGACATTTTTATCATATATTTTCATTTGGCGCATGCATTCATCAATAATTTCTTTTTTTTTCGCTTTCATGAAAATATATGAGTTTGTTGGCTGGAGGGTTCAAAAATAAGCCAACTTTGTGGAAAAGACTTAAATTTTCACCGACAACCTTTTGTATATTTAAGGCCAACGTATCTTTAAATTGCTTTACCACGCCTGCATCATTGTCTCTGGAAACACTTTTTTTTTCAAAAGGTGAACATGAGCAAAGACAATATCCATGGTCGGATACAGTTCGCCTTAGAGCAATTTAGACGTCTTCTCAAAATGCTGAAGTACTTCAACCAAGGTGCTTACGACCTGCAAGTTGATACTATCAATCCGTTGTAATTCTCCTTTTTCTTGCAAAACTTTGATTATTTCGGACCAATTGTTTTCAATAGATTGTAATAAATAGAAGATGGTGTTCCATCTTGTGGGAGAAAAACTCTTTAGAGTTGTTTTCAGGCCGTTATTCGCCCCTGACTTTTTAAAGTATCTCACAAGCTTCGAACACAAATTACATATATCTGATATATCTGACACACTGCGTTATGTATAAGATGGCTTACACAGTGTATTTTGTTGCAATCCCGAAATGCTGCAATCATATTTGTGCCTCTGTCGGTAACAATTACAACCTTATCATTTAAGGTGCAGTCATACTCTGACAACAAATCGTCTACACTTTCCCGTATTTTTGTGTCTAAAATCAAAAGAGAAAATACCAATCTAATGTATGTAAATGTATTTTTCACAAAAATTTAATTCTTACGTGTGCACTTTTCCCCTTCCATGGATATAAATCCCAGTAAACGGGTTAAGAGTTGCCCTTCTTTAACAAAATGAATAGTGACGGACAAAAACGATTTTCGTAGATAATTATCTGTCCATAAATCTGTCGTCAAGGCAAAACCTGTATCTCTGACGGTCACTATCTCACTTTTGAGCTTCTCAAAATATTTTCTATACAGACTCTCAATGTTGCGCGAAATTGTTGTCGGGTGTGGTAGCAGATTTTCAATATCGACGTTGGGCCCATACTTCCAACCAATGTCTATGAAGAACTGAGCAACGTTTCTAAAGCCTGAATCGTCTAATATCTTGAAAGGCCCTGCAGTTCTCAACGCTCCACTCAGTAAAAACATCTACAGCGATTTTTTTCATATCATCATCAATTACAGCTTTTGTGCCTGTAGATTTAGTTACAGAGTAGCATTTATGCTTTACGAGATTAGAAGTTGATTTCTCGTTATATTTATACACATTTTGGCACTTTTTACATGCTACAATATTCGATATTTCTTGCCCAGTATCATCAGAAACTTTGCCAAAAACTTCCCAAACCCTACTGCGACCTCGCTTGTTGATTATTATGAACTTTGCATTCATAATATTCTCTTTAATTGTCACATTATTTAATGAGCTCAAATTATTATTGGAGACATTAGTGGGATTGGTTACTGCCTATTGTGCTTGATATATACATATATACAGTTACGAGCAGATAAATAGGTTCACATCAAAATGATAAATCAATTTTGTTTGACTATAGTTTACATTACAGCAATAAAAAAGGAAAAGTCGCTAATTACTAAAGCAAATACCCACTTTTAATACTGCATCACAATAATTAAATTATTATGTAAAAAATTGCCCAAAATTAAAAAAAAAAAAAAAATACCGTATAAAATCAAAGAGCAAATAAATAGGTTCACTTTGAAAAATTTGTTAGTTTAAAATGTTAAACGCCAAAATTATAAAAATTATTGTAGAATACTTTAGATTCAGCCTTTTAATAGAGCTCATTAAAGCAAATACCTCTAAAAATTAAAAAATTGGGACGTTCTAAACATTGTAGTGAAGAGGAAAAAAAGATTATAAAGGATCTACACAGCCGAAGTTATAGCCAACGGAAAATTGCTGAAATTCTTGGGAGATCGCAGAATATGATAAGAAATACATTGCAGCCTCCAAAACAAAAACTTAAAAGAGGTCAACAGCGAAAAACCTCGAAAAGAGACGATGATCGCATTAAGATGTTGTCAACTCGTAATCCTTTTATGTCCGCAGTTCAGCTGAAAAATGAGTTAAAGCTTCCCGTATCAGAGTGGACCATTAGACGTCGTTTAAGAGAAAAAAATTTATTCGGAAGATCGGCCCGGAAGGTTCCAATGCTTAATAACAGACAAAGAAAAAAGCGCATTGAGTTTGCAAAAGTACATGCTGAATGGGCCGGCCCGGAAGGTATAAAAAAATGGAGAAACATACTATGGTCTGATGAATCCAAGATAAACTTAGTCGGACCTGATGGAAGAACATGGGTAAGGCGTCCAAAAAATAAAGCATATGATCCAAAGTACACCACGAAGACAATAAAGCATGGCGGCGGCAACATAATGATATGGGGTTGTTTTTCCTGGTACGGTGTTGGGCCAATATTCTGGATCAAGGAAAATATGGACAAACATCTTTATTTGCATATTCTTAAAGAAGTAATGCTTCCGTATGCCGAGTAGGAAATGCCTTTAAAGTATGAATTCCAGCAAGACAATGACCCCAAGCATACTTCTAAGATCGTAAAAGAATGGTTCCAAAAGAAAAATATAAAGTTAATGGATTTAAATCCCATTGAGAATCTTTGGAGAATCGTTAAGGACAAAATTGCACCACTCAATTCCATTAGAGACTTGTCAGTCACTTGTCGAATCAATGCCCCGGAGATGTTCGGCGGTGATTCAAAATAAGGGATTTTCAACAAAATATTAGAAATTTTCTTGCAATTGCACTTTTTTTGTATAAAAATGTCATTCTCTTTTCAATGAACCTATTTATTTGCTCGACAGGCATCAATTAATATATTAAATATATCAATTTTTCTCATTTTTTTTTAATTATAATTAAATACATTTTATGTGATTATTTATGTTTAATGTAATAAATATCGCTTTATTGTATATTACCGCTGTTTAAGTTATTTGAAGGCGAATTTATCAAAAAATGTGATGTGAACCTATTTATCTGCTCGTAACTGTATATATATATGTATATATGTATATATCTGTGGCAATATGGAAGAGTAGCTTAAGTCGAAAATTGAAGTTTTGGGATATCATCAATTTTGTGTAATTTTTATTCTGTATGCTTTTGGCGAATAATTTATGAGTTAATATATTGGTAACATGTTCATTAGAGAAGAAGGATGAATATTTTAAAAAAATATGGTTTATTTTAGAAGATTTTACGACTTTTCTACTTAAGCGGTTTTTCGAAACTGAAATCTGCGTTGGACAGTTCCTTAAGTAACTTAAGCGCTTCTGTTGAAATAAAAAGTATGTATTGTGTAGTTTTAAGTAAGCATAAGAGGATTTATTCAAGAACTTACATTCACTTAAGATAACTGTATACAAGAATCACATTTTATTAAAAAAACTAATGTAAATATAAGTTATATGATAAATCGAAAATCTGAATATGTAAACAAATCTATGTGTACATAAGTTGTTTTGTTCAATGCATTATTGATTTAAAAAACTTAGGCTAAAAAGTAAACGTACATAACATTTATAAAAAATATAATTTTTCAAAACGCACTAAACACATTTAAGCGCCTTTGCTTCTGTAATGCCCTAAACGCCTTAACTCAATTCTCTCTTATGTCGACTTAAGCTACTCTTCCATATTGCCACAGATATATATAATACATGATGGTATATGTATATATCGTCGATGGAATTAAAGGACGCTGTAACTGACAAAAAATCGAAAATGCGTTTTTTGCATAATTTTTATCAGAAAAAAAAATAGGCGTCGATTGGTCCCGGTTCCAGATTTCTACGATGAAAATAAATTCACTTACGCCGTCTGCGTTTTGGAAAATACCAGTGCCTTTGTTCTACTTTCAACAGGTTTTTTGGCTTTGCTGAACAAATAAGTTTTTGTCAGTTACAGCGTTCTTTATATCGTTCCTTCGACGATATACAATATACACATAACATATATTAGGGACATAACTTTTGAACAAGTTTTTAAAATATCAAAATTGACACAGGTCAAAAAAGTTCACACACCAACCGCGATGAAGTTTTGAAAATTTTTAATTTTCTTTTTGATTAACAAAAATTAATAATAAATTAATTAAAAAAAATAGCTGAAATATGAAATTTCATTAATATTTAGAGATGGTAAGAGATTTTTTCCGCAAATCAAAACGTATTTTTAACATTTTTTAACAAAAAAAAAAAAAAAGAAAAAAATTAAAAATGAATAAAAAACACCGTATAAAATTATGAGTACACCTGTTTAGAAAAACCAATTGGTGCGTGAACTTTTTTGAGAAAAATTACAAAAGAGTATGATTTTCGTGGTTACTTGGACATGGTTGACCTATGCCAAAAAAATGGTTATACCCCTAATGTACATACAGTAAGGGACAAAATTGTTCACAAAATTACTAAAATTTATAATAAATCCAAAAAAGTATGTTTTATTCAAATATATTTTAATTTTTTTTACCTATATAGAATAATGTACATCTAAAAAACGTAAAAAGAACAAAATTTTAAAAGAATGTGTGTTAAGAGTAAAAAAAATAAATATTAATTTAAAAATTCACATGTGAACAATTATGACCGTTGTTGAATATTCCATTGATTTTAGGTCCTAATATTTGGTATGTACACCATTTGCTTTTTTAACTGCCTTAATACTTTTTGGCATACTTTTCACTAAATTCGTCAAGACATTAGGGTCAATACTTTCCCAAGCTTCAACAGCACGCTCCCAGAGTTCGTCTACGGTCTTTGGAGGGTCTTTTTGAGCAAAAATTTTTCTCTTTAATATGGACCACAGGTGTTCTAATGGGTTTAGATCCGGCGACTGAGGAGGCCAATCCAAAAGCTTGATCCCATTTTCTTCAAACCAACGTTTTGTTATCTTCGCGGTATGCTTAGGATCGTTGTCCTGCATAAAGATGCTATTCTGTCCCGGATCTAAACCAAATATGTCGGGACTGGGAATGTATGAGTCTTCTAAAATGTCTATATAATCTTTAGCACACATTTTGCCTTTAATTCGGCGAAGTACTTCAAGCTGATTCCGGCGAAAACAGCCCCAAGCCATTAATGAGCCACCTCCAAATTTAAGTGTTTGGCAAATATTTCTTTCTTTTACACCAACACTTTTATCCACCCATGTCCATTGTCGTCCGTCTGACCCGATTCTATTAATTTTTGTTTCATCGGACCATGTTACACTCATCCAACTTCAAAAGTGAATTTTTCATATTTTTTCGCGAACTCTAGGCGTCTTAAATTAAATTAGTCTATGTCCACACTCGGAGAGAAGAGTTGGCAATTCTTCATCAATTCTCTTTTAAACTTGTCTTCGTGTCCACACTCGGAGATTTTAGTTGCCCAACTTTTTGTTGTTGTTCAGCAATTTTTGTGTTTGCTTTTGCTTGCTTTTTCTTACAATTTGACATTTATGCCGTGTTGCCACAGAAATACTTACAAATTACACAAAATTTTATAGATTGCCCAAAATATATTTCATACATAGAATATAATGCTTTTTATTTTTGTAATTATTTTAATATGTGAATAAATATTTGTGTATTTATAAATTTCCCTGTAGAAGACAAAGCCTTAAAGTTATTACTAGAGCTATTGGAACAGCCCAAACAATATTAAAGTATTTATAGTTGAATACTAGTGCTAATGAGGACTAGTA
Organism: Metopia argyrocephala; assembly: GCA_963576795.1. Classification (NCBI taxonomy): domain Eukaryota; kingdom Metazoa; phylum Arthropoda; class Insecta; order Diptera; family Sarcophagidae; genus Metopia; species Metopia argyrocephala. Next base: position 78,928,341 of record OY756209.1, on the reverse strand, counting down.
CTTGAAATAGTTCGGGAGCACTGAAATTTTGAAGAAGTTTATAAGATAAGACATATTTTATATTTTTATAATTTATCCTAAAATTAAGGTATGTTACATATAAAATAAGCTGCAAATAATGAAAATCAGTTGATATAAACAAAATATTTTCTTTTAATGTAATATCATTATGCTACACAATTAAATTTTCTATTAATGAAAAATAATAATGTTTCTCTTCTCATCTCTTATAATGATAGCATCTTTTAACCAAATACATTTTGAGATACAAAATGAATGTCTTTTAACAGCTAGATTATGTATTCACGTATTATGTGTCGATTAGACATTCAGCAGTTTAAGAGTCATATACAAAATAACAAAGTAAATTTGCAGTCTTTATTTTCCATTTGAATTTTGAATTAAAATCTATTTTAATTTTTTTGCATACGGGCAAAAGAATTTACATATCATTATGATTCTTAATATTTAAAAAAGCATGTTGTCCCCACTGAAAGGCAATTTACTTATAGTTTAATAATTTCCAAAAATGTTTGCTTTAGCTTACCAGTGGACATATTTTAAAATTGGTATAAATTTTGATAAAGTCACCTTGAAAATATTTAAATGTTTTACTATTAATGCGTAAAGAATGCGTAGCATATTAAATTTTGATTGCCTCAGCATCAGTTAATCATTATTGAGGCGAGCTGGTAAAATATTTACAGCTTTGAATTACACATGTACAATATATAATTGGGGTATTCAAACGGGGTCCTATCAAGTCATATTGTCATATTATCATACAATTTTAAAATAGTTTAAAAAATTTGTTGTTGGTCATTGAATAAAAAAGTCATAAAACAATAATACTTTTCAACCTTTGTTAACCATTTTGTCATAAATTGAAAAATAAAAAATAACAAAAAAAATAAAATTAAAAATACTATACTAAACTATGACGGGTTTTTTCGTTTTATTGTTTTATGATATATGACTTTAAAACGACAACTTGAATCCCCCAAATATTTTATTTAAAGATATTTAATTCTATATATTTATATAATTAACAAAAAAAGGAAAGAAATAAAAGAAGTAAAAAATAGTAATATATACACCAGAGATCAGCATTGAGTCGCTTTTTAGCGATTCATAAGCACTTATGAAATTTTAAGTATAAGTGAGTACAAGTAGTTGAAATTTAACTACTCTGACTCACTCATACTCACACAACGTTGATTAATTAATAAAGGTTGCAATAAATCTGAGTCCAATGTTGACATCAAACTCATACTCACTTGGATTCATAGTTTTATAAAAATACTTATGATACTCACACTTGATTCGAGTGACTCGAATCATACGAAAAAAAATTTACCGTTTTAGTCGATAGACGTATACAATACAAAAGAAAATTTATATGTTGTATACAAAAATGAACATGCAAATAATAAACAAAAATAAGCGAAAAAGTTTAAGTTTAATATATTATGATACTCACAATTATATCATAATTATTATTTATACCGTGATTATTTTTTAATTTTTTATAAATAGGTTCTAAAGAAATTCATAAAAAAAAATATTTTTAAATTTTTTCTAAATTTTACATTGTAAAAACTTTAGTATACTTAACAAACTACATCTTTATAATCAGTATTCTTAAAATAGATTATTGGAACGAAAATTGCCTATATCGGGCTATTGCCTTTATGTTTCCAAACTAATCGGAGACCTCCGACACTGATTTTCTCCTTAATCTCACTCTTGCAATCCATTTCTTTATAATCTGCTTACAAAAATAAAAAAAAAATCATTAAAAATTTTTTAATTTCTTTAAAATATTTCCTATACGCATTAGCTTTTTCGCTTATGTACACTGTTACATTTTGAATGTTTATTATTATATACACCATATCTATTTTCTTTTTATTGACGAAAAATAATAAAAAGATAATAAATTACATAGTCAAAAACATAATATTTATTTGACACGATTCAAGATTTAAACTAAAACTTTTTCTTTTGCAGTCGTGTGGTAAATGGTTGGTAGCTATAAATGTGTTTTTAGCATTAATTTACTCTTGTACTAACGCAGTAAGCAGAGCAAACACACAACAGTTTGTAATCGAATCATACTTATTTTTTCTCATCAGTATGCACTGAGTTAAGGAGAGTTGAAGTCAACAACATCATACGTATTATTAAGTATAAATGTGATGAGTACTTCAAACTTTTGAGAAGAGTAGAGTATCCGTTACATTAACAAGAGTATGAATGCGTATAAGTACAAGAAATTATGAATCATGATTCGAGTATACTCACTTTTTCAGTACTCATTGCTGATCTCTGATATACACACAAAGTTTAATTATTAATTTATAGGATATTGTATACGATTGCTGTCATCATATGAAAAGAGTTTCTAAGTCCTGAAGCAAATATTCCTTTATCCTTTTCTTGAAAATTGAAATTCTTTGTATATTTTTAATATCTTGAGTTAGATTATTAAATTTCATACTATCCATATATTGAATGCGTTGCTTTGTAGTTTCTAACCGACATCTTGCTATCTTATGATTCATATTGTTTCTGGTATTGAATAATGCTTGATTTCTATGAACTGAAATTGTATGGTGACGAATATTATGGGTTGCTTAAAAACATTAAGAATTGAATTAATTTATTATAAATAATTTAATTGAAATAATGGTGAGACAAAATTATATAAAAAATTTATGATCTAAAAATATTTAAAGAAAAAGTGTTCTTATACATTTTCGAATTACTTAAATTCGAATATTTTAGTGGATCTTTATTATACTCATTGTATGAAATTCAATAGCCTAAGATCCTATTACTGGTATTCCTATGAGAATTAACATCCGTTAAGGAATATGTACAAACACTAGCAGAACTTAACTAGTTTTCGACCCAGCTACGAAAGGTCTCATCAGAGTTCTTTGTGTTAATAATAATAATAATAATAATAAGGGGTAAATTGGAAAATAAATATGTAATTCCGGTTACTTAGAATATGGTAACACTTACATTGAGGAATATGTTGAATTTGAATAAAATTTCAACTAATAGTTGAATTTGGAAAATTTTCAGTTCATAAAGAAAAAAGACTGGTGAGAATAACATTCAAATATAATTCACATAATCTATTTCCAATAGATTGTGCTTTAAGTAGAAATGTGAAAATATGAATATGTATAACACAAAGAACTCTGATGAGACCTTTCGTAGCTGGGTCGAAAACTAGTTAAGTTCTGCTAGTGTTTGTACATATTCCTTAACGGATGTTAATTCTCATAGGAATACCAGTAATAGGATCTTAGGCTATTGAATTTCATACAATGAGTATAATAAAGATCCACTAAAATATTCGAATTTAAGTAATTCGAAAATGTATAATAATTATAAATTTGCTGGCCACAGCACATAACCCATTACTGATTAAAAATTGGTAATAAGGGGTAAATTGGAAAATAAATATGTAATTCCGGTTACTTAGAATATGGTAACACTTACATTGAGGAATATGTTGAATTTGAATAAAATTTCAACTAATAGTTGAATTTGGAAAATTTTCAGTTCATAAAAAAAAAGACTGGTGAGAATAACATTCAAATATAATTCACATAATCTATTTCCAATAGATTGTGCTTTAAGTAGAAATATGAAAATATGAATATGTATAACACAAAGAACTCTGATGAGACCTTTCGTAGCTGGGTCGAAAACTAGTTAAGTTCTGCTAGTGTTTGTACATATTCCTTAACGGATGTTAATTCTCATAGGAATACCAGTAATAGGATCTTAGGCTATTGAATTTCATACAATGAAAAAGTGTTCTCTTCCATTTTTTTGTAATTACACATAAACTGGCAACGCTGCACTTATTAAAAAGAAAAAAACATAAATGATTAAACAGAACTGGGGCATGACGTTTTTTTCTATACAAATTAACAGATAAAAACGCTGGAGAATGCTGTCGTGAAATAGAATCTATTTTATTTTGACAGCGATTTTTCTTATGCTCTCATTTTTAGAAACAAATTCTCTCAATAATGTTACCACACTTTTATTAAATTTCATACATTTTGTAAACAAACCCATTGGTTTTTTGTTGTTGGCACAAAGAAAAATAAGAACAAAAGAAAATCGAAAAAACATTTGAAAGTTTAAATAAATTAATAAATTTTGGAATTTGAGTGATATTTTAGTAAAAATAATTGAAAAAGTGTGTAAAGATGATTAAATTATAAAATATAAGTTCAATTCTTTGCAAAAACTCTCACAATCTTAATTTTTATTAGCATTACATGCAAGAAATATAAAAACAATAAATGACAGTTCGTGAAGTTGCGGCCGTCGTTTTAATTTTGGGCACGTTTTCTCTGAGAAACGTTTTTGCCTGAAGTTGCGGTCGTATTCTGTTTAATCATTAAGAAAAACGAACGCTGCGATTGTACGAAAAAGATGTGTACACCAAAAAGCGAAAAAAAATATGAAAGGAAATGTCAAATAATCAACTACAAAAAAAAAAAAAACCAGGGACCGTAACTCTTATGACTTTTATCAAAAAAATCAAGAAATAAGAGTTATTTTTGATTTTTATATTTTTAGATAGAAAATAAGAGTTATTTTTGATATACATATATTTTTTTAAATGAAAAATAAAAATTATTTTTGATTTTTATATTTTTAAATGAAAAATAAATGTTATTTTTGATTTTTATATTTTTATATCAATAATAAAAATCAATTCAAAACTCTTATTTATATGTTGATGCCGTATGTATTATAATATGCTGCTTCATTCAAATTTCTATATGAATATAATATATTATGTGAATGAACTCAGCGATTTTCCTGCGGTACGCCACCTGTTGAACAAAACTTATTTCTAATGGATGAAAGCTCCGTTGCTAGCTCTCGATCTGTTTTAGCAGACGGTTTAAGGTCAATGGAGATGAATTATTCGTCTTCGGACGACAATGATACTCCTACGACAATAAAGGACAGCGTCCGCAAAGCTTATTTTGAAATAGACAATTACAATGAAAAGCGTTTCGATACTAATTTATTTGAAATTTTGGGAGAGCAAAAAATTTGTGTTTCCAAGAATTCGAAAATTAGCTTTACTTGTTCATTCTGTACCTGCCACTCAAGTCAGTGTAGAAAGGTCATTTTCAGCACTCAGATCAATATTGGGAGATTTGAGATATAATTTATCTGAGGAACATTTAAAATCTATTATGATGGTAAAATTGAACACCGGAAAACGACCTCTTAACACTGACTTGAATGGCAGCCAAAACTTATAAGCTATTTCTATGCACTCATGTTTTTATAGCTAATAATGGATAAGTCACATAATATATTATATTCATATAGAAATTTGAATGAAGCAGATTATTATAATACATACGGCATCAACAAATAAATAAGAGTTTTGAATTGATTTGTATTATTGATATAAAAATATAAAAATCAAAAATAACTTTTATTTTTCATTTAAAAATATAAAAATCAAAAATAACTTTTATTTTTCATTTAAAAAAATTAAGATCAAAAATAACTCTTATTTTTGATTGTTAAAATAAAAATCAAAAATTTAAAAATCATGCAATATGTTGGATGCATTTCGCCTAAAAATCATGATGGTGTAATTAGAAGCTTTCTATAATGTTCGTTTATGTATGATTTATTTCTTCAAAAAATGAAAAATAACTCTTATTTCCGGTCCCTGAAAAAAACGAATGAGGGAATATAAAGAATCGTCGAGAACGGGCAAGTATTTTTCTTCTTTTATTCCCCTCACCGAAATCGTCAACAAACTCAAAAGTTGCCGACTCTTCTCTCCGAGTGTGGACATAGACTTACAAATGACGCATACTAACTGAAACCTCTGCAAGAAATTCTTTTCTATTATACTACAAACAAGACATTCCATTCACTCTATTCATTTCATTCGAACTCTCATGTTTCATTACTCTCATGTCTCCATACTCTCTTGTCTCTATTCTCTCATTATTTACATTCTAACGACAACAACCACTTTTTATGTTTGTTTTATTCGTTTCGCTTTTACGAATTAGAGTTGGAAGTGTGTTTGAAAATTTTAGAATGTCTTGAAGAACGTTTCAAACATACTCGTGCAGACCTTTAGTACTACATACATACAATATACTATATTTGTTATGTTTTTTTTTTTTTCTTTGTATCATTTTTTTTAATTAATATAAGGCCATAATTCTTTAGTAGTAGATCTAATAAATTACATAATAGCTAAATTGAGAAATATTCCAAACTTCTTGAGCAAATTATTCCTGATACACTTTGCTCAGGTGTTTTAATTTTTTTCGCCATCTCAACATGGGATCAGAAAAGGCTTTTAATCTCTTAGAGTTTTCAAAAGTGATTACAAATTCGTTGACACAAGAGATAAAAAAAAACAAATACTATTTACACATTTAATAAAAAATAATTTTTTATTATACTTGAGTAAAACATAACAGCATCATAAAATACACCATTGTTTAAAGTATCTTGAGTGACCATAATTGGGTTTATTTACTGAGCTCTAATTAATTCAATCATACAAAAAATATAAAAATATAAGTCATAAAATAAATATAAAATAATTACATTTCAGTTCCCGCTGCCGATTTATGGAAAGGAGTTACATCTGTAAGTAATGCTGGCAAAAAGAGAGGTAGGGGGAAAGGTACCGGTAAAAAAACTGCTAAGGATCTGAACAAGGGACAAATTATCGGAGTGGGCAGCAAAAATATACTTTGGCCTGGATTAAATTCACCTATTATAAAAGGAAGGGAGATCGTACAGCAAGAAGTTCTTCCTAATGATACCGAAAGAGAAAATAAGCTTTTTAAATTAAGGGACTCAATAGCTGGATTTAGAGTTATAAAGATCGATCCAATTGATCGAGGTTGGTCTGGATCAAAACTTCCAGGAAGAAGTATTGGACCACCAGATTCAGTTGGAGATGACACTTTTGATGGATTTGACACTATGGTTTTAGAAAATAAAATTGTTTTTATAATGAAGGGAAATATGGGAAGAAAAAGAAGATTTTCGGTAATGAGCGTTACGGGTAATGGGAAAGGATTAGCTGGATTTGCTACTGCGAAAGCTCCAGAAGCTCGTACTGCACTACGAAAATCAAAGAACAGGGCCGGACAAAAATTAATGAGAATAGAACTGTGCGAAAACCGTACAGTGTTTCATGATTTTTGCTGTGCATTTGGAAAAACCAAAATTTTTGTTTCTAAAAAACCTGAAGGCTATGGTTTAGTTTGTCATCGTGCAATCCAAACAATTTGTAAAGTTATTGGCATACGGGATTTACACGCAAAAATAGAAGGATCTACAAATTTGCAACATATAGTAAAGGCATTTTTCATAGGAATCCTAAAGCAAAAGACGCACAATGAAATAGCTAATGAGAAACAACTTCACTTAGTTGAATTTAGAAAGGAGCAAGAAGGATTGCCTCATATAGTCGCAAGCCCTGATATATGCCGACAACCGAACAGTATAACTAAAGATGAAGTGATGGATTTTACGCAATATATTTTGGGAAATAAAATTGTTTTAAAAAAGTCAAAGAGACCTCCGTTTTATTCAAATTCCACCGGTTACAAATTACACTGCAAAAAAAATGAACATTTCAGAAATCAAGATAAAGTCAGACTAAATATGCTTGTAAATTACAATGAGATAAAAAGTTTTTTGTCAAAATAAGCTATATAAGCAAATATTTTAAAATTAGTTCGAAAATATTTAAAATTTAAATAAATTTACTAAAAATGTTCATAAGTTTTTCAAAATAACTTAAGATTCAGAACGATGGTAAGCTATTTTTTATTTATTGGAAAGATTGTATCATAGATATAAATCTTATAGATGAAAGTACTATGTGAGGAATCAAACATTTAATAAATATTAAATAAATAAATATTATTTAAACAAAAAAAATTTTTTTGAATAAAATAATAATCTATGTAATAAAAAGAAATGAACAAAAGATATTTAACTATGAAAATTTAAAGTAAAAACAATAAGAACTAATAAAGGAAGGATATCTGTTAAGGAAATATAGAAGAAAAAAATATAATACTACAGGGTTTTTCAACAGGGACGCTACAAAAGTAGAGCGACAGGGACAGCAAACGACGCCATATTTCTTGCCGCTCTTTTGACATTTCTCTTCATGAAGGTTTGCCATTTCATGATGGAAAGATATACGAGCCAACAACGAGTCGAAATTATTAAAATTTACTACCGTAATTCGGAGTCAGTGGCCTTAACGTTAAGAACGCTACATCCAATTTACGGTCGTCATAATTGTCCTAGGAGATCAACAATTCAGCGTCTAGTGGAAAAATGTGAATCCACAGGCACAGAAAAAAATGTTCCCGTGCCAGTGAGACAAAGAAGTGCCCGTAGTGTCGAGAATATTGCTGCCGCTGAGGCTTCAGTTGAAAAAAGCCCAAATGTGTCTCTCACACGTCGTTCTCAGGCGTTAGTCATCTCTGTGACGTCGTTATGGCGAATTTTGGAAAAGATCTTGGCCTACATCCTTACAAGATCAAATTGACGCAAAAATTCAAGCCGCTTAACCACCAGAAGCGTCGTAAGTTCGTGAATTGGGCTGAGCAATAATTTGAAAGTGATTCGGATTTTCATCGAAAAATCATCTTCAGCGATGAGGCTTATTTCTGGCTGAATGGCTTCGTCAATAAACAAAAAATGCGTTATTGGTCAGGCAGCAATCCACACGTACTCCATGAGTCATCATTGCATCCCGAAAAAATTACGTTTTGGTGCGGTTTATGGGCCGGTAGCGTCATTGAGCCGAACTTCTTCCGTGATGATCAAGACCGGCACGTTACTGTGAATGGGAATCGCTACCATTCAATGATAACCAAATATTTTTGGCCTCAATTGGATGATATGGACTTGGATGACATGTGGTTCCAACAGGACGGCGCCACACAGCGAATGTCACTATCAATTTACTGGAAACCAAGTTTGGAGAAGGTGTTATCATAGGAAATGGTCCAGTCGATTTGCCGCCTCGGTCGTGCGATTTTACGCCGTTACACTATTTCCTGTAGGGCTACGTCAAGTCTGATCTATGCCAACAAGCCAGCGACGATTGATGAACTTCGTACAAATATTGAAAGTGAAATTGCAGCAGTAACGGCCGATTTATGCTTGAAAACCGTCAAAATTGGATTCAGCGTCGTGGCCATGCAAAAGAAATCGAGTTCCATACATAATGGCATCGAACGTATTTTTACAGGAATAAAGAATTTCATTGATATCCAAAACCGTTTTTGTTTTATTAAAAAAAAAAAAAAAACTTTTGTAGCACTCTTATTGAAAAACCTGATATAGTGATTATATACATATATCCTACCCTTTTGAACATATTTTGCATTGTCAATATTCTGAATAATGTTTAGCAGCGAATTCCAAAGACTGGTTGTATATATCAGAAATTGCCGTTGTGATAAAATGGTCTTATATGTTAGTTGAACAATCTTCTTACCGCGGTTAGATCTAGCAAATTGTAGCTTGTATTGCGGTTTTCGCGACACAATGATCTTATGAAGAAAAACTAAGCATTTAATTTATAAGACATTTTCAAATGTTAAGTGAGAAATCTAGTAGGAATAAAGAGAAATATTGTCTTTACGCCCTTTAAGAAATACATATCTTATGTTGTTCAGCTTCGGTTTATCATCACTGTCGCAGTTGGCAAAAACTTCACATCCGTATAAAAGAACAGGAATTAGAAAATATGCAAAAGGTGTTGAATCTATAGGTGCCCACAAATTTTGAAGCATACTATAAACTCTGCCAAAAACGACGTTAATATGATCCGACTACATTAGCCGAGCATTGAAGATAATACCTAAGTTAGAGACAGACTTGACAAATTCAATCTTCCTCCCATCTTCTGGAACTGCAAAAGCTCTATTCGACTTAGAGATTAATAAGCATTTAGTAAAGTATACCTTACAATTTTGCAATAATGCTTAAAATTTTCGCTATTTCTCTTCCTCCTGTAATTCTGTTTTGCTTGATACTTTTAAAACATTTCTTAATTTCCACAAAACCAGATATTTTGTTGTTATGGATTTTATAACAACAAATTATTTATTAAAACAATTGCATATTACTTTAAACAACGCTTAAAAAGTTTACGTACGTTGTGCTAACTATAGAATATTTAAGTTTACAGTTGATTTTCTTTTTCAGTAGAGAAAGAAAAAATGCTTGTTAACAACTTTTTCAGTTTATATTCTTAGTTGTGAATAGAAGGTACGACAAGATTACTAAAATGGGTAAAGGGAAAGAAATATCAATAGAATTGAGAAAACTTATTATAAAATTATATTTTGAGAAAAAATCGTTACGGGAAATTGGAAAAATTATAGGAACCACCCATAGGAATGGGAATGCATTCTAGCGTACAGACTATTTGCAGGATCGCCGAATAAAATAGAAGACGTCTCTCTTTGTCCACGGTTACTTTATTAATAATTGTAGCATCTTAAAACTAAAAGCTTACAGACTAGGATACAAACTTAAACATTATGCTTATATCTATAGGCACATGTAAAAGAGAGTAAGATATAGTCACATCGAATGATCTAGAAAAATAAATAATAAAATAGAATAAATAAATAGATACCGTTATCCTACGCTACGCTATATGAAAGAATTGAATAGAATTGTGTACCTAAAACAAAACAACCTTCATTGGAAATACATTACTACATATTATAAATTATTATTTAAGTATTGGAAACATACAGAGAAAATCACAATCAGGGGCCTATTTAACTAAGCTACAATTCTACAAGTTACAATTACAAGTCTAATTTTTACAAGTGCTGAGGAATTGTGTTTCATTAAAATTTTCATAACACTTGTAGCTTTTTGTACTTGTAAACTACAATTTCTACAATTACAAGTTTTTGTATATATGTATGTATTCTGGCATTAATTTTACAATTCTTATTTATTATTACTCAAAATGCTAAAATATTCTACACATTTGAAAAATATTTCATAAATTTTTTAAATAAAATATTTTTACAAAGTTATTTTGATAAATTAAACATACAGTTAAGGAAAAAACTCTACATACACCCCCCTATTTTGTGTTTTTAAGGCACAGTTTTTAACTTCATATTTAAATGTTAAATTTATTATTATTATCTGGTTTAGATCCAGCACAAATGCAAGACACTGCGACCTATAAGATCTATTGTGTCCCTTTGAGTCTACTGTTTGTTTAACAGACCAACTGCCTTCCTTACGAACACCAGCAGGTCCGAAACTTTAGTGGTGGATATATCCGTCAGTGAGACCATATGTCTCCCTAAATACATCCATCTAAATCTATCAAGAGCCACACATTCACACAATATGTGCTCTGCTGTCTCTGATGCTTGTGAGCATAGTCTACAACAGTGATGTCCACAATTCTCTTTCCCTATCACGCGTGATAGGAAAACAAATTCTGCTTGCGTCGAAGTCAAACACGTACAGAATAAAAAGAAATATTGTTACTCTTGCTCTTTTAATATTTTAGCTTCTCTCCAACATAGTGCAGGGATGGATAGTGCATATTTTTTGTATCATTTTTATTTAACTGAAATAATTGTTCATTATTTCCTCCAAATTTATGTGACCTCGGTACTCCTTTATTCTTAATAGATCGGTCACATGTCTATCGGACAATCGATTTCGTACTTTACTCAGAATTATGAAGAAATATTTATGAAGTTATAAACAGAAAGTAATTCGAACATTCCCATTTCTGTTAGAAGTAAGCAGAGTATTTTCTCTGCTTCATACACAAGCGCAATTGTGTTTATGTAGTAGTGGACATCACTGTTGTAGACCAGCAGAGAAAATACTCTGCTTACTTCTAACAGAAATGGGAATGTTCGAATTACTTTCTGTTTATAACTTCATAATTATTTCTTCATAATTCTGAGTAAAATACCTAATCGATTGTCCGATAGATATGTGACCGAACTATTAAGAATAAAAGAGTACCGAGGTCACATAGATTTGAAGGAAATAATGAATACTTACATACATAAATGGCCTTTACAACCCTGTGTCAGGATTACGGCCTAGCTTCTCGCAGCACTCATGTTGTGTGTGTAAATTTTTATCCATGAGTACCGGGACCTACAGTTTAATGTCGACTCCGAACGACAGACTTGAGAAGCTTGTTCATGGCAATTAGTTACTCTCAGAGCTTTTGCCAGAAGACTGCTGAGAGGTAGTCGCCGAAAGAAATATTTTTTTCATATTTCTTTTTTTGAAGATGTCGGAGCCTGGAGTCGAACCCAGGGCCCATGCCTTAGTAAGCCAACACACTAACCACTAGACCACGGCGACTACAATGAATACTTATTTCAGTTAAATAAAAATGATACAAAAAATATGCACTATCCATCCCTGCACTATGTTGGAGAGAAGCTAAAATCTAAAAAGAGCAAGAGTAACAATATCTCTTTTTATTATGTACGTGTTTGACTTCGACGTAAGCAGAATTTGTTTTCCTATCACGCGTTATAGGGAAAGAGATTTGTGGACATCACTGGTCTACAAACATCTACATTTGTGATCGCCATTCTCATCAAATGCGCTCTCACACTACAGTGACCCGTAAGAAAATCCGTTAGGACTTTCAGGTCTGGCCTTCTATACTTTAGAACATCAGACTCACCCCCAAATCGCGGACGAATCACAGCCTTGGCGTGCCTAAGACCCGACTGGGCATTCCAATGTTCCAAACATTTGCCAGTTTCCCATTCACTAACTTGACTGAGAATAGTAGAAAGCGGTTCTGCACAGTAGGGCTCCGGACCAATATAAGGCGTCGCAGATCCCCTCCTAGCTAATGCATCCGCTTCCTCGTTCCCGCTTATACCACAGTGTCCAGGTACCCAGAACAGCTGCACCCTGTTTCTAAGCGATAATTTTTGCAACGTGTCGTAGCAATGTTTGACAAGTCTAGATGTCATACAATGAGAGTCAAGCGCCTTTAAGGCAGCCTGACTATCTGAAAATATATTAATTGTCTTGCCCTTGAGCCCGATATCCAGGTTAATCTCAGCACATGCGGTTATGGCCATATATATGTTAAATTAGTTAATTTTAATTTAAACTTAAATGGCATTTAAATACAGTTTGAGTTTTTCAGTCATAAATTTAAGTTTGTATTTAATTGCGATGAAAGTACGGTAGCATCACCAAATGTAAATAAACTTTGCAGAATTTTTCTCAGAAACAGCTGTGATTGGCTGCAACAAAATAAAACACCAGAAATAAAATAAAAATACTATTGATAAACATCAATTAATAACAAGAAACGTAATTAATATATATTAATTTTATTATTTAAAAACGTGTTTTGTTCATAATATGCCCATTTTTTATAAAAAAATTAAAAACCTTGTTGATTGTTTCATTTTTATTTGCAAAACGTAAAAACAAGATGGCGAGAACATGTGTTTATATGGAGAACTTAAATGGACAAGGTTGGTCATTTAAATGGCATTTAAGTTTCATTTAACTTTGCGCTGAAAAACTCAAAGTTGCATTTAAATTTAAATGCCATTTAAACATGAAGTTAAAAACTGGGCCTAAGATATTCGTAAGGGCCTAAGATATTCGACCATGCTCGAGTTAGGGCAGTTTTCAGGGTTCACGATTTCTGATATGATGTTTGCGCACAGATTTTTCCAAAATGTCCCAAATATGCTCAATTGGATTGAGGCCTGGTGACTGGGGATGTGTATTGAGCTGCCTTGGTGCATGATAAAGGAGCCAGTCTCGAACAATATGCGCAGTATGCTTGGGATCCTTATTTTGTTCGAAAATCCATTGGTTTCCCAGGCCCAAGCTTTCCACAGATTTTGTTCCAATATTGTCTTATACTTATATCTGTCCATAACGCCTTCAATAAAGACCAATCGACCAACTCCAGATGCCGCCATAGCTCCCCACACGATAACACTGCCTCAACCATGTTTCACAGTAGGTATAATATTTTTGGGATCAAGTGCAGTGTTCGGTTTTCGCCAAACCTTGTTTCGGCCGTCATTCCCGAAAATATTATACTTACTTTCATCGGTAAATATAACTTTTTTCCAAAAATCCAATCCTTTCTGTAAATGTGCCTTAGCAAAGTCCAGGCGAACTTGACGATTCTTGGCTGAAATAAATGGCTTTTTGCGTGCTGTTCTACTTTTAAAGCCGCTATCATGCAAAACGGTTATTACTGTTCTTGATGAAACAGTAATATTCGAACATCTTGCAAGGTGTTCGGCTAATTTTGGGGCATTTATTTTTGGATCTTTTTGTACTTCTTTAAGGACACTACTAATTTCGCGTCTTGAAAGCTTCTTCGGTTTTCCAGAACGTGGCTTGTTTTCGGTAATGTTGGTGTTTTGATAATTTTTTACGATAGTTTGCAATGTAGAGCGATTTAATTTTACTATTTTAGCAATTTCTCCGTAAGATTTATTTTCTTTTTAAAGATTAACAACCAAATTTCGAACTGATTGTTGTATTTCTATTCTATTTACCATTTTTAAAGTAAACACGTGTTTTACAAATCGCTTTCGCAATTTAATTGATTGTAATGTTTGAAAAAGATAGTAAATCAAGAAAACTAACGGTTTTTCCTCTTTATCTTTTTCATTTTAAGAGTTGCCAATGCTGTATGTAGACGTTTTTCCCACGGATTTTTAGGTTTATAGCCAATAGTTTATAAATTACTAATATATTCAAACTTTTTTTTCTTCCAACATTCTTAAATATTGATGTCGTAAACATTGACTTCAAAATTATGTTTAATATTATCAGTAGTTCTCTAGAAGTTCAAAATTGTAGGGTGTATGTAGAGTTTTTTCCTTAACTGTATGCGTGAATACTTACAGCTGCGTGCAACTAATTAAGTACACGAAGCTTACATGTGAGCTTGAACCAAAAAAATAAAAATAGTTGTATATATTGTCAAAATTTTTCCGAGTTTAGTTATTTAAACTCTTAGTCGTAGAAAATAACTGTTTATTGTGTCAATTAAATTATTTTTTATAAAGCAGTGAGCCATATTTTAAAGAATATTGAATTCAATCGTGCATATAATTAAGGACACATCGTAAAATTTAAGAAAAACTTGTATTTATAAAAAAAATTAATATTTTGTTGCAAAACCATTGTTGTCGATAACAGCTTGACACCTGCGAGGCATCGAGCTAACCAGATTTTCACATACACTAGTTGGAATGGCCTCCCAAGCTTTCTTTGTTTCGGCGAAGAGATCATCAAAATTGTTTACTTTTACTGCGCTTACTTTGGTTTTTACAACTTGCCATAAATTCTCAATCGCAGAGACTCAATCTGAACTGCATGAAGGCCAATCAAGTACAGTGACCGAATTGTTTATAAACCATTGTTTGACGTGATGAGCCGTATGCTTCGGGTCATTATTTTGTTGAAATATCCATGTTACTGACATATTCTCGTCTGCATACGGCATCATTGTATCGCTTAGGATTCTTACATATTGGAACTTGTCCATGTTTCCGTCAACTTTGTGCAGCGGTCCAACACCGCGTGACGACATAGCACCCCAAAGCATAATCGAACCTCCTCCATGCTTTAAAGTGGCCCAGGTGTGTCTTGGATCAAATTCTTTTAACTTTGGCCAGCGAACATATTTTTTCCATCGGGAGAGACTATTAATATTTGTTTCGTCCGAAAATAACACTTTTTTCCATTCCACAGCGGTCCAATGGCGGTATTTTTTTGCAAACTCTATTCGCTTATTCCGGTTACGCTCAGACAACAATGGTTTCTTTCGGGAAATTCTTCCAAAGAGGCCAGCTTCCCGCAATCGACGTTTTACTGTGTCTACAAATGGTTTTGCTCCATTTTCACCAAAGACTGCTATCCGAATTTCATTTGCTGATTTATGCGGATTTTTTTCGACTCGCGGACAATCAGTACATCTTCACGCACTGTCGTAATTCGGCTTCTTTGTTTACGAGGCACCTTTTCAGCTGTCGAATATTTTTTGAAATATTGCACCGCTTGGAAAACCATTGTTTTAGAAACTTTTAAGGCTGTTGCGATCTCCCCATAAGAGCTTCCTTCCTGATGCATTTGTACAATAATCACCCTTATTCTGCGTTTCGATTCGGATCGTAAATTGCTCAGTTTGGCAAATTTGGTATTCTGCGTTCCGTTCCCCGTAACAATTCAATTTGTTTTTCGATTGTATGTATTCTGCGTTACGATCGTAGCTACGTTTTTTCAAGTTGTTTATTTACTAACGGAAAGTTTTTCGATTTTTGTTTTTGTAGTTAAAAAAGTGTATAATTAAATAAAATGTGAGTATAAAATGCTATAAATTTATTTTGTAATAAATTTTGTTTTTTTTTAACCTTAAAGCTTTATTTAATTTATTTCAGGTCAAAAAATACAACACCTGAGCAGTATGAAAAGCTGGCGAGTTTAATGGCAACGAAGGATGATATTGCGTCTGGGTATCATAAGCGTCCCAAGGAAGAAGTACAGGCATTCTGAGAAGAAGTTACAAACGAACTTAACGCAATAGGTCCACCAATAAAAACTGACGCTGCATGGAAGAAAGTATGACATTTTAGTTGCATATGTATGCATATTAAAAATATTTTTTAAGGTGTGGATTGACTGGAAAAGTTATATAAAACGCATGTTGACAACAAACAAAAAGGAAATGATAAGCAGCGGAGGAGGCAACTGTCGCTTACAGCCCATTAGCCACCTTTTATTTATTTAATTAAGGTGTGCGTCACTATAAACTGTAACACATCAAAAGTCAAATAAAAACTGACTGGAGTAAGCTAGAGTTAAAAATAAAACAGTTTTATTTTGCATTTTTATTACAGATTTATATTCTGTATTATTTTATTTAAAAATTAATTTAATTTTATAAAATTTTTTATTTTATTCATTATGCCATCCATAAGCAATGTTATAGTGTTTTCGGTGATTTTTTTGGTACCAGCTGTCCATTTATATCGAAAACTAGTAATGGTTTTGGGAACAGATGTACTCTTCTTTAGTTCTCTTTTGACCAGAGCCCAATATCTTTCAATAGTCCGCAGCTCTGGGCAGTTTGGTGGGTTAGCCTCTTTTGGATCAAAAATAACATTATTTTTATTATACAAGTCTATTGCGCTTTTACTGTAGTGACATGTTGCCAAATCTGGCCAGAAGAATGTTGATATGTTGTGCTGTCTTAGAAATGGAAGCAACCTCTTTTGAAGACACTCTTTGATATAAATATCTGAGTTTATTGATCCCAATGTAACAAACGATGCACTTCTGTTGCCGCAGCTACAAATAGCCTGCCAAACTAGGAACTTTTTGGGAAATTTTGATAGTTTTTTAGTTCGGAACTCTTCAGAAACATTGCCTCTACTATCCGCTATATAAAACTCTTGGCCAGGAAGCTGCGCAAAGTCTTCAAAAACGTAAGTTTCATCATCCATTACACAACATTCGAACTTTTGAAAAAATTCTTTTTTGAGGAGTTTTGCTCTTTTTTTTGCTTCAATATTCTTCTTAGCATTTCTATCCGGAACTTTTTGGACTTTAAATGTTTTAAGGCCAGCTTTAGCTTTAACTCGGCGCACAAAGCTTTTCGAACATTGCACGCGCAGGGCTACTTCGCCACCAGAAATGTTTGGAAGAGCCAGCAAAAGCTTCTCAACTTTTTGGGTTTCGCGTCGTTCGTTACCAGTTTTGCTTTACCTGTTCCAGGCTTTCTTTCAATTTTTAGGTCTTTGTTGAACTTTTTGACCACTCTGGAAACACATTGCCTGGTCACGTGGACTTCCCTAGCAACTTTTGTATAACTCCAATATGGTTTTTTTGAATTATTTGAATAATTTTTGTATGCACTTGTCTTTGATTATCCATTGTGAACTAACTAACAAGTCAAATTTGACAAACTGATACATTTTAAAATCTGACACATTTTTCAAAGATATTGTGATTAAGAAAAATAATTTTGATTAAAGGTGAAAAAAGTTATTAAGAAAAATGGGTGTTACACTTTATAGTGACGCACACCTTATGTCTATGGATAATAGTTCCTTACAGACTAGAGTACAATTTACAAACAATATATAAGTAAATATTTAATAATAATGATTTAAATACAAAATAATTTTTCTTTTCAAGGAATCATTACTCTCAGAAAGATCAATTAAATGATAAAGATTATTAAACTTCAAATATATTTGACGAAGGGGGTCATTGTTGGCATATACAGTACGGTGATATTTTAAATATAATAAATGGAAGTTACGGGACGGTCTAATTGGAACATTAAAAATAATTTTACTTAACAAATACTCAGAACGGACTTCACCACGTATTAATCTTAATAGAAAAGATACACTTAGCATTGTTCTTCGACTTTTCAGGGTAGGCAGTTTTATAAGAGCGAGTCTGTTCTCATATGAAGGAAGAGCGAATGAGTTCCATCCTAGACCTCTCAAGCAAAATAAAAGGAAGCGTTTTTGTACAGATTCAATAAGGTTAACGTAAGTGAGGAAGTATGGATCCCATATAATAGACCCGTATTCAAGAATAGGGCGTACCAAAGAAGTGTATAGTTGTTTTGTTACGTAGGGGTCAGTAAATTCTTTTACCAACGCTTTATAAATCCTAAAACTCCATTTGCTTTGTTCACCATCATTGAAATATGTTCACAAAACTTAAGTCTATGATCTAATAAGATCCCAAGATCATTAACGCTTAACACCTTGTCCAGGATTTTATCCTTAAAATGATATGACTTATCAAGTTTCAGTGAACGATAAAATGACATGTGTTTACATTTATTAATATTTAAATCCAATAAGTTGACATCACACCATTGTAAAAAATTGTCAATATCTCCTTGAAGTGCTGACTGAGCAGATATGCTATCGAACGAATTAAAAATCTTAACATCATCAGAATCTATCAAAATCTTAACATCATTTACTAAAATCTGTGTAGATAACATCAGTTTGATGATTATTGACGAAGCCTTCATTAACTTTAGTTGTTAATTCCAGGATATTAGTATAACTTGAACAAAATTTACGAAAGCCATGTTGATATGAAGTTAAGAGTGACGATATTTGATAATATAAAGAGTCAGTCAAAATTTTTTCAAAGAGTTTTGGAATCGCATTTAATTTTGCTATGCCTCTGTAGTTTGAAACTTCCAGTTTACTGCCAGCTTTAAACAAAGGAATTATGTATGACTTCTTCCAATCAGATGGAAAATAACCCAAATCAATAGATTTGCTGAAAATTGCCGTTAGGGGACCACAAAGATTTTCAGAACAATGCTTAAGAATACAGGTAGGTATACCATCAGGACCAGGGGTAGGTAAACTTTTAATTGACAGTAGATTAGATAGAACAGTTTCAGAAGAGATATTCGAAAGATGTATATTTGATGATTGAGATAAAGAATACGGATAACAGGTTTGATTATTAAATGATTTTTTAGAATAGGTTGTAGCAAAAAATTCAGCAAACAAGTTGCTTATGGACATACATCTTCAGCTCTACGAGAACCAAATTTTAAATACTTGGGATATGTATTGGCACGACGTTTAGAATTAATAAATTTATAAAAAGCCTTTGGGTTTTTCTTTATATTTCTTCTCATTCGGTGTATGTAGCTATTGTAGGCCAATTTATTAGCAGTGATATAATTAGATCGTGCAATTGAATAATTTAGATAATCACGAGAAGAGCCAGATAATTTAAATTTTTTATAAAGTTTATTCTTCCTGTTTTTAATATTAGTTAAGTATAAGCTATTCCATGGTGGACTCTTATTATTAAGAGCGAATGTTGTAGGAACCGATTCAGAAATGCAGTGATGTAATACAGCATAGAAATTTGATATAATGTCATCAAGGTTATTTCCAGAAATTATTGAATCCCAAGCAACATTTGACAATAAGTTGTTGAATTTATTGTAATCCGTACGGTGGAAAGAAAAGACTTTATTACGATGTGTTTTACGTAGTTCAGCTGGTACATAGATATTCAATGCAATGGTAGGATGAAAACGATCTTCAGGAATGCAGATAGGATCACAACGGTTAATAGAGCATTCGTCCGTATTATTTACAAATATTAAATCAAGAATTTTAGAATAGTCATTAAGTATTCCATTAATTTGAAATAAACTCATATCATACAAAATATTGAAAAAATCAGTGAATCTATCATTAATCGTTGATTGAATATAGTATCCATTCTCAAAATTCCAACATATGGAAGGAATATTGAAATCACCAATAATAATCAGGGAGTCATTTTCACTGGCAGAGCAGGCAACTATTCTAACAGCTTCAGCATGCCGGATGTATAAGTCTTGCGGTGATGAGGGGGGAATGTATGAGCATGTTATGAATATTCTTCGACTCTTAAGTTTAATAGTAACAGCTATAAACTCGATATTAGGTAATGAATCAAATATAAAAAGTTCAGATGAAATAGTACTAGAAACAGCTATGAGGACACCACCACCATAAGAGCCACGATCACGACGATAAATACAATATTTATTACAAAGTATTTCAGTATTTAAAAATGAACAATCAAGCCAAGTTTCAGTAAATGCCAAGATATGATAATTGCAGTCAAAACTTTCCAAATATAAATTTGACAGTTTTGTTCTTAAGCCGCGAACATTTTGGTAGAGTAATGATATTGAGTCAGTTGATATTAAATTTAGTTTTTTGAAGCATTTTGTTCATGATGAGGAAGTACACCAATTTTATTAGACATATTTTTTTCTTTATATATATACTCGCGAACTAAAGTATTATCAGGCCAAAAGTTAGAGTCGACAATAACATTGAAATCAACATGTGAGGTGGATATTTTAAAAGATGAAATGGACCTGGGTGTAGAAAATGAAAATTTTTGTATGCGAATATCAATATTTCGACCAAATTTAGATCTAATATAATAACATCCTCTGCCGTTGTGTCACATGTCAACCTTGAAACAAATACAGTTTTCCGTGGTGGGATAGCTTGTAGCGGTTTATGACTAATTTGGTTATCTAATGTACCGTCATTTGGTTTGGTAGTATATATAGAGGAATTTGTGGTAGAAGACTCCTTATTTATATTACCTGATGGAGAGTTTAACTGGACGACATTTGATGGTGAAGATGTAGAACGACCAGCACTAAGAGCAATCGAATTAGCAGGAGTAGGAATGGATATATTATTTAAAGACTGAATTATGGGTAAATTATTTAATGATATTGATGAAGCAGGACAACCACGACTAGCAACTGAATTTGCAGAAGTAGGGACAGATACAATGTTTAAAGAGGGAATTTCGGGTAACTTATTTGCTCTTTTCCTCTTTTTAGGAGAATTGTTACAATCTAAATTAATAAATTTTTCCAAGCCTTGGAAATTATTAAATAAATCCCCAAATTTCGCCAGTTTAGATTGTACAGACAAAAACTCCTTATGCAGTTGATCAAATTCACTCTTTTGGCTTCTAAAAAATTTATAAAATTCGATATTGATTTTCTTGCAATTAAAACAAGTCCAGTGTAGTGACTTTGCTGGATCCAAAAGTGCATCTGCATCACGTGGTTTAAGTGCCGTACATTTTACGTGGAAATTGCCTAAGCACAACCAACAAGAAACCTTGAGGAAAAAGTAATTCAGCTGACGTGGTTTGTAACAAGTACAAGTGGCATTAGCGGTACAGTGGATTTAGGAGTGGCCAGCGAGATGTAGCTGTTAAGTACTTCAAAAAGGCGTCAGCAGCTTAGTACAAAAGAAAACACTTCGTCTTTGCTGAAAGAGCAAATAACTGCCCAGAAAGAATTTCACAACGATGTCAGGAAATTCAATGAAACCATTTTGAAAAGGTATGACGAGATGTCTACGCATTTACGGCGCATAAATCCCTCTTTAGAGAAGCAGTCTGACATTGCTGCACAACAGTTAGAAGAACAGCGGCGCCACAATAAAATTAAAGAGGAATTGCTAAAAAAGGAGGTAGAAATCAAGCTGCGAATGTTAAAACTGGAGCATCCATCTAGTGATTTAGATTCAGATTAGAAGATGATGATGAGCCAGCCAATCTTTCCTGCTAGCCTAAGTATATTTAATTTTAAATAAAAATGTGATAATTTTTGTTTTTTATTTGACTTTTATTAGTTGTTAAATAAAAAATTTAACGACCTAAAGCTAAAATATTTTATTTTTATTTATTTATTATTCATCAAATTTTATTTTTTATAGTTTGGCAACTACATTGTTTACAAAATTTTTTATTTTTATGTTTCTATTTCATACGTTTCATAACAAAGCAGCTGGTTTGAACATACTCTTCTCTTCTTCTTTTTCTTTCGATTAGGTTTTTTTTTAGAATACCTATTTTCGATTCGAGCGTAACTGAATGCGGGAACGTAATCGAAACGCAGAATAAGGGTGAATCTTTCGAGTACTGACGTCACAGGACTTCTTTTTACCCATGTTTAGCAATAAGTAAAAGTTTATCAAATTCTGAAAAACACTTTGTGTAATCTCATTTATTTGAATTTAACTGTTAAAACTTACTTGAATCTTAAAATTTTAAAAAATTTTTCACTGTCCTTAATTAAGTGCACGAGTAATTTATTTCACAAATTATGAAGAACACCACAAAGAAAAAAATAACGGTAAAAATATGGTTGCCATTGAGAAGTTTCAATAAACAAAGTTGGATTAACTAAACAGGGTCAAATTTTAGCGGTTTTTTTAATAGTATTATTTTCAACATAATTATTTAAATATTGAGTACTACTATCCTTAATTAGTTGCACGCAGCTGTATATATCACTCATTTGCGAGAAGAGTGCCATTACTCAAAAAATACAGTTTTTGAGTTAATAATGCAGAAATATGAGGCTAACTGTCACTTAAAACATATCTAAAAATTGTATTTTTCTCTTTTTTTTCACTGAGTGGCGACTAAAAGTGTCTTCTACTTTCCATATAAGTTTTCCTGAATTAAAATGTTTAAACGTATTTATCTCAAATCGTTTTTTTTTTAGTTATGCCACTCTTCTCTCAAATGAGCGATATGTAAGAGGTATGATAAAAAAATAACCGTTATTTTCAATTTTTTCAAAACATTTTATTTATTCATCAATAAATATCTTGTCCCCTTAAAAGTAATCCCCCTCAGATATAATACACTTATGCCAGCGTTTTTTCCAATCCTCGAATCACTTCTGAACGCTTTGCAACCGTTGTTCGTTTGTATGACTATTCATGGTTAAATTCAAGGCCCATTAATACAGGTCATTGCATCTCTACAACAATACAACTATAGAAAAAACCACACGTATTTTGGGTCGTGTGATCTATCTATATCTGTCAAAATTATAAAAGGTTTTTGTAGAAAATGGTGGAAAAGAAACTAAAATCAGTGTTGCCACAGTCCGTAAAATTTAGTAACCAAATTTGAATAAGAAAATTCAGTAAATTAAATGTCGGCTAATTTTATACATATAAAATTCAATTTCAACATACGTTCTATGATATAAACTGTAAAATAAAGTGAAAGTCTCCCATATAAAACATATTGTTACGAAGAAATAATTTTGTAAAACAAAATCATAATTGCATTCCCTTAAATTAGTATTTTCACTATTTCTAGCATTTGGGCTATGTAAAAAAATTATTACAATAAGAAAATATATGTCGGAAAATCAAGTACGTTTAAAATTATATAAATTTTTAAATTATAAAAGATTTATTATTGCTGTGGAATTAGTTAAATACTAAGCAATAGGGACAATAAAAATTAGAAAAACTGTAGGTATTATAAATAAGGCTTCACATTACTCTTTTTAGTTATATATCGTTGGTCTCAGGTAGAAAGGCCCTAACTCACATAATTTAAAATTTACAGGAGGAGGTAAAAATACAACAGATACTGTAATTATTAATATACAACTTTTTATTAAATGCTGTACAATTACTTGTAATACCGTTAGTTTTAATAATATTGCAAAGATTTTTTGTTAGGATGTGCATATTTCTGAAATTTATTGGAATACTAAAAAAATCAGTTTTGAAAAAAAATCAAGTTAGGGCCTTTCTACCCGAGACCAACGATATACAAGATTATAGAGTGTAAATAAAAGCTTTAAAATGCAAAGTATCTGTATTTTTAGTTTGCAGTAAAGAGCCCTAGTATACAAAACGAACTATAGGGTGTTTTTTATTGAGGTATAGAACTTTAAGTTGGCATGACTTTTTTAACTGGCGGCCATTTTGTCAGCTGTCAAGTGATTAATATTTAGTTTGGTTTGCCATTTCATCATGAACAGGTTGACAAAAGAACAACGCTTGCAAATCGTGCAAATTTATTTCGAAAATAATGGTTCAGTTCGCGAAGTTTACCGCAAGCTCCGTCCATTTTATGGTCGACATAATCGTCCATCAGAGCATGGTTAACCATGGATCGTTTTCGCACTACGTTTACTCTATGTGATAATACGCATCCGCAGAGACGTCGAACAGTGCGCACCGAAGAAACAATTGCCGCTGTAGAGCAAAGTGTTGAAGAGAACCCGAATGAATCGATTCGCCACCGTGCACAGCAATTGGAGCTTTGTCCATCAACTTTATGGAAGATTTTGCGCAAAGATCTTGGCTTGCGACCTTACAAGATCCAGCTTGTGCAAGAATTAAAGCCGCGAGACCATGCAATGCGTCGTGATTTTGGTGTATGGGCCGAAAATGAGATTGATCTCGATGCTGATTTTCATCGCAAAATTTTGTTCAGTGATGAGGCTCATTTTTGGTTGAATGGCTACGTCAACAAGGAAAATTGCCGCATTTGGAGTGAAGAGAATCCACATGAGACCCTTGAGACGCCATTACATCCACAAAAACTGACTGTTTGGTGTGCTCTATGGGCTGGTGGAGTCATTGGGCCATACTTCTTCCGAAATAATGATGGAGAGTCAGTTACCGTTAATGGAGACCGGTATAGAGCCATGATAACCGACTGTTTTGTTCCCGAATTGGATGGCATGAATGTAGATGAGTTGTGGTTCCAACAAGACGGCGCTACATGTCACACAGCGCACGTCACAATCGATTTATTGAAGGAAACATTCGATGAGCGGAATGGACCTGTCAATTGGCCACCAAGATCGTGTGATTTGACACCATTGGATTATTTTGTTTGGGGATATGTGAAGTCGCTCGTCTACGCCAAATAACCAGAAACGTTAGGGGACTCGGAAGCCAACATTCGTGGCGTTATTGCCAACATACGGCCCCACATGCTCGAAAAAGTGGTTGAAAATTGGACCTATAGAATTGGCTTTATTCGAGCTAGCCGCGGCGGCCACATGCCCGAAATCATATTTAAACATTAATGGCATAAAATTATCCTTCCAATAAAGCCAAATTGATGGACATTAAAACGATTTTCTTGTGTTTTATTTCAATTCGAAGTTCTATACCTCTAAAAAAACACCCTTTATAAAGGACAATTCGTAACAATATTATCCTGCTTGAACCTAAAATATTACAATGTTTATTTAAAACTATTATTATTCATTTAAAATAAAAATACCATTTTCTTTTTAAAGAAAGAAAAAACACAAAAAGAAAATATATATGTAAGCAAAAAGTAGCCAACTTTGGTTAGATATAGCCAATATGGCGACACTGATTGAAAACATAAGCATTCAAATAAAAACAAAAACGATAAAAATGTAAACAAACTTTGACGTTTATAGATAGGTTTACATAAAATCAGCCTGAGAGATGCAATGACCTGTATTAATGGGCCTTGGTTAAATTATAGACCAAACTGAAGATGTTTGAAAGTAAAACATAACACGAAACTTGCGTCAGCTGTTTAAACCAGTGTTGCCAAAAAGATGATAGCTAAAAAATCACCCTTATCAACTTAGCATCAGGCTGAGCACTTCTTATGCTAAAGTCAAATTTCAAAATTTACAATTTGTCAATTTTCTAACCTTAAAACTAAATTAAAAAGTATTGATTTTCTAAACTTAAAACTAAGTTCAAATTATTAATTTTCTAAACTCAAAACTAAATTAAAATTATTAGTTGCTAAATTTAGAGCTACATTAAAACCTGAATTATATTACATTTACAACGTCAATCTTTGGTTATCTTAAAACTCAAATTATTAAAAAAAAATTGTCCCAGTAAAATTATAACTTTGAGATCAAACACAGTGAATAAATATTGAAATTATACATCCTTTGTCCAATCAAATTATTTTTCAGATATACACATATATTACGGCAAGAATTTCCATAAATCATAGACTGGCTCATACCTCAATTACTAATACACTTGTATTAATTTTTCCCATAATATAATTTCTCAATTTCATGAGAAATTATATTTTAAACAAGTTTTGGTGTTCCCAAAAATACAGTCCTCTATCAATCTCAGATCATCTAACTCAAAACACGCCTCCTAGAACTGCCACACTTGTCCTTCTTCTTCTCTTTTGATTCAATAAGGTTAACGTAAGTGAGGAAGTATGGATCCCATATAATAGACCCGTATTCAAGAATAGGGCGTACCAAAGAAGTGTATAGTTGTTTTGTTACGTAGGGGTCAGTAAATTCTTTTACCAACGCTTTATAAATCCTAAAACTCCATTTGCTTTGTTCACCATCATTGAAATATGTTCACAAAACTTAAGTCTATGATCTAATAAGATCCCAAGATCATTAACGCTTAACACCTTGTCCAGGATTTTATCCTTAAAATGATATGACTTATCAAGTTTCAGTGAACGATAAAATGACATGTGTTTACATTTATTAATATTTAAATCCAATAAGTTGACATCACACCATTGTAAAAAATTGTCAATATCTCCTTGAAGTGCTGACTGAGCAGATATGCTATCGAACGAATTAAAAATCTTAACATCATCAGAATCTATCAAAATCTTAACATCATTTACTAAAATCTGTGTAGATAACATCAGTTTGATGATTATTGACGAAGCCTTCATTAACTTTAGTTGTTAATTCCAGGATATTAGTATAACTTGAACAAAATTTACGAAAGCCATGTTGATATGAAGTTAAGAGTGACGATATTTGATAATATAAAGAGTCAGTCAAAATTTTTTCAAAGAGTTTTGGAATCGCATTTAATTTTGCTATGCCTCTGTAGTTTGAAACTTCCAGTTTACTGCCAGCTTTAAACAAAGGAATTATGTATGACTTCTTCCAATCAGATGGAAAATAACCCAAATCAATAGATTTGCTGAAAATTGCCGTTAGGGGACCACAAAGATTTTCAGAACAATGCTTAAGAATACAGGTAGGTATACCATCAGGACCAGGGGTAGGTAAACTTTTAATTGACAGTAGATTAGATAGAACAGTTTCAGAAGAGATATTCGAAAGATGTATATTTGATGATTGAGATAAAGAATACGGATAACAGGTTTGATTATTAAATGATTTTTTAGAATAGGTTGTAGCAAAAAATTCAGCAAACAAGTTGCTTATGGACATACATCTTCAGCTCTACGAGAACCAAATTTTAAATACTTGGGATATGTATTGGCACGACGTTTAGAATTAATAAATTTATAAAAAGCCTTTGGGTTTTTCTTTATATTTCTTCTCATTCGGTGTATGTAGCTATTGTAGGCCAATTTATTAGCAGTGATATAATTAGATCGTGCAATTGAATAATTTAGATAATCACGAGAAGAGCCAGATAATTTAAATTTTTTATAAAGTTTATTCTTCCTGTTTTTAATATTAGTTAAGTATAAGCTATTCCATGGTGGACTCTTATTATTAAGAGCGAATGTTGTAGGAACCGATTCAGAAATGCAGTGATGTAATACAGCATAGAAATTTGATATAATGTCATCAAGGTTATTTCCAGAAATTATTGAATCCCAAGCAACATTTGACAATAAGTTGTTGAATTTATTGTAATCCGTACGGTGGAAAGAAAAGACTTTATTACGATGTGTTTTACGTAGTTCAGCTGGTACATAGATATTCAATGCAATGGTAGGATGAAAACGATCTTCAGGAATGCAGATAGGATCACAACGGTTAATAGAGCATTCGTCCGTATTATTCACAAATATTAAATCAAGAATTTTAGAATAGTCATTAAGTATTCCATTAATTTGAAATAAACTCATATCATACAAAATATTGAAAAAATCAGTGAATCTATCATTAATCGTTGATTGAATATAGTATCCATTCTCAAAATTCCAACATATGGAAGGAATATTGAAATCACCAATAATAATCAGGGAGTCATTTTCACTGGCAGAGCAGGCAACTATTCTAACAGCTTCAGCATGCCGGATGTATAAGTCTTGCGGTGATGAGGGGGGAATGTATGAGCATGTTATGAATATTCTTCGACTCTTAAGTTTAATAGTAACAGCTATAAACTCGATATTAGGTAATGAATCAAATATAAAAAGTTCAGATGAAATAGTACTAGAAACAGCTATGAGGACACCACCACCATAAGAGCCACGATCACGACGATAAATACAATATTTATTACAAAGTATTTCAGTATTTAAAAATGAACAATCAAGCCAAGTTTCAGTAAATGCCAAGATATGATAATTGCAGTCAAAACTTTCCAAATATAAATTTGACAGTTTTGTTCTTAAGCCGCGAACATTTTGGTAGAGTAATGATATTGAGTCAGTTGATATTAAATTTAGTTTTTTGAAGCATTTTGTTCATGATGAGGAAGTACACCAATTTTATTAGACATATTTTTTTCTTTATATATATACTCGCGAACTAAAGTATTATCAGGCCAAAAGTTAGAGTCGACAATAACATTGAAATCAACATGTGAGGTGGATATTTTAAAAGATGAAATGGACCTGGGTGTAGAAAATGAAAATTTTTGTATGCGAATATCAATATTTCGACCAAATTTAGATCTAATATAATAACATCCTCTGCCGTTGTGTCACATGTCAACCTTGAAACAAATACAGTTTTCCGTGGTGGGATAGCTTGTAGCGGTTTATGACTAATTTGGTTATCTAATGTACCGTCATTTGGTTTGGTAGTATATATAGAGGAATTTGTGGTAGAAGACTCCTTATTTATATTACCTGATGGAGAGTTTAACTGGACGACATTTGATGGTGAAGATGTAGAACGACCAGCACTAAGAGCAATCGAATTAGCAGGAGTAGGAATGGATATATTATTTAAAGACTGAATTATGGGTAAATTATTTAATGATATTGATGAAGCAGGACAACCACGACTAGCAACTGAATTTGCAGAAGTAGGGACAGATACAATGTTTAAAGAGGGAATTTCGGGTAACTTATTTGCTCTTTTCCTCTTTTTAGGAGAATTGTTACAATCTAAATTAATAAATTTTTCCAAGCCTTGGAAATTATTAAATAAATCCCCAAATTTCGCCAGTTTAGATTGTACAGACAAAAACTCCTTATGCAGTTGATCAAATTCACTCTTTTGGCTTCTAAAAAATTTATAAAATTCGATATTGATTTTCTTGCAATTAAAACAAGTCCAGTGTAGTGACTTTGCTGGATCCAAAAGTGCATCTGCATCACGTGGTTTAAGTGCCGTACATTTTACGTGGAAATTGCCTAAGCACAACCAACAAGAAACCTTGAGGAAAAAGTAATTCAGCTGACGTGGTTTGTAACAAGTACAAGTGGCATTAGCGGTACAGTGGATTTAGGAGTGGCCAGCGAGATGTAGCTGTTAAGTACTTCAAAAAGGCGTCAGCAGCTTAGTACAAAAGAAAACACTTCGTCTTTGCTGAAAGAGCAAATAACTGCCCAGAAAGAATTTCACAACGATGTCAGGAAATTCAATGAAACCATTTTGAAAAGGTATGACGAGATGTCTACGCATTTACGGCGCATAAATCCCTCTTTAGAGAAGCAGTCTGACATTGCTGCACAACAGTTAGAAGAACAGCGGCGCCACAATAAAATTAAAGAGGAATTGCTAAAAAAGGAGGTAGAAATCAAGCTGCGAATGTTAAAACTGGAGCATCCATCTAGTGATTTAGATTCAGATTAGAAGATGATGATGAGCCAGCCAATCTTTCCTGCTAGCCTAAGTATATTTAATTTTAAATAAAAATGTGATAATTTTTGTTTTTTATTTGACTTTTATTAGTTGTTAAATAAAAAATTTAACGACCTAAAGCTAAAATATTTTATTTTTATTTATTTATTATTCATCAAATTTTATTTTTTATAGTTTGGCAACTACATTGTTTACAAAATTTTTTATTTTTATGTTTCTATTTCATACGTTTCATAACAAAGCAGCTGGTTTGAACATACTCTTCTCTTCTTCTTTTTCTTTCGATTAGGTTTTTTTTTAGAATACCTATTTTCGATTCGAGCGTAACTGAATGCGGGAACGTAATCGAAACGCAGAATAAGGGTGAATCTTTCGAGTACTGACGTCACAGGACTTCTTTTTACCCATGTTTAGCAATAAGTAAAAGTTTATCAAATTCTGAAAAACACTTTGTGTAATCTCATTTATTTGAATTTAACTGTTAAAACTTACTTGAATCTTAAAATTTTAAAAAATTTTTCACTGTCCTTAATTAAGTGCACGAGTAATTTATTTCACAAATTATGAAGAACACCACAAAGAAAAAAATAACGGTAAAAATATGGTTGCCATTGAGAAGTTTCAATAAACAAAGTTGGATTAACTAAACAGGGTCAAATTTTAGCGGTTTTTTTAATAGTATTATTTTCAACATAATTATTTAAATATTGAGTACTACTATCCTTAATTAGTTGCACGCAGCTGTATATATCACTCATTTGCGAGAAGAGTGCCATTACTCAAAAAATACAGTTTTTGAGTTAATAATGCAGAAATATGAGGCTAACTGTCACTTAAAACATATCTAAAAATTGTATTTTTCTCTTTTTTTTCACTGAGTGGCGACTAAAAGTGTCTTCTACTTTCCATATAAGTTTTCCTGAATTAAAATGTTTAAACGTATTTATCTCAAATCGTTTTTTTTTTAGTTATGCCACTCTTCTCTCAAATGAGCGATATGTAAGAGGTATGATAAAAAAATAACCGTTATTTTCAATTTTTTCAAAACATTTTATTTATTCATCAATAAATATCTTGTCCCCTTAAAAGTAATCCCCCTCAGATATAATACACTTATGCCAGCGTTTTTTCCAATCCTCGAATCACTTCTGAACGCTTTGCAACCGTTGTTCGTTTGTATGACTATTCATGGTTAAATTCAAGGCCCATTAATACAGGTCATTGCATCTCTACAACAATACAACTATAGAAAAAACCACACGTATTTTGGGTCGTGTGATCTATCTATATCTGTCAAAATTATAAAAGGTTTTTGTAGAAAATGGTGGAAAAGAAACTAAAATCAGTGTTGCCACAGTCCGTAAAATTTAGTAACCAAATTTGAATAAGAAAATTCAGTAAATTAAATGTCGGCTAATTTTATACATATAAAATTCAATTTCAACATACGTTCTATGATATAAACTGTAAAATAAAGTGAAAGTCTCCCATATAAAACATATTGTTACGAAGAAATAATTTTGTAAAACAAAATCATAATTGCATTCCCTTAAATTAGTATTTTCACTATTTCTAGCATTTGGGCTATGTAAAAAAATTATTACAATAAGAAAATATATGTCGGAAAATCAAGTACGTTTAAAATTATATAAATTTTTAAATTATAAAAGATTTATTATTGCTGTGGAATTAGTTAAATACTAAGCAATAGGGACAATAAAAATTAGAAAAACTGTAGGTATTATAAATAAGGCTTCACATTACTCTTTTTAGTTATATATCGTTGGTCTCAGGTAGAAAGGCCCTAACTCACATAATTTAAAATTTACAGGAGGAGGTAAAAATACAACAGATACTGTAATTATTAATATACAACTTTTTATTAAATGCTGTACAATTACTTGTAATACCGTTAGTTTTAATAATATTGCAAAGATTTTTTGTTAGGATGTGCATATTTCTGAAATTTATTGGAATACTAAAAAAATCAGTTTTGAAAAAAAATCAAGTTAGGGCCTTTCTACCCGAGACCAACGATATACAAGATTATAGAGTGTAAATAAAAGCTTTAAAATGCAAAGTATCTGTATTTTTAGTTTGCAGTAAAGAGCCCTAGTATACAAAACGAACTATAGGGTGTTTTTTATTGAGGTATAGAACTTTAAGTTGGCATGACTTTTTTAACTGGCGGCCATTTTGTCAGCTGTCAAGTGATTAATATTTAGTTTGGTTTGCCATTTCATCATGAACAGGTTGACAAAAGAACAACGCTTGCAAATCGTGCAAATTTATTTCGAAAATAATGGTTCAGTTCGCGAAGTTTACCGCAAGCTCCGTCCATTTTATGGTCGACATAATCGTCCATCAGAGCATGGTTAACCATGGATCGTTTTCGCACTACGTTTACTCTATGTGATAATACGCATCCGCAGAGACGTCGAACAGTGCGCACCGAAGAAACAATTGCCGCTGTAGAGCAAAGTGTTGAAGAGAACCCGAATGAATCGATTCGCCACCGTGCACAGCAATTGGAGCTTTGTCCATCAACTTTATGGAAGATTTTGCGCAAAGATCTTGGCTTGCGACCTTACAAGATCCAGCTTGTGCAAGAATTAAAGCCGCGAGACCATGCAATGCGTCGTGATTTTGGTGTATGGGCCGAAAATGAGATTGATCTCGATGCTGATTTTCATCGCAAAATTTTGTTCAGTGATGAGGCTCATTTTTGGTTGAATGGCTACGTCAACAAGGAAAATTGCCGCATTTGGAGTGAAGAGAATCCACATGAGACCCTTGAGACGCCATTACATCCACAAAAACTGACTGTTTGGTGTGCTCTATGGGCTGGTGGAGTCATTGGGCCATACTTCTTCCGAAATAATGATGGAGAGTCAGTTACCGTTAATGGAGACCGGTATAGAGCCATGATAACCGACTGTTTTGTTCCCGAATTGGATGGCATGAATGTAGATGAGTTGTGGTTCCAACAAGACGGCGCTACATGTCACACAGCGCACGTCACAATCGATTTATTGAAGGAAACATTCGATGAGCGGAATGGACCTGTCAATTGGCCACCAAGATCGTGTGATTTGACACCATTGGATTATTTTGTTTGGGGATATGTGAAGTCGCTCGTCTACGCCAAATAACCAGAAACGTTAGGGGACTCGGAAGCCAACATTCGTGGCGTTATTGCCAACATACGGCCCCACATGCTCGAAAAAGTGGTTGAAAATTGGACCTATAGAATTGGCTTTATTCGAGCTAGCCGCGGCGGCCACATGCCCGAAATCATATTTAAACATTAATGGCATAAAATTATCCTTCCAATAAAGCCAAATTGATGGACATTAAAACGATTTTCTTGTGTTTTATTTCAATTCGAAGTTCTATACCTCTAAAAAAACACCCTTTATAAAGGACAATTCGTAACAATATTATCCTGCTTGAACCTAAAATATTACAATGTTTATTTAAAACTATTATTATTCATTTAAAATAAAAATACCATTTTCTTTTTAAAGAAAGAAAAAACACAAAAAGAAAATATATATGTAAGCAAAAAGTAGCCAACTTTGGTTAGATATAGCCAATATGGCAACACTGATTGAAAACATAAGCATTCAAATAAAAACAAAAACGATAAAAATGTAAACAAACTTTGACGTTTATAGATAGGTTTACATAAAATCAGCCTGAGAGATGCAATGACCTGTATTAATGGGCCTTGGTTAAATTATAGACCAAACTGAAGATGTTTGAAAGTAAAACATAACACGAAACTTGCGTCAGCTGTTTAAACCAGTGTTGCCAAAAAGATGATAGCTAAAAAATCACCCTTATCAACTTAGCATCAGGCTGAGCACTTCTTATGCTAAAGTCAAATTTCAAAATTTACAATTTGTCAATTTTCTAACCTTAAAACTAAATTAAAAAGTATTGATTTTCTAAACTTAAAACTAAGTTCAAATTATTAATTTTCTAAACTCAAAACTAAATTAAAATTATTAGTTGCTAAATTTAGAGCTACATTAAAACCTGAATTATATTACATTTACAACGTCAATCTTTGGTTATCTTAAAACTCAAATTATTAAAAAAAAATTGTCCCAGTAAAATTATAACTTTGAGATCAAACACAGTGAATAAATATTGAAATTATACATCCTTTGTCCAATCAAATTATTTTTCAGATATACACATATATTACGGCAAGAATTTCCATAAATCATAGACTGGCTCATACCTCAATTACTAATACACTTGTATTAATTTTTCCCATAATATAATTTCTCAATTTCATGAGAAATTATATTTTAAACAAGTTTTGGTGTTCCCAAAAATACAGTCCTCTATCAATCTCAGATCATCTAACTCAAAACACGCCTCCTAGAACTGCCACACTTGTCCTTCTTCTTCTCTTTTGCAAATTGGAAGAAGAAAATTCATTTATTATTAATTATTATATTATCTTCAATACTAAGGTTCGATTAATTTAATAGCTCATAATTCAGCTTTACTATAAGTCAATTAGAAAGAGTTTTTTTTTTTTAAGTTTTGACTTAAGCATGGTTAATATTGTAAATAATGCACTAAATGAGCGCTTCACAGCAACCTGAGTGGCTAGAACGGCTAAAACTATATCTACCAATTCTGTCATATGATTCAAAAGAGAATATATATGGGCAATTTCAAAAATTTTCAACATTTGTTGAAACTGAGTTCAGATGCTTATTATTTCTCCAGTTTTTCGAATTGACCAAAACGATCAAAAGGAAATGGTAGACCACACTAGAAAACTGCAAAATTCAAAATTTCAGACCATCAGTTCTTTATTTTTAAAAGTTATGGGCACTCAAATATCGAAAAACTCAAAAAAAAAACGCTTGAAATTTACAAGAGTTTTTTCATATTTCATCACTTTTCTACTTTTAGTTTTAAACTTCCGATGCTCATTGATATAAAATAAAGTCACTAGACTTTGTAGATATTTACACTATAAAAGTTATGCCAATACTACTATTTGGGAAAAAGTTGTATAGCGGTTTATTTTTGAAACCAAAATTTTCCGATTTTTTAATTTTCGCAGTTTTTTCTATAGCGTTTTTGCGCCGTTCAAGAAAATTGCATTTCGTCAACAGTATTTAATAGATGGTGTAATTGGCTAAAATTTGCGCCATATCACGTCGATGTCAGGCTGCTAGTTGCTGAGAACAATGACCTCAAACTTTTATAGAATTGGCATAAATTTGTCAAAAATGACAGTTTTTCGCGCCTGACATTTGCAATCATATTTAAAACTGGTTTATGTATTGCGTGATCTAAACTTAATAAATGGCACCTCAACGTCAAGAAGGCGTTAAAATATTTTGAAACGCAAAAATTTTAAAAAGAAAATAAAACTTTTGCGAAATTTCATGATTTTGTTTCGCGTTTTTTTTAGTTAATCAGTGGTTTAAAATCAATGTAAAGTATTGGAAATGAAGTGCGGCGGTGAACTAAAGATCATATATAAATAAGGTTGAATTCGGTCCATATTTAGCAGGTACAGCGGCATTTTTCTTCAAACACATTTTGCTTTGTGACATCTGCAGTTATGTATAGATTCCGCCGCGATTGACACCAAATGAAAGTTTTTTTAAGCTTGATAATAAAACCGAATAGGCATTAAAAAATGTTCATGATTTTAAATTTTACAGATCAAAAAAAAAAAATCCTAACCTCAAAAATAATTCTTATATAATTTTTTTTATTTTTTAAATTTGTAAGTCAAAACATTACTTTTCTGTAAATTAGTTATGCGTTATATAAACGCATATTATAACAATCGGTGAAACATTCATATTTTTGCAAAAATTCGCGTTTTTTAATGTTAAGGAATTTAAATTATAATTGATATTTTTATGTATTTTTTCATTGCATTGATGAATTTGAACTGCACTGATGAATTTGAAATGAGTTTCATGCATCCATATAACATTTATTAAAATAAACCAATAAATTTAACTTTAAATTTTTTTTAAAGAAATTTTAACTTAAAACCTCCATAACTTTCGCGCCGTTTGCAATAAATGATTAACGCGAACTGTTTTGGTATGCTAAAATATCACCCTTCACGTGATCAAAGCGTCAATCGTGTCATCAAAAAAAAAAAAAAATTGGAAAAAAAAATATCAAAATGTCGATAATTTTTGAAATTGCCCATATACATACAGTTTGTAAAAAAATGTTTTAAATTAAATTTTTTTTTTATTAAATTCAGATAAATATTTACAACAACAATACTCTTCTATTTGGGATTTTTTTATGTAACTGTTGTAT
The DNA here is from genome assembly GCA_963576795.1 of Metopia argyrocephala. Classification (NCBI taxonomy): domain Eukaryota; kingdom Metazoa; phylum Arthropoda; class Insecta; order Diptera; family Sarcophagidae; genus Metopia; species Metopia argyrocephala. The sequence goes on along the minus strand of OY756209.1, from coordinate 78,891,779 downwards.
TGTGTTTTGGCGACAAAAATTCAAAAAATTTATGAATGCCTTACAACAACAACGTCTTGAAACAATTTTGCTTAGAAAAATATGAATGCAGACGTTCGCGTGTGATTTTAAGAAAATAAATTTGTGCTGCTCGTTCATAATTGATATATTCATAAATGTTAGTTTTTGAGTATTCATAAATGGAAAAATCTGAACTTTGATAATTCCTGCATACTTAACAGTCCAGCTGCTGTGCAGTGAGTTGAAATAATAATGATATATCATGCATTTTATATAAAAAAATTTCAAAAGAGCGCCTAAATAACCCAACACCAAAGCTATAACAACAGTAAAAACACTATTCTAAAATCCTGCTCACTATAATGAAAAAAATTTTTGTAGGCTGGTGTAAATTTATTTTATTTCGTTGGAAAGAAATGTTGACTATGTTGTTCCGTACATGAATCAAAATATTGAAACAAACATGTTGCAGTTATGCTATAAACACATTAAAGGCTACCGACCATCGACTACAAGTTGTCAAAAATAGAATGCATGTGTGCATATGAAAATAATTATTTTAGTGGCAACACGACTACCGACCACACGACTACTTTTGTAGCTCGTAACTTACTTAGACTAATTTCTATTTTTCTTAGCGACAATAAACAGTTTAGTGCTTCCAATATAATACCAGGGCGAATTAACATTGAAGCTACCTAGCGCTAGATGGCAGCACAAACACAAAAACTTTTTCTTTCTTAGAAATTACGATCTGTCAAACGTCAGCTGTTAAAATTTTAGCGAAATTCATCGATTAGTTTATTTGTTGTAATCGTTTGAACTAAGCAACTTTTGTGTTTCTTGGAAAATGGAAAAAAGTGAATTTCGTGTAGTGATTAAACACTATTATTTGAAAGGCAAAACGGCGAAAGAGATAAAAGAAAAGCTTGATAAACATTACGGCGAATGTGCTCCGTCAGATTATATGGTAAAATATTGGACTGCTGAATTTAAACGGGGCCGAACAAGCACTGCGACAATACCATCAACAGGAAGGCCAAAAGAGGTGGTTACTGAAGAAAATATCAAGAATGATCGCCGGGTCAAAATACGTGACATTGCTGAAATGGTAAACATATCATATGAACGTGTGTTCAACATTTTGCATGAACATTTGCATACGAAAAAGCTATCGGCAAGATGGCTGCCGCGTTTGCTCAGTGTTGAACAAAAACGAGTTCGACAGATCACTTCAGAGCGGTGTTTGGACATGACAAAGCATAATCCTGCTGATTTTTGGCGTAGATTAATAATTGTTGATGAAACGTGTGTTGCGGGAGGTTTATATTACTTAGGGGAGAGGAATCAGTCCCTGACGATTCGATTGATTTTGATCTTCATCAAAATCATTTGCCATCACATACCGATATGGTTTTGTGTAATATATATTTATTATTCTTTTACATACATATGTATATATACTAAATTGCAAAGGAAAAAAAAATCCGGGATTGAACAAAAATACATATATAGGTACCGCAAGTGTGATAGCGGTAATGAAAAATGTTTTTGGTAGTTTGAAAAATTCAAATCAGTTGCGTTGAGTGTTTTAAAGTGTAAAAACAGATAGTTATGTTTAAGAAATAAGGGAAAATAATAATAATAATAAAAAAAAAAATAAGAAGTGAAGAAAAAGTGAACCAGTACAGGAGCCGTTATATTATTGGCGGATTATTGAAGAGCTAGATAGAAGGAAGTGTGAGCAATAGGAGAACGTTGTTTGTGTTCCGGGACAATAACAATCCTGTTGACCAGCATCAGGAGTTGATACTCTCGGATCATATAAATATTAGGCCTACCTGGTATTATCCTCGAAAGAAAAAGGAAAGAGCTTGAGAGCCCGAGGAGTTTGTTACCAGGTAGGAAGTAAAATTTATCTTATATTCCTTTTTTAAGAAATATCCGTAATTGTCAATATAAAAGTTATAAGATAAGACAAAAACCTTAGCGCAATCTACTAATATAGAAGCAAAAAAAAAACAAACCAAAAAAAAAAAAAAAAGAAGTAAAATTGAACAGAAAAAAAGGAAAAAAAAAATAATAGTTTTGGAGAAAACTTAAATATTTAGTACCCCTACATTTAAAATTATAAGAAAAAAACAAAGAAAAACCGGGAAGAATATATATAAAAACAAGAAAAAAATTCTTATTAGTTATTAACATTAGATTAAGTTTTTTTATTATAATATGTATTAACACTAGATTTATGTTTATTGTATGTATGTTAAGTATATAAAAATAATTTCAAAATTAATACTTTTTTTTGTTAAGATTTTATAAATTGTACGGTTTAACGTTTATTTATTTAGCAAAAAATTTATTTGAAGGTAAACTACAAACAAAAATATAGGAAACAGTTTTTTTGTAATTAAACAATTTGAGGGTTACTGCCTAGTGCTGTAGTTTTTTTTTTTCATGGCCATTAACACCATCTAAGGGAGCTCCTTCAGAATAGGTCGTCTACATATTTTAGCCAGAACAGCATCAGTCAGGAAATTCTGAAATCTATCTAAAGAAAAAGAAGGAAGAGAATCATACTTATATATTATTTCTAAAGCACTTTTTTTGTCGGTTGCAAATATCTCCCATACCACCGCATCAAATTTAATGAATGATATCTCATTTTAAAGCTTATTTCTAACACTAATGACGAAAAGTAATTAGAAATTGAAAAATTAATATATTCATTGATAAAAATTATATTTTATATAGAACTGCATGGTAATACTGTTGTCATTATGATTATATGTTTTTGTTCAAGTGTGGTAATACAGGGTCGCTTAATAGTAATGCAGTTCTACATAATATGTGTTTCTTTACTTTTTGGGTAAAGTTCGGTAAATAGAGAGTAATAATTCAATAATTTCTCTGAATAAGAGACAAAATTACCCAAAAATTCGGGAACGCAAAAAAGCAATATTTTACTCATTCACATAAAAATATGAAAAACACAACTTTATGTCACACACACACACATATTGAACATGTACTTTGGCAAAACATAAACGACAATAATTCGAATTATACATATTAACTAAGACAAAAAAACTGTTTTATATAAATATTGAATTAAATTATACTATAAGCCTTTCACTGCAGGTTTATAAATATTTTTAATTCAATTTTTAAAATTTTTTTCAGTTTTCTGTACTTTTCATTTTTCTATTATTTTTTAAACAGTTGATTATTTGTTTACTTGCACAAACTAGCCCGAAGAAAAAGTACGGGCTATTTCGTGCATGAAGAAGAAGAATGTTACTCTCTCAAAACTTCTCTCATTTACCCAAATTTTGTGTACGGGAACGCTTTTTGATAAAATGGGTAACCCGCGGGCGCCCAAAGTAGAGTAAAGAAACAGACTTAGTAGGTGTGTTTCTTTACTTTTTGGGTAAAGTTCGGTAAATAGAGAGTAAGCAATAATTTCTCTCCATTAGAGACAAATTTACCCAAAAGTACGGGAACGCAAAAAAGCAAATATTTTACCCATTCACATAAAAATATGAAAAAACACAACTTTATATCACACACACACATATATTGAACATGTACTTTCGCAAAAAATAAACGACAATAATTCAACTTATACATGTTAACTAAGACAAAAAAACTTTTTTATATAAATATTAAATTATACTATAAGCCTTCCACTGCAGGTTTATAAATGTTTTTTAATTCAACTTTTGAAATTTTTTTTAGTTTTCTGAACCTTTAATTTTCCTGTTATTTTTTAAACAGCTGATTATTTGTTTACTTGCACAAACTAGCCCGAAGAAAAAGTACGGGCTATTTCGTGCATGAAGAAGAAGAATGTTACTCTCTCAAAACTTCTCTCATTTACCCAAATTTTGTGTACGGGGGCGTTTTTTGGTAAAATTGGGATCCAGCGGGCGCCCAATGTAGAGAAAAGAAACAGACTTAGTATGTATATATATTCTGAAGTAACATATTATTTAATTGATTATAAAAAAAAGGTAATTAATCTTTTCCCGTTGGGTAGTTAAAGACAAAGTGTTCTCTTCCATTTTTGTGTAATTACATATAAACTGGCAACTCTGCACTTACTTAAAAAAAAAGAAAAATTAAGGCGGAAAAGACTAGTACACCAAGAAGCGAAACAAATATGAAAGAAAATGTCAAATATTAAACTACAAAAAAAAAGAAGAATGAGGGAATTATAAGAAATCGCCGAGAACTGGAAAGTATTTTTCCTCATTTATTCCCCTCACCGTAAACGTCCAAAACTCAAAAGTTGCCCAACTATTCTCTCCGAGTGTGAACACACACTTAACATCTCAATCGTGTTTGACAGCATGTTTCCAGGAGACAATTGCAATACCATACAAACGATTGTCAACTAACAATAACGTAAAAAATTGGGTTTCTGTAACACTACAGAATATTTTTGTCTGGCTTACGTTATACAATTTTGCCTTGTCAAAACCAATATTTTTTATGTAATAAAATTTTTTTGCTAAATTATTTTTGTTTGTATATAAAAACATATTTCTAAATATTGTCTAGTGTTTTGTGAATATAGTGCTTTAATAAACAATTATATTTAGTTCTGTCGCATTTGGGTTTTTTGACAATAAAAATCATAACGAGGATACACGTTTGAGTCGCAGGAATCTGCGAGATGCTACAAATGTTTTGGAAATACCGGAAGAGCAGTAAGTGCATCAACAAAGGAATTTTTAAATAAATTCTAAATAAACTTTCCATTTTGTTTTAGGTTTATTTCTTATTTTCGAGTCAATAAGGAAGTATTTGTTATGTTACTTAACAAAGTGTCACCAAAATTTAAAGTTGCTTATAATAATACACATATTCCAGCTATAACCAAATTGTCAACTTTTTTTATATTTCTGGCAACAGGTGGCTACCAGATCTCAGCAGGAAACGAATATGCTTCATCAATGTCAAAATTATAGGTGTCAAAGGTAATTAGCGAATGCTTAGAAGTTTTTGAAGAACACTTGTGTTCAAAATGGATTTAGCTGAAAAAGAAAGAAGAAGAAGATGATGAAAATAAAATAAGATCTAAACAACACCCCTGGCATACCTGGTATTAGAGGATGCGTAGATGGCACGCATGTGCGAATAAAATCTCCAGGAGACCAACTCAAACATTTATACTGTAACAGTAAGGGTTTTTATAGTATTAATGCAGGCCTGTTCAAAAATAAAAATTTCATACACAATTGTTCCTTAGCTAAACTCATATGTATTCTTACGCTCTTGCTTTTAGTCGTCACTGAGACAGCGACGAGTTAACATGCGTGGTGGGTGTATGCTGATTTATTGTTTGCAGTGGAAACAAAATTAATAGCAATGCACACAAATAGTTTCTATTATAAATGAATTTGTAAATGCAATACCTTATTTATCATAGAACACTTAAAAATATTGTTTAAAAGTTTTTCAGCGACATTTTCATTATTTTTATAAAATTTTTAATAAATTTAATGAAAAAAACGAAACTTAAAAATTTTTTTTTGTTAAAAAATTAAAAGTACGTTTTATTTCTTTATAGCAGATTAGTATTTATAAATTGTTCTTAAAGTAATTAAATTTTTAGATGAAATTTTATATATAAATTTTACTTAAAAAAAATTCATACAACTGCAGATACTGCTACTTACACGTACAGCAGTGTAATTACCATTTTCTCACCAACACAACTCAGTGTTGTCAGATTAGGGGATTTATCCCCAAAATGGGGATTTTTTTCTGAAATGAGGATAGAAAAATTCATTTGGGGATTGGGATTTAATTGGGGATGATCGACCAGTTTTCGGCGATTTTTAAAATTTGTTTGCTTGCTTAATTATATATTAAAAACTTCTCACATTCGAAACACACGATGAAAGAATTTCAATAGAAATTCAATTTTCAAGATTTGCTTTGTTTAAAACTCATACTTTCATATAAAATTTTTTCTCATATAAATAATATCCCCATATCATCACATTTCCGCCACCTTTTTAAATGGTTTTTATTGCGGAGGAATTTAGTATTACAGGGTCTTCTTACAGCTGCATTACTTCTTTCGTAGATAAACAAACTAATTTTAGTTTCGTCCGACCACAATAACTTCTCCACTTATAATTACTTTATGGTATGGGAATGCTTTCCATAATATGCCACAGGACAGCTATTTAGAATTGAGGTAAAATAGATGCCGTATACTATACAAATATTTCCAACGATATCATGATGTCTTATGCTGAATATGAAGTGGCACAGCGATCAGTATTTCAACAAAATAACGACCTGAAGCACACATCGAAGCGAGCAATAGATTGGTTTAAAAAGAATGTCGTCAAGATTTGTATTGATCTGCACAGTCTCCAAATTTAAAATTTACATATCAAATAAAAAATATGTACATGCATCCAAAATTATTGATCCAGTTTATGTGGGGATTTTTGGGGATATGAATTTCGAAATTGGGGATAAAAATTGAAAACTATCTGACAACCCTGACACAACTACATTTTTACTTTTGAACAGGCCTGTATTAATGTTATGATTGTTATTTATCCACTTCATATACTTGTCCTTTTGTATTTACATTTGTTAAATTTTTCCAGATTTGTGACTCTAATATGGTTTTTACTTACGTGGATGGCAGACATCCAGTGGCAAACCATGACGCTTATGTGTGGGATCAGAGTGAAGCTGATTATTACTTTCGTTCAAATTTTTTGAAGGGAAAACGAAACACTTGGGTCCTTTGTATGTGTAATAATTAGTTTCAAACTCAAAAAAAGAAAAATATGTATACAATTATTATACAAATGTATGTATGTAGGTGATTCCTGCTACAAACTCCAACCATATATAATGACGCCGTACCGAAACCAAACCGAAAGCTATAAAAAAAGTTCAACGAAAATCTTTGCAAAGCGAGAAACTTTAATTGAGCGTTGCATTGGGGCGCTGAAAAATAGGTTTCGTTGCATAATTGGATTGAGAGAACTGCACTACAGTCCAGAAAAAACAACTAAAATTATAAATACTTGTTGTGCCCTCCACAACATATGTGTAACGTGGCGTTACAAAAGTCCAATAAATGTAAACATATAAAATTAACAGGTGTCTGTAAACCAACCACATACACTGCTGCTATCGAATAAATGTAACAAACAACAACAACTCTAGTTATTACAAGCATAAACAGCAGTATGACGATCAAACCTACGGACACCGCACAAAGAGGAATTGGAAAATTAATAATAATACCAATGATATAACAATATGGATATTTCATGTAATGAGATTGTAATGATATGATGGACCATATAATTCTCATTGAAGTAAATTATATTTTTGTATAAGTTAACAGAGTTTGATGGATAAAATCGAGAGTGGGTGGGCGACGACCAATAGCCCGACCCTTACTCTTCAGTATAGCCGACAGGAGTCGTAGTTTTAAGTATAGTAGTTATTTTTTATTATTAACTACCTGAATGGAAAAGCTGCCGTATTCCTTTTCAATTCGTAATTTTACATTAAGTTTATTTCGTAGATTGCCGAGTATAAAAGCCCCCGAATTCCTTTTATACTCGTACTAACCGTAGCTGATGACAAGAGCTCCCGAATTCCTCTTACACTCGTATTAGCCGTAGCCGAAGTATTTTGCCGAGTATACCGTAGCTGATGACAAGAGCTCCCGAATTCCTCTTGTCGTGTTTGTGATTATAAATTGTGTAGATTTGCCGAGTGTCCAACCCCCGAATTCCTCATACACTCGTATTAGACGTAGTCGAAGTATTTTGCCGAGTATAAAAGCCCCCAAATTTCTTTTATACTCGTACTAACCGTAGCCGACGACAAGAGCTCCCGAATACCCCTTGCCGTCGTGGTATCTTTTATTTCCAAATCTTAGATCAGCAAATATTATAAATCCGACCTCTGTTTTCTCATATTTCTTGTTATCTAGACCAGACGATTGTGCGCACATCCCGAGGACAACATCGTAGTCATAGTGCTAGAACGAGACGATAGTATTCCTGAAAGCAGGGACAACATTACTGATAACACCATCCTGCAGGTCGTGAATCTGTTTTATAAAATAAGTAGTACATAAGTTAGCTTAAGGTTTCGTTAATAAAGCTTTGTCCATATTATATTACACGAAAGGAGTTTTGTGTTTTATTTAAAGGAAGCAGACCTTTAAGTTCGAACCTGGACAGACTGAGTCATACCCCAGCTGGAAACATAAACTGCATCACATATGCATCTTTTACAAAAATAATTGGCAGCTTTCGGATCCTCTTATTGAAAATGATGATCAGGATAATGACATAGAAGAGGAAAGTTCTGATGAAACAGTGTTGGCGAATTCTGTGAGAGACAACATAGCAAGAAATTTATCATAAATAAACAAAATTATTTTTTTAATATGTAATATGAATTCATTTTTATTCAAGTTAAAATTTTTTTTAACTGGTTATATAGTATAATAAATACATACCTGTAAATACATAAATCTAGATATGTATATACATATGTGCCTAAGATTTATATGTAATATTATTCCTTTTAATTTATATATCTATATATAGCAATATATCTATTAATAATAATGAATATATTGTTTTTGACTAGTAGATTTATTATTTTATAGATCAATACTTATTACTTACTTACTTAGCTGGCCATAACAACCCGTTAACAGGTTTCGGCCTGCTTCAGCACTAGTCTCCAGGCGCTTTTGCTTAGCGCGCGCCTTCTCCAGTTGCTCACGCCAATCGATAACAGGGCTTCGTCAACCTTGTCCTTCCAACGTAAACAGGGTCGTCCTCTACGCCGACGTCCAGTGACCTTCGCATCGAAAACTTTCTTCGCTGGAGCAGATTCTTCCATCCGAACAACGTGGCCGAGCCAGCGTAGCCGCTGGATGTTAATACGCTGGACAACGCCTACATCGCCGAGGAGCTCATACAGCTCATGGTTGGTTCTTATGCGAAACTCATCGCCATGCCTTAGAGGACAAAAGAAACTTTTCTCTCGAACACCCCCAGGACCGCTGCATCGGCACAAAACAGCGTCCATGCTTCCGCTCCATAGAGAAGCACCGGGAGAATAAGCGACTTGTAGAGTGTTAATTTCGTCGCACGAGAGAGGTCTCTATTACTAAACTGCCTACCGAGAACGTAGTAGCACCTGTTGGCCAGTGTGATTCTTCGCCTGATCTCTAGACTGACATCATTCTTGCTGGTAATGGCGATGCCAAGGTAGATGAACTCCTTGACCACATCGAATGTATAGATGCCGGCTGAACCTGGGAGCCGATACGATCAACGTCCCTACTCGTCGACAACATGTACTTCGTTTTGCTCTCATTTACCGCCACACCCATTTTAGCAGACTCCCGTTCAATAGCATTAAAGGCTGCGGTGACATCTCGCTTGGTATGCCCAATGATGTCTATATCGTCTGCATACGCAAGGAGACGGACACTTTTGTTAAAAATAGTGCCATTACGATGGACACCCGCCTTTCGCAAAACACTCTCCATGACGAAATTTAAGAGGTCGCAGGATAAGGAATCGCCCTGTCTGAAACCTCGCACGGTATTAAACGGCTCGAGAGGTCTCTTCCTACCTTGACGGAGCTGCGGGAATTACTCAACGTCATTCTGCACAGTCTTATCAATTTTGCAGGAATACCGAGCTCAGACATTGCTGCATATACGCGATCCCTTATCGGGCTATCGAGCGCTGCCTTATAGTCTACAAAGAGGTGATGTGTGTCGACTTGACTTTCATGGGTCTTCTCCAGGATTTGGCGCAGTGTGAATATCTGGTCAACGGTGGACTTACCAGTTCTGAAGCCGCACTTATAAGGTCCAATCAGTGAGATGGCGAATGGCTTCAGTCGTTCACACAATACGCTCGTAAGAACCTTATATGCGATAGGGAGAAGGCTTATACCCCTGTAGTTGGTGCATATTGTGGGGTCTCCCTTTTTCAGGATCGGACAGAGGGCACTGAGATTCCAAATATTAGGCATACTTTCTTCCAGCCATATTCTGCAAATGAGCTGGTGCATGCACCCAACCAGCTCATCGCCTCCATACTCTGAATTAGAAATATTATTTGAAGAGGCCACTGGAACTATGCATGGTTTTAGTATTTCAGTAAATAACTGTGCTGATAACTCTTTTTGAGGTAATCTTGTCTGTTTCATCATATACACGTTTGCCAGAGAATGCTATTTGCCGCAATAACTCTGGTCTCCTGCAATTCCGATCATGGGAACCCAGGAAACGTCGATTTCAGAAAATATTATATACGCATTCAATGCGGATATATTTAGGGGGGGTCGTGGTAGAGCGCTTGCACGGAAACTGACACGACCAAGGTTCAATCCCAGCGAAGGACAAAATTATAAAAATAAATATTTGCGGTTTTCTAAAATTACAATTTAAATTAAAAATTAAATTTAAATGAAATAAGGGGTTCCCCCCCCCCCCTCCCTCCAGCAAGACCATCTGCAATAAACCGCCCCCTGAAATTTCTAATCTATTCCACCAGAAACTAATGATCAGGAGTACAGCGCCACCTTCTGGGAAGATAACAGCTAATATACTGAAGACGCTCACCATTCACGTTTAAAACATCCACCGACAGATGAGGCCATTGCTGTTTGATCATTTGAGGGTGAAGGTATAACACTGGCTCTTGAGTGGACAAATTGACAGCAATTTGTTTCATCAACAAATAAAGGCGCAAAATATACAAAAATCTATGAAAAAAAGACAAAAAAAAACCTTCTATCAACCATTTTCACATTCCAGTACAATGCACACTGCATGAGTAGGGGCTTACCCCTAAGTATTGGTCTTAAAAAAAAAAAAAATTATGTTTGCAAATAAAATGTTTGGCCATCGAGTTGTTTTGTGTTTATAGAATGGTGCAAAGGAAGTTTTTTGAAAGTCAGCAATTTAGGAGGAAGTTTCCTTTCCTGAATTTTTTTGCCAAAGTGCAAAGTGGGAAAAAAAATTGTTGCCTGTTATATTTTGCCCTTTCAAGCCTTCTGTTAAGTCCAATAGAACGCGTTGTCCTTGGTTCTTTTCAGGCTGTGCATTTCTAGGCTTACCAAGTTATAGTTGTAACCTGACCGAGAACCAAAATTTCAAACCATATTTTGGTGGTTTTGATGGCACGAACTGTAGAAAAGTACATCACCCCCTTAATGCAACAAGTTACTCATCAATGGTGACATTTTCGTAACAATTATAAAACTTTGGAAGAAGTTGTTCCCAACGGTAGCACAGTTCACGAGTAAGAGCTAATTTATCGCAACTACGCATTTGCCGTCGACTCAAAACATCATCGAAACGGATGGTAATCATATGAAATTTCTCTTCAGACATAATTGCTTGGAAAATAGGACGATCAAATTTTGCCTCAAATAAACCATGAACATCTTAATTTTTTCTATTTTCAATAATAGATTTTATATTAGCCAACTATTTTGTTCAAATAAAAAAATGAGATTATACATACCGACATACGCCTGACGAATGAGCACAGCAATATATGCGCTCAACGCGTCTTTTAAACTTGTGATTTGATTTACACTATTTACATTGGTAATGATTAGTTTGCCTGTTGTTGTTTTCTCTTTTTTATATTCACTTCTCTCTATTTACTTTACATTCTTTAAATTTAATTTCTTGCAAGTTTCAAAACCAATGTTCTATTGTTTTCGTGTTTTTTCTTTTCTTTGTTATCGCTTGTGTTTTAACTTTTCTTATTCTGAATTATGTATAATATGTGCTTATTATGTTGTCAGACTTTATAACAGGACTTTGAATTAACCCTCTTTTGGTAAAACAAAAAATGGATTAAGAAAACTTTGTACTTAAGTTTTAGTCTAACGGAATTTTGAAAGAAACGGGTATTTTATCATTGAATTAAAAAATTTAATTTTTTTTTTTTTTTGTTTTTGTTTGTTTTCTTTTACCTTTATTTTCAAATTTAATTTCTTATTTTTTTACTCTTACTTATCGACTTGCCAAATTTCGCTTTTTGAATTTTTAAAAAAATTTATTTGTAATTTAATTTTCCTTATCAAAAATTTTTTGTTTTTTTTTTCGTTAGTGGTATGCCTATTTTCATACAACAGTTTTTGTCAAGTTTCACCTATCCCGTTTAATTTTACCGTCTTTTTTTTTGCACTTTTGTTAATTTTTGTTTTAAAACACATACATATATATCACTTTGGGTTTTTTTTCTCTTTGTATATAATTTGAAATAAGTTTTAATATTTTATGTTAAATGAAATGTGTTTTTTGTTCTAAATCAGGGGTGAGCAACCTTTTTAATCAACGGGCCACTTATAAATTTTAAAATTGTTTGGCGGGCCGCACATAAATACTAATAATTTACAAAACTCTATTTATAATAAAAATTAGAATAGAAAATATAAAATTTAATGCCAAAAAAAAAGTATTTGCTTGAAATTTTTAATGAGAAAATTGGCACTGTTTTTTCGATACAACCTGATCAATATCAGCCGGAATTGATGAGGTAGGTACACATACACAAGTTTCTAATCGTGCATTACTCAGTCTTGATCGGTTGTAATTGGTCGGATTTATAAACATTCTCGATGTTTACTGAGAGAAATACATTTTTTACATCAGTATTATTCAGCATGTCCAACACTTCCCTTTGAAAGTCTTCGGGAACTGTATCCACATCGATAATTAATGGTTAGGAAAACATTTTCATGGAAACTGCTCTCTTCTCAGTTTCTTCTTAATTGAAATTCATTGATTAATGTGTCTATATATTATGTGTATTTTTGAGAAGCAGCAACATTTGTTTGGCGGGCCGCATAAATAAGTTGAAAGAGCCGCAAGCGGCCCGCGGGCCGCGTGTTGCTCATCCCTGTTCTAAATTATTTTTTATAAATATTTGTTTTTTTTGGCACATACATATGTTTAGCACTTTCTGTTTAAAATTTTCGCGATCGCTTTCTAATTTTTTTTTCTTTTATATACACTGTTTTTTATCCTGCTTGTCTCTTAAAACTGAACATAACTAAACGAGATTTATGATTACGTACCTCATTTTTTTTCTTTTGTGGTTGACAAAAGTGCTGTCAACACGATGTTTTTTTTTTCTTTTCTGCTTCAATTAAATATAAAACTGTAGGATCGGCTGGACCGAAATCTAGTGTTGAGAAAGAGTTCCTTAGGGGTTCGAAAGGACCATGAACAAGTTTGGCAGTTCTAGGGGGTGTGTTTTGGGTTAGATGATCTGAGATTGATAGTGGACTGTATTTTAGGGAACACCAAAGCTTGTTTAAAATATAATTTCTCAATTTCATGAGAAATTATATTATGGGAAAAATTAATACAAGTGTATTAGTAATTGAGGTATGAGCCAGTCTATGATTTATGGAAATTCTTGCCGTAATATATGTGTATATCTGAAAAATAATTTGATTGGACAAAGGATGTATAATTTCAATATTTATTCACTGTGTTTGATCTCAAGGTTATAATTTTACTGGGACAATTTTTTTTTTAACAATTTGAGTTTTAACATAACCAAAGATTGACGTTGTAAATGTAATATAATTCAGGTTTTAATTTAGCTCTAAGTTTAGCAACTAATAATTTTAATTTAGTTTTGAGTTTAGAAAATTAATAATTTGAACTTAGTTTTAAGTTTAGAAAATCAATACTTTTTAATTTAGTTTTAAGGTTAGAAAATTGACAAATTGTAAATTTTGAAATTTGACTTTAGCATAAGAAGTGCTCAGCCTGATGCTAAGTTGATAAGGGTGATTTTTTAGCTATCATCTTTTTGGCAACACTGGTTTAAACAGCTGACGCAAGTTTCGTGTTATGTTTTACTTTCAAACATCTTCAGTTTGGTCTATAATTTAACCAAGGCCCATTAATACAGGTCATTGCATCTCTCAGGCTGATTTTATGTAAACCTATCTATAAACGTCAAAGTTTGTTTACATTTTTATCGTTTTTGTTTTTATTTGAATGCTTATGTTTTCAATCAGTGTTGCCATATTGGCTATATCTAACCAAAGTTGGCTACTTTTTGCTTACATATATATTTTCTTTTTGTGTTTTTTCTTTCTTTAAAAAGAAAATGGTATTTTTATTTTAAATGAATAATAATAGTTTTAACTAAACATTGTAATATTTTAGGTTCAAGCAGGATAATATTGTTATGAATTGTCCTTTATAGTTCGTTTTGTATACTAGGGCTCTTTACTGCAAACTAAAAATACAGATACTTTTGCATTTTAAAGCTTTTATTTACACTCTATAATCTTGTATATATAACTAAAAAGAGTAATGTGAAGCCTTATTTATAATACCTACAGTTTTTCTACTAATTGTTATTGTCTCTATTGCTTAGTATTTAACTAATTCCACAGCAATAATAAATCTTTTATAATTTAAAAATTTATATAATTTTAAACGTACTTGATATTCCGACATATACTTTCTTATTGTAATAATTTTTTTATATAGCCCAAATGCTAGAAATAGTGAAAATACTAATTTAAGGAATGCAATTATGATTTTGTTTTACAAAATTATTTCTTCGTAACAATATGTTTTATATGGGAGACTTTCACTTTATTTTACAGTTTATATCATAGAACGTATGTTGAAATTGAATTTTATATGTATGAAATTAGCTGACATTTAAATGTTTAGTTTTAATTTATTGAATTTTCTTATTCAAATTTGGTTACTAAATTTTACGGACTGTGGCAACACTGATTTTAGTTTCTTTTCCACCATTTTCTACAAAAACTTTTTTTAATTTTGACAGTTATGGGTAGATCACGCGACACAAAATGCGTGTGGTTTTTTTGACCTGTATTAATGGGGCTTGTTAGATCAAGTGCTATAAACAGGGTCGCTTAATTGCAGAGATCAGAGGCCTTATGCTGTAACTCTCCTATGCTAAAACTCTATCGCTAAAAATATATAAACTAGATTTAGGACTTTTTGGCTACGAATTAAATTCTTGGACGCTTATTGTAATTTAAAAACTTCATGCCTATTACCTCTACAATTTTTAATTTTATATATTCTAACGCCCAGCCTATTTCAAAAACCCAAAATTTTGGCATTTTAGCTTAAGAGAATTACAGAATAAGGCCCCTGCATTGAGTCGCTTTTTAGCGTTTCATAAGCACTTATAAAATTTTAAATATAAGTGCGTACACGTAGTTAAAGTTCAACAACTCTGACTCACTCATACTCACACAACGTTGATTCATTAATAAAGGTTGCAATAAATATGAGTCCAATGTTGACGTCAAACTCATACTTACTTGGATTCATAATTTTATAAAAATACTTATGATACTCACAATTGATTCGAGTGACTCGAATCATACGGAGAAGCTTTACCGTTTTAGTCGATATACGTATACAATAAAAAAGAAAATGTATATGGTGTATACAAAAATGAACATGAAAATAATAATCACAAATAAGCGAAAAAGTGTAAGTTTATAAGAAATGTTTTAAAGAAGATAAAATAATCCGTAATTATATTTTAATTTTGTATAAACAGGTCCTAAAGAAATTCATTACAAAAAAAATATTTATAAATTTTTTCTACATTTTACATTGTAAAAACTTATAGTATACTTAAACTACATCTTTATAATCAATATTTTTAAACGATATTATTGGAACGCAAATTGCCCATACTAGGCTCCGACAATGATTTTCTGTTTAATCTCACTCTTGCAATCCATTTTTTTATAACCTGCTTATAAAAATTAAAAAAAAATTATGAAAAATTGTTTAATTTCTTTAAAATATGTATTTCCTAAAAACATAAACTTTTTAAATTTAATTACTTAAATTACATAGCACTAAGGGTAAAATGTTGCTATTTTTGGCATAAATTCAATTTTTTATTTGTTTAAAATTTATAATCTGCTTTGGTTTTTTGAATTAGTATACTCTGACGGTTATATAAACGTTTTTTTTATAATTTTTATGTTGCACCCTGTTATTTTATGAAAGAAAAAAGTCAGATGTTTCATGGTCGCATTATGAACAGAAAATGCGCGCGAAATTTTTACAAACTTTGATCGTGAGTAAAACATTAATTTTAAAGACTGTGAAAAAGTTTAAATATGGAATAAGTTAGACAAGGTATGTAAAACAATTTTTGATATAGTTTAAAAAATTAGTTATGTGTTATTGTCTAGTAACTCAGTGTGTTCTTAGTGTGTTATTATAGGTCGAAACTACCAAATATACGTGTATTGTGTGGAATTTAACTTCTGTGTATAGAAAGGTATTTCCAATGTTTCTGAAAAAAGTTATTAATAAAACTGTTTATTATCAAACATCATTACCACTTTTTGCTCCTTTTTGTTCCTTTTGGGAAAAAACTTAATTTTGTAGTTTTATACGAGTTTTTCCATTCAACACTGCTTGAAGTTTGGAGCAGCTAAAATCGACAAAAAGATGGTGTAAAAGAATTTGTTTTGGAGAATATTACACAACAAGACTTATCAGATGAGCAACATCAGCTAATTACCCAAGTATTGTTTTCATAAATTTAAATTTGCCAAAATGCAATCGAATACTTGAACGATTAAAAAAAAACACTCGTGTTTGCTTGCATCCAATTATTGAAATAAGTGATTGCGGCTTGCCTGACAATAAACAAGGTCGGAGGCATTTAGATTATACTGATGCAGGGCCTCGTTTAAAGAGAAAGTTAGCATCTGAGCTTGTCGCAGAAATCAAATAAAAAAAAAAAATTCAAACGAAAAGCAAACAGCATTTCTGTTGAAAAAAGCTTTTAGTAACGAGAGTATAACAGGAATTGAAAATTACTTTAGAAAGCAGCAATACATTAACATCAAAGCATTACGTAAGCAGCACGGATCCCGTTTAAGCCAACCTTAATTTTATTCAACTATATAAATATAAACATTTAAGTGGTTTTTTATAAAAAGTGAGATTAAGAAATAGTTTTTTAGTACTGGCCCCTAATGGGTTAATAAAATAAAATAGTTTTAGATGCAAACTTACAGATTCTTGAAACAGCTTTCTAATCACATATATTTCAAATAACGAAAATCAAAAATGCCGAGGTGCACCCAAGCCGAATTTTTGCCAAAACCTGACCTAATGTTTTAATGGGTAGGCGGAAGAAGGCGTGGTTCAAATCAAAAAAAACAAAAAACCAAAATTCCATTTTGGTGTTAGTTAAATTCGTGCAAAATTTTAAGTCTCTAGCTTTAAAGCTGCAATTAATGCCAAAAATATCGCTTTTTTGCCCACAGTGCATAGTCATAGTATTTATTTAACACGATTCATAGTTTAACCCAAAACTTTTTCTTTTGCAGTCGTGTGGTAAATGGTTGATAGCTAGGAATGTGTTTATAGCATTAATTTACTCTCGCACTAACGCAGTAAGCAGAGCGAACACACAAAAGTTTGTAATCGAATCATACTTAAGGAGAGTTGAATTCAACAACATCATACATATTATCTAAATATATAAAATTGAATGTGTGTTTATTTGTTTGTTTGTTTGTACCTTATAGGAGACCAAACCTATGGACCGATCTTCCTGAAATTTTCACAGCATTTAACTGGGACTCTGACATGATTAATAGAGTACTTTTTTCGACCGCGCCTACTTTTACGCCCACTTTTTTAAATTATGTAATTGCCCCCATATAGTTTTTTAAAGATTTACTTCAAATTGAATACACATTATACTCCAGGCGAAGTATAAATAATAATTTATTACTCCACGCCCTCTTTCACGCCCCTTTTCACGCCAAATTTTGTTTGAAAGTTTCAAATTTTTTGTTCTATGTAGAAATTTGTATTTTTTTTTTATTTGGTAATCACCCTTATTCTATTTGGCGTCGTCGATAGAAGGCAATGCCGTTTTTAGTCTTTTATTGCAGATCGGTATTCCAGTTGGCAATATTGCCGTTTATCGATCACTGTTAACATATTTTTGGTATTCTGTAAGCAAAATTGACGTCGTTATTGTCTTTAATTGCCAATGATTTTGTCGTCGTCATTTTTGGTGTTGCCTAGTGTTGTTCTTTGTTTTAAAAAATAGATACATACCTACATATAAGAAAAAGAAAAAATTAAATTAAAAAATTTCAGTTAATGTGCGGTCCTCTTTGTTTGCGGCTATAATCTCGATGTGCGTTCCGTCCACACACACATTACACCTGAAAATCCTGTTGTTTTTTTTTTTTTCGAAAAAATAAAGTTTAACTTCTTAGCTTTTGTCATGCTAAATTTTATCCACTGTGGACGAGCTATCTCTATGGCGTCCAGTGTTTCGGGCAAAACCTTTGCCACCATTGGCTGTGAAAGTCCCAGGTTATAATCGTTTCCAACCCCTGACCAAGAATTGTAATGTAGCTGCCAATTTTATGGTGTTTGGAAAGTACGTTGATAGAGTTCCTTGTTTTAAATTAATAAATAAAAAACTTTGAACATGATGATTTTAAATTTACTTCTTACTTCTCATTGGGCAAGTAAAAAATGCACGACTTCTGCAGTCTTTTATCTACTACTAAATTGGTTTTAATTTCTTCTTCACTGGAGTTTGAATCAGAAAAGGAAAACATTTTTATTAAAATTTTTTTTTTCACGAAACTATTTTTTTTACCAAACAATGAAAAAGCTGTCTTTATTATTAGAGATGTGTGCTGTATTTTATTAACATTATCGATAAACAGGCAACGTCGTCATAATACTCTTATAGAATACCAAATTAACATTAAATTGATGTTGCCGTTGTTTAAAATTGTTATTGCCTTAAAATTGCTATTGTTATTGCCGACGCCAAATAGAATAAGGGTGAATATATTGCTCTTAATATTGTTAGCGTCGTCATATAACTATGAACCACGCCCACTTCACCGCCCCCTTCTCTTTTTTGTTTTATCTTGTTAAATTTGTTTTGCTGATTTAGGTGTTACCACTGTTTAAGTTAAAAATTTTTTTAAAATTTTTTTTATTACAGAAATTATTCACCCTTATTCTATTTGGCGTCGGCAATAACAATAGCAATTTTAAGGCAATAGCAATTTTAAACAACGGCAACGTCAATTTAATGTTAATTTGGTATTCCATAAGAGTATTACGACGACGTTGCCTGTTTATCGATAATGTTAATAAAATACAGCACACATCTCTAATGTTTGAGACAGCTTTTTCATTTTTTTTTGTTTGTTCATTGTTGGGTAAAAAAAGATAGTTTCGTGAAAAATATAAAAAAATAAAATAAAATCCAGTGAAGAAGAAATTAAAACCAATTTAATGTGTTGAAGGCTCTAGGTTCGAGCCTCAGGAAAGGTCTGATCAATATTTTTTATAATTTAATTTTTGTTTCGTCAGAAACGCTTTTATTAGATCAAAGTTAACGGCAATGAATATTTTTGGTAATTAAAGAAGAAATGATGTCCGTGAAGGAATAGTACACTAGCCAAACTGAGCAATTGTTTTCGACTCCAGCTACGGTAGTCTCATCAGAGTTCTTTGTGTCCTGTGCATATTCAAGACCAAACATCAACTATTTAACTCACACTTTTCTGGAAATCGCATACTGAAATTATATTCTTTCATATGTATGTACATACACTTGTATGAGTTAGTCGAAGTAAAGTCACACACAGTTTTTTATCATATTCTCCTTTTCTTACCATCATTGCTGTTCTTGTAATTGTCATCCCATTCGGATGAAACAGAATTACAATTTTTTTTTATTTTTGTTTTTGCCCTCTTATTCCATTTAATCCACATTAGTCGGCATCGACGACATGTACGACTGTAGCCGTGGTGGTTAGAGTGCAGCGCTAGAAGCATGCGCATTATAACTTAATGTGTTGAAGGCTCTAGGTTCGAGCCTCAGGAAAGGTCTGATCAATATTTTTTATAATTTAATTTTTGTTTCGTCAGAAACGCTTTTATTAGATCAAAGTTAACGGCAATGAATATTTTTGGTAATTAAAGAAGAAATGATGTCCGTGAAGGAATAGTACACTAGCCAAACTGAACAATTGTTTTCGACTCCAGCTACGGTAGTCTCATCAGAGTTCTTTGTGTCCTGTGCATATTCAAGACCAAACATCAACTATTTAACTCACACTTTTCTGGAAATCGCATACTGAAATTATATTCTTTCATATGTATGTACATACATTTGTATGAGTTAGTCGAAGTAAAGTCACACAACAGTTTTTTATCATATTCTCCTTTTCTTACCATCATTGCTGTTCTTGTAATTGTCATCCCATTCGGATGAAACAGAATTACATTTTTTTTTTATTTTTGTTTTTGCCCTCTTATTCCATTTAATCCACATTAGTCGGCATCGACGACATGTACGACTGTAGCCGTGGTGGTTAGAGTGCAGAGTCGAAAACAATTGTTCAGTTTGGCTAGTGTACTATTCCTTCACGGACATCATTTCTTCTTTAATTACCAAAAATATTCATTGCCGTTAACTTTGATCTAATAAAAGCGTTTCTGACGAAACAAAAATTAAATTATAAGAAATATTGATCAGACCTTTCCTGAGGCTCGAACCTAGAGCCTTCAACACATTAAGTTATAATGCGCATGCTTCTAGCGCTGCACTCTAACCACCACGGCTATAGTCGTACATGTCGTCGATGCCGACTAATGTGGATTGAATGGAATAAGAGGGCAAAAACAAAAATAAAAAAAAATTGTAATTCTGTTTCATCCGAATGGGATGACAATTACAAGAACAGCAATGATGGTAAGAAAAGGAGAATATGATAAAAAACTGTTGTGTGACTTTACTTCGACTAACTCATACAAGTGTATGTACATACATATGAAAGAATATAATTTCAGTATGCGATTTCCAGAAAAGTGTGAGTTAAATAGTTGATGTTTGGTCTTGAATATGCACAGGACACAAAGAACTCTGATGAGACTACCGTAGCTGGAGTCGAAAACAATTGTTCAGTTTGGCTAGTGTACTATTCCTTCACGGACATCATTTCTTCTTTAATTACCAAAAATATTCATTGCCGTTAACTTTGATCTAATAAAAGCGTTTCTGACGAAACTAAAACCAATTTAGTTGTGGAAAAATGACTGCAGAAGTCGTGCATTTTTTACTTGCCCAATTAGAAGTAAGTAAATTTAAAATCATCATGTTCAAAGTTTTTTTTTTTTATTAATTTCATTACATTTTTTTAAATTTGAAAGTTATTTCATGGTAAATAAGGCATTATTTAAATATGTGCCATGGATCCCAATTTAAAAAAGGAGCTCGATCAAAGTACTTTCCAAACACCATAAAATTGGCAGCTACATTACGATTCTAGGCCAGGGGTTTGAAACGATTATAACCTGGAACTTTCACAGCCAATGGTAGCGAAGGTTTTGGCCGAAACACTGGACGCCATAGAGATAGCTCGTCCACAGTGGATAAAATTTAGCATGACAAAAGCTGAAAGCAAGAAGTTAAATTTTAGTTTTTCGAAAAAAAAACAGGATTTCCAGGTGTAATTGGTCGTGTGGATGGAACACACAGCGAGATTATAGCCCCAAATGAACAGAACTACACATTAACTGAAATTTTTTAATTTAAAAGTATTTTTCAACTACACTTTTTCTTATATTTTATTTATTTATTTATTTAATAAACCAAATTTAACAAAGAACAACACAAGGCAACACCAAAAATGACGACGACAAAATCATTGGCAATTAAAGACAATAACGACGTCAATTTTGCTTACAGAATACCAAAAATATGTTAACAGTGATCGATAAACGGCAATATTGCCAACTAGAATACCGATCTGCAAAAAAAGACTAAAAACGGCATTGCCTTCTATCGACGACGCCAAATAGAATAAGGGTGATTGTTATCTTTTTATTTATCAAATTTATATTATATGCTGTTATTTTATTTTAAATCTTTTATTCTGGTGTAGATATAATAAAAGGAAAAATATGTTATATGTTTTAAATGAAAATTTTGTCTGAGCGTATAGTTAAAAATAATGAGGAAGGAATAAATTAAAAAGGTAAAGCTATGATGATTGGTTAAATTGGTTGGAGATGTGGCGGAACATGGGTCATGGCGTGAATGTGAGTGGATGCAGCTATGACATGGTAGGGTGGGCAGTGGGACGAACATAAAATCCCCTGGTAATATATCAAGAGGTCGTTTTTATTAATTTTTTTTGCAGTGTGTTTAATTTTGTTTTGTTGTTCAATTTTATTGTGTACGAATACGCGGTCGGTGAGAAGGGTTGGGACCTCCTGAGGATGCCAGCTAGCCAGAAACCTCACCCATCAACCGGTTCGTAACATAATATGGCGCCCGATCAAATGGATAGAATGCATGTATGAGAGCTAGGCATGCGAAAATATCCCAATGGAGTTC
This sequence comes from Metopia argyrocephala, assembly GCA_963576795.1. Classification (NCBI taxonomy): domain Eukaryota; kingdom Metazoa; phylum Arthropoda; class Insecta; order Diptera; family Sarcophagidae; genus Metopia; species Metopia argyrocephala. The sequence goes on along the minus strand of OY756209.1, from coordinate 78,869,289 downwards.
GACAATAGCCCAAAGTACAACATTCGTTTTGCTGAATATATTCATGTAGCCGCTCACGAATATAGTGGAGTGAGTGTTGTATGCGGATATGTCCAGCAAAGCGACGGTTGGCCCGATATTGCCTCGGGAATGAAAGCGGTAACTTAGAACGACTTACAAGTCTCTACGGATCGCGTTTCATGTCTCTTGTTTTTGTTTTTTATAGTAATCGTTTTTTTTTTTGTACATTATCAATGTCGTTCGTGGTGATACCCGATAGCCTCTCGCGGTAGATGAAATCGCGAGGTATGTTGTATCGTGGTCACTATCCGTATTGGTATTGTTCACGCGCGATCTTTTCTTCATTGGTTGGTACGGTTTACGTTGGTGTTAACGATAACCTCTCGTGGTACTTCATACTCCGAGGTTAGTTGTATCGTTTTACTGACGTAACCACTTAAAATGAAGAGATAACTTTAGTATAGTTAAATGTAAATTACGCAACTTGATGTGTTTTATAATGAAGACCGCTTCATCCTTACTTCCGTCATCATAGCCTTAACCATAATGATATATTGAGATTTTGAAGTTATTATTTAAAATTTTTTTATTGCAAGATTCGTATTTCTTTTATAGAGTTTTGTAATGATAATTTATTATATTTTTGCCTACATAATACTAAGTACATATATTTTTTTATACAGTACGTTAACTTGGTTTTAGCTATTTTATGTACTCATTTAGATATTTTGTATTTGGTCTATTCATATATATTTTTTTTTGTATTTATTTTATTATTTATTTCGTATATTTATTTATATTTCTATTTATATACATATATATTTATTGCTTTTATTTATTGGTATTTTATTTCTATGTATGTATTTTTTTTATATTTCTGTATGTTTAGTCGCTTTGTTTAATTTTTTTTTGTAGTCCAAAATTTCATCAGGTACTGTCGGGAGAAGAACCACCACTTCTTAATTGGATGTGATGCGAATGCTCACCATATGGTATGAGGCAGCACGGACAACAACGATAGGGGTGATTACCTTCTCAACTTTCTGGTTAGCAATAATGTGGCTGTGGCCAATAGGGGCAGCAGACCTACATTTGTTAACGCCATAAGGTCGGAGGTATTGGATGTTACGTTGTGTGATACATTCACGTCTAATTTTGTGAGGGACTGGCATGTGTCAGACGAAGTATCCTTATCCGATCATATGCACATTAGATTTGATCTGGTTAGCGTTGCTAGAACCGATGATAGGCCAATAGTCTCTAGGAAGGTAAATTGGAACTACTTCAGAGAAAATGTGGCTAAAGAAGTTGACTGGCTGCCAGATTCTATAGGGTCTGTTGATGAACTGGATCTGGCGGCAAATCAGCTACAGTCGACATTAAAATCCTCTGGAAATTAGTGTGCGTCATAGTGACCATTCTATTGTTCGTAAGGTGCCTTGGTGGAATGACACTTTGTCAAAGCTGAGGAAAACCGTAAGGAGGAACTTTAATAGGGCCAAGCGCACAGGTGATTGGCAGGTTTATAGGGTTAGTCTCACTGAGTACAATAAGGAGATTAGAAGGTCTAAAAGAAAGACGTGGAGGGGATTTTGTCAGTCCATTGAGGGCTTGCCGGCATTGGCCCGCCTTCAAAAGTCTCTCACCATAGATCATTCTAATGGCATAGGGTCCCTTAGTACAGGTGCCGGAGGGTACACTCAGTCTAGAAGGCAAACCTTGGATCTCTTGATGGGAACGCATTTTCCTGGTTCCCGAAAGGTGGCACCTGGTCGCGAGTGCTGGGATATTCCCGCACCTGTACGTGTTACCAGAAGGGTCAAAAGTCTCGCGAGTAGAATATTCACTCCGGACAGGGTTTTGTGGGCTATTGGCTCCTTTAAACCCTATAAGGCTCCGGGCAGAGATGGAATTTTTCCGGCTCTCCTACAAAGAAGTTCTGACATAATAGTGTCTAAACTTCTTGTAATTTTTAAGGCCAGCTTCGGTTTTGGTTATATACCACGAGCTTGGCGGGAGGTTGCGGTTATATTTATACCGAAGGCAGGTAGGCCTAGTGATCTACCAAAGTCGTATAGACCCATAAGTCTGTCATCCTTTCTTCTGAAGACAATGGAGAGGCAGGTGGATGTATATATAAGGGAGACGTGTCTTGTGGAACGTCCCCTGCACCCGAGTCAATTCGCGTATGTGAAGGGCGGATCGACTGAGGGTGCAATTTTGTCTCTCCTTGGGAGTATTGAGAAAGCATTTTCTGACAGGGAAGTTGCTCTTTGTTCTCTCTTGGATATAGAAGGTGCTTTTGACTACACAGGCTTTGACTCCATTACTGGTTCTTTGGAACGGAAAGGGGTGGAAAGGCCAATTATAGCTTGGATCGGGTCCATGCTTAGAGGCAGGATTATCAGCTCATCCCTTGATGGAGAGGAATTGACCGTGATGGCGTCGAAGGGATGCCCTCAGGGTGGAGTCCTGTCCCCATTGTTGTGGACGCTTGTAGTTGATGACTTGCTTACCATGTTGGCTCAAAAAGGAATCAGCGTAATTAGTTATAACGGCCCGTGGGAAATTTGAGAGTACATTGTGTGACCTTATAGCTGATGCTCTGAGGGATGTGTCGAATTGGTGCTCTCAAGAAGGACTCTCAGTGAATCGTTCAAAGACCGTTGTTGTACCTTTTACGAAGAGATATAAGCTGACGTGCGACTGTATTTCTTTTAGGGGTACCACTATTATGTTTTCTAGGGAGGTTAAGTATCTAGATGTCATTCTGCATAGAAGACTTACCTGGAACTCGCACATTTCTGCTGTCCAGGCTAAGGCGACAAGGGCACTTTGGGCATGTCGCTCTTCTTTCGGTAACACTTGGGGTCTATCGCAAAGAATGACACTGTGGATTTATACCGCCATTGTTCGGCCCATAATCACTTATGCGGCAATAGTTTGGTGGAGAAAGACTGAGGAGTCTACCACCATAAGAAAATTGGGCAAGATACAACGGCTTGCCTGCCTTGGTGTAACCGGGGCATTGAGAACATGTCCAACAGTGGCTTTAGAGGCCCTGATTTGATTAACACCACTTCATATTTATGTGATGAGGGTGGCCGCGTGTTCGGCGGCAAAAGTGTTCGTAAGAACACCTCGAAATGAGTCAAGGAACCTGGCCATTCTTCACAAGGTGGTCAGGAGTCCAATTTCGGTCTGGGATACCATGCCTTTCGAACTTTGCTTTGGCAGGGGATTTAAGGTTGAAGTACCGGACCGGGAATGTTGGTCTACTGGGTGTTTGGCTCGGAGTGAGTCTGATCTAAGCTGGTATACTGATGGTTTCAAAATGGACAGTGGATTAGAAGCTGGGGTCTATGGACCCAATCGAAACCTGTCAATTACACTAGGGAAGTCATTGAGTGTTTTTCAGGCTGAAATCCTGGCCGTGACCGCATGTGCTGAGATTAACCTGGATATCGGGCTCAAGGGCAAGACAATTAATATATTTTCAGATAGTCAGGCTGCCTTAAAGGCGCTTGACTCTCATCGTATGACATCTAGACTTGTCAAACATTGCTACGACACGTTGCAAAAATTATCGCTTAGAAACAGGGTGCAGCTGTTCTGGGTACCTGGACACTGTGGTGTAAGCGGGAACGAGGAAGCGGATGCATTAGCTAGGAGGGGATCTGCGACGCCTTATATTGGTCCGGAGCCCTGCTGTGCAGCACCGCTTTCTACTATTCTCAGTCAAATTAATGAATGGGAAACTGACAAATGTTTGGAATATTGGAATGGCCAGTCGGGTTTTAGGCACGCCAAGGCTGTGATTCGTCCGCGATTTGGGGGTAAGTCTCATGTTCTAAAGTATAGAAGGCCAGACCTGAAAATCCTAACGGATTTTCTTACGGGTCACTGTAGTGTGAGAGCGCATTTGATGAGAATGGCGATCACAAATGTAGATGTTTGTAGACTATGCTGACAAGCATCAGAGACAGCAGAGCACATATTGTGTGAATGTGTGGCTCTTGATAGATTTAGATGGATGTATTTAGGGAGACATATGGTCTCACTGACGGATATATCCACCACTAAAGTTTCGGACCTGCTGGTGTTCGTAAGGAAGGCAGTTGGTCTGTTAAACAAACAGTAGACTCAAAGGGACACAATAGATCTTATAGGTCGCAGTGTCTTGCATTTGTGTTGGGTCTAAACCAGACAATAATAATAATAAACTTACCAAGCACATCAAAAGCCACCAATATGTCTCAGGACGCCATGGAAACATCGCATATGCCCGAAAGATCCCAACAATCGTCCCGATGTTCATCCATAAGCAGCCGAGAACATTACATGGTTGAACATAGGCCCCGTGTGGACAAGTGGGAGCTCGAGTTTGACGGCGACCAAAATAAGCTGGCTGTTGAAGACATTGTCTTCCGAGTCGAGCGTCTTCAAAATAGATACGGTATATCGTGGAATGAAGTTCAAGACAATTTTCATCTGCTGGTCAAAGGTGGTATTGGTTATTCATCAAATTATATCACGGAATGGTCAACATTGAAGCAAGCCCTTGTAAAACAATACCAAACGACGAGGTCGAGCTCTGAACTAATGAGGGATATGGTGGAAAGGCGACAGCTACCTGGCTAGTCAATCGAAGCTTTTTTCTTCGCAATGATGCAGCTAAGGTCACGGCTTACAATTTCAATGCCTGAAGCTGAAATGATAAAAATGATAAAAACGAATTTGCGAGAAGGTATTGGACGAATAGTTTACCCTATGTCAGTGTCGTCGGTAGAAGAACTGAAAAGCTGTTGTCTAGATGCTGAAAAATCATTCCTGCGTAGGGACATAAAGACTCATACAATGCCAACCGGTCGGTTCAACAGACAAGTTAATGAGCTCTATGAGCACACTGAGGAAGACTATTGTGATGAAAAACCTGATAGGGCAGATGTAGCTGAAATAAGACTAAACCAAACTTGAAATGCTGGAACTGTCACCAAAACGGTGATGTGTTTATGGACTGTCCTTCAGATCAGAGATCCATTTTCTGCTACCGATGTGGCAAACCAGACGTGAAGTCTCCGAACTGCTCGAACTGTAGGAACAAGAATTTTCGAAAGAACGAGGGAAGAGCGGGGGACCATCGTTCAGCAGCAAACCCGCAATAGATCTGGAAGAAAAGAAAATAAATATTATCAAGACTGTCATAGAAAAAAATAAAATTTTAACCCAACAAAAGCATTTACCTACCTGAATGAGAGACAAGAAAACTATGAAAAAGTAAGAAATCGCAATTTCAATGAAGCTATAGCCACAAAACAATCAACAACAACACCTGGTCGAATCATAAAGTTAAGACAAAAATATGCTGAGGTAAAAAGAAAAAGAAGAGAGGCCATAGAAACAATAAGGGCAGCCGATAATAATAATTCTGATCCTAGGCCATACGCCGAATGTCTAACAGGCAATATAAGGGTAAAAGGTCTGCTAGATTCAGGAGCCTCAGTCAGCGTTTTAGGCAAGGGATGTAGAGAGCTGGTAGATTCGTTAGACGCGGAAATAAAGCCTGGGTATTCTATAGTTACAACTGCTAATGGGCAGAGGCAATGGCTGTTAGGAAAAATAGAAGTAGACGTACAATATGATAATAAAACAGCTAAAGGGGGGTTTAGACGGTTATACAAGTCGTACGGAAAATCAAAGAGAAAATATTATGAAATTTCATCCGTATTTTAAAAATGAGAGTAAAAATGTTACGACAGATATTTTTTGCGTTTACACGGTTGGTAAAATACCAAAACAAAGTAAAATGAAAACATAAAATGCACGTACACATGCACACAAAATTTACATGCATTGTGAATGCATTTAACATAAACAAACAAAAACATAAAAATGCATCCCTGATCTAATGAAATGTGATGGTTTTTTTTTAAATTTCAAAAAACAAAGAGAGCAGTACGACTGTGAAATTTTCATCCGTACCGTCGTACGGTCTCATTACATGTCAAGTTTACACGATACTATTTATTCTCTTCTACACAAAAATTCGACATGTCGTACGATTTGTATTACCGTCTAAACCCCCCTTAAGCTGTCGTTTTATCTATGCCCCGATCTGGAGCAGCCTGCATATTTTGGCATAGATTTCTGGAGAACTTTCCGTCTAGCGCCCGAGATAACTGAAGTGTCTGATTTAAATATGCAAAATATAATGCAGAAGTATAAGAACGAGAATGTAATGTCTGGCCCTCATATTCTCAGTGAATCGGAGCAGATGCAACTTAATGAGGTCATAGATTTATTTCCTGCTTTTGAGAAACAAGAGTTAGGTTCTACTACTCTTGAGAAGCATCGTATAACCTTAGTACAAGGAGCAGAACCGGTAAAAGATAAATACTACCCCATATCTCCGGCAGTACAAGAAATAGTATATAAGGAAATCGACAATATGCTGCAACTAAACGTTATAGAGGAGAGTGAAAGTCCCTGGAGCAACAGGACCACCGTAGTGCGAAAACCCGGCAAGAATAGATTCTGTTTAGATGCCAGAAAATTGAGTATGTTGACTGTAAAGGATGCATATCCTTTACAGAATATCGATGGCATACTCAGCCGAATTGACAACACCTTCTACATAAGCAGTGTGGACCTTAAGTATGCGTTCTGGCAGGTTGAGTTGGAAGATGAAAGTAAACCGTATACAGCTTTCACCGTTGCTGGCAGGCCATTATACCAATTTCAGGTTATTTCATTCGGCCTCTAAAATGCCGCACAAGGACTTTGTCGATTGATGGACAAGGTTATACCTCAGCGACTTAAGGAAAATGTATTTGTCTATCTCGACGATCTGTTGGTCATATCAGACTCATTTCAGAAACATTTAGAGCTTTTGAGAGACGTGGCGATGTGTTTGAAAGACGCCAATTTGACAATAGGTTTAAAAAAATCTCAATTTTGTTTTAAAGAGCTTAAATATTTAGGATTTATAATTTGAGGGGGTATGTTGAGGACAGACCCGGAGAAAATCAGAGCAATTAAAGAAATCAGAATTCCGAAATCACCTAGAGAAGTCCGAAGCTTTCTAGGCACCGCTGGTTGGTATCGGCGTTTTATAAAGGATTTTTCTGCAATATCAGCACCATTAACAGATACCTTAAAGAAGAGCAGTAAATTTGTAATGACAGCAGAGGCGGTAAATGCATTTGAAGTTTTGCGGCATGCCAATTTTTCAAGAAGATTTTATATACAGTGCGACGCGTGTGAATATGGAATTGATACGGTCTTGTATCAGCTATCCGATCAAGGTGAAGAACATCCGATCGCATTTTATTCGCAAAAGTTGAATTCATGTCAAAGAAACTATTCCGTGACGGAAAAGAAGTGTTTGGCGGCCATGATGGCGGTAAGAAAATGTCGTCCATATGTGGAAATGATGCCATTTACTATCGTCACGGATCACGCGAGCCTGAAATGGTTGATGTCGCTGAAAGATTTAACAGGCAGATTAGCTCACTGGTCTTTACAATTACAGAGTTTTGATTTCGAAATAGTCCACCGAAAAGGCTCCGAAAATATAGTAGCTGATATGCTATCACGTTTACCAGAGGAGGAGAAAAAAGTAGATGAAATCGATATGGAGGAGTTATTTGATTTTGAAACGACTGAGTTTTAAAGCGATGAATATTTAGACGTAATAAAATTTTTAGTTCACGAAATTTTCCACAAGTTTGGTGTACCAGAGGTTATACATAGTGACAATGGGTCCCAATTCACTTCGAAACAATTCGAAAATTTAATGAAAACCTATAAGATACAGCATCTGAAAACAGCAGTGTACTCACCACAAAATAACGTTAGCGAAAGGGTGAACCAGTCAGTGCTGGCGGCTATAAGGGCGTACCTAAAAGAGGATACCGGGACTGGGACTTATACTTGTCAGAGATAGAAAGCGCATTTAGGACTGCCGTACATTCTGCCACTGGATTAAGCCACTTTTTCTCACTTTTCGGATACCATATGTATTCCAGTGGAGCTGAATATAAATTAGGACGAACGCTACACTCATTAACTGATCACGAAATTGTAAATTTGAATCGAGCCGATAAATTGGAATTAATAAGGCAACAAATAAAAGATAATATCCAAAAGGCGTACGAGCAAAGCGCAGGCAGGTATAATAAAAGAGCAAGAAAAATTGTGTTTTTCCCAGGGCAGGAAGTTTATCGAAGAAATACTGTACTGAGTGATTTTTCGAAAAATAGAAACGCGAAATTTTACCAGAAATTTTTGAAATGTCGAGTAGTGAAACCTGTAGGTAACAATCTTTACGAATTGGAAACCTTACAGGGAGGAAAGTTGGGAGTTTACCACGTAAAGGACATTAAAATCTAGATAGGCAACGATTTCATAATATGTATTAGTCTGTGATATAATCAGGTTACTTCGCTTTTGCTGGTAGAGAACAAGTGCAATAACAGTATCGTGTGATGCGAATAATTAACACCTTAACGTCTGTGATATAATTTACACTGTGATATATATATATATATATATATATATATATATATATATATATATATATATATATTCGATTGATTTTGATCTTCACCAAAATCATTTGCTATCACATACCGGTATGGTTTTGTGTAATATCGTTTTTGTTGTTTCTGATTTATGTTCACCTGCAAAAGAGGAAAAAGGAAAATTATTAATAATTATCATAGCAGAGTACCGGAACGATACATTCGTACCCACCATATTTATTAGTGCTATTGTCTGGAAAAAAGGAAAATTTATTGAGAGAAAACCTAAAAAAAAATAGAATTAAATAAGTTTTTACTTACCGCTTGCTGCCCATCTGTTTAGGAAATGATTTTCATATGAAAATTTAAGCAAATACCGAAAATATTAAGGAGGACAGAGACAGGCATATATTTTTTTAGTACTGTGAGGGTTGCAATAAAAATTAAATATAAGGTAGTGTGATTAGATTAAATATAAGGTAGTGTGATTAGATTAAATATAAGGTAGTGTGATTCAGAGATTAAATACAGTAAAGTAATGTTTTTGTTTACGCTAAAATTACGCAAATTTATTTTATGCTCTTCTTTTGCATTTTTTAAATTTTGTTGGGCATTGTGAATGAAAAAAGACACTTGCTGAAAATATGAAACCCTGGTAGTAAGAGGATGCGAATGCTTGAATATATACTTAGAATTTGAAGTCTGGGGAAGATAAGGGCGAGGTGAAGAGTGATGTTATGGAATAAATTGAGGATCGCGCCAAATTTATATAGATAGAAAAAAAAAAGATGGAGAAATATATATTTATTATTTATTTATATATTTATTGAAGTGTAAAAACAGATAGTTATGTTTAAGAAATAAGGGAAAATAAAAATAAAAAAAAAAAATAAGAAGTGAAGAAAAAGTGAACCAGTACAGGAGACGTTATATTATTGGCGGATTATTGAAGAGCTAGATAGAAGGAAGGGTGAGCAATAGGAGAACGTTGTTTGTGTTCCGGGACAATAACAATCCTGTTGACCAGCATCAGGAGTTGATACTCTCGGATCATATAAATATTAGGCCTACCTGGTATTATCCTCGAAAGAAAAAGTAAAGAGCTTGAGAGCCCGAGGAGTTTGTTACCAGGTAGGAAGTAAAATTTCTCTTATATTCTTTTTTTAAGAAATATCCGTAATTGCCAATATAAAGGTTATAAGATAAGACAAAAACCTCAGCGCAATATACAATATAGAAGCAAAAAAAAAAAAAAAAAACAAAAAAAAGAAGTAAAATTGAACAGAAAAAAGGAAAGAAAATAATAGTTTTGGAGAAAACTTAAATATTTAGTACCCCTACATTTAAAATTAGAAGAAAAAACAAAGAAAAACCGGGAAGAATATATATAAAAACAAGAAAAAAATTCTTATTAGTTATTAACATTAGATTAAGTTTTTTTATTATAATATGTATTTATTGTATGTATGTTAATTATATAAAATAATTTCAAAATTAATATTTTTTTGTTTGTTAAGATTTTATAAATTGTACGGTTTAACGTTTATTTATTTAGCAAAAAATTTATTTGAAGGCAAACTACAAACAAAAATATAGGAAACAGTTTTTTTTGTAATTAAACAATTTGAGGGTTACTGCCTAGTGTTGTAGTTTTTTTCATGGCCGTTAACACCATCTAAGGGAGCTCCTTCAGAATAGGTCGTCTACATATTTTAGCCAGAACAGCATTAGTCAGGAAATTCTGAAATCTATCTAAAGAAAAAGAAGGAAGAGAATATTAGTTAAATAAGTAAAATATTTGTTTAAAAATTTTTGTTTTTAGTTTCCGTTTTGTTTTACATACATACATACATAACTGGCCTTTACAACCCTGTGTCAGGATTACGGCCTAGCTTCTCGCAGCACTCATGTAGTGTGTGTAAATTTTTATCCATGAGTACCGGGACCTACAGTTTAATGTCGACTCCGAACGACAGACTTGAGAAGCTTGTTCATGGCAATTAATTACTTTCAGAGCTTTTGTCAGAAGGCTGCTGAGAGGTAGTCGCCGAAAGAAATATTATTTTAATATTTCTTTTTTTTTAAAATGTCGGAGCTGGATGTCGAACCCAGGGCTCATGTCTTAGTAAGCCAACACACTAACCACTAGACCACGGCGACTACCGTTTTGTTTTATCTTGTTAAATTTGTTTTGCTGATTTAGGTGTTACCACTGTTTAAGTTAAAAATTTTTTTAAATTTTTTTTATTACAGAAATTATTGTTATCTTTTTATTTATCAAATTTATACTTATTATATGCTGTTATTTTATTTTAAATCTTTTATTCTGATTTAGATAAGCATAATAAAAGGAAAAATATGTTATATGTTTTAAATGAAAATTTTGTCTGAGCGTATAGTTAAAAATAATGAGGAAGGAATAAATTAAAAACGTAAGGCTATGATGATTGGTTAAATTGATTGGAGATGTGGCGGAACATGGGTCATGGCGTGAATGTGAGTGGATGCAGCTATGACATAGTAGGATGGGCAGTGGGTTGAACATAAAATCCCCTGGTAATATATCAAGAGGTCGTTTTTATTATTTTTTTTTTTGCAGTGTGTATAATTTTGTTTTGTTGTTCAATTTTATTGTGTACGAATACGCGGTCGGTGAGAAGGGTTGGGACCTCCTGAGGATGCCAGCTAGCCGGAAACCTCACCCATCAACCGGTTCGTAACACGTGGGTCCACCACTACACACCTGAAGTCAAAAATCTCTCGAAGCAATGGGTCGAAGTGCTCCGAAGAAGGCGAAGACAGCGAAATCGGCTGGGAAGGATATGGCCACTGTATTTTGGGATGCCCACGGAATATAGCTCATCGGTTTTCTTGATAAGGGATCCACAATCACAGGAGAGTATTATCGTGCATTATTGGATCAATTGGTTGGTGCAATCAAGGAAAAACGACCACATTTAAACAAGAAAAAAGTGCTCTTTCTTTAAGACAACACACCGGTTCATACAGCATTAGATACGATACTAAAACTACGAGAAATCCACTTCGAATTGGTTGATCATCCACCTTATAGTCCAGATTTAGCCCCTAGTGACTTTTTCCTGTTTCTAAACTTGAAAAAATGGCTTGCAGGAAAAAAGATTCATCTCAAGCGAAGAAGTGATTACCGAAACTAATGCGTATTTTGAGGAGTTCCCAAAATCGTATTATTCAGATGGTATAAAAAAGTTGGAAAATCGTCTTACTAAGTGTATTGAGCTAAAAGGAGACTATGTTGAGAAATGAATGGTTTTTGAAAAAAAATGTTTTTTCCTACTTAGGTAGCTTCAATATCAATCCGCCCTCGTAAGATGCATGAAAAAGGTGTTTAAAAACGCAATACATACATGAAATATACACATTAAAAATGCGAAAATATTTAAGTTGCACCACTAAAAAAAATAATCATTTGTTTACATTTTTTGTTTAGTTTTCATTTACATATTTCATTTAGGTAGGTAGGTAAGCCAAATGGCCAGTTCATCGAAAACGTGATCAACTACAGTTAGCACAAGGTGCCGTTTTGAAACCGTTGCAGGATCAAACTGAATTCACCCAAATTAGGAAAAAAGCTACAGCCAACGAGAGCTGCATATGAAGTGGAGTAAGGAAAGGAGGTCTAGGTTCGCACATTACGCCAATCTATCGAAAAAAGACATCCCTACAAACATTAATCGTCTGACTGCCAGACCTGGGCAAAGGAAATAAACTAAAGTCTCACTCTCATAGGTATTCTCGCAACTTCTGTAATGCGGATTAAAGGGCAGGCCTAACCCCTCTGCGTGTCTTCTTTTCCTTTTTGTTCAAGTTAAGTGTGTCCACACTCGGAGAAAAAAGTTGGGCAATTCTTCATCAATTCTCTTTTAAACTTTTCTTCGTCTTCATACACGGAGATTTTAGTTTCTCAACTTTTGGCCGTTGTTCAGATATCTTTGTGTTTTCTTTTGCTTTCTTTTTCTTACACTTTGACATTTATGCCGTGTTGTCACAGAAATACTTACAAATTACACAAACTTTTATAGATTGCCCAAAATATATTTCATACATAGAATATAATGCTTTTTATTTTTGTATATCATTTTAATATATGAATAAATATTTGTGTATTTATAAATTTCCCTGTAGAAGACAAAGCCTTAAAGTTATTACTAGAGCTATTGGAACAGCCCAAACAATATTAAAGTATTTATAGTTGAATACTAGTGCTAATGAGGACTAGCACTTGAAGTAGTTCGGGAGCACCGCTTAAATTTTGAAGAAGTTTATAAGATAAGACATATTTTATGCTAAAATTAAGGTATGTTAGATATAAAATAAGCTGCAAATATTGAAAATCGGTTGATATAAACAAATTGTTTTCTTTTAATGTAATATCGTTATGCTACACAGTTAAATTTTCTATTAATGAAAAATAAAAATGCTTCTCTTCCCTTGTATTTTAACAGCTAGATTATGTATACACGTATTATGTGTCGATTAGACATTCAGCAGTTTAACGGTCATATACAAAATAACAAAGTAAATTTGCTGTCTTTATTTTCCACTTAAATTTTGAATTAAAATCTATTTTAATTTTTTTGCATAAGGGCAGAAGAATTTACACTTCATTATGATTCTTAATATTTAAAAAAGCATGTTGTCCCCACTGAAAGGCAATTTACTTTAGTTTAATAATTTCCAAAACTGTTTGCTTTAGCTCACCAGTGGACATATTTTAAAATTGGTATAAATTTTGAAAAAGTCACCTTGAAAATATATAAATGTTTTACTATTAATGCGTAACGAATTATTATTATTATTTATTCCTTTATATCATTAGCATATCAAACTAAGATTGCCTCAGCATCACTTAGTCATTATTGAGGCGAGCTGGTAAAATATTTACAGCTTTGAATTACACATGTACAATATATAATTGGGATATTCAAGCGGGGTCCTATCAAGTCATATTGCCATAATATCATACAATTTTAAAATAGTTTAAAAAATGTGTTGTTGGTCTTTGAATAAAAAAGTCATAAAATAATAAGACTTTTCAACCTATGTTTACCATTTTGTCATAAATTGAAAAATAAAAAATAATAAAAAAATAAAATTAAAAATAATATATTAAACTATGACGGGTTGTTTACAGCAATCATATTTTTTCGTTTTATTGTTTTATTATATATGACTTTAAAACGACCATTTGAATCCCCCAAATATTTTATTTTAAGATATGTTAAGATATTTAATTTACAAAAGAAAGGAAAGAAATAAAAGAAGTAAAAAATAGTAATATATACACACAAAATTTAATTATTAATTTATAGGTTATTGTATACGATTGCTGTAAATCATATGAAAAGAGTTTCTAAGTCTTGAAGCAAATATTCCTTTATCCTTTTCTTGAATATTGAAATTCTTTGTATATTTTTAATATCTTGAGGGAGATTATTAAATTCCATACTGTCCATATATTTAATGCGTTGCTTCGTAGTTTCTAACCGACATCTTGCTATCATAAGATTCATATTGTTTCTGGTATTGAATAATGTTTGATTTCTATGAAATGAAATTGTATGGTGACCAATGTTATTGGTTGTCTTAGAAACATGAAGAATTGAATTAAATTATTATAAATAATTTAATTGAAATAATGGTGAGACAAAATTATATAAAAAATTTATGGTCTAAGAATATTTAAAGAAAAAGTGTTCTCTTCCATTTTTGTGTAATTACACATAAACTGGCAACGCTGCACTTATTAAAAAGAAGAAACATAAGAAAAACGAACGCTGCGATTGTACGAAAAAGACGTGTACACCAAAAAGCGAAAAAAAAATATGAAAGGAAATGTCAAATAATCAACTACAAAGAAAAAAACGAATGAGGGAATATAAATAATCGCCGAGAACGGGCAAGTATTTTTCTTCTTTTATTCCCCTCACCGTAAATGTCATCAAACTCAAAAGTTGCCAACTGTTCTCTCCGAGTGTGAACACACACTCAGTTAAAAATCTTATTAGTTTTTATTGATTTTATATATGAAGAGAATAATTTCAATGAAAATTTAATTTTTATTAACGTAGTTGAATTGAATAAATAAATTGAAGAAAGAACAAAATAAAATGAAAATTTAATTGAATGCAATAGTAACATTAACTAACATGGAATAATGATATTGAAAAACTACAAAAACAATAAATAAGAGAAAAATTCATAAACAAAACAATTAACTATAAAACAGAAATTTAAATATATGAAAACATTAAAATTAAATTAAAACAAAAAAACAAGACGAAAATTGGTTCTTTTTATACCTTAAAATTTTTTAATTAAATAACTGATTTCAATTTAATAAGTGACTACGAAGGCTTCAATAAATTAATTTCAGAAATTGTTAAAATTAAAAAAAGAATTTTGCAAAGTAGAGCAGTAACCAAAAACATTAATAAAATTGAAGAATATAAAAAACTTTTATTTCAAAATTATAACGCATTACTTGATTATTTTGAATTTAATTTAAAAAGTTTAACAAACACTAAAAAATCTAGTATCTTATTTAAGATCAATCTTTGTAGAACATTATTATTTACTTGTTTAGAAAAATTGGACTACAAAATAGTAGATCCAAATTTGAATTTTTTTTTTATTTTTTATTATTCATTCCGACATCTTGCTTTCGTAAGATTCATATTGTTTCTGGTATTGAATATCGTTTATTAGTGCGGATTGACGATAGTGTTATGATGAAATCAGATTTAGACATTGGAAATAATTCAGATATTGTGAATTAGAATTTGGAATTGAAGAACATGATGGCTACGCTAGAAAAGAAAAAGTCATATAGAAGTATGTGCGCTTCAATTATTAAGGAAAATTATGATGGTAACCCCTTGACACTTGATTCCTTTTTGGACAAGCTTGAATTACTTGAAGATTTGACAGATTCCACCATGCATACGACATTTTTAACTTTTATTAAATCTAAACTTGAGGCAAAGGCTAGAAAAGTATTACCTGATAACGTAACTTCGGTAGATCAAATAAAATTGGCTCTAAGGCCTTTCAAAAGTCAGAACAAATTTTAAATCTAACCCTAAATCATTTTTTCAATTTGTTAATTCCAAACGAAGAATTTTTGGTTTTCCTTCAATAATGAAAAATAATAGTACTGTATCATCGAAAGATCATGAAATAAGTGATATGTTTGCAGAATTTTTCTCCTCTTCCTATTCAACAGAAAAACGGAACCATCTAAAAAAATATCCTTATCCAATCCCAGAATTTACACAAATAACACTTCCAAAAATACATCCCGCTACCATTTCAAAAGCTATACATAAATTAAAAAATTCTGAAAGTTGTGGTCCTGACGGTATCTTAAGCTGTGTACTATTAAACTGCTCGCAAGCATTGGTTATGCCGCTTACATACTTATTTAATTTATCTCTTATTACTGGATATTTTCCAAAATTTTGGTAAAAATCTTTTATTATACCTCTATTTAAATCTGGAAATAGATCATTCACATCGAATTATAGAGGCAAAGCTAAATTAAGGATTATACCTAAACTTTTTGAACAAATAGTAACGGAATGTTTCTCTCATCAAATTTCATCATTTCTGTCACCCTTATAACATGGATTTAGAAAAGGGCGTTCTACTTCTACAAATTTACGGGAATTTTCTTCGTCAGTTATAAGCGCTTTTACCAAAGGCATGCAGAACGACACCATATATACGGATTTTAGCAAAGCTTTTGATAAAGTCAACCATAATCTCCTCATACACAAATTAAATAAAATTGGATTATCTTCTGCTTTTCTTAAATGGATATCTTCGTATCTGATCGATAGACCCCAATGTATTTTATTTAGGAACCATAAGTCAAAAACTATCTCTATTCCATCTGGTGTCCCACAAGGTAGTCACTTGGGGCCGTTATTGTTCCTTATATACATTAATGATTTACCATCCTGTATAAAGTATTGCAACATTTTAATGTATGCCGATGACGTTAAGATTTTTCTTCACCTCAACGATTCCAATTTTTGTAATCTCCTTCAAAACGACTTACAAAATTTTTATGAGTGGTGTAAAATTAACTTAATGCAACTTAATTTTAAAAAATGTAAGTACATGGTATTCTATAGAGCCAATCCTGTTTTCTGCAGTTAAAAATTTGATACTTATAATATTGAATAAGTCGATACATTTCTTGATCTTGGTGTGTTACTCGATCCAAAACTAACTTTTAACCCACACATTTCACAAATTGTTAATAAGGCAAAAGGTGTATTGGGATTTATTAAACGCTGGGGAAAGGAGTTCAGAGATCCATATGTATTAAAGCAGCTGTTCACTTCATTGGTTAGACCAATACTTGAGTATGCTTCTATAGTTTGGGATCCTCAAAACGAAATTCATATAAATAAAATTGAATCTGTACAGTTTCTTCTTTTTTGCCTCAGAAATCTTCAGTGGAATCCGAATAGAGTTTTACCATCTTACGAAAGCCGTCTAGCACTTATCAAACTTCCTACTCTCAAAAGCAGAAGAACTTGTTTCAACATTTCCTTCATTAATAATTTGATATGCGGAGTTATTGATTCTGAGACTTTACTTATGCAGCTGGAATTTATTATTCCTACTCGACCAACTAGATATTATATTCCTCTTAAACTGCAATACTTTCGATCTAATTACGGCAAATTTTGATCCTGTTCGGAGAATGTGTGCAGAATTCAACAGTTATTTTTTCCTTATTGATTACTCCTTGAACTTTAACGCTCTTAAAAATAGAATAACGAACTTTTTAAATAACTGAAGTAATTAATTTTCGTTTTTATTATATTTAGAATAATAAGAATAATCCAGATAGCTTGTAAGAATCTTTGTATTTCATTGGCTGAAATAAATAAATAAATGAAAAAGGGAGTAAATTAAACCTGACAATTTGAAAATTATTGCAGGGAAAATAGCGGCTCTTAGCGTTAGGAATAATGGGTGGTATTCTTTATTCCGTTCCGTGGCTGCGGAAAGCCATATTTTGCGCGGTATCATATCGTTACTGCGGTATTGCCTTATTATTGATATATGTATATTAAAGAGATTAAAGAAAAATAAAAAGGGTACAAATTAAAATTTTTTTGCTTTAAATTTTAATTTATTTAATTCGCTTATTTGAACATGAAAATGAAAAATGTAAGGCTAAATATTCAGGGCAATTCCTGTTTTCGCTTTCACCTCAAATACGCTCATAGAGTTTATTTTTTAATGCCCGTATTCATAAAAAGTATTTTAGGTTTATTGAGGGTTTATTTGACATATTTCTATGCAATACTTGTCAAATAAACCCTCAATAAACCTAAAATAACTTTTATGAATACGGGCATAATTCTATAATACGTTAGAGATGAACAACTAGAAAGCATACGTTTTTTTTTTCAAATTCTTTATATTCTAAAAGAAATATGAAAAAATTATTTCTTTCGGCGACTACCTCACAGCAGTCTTCTGGCAAAAGCTCTGGGAGTAATTGATTGCCATTAAAAAGCTTCTCAAATCTCTCGTTCGGATTCGACTTTAAACAGTAGATCCCGGTACTCATGGATTAAAACTAACACACACAACATGAGTTTTGCGAGAAGCTAGGCCGTAACCCTGACACAGGGTTGTAATGGCCAATTACGTATGTATGTATGTATTTGAAAATTGTTTTTGCAATATTTAGGGCTAAATGACAAACAAAGTCAGGTCAATTTAAATTGATGGTTGATGGAACATAAGGGCATTGGAAGATGAGTCAGCCCATTACGACCAGAAGATCAAAATGCTTTACGGAAAGAAATTACACAAAATGTTAATATACTATGTAAATGGCCCTCCTGCTAGAGATGTACATAACAAGTGGACAAAAGTAAGTGGATCTAATCAAAGGCTCAAATTTGAATTCTACTTCCAATTATCGACTACATGTGAATATGATTTGTGAATTTTTTGTAAAATCCCATTTGGAAATGACTTTTCATGTCTCCAAACTGGGTAATAGCAATATCCACACACATCATAAATTTAAAATATTTAATTCCCAATGTCTGGCGAGACCAATACAAAAAGCAAGATGGTAATAAATAAACAGCAAATGGAGGCCACAGGTGAAGGTCGAAACAAAACCATTGCGTTAAATGATTTGGAAAAGACAGTATTTACTATTAAAACATCCGTGAAAGGTGTTTCAAATGTAAATTCACTTGGTGTATTTGAAAAACCGGAAGCATTAGAAGGAGTTAGTTTAAATATCAATAACATTGCTGATAAAGAGCCAGTACCTAAAAAAAAAAAAAATTGAACAACCGAATTTTTTGCAGCAGCAATTAGAAGAGTTTTATGAAATTTACGTTACTTTAAAGAAAGAATTGGGATATCTTAAAAAAATAACTGAATGGGAAGTATTTTATTAATTATTTCTTATTTTTGTATTTTCTAGTAAAAATTACTTCTTACTATTGTAGTTATAGGACTTCATCATCGTAATGAAATTCGAAAAAGCCTTTCGGGAATGTTTTGAGGGTAGTACGAAGATTTTCTTAATATTTGTGTATAAAATTTTATGTTTTTTACATGTATTTTTATTTAATCAAATAATTAAAATAAAAAATATGACAGTTGTTATCGATAATTCATCACACGTATTTTAGAATGTGTAGAATTTTAGTTGTCGAAAGTGAATGGTCGCATTCGACAATATTGTAGTGTATCCACTGTAAAGTAAAATGAAATATAAAATAAACAAAAGAAAAAGAACATAAAAACGCCTGCATATGACTGTAATTGAGGGAATCGTATTTCTTAAAACAGAATTGTGTCGGTCGTTGATCGCTTAGTGTTTTAAACAATGTAGAATACTTATTGACAATTTTGCTGATCCCTCAATTTCTTTGTTTGAAATGCTCCCACTGAATCCAAAAGTAGGTCAAAATGAAATAGGAGTTTTAGAAAGACTCTGCCTTTTTGAATGTGTACGTAAGTATATGCAAATGTGTATAAAAGTAGATTTTAGTGTTAAGTAAAAATATTTGAGTGACTTTTGAGTAATTATTGTACTAGATTAATTATTAGATTCTCATAAGTAGTATATAAGCAAACTTAAATTTCAATAAAGTAATCATTCATTTTTATCATCAAACCAAAGTCGCTTGAGTTGTTTTCTTGAATAACTTTACAATATAAAGAAAGTATTCCCGACTTACCCTGATTAAATTTTCAAAAAAAATTTTTTTGAAGTTTAACTTATTGTGTTATGTATATACTATGCATATTCGAAATAAGGACTTTTTTAGAAATAAAATTAGAAAAATATACAAACAAAAAGCAGTTGGAAGAAATGGTAAATACGTATAATGAAATCTAAGAAAGATATTTAATGCGGTTTAAGCCAACGAGCGCGAATAAAAGATGCCGGTGTTTGAAAAAAAAAATATTCTTCATTGATCTTTGATTTCTTTTGTATTATACTGTAGGTATTGACTCATTAAAAATCAGTAGTGCGATTCACTAACTTTTAAGACTTTCAACATGTTCTACCATTAACTACACATTTTGAGGTTTGCACAACCACTATGTGATTCACTAACTTATTTTTAGCCACGGTAAACAGTTTTATTTTTCTCTATATTCAAATTAAAGTTATGTAGTAACTTTGTTAAATGGCATTTTAAAATAGGAGAAAAGAACAAAGAAGAATAGAAAAAAAAAACAAATTAAAACCCATTATTTTGGAAATTTAAAAAAGTAAGGTAAGTAAAACATTACAAATAATTATTATTTTATTAATTTTAACTAGGTTTTTATTTATTTTGATAGAATAGATAAATTAGAGGCTAAATACTCAAAAGCCATTATATTTTTTTATTAAAATTATAATTTATTATTTACATAAAGAAACACTTTTCTAAAAACACATTAAACAGCACCAAAAATGTTGGCGTTAATAAACCACAAATTATTTGGTTAAAAATAACAGCTGATTGAAACAGCTGACTTTAAACGACAACAGAAATCGTTAAAGTATTAGTGAATAGCAGAATGGTTAATTTTGTGGTTAAAATTTTTAAAAGAAACAATTGTTGTTAAAAAAGCTTTGTGAATCGCACTACAGAGTGGGAAAAGAAGCTGTCAAAGACTGGAAACAGGCTGTGACCCATGTAAAAAAATTCCTTTTACAAAAATTTAGGAAAAAGTAAGCACTTTCCTGAAGATTAATACCGCGGTTCATTGTATACAAAATGTAAGCAGTTTTGGTGTTTTTAAGAAGAGCATGCCGACTGAAAATATTGCAAGTGAAGAAATTAAAACGGCGGAAGAAATTTTTATATTTTATACATATCGTCGATGGAATTAATGAACATTTAAGGTTTTGTCAGTTACAGCATTCTTTAATTCTTTCAACGATATGTACATATATTGGTGGTCAGATGTGGACCCATAAGGCAAAGTCAATAGACGATCCTTATGGACAACTGCACAAGAAGACTTACTGCCTCCACGTGGCGGCCACTGGTAACATGGTCGGTGCGGGTCTGGGTGAGATTCGCGTGTCCCACATTTGTGTGGGAATTGCGTTTCCACTCAGGCCAACTCTTGACCATGGCTAAAGTAAGCAACGTAAGGGACTCTACTAAGGGTTAACTTTGGTTTTCACTTAGTACAGTCCTGCTATCTGGAAACTCATATAGAAGTGTGATCTTTACCATCTATGGGTGGTAACCGCAACTCACAGTTCAGTAAGGTCATGTCTCTGCTGATTGTTAGGTAAAATTTGATCATGCGGGAGGTGGACGCTCCTCATAACCGTTCCCCCAAATCCAAGGTGGAACAGCATACACTAAGGGATGTATGGTCAAGAGGTACTTGGCTACTCGTATGCGGACTCTGGATACCAGGCGGTCTCCAGTTTTAATTAGCCTTCCTGTGGCAAGCCGGGCAATGCCGCAGGTGACTCTTTAACCCGAGCATCGCATATTTTGATGAGAAATATTGCCGATAATTTAGAGAGCGATGCCTCTTAAGCATCAACTATAAGGAAGACAATTGTGTCTTCCACAAACATAAAAAGCGTAGTCGACACGAGTTTTACTACCCCGATAACTGTACTGTACAGTACTGAAAAGAGCAAACCTGTGGGGGGTAGAGGGCAATCCCCAGGGTTCTCACTTAAGGCTGAGGCAACAAAGCTTGCTGGGCATTTGAGCCAGGCAGGGAGAAAAGTTGCATCAGAGGCGCTTTCCAATGACCGCAAATGATGGAGGATACTTTCAAAGTGCTCCAGGCAAATCTGCATAGGGCCAAAGGTGCGTCGAGCATTTTTAGCCGCAGATTTGCCACTGAAGATATTAGTCTAGGTCTCATACAGGAGCCCTGGACTATTAATAACAGAGTCAGAGGACTTCAAAATAAGACGTGTAAGTTGGTGTATGCGGCTGGGGAGAGGCCCCGGGCCGCTATTTTGGTAAATTCGAAATTCACCTTCTTTCCCATTACAGAGTTCATTTCTAGGGACCTGGTGGCTGTAAGCGTCAAACTTATTACTGATGTTGGTATAAGGGAGGTAATATGTGCCTCTGCTTATTTCCCAGGGGATATGGAATGTGTACCACCCTTGGAAGTCCAAAATTTCATCAGGTATTGTCGGGAGAAGAACCACCACTTCGTAATTGGATGTGATGCGAATGCTCATCATATGGTATTGGGCAGCACGGACAACAACGATAGGGGTGATTACCTTCTCAACTTTCTGGTTAGGAATAATGTGGCTGTGGCCAATAGGGGCAGCAGACCTACATTTGTTAACGCCATAAGGTCGGAGGTATTGGATATTACGTTGTGTGATACATTCACGTCTAATCTTGTGAGGGACTGGCATGTGTCAGACGAAGTATCCTTATCCGATCATATGTGTATTAGATTTGATCTGGTTAGCGTTGCTATAACCGATGATAGGCCAATAGTCTCTAGGAAGGTAAATTGGACCTGCTTCAGAGAAAATGTGGCTAAAGAAGTTGACTGGCTGCCAGATTCTATAGAGTCTATTGATGAACTGGATCTGGCGGCAAATCAGCTACAGTCGACATTAAAATCCTCTTTGGAAATTAGTGTGCGTCATAGTGACCATTCTATTGTTCGTAAGGTGCCTTAGTGGAATGACACTTTGTCAAATCTGAGGAAAACCGTAAGGAGGAACTTTAATAGGGCCAAGCGCACAGGTGATTGGCAGGTTTATAGGGTTAGTCTCACTGAGTACAATAAGGAGATTAGAAGGTCTAAAAGAAAGACGTGGAGGGGATTTTGTCAGTCCATTGAGGGCTTGCCGGCATTGGCCCGCCTTCAAAAGTCTCTCACCATAGATCATTCTAATGGCATAGGGTCCCTTAGTACAGGTGCCGGAGGGTACACTCAGTCTAGAAGGCAAACCTTGGATCTCTTGATGGGAACGCATTTTCCTGGTTCCCGAAAGGTGGCACCTGGTCGCGAGTGCTGGGATATTCCCGCACCTGTACGTGTTACCAGAAGGGTCAAAAGTCTCGCGAGTAGAATATTCACTCCGGACAGGGTTTTGTGGGCTATTGGCTCCTTTAAACCCTATAAGGCTCCGGGCAGAGATGGAATTTTTCTGGCTCTCCTACAAAGAAGTTCTGACATAATAGTGTCTAAACTTCTTGTAATTTTTAAGGCCAGCTTCGGTTTTGGTTATATACCACGAGCTTGGCGGGAGGTTGCGGTTATATTTATACCGAAGGCAGGTATGCCTAGTGATCTACCAAAGTCGTATAGACCCATAAGTCTGTCATCCTTTCTTCTGAAGACAATGGAGAGGCTGGTGGATGTATATATAAGAGAGACGTGTCTTGTGGAACGTCCCCTGCACCCGAGTCAATTCGCGTATGTGAAGGGCGGATCGACTGAGGGTGCAATTTTGTCTCTCCTTGGGAGTATTGAGAAAGCATTTTCTGACAGGGAAGTTGCTCTTTGTTCTTTCTTGGATATAGAAGGTGCTTTTGACTACACAGGCTTTGACTCCATTACTGGTTCTTTGGAACGGAAAGGGGTGGAAAGGCCAATTATAGCTTGGATCGGCTCCATGCTTAGAGGCAGGATTATCAGCTCATCCCTTGATGGAGAGGAATTGACCGTGATAGCGTTGAAGGGATGCCCTCAGGGTGGAGTCCTGTCCCCATTGTTGTGGACGCTTGTAGTTGATGACTTGCTTACCATGTTGGCTCAAAAAGGAATCAGCGTAATTAGTTATAACGGCCCGTGGGAAATTTGAGAGTACATTGTGTGACCTTATAGCTGATGCTCTGAGGGATGTGTCGAATTGGTGCTCTCAAGAAGGACTCTCAGTGAATCCTTCAAAGACGGTTGTTGTACCTTTTACGAAGAGATATAAGCTGACGTGCGACTGTATTTCTTTTAGGGGTACCACTATTATGTTTTCTAGGTAGGTTAAGTATCTAGATGTCATTCTGCATAGAAGACTTACCTGGAACTCGCACATTTCTGCTGTCCAGGCTAAGGCGACAAGGGCACTTTGGGCATGTCGCTCTTCTTTCGGTAAGACGTGGGGTCTATCGCAAAGAATGACACTGTGGATTTATACCGCCATTGTTCGCCCCATAATCACTTATGCGGCAATAGTTTGGTGGAGAAAGACTGAGGAGTCTACCACCATAAGAAAATTGGGCAATATACAACGGCTTGCCTGCCTTGGTGTAACAGGGGCAATGAGAACATGTCCAACAGTGGCTTTAGAGGCCCTGATTGGATTAACACCACTTCATATTTATGTGATGAGGGTGGCCGCGTGTTCGGCGGCAAAAGTGTTCGTAAGAACACCTCGAAATGAGTCAAGGAACCTGGCCATTCTTCACAAGGTGCACGCCCCGACGGAAGAGAAGGATGATGCGCCCAAAGATGCTTTCTACGAAAAGCTCGAGGATGTATACGATAGGTGTCTGGCACATGACGCCAAAGTTGTCATCGGCGATTTCAATGCGAAAGTTGGACGTGAAGGTATCTTTGGCCCCACTTTCGGACAGTTCAGTCTCCATAATTCCACCTCCCCGAACGGCTTGAGACTGATCGATTTCGCCGCGGCGCGAAACATGGTAGTTTGTAGCACCAGGTTCCAGCATCTCGATATCCATAAGGCCACCTGGCTCTCTCCTGATCGATCTACCAACAACCAGATCGATCACATTGTGATTGATGGAAGGCATGTATCCAGCATACTAGACGTGCGCACATTTAGGGATCCAAATGTCGACTCGGACCATTATCTTGTCGCAGCCAAGAAGCGACTGCGCATATGCGCAGCGAATATGGCACGTTATAGTGTTCGAAGGAAGCTGGACATCAAAAAGCTGAGATCACAAGAGACAGCCAGGTCGTTTTCCGATCGTCTTTCTAATGAGCTCCATTGCATCCCGTCCTCTCTCGAAAGTATTGGTGGACAGTGGTCTCACATTGCTCACTCTCTGCGCAACGCTTCCGAAACAGTCATTGGTTTTTAGCGTCCTCCCCGCAGAAACCAATCGTACGATGAAGAGTGTCGTGAGGCCACTGCGGCA
Source organism: Metopia argyrocephala (assembly GCA_963576795.1). Taxonomy (NCBI): domain Eukaryota; kingdom Metazoa; phylum Arthropoda; class Insecta; order Diptera; family Sarcophagidae; genus Metopia; species Metopia argyrocephala. Next base: position 78,844,115 of record OY756209.1, on the reverse strand, counting down.
AAGAATGCTGCCTACAGAAGAACGTTGCAGTCCACCACTACAAGAGCAACTGTGGAGGTGTACAGAGAGAAGAGGAGGGAAGAGAGACGCCTATTTAGAAGAAAGAAAAGGGAGCAAGAAAGACGTGATCGTGAAGAAATCGAGATGTGCAAGAGTAGACATGATGCTCGAAATTTCTATAAGAAGATAAGGCGTCTTACTACTGGTTTTAAACCCGGAGCAACCTCCTGCAAAGACGAACATGGTAATCTCGTTACAGATGCACATGGTGCACTGAGATTATGGAGACAGCATTTCTGTAATCTACTGCAAAGCGATGATGATACAAATTCCGCTGCTAGAGATGCTGTGCCGGACCCAATCAATGACGACGTTGTGATCCCGTCCCCCAGCCATGAAGAGGTCAAGGTTGCCATATGACGACTGAAGTGCAACAAAGCAGCCGGACCTGACGGTCTGCCCGCTGAACTCTTCAAGTATGGAGGCGGTGAGCTGGTTAGGTGCATGCACCAGCTCATTTGCAGAATATGGCTGGAAGAAAGTATGCCCGATGATTGGAATCTCAGTGCCCTCTGTCCGATCCTGAAAAAGGGAGACCCCACAATATGCACGAACTACAGGGGTATAAGCCTTCTCCCTATCGCATATAAGGTTCTTACGAGCGTATTGTGTGAACGACTGAAGCCATTCGCCATCTCACTGATTGGACCTTATCAGTGCGGCTTCAGACCTGGTAAGTCCACCACTGACCAGATATTCACACTGCGCCAAATCCTGGAGAAGACCCAAGAAAGTCAAGTCGACACACACCACCTCTTTGTTGACTATAAGGCAGCGTTCGATAGCCCGATAAGGGATCGCATATATGCCGCAATGTCTGAGCTCGGTATTCCTGCAAAGCTGATAAGACTATGCAGAATGACGTTGAGTAACTCCTGCAGCTCCGTCAAGGTAGGAAAAGACCTCTCCGAACCATTTAATACCGTGCGAGGTTTCAGACAGGGCGATCCCTTATCCTGCGACCTCTTCAATTTCGTCATGGAGAGTGTTTTGCGAAAGGCGGGTGTACATCGAAATGGCACAATATATAACAAAACTGTCCAGCTCCTTGCGTAGGCAGACGACATAGACATCATTGGGCATACCAAGCGAGATGCCACCGCAGCCTTTAATGCTATTGAACGAGAGTCTGTAAAAATGGGTCTGGCGGTAAATGAGAGCAAGACGAAGTACATGTTGTCGACGAGTAGGGATGTTGATCGCATCGGCTCCCAGGTTACAGCCGGAAACTATATATTCGATGTAGTCAAGGAGTTCATCTACCTTGGCACCGCCATTACCAGCAAGAATGATGTCAGTCTGGAGATCAAACGAAGAATCACACTGGCCAACAGGTGCTACTGCGGTCTCAGTAGGCAGTTTAGTAATAGAGACCTCTCTCGTCCGACGAAATTAACACTCTATAAGTCGCTTATTTTTCCGGTGCTTCTCTATGGTGCCGAAGCATGGACGCTGTCTTGTGCAGATGCAGCGGTCTTGGGAGTATTTGAGAGAAAAGTTCTTCGTAAGATCTTTGGCCCTCTAAGGCACGGCGATGAGTTTCGCATTAGAACCAACCATGAGCTGTATGAGCTCCTCGGCGATGTGGGCGTTGTTCAGCGCATTAACATCCAGCGGCTACGCTGGCTCGGCCATATTGTTTGGATGAATGAATCTGCTCCAGCGAGAAAAGTTTTCGATGCGAAGGACACTGGACGTCGGCGTAGAGGACGACCGTGTTTACGTTGGAAGGACCAAGTTGATGAAGCCCTGTCGTTAATTGGTGTGACCAACTAGAGAAGGCGCGCGCTTAGCAGAGACGCCTGGAGACTAGTGTTAAGGCAGGCCGAAACCCGTTAACGGGTTGTTATGGCCATCTAAGTAAGTTAGTAAGTAAGTATGGTCTCACTGACGGATATATCCACCACTAAAGTTTCGGACGTGCTGGTGTTCGTAAGGAAGGCAGTTGTTCTGTTAAACAAACCGTAGACTTAAAGGGACACAATAGATCTTATAGGTCGCAGTGTCTTGCATTTGTGCTGGGTCTAAACCAGATAATAATAATAATAATGTACATATATTTTGATTTCACAAATTACAAAAATCTTTTATATTTTTTGACTAAATAAAAAAGAATATCACACCAATATATTTATGAATTATTGCCATACTGTTTATATTTTAACAACAAATCAACTCAACTCATTAAAACAGGAATGTTATATATAAGTCGCAGAAAGCTCATACCGCAGGAATGAATAATTGCAATTTGCTTATCGATCGATATTTCTTTCCGTTCAGCTTTCCTTTCCGTGCGGAATCAAGAATAGCACCCAATAATTATGCGGAATTTTCACGCGAAGCTGAGGAATTGGCAGGCGCCTTTAAACGTTAATTAGTTACCAAAGGGAAAACAAGGGCCAAGGCTCAGGAAATGGCGATCGAGCAAACGGTCACAATGTGTCGTTTAAACGCAAAGACGGATTTGGTAAAGTCGATATTAGCTTCCTCTGTTTTTAATGATCCAAAAGAGGTCGTGGCGAAACTAGTGGTAGAGCAAACGAATGAGATGAAGGAGTGTCAGGTTTTGGCAATAAGGGCAAATAATGGTAGAGGTGGTATGTCATATAGGAATAACAATTCAGTTAATTTCAGTAATCGGAACTCATATTATAGAAACGGCAATGGACATTTTCGTTGAAACGGCAATCGAACTAATAATCGTGCCTTTAGCAATAATAATAAACGTAATTTTAACAACAATAGTCAGTTTAGATTAGGGATGCCAGCTGAGTTTTTAGTATTGCCAGAAGATTTGAGAGCTTTTCTTATACAATATCAGCTGTGCTTATAGTATTGCCAGTTCTTAGTGACTGCCATTAACAAAATTGTTTCAATAAAATGCCAAAAATGCAAAGAACACCAAAGAAAACGTCAACAAACATAACACCATCGGGATCCTGGTGTTTTCGAAGCAAGCAAAGCACTCGATCTCTCTCCAGATGAAGAAAAACAAAATGCGGCAGTTGGTAATATGCAGATTGATGAATTAATGTCGATGATGAAAGCGTCTATGGCAGCATAGACTGGATGCTGGATGAAAGCTAACAAAAGTTATGGAGAAAATTAGTAAGGATATTGGTAATGTTTCGCAAAGGGTAGAAAAACTCGAAAAGAAAATGTGGATTTGAAATCTGAATTAGAAATCGCTCGTCAAGAGAGACATAAAGATAAACAGTCTATAATTAAGCTGGTTGATATGGCAAACAGAAGAAACCTAATCTTTAAAGGAATAAATGAGGAAGGCGATGCTAGCGAAATCGTTGTTAAATTATTTGAATAAAGAACATTGATTTTAGATTTGTAAGAACCCTCTATGAAGGTAACGCAAAGAGGACTTTATTGGTAGAATTTGGCTCCGAATCTGATATAAAACTTATTTATAAAAACAGCAACAAGCTTTCGGGAACTTCAATATTTGTGGAAAAAATTTAAATGATCAAAGACTGCAAGACAAAAAAAGCTTTACTACAGCTAAAAAAAGAAGTAATGCGATTGAAACCATCACGCAGAATTAATGTAAATGATGACACCATGAAGATTGGATCTGATCGGTTCAGATGGAATAATGAGAAAATACTGATGTGCGGTACTATTTAAAACAAAGTTTAATATTAATATAAGGGAACAAGTCGTATGTTATAATAGTCTTTTAAGTACTTTTGAATCACGATCTGAAGTAGTAAAAAACTTTTAATGGATAGTGATAGAATATGCAGAAAAGAAATTTGTAATATAGAAACTGAAAATGAGAAGAAGAGTGTAGATAGGAACAAATAATTATGCTTGAATATCAAGTATGATTATAATATAAAAAATAATATTGAAATTTTAATTCCAGACAGATGTGAATTGAATAACATGAAAATTAATAATTATGAAAATTTGAAAGTATTATGTTATAAAAAAATAAATATAATTACACTGAATTTTTTAATTATATAAAGCAATTCGATATCTTTTTTTTATATGAAACTTTTATGAAAGTGAATGATGAATATTTAGAAAATATATTTATTAATTATGACTTGTTTAAGCAACCGTCGTGCGAGTGGTGGTTTATTATATGACATTAAGAAGACACTAACTAGAAATAGACATCTAGTATTTTTGAAAAAACCTAATTTGATGGTGATTGAGGTAAACCTTTTTGCTGAAAAGGCTTACATTATACCTGTATACGTGAACTGTAAAAAATGGAAGGAAGATTTTTGTAATTTGTATGATACCTTGTTGGATTTAAAAAGCGAAAATATTTTGACTGTAGGCGACCTTAACTTACGTATTGGTACTGCATTGCTACCAAAAAAAAGCAATGGATAAGATAATAGACAAAACCAAGTCAACAAAATTGACGATATGAATATTGAAGATTTGAAATACTCGGATCATCAGCCAATTGTAATTAGTACAAATGCACAAGTAAAAATTGAATCAAGCAGTTTGGAGTTAATGCCTAAATTAAGGTGGAAAGATAGGTGTATGGTAAGCTATAGAAGAAATTTAGACAATATTATAAAAAACAGCACTCAAAAGGATGAAGTATGCTCTATAGGTACTTTAATGAATTACATTAAAAAAGCAGCCCCTTTAAGAAAATCTATTATTAGGCGTGGAAGGAGGGATTGGTTTGATGAAGAATGTGATAAGGCCAGAACAGAAGCTTTCTACAGATTAGGTAGGTAGGTAGATCAAATGGCCAGTTGATCCGAAAATCTGATCAACTACAATTAGCACAAGATGCCGTTTTGATACCATTGCAGGACCAAACTAAAGTTACCTAAAAGTAGAAAAAGAAGAGAAAATAACTACAGCCAACCAGAGCTGTCTATAAAGTGAAATAAAGCAAGGGGGTCCAGGTTCGCACATTGCGCCAAGCCCTCGAAAAAGGGCGCTCCAAAAAATTTCAAACGTCTGACCGCCAGACCTGGGCAGTCACAAAGAAAATGTTCCACAGTCTCCCTCTTAGAAGAATCCCCGCAACTTCTGCAGTTCGGATTAAAGGGAAGGCCCAGCCTCTCTGCGTGTCTACCGATCAGCCAGTGACCCGTATACACCGCTATGAGTCTGGACAAGGACTGACGAGGAATCCCCATGATTCCCAGAGTCTTACCCCGGTTATACCGTGGCCAAAGTGTACTAGAAACAGCACAGGTAGTGATGGAATTCCACCTGCTCTGTGCTTCCCCAAGGAAAAACTTGGATATCCTTTCCTTAATGGTGGTCATAGGGCAGTGGAGATCCAGGTAGAAAGCAACATGCTCCCCTCCGGCAGAAGCTCCCCTAGCGAGCTCATCTGCCCTCTCATTTTCCAGGATATCCCTATGACCAGGAACCCAGACCAAGGAGATGCCACAAACGTCCCCAAGACGCTTCAGCTCCTCCTTACAACGAAGGACGAGGCAAGAGTTTCCCATGGGCGAAGCCAGGGCTCTAATAGCAGCCTGGCTATCAGAAAAAACCCCAACTTCACCCCCTATACACCGTTCCCTCAGAATCCTCAGTGCTTGCATGATTGCAAACACCTCGGCCTGGAAAACACTGCATGTGTCCGGCAATCGAAAAGACTCTGCCAGTTTGGCAGACTCGGAGCAAATACCAGCCCCCACGCCGGAATCCATCTTAGAGCCATCCGTGAAGACCGAAAAACCGGGACCCATACCAACCCTCCCTAATGCCCATTCTTCCCTACTGGGGAAGACAACCCTGGCACACCACCCAAAATCCAGCTTCCGGAGGGCCAGGTCAGTACGTATATCCCGTATATGAGGAGGGAGTAGCCCTAAAATATTACTATGGCCCCCTGAAAATCGTCCCCAGAGGCCCAGCTCTCTCAATCTGATCGCACTCTGAGTTGAAATCGACATAGCCTGAAGGTCCACAGGCAGTAGGTGCAGAATGACGTTCAGAGCAGCATTGGGGCAAGTCCTGCAGGCCCCAGTGATACCTATACACGCAGTCCTTTGCACTCTTTCCAGCTCAGTGACAATATAGGCCTTACGAAGGGCTACCCACCACACTAAGCAACCATAGGTTAAAATTGGCAAGACCACCTGGTTTTACATCCAGAGCACCATATGAGGTCTGAGTCCCCATCTTCGACCAAACATAGATTTACAGGAGTAAAAGGCCACACAGGCCTTTTTCACCCGCTCCTCTACATGAAGCCTCCAATGGAGCTTGGGGTCCAGTATTACACCCAGATACTTGACCCTGGATGAGAGCTCCAGAGTCTGACTACCCATTCTGGGCAGTCTAAACAGCGGAGGTTTGTATCTTCAGGTGAATAGCATTAGCTGAGTTTTAGAAAGATTAACCCGAAGACCACATCTGGCTGCCCAATCACCCAGCTTATCTAAAGCACCCTCCAAGATCTTACTCATAACTGAAGGGAATGGTCCCGAAACCAGCAGGACCAGGTCATCAGCATAGCAACTACCTTGACCCCACCGCCATTAATTACGGATAGGATCTCATTAACGGTGACTAGCCATAAAAGGGGTGAAAGAACACCACCCTGGGTTGTTCCCCTGCTCACAAATCTTGTGACCTTGGCCCCAGCTAGCACCGCATTAATTTCCCTGCATCTGAGCAGAGAAGCGACCCAAAGATAGATATAGGGTGTTTTTTATTGAGGTATAGAACTTTAAGTTGGCATCACTTTTTTAACTGGGGGCCATTTTGTCAGCTGTCAAGTGATTAATATTTAGTTTGGTTTGCCATTTCATCATGAACAGGTTGACAAAAGAACAACGCTTGCAAATCGTGCAAATTTATTTCGAAAATAATAGTTCAGTTCGCGAAGTTTACCGCAAGCTCCGTCCATTTTATGGTCGACATAATCGTCCATCAGAGCAATTAATTCGGTTAACCATGGATCGTTTTCGCTCTACGTTTACTCTATGTGATAATACGCATCCGCAGAGACGTCGAACAGTGCGCACCGAAGAAACAATTGCCGCTGTAGAGCAAAGTGTTGAAGAGAACCCGAATGAATCGATTCGCCACCGTGCACAGCAATTGGAGATTTGTCCGTCAACTTTATGGAAGATTTTGCGCAAAGATCTTGGCTTGCGACCTTACAAGATCCAGCTTGTGCAAGAATTAAAGCCGCGAGGCCATGCAATGCGTAGTGATTTTGGTGTATGGGCCGAAAATGAGATTGATCTCGATGCTGATTTTCATCGTAAAATTTTGTTCAGTGATGAGGCTCATTTTTGGTTGAATGGCTACGTCAACAAGCAAAATTGCCGCATTTGGAGTGAAGAGAATCCACATGAGACCCTTGAGACGCCATTACATCCACAAAAACTATGCTCTATGGGCTGGTGGAGTCATTGGGCCATACTTCTTCCGAAATAATGATGGAGAGTCAGTTACCGTTAATGGAGACCGGTATAGAGCCATGATAACCGACTATTTTGTTCCCGAATTGGATGGCATGAATGTGGATGAGTTGTGGTTCCAACAAGACGGCGCTACATGCCACACAGCGCACGTCACAATCGATTTATTGAAGGAAACATTCGATGAGCGCATAATTTCGCGGAATGGACCTGTCAATTGGCCACCAAGATCATGTGATTTGACACCATTGGATTATTTTCTTTGGGGATATGTGAAGTCGCTCGTCTACGCCAACAAACCAGAAACGTTAGGGGACTTGGAAGCCAACATTCGTGGCGTTATTGCCAACATACGGCCCCATATGCTCGAAAAAGTGGTTGAAAATTGGACCTGTAGAATTGGCTTTATTCGAGCTAGCCGCGGCGGCCACATGCCCGAAATCATATTTAAACATTAATGGCATAAAATTATCCTTCCAATAAAGCCAAATTAATGGACATTAACACGATTTTCTTGTGTTTTATTTCAATTCAAAGTTCTATACCTCTAAAAAAACACCCTGTATAACTTTCCACCCCTAAGTCCCTTAAAGCCCTAGTAATAGACCCAGTCCTTACATTGTTGAAGGCACCTTCAATATCAATGAAGGCAGCAAGAGTGAACTGCTTACACTCCAAGGATTTTTCAACCGAACCCACCACCTCATGTAGTGCTGTCTCGGTGGACTTCCCCCTCACATAGGCATGCTGGGCAGCCGAGAGCTTGCTCTCCAGGTTCTGACGGAGATGACTGTCTATCACCCTCTCCAGCACCTTAAGAACAAAGGAGGTAAGAAAAGGTAAGTAAAAAAAACAGGTACAGCAGAAAATACAAAGAAGCAAATTTATTTTTTAAAAGAATGTGCATTTCCAAGAAATGTAATTTTTTCAATGCTATGGCATATTCATTGTCAGAAATTAAAGACAGCAAAAGTTTTTGGAGTTCGGTCAGAAAGATAAATGGCACAAAACATGTTACAAGTGCTAAATTAGATGTTAACATGTTAGCTTTACATTATAATTCTTTATTAAATGGCTGTGCGAGTGAAAGCGTTTTTAGTTATGCGGGAAATTATATTGAAGTTCACTACTTGGATTGTAAAATCAATGCAGAGGAAGTAAGCCACGCCTGTAAACGAAACAAGGCACCGGGTGAGGACCGCATTCCATTGTATTTTTAAAGTATGCCTCAGCAGAATTTATCAATAAATTAACAGGTAGCTTTAACGAAATATATAGCTCAGGTATAGCTTCGAATATCTTAAAAAAATCTATTATTTTTCCGTTGTTCAAGAAAGGTGATCCAAAAGATCCAGCAAATTATAGAGGAATATCGTTTTGAATTCGGTAACGAAAATCTTTTGCTCAGTTCTGTATAATAGACTGAGAGAGTGGACGGATAACAACAAAATATTAAGTGAATAGAAGTGGTAAAAGAGTATAAGTATTTAGGTATATGGATGACGTACAATATGAGCTTTGAAAAACATATTGCAGAAAAACTAAAACAAGCTAAACTTGCTCTGAATAGTACGTGGAAGCATGTACTTGGTAACAAACATGTGATGTTGTCCGTTAAGTATAAAGTTTTTTGTGCAGCTGTTCGTTCAATCCTATGCTATGGTGCTGAAATATGGGGAGCAGGAAGGTATGAAAATGTTGAGAAGCTTCTAAGGTTTTATATAAAACGTACTTATCATCTACCAGTTAACACGCTAAATTATATGCTATACTTAGAAACGGGGCTAGGAACTCTTTATGAGTTTACGTTAAAGATGCATTTCAATTACATCCATCGTGTTATGAATATGCCTAATACTTGGCTTCAAAAAATATTAGTGAATTACGCGTTATCAAACCAATCGTATTTCTGTAAAAAATGGATAACCATTGCTGAGGAAAATAAAGTTCAAATTAACGTACAAAATTATAGCACTTGGAATGTATGGCAGCGTGATGTGCTTAATAGTATTTATTTAACTGATAGAGAGCAATATGTACAACTGGCAAGGAACAGTACACAAAGAGATTGCTACAGTAAACTCAATTATCAGCTTGGTGAAATAAATTACTTCAATGATAAGTATGATCAACAATTTTCAAAACCAAATTATTATTTATACTTCGCCTGGAGTATAATGTGTATACAATTTGAAGTAAATCTTTTAAAAACTATATGGGGGTAATTACATCATTTAAAAATGGTGGGCGTAAAAGTAGGCGTGGTCGAAAAAAAAGTACCCTATTAATCATGTCAGAGTCCCAGTTAAATGCTGTGAAAATTTCAGGAAGATCGGTCCAGAGGTTTGGTCTCCTATAAGGTACAAACAAACAAACAAACAAACAAATAAACAAACACACATTCAATTTTACTATATATTCGATGTAGTCAAGGAGTTCATCTACCTTGGCACCGCCATTACCAGCAAGAATGATGTCAGTCTGGAGATCAAACGAAGAATCACACTGGCCAACAGGTGCTACTGCGGTCTCAGTAGGCAGTTTAGTAATAGAGACCTCTCTCGTCCGACGAAATTAACACTCTATAAGTCGCTTATTTTTCCGGTGCTTCTCTATGGTGCCGAAGCATGGACGCTGTCTTGTGCAGATGCAGCGGTCTTGGGAGTATTTGAGAGAAAAGTTCTTCGTAAGATCTTTGGCCCTCTAAGGCACGGCGATGAGTTTCGCATTAGAACCAACCATGAGCTGTATGAGCTCCTCGGCGATGTGGGCGTTGTTCAGCGCATTAACATCCAGCGGCTACGCTGGCTCGGCCATATTGTTTGGATGAATGAATCTGCTCCAGCGAGAAAAGTTTTCGATGCGAAGGACACTGGACGTCGGCGTAGAGGACGACCGTGTTTACGTTGGAAGGACCAAGTTGATGAAGCCCTGTCGTTAATTGGTGTGACCAACTAGAGAAGGCGCGCGCTTAGCAGAGACGCCTGGAGACTAGTGTTAAGGCAGGCCGAAACCCGTTAACGGGTTGTTATGGCCATCTAAGTAAGTTAGTAAGTAAGTATGGTCTCACTGACGGATATATCCACCACTAAAGTTTCGGACGTGCTGGTGTTCGTAAGGAAGGCAGTTGTTCTGTTAAACAAACCGTAGACTTAAAGGGACACAATAGATCTTATAGGTCGCAGTGTCTTGCATTTGTGCTGGGTCTAAACCAGATAATAATAATAATAATGTACATATATTTTGATTTCACAAATTACAAAAATCTTTTATATTTTTTGACTAAATAAAAAAGAATATCACACCAATATATTTATGAATTATTGCCATACTGTTTATATTTTAACAACAAATCAACTCAACTCATTAAAACAGGAATGTTATATATAAGTCGCAGAAAGCTCATACCGCAGGAATGAATAATTGCAATTTGCTTATCGATCGATATTTCTTTCCGTTCAGCTTTCCTTTCCGTGCGGAATCAAGAATAGCACCCAATAATTATGCGGAATTTTCACGCGAAGCTGAGGAATTGGCAGGCGCCTTTAAACGTTAATTAGTTACCAAAGGGAAAACAAGGGCCAAGGCTCAGGAAATGGCGATCGAGCAAACGGTCACAATGTGTCGTTTAAACGCAAAGACGGATTTGGTAAAGTCGATATTAGCTTCCTCTGTTTTTAATGATCCAAAAGAGGTCGTGGCGAAACTAGTGGTAGAGCAAACGAATGAGATGAAGGAGTGTCAGGTTTTGGCAATAAGGGCAAATAATGGTAGAGGTGGTATGTCATATAGGAATAACAATTCAGTTAATTTCAGTAATCGGAACTCATATTATAGAAACGGCAATGGACATTTTCGTTGAAACGGCAATCGAACTAATAATCGTGCCTTTAGCAATAATAATAAACGTAATTTTAACAACAATAGTCAGTTTAGATTAGGGATGCCAGCTGAGTTTTTAGTATTGCCAGAAGATTTGAGAGCTTTTCTTATACAATATCAGCTGTGCTTATAGTATTGCCAGTTCTTAGTGACTGCCATTAACAAAATTGTTTCAATAAAATGCCAAAAATGCAAAGAACACCAAAGAAAACGTCAACAAACATAACACCATCGGGATCCTGGTGTTTTCGAAGCAAGCAAAGCACTCGATCTCTCTCCAGATGAAGAAAAACAAAATGCGGCAGTTGGTAATATGCAGATTGATGAATTAATGTCGATGATGAAAGCGTCTATGGCAGCATAGACTGGATGCTGGATGAAAGCTAACAAAAGTTATGGAGAAAATTAGTAAGGATATTGGTAATGTTTCGCAAAGGGTAGAAAAACTCGAAAAAGAAAATGTGGATTTGAAATCTGAATTAGAAATCGCTCGTCAAGAGAGACATAAAGATAAACAGTCTATAATTAAGCTGGTTGATATGGCAAACAGAAGAAACCTAATCTTTAAAGGAATAAATGAGGAAGGCGATGCTAGCGAAATCGTTGTTAAATTATTTGAATAAAGAACATTGATTTTAGATTTGTAAGAACCCTCTATGAAGGTAACGCAAAGAGGACTTTATTGGTAGAATTTGGCTCCGAATCTGATATAAAACTTATTTATAAAAACAGCAACAAGCTTTCGGGAACTTCAATATTTGTGGAAAAAAATTTAAATGATCAAAGACTGCAAGACAAAAAAAGCTTTACTACAGCTAAAAAAAGAAGTAATGCGATTGAAACCATCACGCAGAATTAATGTAAATGATGACACCATGAAGATTGGATCTGATCGGTTCAGATGGAATAATGAGAAAATACTGATGTGCGGTACTATTTAAAACAAAGTTTAATATTAATATAAGGGAACAAGTCGTATGTTATAATAGTCTTTTAAGTACTTTTGAATCACGATCTGAAGTAGTAAAAAACTTTTAATGGATAGTGATAGAATATGCAGAAAAGAAATTTGTAATATAGAAACTGAAAATGAGAAGAAGAGTGTAGATAGGAACAAATAATTATGCTTGAATATCAAGTATGATTATAATATAAAAAATAATATTGAAATTTTAATTCCAGACAGATGTGAATTGAATAACATGAAAATTAATAATTATGAAAATTTGAAAGTATTATGTTATAAAAAAATAAATATAATTACACTGAATTTTTTAATTATATAAAGCAATTCGATATCTTTTTTTTATATGAAACTTTTATGAAAGTGAATGATGAATATTTAGAAAATATATTTATTAATTATGACTTGTTTAAGCAACCGTCGTGCGAGTGGTGGTTTATTATATGACATTAAGAAGACACTAACTAGAAATAGACATCTAGTATTTTTGAAAAAACCTAATTTGATGGTGATTGAGGTAAACCTTTTTGCTGAAAAGGCTTACATTATACCTGTATACGTGAACTGTAAAAAATGGAAGGAAGATTTTTGTAATTTGTATGATACCTTGTTGGATTTAAAAAGCGAAAATATTTTGACTGTAGGCGACCTTAACTTACGTATTGGTACTGCATTGCTACCAAAAAAAAGCAATGGATAAGATAATAGACAAAACCAAGTCAACAAAATTGACGATATGAATATTGAAGATTTGAAATACTCGGATCATCAGCCAATTGTAATTAGTACAAATGCACAAGTAAAAATTGAATCAAGCAGTTTGGAGTTAATGCCTAAATTAAGGTGGAAAGATAGGTGTATGGTAAGCTATAGAAGAAATTTAGACAATATTATAAAAAACAGCACTCAAAAGGATGAAGTATGCTCTATAGGTACTTTAATGAATTACATTAAAAAAGCAGCCCCTTTAAGAAAATCTATTATTAGGCGTGGAAGGAGGGATTGGTTTGATGAAGAATGTGATAAGGCCAGAACAGAAGCTTTCTACAGATTAGGTAGGTAGGTAGATCAAATGGCCAGTTGATCCGAAAATCTGATCAACTACAATTAGCACAAGATGCCGTTTTGATACCATTGCAGGACCAAACTAAAGTTACCTAAAAGTAGAAAAAAAAGAGAAAATAACTACAGCCAACCAGAGCTGTCTATAAAGTGAAATAAAGCAAGGGGGTCCAGGTTCGCACATTGCGCCAAGCCCTCGAAAAAGGGCGCTCCAAAAAATTTCAAACGTCTGACCGCCAGACCTGGGCAGTCACAAAGAAAATGTTCCACAGTCTCCCTCTTAGAAGAATCCCCGCAACTTCTGCAGTTCGGATTAAAGGGAAGGCCCAGCCTCTCTGCGTGTCTACCGATCAGCCAGTGACCCGTATACACCGCTATGAGTCTGGACAAGGACTGACGAGGAATCCCCATGATTCCCAGAGTCTTACCCCGGTTATACCGTGGCCAAAGTGTACTAGAAACAGCACAGGTAGTGATGGAATTCCACCTGCTCTGTGCTTCCCCAAGGAAAAACTTGGATATCCTTTCCTTAATGGTGGTCATAGGGCAGTGGAGATCCAGGTAGAAAGCAACATGCTCCCCTCCGGCAGAAGCTCCCCTAGCGAGCTCATCTGCCCTCTCATTTTCCAGGATATCCCTATGACCAGGAACCCAGACCAAGGAGATGCCACAAACGTCCCCAAGACGCTTCAGCTCCTCCTTACAACGAAGGACGAGGCAAGAGTTTCCCATGGGCGAAGCCAGGGCTCTAATAGCAGCCTGGCTATCAGAAAAAACCCCAACTTCACCCCCTATACACCGTTCCCTCAGAATCCTCAGTGCTTGCATGATTGCAAACACCTCGGCCTGGAAAACACTGCATGTGTCCGGCAATCGAAAAGACTCTGCCAGTTTGGCAGACTCGGAGCAAATACCAGCCCCCACGCCGGAATCCATCTTAGAGCCATCCGTGAAGACCGAAAAACCGGGACCCATACCAACCCTCCCTAATGCCCATTCTTCCCTACTGGGGAAGACAACCCTGGCACACCACCCAAAATCCAGCTTCCGGAGGGCCAGGTCAGTACGTATATCCCGTATATGAGGAGGGAGTAGCCCTAAAATATTACTATGGCCCCCTGAAAATCGTCCCCAGAGGCCCAGCTCTCTCAATCTGATCGCACTCTGAGTTGAAATCGACATAGCCTGAAGGTCCACAGGCAGTAGGTGCAGAATGACGTTCAGAGCAGCATTGGGGCAAGTCCTGCAGGCCCCAGTGATACCTATACACGCAGTCCTTTGCACTCTTTCCAGCTCAGTGACAATATAGGCCTTACGAAGGGCTACCCACCACACTAAGCAACCATAGGTTAAAATTGGCAAGACCACCTGGTTTTACATCCAGAGCACCATATGAGGTCTGAGTCCCCATCTTCGACCAAACATAGATTTACAGGAGTAAAAGGCCACACAGGCCTTTTTCACCCGCTCCTCTACATGAAGCCTCCAATGGAGCTTGGGGTCCAGTATTACACCCAGATACTTGACCCTGGATGAGAGCTCCAGAGTCTGACTACCCATTCTGGGCAGTCTAAACAGCGGAGGTTTGTATCTTCAGGTGAATAGCATTAGCTGAGTTTTAGAAAGATTAACCCGAAGACCACATCTGGCTGCCCAATCACCCAGCTTATCTAAAGCACCCTCCAAGATCTTACTCATAACTGAAGGGAATGGTCCCGAAACCAGCAGGACCAGGTCATCAGCATAGCAACTACCTTGACCCCACCGCCATTAATTACGGATAGGATCTCATTAACGGTGACTAGCCATAAAAGGGGTGAAAGAACACCACCCTGGGTTGTTCCCCTGCTCACAAATCTTGTGACCTTGGCCCCAGCTAGCACCGCATTAATTTCCCTGCATCTGAGCAGAGAAGCGACCCAAAGATAGATATAGGGTGTTTTTTATTGAGGTATAGAACTTTAAGTTGGCATCACTTTTTTAACTGGGGGCCATTTTGTCAGCTGTCAAGTGATTAATATTTAGTTTGGTTTGCCATTTCATCATGAACAGGTTGACAAAAGAACAACGCTTGCAAATCGTGCAAATTTATTTCGAAAATAATAGTTCAGTTCGCGAAGTTTACCGCAAGCTCCGTCCATTTTATGGTCGACATAATCGTCCATCAGAGCAATTAATTCGGTTAACCATGGATCGTTTTCGCTCTACGTTTACTCTATGTGATAATACGCATCCGCAGAGACGTCGAACAGTGCGCACCGAAGAAACAATTGCCGCTGTAGAGCAAAGTGTTGAAGAGAACCCGAATGAATCGATTCGCCACCGTGCACAGCAATTGGAGATTTGTCCGTCAACTTTATGGAAGATTTTGCGCAAAGATCTTGGCTTGCGACCTTACAAGATCCAGCTTGTGCAAGAATTAAAGCCGCGAGGCCATGCAATGCGTCGTGATTTTGGTGTATGGGCCGAAAATGAGATTGATCTCGATGCTGATTTTCATCGTAAAATTTTGTTCAGTGATGAGGCTCATTTTTGGTTGAATGGCTACGTCAACAAGCAAAATTGCCGCATTTGGAGTGAAGAGAATCCACATGAGACCCTTGAGACGCCATTACATCCACAAAAACTATGCTCTATGGGCTGGTGGAGTCATTGGGCCATACTTCTTCCGAAATAATGATGGAGAGTCAGTTACCGTTAATGGAGACCGGTATAGAGCCATGATAACCGACTATTTTGTTCCCGAATTGGATGGCATGAATGTGGATGAGTTGTGGTTCCAACAAGACGGCGCTACATGCCACACAGCGCACGTCACAATCGATTTATTGAAGGAAACATTCGATGAGCGCATAATTTCGCGGAATGGACCTGTCAATTGGCCACCAAGATCATGTGATTTGACACCATTGGATTATTTTCTTTGGGGATATGTGAAGTCGCTCGTCTACGCCAACAAACCAGAAACGTTAGGGGACTTGGAAGCCAACATTCGTGGCGTTATTGCCAACATACGGCCCCATATGCTCGAAAAAGTGGTTGAAAATTGGACCTGTAGAATTGGCTTTATTCGAGCTAGCCGCGGCGGCCACATGCCCGAAATCATATTTAAACATTAATGGCATAAAATTATCCTTCCAATAAAGCCAAATTAATGGACATTAACACGATTTTCTTGTGTTTTATTTCAATTCAAAGTTCTATACCTCTAAAAAAACACCCTGTATAACTTTCCACCCCTAAGTCCCTTAAAGCCCTAGTAATAGACCCAGTCCTTACATTGTTGAAGGCACCTTCAATATCAATGAAGGCAGCAAGAGTGAACTGCTTACACTCCAAGGATTTTTCAACCGAACCCACCACCTCATGTAGTGCTGTCTCGGTGGACTTCCCCCTCACATAGGCATGCTGGGCAGCCGAGAGCTTGCTCTCCAGGTTCTGACGGAGATGACTGTCTATCACCCTCTCCAGCACCTTAAGAACAAAGGAGGTAAGAAAAGGTAAGTAAAAAAAACAGGTACAGCAGAAAATACAAAGAAGCAAATTTATTTTTTAAAAGAATGTGCATTTCCAAGAAATGTAATTTTTTCAATGCTATGGCATATTCATTGTCAGAAATTAAAGACAGCAAAAGTTTTTGGAGTTCGGTCAGAAAGATAAATGGCACAAAACATGTTACAAGTGCTAAATTAGATGTTAACATGTTAGCTTTACATTACAATTCTTTATTAAATGGCTGTGCGAGTGAAAGCGTTTTTAGTTATGCGGGAAATTATATTGAAGTTCACTACTTGGATTGTAAAATCAATGCAGAGGAAGTAAGCCACGCCTGTAAACGAAACAAGGCACCGGGTGAGGACCGCATTCCATTGTATTTTTAAAGTATGCCTCAGCAGAATTTATCAATAAATTAACAGGTAGCTTTAACGAAATATATAGCTCAGGTATAGCTTCGAATATCTTAAAAAAATCTATTATTTTTCCGTTGTTCAAGAAAGGTGATCCAAAAGATCCAGCAAATTATAGAGGAATATCGTTTTGAATTCGGTAACGAAAATCTTTTGCTCAGTTCTGTATAATAGACTGAGAGAGTGGACGGATAACAACAAAATATTAAGTGAATAGAAGTGGTAAAAGAGTATAAGTATTTAGGTATATGGATGACGTACAATATGAGCTTTGAAAAACATATTGCAGAAAAACTAAAACAAGCTAAACTTGCTCTGAATAGTACGTGGAAGCATGTACTTGGTAACAAACATGTGATGTTGTCCGTTAAGTATAAAGTTTTTTGTGCAGCTGTTCGTTCAATCCTATGCTATGGTGCTGAAATATGGGGAGCAGGAAGGTATGAAAATGTTGAGAAGCTTCTAAGGTTTTATATAAAACGTACTTATCATCTACCAGTTAACACGCTAAATTATATGCTATACTTAGAAACGGGGCTAGGAACTCTTTATGAGTTTACGTTAAAGATGCATTTCAATTACATCCATCGTGTTATGAATATGCCTAATACTTGGCTTCAAAAAATATTAGTGAATTACGCGTTATCAAACCAATCGTATTTCTGTAAAAAATGGATAACCATTGCTGAGGAAAATAAAGTTCAAATTAACGTACAAAATTATAGCACTTGGAATGTATGGCAGCGTGATGTGCTTAATAGTATTTATTTAACTGATAGAGAGCAATATGTACAACTGGCAAGGAACAGTACACAAAGAGATTGCTACAGTAAACTCAATTATCAGCTTGGTGAAATAAATTACTTCAATGATAAGTATGATCAACAATTTTCAAAACCAAATTATTATTTATACTTCGCCTGGAGTATAATGTGTATACAATTTGAAGTAAATCTTTTAAAAACTATATGGGGGTAATTACATCATTTAAAAATGGTGGGCGTAAAAGTAGGCGTGGTCGAAAAAAAAGTACCCTATTAATCATGTCAGAGTCCCAGTTAAATGCTGTGAAAATTTCAGGAAGATCGGTCCAGAGGTTTGGTCTCCTATAAGGTACAAACAAACAAACAAACAAACAAATAAACAAACACACATTCAATTTTACTATATATTCGATGTAGTCAAGGAGTTCATCTACCTTGGCACCGCCATTACCAGCAAGAATGATGTCAGTCTGGAGATCAAACGAAGAATCACACTGGCCAACAGGTGCTACTGCGGTCTCAGTAGGCAGTTTAGTAATAGAGACCTCTCTCGTCCGACGAAATTAACACTCTATAAGTAGCTTATTTTTCCGGTGCTTCTCTATGGTGCCGAAGCATGGACGCTGTCTTGTGCAGATGCAGCGGTCTTGGGAGTATTTGAGAGAAAAGTTCTTCGTAAGATCTTTGGCCCTCTAAGGCACGGCGATGAGTTTCGCATTAGAACCAACCATGAGCTGTATGAGCTCCTCGGCGATGTGGGCGTTGTTCAGCGCATTAACATCCAGCGGCTACGCTGGCTCGGCCATATTGTTTGGATGAATGAATCTGCTCCAGCGAGAAAAGTTTTCGATGCGAAGGACACTGGACGTCGGCGTAGAGGACGACCGTGTTTACGTTGGAAGGACCAAGTTGATGAAGCCCTGTCGTTAATTGGTGTGACCAACTAGAGAAGGCGCGCGCTTAGCAGAGACGCCTGGAGACTAGTGTTAAGGCAGGCCGAAACCCGTTAACGGGTTGTTATGGCCATCTAAGTAAGTTAGTAAGTAAGTATGGTCTCACTGACGGATATATCCACCACTAAAGTTTCGGACGTGCTGGTGTTCGTAAGGAAGGCAGTTGGTCTGTTAAACAAACCGTAGACTTAAAGGGACACAATAGATCTTATAGGTCGCAGTGTCTTGCATTTGTGCTGGGTCTAAACCAGATAATAATAATAATAATGTACATATATTTTGATTTCACAAATTACAAAAATCTTTTATATTTTTTGACTAAATAAAAAAGAATATCACACCAATATATTTATGAATTATTGCCATACTGTTTATATTTTAACAACAAATCAACTCAACTCATTAAAACAGGAATGTTATATATAAGTCGCAGAAAGCTCATACCGCAGGAATGAATAATTGCAATTTGCTTATCGATCGATATTTCTTTCCGTTCAGCTTTCCTTTCCGTGCGGAATCAAGAATAGCACCCAATAATTATGCGGAATTTTCACGCGAAGCTGAGGAATTGGCAGGCGCCTTTAAACGTTAATTAGTTACCAAAGGGAAAACAAGGGCCAAGGCTCAGGAAATGGCGATCGAGCAAACGGTCACAATGTGTCGTTTAAACGCAAAGACGGATTTGGTAAAGTCGATATTAGCTTCCTCTGTTTTTAATGATCCAAAAGAGGTCGTGGCGAAACTAGTGGTAGAGCAAACGAATGAGATGAAGGAGTGTCAGGTTTTGGCAATAAGGGCAAATAATGGTAGAGGTGGTATGTCATATAGGAATAACAATTCAGTTAATTTCAGTAATCGGAACTCATATTATAGAAACGGCAATGGACATTTTCGTTGAAACGGCAATCGAACTAATAATCGTGCCTTTAGCAATA
The DNA here is from genome assembly GCA_963576795.1 of Metopia argyrocephala. Classification (NCBI taxonomy): domain Eukaryota; kingdom Metazoa; phylum Arthropoda; class Insecta; order Diptera; family Sarcophagidae; genus Metopia; species Metopia argyrocephala. The sequence continues at coordinate 78,824,202 of OY756209.1, read as the reverse complement.
ATAATAAACGTAATTTTAACAACAATAGTCAGTTTAGATTAGGGATGCCAGCTGAGTTTTTAGTATTGCCAGAAGATTTGAGAGCTTTTCTTATACAATATCAGCTGTGCTTATAGTATTGCCAGTTCTTAGTGACTGCCATTAACAAAATTGTTTCAATAAAATGCCAAAAATGCAAAGAACACCAAAGAAAACGTCAACAAACATAACACCATCGGGATCCTGGTGTTTTCGAAGCAAGCAAAGCACTCGATCTCTCTCCAGATGAAGAAAAACAAAATGCGGCAGTTGGTAATATGCAGATTGATGAATTAATGTCGATGATGAAAGCGTCTATGGCAGCATAGACTGGATGCTGGATGAAAGCTAACAAAAGTTATGGAGAAAATTAGTAAGGATATTGGTAATGTTTCGCAAAGGGTAGAAAAACTCGAAAAAGAAAATGTGGATTTGAAATCTGAATTAGAAATCGCTCGTCAAGAGAGACATAAAGATAAACAGTCTATAATTAAGCTGGTTGATATGGCAAACAGAAGAAACCTAATCTTTAAAGGAATAAATGAGGAAGGCGATGCTAGCGAAATCGTTGTTAAATTATTTGAATAAAGAACATTGATTTTAGATTTGTAAGAACCCTCTATGAAGGTAACGCAAAGAGGACTTTATTGGTAGAATTTGGCTCCGAATCTGATATAAAACTTATTTATAAAAACAGCAACAAGCTTTCGGGAACTTCAATATTTGTGGAAAAAAATTTAAATGATCAAAGACTGCAAGACAAAAAAAGCTTTACTACAGCTAAAAAAAGAAGTAATGCGATTGAAACCATCACGCAGAATTAATGTAAATGATGACACCATGAAGATTGGATCTGATCGGTTCAGATGGAATAATGAGAAAATACTGATGTGCGGTACTATTTAAAACAAAGTTTAATATTAATATAAGGGAACAAGTCGTATGTTATAATAGTCTTTTAAGTACTTTTGAATCACGATCTGAAGTAGTAAAAAACTTTTAATGGATAGTGATAGAATATGCAGAAAAGAAATTTGTAATATAGAAACTGAAAATGAGAAGAAGAGTGTAGATAGGAACAAATAATTATGCTTGAATATCAAGTATGATTATAATATAAAAAATAATATTGAAATTTTAATTCCAGACAGATGTGAATTGAATAACATGAAAATTAATAATTATGAAAATTTGAAAGTATTATGTTATAAAAAAATAAATATAATTACACTGAATTTTTTAATTATATAAAGCAATTCGATATCTTTTTTTTATATGAAACTTTTATGAAAGTGAATGATGAATATTTAGAAAATATATTTATTAATTATGACTTGTTTAAGCAACCGTCGTGCGAGAGGTGGTTTATTATATGACATTAAGAAGACACTAACTAGAAATAGACATCTAGTATTTTTGAAAAAACCTAATTTTATGGTGATTGAGGTAAACCTTTTTGCTGAAAAGGCTTACATTATACCTGTGTTTATAGTCAAACTAAACACTTTAAATAAAACACTGTTCACCTTATGGTTTTTTATAATTCAATAAAATTTTATTTGTTTCTTTTGTTCTATGTTTATTTTGTCTTTAATTTATCTTTAAATGTTTTTTGTCTTTAATATTTCTATATTATTTGTTTTTGTTTATAATTATAGTTTTTAATAATTTGTATTTTTAAGTTTTAACAATTTTTAACGTGTATTTATTTATTTTTACCGCCGCGTTCTGTTCACACACAAGATTTACAATATAATAATTTTGAGTCCTACTTTACTTTAAAACAAAGGTATAAAAAGGAGAACGAATAGAAAACATAATAAAAATACACCAGTGTTGTACACTGCAGCGCGTTTCTAAACATTCTGCCCCCTCGGAGTGATGTGTATATGAGTTGATCTTCTTTACGGGTCGGAACGCTGGCAGTCGGCACAAAAACGCTGGACCAAGAAAAGGGGTCGTTGCTATCTGTTTGGATCATTTGAGTTTCCATCTGGAAAGTTTTTTCATCCTTCAGTTGATGGTCTTTTGTAAGATTTTTTGATTGTGGGGTGTCATGCAAGACAGTGTTGTGTCGTTTTGAGCATATATGACATCCAAATTCATTTTTATTATTCTGCACCAAATGGAACCGGGTCAAACAATTTATGATATACTTTTGCATAATAACAACACCGTATTTCTCGTCTCGACTGGCGTTAAGAAGTTTGAGCGTATGGCTTTGGTTGTATGACCACTGGTGATGGGAAGAGCTGCGGTGAAGATTTGAAGTCATGACTGTAAATAAGTATTGATAATATATTAATAAGGATTTTTCATTTATTAATAATACTACAAATTTTTTAATGTAATGCACTTCATTAATCTGTGTTTTATGTCTTCGAAATTTCCATTTATATCTGCCACGTAGTTCAGCCAGATATTTATTTTTCGATCTTTGATACAACAATTGATAGATGATGATGCATTTCCAGCGGTTGACAAGGGTAAAATTTTCTTCTTTTATATCTCTTTCGGTTGAAAAAGTTATGAAATTGGTGATAAGAAAGTGTCTAGGAGTCAATGGGGTCAAATTAATAGGGTCATCGCTAGCAGGGCTTAAGGGTCTAGAATTGAAGCATATTTCAATGCAGGTCAGAATTGTACATCGTGCTTCGAATGTCAATTTCATTTTATGAAGTATTTTCTGTAGATGAGTCTTAAATGATTTTAAGCCTGTTTGACGGAAACCTGTAATGTGTTGGGTGTCAGGTGGCATAAACTTCCATTCGATTTTTATATGCTTCTGCTGTTGAAAAATATGTTGCTGTAGAGTTTTCAAAAATTCTAGACGATCTTTTTTCATGACTTCTGCTGCTCTGACGAAATTTGTCCCATTGTCCAAATGGATACAAGCGGGGTATCTACGTCTTCCAATGAAGCGTGAGTATGCTGCTAAAAATGCTTGTGCTGTCAAATTATTTGCTGTTTTTAGAATTGTAAATAGTTTCATTCTGGATTTTATGGTGTGTTGTAGTATTTTTGAGGCTGAGGGGTAAGTTGATTTTACCTCATCCGCTGATTGAAGGAGTGTTCTTATGGCTAAGAACGGTGTACAATTGACTCCGAATGTTACGGTAAGGAGCTCATAATCCTCAATAGGATCATTTGGTGTCTTACGAAACAATATTCGTTTGTTACTGGTTTGAGATGGGTCGATGAGTATTTGGCGATACATTTTGGTAATGCCCGCATTGAATACATAACGGAAAAATCTCCACTTTGCTATCAGAAGAACAAGATCTTGCTGTAGAATGGGTCTTGGGTATAAAATGTCATTAAGACTATTCTTATTTGACGTCGGGCTGGAGGCGTTGAATACTACACGAAGCTTTGTAGTGAGCCTATCCGGTTTTATTACTGCGTGATGCGGCAGGTAATAATTTGGAGCCTTATTTATAGCCAAGGGTGAGATTCTTTTCATATATCTTAATTTTAGATATTTAAGAATGACCTGATTGTTCTGTTGACCAATTTCAGGTTTTCTACTGAGCCTTCGCTCCACTCTTAAATATTGTGTCATCTCAATGTGTTGTGAGGAGCCTATTTCCTCTTCTTTTTTGAAGGGTAGGGTAACAATATACCTCCCTGTATCATTTTTACGTGTTGTAGACTTGTTTTCACATTTTGTGTCCTCATCTGACCTCAAAATCTGTTTTGGGGTGTCCTCCACCTCCCAAGAACGTGTGAGGATTCGGTCAAGGGACGTAGTGTTGAGTAGCGATATTGTTGTTTTTGACTGTGTCGCCTTTGAAATTGGTCCCCCCACAATCCAGCCAAATGCTGTTTTTTGTGTCAAAAGGGATCCAATTGACCGCATCGGAGTCTTCAGACAATATATTGATGGGCCTAAGTCAAGGCCTATTAGTAGATCGATGGGTCGGCTCTTGTAGAAATGAGGGTCTGCTAGTTGCAATTTTGCAGCCTCATTGATGATTTCTAAATTTGATATTTGCGATGGCAAACTGGGTGGGAGAGTCTTAAGTACTGGTGCAAAGACTTCCAATTTAAAGTTAGGGTCTACGCGAGAACAAATATTGAACAAACACGCTTTGGTGGATGTTTCAGAAACTGTTTGATTTAAACCTGTTACATGTACCACGTTGCGTCTAGTGGGTAAGTTTAATCGTTTTTGCAATTTATCTGAGACAAAAGTTGATTGAGATCCAGGGTCGATGATTGCTCTAGCCTGGTATCGTAGACCTTTAACTTCTATTTGAACTACGGCGGTAAACAATAAAGTGTCTTTGCTTTGTAATTCTGTATGTGAGTCAGAATTTTTTTGAAGGGTCAAAGACGTGTAGTGAGGAGTGAGTGAATTTGGAGTGGACTGTATTTTAGTAGTTAAAGCTGTGGAGCTTGTTGATGGACATTCTGCTGTATTTATTTGTGCTAGATTGGCAGAATGGGTCACAGTAGCTTTATGTAACAATGTGTTATGTTTCTGTTTACATAACCTACAACTATATTTGCTAGGACAATCTTTTACACTATGGGTTCCTGATAGGCAGTTGTAACATGAATTTATTGTCCTTACTACGTGAATTCGATCATTGACATTTTTTTCTAAAAATAAGGGGCATGATCGTAATAAATGTGCGTCATTGCAATATTGGCATTTATTATTTGTAGCAGAGGGGTTTTTAAGTGTCGAATTAGTGGTTTGTTTCGACAAATTTGTTTGCAGCGAGTTAATAATACTCTTTTTATTTGAGGCAGGTTTTTTGACTTCGGGGCTATTCTGTGCGGATTTATTTTTTGACACGATATTTTCCACGGACTCTAAAGTTCTAAACTTGTGGGTTAAAAATTTGTCGAATTCGGACCAGGTAGGGATTTCGGCGCAATCTTCCCGAGAATTTTCGAACTCCTGTACTAAACTTCTGGGTAGATTCTGTGAGCATATGAATATTAAAAACGACTCCCAGGTTGTTGTGTCAACACCTAACATGCTGAGGGTCTGCCTAGAGTCATTTATAGTACGCTGTAATTTTTTGATTGATGCGCCTGAGTTTGCAGATGCCTGAGGTAGGTCTAAAATTATTTTATACTGCTCGTTGACCTGCATCCATTTATTCTCATACCTGTCTATTAAATTTTTCCACGCTAGAATAAAACCTTCGTTTGTCAAGGGTACGTTCGCAATTATTTCTCTCGCTTCGCCACCTGTTCTTTGGGTCAAATAGAAGAGCCGTTCTACATTGCTAATTCGAGAATTTTTGATATATATCGCGGTAAATAAATCCCGAAAGCTGGGCCATAATTTGTAATCCCCAAAAAATGTGTCGGTGTCGCAGGGAGGGAGTCTTATTGACAATGTCTCACTTTCTTGAAAAGTTGTTGATCGATGTTCTATTTTTTCAACGGGTTCCGAAAGTGCGTTGATTTCTGCATTTATTGATGAATAGCATACCTTGTATGCCGACAGGGTTTTCTGGTATTGTTCCCGAAGTTTATTTCGTTTGATTGGTTGGTCCCCCTCCTTCTCTATATCTCTACATTCTTCATAAGACCGCTTTACTTGGGTCCAGAGCGAATCTAACTCTACGCGAAGAATTTCCAGCGCATGAATATTGTCCTCTGCATGGCTGGCTGAGTATGTCTTTTCAAATTCAATTAAATCATTTGTACAATTTACAAACTTTCTAAGAGACATCTTGAAAAGTTAAAATTTTATACTTCGTAAAATTAGGGAGAGGTGTCGAAAAAATTGGGTGAAAAATGCCTGCTAGCGATTTAACAACAAGTAATTTTGAAAAAATATTAATATATTCAAATCCTATTTACGATTTGAAGTTACCCGGAATAAATTAATTTTTGGCCCGTTGGTAACCCTTTTTATTTCTCCGTTACACCAAATGTGTTTTTTCTTATTATTTTTTGTGTTTAATACAAGTGTGTCTCATTTGTATTTATATGTACATATAAAATATTATTTGTACTTACTTGTTGTTGTTGTAGGGTCTTGTTGCTTTTTGTACTCACTGATGTTTGTTGTTCTGTTTGCTGTCGCTACTGCTGATGTCTCTTCTTTGAATATTTCTTTTTCAAGGTTACTGTTTTTTGTTGAGATTTTATAACTGTTTATTTTTTAATTTTGTTGTTGGGTCTGTGTCAAATTTGTTAAAAAACTTTTATTTTTAATAACTTTATTATTAACAACTTGAATATATAAAAACCACAATCCGGTTCGTGAGGACCAAAAAATGTTTATAGTCAAACTAAACACTTTAAATAAAACACTGTTCACCTTATGGTTTTTTATAATTCAATAAAATTTTATTTGTTTCTTTTGTTCTATGTTTATTTTGTCTTTAATTTATCTTTAAATGTTTTTTGTCTTTAATATTTCTATATTATTTGTTTTTGTTTATAATTATAGTTTTTAATAATTTGTATTTTTAAGTTTTAACAATTTTTAACGTGTATTTATTTATTTTTACCGCCGCGTTCTGTTCACACACAAGATTTACAATATAATAATTTTGAGTCCTACTTTACTTTAAAACAAAGGTATAAAAAGGAGAACGAATAGAAAACATAATAAAAATACACCAGTGTTGTACACTGCAGCGCGTTTCTAAACAACCTGTATACGTGAACTGTAAAAAATGGAAGGAAGATTTTTGTAATTTGTATGATACCTTGTTGGATTTAAAAAGCGAAAATATTTTGACTGTAGGCGACCTTAACTTACGTATTGGTACTGCATTGCTACCAAAAAAAAGCAATGGATAAGATAATAGACAAAACCAAGTCAACAAAATTGACGATATGACTATTGAAGATTTGAAATACTCGGATCATCAGCCAATTGTAATTAGTACAAATGCACAAGTAAAAATTGAATCAAGCAGTTTGGAGTTAATGCCTAAATTAAGGTGGAAAGATAGGTGTATGGTAAGCTATAGAAGAAATTTAGACAATATTATAAAAAACAGCACTCAAAAGGATGAAGTATGCTCTATAGGTACTTTAATGAATTACATTAAAAAAGCAGCCCCTTTAAGAAAATCTATTATTAGGCGTGGAAGGAGGGATTGGTTTGATGAAGAATGTGATAAGGCCAGAACAGAAGCTTTCTACAGATTAGGTAGGTAGGTAGATCAAATGGCCAGTTGATCCGAAAATCTGATCAACTACAATTAGCACAAGATGCCGTTTTGATACCATTGCAGGACCAAACTAAAGTTACCTAAAAGTAGAAAAAGAAGAGAAAATAACTACAGCCAACCAGAGCTGTCTATAAAGTGAAATAAAGCAAGGGGGTCCAGGTTCGCACATTGCGCCAAGCCCTCGAAAAAGGGCGCTCCAAAAAATTTCAAACGTCTGACCGCCAGACCTGGGCAGTCACAAAGAAAATGTTCCACAGTCTCCCTCTTAGAAGAATCCCCGCAACTTCTGCAGTTCGGATTAAAGGGAAGGCCCAGCCTCTCTGCGTGTCTACCGATCAGCCAGTGACCCGTATACACCGCTATGAGTCTGGACAAGGACTGACGAGGAATCCCCATGATTCCCAGAGTCTTACCCCGGTTATACCGTGGCCAAAGTGTACTAGAAACAGCACAGGTAGTGATGGAATTCCACCTGCTCTGTGCTTCCCCAAGGAAAAACTTGGATATCCTTTCCTTAATGGTGGTCATAGGGCAGTGGACATCCAGGTAGAAAGCAACATGCTCCTCTCCGGCAGAAGCTCCCCTAGCGAGCTCATCTGCCCTCTCATTTTCCAGGATATCCCTATGACCAGGAACCCAGACCAAGGAGATGCCACAAACGTCCCCAAGACGCTTCAGCTCCTCCTTACAACGAAGGACGAGGCAAGAGTTTCCCATGGGCGAAGCCAGGGCTCTAATAGCAGCCTGGCTATCAGAAAAAACCCCAACTTCACCCCCTATACACCGTTCCCTCAGAATCCTCAGTGCTTGCATGATTGCAAACACCTCGGCCTGGAAAACACTGCATGTGTCCGGCAATCGAAAAGACTCTGCCAGTTTGGCAGACTCGGAGCAAATACCAGCCCCCACGCCGGAATCCATCTTAGAGCCATCCGTGAAGACCGAAAAACCGGGACCCATACCAACCCTCCCTAATGCCCATTCTTCCCTACTGGGGAAGACAACCCTGGCACACCACCCAAAATCCAGCTTCCGGAGGGCCAGGTCAGTACGTATATCCCGTATATGAGGAGGGAGTAGCCCTAAAATATTACTATGGCCCCCTGAAAATCGTCCCCAGAGGCCCAGCTCTCTCAATCTGATCGCACTCTGAGTTGAAATCGACATAGCCTGAAGGTCCACAGGCAGTAGGTGCAGAATGACGTTCAGAGCAGCATTGGGGCAAGTCCTGCAGGCCCCAGTGATACCTATACACGCAGTCCTTTGCACTCTTTCCAGCTCAGTGACAATATAGGCCTTACGAAGGGCTACCCACCACACTAAGCAACCATAGGTTAAAATTGGCAAGACCACCTGGTTGTACATCCAGAGCACCATATGAGGTCTGAGTCCCCATCTTCGACCAAACATAGATTTACAGGAGTAAAAGGCCACACAGGCCTTTTTCACCCGCTCCTCTACATGAAGCCTCCAATGGAGCTTGGGGTCCAGTATTACACCCAGATACTTGACCCTGGATGAGAGCTCCAGAGTCTGACTACCCATTCTGGGCAGTCTAAACAGCGGAGGTTTGTATCTTCAGGTGAATAGCATTAGCTGAGTTTTAGAAAGATTAACCCGAAGACCACATCTGGCTGCCCAATCACCCAGCTTATCTAAAGCACCCTCCAAGATCTTACTCATAACTGAAGGGAATGGTCCCGAAACCAGCAGGACCAGGTCATCAGCATAGCAACTACCTTGACCCCACCGCCATTAATTACGGATAGGATCTCATTAACGGTGACTAGCCATAAAAGGGGTGAAAGAACACCACCCTGGGTTGTTCCCCTGCTCACAAATCTTGTGACCTTGGCCCCAGCTAGCACCGCATTAATTTCCCTGCATCTGAGCAGAGAAGCGACCCAAAGATAGATATAGGGTGTTTTTTATTGAGGTATAGAACTTTAAGTTGGCATCACTTTTTTAACTGGGGGCCATTTTGTCAGCTGTCAAGTGATTAATATTTAGTTTGGTTTGCCATTTCATCATGAACAGGTTGACAAAAGAACAACGCTTGCAAATCGTGCAAATTTATTTCGAAAATAATAGTTCAGTTCGCGAAGTTTACCGCAAGCTCCGTCCATTTTATGGTCGACATAATCGTCCATCAGAGCAATTAATTCGGTTAACCATGGATCGTTTTCGCTCTACGTTTACTCTATGTGATAACGCAACGCTTGCGGTTTGCTATATGAGTGTTCAGGGGACTCTACTAAGGGTTGACTTTGGTTTTCACTTAGTACAGTCCTGCTATCTGGAAACTCATATAGAAGTGTGATCTTTACCATCTATGGGTGGTAACCGCAACTCGCAGTTCAGTAAGGTCATGTCTCTGCTGACTGTTAGTTAAAATTGGATCATGCGGGAGGTGGACGCTCCTCATAACCGTTCCCCCAAATCCAAGGTGGAACAGCATACACTGAGGGATGTATGGTCAAGGGGTACTTGGCTGCTCGTATGCGGACTCTGGATACCAGGCGCCCTCCAGTTTTAATTAGCCTTCCTGTGGCAAGCCGGGCAATGCCGCAGGTGACTCTTTAACCCGAGCATCGCATATTTTTGATGAAAAATATTGCTGATAATTTAGAGAGCGATGCCTCTTATGCATCAACTATAAGGAAGACAATTGTGTCTTCCAAAAACATAAAAAGGGTAGTCGACACGAGTGTTACTACCCCTATAACTGTACTGTACAGTACTGAAAAGAGCAAACCTGTGGGGGGTAGAGGTAAATCCCCAGGTTTCTCACTTAAGGCTGAGGCAACAAAGCTTGCTGGGCAATTGAGCCAGGCAGGGAGAAAAGTTGCGTCAGAGGCGCTTTCCAATGAGCGCAAATGATGGAAGGTACTTTCAGAGTGCTCCAGGCAAATCTGCATAGGGCCAAAGGTGCGTCGAGCATTTTTAGCCGCAGATTTGCCACTGAAGATATTAGTCTAGGGCTCATACAGGAGCCCTGGACTATTAATGACAGAGTCAGAGGACTTCAAAATAAGACGTGTAAGTTGGTGTATGCGGCTGGGGAGAGGCCCCGGGCCGCTGTTTTGGTAAATTCCAAATTCACCTTCTTTCCCATTACAGGGTTCATTACTAGGGACCTGGTGGCTGTAAGCGTCAAACTTATTACTGATGTTGGTATAAGGGAGGTAATATGCGCCTCTGCTTATTTCCCAGGGGATATGGAATGTGTACCACCCCTGGAAGTCCAAAATTTCATCAGGTACTGTCGGGAGAAGAACCACCACTTCGTAGTTGGATGTGATGCGAATGCTCATCATATGGTGTGGGGCAGCACGGACAACAACGATAGGGGTGATTACCTTCTCAACTTTCTGGTTAGCAATAATGTGGCTGTGGCCAATAGGGGCAGCAGGCCTACATTTGTTAACGCCATAAGGTCGGAGGTATTGGATATTACGTTGTGTGATACATTCACGTCTAATCTTCTGAGGGACTGGCATGTGTCAGACGAAGTATCCTTATCCGATCATATGCATATTAGATTTGATCTGGTTAGCGTTGCTAGAACCGATGATAGGCCAATAGTCTCTAGGAAGGTAAATTGGACCTGCTTCAGAGAAAATGTGGCTAAAGAAGTTGACTGGCTGCCAGATTCTATAGAGTCTGTTGATGAACTGGATCTGGCGGCAAATCAGCTACAGTCGACATTAAAATCCTCTTTGGACATTAGTGTGCGTCATAGTGACCATTCTATTGTTCGTAAGGTGCCTTGGTGGAATGACACTTTGTCAAAGCTGAGGAAAACCGTAAGGAGGAACTTTAATAGGGCCAAGCGCACAGGTGATTGGCAGGTTTATAGGGTTAGTCTCACTGAGTACAATAAGGAGATTAGAAGGTCTAAAAGGGAGACGTGGAGGGGATTTTGTCAGTCCATTGAGGGCTTGCCGGCATTGGCCCGCCTTCAAAAGTCTCTCACCATAGATCATTCTAATGGCATAGGGTCCCTTAGTACAGGTACCGGAGGGTACACTCAGTCTAGAAGGCAAACCTTGGATCTCTTGATGGGAACGCATTTTCCTGGTTCCCAAGAGGTGGCACCTGTACGCGAGTGCTGGGATATTCCCGCACCTGTACGTGTTACCAGAAGGGTCAAAAGTCTCGCGAGTAAAATATTCACTCCGGACAGGGTTTTGTGGGCTATTGGCTCCTTTAAACCCTATAAGGCTCCGGGCAGAGATGGAATTTTTCCGGCTCTCCTACAAAGAAGTTCTGACATAATAGTGTCTAAACTTCTTGTAATTTTTAAGGCCAGCTTCGGTTTTGGTTATATACCACGAGCTTGGCGGGAGGTTGCGGTTATATTTATACCGAAGGCAGGTAGGCCTAGTGATCTTCCAAAGTCGTATAGACCCATAAGTCTCTCATCCTTTCTTTTGAAGACAATGGAGAGGCTGGTGGATGTTTATATAAGGGAGACGTGTCTTGTGGAACGTCCCCTGCACCCGAGTCAATTCGCGTATGTGAAGGGCGGATCGACTGAGGGTGCAATTTTGTCTCTCCTTGGGAGTATTGAGAAAGCATTTTCTGACAAGGAAGTTGCTCTTTGTTCTTTCTTGGATATAGAAGGTGCTTTTGACAACACAGGCTTTGACTCCATTACTAGTTCTTTGGAACGGAAAGGGGTGGAAAGGCCAATTATAGCTTGGATCGGCTCCATGCTTAGAGGCAGGATTATCAGCTCGTCCCTTGATGGAGAGGAATTGATCGTGATGGCGTCGAAGGGATGCCCTCAGGGTGGAGTCCTATCCCCATTGTTGTGGACGCTTGTAGTTGATGACTTGCTTACCATGTTGGCTCAAAAAAGAATCAGCGTAATTAGTTATGCTGATGACCTTGTTATAACGGCCCGTGGGAAATTTGAGAGTACATTGTGTGACCTTATGGCTGATGCTCTGAGGGATGTGTCGAATTGGTGCTCTCAAGAAGGACTCTCAGTGAATCCTTCAAAGACGGTTGTTGTACCTTTTACGAAGAGATATAAGCTGACGTGCGACTGTATTTCTTTTAGGGGTACCACTATTATGTTTTCTAAGGAGGTTAAGTATCTAGGTGTCATTCTGGATAGAAGACTTACCTGGAACTCGCACATTTCTGCTGTCCAGGCTAAGGCGACAAGGGCACTTTGGGCATGTCGCTCTTCTTTCGGTAAGACTTGGGGTCTATCGCCAAGAATGACACTGTGGATTTATACCGCCATTGTTCGGCCCATAATCACTTATGCGGCAATAGTTTGGTGGAGAAAGACTGAGGAGTCTACCACCATAAGAAAATTGGGCAAGATACAACGGCTTGCCTGCCTTGGTGTAACCGGGGCAATGAGAACATGTCCAACAGTGGCTTTAGAGGCCCTGATTGGACTAACACCACTTCATATTTATGTGATGAGGGTGGCCGCGTGTTCGGCGGCAAAAGTGTTCGTAAGAACACCTCGAAATGAATCAGGGAACCTGGCCATTCTTCACAAGGTGGTCAGGAATCCAATTTCAGTCTTGGATACCATGCCTTTGGAACTTTGCTTTGGCAGGAGATTTAAGGTGGAGGTACCGGACCGGGAATGTTGGTCTACTGGGTGTTTGGCTCGGAGTGAGTCTGATCTAAACTGGTATACTGATGGTTCCAAAATGGACAGTGGAGTAGGGGCTGGCGTCTATGGACCCAATCGAAACCTGTCAATTCCACTAGGGAAGTCATTGAGTGTTTTTCAGGCTGAAATCCTGGCCATAACCGCATGTGCTGAGATTAACCTGGATATCGGGCTCAAGGGCAAGACAATTAATATATTTTCAGATAGTCAGGCTGCCTTAAAGGCGCTTGACTCTCATCGTATGACATCTAGACTTGTCAAACATTGCTACGACACGTTGCAAAAATTATCGCTTAGAAATAGGGTGCAGCTGTTCTGGGTACCTGGACACTGTGGTATAAGCGGGAACGAGGAAGCGGATGCATTGGCTAGGAGGGGATCTGCGACGCCTTATATTGGTCCGGAGCCCTGCTGTGCAGCACCGCTTTCTACTATTCTTGGTCAAATTAGTGAATGGGAAACTGGCAAATGTTTGGAACATTGGAATGCCCAGTCGGGTCTTAGGCACGCCAAGGCTGTGATTCGTCCGCGATTTGGGGGTGAGTCTGATGTTCTAAAGTATAGAAGGCCAGACCTGAAAATCCTAACGGATTTTCTTACGGGTCACTGTAGTGTGAGAGCGCATTTGATGAGAATGGCGATCACAAATGTAGATGTTTGTAGACTATGCTCACAAGCATCAGAGACAGCAGAGCACATATTGTGTGAATGTGTGGCTCTTGATAGATTCAGATGGATGTATTTAGGGAGACATATGGTCTCACTGACGGATATATCCACCACTAAAGTTTCGGACCTGCTGGTGTTCGTAAGGAAGGCAGTTGGTCTGTTAAACAAACAGTAGACTCAAAGGGACACAATAGATCTTATAGGTCGCAGTGTCTTGCATTTGTGCTGGGTCTAAACCAGATAATAATAATAATAATACTCTATGTGATAATACGCATCCGCAGAGACGTCGAACAGTGCGCACCGAAGAAACAATTGCCGCTGTAGAGCAAAGTGTTGAAGAGAACCCGAATGAATCGATTCGCCACCGTGCACAGCAATTGGAGATTTGTCCGTCAACTTTATGGAAGATTTTGCGCAAAGATCTTGGCTTGCGACCTTACAAGATCCAGCTTGTGCAAGAATTAAAGCCGCGAGGCCATGCAATGCGTCGTGATTTTGGTGTATGGGCCGAAAATGAGATTGATCTCGATGCTGATTTTCATCGTAAAATTTTGTTCAGTGATGAGGCTCATTTTTGGTTGAATGGCTACGTCAACAAGCAAAATTGCCGCATTTGGAGTGAAGAGAATCCACATGAGACCCTTGAGACGCCATTACATCCACAAAAACTAACTGTTTGGTGTGTTCTATGGGCTGGTGGAGTCATTGGGCCATACTTCTTCCGAAATAATGATGGAGAGTCAGTTACCGTTAATGGAGACCGGTATAGAGCCATGATAACCGACTATTTTGTTCCCGAATTGGATGGCATGAATGTGGATGAGTTGTGGTTCCAACAAGACGGCGCTACATGCCACACAGCGCACGTCACAATCGATTTATTGAAGGAAACATTCGATGAGCGCATAATTTCGCGGAATGGACCTGTCAAGTGGCCACCAAGATCATGTGATTTGACACCATTGGATTATTTTCTTTGGGGATATGTGAAGTCGCTCGTCTACGCCAACAAACCAGAAACGTTAGGGGACTTGGAAGCCAACATTCGTGGCGTTATTGCCAACATACGGCCCCATATGCTCGAAAAAGTGGTTGAAAATTGGACCTGTAGAATTGGCTTTATTCGAGCTAGCCGCGGCGGCCACATGCCCGAAATCATATTTAAACATTAATGGCATAAAATTATCCTTCCAATAAAGCCAAATTAATGGACATTAACACGATTTTCTTGTGTTTTATTTCAATTCAAAGTTCTATACCTCTAAAAAAACACCCTGTATAACTTTCCACCCCTAAGTCCCTTAAAGCCCTAGTAATAGACCCAGTCCTTATATTGTTGAAGGCACCTTCAATATCAATGAAGGCAGCAAGAGTGAACTGCTTACACTCCAAGGATTTTTCAACCGAACCCACCACCTCATGTAGTGCTGTCTCGGTGGACTTCCCCCTCACATAGGCATGCTGGGCAGCCGAGAGCTTGCTCTCCAGGTTCTGACGGAGATGACTGTCTATCACCCTCTCCAGCACCTTAAGAACAAAGGAGGTAAGAAAAGGTAAGTAAAAAAACAGGTACAGCAGAAAATACAAAGCAAATTTATTTTTTAAAAGAATGTGCATTTCCAAGAAATGTAATTTTTTCAATGCTATGGCATATTCATTGTCAGAAATTAAAGACAGCAAAAGTTTTTGGAGTTCGGTCAGAAAGATAAATGGCACAAAACATGTTACAAGTGCTAAATTAGATGTTAACATGTTAGCTTTACATTATAATTCTTTATTAAATGGCTGTGCGAGTGAAAGCGTTTTTAGTTATGCGGGAAATTATATTGAAGTTCACTACTTGGATTGTAAAATCAATGCAGAGGAAGTAAGCCACGCCTGTAAACGAAACAAGGCACCGGGTGAGGACCGCATTCCATTGTATTTTTAAAGTATGCCTCAGCAGAATTTATCAATAAATTAACAGGTAGCTTTAACGAAATATATAGCTCAGGTATAGCTTCGAATATCTTAAAAAAATCTATTATTTTTCCGTTGTTCAAGAAAGGTGATCCAAAAGATCCAGCAAATTATAGAGGAATATCGTTTTGAATTCGGTAACGAAAATCTTTTGCTCAGTTCTGTATAATAGACTGAGAGAGTGGACGGATAACAACAAAATATTAAGTGAATAGAAGTGGTAAAAGAGTATAAGTATTTAGGTATATGGATGACGTACAATATGAGCTTTGAAAAACATATTGCAGAAAAACTAAAACAAGCTAAACTTGCTCTGAATAGTACGTGGAAGCATGTACTTGGTAACAAACATGTGATGCTGTCCGTTAAGTATAAAGTTTTTTGTGCAGCTGTTCGTTCAATCCTATGCTATGGTGCTGAAATATGGGGAGCAGGAAGGTATGAAAATGTTGAGAAGCTTCTAAGGTTTTATATAAAACGTACTTATCATCTACCAGTTAACACGCTAAATTATATGCTATACTTAGAAACGGGGCTAGGAACTCTTTATGAGTTTACGTTAAAGATGCATTTCAATTACATCCATCGTGTTATGAATATGCCTAATACTTGGCTTCAAAAAATATTAGTGAATTACGCGTTATCAAACCAATCGTATTTCTGTAAAAAATGGATAACCATTGCTGAGGAAAATAAAGTTCAAATTAACGTACAAAATTATAGCACTTGGAATGTATGGCAGCGTGATGTGCTTAATAGTATTTATTTAACTGATAGAGAGCAATATGTACAACTGGCAAGGAACAGTACACAAAGAGATTGCTACAGTAAACTCAATTATCAGCTTGGTGAAATAAATTACTTCAATGATAAGTATGATCAACAATTTTCAAAACCAAAGGAGAATTTTACTTTGTTAAATACTAGCTGAACCCGGTGTGCTTCGCTACCCCCTCGTTATATACATATTACAAAAAAAGTATTTTGTATAGCAAACATTATTAGTGGTGTAAGTAAGTATCTGAATTAAAAGAGAAGGGGGCGGTTAAGTGGGCGTGGTTCATAGTTATATGACGACCTTAACAGTATTAAGAGCAATATATTACCAAATAAAAAAAAAATACAAATTTCTACATAGAACAAAAAGTTTGAAACTTTCAAACAAAATTTGGTGTGAAAAGGGGCGTGAAAGAGGGCGTGGAGTAATAAATTATTATTTATACTTCGCCTGGAGTATAATGTGTATACAATTTGAAGTAAATCTTTTAAAAACTATATGGGGGTAATTACATCATTTAAAAATGGTGGGCGTAAAAGTAGGCGTGGTCGAAAAAAAAGTACCCTATTAATCATGTCAGAGTCCCAGTTAAATGCTGTGAAAATTTCAGGAAGATCGGTCCAGAGGTTTGGTCTCCTATAAGGTACAAACAAACAAACAAACAAACAAATAAACAAACACACATTCAATTTTATATATTTAGATAGATTACATTTGTTATTATTTTGTACCATTCTAAGTTAAAAAATAATGAACAAATACATAAAACCACAAATAAATATTTGTTTCAAATTATTTCTTACACTGACAAATAATATCGTAAGTACCATTTTCTACACACGCATTTTCGAAATGTTGTAAGCGAAATTATCGTATACACCAAAAACTAGTTTTTCTTGGAAAACTTGAACTTTTTCACCGGAATACTTTTAGGTGTAGTTTTATATTAGTTAATTATCTAAGCACATTTTAATTTTTATTTTGATATTGCAAGCGAAAGCACAGAAAAGTAGAAAAATGGCTCTCCTGTAAAATTTGGATTTTGGCACATACGATAATTCCGCCCAAAGGGGTCGATATATTGCAAGTAGTCAAAAACTATCAAAAACAATTTCCTATGAGCACGAAGGAGATTTTAACACAAAACATTTTATAATTACACCATTGAATAAAGCAATAATTACCAGGCAAAGAATGCGAAGATATGTAAAAATTTCGCTGTTATTTTGTAATTTCGTTTCTTCTGGATTTAATTAATGTTAAAGAAAACTAATACGGAGCAACATTGTTCATCATATATAGCCCCAGAATATTTGTGAATAAGGTTTTACTCTAAAATAAATATTATTGAAGTTATGAAAAATTAAAGCGAGCCATTTTTAGCATTTTTAGCAAACTTTGTGGGCTGAAGGCACGCCCAATAATTATGCAAACGATCTAAAATTTTTTATATATATTTTTTTCTAATTTGGAATCATTCTAAGGGGTTTGCCAAGTGAAAATACGAAAAAAAAAAATAACGGTCACCCTAATGTATACGCATAAACATATATCCATATCGCAATTGATCAACAATAAGGGAATTAACTAAAAATATTTTAAATTTTACTTTTTACAAAAAAATCAAATAACATCATCGATGTGAAACTTTCAATATATGTATTCCGATTACTCTTTCATCTTTGTGGTTTACATTAAAGACCATTTCTGTGATAAAGTATTGACTACCCTTCTATCAACAAGATGGTAGTATTTTAAGTTAAAACAATACATACATACATACATAACTGGCCTTTACAACCCTGTGTCAGGATTACGGCCTAGCTTCTCGCAGCACTCATGTTGTGTGTGTCAATTTTCATCCATGAGTACCGGGACCTACAGTTTAATGTCGACTCCGAACGACAGACTTGAGAAGCTTGTTCATGGCAATTAGTTACTCTCAGAGCTTTTGCCAGAAGACTGCTGAGAGGTAGTCGCCGAAAGAAATATTTTTTTCATGTTTCTTTTTTTGAAGATGTCAGAGCCTGGAGTCGAACCCAGGGCCCATGTCTTAGTAAGCCAACACACTAACCACTATACCACGGCGACTACAACATTAAAACAATAGTGGAACTAAAAATGTATCGTATATTTTCCTAAAAGGTATTATTTTAATTTAAACCTTTATTCAAGTTAAAAAATAATCTAATTTCTTTATTTCAATTTGGTCGCAATTTCAGTTTGGTTAATAAAATAATAAAAAAAAAAAATTCGAAATATTTCAGATATATCATTAACTCGAGAAATTGGTTGCTTTTGCAATAATTTCAAAACATTAAAGGAAAAACAATGTAAGCATATTTCCAAGTGTAATTTGCTTACTATGATGTATTCAGATTTTCGAATTTTTTAAAAATGTAACCACAAAGAATATTTAGCCTCTACTAAAATTTTGAGTCAATACCTTCTTGTAGATCAAATTCGATGTGAATGTGCATTTTACAATTTTAAATATTAGTGGTAATTTTGAAATACCGAATACTTTAATAATTTATTTGCTATTCTTTTTTTTAACAATTTGTTTTGTTTTGTTTTTTGGTAACTTTTTATATTAATGTAATTCAAAGCTTTTGTTTTATACCTTTTTAAAATGTCTCTTTGATAAAAATTGTAATAAACTTATATAGAAATTAATATAGTTTTAATTTTTATTTTTCAAAAAATACCGAAATCCCGAAATATGCCGGGATTTGAATTTTTAAAATCCCGAATCCCGGGATTGGCAAAAACCAGTCCCGAAGGGTATCCCTAGTTTAGATCAAACCAACCAACTCAGCACTAGGTGAAGTACCTGTAAAATTTATTTTTTCTTTAAACCTCGATTATGCAGGTTTTATTAGAGTAAATTTTACTGACACAAATCATTCTTGATCTTTTTTCTATGACACTCAAGCTGATATTTCCCTGATTAAACTTTCTTGCCTAACTGTAGATACTATTTTAAATCATAAGGCAATTTAACTGGCAAGAACAGACGAACAGCAGCGACATGTAGCTATTATGGTCCATTTCTGTGTTAAAGCCACCAATTTTATTTAAACTAAACACTTATAAACCTAGGTTCAAAACAAAAGAAGATATGGGTAAATAAAATACTAGTTTTAAATTGTGCAAAATGTTAAAGAAATCCTTGTTTGTTTGCTTTGAGAAAAAATTTAAACTCTTTTTTAAGGTTTTTGTGGTCTTGAAAAGGACCTTTTACTAAATATCAAACTGGAAATGAAATTTACTTGGAGCTGGTATGCTTTGTGAGAAGCATAATAACCATTTCATTTTCCACACCTTAAAAATTAACCAAAAATGGCATAAAAATAAATAAGTACATTTATACATAGTATATTTTAAACAAATAATCACTATTTTCAAATATTTTGTAGTCCTGAAAAGAACCTTTTGCCAAATTTCAATGGGAAATGAAATTTACTTGGAGCTGGTATGTTTTGTGAGAGGCATAATAACAATTTCATTCTCCACACCTTGAAAATTTGCTTTTGTTTTAAAATGCATTTTATACTTACTTTGGATTTTCATACACTTGCATTGTTTTCACTGGACAAAACCACAAAATTCTATGGTCATTGAATTATATATGATTTTATATTGTTTTTTGTAGCAATACTTTTATTTTATTATTCTTAAACTTTGATTAAATGGGTACTTGTTTTCTTTTTTACACTCATTTTGCACACAAAAATTATTTTCTTTCAACTACATGTTTTTTATATTTTTTTGGGATTTATATTCACTTGTTTGTTTGGCTTGAGAACAAAAATATTAACTCTTTTTAAAAGTTTTGTGGTCCCTTTGCTTAATATCAAATTGTAAATGATATTTACTTGGAGCAGGTGGGCTTTTTGAGAATCACAAGAAACGTTAATGGATACAAGTACTTAATTACATTTTTTCTCTCCCTCCAAAGAACCTGGTATTCACAGCTGATTTTCGTCTTTTTGATCTGTCATTTCTGTCGCGTCTGTATTATGCTATAAACATAACAAAGGCTACCGACCATCGACTACAAGCTGTCAAAAATAGAATGCATGTGTGCATATGAGAATAATTATTTTAACGGCTACACGACTACCGAACACACGACTACTTTTGTAGCCCGTAGCCAACTTAGGCTAATTTCTATTTTTCTTGGCGACAATAAACAGTTTAGTGCTGCCAATACAATAAGATGCATGAAAAAGGTGTTTAAAAAACGCAATATATGAAATATATGCATTAAAAATGCGAAAAAAATTTAAGTTGCACCACTGAAAATAAATAATCATTTGTTTACATTTTTTGTTTAGTTTTCATTTACATATTTCATTTATTTACATCAGTTTTTATTTCATTTTTAATTTATTATTTAATTGCCTTTTTAGTTTCTTAAATTTTTATAAGTTTTCTTCAGACTTTTGTTGTTTTTTATTTCCTCACAATTTCACTTACAAAAAATAAGTTTGTTATATTTTGTTTAGGTTATGTTCAACGTGTCAAAACAGATGTTTTTTTTTTTGTAGCTGTAGTCGTTATTATAATTAAGTAGCTGGCTACTTGGCTACTTTTGTAGCCAGCGATTTTTGTAGTCGTGTGTTCGGTGTTCGATAGCCTTTGTTGTGTTTATAGCATTAGTCTGTGACGTTGAGGTGCCATTTATTAAGAAGTTTAGATCACGCAATACATAAACCAGTTTTAAATATGATTGCAAATGTCAGGCGCGAAAAACTGTCATTTTTGACAAATTTACACCAATTCTATAAAAGTTTGAGGTCATTGTTCTCAGCAACTAGCAGCCTGACATCGACGTGATATGGCGCAAATTTTAGCAAATTATACCATCTATTAAATACTGTTGACGAAATGCAATCTTCTTGAACGGCGCAAAAACGCTATAGAAAAAACTGCGAAAATTAAAAAATCGGAAAATTTTGGCTTCAAAAATGAACCGCTGTACAACTTTTTCCCAAATAGTAGTATGGGCATAACTTTTATAGTGTAAATATCTACAAAGTCTAGTGACTTTATTTTATATCAGTGAGCATCGGAAGTTTAAAACTAAAAGTAGAAAAGTGATGAAATATGAAAAAACTCTTGTAAATTTCAAGCCTTTTTTTGAGTTTTTTGATATTTGAGTGCCCATAACTTCTAAAAATAAAGAACTGATGGTCTGAAATTTTGAATTTCCCAGTTTTATAGTGTGGCCTACCATTCCCTTTTGACCGTTTTGGTCAATTCGAAAAACTGGAGAAATAATAAGCATCTGAACTCAGATTCAACAAATGTTGAAAATAATTGAAATTGCCCGTATACGGTTATAAAGAATATATTTTGGAAAGGTCCTGCGACATGGTGGGGAGGGCTTAAGGGAGTCGGCGTGTTGTGCTTTGTGTTTTTTTTTTTTTTTCTATTAATTTTTTTATGTTGCCGTCCTTGAATGATGAGGGGGTTGGAACCTCCTGAGCTGATATGAGCAGTCGGAAGCCTCATCATGGCAAAAGAAGGTTCGTAACAACCTCTCTATCAATTTCGTTTCTCTGACTATAAGGTAATCGGTAATTATTTACATACACTGGTGATTGATCTATTAATCGTAGAAATTATTCATCGTCGTTTTCGACTCCAGCTACGGTAGTCTCATCAGAGTTCTTTGTGTCCTGTGCATATTCAAGACCAAACATCAACTATTTAACTCACACTTTTCTGGAAATCGCATACTGAAATTATATTCTTTCATACATACATACACTTGTATGAGTTAGTCGAAGTAAGTAAGTAAGTAAGTGTATATACATACATATGAAAGAATATAATTTCAGTATGCGATTTCCAGAAAAGTGTGAGTTAAATAGTTGATGTTTGGTCTTGAATATGCACAGGACACAAAGAACTCTGATGAGACTACCGTAGCTGGAGTCGAAAACAATTGTTCAGTTTGGCTAGTGTACTATTCCTTCACGGACATCATTTCTTCTTTAATTACCAAAAATATTCATTGCCATTTACTTTGATCTAATTAAAGCGTTTCTGACGAAACAAAAATTAAATTATAAAAATATTGATCAGACCTTTCCTGGGGCTCGAACCTAGAGCCTCCAGCACATTAAGTTATTCATCGTCATTTTATCACCTCTTAAGGTAAAAATGTCAGCAAACTCCTCGCAAATTGGCATTAAAGTTTCCTGAATATCTTTTCTGAAGTATCTTAATTAATTCCAAGTTACGTTTGTCATCTTTCCTTATATGATCAATAGAATATATGTATATGATCTCCTAATTTTTCAGTTTTTATTTTATCATTACTGATACATTTACATTCATCAGTGGTATTTACCAATCTCAAGACAGGACATAAAGACATCTTTATGAACCTCCTGAGAATCAACGAAATTTGGTTTCGTAATATTCGCAAATGAAAAGTTCTGAATACCTCGCATCTCGGCGATATTATACAACTAAAGCTATCAGTTCCATGTAATATGGGTATTTTTACTTTAGATATTCTAACATTTATAGTTAAAGTCAATTTTGCACCTGTTGTCTTTGAGGAAATCTTTGCCTAAAATTCCATCGGCTGGGATATTAAAGTTATCTTCTACAACATGAAATATTTGAGAGATAAGTTGATTTGAAAAAGTCAGATTTGTAACTATTGTTCGCAATGACAAAATAGAGTCAGTAGTTATTCCAGTTATACTTATGATCTCTTATGATGTTGTCTGTAAGTAAATATAATTAATAACATAATTTAAAAATAAGTAATTTTAATATATATATACATAAATGGTCTTTGATATAAAGATATTAGATTAAAAGAAAAGGTCCTTTTAAGGACCACATATTATTTTAAAAATAGAGTGTTTATTTGCTTAAAAAATAATATGTATAAATGTATTTATTATAATGAAATAATGTTATGTAAAATTCGAAGTTAATTTCATATATTCAAAAGTTTTAGAAAATTTTAAATTAAAGCATATAGGTACTTACTCGTATGATTAAGAAATTTTACTTCTTTTTATTAATAAGATGAAGGCCCTGAAAAGGACCAATTTTTAACATAAATACATAAAAGGATCTCTTTTCTTAAAATTAAATCAAAGTTTAAGTAGTATTGCTATAAACAAAATAAAAGCAATATATGTATAATTAAATGACCATAGACTTCTGTGGTTTTTTCCAGTGAAAGGAAAACCCAAGGCAAGTATAAAATGCATTTTAAAAAGAAACCGCATTTTTAAGGTGTGGAAAATGAAATGGTTATTATGCTTCTCACAAAGCATACCAGCAGCTCCAAGTAAATTTCATTTCCAGTTTGAAATTTAGCAAAAGGTCCTTTTCAGGACCACAAAAACGTTAAAAAAGAGTTAAAATTTTTTTCTCAAGGCAAACAAACAAGGTTTTCTTTAGCATATTGCTTATAAATAATTATTTTAGCGACAATTAGTATTTTACTTACCCATATCCTATTTCGTTTTGAGCCTAGTTTTTTAATTAAAAAATCATCTCTTTTATAAGTGTTTAGTGGTCCTGAAAAGGATCAATTTGAATATTTTTGTTTTTTTTTTAATTAAATTTGTTGGCTGTAACAAGGAAATAGGTGACTTCAAATGGACCATAGTAGCTCAATTCTGGAAAGTAAACTACTTTTGGTAGAGATGAATGAACACAATTAATGGAAAACAAAAACGATACAAGTCGCGAAATTTATACTGCTGTTCGTCTGTTCTTGCCAGTTAAATTGCCTTATGATGTTGTCTGTAAGTAAATATAATTAATAACATAGATATTAGATTAAAAGAATGTGGTCCTTTTCAGGACCATCTACATCTGAAAAATAGAGTGATTATTTGCTTAAAATATAATAGGTATGAATGTATTTATTTTAAGGAAAGAAAGAAATTTTACTTCTTTTTATTAATAAGATGAAGGCCCTGAAAAGGACTCATTTTTAACATATGTGCAAAAAAGTATCACTTTTCTCAAAATAGATAATGGCCCTGAAAAGGACCAGTTTTTTTATTTTCATATGGAATGTTTGCGTATAACATTCCATTATATAATAACTGTAAATTACATACATACTTACAGCAACATTATGCATCGGATCTACTTCCATGGGCATTTTTTATGACCACAAATCATTAACATTGTAGACAAACTGGATGCATTGGTAAAGTAAATATATACATACATACATATCAGGAAAACAGCATGTTAATTTTAAATAAAATCCGTCATGTGCCTTGGTTGCAAATTACTGAATTAAAAATTTTCTCTTTTAGAAATAATTGGTGGTCCTGAAAAGGACCGGTTAAAACTTTTTTTGAAATAGGTGACTTCAAGTGGCCCATAATAGTTTAGTTCTGGAAAAGAAAACTTTTGGTAGATATACATGTGTAAACACAATTAGTAGCAAAAAATTACCTCTTAAAATTTTTGGGTCTTTAAAAGGACCAGTTTTGTTGAAACAAACTAAAGATTCATTAAATATCTTTTGACATAACAGTTGTAACGTGGCGTTACAAAAGTCCCATATATATAAACATATAAAATGAACAGGTGTCTGTAAACCAACCACATACACTGCTGTTATCGAGTAAATGTAATAAACAACAACAACAACTCTAGTTATTACAAGCATAAACAGCAGTATGACCATCAAACCTACGGACACCGCACAAAGAGGAATTGTAAAATTAATAATAATACTAATGATAATAACAATATGTATATTTCATGTAATGGAATTGTAATGACATGATGGGGCATATAATTCTCATTGAGGTAAAGTATGTTTTTGTATAAGTTAACAGAGTTTGATGGATGAAATCGAGAGTGGGTGGGCGACGGCCAATAGCCCGACACTTACTCTCCAGGATAGCCGACGGGCTATGTAGTAGTTTTAAGTATCGTAGTTATTTTTATTATTAATTACCTTGTAGTTTAACGAATGGTTTAGTTGTACGATCGTAGCTTCATGATAGTCGAGTTCATGGCTGTAATTATGATAATAGTTATTTTTTATCTAGCTGAATGCAAAAGCTTCCGAATTCCTTTTGCATTCGTTTATTAAGTATTTTGCCGAGTATAAAAGCCCCTGAATTACTTTTATACTCGTACTAACCGTAGCTGATGACAAGAGCTCCCGAATTCCTCTTGTCGTATTTGTAATTATAAATCGTGTAGATTTGTTGAGTGTACGAGCTCCCGAATTCCTCTTACACTCGTATTAGACGTAGATAAAGTATTTTGCCGAGTATAAAAGCCCTCGAATTCCTTTTATACTCGTACTAACTGTAGCTGATGACAAGAGCTCTCGAATTCCTCTTGTCGTAATTTTGATTATAAATCGTGTAGATTTGTTGAGTGTACGAGCTCCCGAATTCCTCTTACACTCGTATTAGACGTAGATAAAGTATTTTGCCGAGTATAAAAGCCCCCGAATTCCTTTTATACTCGTACTAACCGTAGCTGATGACAAGAGCTCCCGAATTCCTCTTGTCGTATTTTTGATTATAAATCGTGTAGATTTGTTGAGTGTACGAGCTCCCGAATTCCTCTTACACTCGTATTAGACGTAGATAAAGTATTTTGCCGAGTATAAAAGCCCCCGAATTCCTTTTATACTCGTACTAACTGTAGCTGATGACAAGAGCTTCCGAATTCCTCTTGTCGTATTTTTGATTATAAATAGTGTAGATTTGCCGAGTGTACGAGCTCCCGAATTCCTCTTACACTCGTATTTGACGTAACCGAAGTATTTTGCCGAGTATAAAAACCCTCAAATTCCGTTTATACTCGTACTAACCGTAGCCGACGACAAGAGCTCCCGAATACCCCTTGCCGTCGTGGTATCTTATATTCCCAAATCTTGAGTTGACAATTATTATAAATCCGACCTCTGTTTTCTCATATTTTCTCGTTATCTGGACCAGACGATTGTGCGCACATCCCGAAACCAACATCGTAGTCATAGTGATATCACGAGACAAGAGTATTCCTGAAAGCAGAGACAACATAGCTGATAACACCATCCTGCAGGTCGTGAATCAGTTTTATAGAATAAGTAGTACATAAGTTAGCTTAAGGTTTCGTTAATAAAGCTTTGTTCATATTATATTACACGAAAGGAGTTTTGTGTTTTATTTAAAGGAAGCAGACCTTTAAATTCGAACCTGGACAGACTGAGTCATACCCCAGCTGGAAACATAAACTGCATTACACAGTGACAAATGTCATTGAGTTTCTGTAGACCAGTAATTCCTGTCTTAAAACCTTTAAAAAAGAAAATGTAGAAAAATCAAAGTTAATTCATATTTCAAATAAAGCATATATGTATTTACATATGATTGAAAAAAATTACCTCTTTATGAAAAAAAAGCGATAGAATAAAGACAATAAAAACTATTTCTTTTTTTAACCTGCAGCTGCTACAGAATTAAAAAAAAACAGATATGTTTTAATTACTACAACTTGAGTATCATAGACGTTTTTTCACGCGTTAAAATAATGAGAAACAATTATCATTTGGCTTTATAAAGGAGGAGTGCATTTAAATTTAACTAAATTCGTGTATTGATTTAGATATGATAAAAATGGCTTTCTTCTTGAACTACTTCTGCTGTATTTTGCTGGGTATTTTAAACCAGATGATTCTTATTTAGAACATAAAATGTTTAACCTAATTTCTCTATAGTTTCAATAAATCAAGTTGGGAAAATCTCCTGACGAGTTGTTTAAACACCAAAGAAATGGTCATAGAAACAAGTAATAATTCGTGTATAAACAAGTTGAAATATATATTTGTATGACAACAATAAGAAAATTAAAATTTTCTTTTGTTTTTGAAAATAGTTTTGAAATTAATCATGAATAAATTTAATACATTGTAGGTCTTATTATAGTACGAGTATTATTATTAACCCTTACAGTTTCGAAAATTGTTAATAATCAGTAATATCGTATGAATGTGTATCGTTACTTTATCATTCCTTTTGTATTAAATGTTAAAGCTTAAACAAAAACTCTATAAAACTTTTTAAACAAATAGTAAGAATCTAAAAAGTTTTCGTATCGACATCATTCCGTTTTTAAGGGTACGACGTTTTTTTACCAACAACATAGAAAGTGAACGTGTTAAAAAATATGGTCACCGTAGGAATAAACCATTCTTTTTAAAGCCAGTAATGTTTAACACTAAAGCCCATTATTGTAGTTAATAGTCAAATTTTATCAGACAGACATTTTATGAGACAGATAAATTGCTGTTTGTTATTACAAGTAAATTTTAACCTCATAACCGATAAAGTTATTGGGAAGATTTCCTTACCTTTAGATTAAGTTTACTTATAATAACAAAAGGCAATTTATCTCTCACAAAATCCTACCTTTATCTACCACTAAGTACTAATAATGGGCTTAAGGCAGTTATTGTATCAATCACTTAGGCGATGCGTTGCTTAATAAATGCATGATTTCTTTTTGTTACAAAAAAAATCTCATACAAAAAGCACAATTCATCACCTAAGTGATACACAAAAAACACCTCATAAATATCTCCAGGCAAGTTTCAAGAACTTGCCAAGGAGCTGGCTTTTTTCACTAACACTTTATACTCATATAATAATGTGTACATACCTTGTAGCATCCGTTGGAAATATATGCAGACCATATCCTGGTGGGCAACCCAAAACACACTTACGATTCCTGTAAAGAAAGAAATTATTTATATTATAACTAAGTTTTTAACTATATTTGGTTTATTTTTACTTACATGATGTTGCTTATTGCTGCTGCCTTCCTTTAGAATAATCCCCTTCAGCGTTTTGCCTGAAAAAAAAAGAAAATTTTATTATCTATAAAAAAAAAATTGAAGCTTCTTTTTTTCCGTGGATCACAGAACAATAAAACTATTAAATTTTGTGCCACAGAAAAAAAACTTTATTTAAATGTGGCAATTGAAAGAATTGCCGTGCCACTTATTAAATAATTTATTTAAATATTTATTTTAATAAAAATAGAGAAATTTCACAATTTATAAAATCACGTATACAATTTGCGCCAAAACTAAATTTTTAATAAATAAAAATTGTCAAAGTAATAGGTTCGTGCGAGAAGGATAGCAAATCATAAAAACTGTTGTCCCTCTTGCACGAATCTGGTATTTGTTTTGTGTTATTCTGTGCTCAACGTCAAGAAGGCGTTAAAATATTTTGAAACGCAAAAATTTTATAAAGAAACTAAAACTTTTGCGAAATTTCATGATTTTCTTTCGCGTTTTTTTTTTAATTAATCCGTGGTTTAAAATCAATGTAAAGTATTGGAAATGAAGTGAGGCGGTGAACTAAAGATCATATATAAATAAGGTTGAATTCGGTCCATATTTAGCGGGTACAGCGGCATTTTTCTTCAAACACATTTTACTTTATGACATCTGCAGTTATGTATAGATTCCGCCGCGATTGACACCAAATGAAAGGTTTTTTTAAGCTTGATAATAAAACCGAATAGGCATTAAAAAATTTTCATGATTTTAAATTTTACAGATCAAAAAAAAATCCTAACCTCAAAAATAATTCTTATATAATTTTTTTTATTTTTTAAATTTGCAAGTTAAAACATTGTTTTTCTGTAAATTAGTTATGCGTTATATAAACACATATTATAACAATCGGTGAAACATTCATATTTTTGCAAAAATTCGCGTTTTTTAATGTTAAGGAATTTGAATTATAAT
The DNA here is from genome assembly GCA_963576795.1 of Metopia argyrocephala. Classification (NCBI taxonomy): domain Eukaryota; kingdom Metazoa; phylum Arthropoda; class Insecta; order Diptera; family Sarcophagidae; genus Metopia; species Metopia argyrocephala. The sequence continues at coordinate 78,795,208 of OY756209.1, read as the reverse complement.
TGATATTTTTTTATGTATTTTATCAGTGCATTGATGAATTTGGACTGCACTGATGAATTTGAAATGTGTTTCATGCATCCATACAACATTTATTAAAATAAACCAATAAATTTAACTTTAATTTTTTTTTAAAGAAATTTTAACTTAAAACCTCCATAACTTTCGCGCCGTTTGCAATAAATGACTAACGCCAACTGCTTTGGTATGCTAAAATATCACCCTTCACGTGACCAAAGCGTTATTCGTGTAATCCAAAAAAAAAAAAAAAATGGAAAAAAAATATCAAAATATCGAAAATTTTTGAAATTGCCCTTATATTGTTGCCTTCAGTATAAAAAAGTTATATCCTCTCATATAAAAGAAATCTCTCCCGCCATTCTGCCATCTTTTATTTTCTTTCTTTCCTTATATACTGTATCATGGCCATTTAATTCCCTTTCAGGATAACTTTTACCTTTCACATGTCCCTTATGATATATCCTCCTTCCTATATTCATTTCTGCCGACATTTCAGGCCCCTTATTAGTGTCCCATTCATATCCGTATCCTGACTCTACCAAGCCTACATAAAATTCAACATTTCACTAATATTACATATTAAAAAGAGATAAAACAATTCTTACGTTACAAAAAAATGCTAATTTACTGCATCCTTTTCCATGGAAAAAATACAACCCATCACTTTTCATCTATAACATCCCATTATGTACAAAAAACATATCCTGGTCTCTTTCACTCTTGCAAATAACTAATTGTTTTGCCAAATAATTTTCTATTATGTAACGTTGCGTTAAGCTGGCTACAGACAACGCAATGTGTTTCTGAAATCTGTTGCATTTCATTATGCTGGCTACAGACAACGCAATTTGTTTCTGCAACACGTTTCACATTCAGGTTTCATGTTTTAACACAAACACTGAAACCAACAATGAAACCATAAACGCAATCTCAGTTCTGTTATATTATATTATAACATTATCATCGCGCGGAAGAGCGGATGCGAAAATGAATCGTGAAGTAATTCAATTAGCAGCAAGTGTTGTTATTGATGAAGTGCTCCACTTTTTCATCTTGTAACTTTTTCTTTAATTCTCTTCTATATGATATTCGCATGTTCCTTATCCTGTTTTTAACTTTTTCAATGCTTGCGTTTATATCAATATTTTTATATTCAATTACTAATTTTTCAAATGCTGCTGCTCTTATAATTTTATTTTTATATTTATTACTAGGGAAACTAAAAATATGCTCTATAAAATTAGTTTTAAGCGCCTAAAATATGCATTGAAAAAAACAGTTTTAAGCGTTAAAAATATGCTCTATAAAACTCATAATACATAAATATGTTAAAGTAAAATTACGGATATTTTTTTCAAAAATTTGAAAACATGAAGAGTAACAATTAGCCGCCAACCAGATAAAATAAATTTCCTTTAAATTTTCATAACGCTCATTTGCGAGATTTTCTGCATATTCTTATGAAAATATAATTAATTTAAAAATAAACTTTTAATTTAAGTTTTTTTTTATGTCATGCAATTATGGAAATTTTTTCCCAATAGGAACAACGTTGAAAAAATCGTAACTTTTAATTGAGAATTCATAATTATGCAATAAATTCCAATAAATGTATGTAAAATTTCTATGCTTTGTATCTAATTTGTTTTTTGCTTTGACATTTTCATCAAATTGACATTAACTATTGAGCAATAGTATAAAATGGAGCTTCACCAATTTTCCCAATGTTAGTTTTAAGCATTTTCATGAGTACCGTTATTATTTCATAGATTATACTTAAGTAATGTGTCAGTATATGGTCATTATTTTGAAAAATAAAATTTGGTAATACACGTAAATTCATAAAAAAACTTTGTAAAACATGTCATACAAATATGAAAAAATTTGAAAAATGCAAAAGAATGCATTTATGACGAAATATTCAACAATATGCGGTAACAAATAGGGGTTAAACGTCGTAGGTTTTCCTAAAATGAAATAATATTTTGGTTGTTTTGTCAGCAATATTCAGAAAAAAAATATGCTAATGCATATTTTTGGTCGCCCTATTTATCACTTTTCACATCCTATAATTCAGGTAAACTTTTGTATAATTAATAAAATTTACCCAGTGTTCATTTCTTTCGATTGCCATTTTGTTCTTTCTTAATTACATAGATGTTTACAGCTTGCTTGTTGTCAATGTACTAAACACATAAAATAATGAAACAGCGATACAAACAATGCAATCTGTTTCAATGCAACAAAAAAATATCAAAACATTTTGATGTTAATGAAACCTGGATTGCAACCCAAAGTAAAACAGGAAACACGAATTCAGACGACGCAATCTGTAATGAAATGAAACAGGTTTCTGAAACACATTGCGTTGTCTGTAGCCAGCATTACAAAAGTAAAATAAATGTAGACGTGTAATATAAACCAGTACCTTCACAGCAACCACATACACTGCATAAAAACATATCCTGGTCTCTTTCACTCTTGCAGATAACTAATTGTTTTGCCATACCATTTTCTATTATGTAACGTGGCATTACAAAAGTCCAATAAATATAGACGTATAAAATAAACCAGTACCTTCACACCAACCACATAAACTGCTATTATGGTAAATGAAGCAAACAACAACAACTCTATTTATTTCAAGCATAAGCACCAGTGTAACCATCAAAATTACGGACATCACAAAAAAAAATAATAATAAAACTGATACTAATGACAATATTGTTAAAAAAAAAATAAATTAAGTAAAAAAAAGCGCCAAAGATTACATCTAAAATAAAAGAAAAACGCGTATTATGGTAACACTTTAGAGTAAAAAAAGTAATAACAACAACCACGTAATTTTGTCTTGTGCTGTTACCAGTAAAAACAAAAACACACACGCACACATATATCTTTATATTAGTGCTGCAAAAATTACTACGAAATCATTTCATCATCCACAATAGAAGAGATGCTCTGTCTACAAACTTCTACATGTACTACAGATACACACACACATATACATGCAAAAGTAAATTAACATGTTGACACACAAATATTTTGCGATATGCAGTGATCTCGAAACTGAAAGAAAAATCTAGACACATAGAAATTTAAATAAAAGGCAGAGCAGAGATTGGGAATCAAGTTAATTGTGATTTAGCTGCGACAGAGTAAAGATCATCAGTGAATCCCTACGTGTGGTATTGTTCGACGGTGTATATCTAGTAAAGTGTATTAAGTGTAAATAAAGTAAATTTGTAAATACACAATCAAATCAAGTGCTTATTATTGTAATTAAGAATCCGCATAATAAAAATTATTTCTATAGAAAAGGTCTGTAGAAATAAAACGTTTTTAAAAGGTAAAAACGTAACAATTGGTGTCAGAAGTGAAATTACAAAATAATAAGCATGAAGTTTCAAGATCTGAAGGTAGACCGGCTTAAACGTGAATTAAATAAAATGGAATTGCCGACTACTGGTAATAAGGCGGAGCTACAGAAGAGACTATTGGAAGAATTCAAGCATCGTGGCATTAACATCGACGCCTATGAATTTGATGATGACGAAATAGAGATATATGAACCTGCAAAGACCAGTAGTTTCGACATAAATTCGCTGCTGGCTGCCATAATGGAAGTAAAAGAAACAACAAAGAAGAATATGGAAATATCTAGAGCTCAAACCAAGCATTGCTGGCTCAAGTTGAAGAACGATCTAGAGCTCAAAACCAAGAATTATTGGCAGAGGTAAAAGAAACATCCAGAGCTCAAAATCAAGCATTGCTGGCTCAAGTTGAAGAAAGATCTAGAGCTCAAAACCAAGCACTTCTGGCAGAAGTAAAAGAAACATCCAGAGCTCAAAATCAAGCATTGCTGGCTCAAGTTGAAGAAAGATCTAGAGCTCAAAACCAAGCACTACTGGCAGAAGTAAAAGAAACATCTAGAGCCCAAAACCACGTATTGCTGGCCGAAGTTAAAGCAACAAACGAGAAGTTAGTAGAAATTTCTGAAACATTCGGTAAGAGGGTAGAAGGGGTGGAAGCAAGAATGGCTGACTTTGACGATAGAATGAATGAAATTGAAGAAAAGGTCAATAGTATTCAATGCCAACAAGCTGGACCAGTACGTGTTGTTCCAGAATTTACCAGCAAAATAAATACCCCTTGCTTTGATGATAACACACCACTTTCTGTATTTAGACTTCAGTTTGAAACCGTTGCAAGCAAAAATGGATGGGACGACGAAGAGAAGGCTCTAGAACTAATTTTGGCCTTAAAGGGTGCAGCCGCAGAAGTCCTGGAGACAATTCCAGCGAGCTCCAGAAATAATTACGAAAACATAATGGTAGCATTGCAGCGTAAGTTCGGTAATGAGCACAAGCGAGAATTGTACCAAATGGAGTTGAGATGCAGAACGCAAAAGCCCAATGAGTCACTACAGGCCTTCGCCATGGAGATTGAAAAATTGGTACAATTAACATACCCAGGCGAAAATCATCCATTGGTAGATCGTTTTAAAACCGAAGCGTTCGTCAATGGCATTCGTGACCCTGACTTGAAGCTCGCGGTATGCAGCACTCAGAGGAACACCTTCGCTGAAACAGTAGCATTTGCATTGGGGCAGGAAACCGCTAGAGCTATATCTAGGCCACAGATACATAAAGTGCGTGCTTTGGATGTCGAGCCAGAAACAAATGACGTGCTAAACGACCTTAAGGCTATGATGAAGGAAATTTGTGCCGGCATGCACCAGAAGACGAACGCAAAGTGCTTCAATTGTGGTAAGAGTGGCCATTTCCAAAGAAACTGTAAAGCGCCACGAAAAAGAGCAAGGTCTATCTCGCCATCCAGAAGTAACAAACGGGTGAACCACCAGCAACCATCACAAGAGTCCCCGTTAAACTAAAACGAGCTAGCACTAAGGGGCAAGAGCTAGCTCCCACAAGCGAGTGCCCCACGATCTCCATATCAGTGATGCAGCAAAAGAACAGCAACTTAACAGTTAGTGGATACATAAATGGCAGAAGACACGTCTTCACTATAGACACTGGGGCAACGCAGTCGATCATCAGGCCCGATATAGTCAACGGAAGATGTGAGTCACTACAAAACGTTAGACTACGAACAGCTACGGGAGAATCTGCCACTATCCACGGGAAGATAGAGGCTAAGGTGACTATGGCCAACATTAGCGTGAAACATGTGTTTATTGTTGCCGATATTGTTGATGAGGTTATCATTGGTGCCGATTTTATGATAACCCATGGCATCAACCTGAATATGGGGCAACAGGTTATGAGTTGGCATAATGTCGAGATACCGCTTGATGTGGGTTATGACGACAATACTCACGCTAGAAAACTAGTTGCTGTTGAACGACAAAAATTACCACCACAAGCAGAAACATTGATATGGGCGCGTGCGGAGGGAGATTGTGTGGACAACCGCTTGTGGGTAGTAGAACCAGAAGAAATAAAGGCCGAAATATTAACAGCAAAAGCCCTTATTAAGGCCAATAAAGAAGGCATAGTACCAGTGAGAGTGCTCAACATATCGGCCCAAGAAAAAATCATCACAGAAAGATCCGATGTGGGCCGATGTGTTCCAGTAGAAGCGGTAGTAAATCATGAGAGCACGGGGTATCCTGAAAATATACCTGCCAAGGACCAAGCCCTATTTAAGGACTATATGGAGAAATGGGTGAAAGAATTAGCAGCTTCGGATAAAAATAAAGCGAAACAGCTGCTTAAGAAGCATGCTAGCGTCTTCGCCGTAAAAGATCACTGTCAAGGTAGAACGGCGATTGTTAAGCATTCAATAAATACCGGCGAGGCGAGACCTATTAAACAGGCACCCAGAAGCGTACCCTTGGCCAAGAGAAATGAGGTAAGGGACCTGGTCAAAGAAATGGAAAAGAACGGTGTAATAGAGCCATCATTCAGTCCGTGGAGCTCACCTGTAGTCCTAGTAAAGAAGAAAGATGGCGGTACAAGATTCTGTGTGGACTACAGAAAACTTAATGATGTCACTATAAAAGATAGTTACCCGCTACCACGGATTGACGATACACTGGACACGCTAGCAGGAACGAAATGGTTCTCCACATTGGACTTGCAAAGTGGCTATTGGCAGGTGGAGATTGCAGAGAAAGATAAAGAGAAAACCGCTTTTAGTGCGAACGGTGGTTTATGGCAATTTAAGGTGATGCCGTTTGGGCTCTGCAATGCGCCGGCCACATTTGAGCGTCTTATGGAGCGAGTATTGAAAGGACTGCACTGGAAAACTTGCTTGGTGTATCTCGATGACATAATAGTGATGGGTAGAACTTTCGACGAACATCTCAGAAACTTGGGAGAAGTTTTACAGCGGATATCTGTGGCCGGTCTAAAGTTAAGTGCAAAGAAATGTGCATTGTTCCAAAAAGAGGTAAAATATCTGGGACACCTTGTAACAGCAGATGGCATTACTACAGATGAAGATAAAACACGAGCAGTAAAGAACTGGCCTCGACCACAGAATCTTCACGAGTTACGTAGCTTTTTAGGACTCTGCACATATTACAGACGTTTTGTGCCGAATTTCGCGAGCGTAGCAGCAAGTCTACATGAGCTGACAAAGAAATCAAGACCATACCACTGGGGCGAACCACAAGAGAAGGCATTTGAAACATTGAAAAATTTATTATGTGCAGCACCCGTTTTATCCTATCCAGTGCCGGGTGAAAAATTTGTCTTAGACAGTGATGCTAGTGGACATGCTATAGGTGGCGTACTCTCACAGGTAGTCAATGGAATAGAAAAGGTTGTGGGCTATTACAGTCGAACACTCTCAAAGCCTGAAAAGAACTATTGTGTAACACGACGTGAATTATTAGCGGTATTAGAGTGCATAAAACATTACCACAAGTACTTATATGGCCAACATTTTCTCCTGAGGACTGACCACTCTGCACTCAGATGGCTGTTGCAGTTTAAGAACCCTGAAGGGCAGCTGGCTCGCTGGATCGAACGTCTCCGAAGCTACGATTTTAGCATAGAGCACAGAAGAGGCGTCAAGCATGGTAATGCAGATGCTCTATCGCGGCGGCCATGTAGCATAGAGTGTAAACATTGTACTAAGGCTGAGGGCAAGGAATCTATCGTCGACATTCGGCTAACTCACATAGAGGCGGACAAGGACTGGGCAACAGTGCAAAGGAATGATCCAGTGTTATTAAAAATTATAACAGCTAAAGAAAAGGATCAACGACCAACCCGAAACGATATATCAGCAGAAGGTCCTATAGTAAAGGCTTATTGGGCTCAGTGGAATAGTTTAAAGCTGATTAATGGCTGCTTATATCGTACCTGGGAGAGTGCAGATGGCAAATTAACAACCGACTTAATAGTAGTGCCATCCTCCAAGATAAGTGAAATCCTTAATGAATTTCACAATGGTCCTAGTGGAGGTCATCTTGGAGTAACTAAAACTTTAGAAAAACTTAAACAAAGGTTTTACTGGGTTGGTTGTCAACAAGCTGTCACCGATTGGATAGCAAACTGTGCGCAATGTATAGCAGCAAAAGGACCAGTAAGAAGAAGCCGAGGGCAGCTACAGCAGTATAATTTAGGCGCACCATTCGAGCGGATAGCGATGGATGTGGCAGGTCCCTTTCCTATCAGTAACAAGGGTAATCGATTCGTTCTCGTAGTGATGGATTATTTCAGCAAGTGGCCAGAGGTGTACACCATACCCAATCAAGAAGCAACAACAATTGTGGACGCATTTGTGAACAACTGGGTTTGTCGCTATGGTGTACCAATTGAACTACACTCCGATCAAGGCAGAAATTTTGAGTCCATGGTGTTTAAAGAAATGTGCGAAATCTATGGAATAAAGAAGACCAGGACGACACCACTACACCCCCAATCTGATGGAATGGTAGAGCGATTTAATAGAACACTTGAAGAATACCTACGTTAAGTGGTGGATGAGCATCAAAAAGATTGGGACGAGCACATACCAAAATTTCTGTTAGCATACCGATCAGCTGTGCATGATTCGACATCAAAAACACCTGCCAAAATTATTTACGGCACTGAGTTGAGATTACCTGGTGACTTGGAATTTGGCGCCAAACCAACAGCGGACGCAGATGAGAGTTATGCCGTAAAACAAGAAAACCTCAACGAATTACATGATTTTGTACGCACTCGACTAAAGATGGTCAGTGACAAAATGAAAGCGAGATACGATAAGGCAGCAAATAGTGAGGGTTACCATGAAGGACAACTGGTTCTACTTTACAACCCACAGCGGAAGAAAGGATTATCTTCCAAATTGCAGACTAACTGGGAAGGACCTTATAAGGTAATTAAAAGGCTTAATGATGTTGTCTACAGAATTCAAAAGTACAACAGTCCGAGGTCCAAGATGAAAGTCGTACACTTAGAGCGACTGGCAAACTATGGGAAAGTAGTTAAGGAGCCTATTCGAGACGAACAGGCTTAAGTGGGAGGCAGTGTTAAAAAAAAAATAAATTAAGTAAAAAAAAGCGCCAAAGATTACAGCTAAAATAAAAGAAAAACGCGTATTATGGTAACACTTTAGAGTAAAAAAAGTAATAACAACAACCACGTAATTTTGTCTTGTGCTGTTACCAGTAAAAACAAAAACACACACGCACACATATATCTTTATATTAGTGCTGCAAAAATTACTACGAAATCATTTCATCATCCACAATAGAAGAGATGCTCTGTCTACAAACTTCTACATGTACTACAGATACACACACACATATACATGCAAAAGTAAATTAACATGTTGACACACAAATATTTTGCGATATGCAGTGATCTCGAAACTGAAAGAAAAATCTAGACACATAGAAATTTAAATAAAAGGCAGAGCAGAGATTGGGAATCAAGTTAATTGTGATTTAGCTGCGACAGAGTAAAGATCATCAGTGAATCCCTACGTGTGGTATTGTTCGACGGTGTATATCTAGTAAAGTGTATTAAGTGTAAATAAAGTAAATTTGTAAATACACAATCAAATCAAGTGCTTATTATTGTAATTAAGAATCCGCATAATAAAAATTATTTCTATAGAAAAGGTCTGTAGAAATAAAACGTTTTTAAAAGGTAAAAACGTAACAATATGAATATGGTGAACCCGTTAATTCTCATTAAGGTAAAATATTTTTCTTCATAAGATGTCCGAGTTTGATGGATGAAATCGAGAGTGGGTGGGTGACGGCCAATAGCCCGACACTTACTCACCAGTATAGCCGACAGGCGTCGTAGTTTTAAGTATAGTAGTTATATTTTTATTATTAACTACCTGAATAAAGCTGCCGAATTCCTTTTTCATTCGTAATTTTATATTAAGTTTATTTCGTAGATTGCCGAGTATAAAAGCCTCCGAATTCCTTTTATACTCTTACTAACCATAGCCGACGACAAGAGCTACTGAATTCCTCTTGCCGCATTCGTGATTATTTATCTTGTAGATTTGCCGAGTGTACGAGCTCCCGAATTTCTCCTACACTCGTATTTTACGTACCAACCGTAGACGACGACAAGAGCACCCAAATTCCTCTTGCCACCTTAGTGATGATTTATTTTGTAGACTTTCCGAGTGTACGAGCTCCCGAATTTATCTTACACACGTATTGTATATGGCCGATGTAATTTGCCGAGTATAAAAGCCCCCGAGTTCTTTTTATACTCGTACTAACCGTAGACGACGACAAAAGCACCCGAATTCCTCTTGCCGCATGATTTATTTTGTAGATTTGCTGAGTGTACGAGCTCCCGAATTCCTCTTACACTCGTATTGTATATAGCCGAGTATAAAAGCTTGCGAATTTCTTTTATACTCATACTAAATAAATACTAATGGTCGCCGACGAGAACGCCCGAATTCCTCTCGCCGCATTAGTGATTATAAATTGTGTAGATTTGCCGAGTGTAAAAGCCCCGAATTGCTTTTATACTTGTACTAACCGTAGCCGACGACAAGAGCTCCCGAATACCTCTTGCCGTCATAGTACCTTGTATTTCCAAATCTTAGATCAGCAATTATTATAAATCCGACCTCTGTTTTCTCGTTATCAAGACCAGGCGATTGTGCGCACATCCCGAGGCCGTATTCAAAGTGACAGCACGAGACAAGAGTATTCCTGAAAACAGAGACAACATAACTGATAACACCATACTGCAGGTCGTGAATCTGTTTATAGAATAAGTAGTACATAAGTTAGCTTAAGGTTTCGTTAATAAAGCTTTGTTCATATTATATTACACGAAAGGAGTTTTGTGTTTTATTTAAAGGAAGCAGACCTTTAAGTTCGAACCTGGACAGACTGAGTCATGCCCCAGCTGGAAACATAAACTGCATTTCAATTATACACAGAATGCTCAAGGCAGTAAGTACAAAGAGCTCTCATAATTTTATAAATTTCTTTTAAATTTATCCTCATTTTTCTTTCAGGTAAAAAAAAAACGAATTAACCATTGGTCAGCAAGGTCACAGAGTTAATGTGAAATGATTTAATTGAACCAAGTAGTTCTAATTTTAATAGTCCACTAATATTGGTACCCAAAAAGAGCATAGATGATCAGAAATCTTATCGTGTGTGTTGATTATCGTGTCGTAAATAGAAAGTTAATAGCAGACGAATCTCCACTGCCGCGTATAGATGACATTTTAGATAATTTGGGTGGTGCAAAACATTTCTCGGTAATTGATTTGTTTTCGGGGTTTCAAAAAATCTCATTACACCCTGACTCACGAGACATCACAGCGTTCAGTACGGATAAAGGTTCGTTCCGTTGGAAGGTTTTACGTTTTGTCTTAAATGTAGCTCATAAAATTCATTCTCAAGAATAATGTCTATCGCTTTTTCTAGTACCTAATAAAGTTTTTTTATACGTCGATGACATCATTATCATTCAGTGTAGTAAAAAACACCACTTAGATAACCTAAAGGATGTTTTGGAGTTTTGCGAAAATGTAGTTTAAAGATTAACCCCTACAAACGTAAATTTTTTAGGCCAGAAGTTACCTTTCTTGGTCACAAATGCACCGCTCGTGGTCTTTTACCGGATGATTTCAAAATAGACGTTGTTAAAAATTTTCCAGTACCTACTGACAAGGACTCAGGAGAATTGTTGCTCTTGCCAATTATTACTGGCGTTTCATCGCTCTTTTCATTTGGGATATTGTTAGAATGCATTAGAAAAATTAAAGTCAGCTTTGTTACCTCCGCGAATTTTGCAATACCCTGATTTTTCTAAGCCATTTTTGATCAACGTATACGCATCTAGAATTGGATGTGGCGCAATATTCAGTCAGAATTTTAGTGGAAATAATTTGCCAATATATTTCGTCTCAAAAACTTTTACTGAATCTGAACAAAAAAATCTACAATTGAACTCGAACTTTTAGCAATTTACTTCGCGATAACACAATTTCGACTTACGTATATGGTACTCAATTTACAGTGCGATCGGACCATAGACCACTAATATATCTATTTAATAAGAAAGACCCATCCTCTAGATTAACACAAATTCGTTTAGAACTATCTGAATATAATTGTAATGTTGAGTATATCAAAGGCAAAAACAACGAAGAAGAATAACAATAGTCAGGTTCTCAAAGTTACAACGCGGGCAATGGAAGATTAGAGGATGATAAAGTCGCATTAGTTAAACCATCTAGAAAAATTGACTATCTTAATTTGAGAATATATGACAAATTCTCGTATAATAATATTATATATAATATAATAATATAAAGGGTTATCCATTTTGCGGTTTCAAAAGTAAACGTAAATAAAACACAAATATTTTTTTTAACTATATTTCTTTTTTATTATAAAGTTTGAACGTTGACATTATGTGTGAAACACTACATCATTTAAATGACCTCCACGCTCCACTTTTTGACACATATTGGGCGGTATCTCACCCATAACTTGACGAATGTTGGTTTTTAAGTGCTCAAGACTTGAAGGTTTATCTGCATAAACACGGTCTTTCGCGTAGCCCCACAAAAAAAAGTCTAATGGTGTCCAATCGCATGATCTTGGTGGCCAGTTGATATCGCCACGACGAGAAATTACGCGGCCAGGAAATGGCTCTTGGAATAAAGCCATATTCGCTCAAGTTGTGTGGCATGTGGCACCGTCTTGTTGAAACCACATATTCTCCAAGTCGTATTCTTCAATAGCAGGCAAAAAAGTCGGTTATCATATGACCATTACGCTCCGAATTGACGGTGACAGAAAAGAAAATGCCATAAGATAAAATTTTCAAATATTGCACAAGTAACAGTTTGTGCAGACTTGTTAGGTATTGCTAACCAAGTATTTGGATAAATCACACATTAATGTCAGTGCATATCTGTTTTCGCCGATAATTGTAACGGACCAATAGATAATTGTAACGGACCAATAGTACTACTATGTCCAATGCTTTAGCAGGTGTTGGTGTCAAAACTAGTTCCTCAACATTTTTAGGTTCAACTTTATATTCAAGACGCATTTAGAACAATTTCTAACTTCGCATTCCTTTTCAGTAGAATTAGGTACGGTCCCCAATGTCCACAATAAAATGCGATCATTTTTTCTTTTCTAAAGTTCTAAGTGTTGCCCATTTGCAAAGTAACAATCTTAAAATTTTAACCTCAACCTGTTAAAATGCTACCTTCTATGACATTAATATAGAACAAAAAGTATGCTTTCTTTTTACTCCACCTTTTTCAAATATTCTAAAAAGAACTGAATATATTTATATACTTCATTGTTAATCTGAATTGCAGATCTGTAGCAATTATCTCCATAAAGGGAGCCACTATTAAGACAATCAAAAATTTTGTCAATTTTTTCCACAAACTGAGCTGTTGATAAAGCCAATTCTGCGCAACATGTCTATAATTTTGTGGTTTCAGACGTTGTTTTAATAGCAGCAGCAACAGTCCTGCTGAAAATTTGTGTGGCAAATTTTACACGCATTTTTTCAAGTGTTAGGAAAACTACGCCGTTTTAATTTTGGGCACATTTTTGGTTTCGCATTTGCTTCCATTTCATACAATTCCCTAATTACCTGAAAGCTTGCCATTCCATCCGGTGCTTTTATGTCACATTTTAGCCACCAATTCCGCAAAGATTTAATTAAGCGTGGGAAATCATAAAGGCAAAAAACTTTTTGATCGCTTATTTCAAAAAACATTTGTTTAGCAAATACTTTAAGATTGGAAAAGCATTTTCGGTTAGTCGAGCCTTTTTAAAATATTAATATTTTCTTTAACAATTTCACTTAAAGAATCTGCAGATAAACAATTTTAGGAAATAAAATAATTTAGAATGATAGCAAAATTGGAAAACATGGACTTTATCATAAAAACACAAACATGGGTGCCAACTTTATTGGTTCTTTCAAATTCCGTGGTTTCGAATCCATCAACTAAATCTAAACTTGCATTGTATCTCAATTATTTTCTTATACTCATTTCGTCCATGATTAAAATCATATGCTTGGCATCTTTGTTATCTAACTGGGCACAGTTTTGCTTTACGATATAAAATATGTGGACTGGGATTTGAAAAATATGTTTTTAGCTAAATATTTTACATCTTCAGAATATTCCTTTGGCCGAAAGTTTACAAAAAGTTTTGGTTTTTGTGCTAATATTTTGCGAAGATCGTTTCTCTAAGAGATTTCTCTACATTTTTACGGCTAAATTTTCTGAAAAATTTTGCACGTTTTTTGATTTCAAAATTTCTTGAAGATTTTTGTATTTTTTGTACTGATCTACAAGCAAAACTTGTTTTTTCACAATTACTTAGTACAGAAGGAGGCCTCAACATTTTCACAATCTGTAATTTTTAGGGAAAACCTGAACTCTGCGTTTAAATCTTCCGCTTCTTCTTCAATTTTATCCATATTTTCAATTGGAATAGTTTCCGCCATTAATTTTTTTTCCCGACTTAGGAACTTGAAAAATTATTTAGACATATGTATATATAGTTTTTTACCAAAATCCTTCTCAGAAATTCGACATTTCTCCCGCCAAATTTGCCCTAAAATCCTATCCGGCGGAGGAAATTTAAACATTTTTAAATCCTTGAAATGCCTCTTCGATTTTCCACATTTCCCCACGCAACATTTAATGCATGATTGCAAAAAAATCTCTTTTTTTATTGCTCAAATTCATTTCTTCATTCATGTTTAAAAATCGCTATACGCTCTTTGCTTTTGTTTTGCCTTTTGCCCTTCCTCCACGCATCAAGTAACATTTAAAAAAAAAATTCGGTTCTTGTTTAGATGAGCATTAGTATTGGGCAAAGTCATTCTTTTGTGTGAATCATTCATTCTCTTTCAGAGAGGTAAAGGGAATTAATTCTTTCTTTCATCTTTCTTTTCGTTCAGCTTTCTGAATATTTCATACTTTTCAGAATGAATTACACATATATATATGTATACAATTCTATCTGTGTTTGAAATTGTTTCATTTATTGTGAATTGAATAAAGGCATAATATGGTCAAAGACTATATAATATAAAGATTGTGCACTCAGTACATTATTTTTTCCATAGCAAAAACCTGCATGGGATTTATCAAAAATCCCATATGAAAGAGAAAATCATTTATAGTCTCTCTGAAAGATAAAAAGGGAGGCGAATTTTACGAAAAAGAGAATAAGCTATAACAAGCAGACGTACACATGCATATCGCACACCCAGTTCGTAAGTGACACAACTCAAAATTTGTATTTTTCGAGTTTATGTATTAATATGTGTAGTTTTAATTTTTGAGTTGTGTCACTTTTGAATTGGGTGTGCGATATGTTTGTATGTATATATATGTAGTCCACTCATAAGTTCTTTTTGTGTTTTGTTTCTTTTTAATACTTTTTAAACCACATAACATTTGTAGTAAACAAGAAAATAAATTTTATAAAAGTTGATATTTATATAGGGTAAAGAATATGTGTTTTATTGGTGTACAAAATAAAACTTAATCGACTCGCACCGAAATGCTGATTTCTTATAAATAACATAAAAAATTTAACAAGCATTTATTATAATATACAAATTTTAACAAAGAAATAAAGATAAAATGTTTTTACTTTTGGACAGGCTATTTAAATTAATTTTTAATGAGTTAAGATTTTGACTTTCTCACCACTCGATGATTTATAGTTTTGAGTCTGCCATGAAGAATGCTTACGAAGTAATGTTAGCACACGAAGATTCAGCATCTCTAATCTATGTTTATAGCATACGTCATTCTCCTCATACAAAAAGGAATATGTTGTATTTTTGGTGTATTGTATGCACTGTTTGACAATAGTTTTCTTAATATTTCGTATGCTTTTGCCTTTTGTGAATATTTTTTCAAATACTTTTATTTGTATCTTGCATATTTCAAAAAACAAATCGGATGGTCCACAGAAACTTCCAAAATCTGATTCTTCATTGTAATTTTTCTCATGTACATTTCGGAGGGGTATGTGAGTGTCCACTTTTTGCGCGAAGGTACGAAAATAGGTTCTCTAATGGATCTTGATTAAAGTGACTGGTTAAAATAAAAAGCATGTCATCTTCTTGAAACATTTCTTCTGATAGAGACATTATACCCCTGGTGGTTTGAATAAGTTCATTAATGGAAAAAATTTTGCTGCCCAAATATAAAACTTGGCTTAAGTATGTAGCTTAAAAAATCCTACCTATTAAATAATTCTATAACATCTACAGAGTTATTATATGTACAATTACGCCGGATAGATACTTCATCAAAAATTAGGATACATTGTTTTTCTGCATGCTACATTTTACGAATTGCTGCTTCCAGTGCATTATACATATGTATATGCATAAATTATTGCCAGGCTGCAAATTCTTAATATCGCTCCATCTGCTTAGGGAAGAAAGGCTTGGAAGGTTCAGTTTTAAAGTATTTCTTAAAAATAAATACGTACAGTGGGATCTATAATAAATACTTTCAGTCAAGTTTCTCTCCTGATCTTCCCATCGAGCATTTGATTTTCTGTTTTGCTTTATGAATATTTTACAAAGCGTTTTTTCAAGTAGGTTAATATGCAACTCATCAATTTCGCTTTCAATGGATTTCTTTAATTGTAGCTTTTTTCCATAACCATAACTCTTTTCTTCTAAGACTAATTTTTTTACCTTAAATCACGAATAGTTAGCATTTTCGTATTAAGCTTTTTAATTATATTGTAGTATTTTTTTGGTAAAGTGCTTCATTTTTTACATTTTTTTCACAATTTGTACATAAAAGTGAAGGCGATTTTGATCCTCTACGCGTTTGTGGCGAAGATCTAAAAAGTTGCAAATTATTTTCAGAATACACTTCGATTCCTTCTACACTCATGTCCTCGTTATTTTCAGTTAAGTATAAACTTGGCACGGCATCTCGCCTCAAAAATTTCTTCCCAATAAGCTCTAATGAGCAGAGTTGGGTTTATTGCAGTGAATTTATAATGCATTATCGCTTCCACTACCACTAAACGACTAAGTATTAACGCAGCAATATTCCAGCCACCACTAAATGCTGATGGAAATAATTAACCACTAAATAAAACCATTTTAGTGGTAGTGGAAAATTAATGCATTAAATAAAATAAATTTAGTGGTAGTGGAAATTTATTGCATTAAAAAAAAACAAATTTAGGGGTAATGGAAATTTAGTGCATTGAATAAAACAAATTTAGTGGTAGTGGAAATTTAGTGCACTAAATTAATCGATTTTAGTGGTAATGAAAATTTAGTGCACTAATTCTAAATGATTAGTGGCTGGCAATATTGACAGTCAGCGCCATTAAAATCTTACCTAGGGTGAATTGAAAAATTTATTACATTTAAAAGTACTAAAATTCTTATTAAAACAATAACAACAATTATTTACTTTATACAGGCGGACTTAGTAAATTAAGAAAATAACATTCACTACAATTTATTTTGACATTGACTTAAGCTATGTATGCATATATTAATTTTATATCCATATATGAAGGTATATTAAAACGATAGTGGAACTGAGGTAGTGGAACTAAATTTCCATTCCACTATAGTGCCAATGGAGTTATATTCCATTACCATTAATTATTCAAAATTAGTGCACTAAATTTCCACTACCACTAAAATCGATATATTTAATGCAATAAATTTTTACTACCACTAAATTTGTTTTTTTTAATGCAATAAATTCCACTACCACTTAATTTGTTTTTTTTAATGCAATAAATTTCCACTACCACAAAATTTATTTTATTCAATGCACTAAATTTCCACTACCACTAAATTCGTTTTATTTAATGCATTAAATGTCCACTATCACTAAATATAAAAGGCGATAATGCACTATTTTTACCACTACCACTAAATTTAGTGGAAAATGAAATCTAATGCAATAAACCCAACTCTGCTAATGAGAAGTACTTATCACACAAAAACAATAAAGAAGAATTTGCAATAAATTGCACGTCAAAGTTGCATTTTTCTGTCCACTTTTAAAACAACTGTGAGTCCATATTTGGAAACGAAATTGCTTTACGTTAGGTGAACTTCTTTTAGATCGGCGGCAATGGGGCAGACTGCATTTGTTGCCAGCTTTCCGTGAGACCGATTGTTTAAGTATGATTTAAACTTGTTTAATTTAAAGTCTTTTTTTTTCGAGTGTATTTACACTACCTTATATTTTCATCCTTGATGGAAATATAAGAAAAATAGTAACAGTATTTAAACATTGTTAGTTACCTTTTCTATTTTCTATGTAATAATACTTGGTTTTTCGGCCTAAAAACTGTGTGTGTTTTTTCAACACGTATCGTCATTTTATATACATATTATATACCTACGATATAATATATACCTTTACGAGGTAATCTTTTGAAATTTAAATAAAGTGAGATTTATTCTCAAATTAATATTAAAATATTGTGTTTTATTTCTCCTTTTTGGAAAAACTGTTTTATTTATCGGATATACGCCAAACATTGGTCCTTCGAGCCGGATCTTTTTTCCAGGGAGAAATACACTTTCATCTGCCTTCACGAGGATACACAAACATACATATATTCACACCATATTTGGAATTAATTTTATCACACAAAAAAGGTAAATTGATTTTAAATTCAGTGAAATTAAAATTAAAAACAAATAAAAGTGTTTTGCTGTGGATATATACATACATATATACATAAATAAACAAGTGAAAAAAAAACAATAAAATAAATACAAGTTTTGTTATTGTAAATGATCGCGGCGAATTAATTACTTACATTGTAAAGACCCCTTTTACATTATTACTTTTTTTAATAGGCTGGTTTGTTTACACAAACACCCGTCGGCAAATTGCAATAAAATTTCTACGATCATTTTACATTATACACATACATAATTTGCTTCCAATTTTTGAATTATAATTGGTATAAAGATTTTTAGAAAGTGTAATAAAATTTTGAAGGGAGAATTTATCTATATATAGTGCTTTGTGATTTTATATTGGATTTGCGATAGTATAATATATTTGCTTAGCGTTGCTTCTTCATTTTCTTGGGTTTTTTGTGAGTCACCCTACGTTCAGTAAATTTGACATTGGTATATTTACTGAAGTTTTTTCGCAATTTTGTATTCGATTTGCTTACTTTTCTGAATAGAACTTTGAGAAAATTTGAAGATGTCTTTTACTTCATTGGAGAGATTTATACGCGCTTCTGACGCTTTAGTTAAATTTGATACCAATTTTGATAGCACACGCGAGGAAAATCTAGATGTTTTTTCCGCTGAAATTTTGAATAAGGAGTTAGAATTAATATGGGAGAGAGTTCGAAGAACGTATGATGAATGTTTGGACTATATTGAAAAATCTGATAATGCAGAACCCGATGATATTGAGGTAGCGGAGTCCAAATATAATTCAACGATGTACACATACATTGAATGCTCATCCAGAATGAAAAGAAAAATATCTGACTTAAAAGCTAGTACGAAATCGGAGCCAGAAACTAAATTTCAAGGGAGTGGCAATCATTGCCATAGTTTACCATTGCCCCCTTGTGACATCGATATTTTCAACGGTGATTATCTTGCATGGCCCACTTTCAGAGATTTATTTACTGCGTTGTATATAAATAATAGTCGTCTTAGTGATATTGAAAGGTTGTGTTATTTGGTAATAGGTACTGGTAAGGAGGCTAGGGAGCTAGTTTCTAAATTCCCTTTGACTAATGATAGTTTTAATCTTGCTTGGAGGTCATTGAGGGACACCTATGAGAATCCACGAATGTTGGTCAACAATCAGCTAAAGGTTTTATTTGGTCTAGCCACGCTAACTAAGGAGACAAGTGCTGGTTTGAAAAATTTGCAACGTGGGATTAATGGTTTCTTAGCATCTATGTCCATTTATAAAATCCCTACTACTAATTGGGACCCCATCATTGTTTTTATTTGCATCCAACGTTTACCGGACCATACTGTGACAATTTGGGAGCAGGGCATAAAAAATAAATCATCGTTGCCTCTATGGAAGGATTTAGACTGCTTTCTGACGGAAAGGATTCAAACTTTGGATTGCATACGTGATCTCAAAGGGTCTGATGTTAGCAGGAAGGATAATGATCGTAAGGTAAGGACACACGTTTCAAGTACCTCAGCGACATCTACGTGCATATTATGTCCAGGTCAAGGTCATCTTTTGAGATTCTGCCGTCGATTTCAGAAATTATCCATCTCTGAAAGATTTTTAACTGTTAAGAGGCACCATTGCTGCGTCAATTGTCTTTCTAGGCAACATGAGGTAAATGATTGTCGTAGTAATCACAGTTGCTCCATTTGCAATAAGAGGCATCACACATTACTCCATCGGGATGTTTCTGCAGAAAATTCTACCAATACAACCACACAGGACGATAGTGTGTCAAATGAGTATAGGGCTCATTCTACGAATTTAGACAGCTCTGGACCTTCTACATCTACTTCTCTTGTTTCTAAATTTAGTCAGTCTACTAACTTAGGTAATCCGGTATCCTCTACCTATAGGGCTGCTGGTTCTAACGTTGACCGTCAGGTTTTCCATCTCTCGAATAACTGTTCTGTGTTATTGGGCACGGCTATGGTCTCTGTTTTATGCCCGGGTATTACGTACCCCGCAAGAGCCTTGATTGACCCTGCTTCGGAAGCTTCCTTTATATCGGAACGCCTGCGAAATCAACTGCAACTTCCGTTCACTTCTACGAGTGTTAAGATTTCCGGCGTCGATAAAAATGCTTCGATTACTTCTAGGAAAATTTGTTCACTTAAAATAGGCTCTCTAATTGATGTGAATATCCACTTGGAGACCTCCGCCTTTGTATTACCGTCAATTTCTGGAAATTTACCTTCTTTTGAAATCCCTTCGGATATCAGTGGCAGAATTGTAGGCCTTAGACTGGCAGATTCAAATTTCTGCAAAAGTGGTCCTGTTGATATTTTATTGGGCGCTGACTTATACCCGGATATTATTTTAAGCGGGTTTAAGAGGAATGTATTGGGTTCCTTGCTGGCCCAGGAAACTGTTTTTGGATGGATAGTCACAGGCCCGGTTGAAAATGCTTCAATTAAGGTTCATACCACTGCCATTACCCTCTCTGAGGAAGATAATTTGAACAAGAATTTGCTTAAATTCTGGGAACTGGAAGAAACTCCGAAAAGGAAAATTTTGTCACCTGACGATAAATTTTGTGAGGAGAACTATCGATCTACCACTCAGCGAGATTCCAGTGGCAGATATATCGTCACCCTTCCCTTTAAGCCTGAATTCCCTCGGACTATTAATTTAGGTATATCTAAGACTGGTGCCTTACGGCAACTTTTGAGAATGGAAACGTCTCTTTCGCGCAAACCAGACATAAAGAACATGTATAATGAGGTTATGGAGGAATATTTAAAGTTAGGTCATATGGAGCCTGTGAGACCTTCTACGAAGGCTATAACTTATTCCTGCTATTTACCACACCATCCCGTTATTAAGCTAGATAGGAAAACCACGAAACTTCGCGTCGTTTTCAACGCATCAAATAAAACTTCAAATGGAACTTGTTTAAATGATTGCTTGTTTGTAGGACCTACTTTACAGGCTGATTTGGTAATTTTAATTCTTCGTTGGAGATTGTTCAGATATGTTTTTAATTGTGACATTACTCAAATGTATCGTCAGATTAGAGTTCATCCCTCTCACACCCCCTTTCAGCGTATTCTTTATAGAAACACTCCAGATAGCGAATTAAGAGAATATGAACTTCAAACTGTGACTTTCGGTATAAATTGTGCTCCTTATCTTGCTATCAGAACGTTACTTCAGTTGGCGGATGATTGTCAGGACACTGCACCTTTGGCTTCACAGATTTTACGCAAGGGTATGTACGTCGACGACGTTTTGACAGGAGCACATGATATATCCACTGCTTTGATTGCTAAGGATCAATTGATTTCGACATTGTCTTCAGCGGGATTCCAACTTAGGAAGTGGACTTCAAACGACAAAACGATACTCAACGGTTTACCTGCTACTTATTTAGTTGACGCTAAACTTTTAACGTTTGAAGAGCATAGTAATTCTAAAACATTAGGAATTTTATGGAATGCACAATTGGATTCCTTCTTCTTTAAAGTGAATCCTATTGAAATGAAATCAAATTATACGAAACGGGAAGTTTTATCAGCTATAGCCAAGCTTTTTGATCCTGTCGGTTGGTTAAGCCCAGTTATTGTTATGGCTAAGATTATTATGCAGCGAATTTGGCGAGATAATATTGGCTGGGATGATTATCTTCCTGCTTCTACGGAGAAGGAATGGATAAAATTTGTTAAGTCTTACAAAGGTGTTGATAGTATTGGAATACCCAGATGGGTTAACTTTTGTAAGGAGTCTATTATTGAGCTTCATGTTTTTTCTGATGCATCGGAAAAAGCATATGCGGGGGTGGTATATATTCGCATTCGAAACCCTGATGGAACTATTTTCACTCATCTGTTATCTTCAAAGACAAGAGTGGCCCCTATAAAGTCGGTGTCTTTGCCCCGTCTGGAGTTATGTGGAGCTGTATTGGCATCGGAACTTTTAGATAATTTGCTTAGAAACATAGACATACCCATTCAGAAAATTTATTGCTGGACGGATTCGACCATAGTTTTGGCATGGCTACGTAAAGCTCCTTGTACGTGGACAACTTTCGTTGCAAATAGAGTTTGTAAGATTCATGAGAATACGGGGAGTCATAATTGGTATCACGTAAAGTCTGAGGATAATCCAGCTGATTTAGGGAGTCGAGGCGTCGATCCATTTGAATTATCTCAGAGTAAACTTTGGTGGTACGGTCCGCATTGGTTGCGACAAGATGATACTAAGTGGAATTTGGCGGATCTCGGATCTCTGGACACCGATAAGGAAAGCAGGAAAGTTAAAGTTCACGTCTCGTTTTTTGATAAATTTGAGGACATTTTGGATAGATTCTCATCGTTGGATAGGGCCCTTCGGGTCATAGCGTATATCTTCCGATTTTTCTTCTCCGTTCATTCTAAATATAAGGGTCGCTTTAGGATTGACAGTAATTTAATTACTTCATCTGAGATAAAGATGGTAAAATTGCGTTTGGCTGTCATAGCTCAGAAAGCATACTATGCGGAGGAATATAACTGCCTTTCGGGTAAAATATCTTTGCCGCCAAAGAGCTCATTACTTACCCTAAATCCCTTTTTGGATGAACATGGGGTTATGAGGCTAAATGGACGACTTGAGAAGTCACCTTCGTTGACATATGGCGAGCGTTGTCCTATTATTTTACCATATGGTTGTCGATTTGCTAAACTTCTAGCGGAATTTATACATTTGATTTCGATACACGGAGGAAATCAATTGATGCTGCGCATTTATAGATTTGAATATTGGGTACCAAGATTACGTACCTTGGTTCGTTCGGTTATAAATCGATGCAAGCGTTGCATTATTCAACGCAAACAAACGTGTAGCCAAATTATGGCTGCTCTTCCCCCCGAAAGGACTACCCTGGATCGCCCATTTACTAATACTGGTGTTGATTTTACCGGCCCTTTTGATGTTAAAACCTTTACTGGCCGATCTTGTCAGATAACTAAGGGGTACGTTTGTATATTTGTTTGTTTTGCTACTAAGGCGATTCATTTAGAAGCTACTTCAGATTTGTCAACTGACGTCTTTTTGGGTGCTTTCAATCGATTTATTTCAAGGAGAGGTTGTCCCCATACCATCTTTTCTGATAATGGTACAAATTTTGTAGGAGCTACTAATGAAATTTCTAGGGACTTTAGTACCTTTCTAAAGGAATGTCAGGCGAGAATGTGTCCTAGCCTTGGCTATGATAATTTGAATTGGCAATTCATACCAGCAGGTGCTCCCCATATGGGAGGCTTGTGGGAAGCCGGCGTCAAGAGCTTCAAACTTCATTTTCGTAAAGAAGCTCAATCTTGTCGTTATACATTTGAAGAATTGTCTACTGTACTAGCAAGAATTGAGGCTTGCCTAAACTCTCGTCCATTATGTCCTATGCCAGATAATCCTAGTGAACCCGTTGCATTGACACCTGGTCATTTTTTAATTGGAACGCCTATCTTAGCACCACCGGAACCTTCGATAATAGATTATCCCATAAATGTAGTAAATCGCTATCGAAAAGTTAGAGCGTTAGTGCATCATTTTTGCAAACGATGGAAAGAGGAATATTTGTCTTGCTTACACAAGCGTTATAAATGGCAACATCCACAGAGGGATATACAATTAAAAGATTTGGTCGTTATTAAGAATGAACAATTACCCGCGACTTCTTGGCATCTAGGCATCGTCGAAAAGATATATACCGGTTCCGACGGTCATGTTCGCGTAGCGGATATTCGAACTAAAAATGGGATCGTAAAACGTCCAATAACAAAACTTGTAGTACTAACAAACACTGAACTTTAAAATCAATTTCAAATTATTAATATTAGTTTTCTCCTAGAATAATGGATGCAGTAGCTTCTTTATTTGAGGAATACATACGAGTGCGTTTCAAGCTTGCTCAATATAGCAACGTTGGTCTACAATCGATCCTTTGATCACAACAGGAGTCCATCATGGCTCACATAACACATTTATACTCAACAGGAGTCCTTCATGACTCACAGCATATATTTATACTCAACAGAAGTCCGTCATGACTCATTTATTCTACATTTATTTATTTATACAGTCCACAGGAGTCCTTACTGGCTCATATATAAAAAAAAAATATCAGTGGCCCTTCATGGCTATTCATATGTATTATTAATTGCAACACTTTTATTGTTGCAAGGTGGCCGGCAATGTTTAAGTATGATTTAAACTTGTTTAATTTAAAGTCTTTTTTTTTCGAGTGTATTTACACTACCTTATATTTTCATCCTTGATGGAAATATAAGAAAAATAGTAACAGTATTTAAACATTGTTAGTTACCTTTTCTATTTTCTATGTAATAATACTTGGTTTTTCGGCCTAAAAACTGTGTGTGTTTTTTCAACACGTATCGTCATTTTATATACATATTATATACCTACGATATAATATAAACCTTTACGAGGTAATCTTTTGAAATTTAAATAAAGTGAGATTTATTCTCAAATTAATATTAAAATATTGTGTTTTATTTCTCCTTTTTGGAAAAACTGTTTTATTTATCGGATATACGCCAAACACCGATGAATTTGAATCCTAGAGTACAAACAGTATATACATACATATATACATGTATACGAAACGTTTAATGTGCACATGTAATTAAAAATAATTTTCTTACCATTTTTTTTATTCATATGAAATTATTATGACTTTGCACTATTACTTAATAACACTTTAAATAATAAAGTTTTATTAAAAACTAAGTTAATTTGAATTTTTTATTTTAGTAAGAACTTCTTTTCATTTTTAACATTACTTGTAAACCTAATTTTCTACTACAAGAGAATTTTTTTAAAAATTTGGTATATAAATTTCATGCAATGGGCATCAAAAATTCGGTGCGAATCAATTTAATTTCGTTTTCACAAAAACAAAACAAATGTGATTTTCCCTACCTCACCTACGAAGTCATCTTGTTTCTTTCTATTTTTCAATCTCAAATTTAATAGAAAGTACAATCACTCTTTTTAAAAAATAAACCAAATAAATAAACGAAAATAAACCAAATAAATAAACGAAAATAAACCATTAAAAAAAAATAACATAAACAGTAAGAATAACAACAACAATAATATCAAATACTTTATCTTGCAAGAGAGCAAAATAAAAGTGCTTTCGCTCTCCTCCGTTATTTGTTATGTATAAAAAATTTATCTTTGCAAATAATTAGAAAAAGAGCAAATTTTTTTCCCTTCCCTTGTCACTTGTCCCACACATCCTTATGCTGTGCAAAATTTGTGCTAAACCAAAATGTACTGAGTGCAACATCTTTATATTATATAGTCTTTGATATGGTCATACAATAAATTTTTTGTTGAAAAGTATTTATTATTAAAAACTATTTATTTGGTATTAAATGTTTTTGTAAAAAACATAAATATTGTTTTATTAAAATAAACAGTACTAAGCAAAAAAAAATTGTTGTATATGTATATGTATATATATATGTGTATATGTATACCTCTAGACTTTCTTTTATTATTATTTACTTCAGTTTAAGATGTGCGTCACTATAAAGTGTAACACCCATTTTTCTTAATAACTTTTTTCACCTTTAATCAAATTATTTTTCTTAATCACAATATCTTTGAAAAATGTGTCAGATTTTAAAATGTATCAGTTTGTCAAATTTGACTTGTTAGTTAGTTCATAATGGATAATCAAAGACAAGTGCATACAAAAATTATTCAAATAATTCAAAAAAAAACATATTGGAGTTATACAAAAGTTGCTAGGGAAGTCCACGTGACCAGGCAATGTGTTTCCAGAGTGGTCAAAAAGTTCAACAAAGACCTAAAAATTGAAAGAAAGCCTGGAACAGGTAAAGCAAAACTGGTAACGAACGACGCGAAAGCCAAAAAGGTTGAGAAGCTTTTGCTGGCTCTTCCAAACATTTCTGGTCGCGAAGTGGCTCGGCGCGTGCAATGTTCGGAAAGTTTTGTGCGCCGAGTTAAAGCTAAAGCTGGCCTTAAAACATTTAAAATCCAAAAAGTTCCGGATAGAAATGCTAAGAATATTGAAGCAAAAAAAAGAGCAAAACTCCTCAAAAAAGAAATTTTTCAAAAGTTCGAATGTTGTGTAATGGATGATGAAACTTACGTTTTTGCAGACTTTGCGCAGCTTCCTGGCCAAGAGTTTTATGTAGCGGATAGTAGAGGCAATGTTTCTGAAAAGTTCCGAACTAAAAAACTATCAACATTTCCCAAAAAGTTCCTAGTTTAGCAGGCTATTTGTAGCTGCGGCAACAGAAGTGCATCGTTTGTTACATTGGGATCAATAAACTCAGATATTTATATCAAAGAGTGTCTTCAAAAGAGGTTGCTCCCATTTCTAAGACAGCACAACATATTAACATTCTTCTGGCCAGATTTGGCAACATGTCACTACAGTAAAAGCGCAATAGACTGGTATAATAAAAATAATGTTATTTTTGTTCCAAAAGAGGCTAATCCACCAAACTGCCCAGAGCTGCGGCCTATTGAAAGATATTGGGCTCTGGTCAAAAGAGAACTAAAGAAGAGTACATCTGTTCCCAAAACCATTACTAGTTTTCGATATAAATGGACAGCTGGTACCAAAAAAAAATCACCGAAAACACTATAACATTGCTTATGGATGGCATAATGAATAAAATAAAAAATTTTATAAAATTAAATAAATTTTTAAATAAAATAATACGGAATATAAATCTGTAATAAAAATGCAAAATAAAACTGTTTTATTTTTAACTCTAGCTTACTCCAGTCAGTTTTTATTTGACTTTTGATGTGTTACAGTTTATAGTGACGCACATCTTATATCCAGAAACAATAACGACTTTCTTTGATTTAACCTGCCATAAATTTGCCAGATTACACATAATTTTAATATTCAAAGTTATTAGCTCGTACGTACACAAAAATGGTGTTAAAATATTTTGTGGGAGACTAATTTCTTGTGTGGTAACGCAGGTTCTAATCAGAAAGAAAAAAACACAAGAAAAGAGAAAAATAAGAAAGAAAGATGCAAAGAGAAAATACAGAAATATTTCATTCTTTCTTTTAAAGGAATCATTCAATTGAATTAATTCATTCACGAACGACACAAGCCTAATGAGCATTCTATATGATTTATATTTTTTGCTGATAGTTACATTCATCCATTCTTATACACAATTGATAACTTTAAAATATATTCTTGCATTTCGCAGATATTTCCATTTTTCTTCTAATTGAAGCCTTTGAGTGAACAATTCATAGCAATTTGTCTGATTCCTAAGGCGTTTAATAAAAATATAATATAAGAAATAATATTTACTGTCCTTTCCATAAATTCCTAACTAACTAACAGAAATACTAACATTACGAATTTTAAATTTACGATACGACAACGCGGATATGATCATACAAATTTTACGATTCGTAGTTAAATTGAATATACGACGGATTCCAGCATAAGGGTGAGTAATTATGATTCTTTCGTCAAATATTTGCCTAATGTGACTGGAGCTTACAAAATATAGAAAACATTTTGTTGCATTTTCGGTAAACTTTTCTTGAATAAATAAAAAAATAGTTTCTTGGTGGCTCACAACAAATCACTGCGTCCTACTTCTACAAAATAAATAAAGAAAATAGTATCATCATATTTTGCTCAAGAATAAAATTAAATAAATTACTGTACTATTTGTTATACTTTTATTTATTTTAAAGCTTTTACATATTTAATTCTTTTTCACAGGTCCTGTAAGCAATACCCGCACCAAAACCTGTCCCAATTGTTAGAGGCCATGCTTTTCGTTTAAAAAATAATAGTGAAAATGCAGATCCAAGAACCAGTCCACAAGCTGAAAGAAAAAAATATAAAAATTTTTAATCATTATGTATGTACTCGTATGTATATCAGTGGTCTTCACAAATAGTCACAGAAAAATACACTGACAGATGAGAATGGTTTTTTTATTAGTGTTGTTTTTCACAACTTAACTTCTTCTATTAAATTTCTTCTATTTGATTGTTAAGAAAAAACAATGTATAAGTATAATAAAAATAAACTGTTCTCGAGGTTTTATTCATATAACACGTTCACGCCGGCACTGCAATTCATGTTTCTTGCCCATAGGCGGTTGCACTGAAGGCTTTTCGTTCTATCGGGCGGGCGCTAACTAAATATTTCTGTGCGAGCCACCGGTGGTACGCGCCGGCGTGAACGTGTTAATATAAATAGCAATTCTAATTGAAATATTTCCTTGTAATGGTATTATTCTCTTGCTATACAAACCTGTTTTTCGTTTGCTCTATGTAAGATGTGCGTCACTATAAAGTGTAACACCCATTTTTCTTAATAACTTTTTTCACCTTTAATCAAAATTATTTTTCTTAATCACAATATCTTTGAAAAATGTGTCAGATTTTAAAATGTATCAGTTTGTCAAATTTGACTTGTTAGTTAGTTCATAATGGATAATCAAAGACAAGTGCATACAAAAATTATTCAAATAATTCAAAAAAAACCATATTGGAATTATACAAAAGTTGCTAGGGAAGTCCACGTGACCAGGCAATGTGTTTCCAGAGTGGTCAAAAAGTTCAACAAAGACCTAAAAATTGAAAGAAAGCCTGGAACAGGTAAAGCAAAACTGATAACGAACGACGCGAAAGCCAAAAAGGTTGAGAAGCTTTTGCTGGCTCTTCCAAACATTTCTGGTCGCGAAGTGGCCCGGCGCGTGCAATGTTCGGAAAAATTTGTGCGCCGAGTTAAAGCTAAAGCTGGCCTTAAAACATTTAAAGTCCAAAAAGTTCCGGATAGAAATGCTAAGAAGAATATTGAAGCAAAAAAAAGAGCAAAACTCCTCAAAAAAGAATTTTTTTAAAAGTTCGAATGTTGTGTAATGGGTGATGAAACTTACGTTTTTGCAGACTTTGCGCAGCTTCCTCGCCAAGAGTTTTATGTAGCGGATAGTAAAGGCAATGTTTCTAAAGAGTTCCCAACTAAAAAACTATCAAAATTTCCCAAAAAGTTCCTAGTTTGGCAGGCTATTTGTAGCTGCGGCAACAGAAGTGCATCGTTTGTTACATTGGGATCAATAAACTCAGATATTTATATCAAAGAGTGTCTCCAAAAGAGGTTGCTCCCATTTCTAAGACAGCACAACATATCAACATTCTTCTGGCCAGATTTGGCAACATGTCACTACAGTAAAAGCGCAATAGACTGGTATAATAAAAATAATGTTATTTTTGTTCCAAAAGAGGCTAACCCACAAAACTGCTCAGAGCTGCGGTCTATTGAAAGATATTGGGCTCTGGTCAAAAGAGAACTAAAGAAGAGTACATCTGTTCCCAAAACCATTACTAGTTTTCGATATAAATGGACAGCTGGTACCAAAAAAATCACCGAAAACACTATAACATTGCTTATGGATGGCATAATGAATAAAATAAAAAATTTTATAAAATTAAATTAATTTTTAAATAAAATAATACAGAATATAAATCTGTAATAAAAATGCAAAATAAAACTGTTTTATTTTTAACTCTAGCTTACTCCAGTCAGTTTTTATTTGACTTTTGATGTGTTACAGTTTATAGTGACGCACATCTTAGTTCATACATATTGTAATTAATTTGATTATTGAACATCTAAACAAAAATACTTTTTTTAGCAATTTACATTGCAATTAAAATATTTTATTTAGAAAAAACCGTGTAACAATTTTCTGAAATTTCAGCCTCATAACTTCCTTACTTTTTGGTCTAGAGCAAGTCAAAGTTGAGGTATGCCAACGCGCTTGAAATATGTTAGTTCAATATGTAATATTCAAAAGCTTATTAATAAAAAAATACATAATAAATATAACTTATATGTAATATTCAAAAGCTTATTAATAAAAAAATACATGGTGACCACGACGAACAGTGAGACAGCCCCATTGTAACCGCGGCAAAAATTGGTTTTTGGCGTGTCGTCCAATTTGGATGAAATTTTTACAGTATATTAAAAGATATATGAGTAACAATTTCTTGAAATTTCAGCCTCATAACTTCATTACTTTTTGGTCTAGAGCAAGTCAAAGTTGAGGTATGCCAACGCGCTTGAAATATGTTAGTTCAATATGAAATATTCAAAAGCTTATTAATAAAAAAATGCATAATAAATATAACTTATATGTAATATTCAAAAGCTTAT
This sequence comes from Metopia argyrocephala, assembly GCA_963576795.1. Lineage (NCBI taxonomy): Eukaryota > Metazoa > Arthropoda > Insecta > Diptera > Sarcophagidae > Metopia > Metopia argyrocephala. The sequence goes on along the minus strand of OY756209.1, from coordinate 78,764,811 downwards.
TAATAAAAAAAATACATAATAAATATAACTTTAAACTATTTTTTATTTATGCCACTATTATGATTCACAATTCAATTAAGTTGAGTTGTTATTGTAACAACACAACTCAACTTTTTTTTGTATTATGATTCACAATTAATTTCTGTAGTCTTCGTAAGTTATAGTCAACCGAATACAACACTGTTTTTGACTTTTGCGTTGCATTTGATATGTGTTTGCAAATAAAAAATGTATATACAAAAAAAAAAATTATAAACAGAGTACCAAATCGTTCACTCACTTTTCACTTATTAGTGGACGTATGCATTCAGTTTTTATTTTTTTTTCTCCTCACACATGTTTGAAAAAACAGAAAATATTTTGCTGTGCTCTTTTTCATGTGTGAATATTGCTTTTTTTTTTTTTTTTTGACGCATATTCATGTATGAAAAATTAAAATTTTGATGAATACTCTTTTATGAGCGTGAATATTTTTTTCACACACTTACCCGCTCATGTACATAGGCGGTTCAGAAACTTCTTAGTCTAGCACAAAAAGCGCGGTATAAACAGAAAAAAGTTAAGTGTTTTGGAAGCTTCCATCTCTGTTATTAACACATGCTAAATTTTGTTTCGATTTGACAACTCCTTCATATAGAAACAGGGTTGCTGAATGCAATTACAGTTGTAAACCACTATTTTGAAGACCTTGAGGAAAACTATTTTAATCAAGGGATAGAATTGCTAGAAAAGCGTTGGACTAAGTGTATTGAAGTTTCAGGAGATTATATTGAAAAATAAAAATATTTTTGAAAAACTAACTATTCTCTTTCATTGATAGGCTAAGAAGTTTCCGAACCGCCCTCGTATACTCGCTTTGCTTTTCAAGTGACAAATTCAAATTTACAATTGTACGTAAGGTGTGCGTCACTATAAACTGTAACACATCAAAAGTCAAATAAAAACTAACTGGAGTAAGCTAGAGTTAAAAATAAAACAGTTTTATTTTGCATTTTTATTACAGATTTATATTCTGTATTATTTTATTTAAAAATTAATTTAATTTTATAAAATTTTTTATTTTATTCATTATGCCATTCATAAGCAATGTTATAGTGTTTTCGGTGATTTCTTTGTTACCAGCTGTCCATTTATATCGAAAACTAGTAATGGTTTTGGGAACAGATGTACTCTTCTTTAGTTCTCTTTTGACCAGAGCCCAATATCTTTCAATAGGCCGCAGCTCTGGGCAGTTTGGTGGGTTAGCCTCTTTTGGAACAAAAATAACATTATTTTTATTATACCAGTCTATTGCGCTTTTACTGTAGTGATATGTTGCCAAATCTGGCCAGAAGAATGTTGATATGTTGTGCTGTCTTAGAAATGGAAGCAACCTCTTTTGAAGACACTCTTTGATATAAATATCTGAGTTTATTGATCCCAATGTAACAACGATGCACTTCTGTTGCCGCAGCTACAAATAGCCTGCCAAACTAGGAACTTTTTGGGAAATTTTGATAGTTTTTTAGTTCGGAACTCTTCAGAAACATTGCCTCTACTATCCGCTACATAAAACTCTTGGCCTGGAAGCTGCGCAAAGTCTGCAAAAACGTAAGTTTCATCATCCATTACACAACATTCGAACTTTTGAAAAAATTCTTTTTTGAGGAGTTTTGCTCTTTTTTTTGCTTCAATATTCTTCTTAGCATTTCTATCCGGAACTTTTTGGACTTTAAATGTTTTAAGGCCAGCTTTAGCCTTAACTCGGCGCACAAAACTTTCCGAACATTGCACGCGCCGGGCCACTTCGCGACCAGAAATGTTTGGAAGAGCCAGCAAAAGCTTCTCAACCTTTTTGGCTTTCGCGTCGTTCGTTACCAGTTTTGCTTTACCTGTTCCAGGCTTTCTTTCAATTTTTAGGTCTTTGTTGAACTTTTTGACCACTCTGGAAACACATTGCCTGGTCACGTGGACTTCCCTAGCAACTTTTGTATAACTCCAATATGGTTTTTTTTTTAATTATTTGAATAATTTTTGTATGCACTTGTCTTTGATTATCCATTATGAACTAACTAACAAGTCAAATTTGAAAAACTGATACATTTTAAAATCTGACACATTTTTCAAAGATATTGTGATTAAGAAAAATAATTTTGATTAAAGGTGAAAAAAGTTATTAAGAAAAATGGGTGTTACACTTTATAGTGACGCACACCTTATATACAGTTACGAGCAGATAAATAGGTTCACATCAAAATGATAAATCAATTTTGTTTGACTATAGTTTACATTACAGCAATAAAACTAAAGTTGTTGAAAAAAATTGGTAATGTTGGCTATTTTTTCCGAAGAACATCAATGGGAACAAAAATTTTCTCAGACAACATGGATAAATACTTAGAACTACTCCAGGAATTAAAAAACACTGACTTTCCATATCATACTCACAAAGTCTTTGATAATTCGTGTTATAAAATGGTACTTAAAGGACTTCATAGAGTACCGACTGAGGATATAAAAAATGAATTACAAATTTATCATGGCGTCAAATGTATTGACATTAAAGAAATAATTACCCAAAAGTCTTCTCCAAATGACGCCTTATATTTACTTACATTTAATCGCATGGAAGTAAATAAAAAAATTCTTTATAAAATTAAATACATGCAGAATATCTGCATTACATGGAAAAATCAAAAATCATCCCCGAACAGAGGTCCAACTCAGTGTAAAAACTGTGGTGTATATGGTCATGGTACGGAAAACTGTTTCAGGCAAACTATTTGTTTCTTATGCTCAAGTACGTCACATAATACCAGCAAATGCATCATGAACAATTCCAACGGCGGAAAAATTTACAAATGTTTTAATTGTATCTCCAAGGGTTACGCTAATGTTGCTCGCAAAGCAGATGATCCCAATTGTCCATGCAGGGCTAACTATTTAGAAGCTCGCAGTAGAGCTACTAATAGGAACACTGCAAACCAAAGAAGACAAGTAGAAACACCAACATTTAATCTAGGCAGTCAACACTTCCCAAATCTGCCAACTGCAGGATCTCCACTAGTTCAAAATTTAAACGACAAAACATCATATGCCAACAATTTAAAGCAAAATAATGTTAATAACAATGACTTATTCTCTATTGATCAGTTGTTTACAATATTTCAAAATGCTACAATTGAATTGAAAAAATGTACGACAAAGTTAGAGCAACTTAACATAATTGTAAATCTGCTTAAATATGGAATTTAAGTCAGAGTTAAGAATAATGTATTGGAATGCGCAAGGCATCAATTCAATATCCAAAATAGTTCAGTTACAACAAGTGTTAAAAGCTAAGTATATTGATATAATATTTCTCTGTGAAACATATTTAAATGAGAAATCCAGTTTTTTTCTCCCAGGTTATCAAATTTATAGACAAGACAGGCCCACACATGGAGGAGGAGTTGCCATAGCAGTTAAGAACAATCTAAAAATGCAAACTTTTCCCAACTATTTAACATCTGGAATAGAAAATGTATCAGTCAAACTCTTTCTACTGAACCGCACCTTAATACTCTCATCAATTTATTCTCCCAAATATGATGAAAAATTTAAAGATGATATTATTAGGCTAACATCGCCGAATAATGATTACATCATATGTGGGGATTTAAATGCAAAGCACTCTAGCTGGAACTGTCCTGATAGTAATACAGCGGGGAATGTTCTCTTTAACCTACAATTAAGATCAAACTTTTTTATATATTATCCGAGTGAACCGACACGTTATCCACAAGGCTCCATAGGCCAACCTACTACTATAGACCTGATGTTGACTAATTCTGATCTGTTTACAACACCCTTAATAGCTCACAACGGTATCTTACCGTCAGATCATTGCCCTGTAACTTTTACACTAGAAGCCCAAGCAAGAATTGAAGACACGACAAAACTAGATTTGAAAAATACAGACTGGTCTCAATTTCAGCAAAATATAGTGCAGACACTTTCCCAAATCAACATAAATCTCAACAACATCTCTTCAACCCAACAAATCGAAAATGCTCTCAAAACGTTTAACCATAGTATTAATATTGCTAAATCTATAATACCTAAAAAATGTTCCTCTCCCTATTTACAAAAGATATCTGATAATACTAAATTGTGTATCCGAATAAGAAATAAACTGAAACGGCAGTCACAGAGAACAAATAATACCAACCTCAAAATAACACTTCAGGCTACTGTTAAACAACTAAATAAGCTTATTGAGAAAAATGTGAGTATAGATAGAAATGAGAATTGGAATCAGTTTCTTTCAAAGCTTCCAACGGGATCGAAAAGATTTTGGAAAATTACTAAAGCTTTTAAGGGAAAGAAGTGTAACAGCATCTCCTCCCTGAGAAATGGCAATCATACAGTCGTCACAGATGTTGACAAAGTTCGTCTCATAGCTGACGAGTTTGAAAAAGCTCATAACTTAACAGCAAACATGAAACACAGCACTGAAAAAAATGTATCTAAGATCATAAGAGAGATAGAGACTGAACAAATTCAGCACTTCGAAGCGGAAAACCTTGTAACTTTTGAGGAAGTAAAACAGCAGGCAAAAAATTTAAAAAATAATAAAGCGCCGGGGTTTGATGGTATACTTAACATATTTTTAAAAAAACTACCTGACATTGCATATGAATTTCTAAAAAACATATTCAATGCATGTCTAAAACTGGGTTATTTTCCCTCTAGCTTTAAACATGCGAAAGTCATTCCAATACCCAAACGAGGAAAAGATCCTGGATTACCGAGTAGCTATAGACCAATAAGCCTATTGAGCTGTCTGGATAAAATTTTCGAAAAAATAATTCTTTCAAGAATTAATGTTTTTATTGAAAATAACAATCTGATTAACAAAGACCAATTCGGGTTCCGACAGCAACACTCAACGGTTCATCAGATAAAGAGAATGACCAACATGATTAAGTTAAATAAACGACAGAGGCTCTCAACCGGTATTATACTTTTGGATATTGAAAAAGCATTCGATAGTGTATGGCATGATGGATTGGTCTTCAAATTGAAAAAATATGATTTTCCCCTATACATTATAAAAATCATTAAATCCTTTTTAGCGGAAAGATCATTTAAAATTTGCTTTAACGACACCTCCTCAACACCGAGAAAAATTCCTGCCGGAGTACCACAAGGTGCAGTACTCTCGCCAACGTTATACTCGCTTTATGTCTCGGATTATACTCCCAGAACAGGCACTGACATAGCGCTCTATGCTGACGATATGGTAATGATTGTAAAGGGCAAATTGTCAGATGTTATAGTCCATAAACTTAACCAGAGTCTTCAATCATGTATCGCGTATTATAAAAAGTGGAAGATTAAAATAAACACAGATAAAACACAGGCCATTTTGTTCCCTTTTAACAAATCTCCAAAACGTGCTCCTACAACCCCATTACAGCACGAAAACACTGTTATACCTTTCACTGATGCTGTTAAATATCTGGGAGTATACTTGGACAGAAAACTGACGTATGCAACACATATTGAACACATTGTGGACAAAGCTACTAAATGCTGTAGAGCTCTCTACCCACTTCTAGGCAAAAGTTCGCAGCTGAATCCGAAAAACAAGATTATCATATATAAAACTGTTATCCGACCAATACTACTTTACGGGTGCTGTGTTTGGGGCAATACAGCAAAAACGCATATCAGGAGAATCCAAGTGGCACAAAACAAGGCATTAAAAATTATACACAAACTTCCCCGCTTATACCGAACTCGGGACCTTCACCTGAGATACTCACATCAGACAATTAGGGATGTAATTGACACCCAGAATCTCGCATTTATCAACAGATGCAGGAATTCTGAGTATTATTTAATCAGAACACTATCTGAAGACACCCCTTAGTTTACTGTAGTAAACTAGTAAAGTGTCTATATAAAACGTACTGTATCTCTGGTACAAATCAACTTCTGATAACAACAAAGGTTTTTTTATATCATTTTTTCCTTTAAATTATTTTTAATTCATTTTAACTGTTTTGTATTTTAAATTTTATTTATGATATATATGCTGAAATATCTTATAATCACAAGATAGTAACTCATAAATTTAGCTTCTAACACTTGTAAACTGTTCCATGATAATAACAATAAATAAATAAAAAAAATAAATAATACAGCAATAAAAAAGGAAAAGTCGCTAATTACTAAAGCAAATACCCACTTTTAATACTGCATCACAATAATTAAATTATTATGTAAAAAATTGCCCAAAATTAAAAAAAAAAAAAAAAAAATAACCGTATAAAATCAAAGAGCAAATAAATAGGTTCACTTTGAAAAATTTGTTAGTTTAAAATGTTAAACGCCAAAATTATAAAAATTATTGTAGAAAACTTTAGATTCAGCCTTTTAATAGAGCTTATTAAAGCAAATACCTCTAAAAATTTAAAAAATGGGACGTTCTAAACATTGTAGTGAAGAGGAAAAAAAGATTATAAAGGATCTACACAGCCGAAGTTATAGCCAACGGAAAATTGCTGAAATTCTTGGGAGATCGCAGAATATGATAAGAAATGCATTGCAGCCTCCAAAACAAAAACTTAAAAGGGGTCAACAGCGAAAAACCTCGAAAAAAGAGACGATGATCGCATTAAGATGTTGTTAACTCGTAATCCTTTTATGTCCGCAGTTCAGCTGAAAAATGAGTTAAAGCTTCCCGTATCAGAGTGGACCATTAGACGTCGTTTAAGAGAAAAAAATTTATTCGGAAGATCGGCCCAGAAGGTTCCAATGCTTAATAACAGACAAAGAAAAAAGCGCATTGAGTTTGCAAAAGTACATGCTGAATGGGCCGGCCCGGAATGTATAAAAAAATGGAGAAACATACTATGGTCTGATGAATCCAAGATAAACTTAGTCGGACCTGATGGAAGAACATGGGTAAGGCGTCCAAAAAATAAAGCAAAGTACACCACGAAGACAATAAAGCATGGAGGCGGCAACATAATGATATGGGGTTGTTTTTCCTGGTACGGTGTGGGGCCAATATTCTGGATCAAGGAAAATATGGACAAACATCTTTATCTGCATATTCTTAAAGAAGTAATGCTTCCGTATGCCGAGTAGGAAATGCCTTTAAAGTATGAATTCCAGCAAGACAATGACCCCAAGCATACATCTAAGATCGTAAAAGAATGGTTCCAAAAGAAAAATATAACTTTAATGGAGTGGCCTTCACAATCGCCGGATTTAAATCCCATTGAGAATCTTTGAAGAATCATTAAGGACAAAATTGCACCACTCAAGGCTAAAAATAAAGAAGATTTGTGGACAAAAGTGAAGGAAGCTTGGTACTCAATTCCATTAGAGACTTGTCAGTCACTTGTCGAATCAATGCCCCGGAGATATTCGGCGGTGATTAAAAATAAGGGATTTTCAACAAAATATTAGAAATTTTCTTGCAATTGCACTTTTTTTGTATAAAAATGTCATTCTCTTTTCAATGAACCTATTTATTTGCTCGACAGGCATCAATTAATATATTAAATATATCAATTTTTCTCATTTTTTTAAATTATAATTAAATACTTTTTATGTGATTATTTATGTTTAATGTAATAAATATCGCTTTATTGTATATTACCGCTGTTTAAGTTATTTGAAGGCGAATTTATCCAAAAATGTGATGTGAACCTATTTATCTGCTCGTAACTGTATATAAAGTACCCATAATTGTAAAAGTATTTAAAATAACTTTTGGAATTTTTAGGCTGTATTCATAAAAATTATTATAGGTTTATGAACCTCTCAATAAACCTATAATATTTTTTTATGAATACAGCAGTTCTACCTATATAAGTAATTCTAATATACATACAGTGGCTCAAACAACTGACCACGTGTTTGAATGTCCTATGTTCAAATGCTTACAACGCCAGAACTATTTCTCCGATCTTGTTCATGAAGCACTCATTTGTTTTGTTATTGTGTTTTCTTTTAAATAGATATATGAGAAAAACAATCTAGGAAACCGTTATCATTTTATATTCAGATAATTAAAAAAAGTGCAGAGTGCATTCCCAAAAGCAGTTAGAAGTGAAATCAGACATTGAATATGTTGGATTTGTTAAGAAAATCTCTAACCCTTGTAAAAGAAGTTTTGATACATTTATTATTTCAAATGACAACAATGGTACGTTTTTGGCCGAAGAATATTGTGGAGCGTAATTCACAAGTTTTTAAGAAAAGGTAAAAGCTGTCGTGCAGAAGCACCAATTATCTAGTTCAGTAAAAGGGTCGTTATAAAATTGCACTAAAATGTAGCTTTTCCACTACGTATTTGTGCAAGTAGATGTTATAAAATCTTTAGCCAGCAGAAAGTGGAAACTGCAGTTAAAATGTATAAAAATTTGATCTTATTTGACAATTTTAATCTGCCCGTGTAGCGAGCTAGAAATTCATGGCATTCTGCTGCTTCGCCTGGATTTTGATCGGACGCACTTAAATTGAATTATGAGGATTGGAAAATGGTCCTATTTCCGGACTAAACCAAAGTTACAATAATTAGAAATTCACCGCCAAAATAACTCAAACGTGGTTAAATGGTAGCGAACTGAAAGTAATATAATGGTCACAGAAATAGCCCGACCGCAATCTGCTTGAGTCCTTCTGGGAAAGCTGAAAATGAGGGTAGTGGGAGTCCCAAAATCTTTGAATGAATTATGAGGGCATGTGGTTAAAACATGGGGAGAGAAAACTCTCACTATATATGAAAACCTAGTCAAAAGCATGCTACGAAAAATTGAAGCTGTAATAATTGCGAACGGTTGCTATATAAAATATTAATTTATGTACTTTAAGAAATTTTATATGTTTAAACAAACAGACAAAATTGACCACACGCACTTTTTTCATTTATTTGAATATAAAAAGAAAACGGTTTCCTAGATTGTTCTCCTAATGCACTACTCATTTGAACATTGAACATTCAAACACGTTGTCCATTGTTTGAGTCTGTATATTCACACATATGTTTAATTTATCAAAATAACTTTGTAAAAATATTTTATTTTACTTAAAAAAATTTACGAAATATTAATAAAATGTGATACATTGCGTTTTTATAGGATATTTTAGCACTTTGAGTAATAATAAATAAGAATTCGAAAATTAATATCACAATATATACAAAAGAACTTGTAATTGTAGAATTTGTAGTTTACAAGTACAAAAATCCACAATTGTTATGAAAATTTTAATGAGACACAATTCACCAGCACTTGTAAGAATTAGACTTGTAATTGTAACTTGTACAATTGTAGTTTAGTGAAATAGGCCCCTGTTGTTAAGTAGTTAAAGTTAAGGCGGATTCACCCATGAGTTTCTGAAACATTTTTGGCTCGGACCAAATTTTTTAATATGTATTTGACGTTTCTCTCAGAGAGCGAGAGAAATGATTTTGTGCGAAGTGCTCTCAGCTTGATTTAAATTAATTTTAAATTTGGTCCGATCCATGGTACAATCATTGACAAGTTAACACTGGTTTGAAATCTGATACAACACTCTGTATTTATGACCTTTTACGCCAAAAAAATGCAACACCACAGCCAAAGAAAAAACAAAGCAAAACAAACAATACAAAAATAAAACACATGAAAAAGGTTAAAAAACACGAGTATAATTTTATTTATGTTAATATGAAATATCAATTATTTATCAAAAAAAATATTTTTATGCCTTTAAAATTAAAACAGGATTAAAACAAGTAAGAGAACGTCATATTGTTAATAATTTTGTTCTGGTCTGCAACGCAGTCTCTTAGTCTTTTATAAATAATTAAAAGACACGTCTTAATCAAACAATAGTATGTATTTGAATGAAAAATTTTCAGGAAAAAATATTTGACAATATTTGCATGTACATACATCCCTTCCTCAAACCAAAATTTGTATTTTTACAAAAAACAAATAACAATAAAATCCTAACATTTTTACAAATTTGGCATGTTTGCCTTTCATCAAACATTTAGTTAAAACATCAGCCACCATGTTATCGGTCGATACATATTTCAATTGAATTTCATTATTCTCGACAACTTCACGCACAAAATGATACGTAATATCGATAAGTTTCGATCTTGAATGATAAACAGGGGTTTTCGCAAGTTTTTGGGCGCTCAGATTATCACCATATATAACGATTGCATCGGATTCTTTTATAAAATCTATTTCAGTTAAAAGCCTCTTCAAATAAACACCTTCCTTAGCTGCAGTAGATAAAGCCATATACTCAGCTTCAGTACTACTTAAAGCAACGGAATTTTGCTTTTTAAATTCCCAAGAGAAAGCGCACCCAGCAACATAAAATACGAAACCTGTATGGGACTTACGATCGGAAGTATCACCTCCCCAATCAGCATCTACATACCCATGTAGGGGTAAACCAGTCTTTTTATATTCCAATTTCATATCAATGGTATTCGCCAAATAGCGTAAAACATTTTTAGCACCGGCGTGATGCTCGTTGTGGGGATCTACATTATGCTGTGCTAATCGACTAACCGCATGCAGAATATCTGGTCTTGTTGTCAACGCTAGATACATAAGTGTCCCAATCATTGATTGATATAATTTCGGATCAATTCTTGAACAACTTTCATCTGCACAATTTAGGTTTACACCAGGATCTAATGGCGTTGTTGCAGTTTTACAATCTGTCATGCCATATTGCACAAACAACTGTTTTATATATAGTGTGTGATCGATAGATATTGCACCACATTCGCCGTTCCGATTTATTCTCATACCCAGAAATAATTTAAGTTGGCCGCCATCTACACATTTGAATTTGCTTGTAAAATCAGTCTTAATACGTACTAGATCTTCTTTTGATTCACATCCTACGATAACATCATCAACATAAATAAGGATTATACATAATTTACCTTCTTTTTGCATAAAATATAGACATGGTTCATAACCTGATCTTTTAAAACCAATGTTCTTCAAAACAGAATCTATTTTGGAGTTCCAAGGCCTTCCGGATTGTTTTAAACCATATATCGCTCTATTGAGTTTTAATACTGAATTTGGGCAGGATTTATTTAAATACCCCTCAGGCTGCTTCATGTAGACATCATCATTAAGATCACTATTAAGATATGCTGTGCAAACATCTAGTTGATGAAGATACATTTTCTTTTCTACAGCAATCGCCAATTTCATTCTAATGCTTGCAAAACGGCATACGGGTGAAAATGTTTCACTGTAATTCACACCATATTCTTGACTACAACCTTTGGCCACAAGACGCGCTTTATATCTGTTTATTTCACCATCACCACCTCGTTTTACTGCAAAAACCCATTTACAGCCTACCGCTTTTTGACCAATTGGCAATTCTGTCAAACTCCAAGTATTGTTAGTTGTTAAAGAATTATTCTCTTCATTCATCGCATCTAGCCATTGTTTTGATTCACAGCTGTTCACTGCTTCTGATGCAGTTTGTGGTACTACAATACCACTATTTTCTATCATGACATTCAAACCATTATATATTTTTCTTGGTATACCTCTCTTATCATTTCGTTCAATTTTGGATCTACCTCGTCTAATAATAACATTATCTTCACCACTGGAGAAATACTCTAAGTCTTCCATATCATCTGCACTCTCATATTCTTCACTTTGGCAATCATTACTTTTTTCTTTTGTAGAAAAATCATCTCTTACATGCCCGTCAGCCAAAATGTCATTTACATCAAGTATATTCTGTTTAATTAAATTAACCGACAAGTCGTTACCAATTGCTTTTTGATCAGCTTCATTAAATAGAACATCCCTTCTTTCGATTATTTTACGCGATGTGGTGTCATAGAGTCTGTATTCTTTTGATGTTAAGGAGTAGCCAACCATACGATACTCTCTACCCTTCGCCTTAAACTTGCTATGATGCATCTTATCAAGAGCTACACCCTGGCAACCAAAAATTCGAAAATGTTCTACCGAAGGAACCTTACCACTCCACGCTTCATACGGCGTTACACTTAGTAATGCTCGTGTTGGAGATCGATTTCGAATATATACCGCTGTGGCTATTGCCTCTACCCATAGAAATTCACTCATATTTGAATGTATAAGCATGCTTCTAGCCATTTCGACTAATGTCCGGTTTAGACGTTCAGCCACACCATTTTGGGCTGGACTATATGGTGCAGTGAGTTGACGTTCGATACCATTTTCCTCCAGGAATTTATTAAATTTTTTGTTAACAAACTCACCACCATTGTCACTTTTAATTTTTTTATTTTCCGACCTGTTTGTCGTACTACCATATTTTTAAATATAGTAAATTTATCAAACGCATGTTCTTTGGATGTCAAAAAATAAACAAATACTCTTCTAGATTTATCATCTATAAACGTAATAAAGTATTTTGAACCAGAAATAGATTGTTTTTCAAAAGGACCACAAAGATCTGTGTGTATCAAGTCAAGTAGATTTTCTGCTCTACTCTCCGATACCTGTGGATACGGTTTTGTACATATGTACCTTGGCTTTAATACAAGTAACACACTTTTCTTGATCGGTAAAATCCTCTTTATCAATTCCATTAACCATCTTCTTAGCATCGCGCAAATTTTTATAATTTAGGTGCCCGAAACTATTATGCCACAACACTGCAGAATAACATTTGTTTTCCATTATAGGCTCAATGACATACAATTTATGTTTTTTCTGAAATGTCAGTATAACATCGTCTTTACATAGAATATTTGCCGAGTTCGTACAGAACTTAACAGAAAAACCTTTTCGGGTTATTTTGTCAACAGACAAAAAACGAATTCTGTATCGTTTATTTTCAATTTAATTTCTCCCACACCATTAGCTAAAATGAAATTTTCGCCAGCCAAACGTATACACTCTTCATATGGTTTAAACTTAGTAAACATTCCTCTATTACAGCACATGTGCGCAGTCGCACCACTGTCCAAGACAAAAATATGTTCATCGACCATATCAACCGTTGCCGTTGCAAGCATTGTAAATGCATAACTTTTTTCAATCTTCTTTTCATCATTCTTTTTTGCCGTACACTTTGCTGCTATATGACCATAAAGACCACATTTGAAACAATTGCCGTTGAATTTGGTTTTATACTTCTGCTGCTTGTTACCATTCTTTTTGTTGCTGTGTTTACCGTGATGTGCAAAAAATGCTAACTGTCCGTTGTCTCCATCAGATGTTTTGGATTCTTCATGTCTGCGTTCGCCTTCTTCTAGAAGTTTCACCCTTAAAACCTTAAGAGAAGGAAGGTCATCTCTAGTCTCCATCGCAATTACAAAATTCTCATATGATTTTGGCAGACTAGACAACAAAATTATAGCCAGAAGTTCATCTTGAATCTCTATGCCGACTTCCGCTAGTTTATCAACAATGCTCGTAAACGAATTTAAATACTCCACCATACTCACACTATCACTCAAGTTCAATGACAATAACTTTTTGTATAGCGTTACCTTTCGAGCTGGTGCACTAGGCTTGTGAATTTCTTCCAGACGTTTCCATGCCTCAAAAGCTGTACCAAGATTTTTTACGTAATTTAATTGGGATGGCTTAACACTTAAAACTATTGTAGCCAATGCCTTATCGTTAACGGCATCCCATCTTGCATCATCATTTGTCTTCGTATAGGTACCTTTTACTACATTCCACAATTCAGAATGAATTAAAACGTGCTTCATCTGGACACTCCAGAAGTCGTAGTTAGATTCAACTAACTTTTCTATTTGGTATAACGAGCTCATGTTGTCCTTCACAGAACAAAAAACTTTATATATTTATGTAAATATATTTCACATGGTACCTGGGCCCATAACCTATTTTTAATAATTTTGTTCTGGTCTGCAACGCAGTCTCTTAGTCTTTTATAAATAATTAAAAGACACGTCTTAATCAAGCAATAGTATGTATTTGAATGAAAAATTTTCAGGAAAAAATATTTGACAATATTTGCATGTACATGCATATATTAGAAAAACATAGATTGCTGTTGTGTAATAATTTCAACACATCAAAATAAATTATATGAAATATTACTATTAGTGGATTTTAATGGAAGACACACAGAAAATATAGGTATATGTTTTGTTTTTTATTATTTTATTAAACTATAAAAACTTATCACTTCTTAAATCAATTTTACACTAAATATATAAAATATATAAATATTTATAACTTATTTCTATTTTTGATTTATATTTTAAATTGTAAAAACTTAAAAAACCACTTATCGCAATCACTTTATTCACAGTCACCTTTAACAAGAAAATATTTAACGTTCGCTTTAAATCAACATTCAAATAAGAAGAATGACAGAAATAAAGCAAACGAAAAACTTTGACACATAGAAACAAAACATATTAATTTGTTTTGGTAAACCGAGTTGACCTTGTCAATGATCAAGGCCCATTAATACAGGTCATTGCATCTCTCAGGCTGATTTTATGTAAACCTACCTATAAACGTCAAAGTTTGTTTACATTTTTATCTTTTTTGTTTTTATTTGAATGTTTACGTTTTCAATCAGTGTTGCCATATTGGCTATATCTAACCAAAGTTGGCTACTTTTTCTTACATACATATACATATATTTTCTTTTTGTGTTTTTTCTTTCTTTAAGAAGAAAATGGTATTTTTATTTTAAATGAATAATAATAGTTTTAACTAAACATTGTAATATTTTAGGTTCAAGCAGGATAATATTGTTATGAATTTTCCTTTATAGTTCGTTTTGTATACTAGGGCTCTTTACTGCAAACTAAAAATACAGATACTTTTGGATTTTAAAGCTTTTATTTACACTCTATAATCTTGTATATATAACTAAAAAGAGTAATGTGAAGCCTTATTTATAATACCTACAGTTTTTCTAGTAATTTTTATTGTCTCTATTGCTTAGTATTTAACTAATTCCACAGCAATAATAAATCTTTTATATTTTAAAAATTTATATAATTTTAAACGTACTTGATTTTTCGTCATATATTTTCTTATTGTAATAATTTTTTTTATATAGCCCAAATGCTAGAAATAGTGAAAATACTAACTTAAGGGAATGCAATTATGATTTTGTTTTACAAAATTATTTCTTCGTAACAATATGTTTTATATGGGAGACTTTATTTTACAGTTTATATCATAGAACGTATATTGAAATTGAATTTTATATGTATAAAATTAGCCGACATTTAAATGTTTAGTTTTAATTTATTGAATTTTCTTATTCAAATTTGGTTACTAAATTTTACGGACTGTGACAACACTGATTTTAGTTTCTTTTCCACCATTTTCTACAAAAACTTTTTATAATTTTGACAGTTATGGGTAGATCACGCGACACAAAATACGTGTGTTTTTTTCTATAGTTGTATTGTTGTAGAGATGCAATGATCTGTATTAATGGGCCTTGTCAATGATTGTACCATGGTCCGAACCACACTGAAAAAGGTTGCCATATCATACTAAATTTATACAAGAGTCATGCCATATTGCTTGGCATTTGTATTAAAAAATTAGTATTCTAAAGTCAATAATGTAAAGAAAAAGCAAATGAGAAGTAAACTTATTAGAAAATAAGAAATATTGGTGGCAAAAATAAAAAAATTTAAATTAAAAAATAGAGAAGGAGGTAGTAGTATTAACTCTTTCAGCCACGGTCTTACATATATAATTTTATTAACAAAACAACTGCATTTTTGGTTTGATTAATGTTCATTTATTATACAAAAAAAGAAAAAAAATAAGTTTGCGCTTCAGACTTTTGTGGAATAGGGTGGTTAGTTTAGTAACCACCGTGACAGTTGGCATAAAAATTATTCAAGTAAAGTGTAGTATCGGCAACCATACTTTATAACAAAAAAATGATTCTGATGAAAATCAGAGAAACATGTCTTATTTGTGCGTATGCAAAGAGGAACTTTACAGGTTCTGCATTGCCATATGGTTCGCACCGAATTCTTTTTTGTGCTGTATTTTCACATCTTTGTGATGTAGAACTCTCTGGCTGATGCACACTGCTTTCCAGACGCAATTCTCTTCCTACTGATGGATTGTTTTTCATTATTTGTACCGGTAGTGGAGAAGAGGGTTACGAAATCGAGCGCTTAGTGTCTGATTTAGGTTTTTTCGCCTGAACTGGTGTTAGGATCCCAAGGTAAACACTTCTTCGAAACTCTTTGGCAATGAGCTGATGAAGTTCTGGGTGGTGTTTATTCTGGAGTTCTTATATATAATGTAAGAGTTTATGAGGGCGATATGCAGAAAATGAAAAAAAAAGGTTCGATGCCACCATTTGCGGGCTTTTCGGTCAATTGAATAGATTTGATGTGCTGGAGGCCCGAAGTTCGAGTTGACAGTGCCACAGGCTCATAGCGTGTAACTGACTGGCAAATGTAGCACACAAATTTGATAAAGGTCATCCGAGTCAAAATAATCATCAAGTTCTGGCTGTAATCGTAAAGGTATATCACCGAGTATAATCAAATCGGTTTATTGGTCATGATATTTTTCTTCGTCTGAATCGAAACTACACACACTTTCACTATCAGAGGGTATATCTTCACACAAAACATCTACGATGGCTTTTTCATTGAATATTCGCGGCAATCTAATTGTATACATAAAACAAAATTATGTGGAAAAACAGATAATTTAGAATGTACTATAGTCACAGTGGTTAGTAATCTAACCACCATATTACTTACGTTATTTTTCGTATATTATGCTCTTGTTAAATATACAGTAAGGGATAAAATTGTTCACAAAAATACTAAAATTTATAATATATCCAAAAAAGTATGTTTTATTCAAATATATTTTAATTTTTTTTACCTATATAGAATAATGTACATCGAAAAAACTTAAAAAGAACAAAATTTTAAAAGAATGTGTGTTAAGAGTAAAAAAAATAAATATTAATTTAAAAATTCACATGTGAACAATTATGACCGTTGTTGAATATTGCATTGATTTTAGGTCCTAATATTTGGTATGTCTACCGTTTGCTTTTTTAACTGCCTTAATTCTTTTTGGCATACTTTTCACTAAATTCGTCAAGACATTAGGGTCAATACTTTCCCAAGCTTCAACAGCACGCTCCCAGAGTTCGTCTACGGTCTTTGGAGGGTCTTTTAGAGCAAAAATTTGTCTCTTTAATATGGACCACAGGTGTTCTATCGGGTTTAGATCCGGCGACTGAGGAGGCCAATCCAAAAGCTTGATCCCATTTTCTTCAAACCAATGTTTTGTTATCTTCGCGGTATGCTTAGGATCGTTGTCCTGCATAAAGATGCTATTCTGTCCCGGATCTAAACCAAATATGTCGAGACTTGGAATGTATGAGTCTTCTAAAATGTCTATATAATCTTTAGCACACATTTTGCCTCTAATTCGGCGAAGTACTCCAAGTTGATTCCCCCGAAAACAGCCCCAAGCCATTAATGAGCCAACTCCAAATTTAATTTAAGACGCCTAGAGTTCGCGAAAAAATATGAAATATTCACTTTTGAAGACTGGATGAGTGTAAGATGTTCCGATGAAACAAAAATTAATAGAATCGGGTCAGACGGACGACAATGGACATGGGTGGATAAAAGTGTTGGTGTCAAAGAAAGAAATATTTGCCAAACGCTTAAATTTGGAGGTGGCTCATTAATGGCTTGGGGCTGTTTTCGCGGGAATCAACTTGAAGTACTTCGCCGAATTAGAGGCAAAATGTGTGCTAAAGATTATATAGACATTTTAGAAGACTCATACATTCCAAGTCTCGACATATTTGGTTTAGATCCGGGACAGAATAGCATCTTTATGCAGGACAACGATCCTAAGCATACCGCGAAGATAACAAAACGTTGGTTTGAAGAAAATGGGATCAAGCTTTTGGATTGGCCTCCTCAGTCGCCGGATCTAAACCCGATAGAACACCTGTCGTCCATATTAAAGAGACAAATTTTTGCTCTAAAAGACCCTCCAAAGACCGTAGACGAACTCTGGGAGCGTGCTGTTGAAGCTTGGGAAAGTATTGACCCTAATGTCTTGACGAATTTAGTGAAAAGTATGCCAAAAAGAATTAAGGCAGTTAAAAAAGCAAACGGTAGACATACCAAATATTAGGACCTAAAATCAATGCAATATTCAACAACGGTCATAATTGTTCACATGTGAATTTTTAAATTAATATTTATTTTTTTACTCTTAACACACATTCTTTTAAAATTTTGTTCTTTTTAAGTTTTTTCGATGTACATTATTCTATATAGGTAAAAAAAATTAAAATATATTTGAATAAAACATACTTTTTTGGATATATTATAAATTTTATTATTTTTGTGAACAATTTTGTCCCTTACTGTATATATATATATATTAACATAAAACAGAAGAACGAGTACTAAATAATTAAATACCCCTGATTTCGTTTAATAACAAACACTCTATGCTTCTTTATTTCAATAACAACCGACCAGTTAAAAAAACAATGGGCTGCTCTGAGTTTAAATAAAGATATAAATATTACTAGTAGACCCTAGTGACAAACTTTCGCAACGAATGATCAACGATGTTTTTAAAAATGGTATTAATTATTAATTTGCCAATGGATGGAATGAAAGCAAGTTTAAACAAGCAACAATAGGTGGTTAGATAACTAACCACGAAACCTGAAAGAGTTAAATAAATTTACTGTATAATTGTTAGAAATGATTTTTATCCATTTAAATTATAACAAAACAAAATCTTTTTATTCTTGCTAAATAATTCGTCACAAATACTATTTATTTATATATAATTTATGTATAAATTTCGCGTTAACAACAGTAACAAGTGTTTAAAATTGAGCTCTTGAAAAAATTTAAGAAATTAATAAAATTTGATAAAAAAAAAAAAAAAGAAAACAAGAAAATAGATAGGACTATTCAAAGACAAAAAAAGAAAAAAAAAAACCTAAGAAATCTAAGAACTTTTTATAAAAAATAAAATAAGGAAAATAAAGATTACAAAGATGGCCGAATGCCATCACTGTAAAATTGCGATACGGGGAGAGTCAGGCATAATGTGTGCGGGTGTGTGCAAAAAGATATTCCACTGTGCTAAGAAATGCTCAGGAGTAGATCAATACTCTATTGGCATATTGGATTCTGGCGGCTACATACGTTTTATATGTGATGACTGCCTCCAGTATATACACAATGTGGATTTGGCGCTAGCAGAAATCCAAAGTAGTGTAAATAAAAACAAAGAAAACTTAGTTACATATAAAGGCGAATTTGAAACAGCTCTAAAACAAAACGAAAGTGAAATAAAACAATTATTACAGGCAATTGAGAGAAGATATGAAGAGAGGTTTAAAAAGATAGATGAAGCACAAAAATACTGTGATAAAAACATAAAAGAAGTTAAAAAACTGTACGGTACAATAAATGAACATGAAAACAAAAACAAAGAACTATGTAACACAATTGAGGTAAAAAACAAAATGATGTGTGAAGAAATAAAAAAGGCAATAACAGAGACAAATGAAAAAACAACAAATAAGCTATCATTTGCGGATGCATTAAAAAATAAAAAAACGGTGATGCCAGATAAGAATAAACAAAACCCGCTGATAATTAAGCCAAAAGAAAAACAAGGTATCGAAAAGACAAAAGAGGATCTTAATAGAAGGGTAAATCCAACCAATTTGAAAATTGTAAATGTTGAAGAAAGAAAAAATGGAGCTGTTGTTATTCAAAGTGAAAGCAAGGAAGAGAGGGAGAAAATAATGGAAGCAGTACAAAGCGAAATGAGCGGAAAATACGAGATTAAAGTACCAAATCAACCGGAAATGAAAATAACAATAGCAGGAATGACATTTAAATTCACTGAAAATGAAATAATTGAAAAACTAAAAAAGCAAAACGATATTTTAAAAAATAGTGAACTAAAAGTGGTAAAAGTGTTTGAGTATAAAAGAAATGGTCGCACTTTTTACAACGCAAAGATTAAAATTGATAACGGATCATACGTACAAATAATGACAGCACAAAAAGTTAACATCGGTTGGGAAAAATGTAGAATTTATGATGGCACTGACATAATACAATGCTTTAAATGTAGAGGGTATAACCATAAATCGGCGGACTGTAAAAATCAGGAAATATGCTATAAATGCCATGGAGAACATAGGTCAAACGAGTGCAACAGAGAAATAATAAATAAATGCATTAATTGTGTTAAAATTAATAAAAGATTAAATTTGGGATTAGATGAAAATCATGTAACAGCAAGTAGAAAATGTCCGGTATACAAGAACAAATTGAATGCTAAAAAAAGAAGAATAGGTTTAACAGCATAACAATCATTTCTAATATACGGCATTTATACCAATATACAGGGATTACTTAACAACTTTAACCAGCTAGAGATAATAGCAGAACTGGAAAACCCTGAATTTATTATTTTGTCAGAAACACACTTAACAGAAGATATAGAAGAACAAGAAATTCAAATAAAAAACTAAAATTGCAGATCATGAATCCATTGACATAATAATTAATAATCGCGATAAGGACACAGAAATATGTAAAGGAAATAAAGAAATTGAAGTATTTAAATATAACAGAACCCAATATAATAGAGAAGTTGAAGGCATAGGACATATAAATGAAAATGAAGACCTCAATAGCAATGTTTACCTATTTGACGAATATTTAGAGAATGCAGTTAAAAATATGACTATTAAAAAAACTATCAATGACAACAAATCAAACGAATGGTTTAACAATGAATTAAGGCGTATAAAAAGGGAAAAAATTGATAAATACCAAATAGCAAAAATCGAAAATAGTTACGAAGCATGGATTAACTACAAGGTTGTTAGAAATTTATATAAGGTTAAAATTGAAAACGAAAGAAGAAATTTTATAAATAACAAAATTAATAATGCTAAGGATCAAAAGGATATGTGGAGGGAGATAAAAAATCTACTACTTAAGAAGACGCAAAATACAATTCAATCTGTGATATTTAACCAAATAGAATATAAGGAAAATTTACAAATAGCTGAAAAATTTAACAACTTTTTTGTTGATAGTATAAGATCTATAAGAGATACGATACCCTACGTGCCATACTCAAACCAAATTCCGATGATAAACTCCAAATTTAAATTCAGTGCAATAACTCTAGATAAATTAAGGATTATATGTAAAAATTTAAAGAATAAGCCGGACTATAATAAAATATCGAGCAAAATTATACTAGATAGTTGGAATGTGATTGGAAAAAAGATGCTGGATATAATAAATAAATCACTGAGATCAGGAATATTTCCAGACAATTGGAAAGAATCAATGGTAACACCAATTGAAAAGATTGCAAAAACAAAATTATGTGAAGAGTTTCGCCCAATTAACACCTTAAAGACATGTGAAAAAATAATGGAAAAAGTGGTAAAAGAACAATTGGAAGAATATTTGGAGTCGAACGCTTTATTGTCTAAATATCAGTCTGGATTTCGAAAAAATTTCTCTTGTGAAACAGCAGTAAATTTTATTATAGACAGATGGAAAAAATCAGAAAAAAATAAAAAGATTGTGGCAATTTTCATAGACTTTAAACGGGCGTTTGAAACAATTGATAGAAGCATACTACTGCAAAAACTAGAAAAGTACGGCATTCAAGGAACTGAATTAAAATGGTTTGAGTCATATTTAACGAATAGGAGACAAATCACAAAGGTAAATAATATTAAATCGGATACAGTTAATAACGAATATGGAGTACCGCAGGGGTCAATTTTGGGGGCATTGCTTTTTATTATATATATAAATGATATGCCGAATGTAATAAATCATTGTGAGATAACTTTATATGCGGATGATACACTTATTTATATTGAAGGTGACACAGATAAACAATGCTATGAGAGACTCGAAGAGGATATGGGAAGCTTAAACAAATGGCTGAGAATGAATAAACTTAAATTAAATGAGAATAAAACGAAAATAATGGAAATTAAAACGAAGACAAACATTATCTTTAAAATTAATAATGAAGAAATAGAAAAAGTAAATCAAATTAAATACTTGGGCTTTATAATAGACAACAAGTTAAATTTAAAAAGTCATATCGACTATATTTGCAAAAAAATAGGAAAAAAAATTAATTTCTTCAAAAGATTAAGAAAACAAATAAATACATTAACAGCAATCAGGATCTACAACACAATGATTAAGCCTCACTTTGAATTCGGGTCAACAATTCTTTTTTCATGTTGCACGAATCAACAAATTCATAGATTGCAGAAATT
Organism: Metopia argyrocephala; assembly: GCA_963576795.1. Taxonomy (NCBI): domain Eukaryota; kingdom Metazoa; phylum Arthropoda; class Insecta; order Diptera; family Sarcophagidae; genus Metopia; species Metopia argyrocephala. The sequence continues at coordinate 78,742,473 of OY756209.1, read as the reverse complement.
ACAAAATAAATCAATGCGCATTATATTAAAATACAACAGATACACACCAATAAACTTTATGCTTGACTCTCTAAAATGGCTAGATATAAAACAAAGACTGAAGTTAAACACGGTAAACTTTATTCAGAAAATCAAAATCGAAATGGTACCACAATATATAAGGGATCGGATAATATATGTCGAAGAAACGCAACCATACCACTTAAGGAATAATGATGACTTTCGAATTCAACGAACTACAACAACCGCAATGCAACGCTCGCTTTTTTACAAGGGTCTGCAGCTGTTCAATAGATTGCCCAATGGCGTTAAAAATGAACGCAATCCAAATGTATTTCGAAGAAATGCTGTATTTTTTGTTAAAAACAATGTAATTTAGAACTAAAATGTGATATTTAAATTTTTATTTTTATTTTTAATTTAGAACTAAAATGTGATATTTAAATTTTTATTTTTTATTTTAATTTAAATTATATAAATGTAAACTTAAAGTATTATTGATACTAATAAAGAATGAATGAATGAATGAATGAAAAATTTACTTTAGTTATAAATTCAAATATTAGTAGCTTTTTATTTGCTTAATTTGACATAAATATAATTAATTTTCTATTTCGTTATGCACATATGCATTTATGTAATTTTTAATTGAATATGGCAGCACTAATATTACGAACAAAATTTCTGAAATGGGTGAATCGTGGTACAGAACACTCAGTAAATAAAAAATTCGTTTGCACAAAAAATGTTTCAGAAACTTATGGGTGAATCCGCCTTAAAGGTTATTAACAGTGTTGCCATGTGTCTTATAAACTTTTAATTAAATATACAGTTACGAGCAGATAAATAGGTTCACATCACATTTTTTTTGATAAATTCGCCTTCAAATAACTTAAACAGCGGTAATATACAATAAAGCGATATTTATTACATTAAACATAAATAATCACATAAAATGTATTTAATTATAATTAAAAAAAAATTGAGAAAAATTGATATATTTAATATATTAATTGATGCCTGTCGAGCAAATAAATAGGTTCATTGAAAAGAGAACGACATTTTTATACAAAAAAAGTGCAATTGCAAGAAAATTTCTAATATTTGATTCGACAAGTGACTGACAAGTCTCTAATGGAATTGAGTACCAAGCTTCCTTCACTTTTGTCCACAAATCTTCTTTATTTTTAGCCTTGAGTGGCGCAATTTTGGCCTTAACGATTCTCCAAAGATTCTCAATGGGATTTAAATCCGGCGATTGTGAAGGCCACTCCATTAACTTTATATTTTTCTTTTGGAACCATTCTTTTACGATCTTAGAAGTATGCTTGGGGTCATTGTCTTGCTGGAATTCATACTTTCAAGGCATTTCGTACTCGGCATACGGAAGCATTACTTCTTTAAGAATATGCAGATAAAGATGTTTGTCCATATTTTCCTTGATCCGGAATATTGGCCCAACACCGTACCAGGAAAAACAACCCCATATCATTATGTTGCCGCCGCCATGCTTTATTGTCTTCGTGGTGTACTTTGGATCATATGCTTTATTTTTTGGACGCCTTACCCATGTTCTTCCATCAGGTCCGACTAAGTTTATCTTGGATTCATCAGACCATAGTATGTTTCTCCATTTTTTTATACCTTCCGGGCCGGCCCATTCAGCATGTACTTTTGCAAACTCAATGCGCTTTTTTCTTTGTCTGTTATTAAGCATTGGAACCTTCTGGGCCGATCTTCCGAATAAATTTTTTTCTCTTAAACGACGTCTAATGGTCCACTCTGATACGGGAAGCTTTAACTCATTTTTCAGCTGAACTGCGGACATAAAAGGATTACGAGTTGACAACATCTTAATGCGATCATCGTCTCTTTTCGAGGTTTTTCGCTGTTGACCTCTTTTAAGTTTTTGTTTTGGAGGCTGCAATGCATTTCTTATCATATTCTGCGATCTCCCAAAAATTTCAGCAATTTTCCGTTGGCTATAACTTCGGCTGTGTAGATTCTTTATAATCTTTTTTTCCTCTTCACTACAATGTTTAGAACGTCTCATTTTTTAAATTTTTAGAGGTATTTGCTTTAATAAGCTCTATTAAAAGGCTGAATCTAAAGTTTTCTACAATAATTTTTATAATTTTGGCGTTTAACATTTTAAACTAACAAATTTTTCAAAGTGAACCTATTTATTTGCTCTTTGATTTTATACGGTAATTTTTTATTTTTTTTTTTTTAATTTTGGGCAATTTTTTACATAATAACTTAATTATTGTGATGCAGTATTAAAAGTGGGTATTTGCTTTAGTAATTAGCGACTTTTCCTTTTTTATTGCTGTAATGTAAACTATAGTCAAACAAAATTGATTTATCATTTTGATGTGAACCTATTTATCTGCTCGTAACTGTATTTTTTTAGAAATGGTAAAAATATTTCAAACTTATAAAATGGTAACTCTTTTAATGAAGTAATATGGTGATTTATTTTTAATTAAATAATAATAAAGAAAGTACCCTAGAAAATATAAATAGTCTGCGTTGACAGTGGTACAGTGTTAGATAATTCATTAAAACAAATTCATATTATATTTAAAATTACTTAACCCGGCTAACGTTTTTTAGCCATATAAATTTGCTCTAGGAAACATTTTTTTACTTCAAATATATTTGATAGTCTTCACTGAACTGCAAAAGTCAACATTGATATGAGCAATCAATGTCTGCTTTACTAATAATTTTAATAAAAGATTATCGGCCATTTTCAGTACTTTAGTTTGATAGTTGGGGATAAGGAGAAATACAGGGGATATTTTTTTATTTAAACAAAAATTTATAGTACAAAAACAAAAATGATTCAAGAGTTTTAAGAAATAAATTACAATTCATTTACAATGTTAAAATCACAGTTTTTATAATATATACTCTTATAATATAATTATAACATATACATACATGTACAATGTATTAAAGTAAAAGCAGATGCATTTTATTAAAATTCTACTTTTTAGAAAGTTCTCTTCTGTAATTTTCCACAAGGTCATTACTAGGACTCCAATTTTCGATTTCTTTATCAAGTAAATTTAGTGCGGATGACATGGAGTTACAAGTTTCTACCTTCAATTTATTTAAAAAAACCCGTTCAGCCCATGCACTACCGTGAGGCACAGTAAATACATACACAGCCAGTTGGTATAAGTTCATGGTTCATTTAATAAATTTTTATACTACCTATTATGTACCAAAAACTTTCACAATCTTTTACTTTAAAAACGTGTTCTTATGATTTGCCATTCGTTTTACCTTCTAGTAATTTATATTCACTAATAACCAGAGTTCAAATTTTTCCATTTATGAATACTCAAAAACTAACATTTATGAATATTATCAAGAATGCGATTTTTAAAAATTTTTATTTTTCTTCACGCACATGAACGAGCAGCAAAATTTATTTTCTTAAAATCACACGCGAACGTGTGCATTCATTTTTTTTTTTCTAAGCGTCCATATATGAAGAGTAAAGAAATTTTTTTATTTTCTTCATGCACAAAAATGAGCAGCACAAATTTTTTTTCACACGCGAACGTTCATATTTTTCTAAGCAAAATTGTTTCATGACGCCTGCCTGTCGCGAACACACAATACAACAATTACTTAGTTCATACATATTGTAATTAATTTGATTATTGAACATCTAAACAAAAATACTTTTTTTAGCAATTTACATTGCAATTAAAATATTTTATTTAGAAAAAACCGTGTAACAATTTTCTGAAATTTCAGCCTCATAACTTCCTTACTTTTTGGTCTAGAGCAAGTCAAAGTTGAGGTATGCCAACGCGCTTGAAATATGTTAGTTCAATATGTAATATTCAAAAGCTTATTAATAAAAAAATACATAATAAATATAACTTATATGTAATATTCAAAAGCTTATTAATAAAAAAATACATGGTGACCACGACGAACAGTGAGACAGCCCCATTGTAACCGCGGCAAAAATTGGTTTTTGGCGTGTCGTCCAATTTGGATGAAATTTTTACAGTATATTAAAAGATATATGAGTAACAATTTCTTGAAATTTCAGCCTCATAACTTCATTACTTTTTGGTCTAGAGCAAGTCAAAGTTGAGGTATGCCAACGCGCTTGAAATATGTTAGTTCAATATGAAATATTCAAAAGCTTATTAATAAAAAAATGCATAATAAATATAACTTATATGTAATATTCAAAAGCTTATTAATAAAAAAAATACATAATAAATATAACTTTAAACTATTTTTTATTTATGCCACTATTATGATTCACAATTCAATTAAGTTGAGTTGTTATTGTAACAACACAACTCAACTTTTTTTTGTATTATGATTCACAATTAATTTCTGTAGTCTTCGTAAGTTATAGTCAACCGAATACAACACTGTTTTTGACTTTTGCGTTGCATTTGATATGTGTTTGCAAATAAAAAATGTATATACAAAAAAAAAAAATTATAAACAGAGTACCAAATCGTTCACTCACTTTTCACTTATTAGTGGACGTATGCATTCAGTTTTTATTTTTTTTTCTCCTCACACATGTTTGAAAAAACAGAAAATATTTTGCTGTGCTCTTTTTCATGTGTGAATATTGCTTTTTTTTTTTTTTTTTTGACGCATATTCATGTATGAAAAATTAAAATTTTGATGAATACTCTTTTATGAGCGTGAATATTTTTTTCACACACTTACCCGCTCATGTACATAGGCGGTTCAGAAACTTCTTAGTCTAGCACAAAAAGCGCGGTATAAACAGAAAAAAGTTAAGTGTTTTGGAAGCTTCCATCTCTGTTATTAACACATGCTAAATTTTGTTTCGATTTGACAACTCCTTCATATAGAAACAGGGTTGCTGAATGCAATTACAGTTGTAAACCACTATTTTGAAGACCTTGAGGAAAACTATTTTAATCAAGGGATAGAATTGCTAGAAAAGCGTTGGACTAAGTGTATTGAAGTTTCAGGAGATTATATTGAAAAATAAAAATATTTTTGAAAAACTAACTATTCTCTTTCATTGATAGGCTAAGAAGTTTCCGAACCGCCCTCGTATACTCGCTTTGCTTTTCAAGTGACAAATTCAAATTTACAATTGTACGTATATACAGTTACGAGCAGATAAATAGGTTCACATCAAAATGATAAATCAATTTTGTTTGACTATAGTTTACATTACAGCAATAAAACTAAAGTTGTTGAAAAAAATTGGTAATGATGGCTATTTTTTCCGAAGAACATCAATGGGAACAAAAATTTTCTCAGACAACATGGATAAATACTTAGAACTACTCCAGGAGTTAAAAAACACTGACTTTCCATATCATACTCACAAAGTCTTTGATAATTCGTGTTATAAAATGGTACTTAAAGGACAGTTTATAGTGACGCACATCTTACATAAAAAATCCCAAATAGAAGAGTATTGTTGTTGTCTATACATACATACGTACAATTGTAAATTTGAATTTGCCACTTGAAAAGCAAAGCGAGTATACGTGAGCGAGTAAGTGTGTGAAAAAATATTCATGCTCATAAAAGAGTATTTGTCAAAATTGTAATTTTTCATAAATGAATATGCTCATAAAAGAGTATTCGTCAAAATTGTAATTTTTCATAAATGAATATGCGTCAAAAAAGAAAAAAAGTAATCACCCTTATTCTATTTGGCGTCGTCGATAGAAGGCAATGCCGTTTTTAGTCTTTTTTTGCAGATCGGTATTCTAGTTGGCAATATTGCCGTTTATCGATCACTGTTAACATATTTTTGGTATTCTGTAAGCAAAATTGACGTCGTTATTGTCTTTAATTGCCAATGATTTTGTCGTCGTCATTTTTGGTGTTGCCTTGTGTTGTTCTTTGTTAAATTTGGTTTATTAAATAAATAAATAAATAAAATATAAGAAAAAGTGTAGTTGAAAAATATTTTTAAATTAAAAAATTTCAGTTAATGTGTAGTTCTGTTCATTTGGGGCTATAATCTCGCTGTGTGTTCCGTCCACACGACCAATTACACCTGGAAATCCTGTTTTTTTTTCGAAAAACTAAAATTTAACTTCTTGCTTTCAGCTTTTGTCATGCTAAATTTTATCCACTGTGGACGAGCTATCTCTATGGCGTCCAGTGTTTCGGCCAAAACCTTCGCCACCATTGGCTGTGAAAGTTCCAGGTTATAATCGTTTCAAACCCCTGGCCTAGAATCGTAATGTAGCTGCCAATTTTATGGTGTTTGGAAAGTACTTTGATCGAGTTCCTTTTTTAAATTGGGATCCATGGCACATATTTAAATAATGCCTTATTTACCATGAAATAACTTTCAAATCTTAAAAAATGTAATGAAATTAATAAAAAAAAAAACTTTGAACATGATGATTTTAAATTTACTTACTTCTAATTGGGCAAGTAAAAAATGCACGACTTCTGCAGTCATTTTTCCACAACTAAATTGGTTTTAATTTCTTCTTCACTGGATTTTATTTTATTTTTTTATATTTTTCACGAAACTATTTTTTTTACCAAACAATGAAAAAGCTGTCTCAAACATTAGAGATGTGTGCTGTATTTTATTAACATTATCGATAAACAGGCAACGTCGTCGTAATACTCTTATGGAATACCAAATTAACATTAAATTGACGTTGCCGTTGTTTAAAATTGTTATTGCCTTAAAATTGCTATTGTTATTGCCGACGCCAAATAGAATAAGGTGAATATTCACATATGAAAAAGAGCAAAGCAAAAAATTTTCTGTTTTTACATACATGAAGAAGAGCAAAGCAAAATATTTTCTGTTTTTTCATACATGAAAAAGAGCAAAGCAAAATATTTTCTGTTTTTTCAAACATGTGTGAGGAGAAAAAAAAAATAAAAACTAAATGCACACGTCAACTCATAAGTGAAAAGTGAGTGAACGAATTGGTACTCTGCTAATAACAGCCTCTGGATTACTTATAATTAAATTGTGATATGAGATCTATTAATATTTTCATTGTAAGTAAAAGAAATTGGTTGAAAAATCCTTAAGGCACAAAGTTTCTTATCACTAATTTCAATGCACAATAATATTTCGTCGCAGAATTTTGAATAAAACTTTAAAAGAGTTTGTTTGATTGCCATGCTATATGTATCATATATTTTATCACAATTTATTGTTGCTTCAGCTTCATGGCCTATATATGTATGTATATATCTTTACTATTTTTTATGTTTAAAGTAAAAGGAAAATATTAGAAATACCAAATTAAAAAAGGGGAAAAAGTCGCATAAACTTAAGAAAAGTGGCAAAATTAAGTGACTTTTCAAAAGTCGCACAAAAAGTCGCTGGCCGCAAAAAAGGTTGCAAATTGCGACTTTAGTCAACCAACGGTAACACTGGTTGGGATCAATTTTTAAAAACACTCATTAACTCTCAATGAAATTCTCGGATTTTCTATGGTAAATCCAAAAGCAATCTAAAAAATTCTGGTGAAAGAAAGCCAGTACGAACGGAAGAAAGACAGCGCCCTAAACTAGCTGCCTTTGGCGTCGGTAACCATTTCTGTCGTTTCATAACGAGCTTTCTCAGAGACCGTTCTATAAGAGTGGTTATAGACGGTGTCTCCTCCAACGAGTTCAGGCTAAATTCGGGAGTACCGCAAGGCTCTGTTCTATCTCCTACCCTATTTTTAATTTTCCTCAATGATCTTCTCCTCTTAATCTCAAATCCCATTTACTCCTTCGCAGATGACAGTAACATTTGTCACTCATATTCATTTGATCGTAGGCCGAGCCTTTTTGAGATCGGGGTGAGAAGGCAGAATATGAATGACACACTCTCAAACGACCTGCAGACGATCTCTGAGTGGGGTCTCGCGAACAGGGTCGAATTTAATGCGCGCAAGACCCAATGTTGTTTTATGACGCATAGGCGTTGTGATGATTTAATCCTGCCATCTGTGACTATGGGTAATGTAAATATTGAGGAGGCTGACGCTCTTGATGTTCTGGGCATGAGAATTAATTGTGATGTCCGTTGGAATGATCACATATTTCGAGTGTCGAAAGAAGCATTTAAGTGCCTCGGTTTTCTAAAATGGTGCAAGAAATACTTCACTCCATCTGACCTTCTCAATATTTACAAGACCTTCATCCGACCTAGGATGGAATACAACTCTCATGTATGGGCCGGTGCTTCAATCAAAATCAGTTTTGGGGCTTCTCGACCGCGTACAGGAAAGGGGCGAAGGTGCTTATCAACGACGGTAGGGTATCCAACTCTATCGATTCGTTAGAGCATCGGCGCAATGTGGGATGCGTTTCATTGTTCTATCGATACTACCATGGGAGGTGCTCTGATGAGATAAGGGATTTGATTCCGGGTGGTCGTGTATTCTTGCGGACTACACGCACCTCTATCAGAGCGCACCCATTTGTGGTTGATTGTTCAGCGAATCGCACAATGCATTATAGAGAGAATTCGTTTTTTGGCCGCACCGCTCGTTTGTGGAACAATCTTCCGGCGAAAGTTTTTCCTGCCAATTACGATATCTATAGGTTTAAATCAAATGTCCACAAACACTACTCCCTCTTTCCCCCTTCCCATAACATATTTTCCTAGACCAGCACAATGTACTTAAGAATAAAAAAAAAAGATACACCAGTGTTACAGTAAAACGATGTAATGGTATAGGGATGTTTTTCTGCGCATGCTAACGATCCATTTTAAAGAATTAATAGCACATTGCCTTTACAGGAACAATTAGCAAAACGTCATGCTTTCATTCGTGGAGAAAGAAATTACCATAAAGTGGCGATACCAATATGACAACGACTCCAAAAGCACATCTAAATGTGTGAAAGAATAGTTTATTGACAGTGTAGTCGCTTGATCTCAATCACACATAAAATATATGGGAAATTGTAAATAGAAGAGTATTGCGTGACAACTGCAAAAATACTGATGATCATTACCGGCAGGTGAAAAATTCTTGGAACGAAATTTCTAGAAAAGTGATATCTTACTTGAGTCCCACAGGTGTGCAGAAGATTACAAAAAAATAATGGCTAGGACACTAAATATTTGATTATTCTTAGAAAATATTTTATTCTTTGAATATGTGCTTTAGTTTTATCACATTTAAAAAATGTCTAAAATATTTTGTTGGGATAAATTTTGTTTTCCATGGATACATTTTTTTTTTGTTTTACTTTAAAGTACCTAATAATCATCAATTTTAAACATTAAATATTATTTATAAAAATATTTTAAAGATACTTATAAAGCAAAGTTTTTCTTGCAAGAATTCCGTGGCTTTTAGTTGTCGTATTCTGTATATATAAGATTCTGCTCTGGTCGCCGTAGTCTAGTGGATAGTGTGTTTCTAGTGCTTTCTAGACAAGGGGTCAGGGTTCAAAGTTTGAAGTTCAAACTGACATCTTGAAAAAAGAAATTTGTAAAAATATTTCTTTCGCCGATTACCTCTTAGCAGTCTTCTGGCAAAAGCTCCGAGAGTATTTAATTACAGGTTTGTAATGGCCAATTATGTATTCCATTTTCATATACTTTTATTGTCATCCAGCCCCAGACGATTTCGACAATATATAGTTATAGTGAATATGGTGGACAATAGTTACCGTGTTCTAGGGTGTTGGCTTACTACGAAAAAGACTCCGGGTTCAAACCCTAGCTCTGACATCTTAAATAATAACAAATATGAAAAAAATATTTCTTTCGCCGACTACCTATTAGCAGTCTTCTGGCAGAATTTTTGAGAGTAAACTGATTGCAATGGAAAAGCTTCACCAAACCTATATACATATTGTCGAAAGCGCCTGGGGTTGGAATGCAATAAAAGTATATGAAAATGGAAGGCAATATGATGGCAAAAATTCTATTTTATGCTATCAAAGAAGCCTAAAGAAGTCATTAGACTATCTTAAATCGTTATATGATTCATTTCCAAAAAGAATATATGTAGTAATTTCGAAGAGGCTCCACAAAGTTACATTAAAGACATGCGAAAAGATAATAGAAAAGGTAGTTAAAGAACAATTAGAACACTATCTGGAATCCAAAAATATATTATCAAAATACCAATCAGGCTTAAGAGAAACATTCTCGTGTGAAACGGCAGTTAACTACTTAATAAATAGATGGAAAAACATTGAAAAAAGTAAAAAATTAGTAGGTATTTTCCTAGACTTTAAAAGAGCGTGTGAGTACGGCATCAAAGGAAAGGAACTGAAATGGTTTCAATTATATCTAACCAACAGGTGGCAAGACACTAAAGTAAATAATACTCAGTCACATACAGTTGTGTTCAAAATAATAGGAGTGCAATTCATTCAAAGCCAAAGTTTAAAATTAAGTAGAAAAAAAAAGAAAATATTAATTTCTTTTGAGATAAAATTTATTTTTAATTCAGCTTCTAATTATTTACCAATTACTTATTTAATTAAAATTATTAAAACATAAAATATTTAATTTAAACAAAGTTTTCTTTCAAAATTCCCTGTTCAAAATAATAGGAGTGTTTATACACAACCTAGTAGTATTAAAGCTAAAGTCACAAAAGTTAAATATTATTTAAAAATAGTTTCGCCGATTTAATATTTTGTTGAATAACCTTTGTTTTTAATGACTTCAGCACATCTTCGAGGCATTGAGTCAATAAGATCCTTTAAAGGAATTTGATGCCTTGCTTCGCGCACTGTGCTCCATAATTCTTCCGCATTTTTGATGGCTGTTTCTCTGCAACATATTTTTTAACGTCTGCCCACAGATGTTCTATGGGATTCAGGTCAGGAGACTGAGCAGACCACGACATAATCTGAACTCCACTTACCCGAAACCACTCATTTGCCAATTTACTGATATGTTTTGGGTCGTTATCTTGTTGGAATATCCATTTAAGAGGCATATTCCACTCTGCATAAGGTATAGCATTACCTCTTTCAAAATTCCAACATAAACGTTTCTATCCATTATGCCTCTAATTTCGTAAATTGGACCTACACCATTATACGAAAAGCTTCCCCATATCATTACTTTTGCACCACCATGCTTAACTGTTTTTTGTGTATATTGGGCTTTATATTCTGTATTGAACGGACGTTTAATATATTGCCTAGACCCAGTGCCACCAAATAAAACAATTTTGCTTTCGTCGGTCCAGAGTATGTTTCTCCATTTATCTTTCGGCCAATTGATGTGTTCTTGTGCAAACTTTAAGAGTGCTACTGCCTGTTTTTTTGTCAGTAGTGGCACTTTCCGTGGAGTTCTTGCAAATAAATAATTTTCCATCAAGCGTCTACGAATAGTACGACCACTTACGGCAAGATTTAGATCCTTTTGAATTTTTTTGGAAGACGCCCAAGGATTAATTTTGCTGTATCGTACAATACGACGGTCTTCAACAGTTGATATTTTGTGTTTGCGCCCACGTGTTTAAGGCTTTTTTTATATTTTAGAGCATTTGCAATCATTTAATCGGAGCATCCTAAGGTTTCCTTAATTTCTTTATAAGTTTTGCCTTTTTTTCGAAGATTTTTAATTGGTTCTCTTTTTTCCTCAGAACAGTGCTTTCCTCTTCCCACTATTACAAAAATTTACGTGAAATATAATATAATCACTGTAAATAAGGTTTTCACATCATTTTTTTAAACTTACTTTTTACTTTTTTTCTTCAATTATATGCTCTTTTAGTTTTATTTTTAAAACGTCACACGCACTCCTATTATTTTGAACAACTCAAACCAAGGGCAAACACAGAAATGAACGAATTTTATTATGAATATAAAAGTTATTATGAGTTTCTCTTCTGTATTCGATTTCTTACATACCGTTGTAACTTCCGTTCGAATATCACTTGTTTTGCAAATTGGTACACTAACAAATTTCAACTGTAGAAATATTAGATTGGTGCACTCCTATTATTTTGAACACAGCTGTATAATATACAATGTTTACAGAGTACCTCAAGGATCAATTTTGGGATCATAATTATTTATTATATACATATATACGTAGTCGCCGTGGTCTAGTGTGTTGGCTTACTAAGACATGAGCCTTGGGTTCGATACCCAGCTCCGGCATCATAAAAAAATTATTTATTTATTTATTTATTCAGTAGTATTTCCAATACTCTTAACAATTCATATAAAAAAATTTGAACATAAAAAAATTATATAAAATTAACTTTGAAAATTATTATATCTAATAAAATTGACAACATTTCTTCGAAATATATTTAAGTTTTCAATACTTTTAATATTGCTTGGCATATTATTGTAAATACTTAGACCCTTGTAAAATAAAGATTTCTGCATTGCTGTGGTGCCCGCTTGGTTTATTCTGAAATCTGCAGCATTCCTTAAGTTGTAAGGTTGAACATCGGCAATATACCTCAGTTGGTCAGTTAAATATTCCGGTGCTTCACCCCTCTTCATCTTCTGTATGAACAAAATTGTGTTTAGTTGTAATCGTTGTTTTATATTGAGCCATCTTAATGTGTTTAGCATCATGTTAACCGAAGTATATCGATTGCATTTTAGAATAGCCCTCATTGCTTTATTTTGTAGCTTCTGCAATCTTGAAATTTGTTGTTCCGAACAGCACGTATATAAAATAGTAGAACCGTATTCAAAATGAGGCTTTATTATCGTATTATATATTTTAATTGCCGTAATTATAGATACTTTATTTCTTAGTCTTCTGAAGTATCCAATTTTTTTACCAATTTTCCCACATATATATTCTAAATGCTCTTTTAATTTTAACTGTTTATCGATGACAAAACCCAAGTATTTAATTTCATTAACTTTCTCTATCGTAACATTATTTATTACAAAAGATATATTCGTGTTCATCTTTATTTCCATTATTTTTGTTTTGCTCTCATTTAATTTTAGTTTGTTCATTTTTAACCATAAATTTACATTTTTAATGTCTTTTTTTAGTTTTGTATAACATTTTTCTTGGGTTTCGTCTTTTGAAAAGATAAGAGTGTCATCGGCGTATAATACAATTTCACTGTTTTCTAGTATGTTCTGCATATCGTTTATATATATTAAGAAAAGAAGGGCTCCTAATATTGAACCCTGTGGGACTCCGTACTCATTTATTAATTCACTTGATTTTATATTGTTCACTTTTGTTCTTTGTCGACGGTTTGTTAAATATGTTCGAAACCAGTTCAGCTCATTATTACGTATACCGTATTTAAAAAGTTTTTCTAAAAGCAGTTCTCTATCTACTGTCTCGAATGCTCTTTTAAAATCTAAGAAAATAGCTAAAATTTTTGTACCACTTCCAATATATTTCCAACGATTGATCACATAATTAATTGTTGTCTCACATGAGTGCCTTTTTCTAAAACCAGATTGATGTTTTGTTAATAAGTTATTTCTCTCAAAATATTCTTCTAATTGATTTTTAACTATTTTTTCTAAAATTTTTTCACATATTGGTAGGCTATTGATAGGTCGATATTCGTCACTTTTGCGCGTGTTCTGTATTTTCTCTATCGGTGTAACCATTGATTCTTTCCATTTCTCCGGAAAAATACCGGATTCTAAAGATTTGTTTATAATATTAAGAAGTATCTTGCCTATTCTGTCCCAGTTATCAATTATTAAATTTCTCGACATTTTATTATAATCCGGTTTTAAGATCATATTTTTACATACTGTTTTTAATTCTGATAATGATATTGTTCTAAACCTAAATATATGATTTATCACAGGTATATTGTTTTTGTATTGCACATTCTCAATAGACGCTCTTATGTCTTTTATACTATTAATAAAATACTTATTGAAGTTTTCAGCAATTTCTATACTACTATCACAGCTTTTATTATCAAATATCACATTCTTTATCGCATTTCTGGGTTTTTTTAACACTAGTTCTTTTATTCTTCTCCACATTTCTTTCTGTGTATGTGTATATGTTATTGTCCTATTCACATAATTATTTTTCTTATTTTCAATCAAAACTTTGTATTTATTTAACACTGATTTATAATTTTTCCATGCATCATCAGTATTCTCAATTATTGCCCTTTGATATCTTCTAATTTTTTCATTTTTTAAAAGTCTTAGTTCGTTATCAAACCATTTGTTATTTGTATTCGAATTCGATTTTGATTTAAAGGTAAATTTTTTTATTGCACTTTCTATTTTATTGTCAAAATTGTTGACGCATTCATTTAAATTATCTACTTCCGTGTATAGTAATGTTTCATTTATTTGTTTTCTAAATTCATTTTTATTATATTTAAAAATATCGTATTCTTCGCTTTGTACATCTTGAATATCATTTTTTACCTTAATGTAAATATCGATGGCTTCGTGATCAGATATTTTATTTTCAACATTGGTTCTTGCCGACACGTTTTTATCGTTTGTTATAATGTAATCTATAAGAGTTTTTGAGAAAATAGTGAGATACCAAAGGGCAAAATTGGAAAACACGGCTGAAGCTTGGGGTGACTATAAGCAAATTAGAAATGTTTACAAATTGAGAATAGAAAATGCAAAAAATAACTACATCAATAATCAAATTAATAAAGCTTCGGACCAGAAACAAATGTGGAGGGAGCTGAAAAATCTGGTGCTAAAGAAAAACTCAAATAAAATAGAATCTGTGATATTTAACAAAGTAGAATATAGGAGAAGTTATGAAATAGCTAGTCAATTTAATAAATACTTTATAGATAGCATTAAGGTAATAAGAGACTCAATAGAAGATGTGCAATATAGGAGATATATACCCTTAGTGAATCATAAATTCAAATTTAAGCCAATAACAATATACGACCTTAGGATAATAGTAAAAGAACTAAAAGGTAAACCCGACTTTAATAGAATTTCGACTAAAATCATTCTTGATAATTGGAATATTATAGGATCGAAACTTCTTAGGATAATAAATAGATCGATGGAAACAGGAGTGTTTCCGGAAACCTGGAAAGAGACAATGGTGACACCAGTAGAAAAGGTATCTAAAACGAGAAAATGTGAAGAATTTAGGCCAATAAATGCACTTAAAACTTTTGAGAAAATTTTAGAAAAAGTGGTTAAATTTCAGTTGGAAGGATATTTTGAGAATAATTGTTTATTATCTATGTATCAATCCGGGTTTCGAAAAAAATATTCTTGTGAAACAGCCGTAAACTACGTTATTAACGAATGGAAAAGCATTGATAGAGATAGAAAAGTCATGGCAATTTTTTTAGATTTTGAAAGAGCTTTCGAAACAATAGATAGGGACATTATTATTCAGAAATTATACATGTATGGCATACAAGGGATTGAATTGAAATGGTTTATATCTTACCTAGAGAATAGAAAACAAATTACAAAAATAAATGGTATCAAATCAACTTCATGTGAAAACAATTTTGGTGTCCCACAGGGATCAATACTGGGTGCCCTGCTATTTATAATATATATTAATGATTTGCCTAATACCATTGAAAAATGTAATATAATGTTATATACAGATGATACTCTTTTATACTCAGTCGGAAAAACAGAGGAAGAATGTAGAAGCAATTTGATACATGATATTAACAAATTAAGTATTTGGTTAAATATGAATAAACTAAAGCTCAATGAAAAGAAAACAAAAGTAATGGAGATTAATATGTCAACAAACACAATATTTAAAATTAACGACGTAATAATTGAGAAAGTTGAATGTATTAAATACCTGGGCTTTATGATTGATAAGGAGTTAAAATTCAAACAACATATTGATTATATATGTCGGAAAATTGGTAAAAAAAATTGGTCTTTTACAAAGGATTAGCAACAGATTATCCTTAATGACAGCAATAAACGTATATAACACGATGGTGAAACCGCATTTTGAGTATGGGTCAACAATCCTCTACACATGTTGTTTAGAATCACAGATTGAAAGAATGCAAAAGATGCAAAATAAGGCGATGCGTATCATCTTAAAATGTAGATATACATCTGTTCATTTTATGTTAAATACGTTGAAGTGGCTGAATATAAAGATTAGAATATAAAGATTAGAATTAAACACGTTATGCTTCATAAGGAAGATGCGGATGGGTGAAGCACCGAAATATCTATGTGATCAGGCAATTTATGTAGGAGATGTCCAACCGTATCACTCGAGAAATACACAGCACTTTAGGACTCAACGGGCAACTTCAATGGCGATGCAAAGATCACTATTTCACAAGGGTTTTAGATTATTTAATACATTGCCAGATTATTTGAAATTAGAACCAAATTTTAAATATTTTAAAAGAGAATATGTAAAATTTTTAAGAAATAATTTGTAATATTTTTTTTTTTGTTAAATTTTAATATTTTTCTTTTCTTTACTTTGTTAATTTGTAATATACCTTTTGTTAATTTGTAATATTTTTTGTTAAATTATAACATATTCTGTTAATTTTTTTATATATTTCGTTAATGTCTAATATATTTTCGTAATTTGTGATATATTTTATTAATGAGTTTTATAAAGTATTGCTAATACTAATAATAAATAAATAAAATAAAAAAAAAATATGAAAAAAATATTTCTTTCGGCGACTACCTCTCAGCAGTCTTCTGGCAAAAGCTCTGAGAGTAATTAATTGCCATGAACAAGCTTTTCAAGTCTGTGGTTCGGAGTCGACATTAAACTGTAGGTCCCGGTACTCATGGATAAAAATTTACACACACAACATGAATGCTGCGAGAAGCTAGGCCGTAATCCTGACACAGGGTTGTAAAGGCCAATTATGTATGTATGTATGTACATAAATGATATGCCAAACGTATTGAACAAATGTGAAATAGTTATGTATGCTGATGATACACTTGTTTTCATAGAGGGAGAATCAGATAGTGAATGTTATAATAATCTTACCATTGAAATGGAAAATATTAATATTTGGTTAGACATGAACAAACTAAAACCAAACGAAAACAAAACAAAAATAATGGAATTGAATATTAACAGCAATAAAAATTTTAAAATTAATAATCAAATTATTGAGAAAGTGGACCAAGTAAAATATTTATGCCCGTATTCATAAAAAATAAAATTGGTTTATAGAGTGCTTATCTGACATATTTCTATGGAGTAATTGTCAAATAAGCAATTAATAAATCTGTTTTATTTTTTATGAATACGGGCATTAGGCTTTGTTATTGATAAGAATTTAAACTTTAAATCCCATATTGATTATATCTGTAAAAAGATCGGCAAAAAAATTGTTTTTTTTTTTTTTTGACGAATAAGAAAAAAAATTTCAACTATAACCGCAATTAATATACAGTTACGAGCAGATAAATAGGTTCACAACAAAATGATAAATCAATTTTGTTTGACTATAGTTTACATTACAGCAATAAAAAAGGAAAAGTCGCTAATTACTAAAGCAAATACCCACTTTTAATACTGCATCACAATAATTAAATTATTATGTAAAAAATTGCCCAAAATTAAAAAAAAAATTACCGTATAAAATCAAAGAGCAAATAAATAGGTCCACTTTGAAAAATTTGTTAGTTTAAAATGTTAAACGCCAAAATTATAAAAATTATTGTAGAAAACTTTAGATTCAGCCTTTTAATAGAGCTTATTAAAGCATATACCTCCAAAAATTTAAAAAATGGGACGTTCTAAACATTGTAGTGAAGAGGAAAAAAAGATTATAAAGGATCTACACAGCCGAAGTTATAGCCAACGGAAAATTGCTGAAATTCTTGGGAGATCGCAGAATATGATAAGAAATGCATTGCAGCCTCCAAAACAAAAACTTAAAAGAGGTCAACAGCGAAAAACCTCGAAAAGAGACGATGATCGCATTAAGATGTTGTCAACTCGTAATCCTTTTATGTCCGCAGTTCAGCTGAAAAATGAGTTAAAGCTTCCCGTATCAGAGTGGACCATTAGACGTCGTTTAAGAGAAAAAAATTTATTCGGAAGATCGGCCCAGAAGGTTCCAATGCTTAATAACAGACAAAGAAAAAAGCGCATTGAGTTTGCAAAAGTACATGCTGAATGGGCCGGCCCGGAAGGTATAAAAAAATGGAGAAACATACTATGGTCTGATGAATCCAAGATAAACTTAGTCGGACCTGATGGAAGAACATGGGTAAGGCGTCCAAAAAATAAAGCATATGATCCAAAGTACACCACGAAGACAATAAAGCATGGCGGCGGCAACATAATGATATGGGGTTGTTTTTCCTGGTACGGTGTTGGGCCAATATTCTGGATCAAGGAAAATATGGACAAACATCTTTATTTGCATATTCTTAAAGAAGTAATGCTTCCGTATGCCGAGTAGGAAATGCCTTGAAAGTATGAATTCCAGCAAGACAATGACCCCAAGCATACTTGTAAGATCGTAAAAGAATGGTTCCAAAAGAAAAATATAAAGTTAATGGAGTGGCCTTCACAATCGCCGGATTTAAATCCCATTGAGAATCTTTGGAGAATCGTTAAGGACAAAATTGCACCACTCAAGGCTAAAAATAAAGAAGATTTGTGCACAAAAGTGAAGGAAGCGTGGTACTCAATTCCACTAGAGACTTGTCAGTCACTTGTCAAATCAATGCCCCGGAGATGTTCGGCGGTGATTCAAAATAAGGGATTTTCAACAAAATATTAGAAATTTTCTTGCAATTGCACTTTTTTTTTGTATAAAAATGTCATTCTCTTTTCAATGAACCTATTTATTTGCTCGACAGGCATCAATTAATATATTAAATATATCAATTTTTCTCATTTTTTTTTTAATTATAATTAAATACATTTTATGTGATTATTTATGTTTAATGTAATAAATATCGCTTTATTGTATATTACCGCTGTTTAAGTTATTTGAAGGCGAATTTATCAAAAAATGTGATGTGAACCTATTTATCTGCTCGTAACTGTATGTGCCCATAATTATGAAACTGGTCTAAGTCAAAATTTAAAAAAAAATTAGTTTATCAGTTATATCATAACACATTGTTTTAAACTAAATTTGTGCAATGTAATTTTTACGATATTGTCAAAAATTAACCATTAGATAGTGGTTGTAATTTCAATATTATATGGAATTCATTTAGTGTTGATTATGAAAGTGGTCTAAGTCAAAAATTCTTTAGATGATTCTAAATTTCACGTTTTGGATCCTTCACCTAAAAGAGGAAGACCCAAAATATACGGAAATACTAAATTACTTTGATTATACAACACCATTAGACCAGTATCGGAAGAAAAACATAAAGATATTATGAGTTTACTATCGTACATCCCTTCAGTTTTTCAGGAACATTTTTAGAATCTTAAATACTCGAAATAATGATAAAAATGGATTACTGCTTAAAAATAATTAACAAATGTTCAGGAATTATTTCAATCAAATTACTGTTTTAAATAAAAATCAGTTCTTTATTGCTGTAAGTCATTTATAGCACATTCAGTTAATTTCGAAAGTGGTCTAAGTCAATTCAAACTTAAAAAACAATATTATCGTATGAAATTCACACGAAATTTCATATTCATAATAAATTTCCATCAATTAAGACCAATAAAATTATAAATTAAAATGTCGCATAAGGCAAAAATATTTTTTAATTTATTCAAATGCAATTCATTAAATATCTTGAAAATATGTCTAAGTCATATTTTTCATAATTATGGGCACATATATAATACCATAATAAAACCACATTTCGAATATGGATCAACGATATTACACACATGCTGAACCGCCCAACAAAAACCGCTACAAAAATTACAAAATAGGGCAATGAGAATCATACTAAAGTGCAATAGATATACAGGGTGTTTCTTTAGAGGTATAGAACTTCGAATTGAAATAAAACACAAGAAGATCGTTTTAATGTCCATCAATTTGGCTTTATTGGAAGGATAATTTTATGCCATTAATGTTTAAATATGATATCGGGCATGTGGCCGCCGCGGCTAGCTCGAATAAAGCCAATTCTACAGGTCCAATTTTCAACCACTTTTTCGAGCATATGGGGCCGTATGTTGGCAATAACGCCACGAATGTTGGCTTCCAAGTCCCCTAACGTTTCTGGTTTGTTGGCGTAGACGAGCGACTTCACATATCCCCAAAGAAAAAAATCTAATGGTGTCAAATCACACGATCTTGGTGGCCAATTGACAGGTCCATTCCGAGAAGTTATGTGCTCATCGAATGTTTCCTTCAATAAATCGATTGTGACGTGCGCTGTGTGGCATGTAGCGCCGTCTTGTTGGAACCACAACTCATCCACATTCATGCCATCCAATTTGGGAACAAAATAGTCGGTTATCATGGCTCTATACCGGTCTCCATTAACGGTAACTGACTCTCCAGCATTATTTCGAAAGAAGTATGGCCCAATGACTCCACCAGCCCATAGAGCACACCAAACAGTCAGTTTTTGTGGATGTAATGGCATCTCAAGGGTCTCATGTAGATTCTCTTCACTCCATATGCGGCAATTTTGCTTGTTGACTTAGCCATTCAACCAAAAATGAGCCTCATCACTGAACAAAATTTTGCGATAAAAATCAGCATCGAGATCAATCTCATTTTCGGCCCATACACCAAAATCACGACGCATTGCATGGTCTCGCGGCTTTAATTCTTGCACAAGCTGGATATTGTAAGGTCGCAAGCCAAGATCTTTGCGCAAAATCTTCCATAAAGTTGATGGACAAAGCTCCAATTGCTGTGCACGGTGGCTAATCGATTCATTCGGGTTCTCTTCAACACTTTGCTCTACAGCGGCAATTGTTTCTTCGGTGCGCACTGTTCGACGTCTCTGCGGATGCGTATTATCACATAGAGTAAACGTAGTGCAAAAACGATCCATGGTTAACCGAATTAATTGCTCTGATGGACGATTATGTCGACCATAAAATGGACGGAGCTTGCGGTAAACTTCGCGAACTGAACCATTATTTTCGAAATAAATTTGCACGATTTACAAGCGTTGTTCTTTTGTCAACCTGTTCATGATGAAATGGCAAACCAAACTAAATATTAATCACTTGACAGCTGACAAAATGGCCGCCAGTTAAAAAAGTGATGCCAACTTAAAGTTCTATACCTCAATAAAAAACACCCTATACATCGATTAATTTTATGCTTGAATCCTTAAGGTTGCTCAATATAGAACAAAGACTCTAACTGAACACTCTCAATTTTATTCAGAAAATTAGGACAAGTGAAGAGCCAGAATATTTAATAATAATTTTAGAATACAACGGGGACCAACAACTGTAATGCAACGTTCACTTTTCTATAAAGGCTTACAACTCCCTGCCAAATGATGTGAAATTGGAACGCAATATTAATATATTTAAAAAACGTATTACCAATTTTATAAGACAATCATACTTTATTTTGTAAAGTATTTTTAATACTACTACTACTACTATTTACATCCGTTAGTTGATATGTTGGGTCTTGGCCAGCATTAGACTTTCCAACAGGACAACGATCCCAAATACACAGTGCACATTGCTAGAAATTGGTTGCTTTATAATGCAACAAGACAAACTCACCTCTCCAATCGCCGGATTTGAACCCCATTGATCACGTTTGGGATATTTTGAATATATATTTTACATGAATTCTTAAAACAAGCATTACAAAGGGCGTGGTCTCAAATAACTCCTGATATGACTGAAAATGGTCGCATCAATGCCAAGGCGTATACAGGCAGTAATTGATGCTAATGGTGGGCCAACAAAATATTAATTTTATAAAAAACTTTACTCAGCTTTCTACTAATTGTACTGTACGAACACTTTTGCCCTTCTTCATTTTAAGTTTTTTTTTATCCATTGCTTAAATTTTTAAAAGGAAACCAAAAATTTCTCTTTTTTACGCTAACAAATAAATAATTAAGTAAAAGTTTTGTAATGCTTTTCATTTAGCAGCTATTGAAAATTTCGGGGTTGAATGAAGAATAAAGTCCATGACTCTATGTCAATGAAGCAGTCACATTTAAAGCAAATGCAATGAACGAAAACTAATATGTATTTAAGACATGTTCAAACTTTTTGTTTGACTGCCTTGATATTTCTTACGTAATAGAAAGTACATAAATAAGTAGATACTTACAACTCTTCATTAAAAAATCAGTCAGGCATCTATCAATTTTTTTCCCAAATTCATCTTCGACATTATATCGTTCGCCCTTGATAGCCATAGAAACACAGGTTTTTAATCTTCTTTAAATATGGAACAAACTAGACTAAAAACTTTTGGAAAATTTTAGGAATTTAATATTACATTACAATCAGTGTTGCCACAAACAACAAAAATTTGTCACCAACATTCGAATAAAAAATAACCACCAAAAACATTTTTTTGTTTAAGGTTTATAACAAACTCAAACCTTATACAAAAGTTTAGTTTTTACAGGTTAAATTAATAAAAACTAAAATATCTGTGTCGGTATGTAAGCTTAACAGCTTAAGTCAAAACATGGAATTTTCAAATGTCCTCACATTTATGTAAAATTTGCTGTAATTAGTTCTTGCAAAAAAATTCTTATTTTACCTAATGATAGTAGACTTATGATGTAATAAATATGCACTATAATATTTTACATATTATTACTACCGTGAGTTACAGAAAGCGACAAAAATTGTATTTTAATTTAAGCTTATGTCGACTTAAGCTATTCTTGAATATTGCACAAGATAATAACCTTCTATATATTGAGTTAAAATTTTTGAACGAAACTTACAAACTCTTCATCCATTCCATTTTTTTATAAAAATAATAACATTTCAATTTCTATAAAATGTGATAAAGATGGCAGCAAGTGTTCCAAAGTTGTTTTCGAATTATTTAAAACTTTTTTTTGTTTAACTTGGGGGTTACACCACAGTGCATACAGTGATGAAGGAAATGACAGCTCAAAGAGTTTAAAATCAGCTCTGTTTTATTGTGGTAATGTAATGTTGTGTGTGCAATTTTGTTGTGGCTCTCTTGTTATACACTGTGCTGTTGTGTGTATGCTAAATATTTTGTTGTGGCTATCTTCTTATCACTGTGATGTTGTGTGTGCAAAAAATTTTGTTGTGTCTATCTTGCTGTGTGTTGTACTTGTTATAGTTGTTGGAGTTTCGATACTGGCTGCCAGAGTGGGCAAACAAACAAAACATTTCGCAAACGTTACAACAAAGTCATAAGGCCTCATTACTCAAACGTAAACGTTGCGGAACAGCTGTTCAGTTTTGCTTATCAAGCCTATGTGTAAATGATTACTCATACGTAAACGTAACGTTGCGTTGCAGGCGAATCCAATAAATTTAAAATTTTTCTTCGTTTTTACGTATCAGCTGTTTAAAAATTGTAAACCAATTCTAAACCATTCGCTGAACTCGGCCGCAACCTTTACGTATCCGCAACGTTTACGTTTGAGTAACGAGGCCTATACACTTTTCAAAAATTTTTAATGGTATTTTACACGAGCAAAACCAAAACAAATACTTTCTAAATGAGAAAGAGCGCAAATGAAACAATTAGCTTTTCACTCTTGTGCTTGCTTTGTTATTCCGTTACATTCGTATAATTTGCTCTTTTGTCTCTTCTTCTTTTCTTTTTCTCTTCTTCTGTCCTTTTTCTTATCATTAATTTTTTGTTGTACCTACACACATTTGTTTCTCTTTTATTTTTGTTTTACTCATTGTAAAGAACACAACAAAATGAGATCAAACGTTCAGTTTTGTTTATTGTCTTACTCTGCTGTGTGCATAGCTGCCAGATAAATTGACCTTGAAATCGTCAAACTTCGCCAAAAAAATCGTCAAAATCGTCAAATTGATTCATCATATTTTTAAAAAAACTTTTGTTTAGAAATCTTATTATAAAGGTATATTAATATTATACAAAATTTTAAAGCCTAAATAAAAAAAAATATCAATCATCATCTTTTATTATCTACATACATACAAAATTCAATCAACAAAATGAGTTGTTAACCAGAACCATTGAAAAGTAAACTTTGACAAAAAAAATAAAATAAATTATTACGGTACCATCTTTCTTCAATGATTCTGGTTAACAAGTGGCTTGAATAAAGTTTTTGTTGAATTCTTTGGTTTAGGTTAGTTGCGCATATTTTGTACAAAAATAACATAATAAAAGTTATGAGTGACATGGTGTAGTGGTTAGAGCGCTTGCGTACAACACACAGCATCGCAGGTTCAAATTCCAAAGATGGTATCGTTGCATTCGTTTTTTCTTTTCTTAAAGAAACCTACAAATTTCGTATTTGTATTTACAAAAACCATTGTTAGCGCAAAATTGAATAATATTTTAATTGTATATACAAAAAAATTTATTGTATTTAAAATTTAGTTTTTTCTGTGTAGATAGTTTAGGTACAATTTTAAAGTCAAAGGATTCTCAATTCCTTTTTGTAGACGAAATGGTCTAAAAGAACGGTTTTTGTGAGTGGTTTTTAAGCTATATTTTGTTTGGATTTACTTGACTAAATATTCATTTTCCATTTTCAAAATAAAGTAGTGAAACTAATTTGTTTCAGATTAAATTTAGATAAAGTTAGGAAAAACAATAGAGTTAGTTATTTCCACTTCTGATATTTTTTTTAATAGTTTAAAGTTAATTTAGGGAAAAATTTATGTAAATTGAATAGTTTTAAATATTTTAATACTTGCCTGTCACATTCTTCAATAAATTTGTTAAATTCTTTCATAAAACAAAATCGTTTCTTCGGTTATTATGTATTAAGGACTTAAAGCTATGTATTCATTTTCAAAATCAAATCTTATTAATATTCATATAAAAATAAAAAAGCAAGTAATAATAGTTTTTCTATTCTATTTCATCAATTTTTTCATTAGCAAACATATCTTTACTTCGAAGTCTAAAAAATTTGATTCAGCTTTACAATCTGCAAAATATAAATTTTCAGTCTTTAGCACAATGATTTTTAAACAATTGCTCATTACCGATTTTAGTGAGTTTTTTGTTTCACTATATAAAGATTGTATTTCCGTTGTTTTACGTTGAAACATATTTACTTAAGAAAATTTAAATACATTTTTAATCCTTGTAAAAATTCTATAATGGCTACAACTATTTCTAGCAACAACCAGCGTGTTTAAATTAGAGTAAAATTTTTCTTTTTAATTTATTTTATTTCTAATAATAATATCTTTTGAAATTTGGATCGTTAAATTGGTTGGTATAACAGTTGCTAATTTTGGATTTTACTATTTAAAAAATGCATAAAAATCCTTTCAGAAATAGAGTAATATTCTACATTTGAATTTCCAAAAGCAATAGTTGCAAATAGTGTAATAACAATCGTAATAATGTTTAAGTATTCAAACAAAATATACCCGTTGTAAATTTTGAATTTCCAAAAATCGTCAAAATAATTAAAAATCGTCAAATTAAGGGTAAAAATCGTCAAATCGTCAATGTGTTATTTTTGTGTCGTAAAATCGTCAAAATGACGATAAATCGTCAAATCTGGCAGCTATGGCTATGTGCACTGTGGTTACACTTTCAATTTCTGGCTTTTAATTTTCAATACATTAAAACTTTAAGGGTACTCACGAAGGGCCTTGCAAACGATGCAAAGTGTGTAAAAATACATCAAATTTTTTCTTTGCAACAACAAAATATACCTATTTGCATTAATTGCACTGAAAAAACCTTAAGTAAATTGGCTGTGTATTTTTGTTTAAAAACTTTTGATATTTCTACAGCCATATATTTTCGAATGTGAAGATAACAACTAAAACCAAAAAACTATATTACTTCGTGTATGTCCACACTCGAAGAGAAGAGTTGGGCGATTCTTCATCAATTCTCTTTTAAACTTGTCCTCGTGTCTACACTCGGAGATTTTAGTTGCCCAACTTTTTGTTGTTGTTCAGCTATTTTTGTGTTTTCTTTTGCTTGCTTTTTCGTACAATTTGACATATATGACGTGTTGCCACAGAAATACTTACAAATTACACAAAAATTTATAGGTTGCCCAAAATATATTTCATATATGGAATATAATGTCCCATAGTCATAGTCAACAATAAAGTACACTTTAAGAAATAAAAAGTTTACTTTTGTTAAAAGTAACAATTTTGTTAACTATAGACAATTAAAAGTATACTTTTAACTCTAAAGCATGTTTTAAAATTAAAACAAGCTGAAGTTCATTTTAACCAATTTAGCATCACTCTAAATCACACAGCTGATTACCGCATAAAACAAAAACTAAAAAAAAAAAACAAAAAAAGTAATATTTGGAAGTTTTTTATGTTTTTTTATTACATAAATTCATATGTACTTACACATTGCCGCAAATATTCTTTTTTAATTTTAGTTATTGTTTTATTTAATTTTACAATATATATAAATAATAAAAAACAAATAGTAAACAAATTTTTGTGGCCTTTTTTTCTGTTTTTTCTTTTTGTTGAGAGATGCTATCTGCTTATATTTTATTGCAGATTGTATGAAAACATATCTTGTTTTTGATATGGCACCCACTTAAAGTTGGTGTAAGTTAAAATATGCTTTAATTTTGACTATAGTTGCCAACGCATTTAAAGCAGTTCTTTAATTTAAAGTTGTTTTTAAAAAGAACCGACTTTAGTGTTTGACTATGATTATGGGCCAATGCTTTTTATTTTTGTAATTATTTTAATATGTGAATAAATATTTGTGTATTTATAAATTTCCCTGTAGAAGACAAAGCCTTAAAGTTATTACTAGAGCTATTGGAACAGCCCAAACAATATTAAAGTATTTATAGTTGAATACTAGTTCTAATGAGGACCAGTACTTGAAGTAGTTCGGGAGCACCGCTTAAATTTTGAAGAAGTTTATAAGATAAGACATATTTTTTGCTAAAATTAAGATATGTTAGATATAAAATAAGCTGCAAATAATGAAAATCGGTTGATATAAACAAAATATTTTCTTTAAATGTAATATCGTTATGCTACACAATTAAATTTTCTATTAATGAAAAATAAAAATGTTTCTCTTCCCTTCTCTTATAATGATGGCATCTTTTAACCAAATACCTTTTGAGATACAAAATGAATGTCTTTTAACAGCTAGATTATGTATTCACGTATTATGTGTCGATTAGACATTCAGCAGTTTAACGGTCATATACAAAATAACAAAGTAAATTTGCAGTCTTTATTTTCCATTTGAATTAAAATCTATTTTATTTTTTTTGCATACGGGCAGAAGAATTTACATTTCATTATGATTCATAATATTTAAAAAAGCATGTTGTCCCCACTGAAAGGCAATTTACTTATAGTTTAATAATTTCCAAAAATGTTTGCTTTAGCTCACCAGTGGACATATTTTAAAATTGGTATAAATTTTGAAAAAGTCACCTTGAAAATATTTAAATGTTGTACTATTAATGCGTAAAGAATTTTTTATTATTATTCATTCCTTAATATCATTAGCATATCAAATTAAGATTGCCTCAGCATCACTTAGTCATTATTGAGGCGAGCTGGTAAAATATTTACAGCTTTGAATTCCACATGTACAATATATAATTGGGATATTCAAACGGGGTCCTATCGATCATAATATAATGCCATAATATCATACAATTTTAAAATAGTTTAAAAAATTTGTTGTTGGTCTTTGAGTAAAAGAGTCATAAAACAATAAGACTTTTCAACCTATGTTTACCATTTTGTCATAAATTGAAAAATAAAAAATAATAAAAAAATAAAATTAAAAATAATATACTAAACTATAACGGGTTGTTTACAGCAATCATATTTTTTCGTTTACTGTTTTATGATATATGACGTTAAAACGACCATTTGAACCCCCCAAATATTTTATTTTAAGATATTTACTTCTATATACTTATAAAATTTACAAAAGAAAGGAAAGAAATAAAAGAAGTAAAAAAATAATAATATATACACACAAAATTTAATTATTAATTTATAGGTTATTGTATACGATTGCTGTAAATCATATGAAAAGAGTTTCTAAGTCTTGAAGCAAATATTCCTTTATCCTTTTCTTGAAAATTGAAATTCTTTGTATATTTTTAATATCTTGAGGGAGATTATCAAATTCTATACTTTCCATATACTTAATGCGTTGCTTCGTAATTTCTAACCGACAGCTTGCTATCATAAGAATCATATGATAGCAAAGATAAGATTCATATGATAAAAAAAATTGATGGTCTAAAAATATTTAAAGACAAAGTGTTATCTTCCATTTTTGTGTAATTACACATAAACTGGCAACGATACACTTATTAAAAAGAAAAAAACATAAGAAAAACGAACGCTGCGATTGTACGAAAAAGACGTGTACACCAAAAAGCGAAAAAAATATGAAAGGAAATGTCAAATAATCAACTACAAAGAAAAAAACGAATGAGGGAATATAAAGAATCGCCGAGAAGGGGCAAGTACTTTTCGTCTTTTATTCTCCTCACCGTAATCGTCAACAAACTCAAAAGTTGCCAACTCTTCTCTCCGAGTCTGGACATACACTTCATATATACAAAACACGTGCTTTCTTTTTTAGTTATCGCCTTTATTTATTAAAAAATTATTTTTTTTTCCTTTTCGCTGCTTATAGGCATTTTTATTTGAAATACACTCATTTTTCTTTTCAAAGAATAAGCGGTGTTTTTGGCATTTTAGGAAGAAGATGCAAGATGTTTTTGAGTCTATAAATCCGGCAGCACTAAGTCAAACAAATACTTCAAAAAATACAATTACAGCCAGGCCCACGATATCGAAAGAAAACTTAAGCGAAAGAAACTCAGTCGCTTACTGTGAATCTAAACTGCGGCCCACTAATTGTCACTTTATCGTTCGCTTTGCTTTACGTTACCAACGTAATGCAAATAAACAACAAAGCTGCCATATCAACATATTGTTACGTTTTTACCTTTTAAAAACGTTTTATTTCTACAGACCTTTTCTATAGAAATAATTTTTATTATGCGGATTCTTAATTACAAATAATAAGCACTTGATTTGATTGTGTATTTACTAATTTACTTTATTTACACTCAATACACTTTACAAAATATACGCTGTTGAACAATACCACACGTAGGGATTCACTGATGATCTTTAATCTGTCGTAGCTAAATCACAATTAACTTGATTCCCAATCTCTGCTCTGCCTTTTATTTAATTTCAATGTGTCTAGATTTTTCTTTCAGTTTCGAGATCACTGCATATGGCAAAATACTTGTGTGTCAACATGTTAATTTGTTTTTTAATTTGTGTACATCTGTAGTACATGTAGAAGTTTGTAGACAGAGCATCTCTTATGTTGTTGTTGTTAAAATGATTTCGTAGTAATTTTTGCAGCACCAATAAAAATATATATGTGTGCGTGTGTGTTTTTGTTTTTACTGGTAACAGCACAAGACAAAATTACGTGTTTGTTATTGTTACTTTTTTTACTATAAAATGTTACCATAATGCGCGTTTTTCTTTTATTTTAGCTGTAATCTTTGGCGCTTTTTTTTTTTTTTTTTTTACTTAATTTATTTTTCGTAACACTGCCTCCCACTTAAGCCTGTTCGTCCCGAATAGGCTCCTTAACTACTTTCCTATAGTTTGCCAGTCGCTCTAAATGTACGACTTTCATCTTGGACCTCGGACTGTTGTACTTTTGAATTCTGTAGACAACATCGTTAAGCCTTTTGATTACCTTATAAGGTCCTTCCCAGTTAGTCTGCAATTTGGGAGACAATCCTTTCTTCCGCTGTGGGTTGTAAAGTAGAACCAGTTGTCCTTCATGGTAACCCTCACTATTTGCTGCCTTATCGTATCTCGCTTTCATTTTGTCACTGACCATCTTTATTCGAGTGCGTACAAAATTATGTAACTCGTTGAGGTTTTCTTGTTTCACGGCATAACTCTCATCTTCGTCCGCTATTGGTTTGGCGCCAAATTCCAAGTCACCAGGTAATCTTAACTCAGTGCCATCTTGGCAGGTGTTTTTGATGTCGAATCATGCACAGCTGATCGGTATGCTAACAGAAATTTTGGTATGTGCTTGTCCCAATCTTTTTGATGCTCACTCACCACTTTACGTAGGTATTCCTCAAGTGTTCTATTAAAGCGCTCTACCATTCCATCAGATTGGGGGTGTAGTGGCGTCGTCCTGGTCTTCTTTATTCCGTAGATTTCGCACATTTCTTTAAACACCATGGACTCAAAACTTCTGCCTTGATCGGAGTGCAGTTCAATTGGTACACCATAACGACAAACCCAGTTGTTCACAAATACGTCTATGATTGTTGTTGCTTCTTGATTGGGTATGGTGTACACCTCTGGCCACTTGCTGAAATAATCCATCACTACGAGAACATATCGATTACCCTTGTTGCTGATAGGAAAAGGACCTGCTACATCCATCGCTATCCGCTCGAATGGTGCACCTAAAGCATACTGCTGTAGCTGCCCTCTGCTTCTTTTCACTGGTCCTTTTGCTGCCATACATTGTGCACAGTTTGCTATCCAGTCGGTGACAGCTTGTTGACAACCAATCCAGTAAAACCTTTGTTTAAGTTTTTCTAAAGTTTTGGTTACTCCAAGATGACCTCCACTAGGACCATTATGAAATTCATTTAGAATTTCACTTATCTTGGAGGATGGCACTACTATTAAGTCGGTTGTAGTTTTGCCATCTACGCTCTCCCAGGTACGATATAAGCAGCCATTAATCAGCTTTAAACTATTCCACTGAGCCCAATAAGCTTTAACAAGAGGGCCTTCTGCTGATGTATCGTTTCGGGTTGGTCGTTGATCCTTTTCTTTAGCTGTTATAATTTTTGATAACACTGGATCATTCCTTTGCGCTGTTGCCCAGTCCTTGTCCGCCTCTATGTGAGTTAGCCGAATGTCGACGATAGATTCCTAGCCCTAGCACAATGTTTACACTCTATGTTACATGGCCGCCGCGATAGAGCATCTGCATTACCATGCTTGGTGCCTCTTCTGTGCTCTATGCTACTTCTGGATGGCGAGATAGACCTTGCTCTTTTTCGTGGCTTTTTGCAGTTTCTTTGGTAGTGGCCACTCTTTCCACAATTGAAGCACTTTGCTTTCGTCTTTCGCTGCATGCCGGCACAAATTTGTTTCATCATTGGTTTAAGGTCGTTCAGCATGTCATATATTTCTGACTCAACTTCCAAAGCACGCACTTTGTGTACCTGTGGCATACAAATAGCTCTAGCGGTTTCCTGCCCCAATGCAAATGCTACTGTTTCAGCGAAGGTGTTCTTCTGAGTACCGCATACCGCGAGCTTCAAGTCAGGGTCACGTATGCCATTGACGAACGCTTCTGTTTTAAAACGATCTACCAATGGATGATTTTCGCCTGGGTATGTTAATTGTACCAATTTTTCAATCTTCATGGCGAAGGCCTGTAATGACTCATTGGACTTTTGTGTTCTACATCTCAATTCCATTTGGTACAATTCTCGCTTGTGCTCATTACCGAACTTCCGAGCAATGCCACCATTAGGTCTTCATAATTATTTCTGGAGCTGGCTGGAATTTTCTCCAGGAGTTCTGCGGCTGCACCCTTTAAGGCCAATATTAGTTCCAGTACCTTCTCCTCGTCGTCCCATCTATTTTTGTTTGCAACAGTTTCAAATTGAAGTCTAAATACAGAAAGTGGTGTGCTACCATCAAAGCAAGGGGTTTTTATTTTGCTGGTAAATTCTGGAACAACACGTACTGGTCCAGCTTGTTGGCATTGAATACTATTGACCTTTTCTTCAATTTCATTAATTTTATCGCCTAAGTCAGCCACTCTTGCTTCCACGCCTTCTACCCTCTTACTGAATGTTTCAGAAATTTCCACTAACTTCTCGTTTGTTGCTTTAGATCAGGGGTGAGCAACGTTTTTAATCAACGGGCCACTTATAAATTTAAAAATTTTTTGGCGGGCCGCACATAAATACTAATAATTTACAAAACTCTATTTATAACAAAAATTAGAATAAAAAAATATAAAATTTAATGCCAAAAAAAAAAAAAAAAGTATTTGCTTAAAATTTTTAATGAGAAATTTTGCACTGTTTTTTCGATACAACCTGATCAATATCAGCCGGAATTGATGAGGTAGATACACATACACATGTTTCCAATCGTGCATTACTCAGTCTTGATCGGTGGTAATTGGTCGGTGGTCGGATTTATAAACATTCTCGATGTTTACTGAGAGAAATACATTTTTTAAATCAGTATTATTCTGCATGTCCATCACTTCCCCTTGAAAGTCTTCGGGAACTGTATCCACATCGATAATTAATGGTTAGGAAAACATTTTCATGGAAACTGCTCTCTTCTCAATTTCTTCGTAATTGAAATTTGTTGATTAATGTGTCAATATATTATGTGTATTTTTGAAAAGCAGCAACATTTGTTTAGCGGGCCGCATAAGTAGGTTGAAAGAGCCGCAAGCGGCCCACGGGCCGCGTGTTGCTCATCCCTGCTTGTTTCTTTTACCTCTGCCAATAATGCTTGGTTTTGAGCTCTAGATGTTTCTTTTACTTCTGCCAGTAGTGCTTGGTTTTGAGCTCTAGATCGTTCTTCAACTTGAGCCAGCAATGAATGGTTATGAGCTCTAGATCTTTCTTCAACTTGAGCCAGCAATGCTTGATTTTGAGCTCTGGATGTTTCTTTTACCTCTGCCAGCAATGCCTGATTTTGAGCTCTAGCTATTTCCATATTCGCCTTTGTTGTTTCTTTTACTTCCATTATGGCAGCCAGCAACGAATTTATGTCTAAACTGCTAGTCTTTGCAGGTTCATATATCTCTATTTCGTCATCTTCAAATTCATAGGCGTCGATGTCAATGCCACGATGCTTGAATTCTTCCAATAGTCTCTTCTGCAGCTCCGCTTTATTACCAGTAGTCGGCAATTCCATTTTATTTAATTCACGTTTAAGCCGGTCTACCTTCAGATCTTGAAACTTCATGCTTATTATTTTGTAATTCCACTTCTGACACCAAATGTTACGTTTTTACCTTTTAAAAACGTTTTATTTCCACAGACCTTTTCTATAGAAATAATTTTTATTATGTGGATTCTTAATTACAAATAATAAGCACTTGATTTGTTTGTGTATTTACAAATTTACTTTATTCACACTTAATACACTTTACTAGATATACACCGTCGAACAATACCACACGTAGAGATTCACTGATGATCTTTACTCTGTCGTAGCTAAATCACAATTAACTTGATTCCCAATCTCTGCTCTGCCCTTTTATTTAAATTTCAATGTGTCTAGATTTTTCTTTCAGTTTCGAGATCACTGCATATGGCAAAATACTTGTGTGTCAACATGTTAATTTATTTTTGTATGTATATGCGTGTGCACATCTGTAGTACATGTAGAAGTTTGTAGACAGAGCATCTCTTATGTTGTTGTTGTTGTTAAAATGATTTCGTAGTAATTTTTGCAGCACCAATAAAAAGATATATGTGTGCGTGTGTGTTTTTGTTTTTAACGGTAACAGCACAAGACAAAATTACGTGTTTGTTATTGTTACTTTTTTTACTATAAAATGTTACCATAATACGCGTTTTTCTTTTATTTTAGCTGTAATCTTTGGCGCTTTTTTTTTTACTTATAGCCAGGCCCACGATATCGAAAGAAAACTTAAGCGAAAGAAACTCAGTCACTCACTGTGAATCTAAACTGCGGCCCACTAATTGTCACTTTATCGTTCGCTTTGCTTTACGTTACCAACGTAATTCAAATAAATAACAAAACTGCCATATCAACATATCAAAAAATAATCGCGAATATACACGAAAAAAGCGCTGAAATGTTTAAATTGTACAGTAAGAAATGCAACCGTGTGCTAGTTTAACTTGACAGAAATGTAGTAAACAAACTTATTCCGATATTGTTTACAGCCTGTTTCTAGAACACGAATGGTGTTTGACATTCGTCTTTTTATATGGGAAACACTAACAAATTTGAGTGTTTTTGTTGTTGTTTCACATATAAAAAGACGAATGTTAAAAACCATTCGTGTTCTAGAAACAGGCTGTTATTTATGTATATGTGTGTAAAAACGGCCCACGATTCGATATCGTGGGCCTGGCTGTTAATTTATTTTTCGTAACAATATCAAAAAATAATCGCGAAAATACACAAAAAAGCGCTGAAATGCTTAAATTGTACAGTAAAAAATTCAACCATGTGCTAGTTTAACTTGACAGAAATCAAGGCCCATTAATACAGGTCATTGCATCTCTCAGGCTGGTTTTATGTAAACCTATCTATAAACGTCAAAGTTTGTTTACATTTTTATCGTTTTTGTTTTTATTTGAATGTTTATGTTTTCAATCAGAGTTGCCATATTGGCTATATCTAACCAAAGTTGGCTACTTTTTTCTTACATATATATTTTCTTTTTGTGTTTTTTCTTTCTTTAAAAAGAAAATGGTATTTTTATTTTAAATGAATAATAATAGTTTTAACTAAACATTGTAATATTTTAGGTTCAAGCAGGATAATATTGTTATGAATTGTCCTTTATAGTTCGTTTTGTATACTAGGGCTCTTTACTGCAAACTAAAAATACAGATACTTTTGGATTTTAAAGCTTTTATTTACACTCTATAATCTTGTATATATTACTAAAAAGAGTAATGTGAAACCTTATTTATAATACCTACAGTTTTTCTACTAATTGTTATTGTCTCAATTGCTTAGTATTTAACTAATTCCACAGCAACAATAAATCTTTTATAATTTAAAAATTTATATAATTTTAAACGTACTTGATTTTCCGACATATATTTTCTTATTGTAATAATTTTTTTATATAGCCCAAATGCTAGAAATAGTGAAAATACTAATTTAAGGGAATGCAATTATGATTTTGTTTTACAAAATTATTTCTTCGTAACAATATGTTTTATATGGGAGACTTTCACTTTATTTTACAGTTTATATCATAGAACGTATGTTGAAATTGAATTTTATATGTATAAAATTAGCCTACATTTAAATGTTTAGTTTTAATTGATTGAATTTTCTTATTCAAATTTGGTTACTAAATTTTACGGACTGTGGCAACACTGATTTTAGTTTCTTTTCCACCATTTTCTACAAAAACCTTTTATAATTTTGACAGATATAGATAGATAGATTACACGACCCAAAATACGTGTGGTTTTTTCTATAGTTGTATTGTTGTAGAGATACAATGACCTGTATTAATGGGCCTTGACAGAAATGTAGTAAACAAACTTATTTCGATTTTGTTTATTTATGTATGTATATGTGTGTAAAAAAATTTTGTGTTACCAATCGCATTTATTTTTGGCGACACAGATATTAGTGCGCCCCAAATCAGCTGTTTGTCGCTTAAAACTACACGATTCGATATCGTGGGCCTGGCTGTCAATTATATGTAAAAGGACGCTCACGATCTATAGCCCTTTGCACAGCAAATTTGCTTAGTTTTAGTTTGCACAGATTCAATCGTGTGTACCCTTTTTATTACAAATACACTGACACTTTTCGAAATTGAAGCGAACTGGATATCAAATTTGCTTTCCATGCGAGTGTATTATTGAAATGTTTTAATAATTACTCGTACTTGCCCCAATATTATGTTGGTATAATTTTATAAGCTTTGACATCTTAAAAAAAGTAAAAATAATGAAAAAATATTTCTTTCGGCGATTACCTCTTAGCAGTCTTCTGGCAAAAGCTCTGATAGTAACTAATTGCCATGAACAAGCTTCTCAAGTCTGTCGTTCGGAGTCAACATTAAACTGTAGGTCCCGGTACTCATGGATAAAAATTGACACACACAACATTAGTGCTGCGAGAAGCTAGGCCGTAATCCTGACACAGGGTTGTAAAGGCCAGTTATGTATGTAATCGAATTAGCATACGTATTTTATGTTCAAATACTATGTCAATATAATTTTTGTTTCGTCAGAAACGCTTTAATTAGATCAAAGTTAACTGCAATGTATATTTTTGGTAATTAAAGAAATGATGTCCGTGAAGGAATAGTACACTAGCCAAACTGAACAATTGTTTTCGACTCTAGCTACGGTAGTCTCATCAGAGTTCTTTGTCTCTTGTGCATATTCAAGACCAAACATCAACTATTTAACTCATACTTTTCAAGAAATCACATACTGAAATTATTTTCCTCCATATGTACATATGTACATACACTTGTATGAGTTAGTCGAAGTAAAGTCACACAACAGTTTCTATCATATTCTCCTATTCTTAAAAAAAAACACTATGCCAATATTTTTCTTCACTTCAATAAAAACTTTTCTTATAATAGGTTATGTGCCCAGACACCAAAGAAATTTATTTTAAATAAAAAAAAATAAAAATAATATGAAATTCTGCAAGAACATAAAGCAACTATTTCATTGGCCCATATGAAAGAGGAAGGTAAGAGACCCTCTTGAGTTTTATGAGGGTGCACTATATGTTATAGAGGGGCGACTCAAAAAGCCAGAGCCCGTAGAAAATGAAGCTACAGAAATTCAAGAGAGGGAGTACAAGAAGCAATGTAAAACTTACAGTAAAGCAAATTGTTATGCAAAGAGCATAATTACGAGCACGATTTCGGATGAAATTTATCAAAAGGTAATGGACAAGCAATGCGCATTTGAGATGGGGCAAGCATTAAAGCAGCAATTCGAAGCAACATCAAAGGATCAGCTATTAAAGATGTGTACGGATATATTTTCTTTTCAATGGAACAATAAAAAAGACGTTTCAACACATATTTCAAAATTTATAAACTTGTTTAACTAAATAAATAATGTTTTGAAAATAAAAGATGAGAATCCGTTGCCAGATTTATTGTTGATATGCAAGATTCTTTATATTTTACCAAATTCGTTTGAAATGTTTAGATCCAGTTGGATGATGCTTTCTGGTGAAGGTGACAAGACGTTATATGAGCTAATAATGCAATTGTGCCTTTATGAAAGAAATTAAAAGAAGAAGAAAGAAAATGAGAGTGAGTATCAAGAAGCCTTGTTAGTTAATAAAAAGAATATGAATCAGAAGAAGAATTTCAAGACGCCTAGTAAGAAGAAAGACATATGCCAGTATTGTAAAAAGAAGGGGCATTGGCTAAAAGAATTTCGTAAGTGGATTTCAGATGGAAAACCAAGTAAGTCTAACAAAGAAAAAGTCAATTACTCAAACGTGGCACTCAATGGACTGGTGGGTAGATAATGGTGCAACAAGACACGTTACAAATACAGCCGAATTTTTTGAAGAATATGAAACGTTTAAAGAACCACACACCATTCAAGCAACTGGAAAAGAAACCCTAAAAGCTGTTGGAAAAGGAAATGTTAAATTTATGTAAAAAATCAACAACAAAGAAGAAATTGAAATTACATTAAAAGAAGTTTGGTATGTTCCGGGTATTTTATGAAATGTTCTTCCGTTTTGGCAGCTCATGGCAAAAATCCTGTAAGTGATTTTAGGTCTTTTCCTACAAAATGTCAGTTTAAAGTAAATGGTGAAGTTGTTTTAACCGGGAATCGGGAAATAGAGGGATCGCTATATAAAATTAACATTATTCCAATATCGGTAGATAAAGTTAATGTAGCTGTTGATAAAAATTCAACACTTCAATTATATCACGAGCGTTGGGGACACCAAAATAAACAATACGTTGTGAATAAATTATAATAATGAATTGTGTGAGTCGTGTATTTACGGGAAATTCAGTAGGCTACCATTTGGAAGTCGTGATACTGCTACAGCTCCTGGAGAACTTATAGAAACTGATGTTTGTTGCCCATTTCCCCAATCGTATCAAGGTTTTAAATACCTAGTGTTGTATAAAAATGACTTTACGAAATTCAGATATGGCTACATCGTAAGAAATAAATCAGATGTTAAGGATACCTTATTGGAAATGCTAGCCAGTGCGAAATCACAAGGTCACACTATTAAAACAATCCTGAGTGACAATGGTGGAGAGTTCATTAGTAATGATGTGATGAAGTTTTTAAAAGAAAATGATATTAATCATAAGTTAACTGCTCCCTACGTTTCTTAACAAAATGGAAATGCTGAAATGGAAAACCGTACAATCGTTGAGATGGCAAGAACGTTTAAGTATTCAAATAAAGATGTCCAGTTTCCAGATGCTTTGTGGGCTGAGTTTGTTACATCTGCAATTTACATTCTAAATCGTACAGGAAAAAGTT
This sequence comes from Metopia argyrocephala, assembly GCA_963576795.1. Lineage (NCBI taxonomy): Eukaryota > Metazoa > Arthropoda > Insecta > Diptera > Sarcophagidae > Metopia > Metopia argyrocephala. Next base: position 78,704,214 of record OY756209.1, on the reverse strand, counting down.
CAGTCAGAGTCGTAAGTCCGTTTGAACTTTGGCATGGAAAGAAACCCAGAGTAAAACATCATCAACATGTTTTATGCATATTCCAAGTCAAACTCGAAAGAAGAAAGCTATAAAAGATTTTTTGGTTGACTATGACGGTGATGAGAGATACCGTATTTACATACATTGAAGAACAAAATTGTGTTAAATTTTTAAGAGACGTTAGATTCGTGGCACAAGTTAGTGGTTGTAAAACTCATAGAAACAATAAAAATGACAAAGAAGAGTGTGGTGCTAACTCTAAACCATATTTTACTATTAGAATAAACAGCAATAATGAACCAGATGACGGTGATAGTGAAAAAGAAATCGACTGTGAAGATTTTGAAGATGCGCAGCAAGAATCCGAAGCGCAAGGTGATCAAGCAGAATTTGAAACCAGCAGTGAGCAAATGATAATGCGGTGCAAGATGCCGAACCGCGGAGCAATAAGCGTTTAAGAGAGAAAGACTCCGATGGTGAATTACAAAATACTAAACGTTTGCGTTGTGACGAGCAAAAGTCGGAAGCCTTGTTTTTGGCCCCACAATCCGTCTTCATATCTATTTCATTAGTTTTATACCGTATTACTTTTTTTGTATTTTTTATTTTTATTTTTGAATTGATTGCACTTAATTTTATTTCCAATACTATGAATTATAAATACAATATTATTTAGAATTAATAACTACATTTCTTATGTTTTTTTCTTTAAACATAACGGTGGTCACATTCCATTCTCATTCTCTTATTTTACCATTTATTTTTATTCTATTTTAACTCTCTGTTGCGTAGTGTTGCTTGTTTGTGTGCTCTCATCGTGGTGAGTTGTACGTTGGTATCATATTATTGTTATTATGTACACCACGACGACTGGCTATAAAAGGCAGAAAATACATAACAGAGAGTTAGTGGTTGACGGACTGTTGAATGGTAAGGATCGATATTGTTAATGGTGTTCTTCCTTAACAATATAGATTATTATTTTTGGACAGTAAGCGATCAGTATTGTTAATGGTGTCCATCCTTAACAATAGTGATTGTTGTTATTTTTATTTTGTTGTTTTTTTGACAGTACGCGATCAGTATTGTTAATGGTGTTCATCCTTAACAATAGTGATTGTTGTTATTTTTACTTTGTCGTTTTTCGGACAGTAAGCGATCAGTATTGTTAGTGGTGTCCATCCCTAACAATAGTGATTGTTGCTTTTATAATTTTATTTGTATTTGCCGGACAGTGAGTGATCGGTATTGTTAGTGGTGGCCATCCCTAACGATATCGACTATTGACTCCGTTTTACTTCTTGGAGAGTGAGTGGCCAATATTGTTAATGGGTTCCAATCCTTAACAATATAGATTGTTGTTCACTTCTCTACTGTTTGACCTCAGTGGACTAATACCAAGCAATCTTGTTAACGGTGTACGTCCTTAACAATATTGGTGGTATTAGAATCACGGATATACGGGCTGGTGCGTTGGTACTTGATTAATATTGTTAGTGGCGTACATCCCGAACAATATTAATTGCAGTCCTTCCTTCCCAGCTGCGTGTGTGACAACCGGACGTGGACAGGAAAGTCACCAGGGTTTGAGTAGGGTTGCTAATGGTGCCATCCTTAGCAACTTCAAATTGAATCGGTGATATAGTGAGGACACCAAGTCAACCACCCTTGAAACGAACGTTCGTTAGGTAGTTCCTAGTCATTTTGTATTTGGTTAGGATAGCATTAGAATTAAGTAGATTAAGAAAATATTATTAAATAAAAATTAAATACGATTGTGAAAGAAAGAAAAAATCCAATTGTGTTCTTATTTATGTAACCACTGGACACCGCTGAACTACCCCAGCAACCAGCGTAAACGTGTCGTTACATTGGCGCCCGAGCAGGGACATTATTGTCCATAGACAGCAGTGAGCTGTCACACAAAAAAAATATATATATATATACCCTTTGATATAAATATAAATATAGACATAACATTTATGTACTAGGTATATTTCTTCCACAAAAATAAAAATCAACATGATGAACCAACGTGAGACGCTAAAAACATCGTGGGTTTACGCCTTAAGAAAAGATGATCTGGTCAGCTACCTGTCACAATGTGCACAAGATGCTACTGGTACCGTTGATGAGATGCGGCGTAGATTGGCTAAGTTTGTTGCGGCCGACCACGATGAAAAAGTACATGAAAAACTCCTCGCGTGGCAAAAAGTACATGAGCAATGCGATCCTCCCAGTATCTCCCTTACCGCACCAGTGGGTGAGCCCAATGGCCGTAGACCGTCTATCTCTGAGGAAAGGTCATCGAACACAGAGCCTAAACCAAAAGATAATATCGAATCCCATACTCACGACGACCGAATCGCTACCATCGAAGTAGTAAGAAAATGGGGAGTAAAATATGATGGAGGAAAGGAAGTGCTAAAATTCACCGACCGTCTGGAAGAGTTAGCCGGCATGTACGACATAGATCTAAATGATGTTATCCCTGTGATGGCGGAAATTTTAAGAGACAAAGCACTAGTTTGGTTTAGAAGCAACCGGAAAACGTGGGAACATTGGCATCAGTTTAAGAAAGACTTCCTTGGTTTCTTCCTCCCACCACGCTACATCGAGAAACTACAGGACGAGATCCGTAGGCGTACCCAGCGACATCGTGAGTGTTTCAAGGACTACCTATTGAACATGCAAGACCTGATGTATCACTCTCAATTGAACGCCCAGGAGCAGTTGGAGATAATTTTTCGAAATTCATTACCCGACTACCAATTGTATATAAAAAGAAGAGATTTTAACAACTTAGATGATCTTCTGTCTTTAGCTGCAGACTTAGAAAGTATACCCTCCACAACGCATTCGAGCCGCAACGAACACCATCGTATGCTCAACCAACCATCACCGTCCAACATTGCAACATCTAATACCTTATTGAAAGAAGCACAATCGACTTACCTAGCATGCGAAGGCGAGAAACTACAAGCTACGATATTATTTAACCAACGGCCAAGCACTGCCATCGTGGATACAGGCGCCACACGCAGCTTTGTGATGCCATCTGTTGTAAGACAGATGCAACCCAAACCGAAATGTGTGAACACGAATATTGAAGTAGTTCTAGCTGATGGAACGAAGAAACGAATTTCGACAGCAATACAAGTACCCATAATTTTCGGCAATATAAAAAGAATGCACGAATTCCTTGTAATGAAAGAGGCTACGGAACCTATTATTCTGGGAGTCGATTTTCTACGTGAATTTAAAACTACAATACATTGTGCTGGCTTGTGTGCTAGTTGGGCAGCGATAGACAGCTCAGAGATTCGGGACGCTGACCCCCTCAGTCAGGTAAGAGAACTAATTTCTGTAAGTTGTGTGCAAAGCCTTGATTTAGTAGATCAAAAGGATGCTAATGTGCCAAAACAGCGAATACTTAGGTTTTTAGAAGCCGAACTTACAAAATTCCAACAAATAAAAGGCCTTTCAACAGCGGCTACACATCGAATTATCATGAAAGATAACCGCCCAATCAAGATCAGATACGCCCCTCGAAATCCAGCCATGCAGGCGATTATAGATGAGGAAGTAAATTCTTTGCTCGCACGTGGGTGCATTGAGCCATCACGCAGCCCATACTCATTCCCTATTACTTTGGTGAAAAAGAAGAATGGGACGTGGAGGACATGTATGGATTTTCGCCAACTGAACGCCCGCTCAGTACCAGATGCTTACCCACTCCCGCGGATAGACACCATTCTCGACAGACTTCGTAATGCCAAATTTATTAGCAGTCTGGACCTCAAAGATGGATATTGGCAGATCCCAATGGACGAGGACAGCAAGAAATACACTGCATTTGCAGTTACTGGTCGGGGACTGTATCAGTGGCGGGTAATGCCGTTTGGTCTACACTCAGCCCCAGCTACTTTCCAAAGGGCCCTGGACAGTGTTATTGGACCGGATATGGAACCCCACGCGTTCGCATACCTTGATGATATAATTGTAATTGGCAAGACTGTGCAAGAACACATAACCAACCTGAAGGAAGTATTTCGGCGACTAAGGGCAGCAAACTTGAAGATCAATATAGAAAAGTGTGAGTTTTTTAAATCAGAAACTCGGTATCTAGGCCATGTCATTACGAGTGAGGGCATAAAGACCGACCCCGATAAGATCGCAGCCATCGTACAACTTCCCAGGCCCCAGGATATAAAAGGTGTGCGTCGTTTCCTGGGAATCACATCATGGTATCGACGCTTCGTCCCAAATTTCGCCAATATATCCCAACCGCTTACACAACTGTTGAAAAAGGGTAAACACTGGAAATGGGGACCGGAACAACAGGCTGCATTCGAGGAGCTTAAAGATTGCCTCACAAAATCTCCAGTGTTGGCCTGCCCTGATTTCTCCAAACCCTTTTCCCTTCAGACAGACGCGAGTGATAGCGGATTAGGAGCCGTGCTGACACAGGAGATCGATGGCCAAGAACGCGTTATCGCCTACGCCAGCAGACATTTGAACGGAGCCGAAAAAAATTACTCGGCTACGGAAAAAGAATGTCTGGCCATCGTATGGGGCATCCGTAAAATGAGACCCTACCTTGAGGGATATAAGTTCCAAGTCATAACGGATCATTTGTCACTCAAATGGCTGAATTCAATTGACAATCCAACCGGACGACTAGCACGTTGGGCGTTAGAATTACAGCAACACCAATTTGATATCAGATATCGGAAGGGGAAACAAAATGTTGTTGCAGACGCTCTCTCCCGACAGCCAATTGCGGAGGTGAATCTGGTGCAGGCGCGACAGTCTAATATTTGCTCATGGTATGAAGGAATCCTGGAAGCAGTACGGAAAAATCCCGAAAAATTTTCTGAGTACGCCATCGTCAACAACCTATTGTACCGCCATTTTGCACGGGAAATTAATGACGAAGATTCCACCCCATGGAAACTGTGCGTACCCATTTACCAACGTCGACAAGTATTGACGGAGACCCACGACAGCACCACTGGCGGTCACCTAGGCATTAGGAAGACGCTTAATAAGGTCTCAAGCCGTTATTACTGGCCCGGAATGGCCCGCGATGTAGGTCAATACGTACGACAGTGTACCATTTGCCAACAGTATAAAGTTTCGCAACAACAACCCGCCGGAAAAATGTTAACGCGAATTCAGAATGAACCATGGTCGCTGATTTGTGCTGATTTCATTGGACCCCTGCCACGAACAAAACACGGAAACACGATGCTATTAGTTCTCTTTGATAATTTCTCGAAATGGGTAGAACTTGTCCCTTTAAGAAAAGCTACCGGAGAAGGGATAGTAAAGGCACTACGGGAGCGAATAATCGCTAGGTACGGAGTACCAAAAGCCCTTATTTCTGACAATGGTGCCCAGTTTACGTCACATATCCTGAAAAATTATCTCAAAGAAATCGGAGTACAACAACAGTTCACAGCCCCATATAGTCCACAAGAAAACCCTACGGAGAGGGTAAATCGAACAATAAAAACAATAATCGCACAATTCTCAGGGGAAGGTCATAATAAATGGGACAAGTCATTGCCAGAAATAATGTTGGCAATAAATACCAGCGAATCCGAATCGACTGGATACACACCTGCATTCTTGACCCAGGGAAGGAGCCCTAGGTTACCAAAGGCACTTTACGATGAAGTTACTGTAGGCTCGGGAGCACGCTGTCTGGGTCCAGAGGAGCGAGCAAGCGAACTCAAGGAAATCTTCAAAATTGTAAGGCGTAACTTAGCAAAGGCATCACAAAAACAGAAAAGGCACTATGATTTACGGCGTCGAAGCTGGAAACCAGAAATAGGTGACAACGTGCTAGTACGCCAACATCCGTTATCAAAAGCCGTCGATAATTTCGCCGCCAAATTGGCACCTAAATACAAGGGTCCATACATTGTCGTGGGATTTATCTCCCCAGTTATTGTAGAGATTAGGGACGTAGAGACTAGAGAAAAGCGCACAGCACATTTAAGCGAACTAAAGTTATATCACCCCAGTAATCAACTTTTTTCTCTCACACTTCATAGGTCGCATAAACACATCTTAAGAACGAGTGACGAACAGATGGAGACGGCTGAACAAAAATTTGAAAGAACGCGGAAAAAATTCCGACAAAATATGAAACAGGAGCAAGAAAAAAGGAGGCATACGATTTTTCTCGAGAGCGACGAACCACCAAGTACCTCTAAAGAGCGCACCAATAAAAAAAAAAGGCAACGGGCACCTAAAGCGAAACATCAGGGCCCACCGAAAAATTATGGTCCCGAAGTCGACAATAGTACAGCCACTAGGGCCCACTACTTTCGGATGGCCACCACAACACCCTCCAGACCTAACTCGCATGAAACGGGCCACCATGAAACATGTTACCACGAACCGGCCACCTCACAAATATGGTCCGATCACGTAGACGGTGTCGATGAGGAAGGAGAAACCGTCCCACCTCCACCACCATTAACGTTCACAAGGGAGGTACCAGAAAGGGCTGCAAGCGAAGCGTCGGAAACCATGTCCCCTATCTTTGATGAGGACTGCTTTGTCGTAGATGACGTCCCCATTTCCCTGGAAGATTTAGAAGATCCCCTCATCCTCGAATTTGCTCGAACGTTCTGTGGAGCAAGTGATTCAACGATAGACATACAACCCCCAAGGGACCCATTTCCACCAAGCTCTTTCTCCTCCCTAGACTGGGAAAACGAAAGTTTTCGACCTCCAACACCCCCGCGGCGAAAGGCATTCTGTACCTGGGACATCGAGGACAGACAATTCCAGTACCTGGGCATGCAGTGCTACGAGAGAAACTGGCGAGCGCGAATCATAGTACCCAAAGCCAAGCCAGCTTCGCCCTTAACTCTTCCAGAATGCTCATTCACCCCACAAAATGTCTACAGAGTAGTGGAGCCGACGCCAGTATCGCCCATATACCGAAATAGAAGCCAAAACCGTGCCATACCTACAACACCTGGCAGGGGTTGGCTGCAGTTTCAAGATACTAGCGCTGAAGCACAGAAAAATGGGGAGGACGACCCGATCCCATCCACCAGAGTGACGCACGTCCCTCTATCACAACCCAACGAGTCGCCGATACCATCACCCCCATCTTGGCCCACCAGCGCAACGGATGAATTGTTAGTGGTCAATCAGTTATCGACAGAGCTGCAACAGGGAATCAATGAATCTCCGGTACCATCACCCCCACCTTTGCACATCAACGCATCAAGTGACGCATTGCTAGAACTCGAGCAGTTACCCATAGAGCTACAAAATGTAATTGCCACGAAGAAAGCCAAGCATCATGGCGAACGCATTCGTTTTCTACGAGAAGTCAATGGCATGTAATATCGCGTGACCATATTACGTAACGGCACCGTGCGGGTCACAACTGCTGATGGAAGAAACTAATCTGGAGGAGGGGGTAGTGTGACGAGCAAAAGTCGGAAGCCTTGTTTTTGGCCCCACAATCCGTCTTCATATCTATTTCATTAGTTTTATACCGTATTACTTTTTTTGTATTTTTTATTTTTATTTTTGAATTGATTGCACTTAATTTTATTTCCAATACTATGAATTATAAATACAATATTATTTAGAATTAATAACTACATTTCTTATGTTTTTTTCTTTAAACATAACGGTGGTCACATTCCATTCTCATTCTCTTATTTTACCATTTATTTTTATTCTATTTTAACTCTCTGTTGCGTAGTGTTGCTTGTTTGTGTGCTCTCATCGTGGTGAGTTGTACGTTGGTATCATATTATTGTTATTATGTACACCACGACGACTGGCTATAAAAGGCAGAAAATACATAACAGAGAGTTAGTGGTTGACGGACTGTTGAATGGTAAGGATCGATATTGTTAATGGTGTTCTTCCTTAACAATATAGATTATTATTTTTGGACAGTAAGCGATCAGTATTGTTAATGGTGTCCATCCTTAACAATAGTGATTGTTGTTATTTTTATTTTGTTGTTTTTTTGACAGTACGCGATCAGTATTGTTAATGGTGTTCATCCTTAACAATAGTGATTGTTGTTATTTTTACTTTGTCGTTTTTCGGACAGTAAGCGATCAGTATTGTTAGTGGTGTCCATCCCTAACAATAGTGATTGTTGCTTTTATAATTTTATTTGTATTTGCCGGACAGTGAGTGATCGGTATTGTTAGTGGTGGCCATCCCTAACGATATCGACTATTGACTCCGTTTTACTTCTTGGAGAGTGAGTGGCCAATATTGTTAATGGGTTCCAATCCTTAACAATATAGATTGTTGTTCACTTCTCTACTGTTTGACCTCAGTGGACTAATACCAAGCAATCTTGTTAACGGTGTACGTCCTTAACAATATTGGTGGTATTAGAATCACGGATATACGGGCTGGTGCGTTGGTACTTGATTAATATTGTTAGTGGCGTACATCCCGAACAATATTAATTGCAGTCCTTCCTTCCCAGCTGCGTGTGTGACAACCGGACGTGGACAGGAAAGTCACCAGGGTTTGAGTAGGGTTGCTAATGGTGCCATCCTTAGCAACTTCAAATTGAATCGGTGATATAGTGAGGACACCAAGTCAACCACCCTTGAAACGAACGTTCGTTAGGTAGTTCCTAGTCATTTTGTATTTGGTTAGGATAGCATTAGAATTAAGTAGATTAAGAAAATATTATTAAATAAAAATTAAATACGATTGTGAAAGAAAGAAAAAATCCAATTGTGTTCTTATTTATGTAACCACTGGACACCGCTGAACTACCCCAGCAACCAGCGTAAACGTGTCGTTACAGCGTAATCGTACCATTAAAATTGATAGTTTACAACACAATGATATGGTACTGACATCCTTAGAGTTCATAGGTAAAGCTAAAACTCCAGTTACATACAAAGAAGCTATTCAAAGTGAACAAAAAGAAAATTGGCAAGAGGCAATGAAATCAGAATTGAATTCCTTAATGCAAAATGAGACATAGGAACTTACAGAACTAACTAATGGTCACAAAGCTCTACCAGCAAAGTGGGTCTACAAAATCAAAACAAATGCTGATGGTACTGTTGATAAATGCAAAGCGCGACCAGTAATAAAAGGTTTCAATCAATGTTGATTATGATCAAAGATGTCAACAATTCGTTCCATGATTAGTATTGCGGCAACCGAAGGCTTATATTTGAGTCAGTTCGATGTGTCTACAACATTTTTGTATGGTGAGTTAGAAGAAAATATTTATATGAAACAACCCAAAGGATTTAATTATGGTACAAATCGAGTGTGTCATTTGAAGAGAAGTTTATATGGCCTTAAGCAAGCTTCTAGGTGCTAGAATAAACGTATTGGATGTTACATTAAAAAACTTGGTTTTAAAACAAGCTCTGCTGATACTTGTTTATTTATAAGGGAGAATAATGGAAATAAAATAATCCTTGCATTGTATGTGGACGATGGGTTGATTGCAGCTACTGATAAGAATGAGTTAGAAGATTTTATGAAAGAACTGCAAAGTGAATTTAAAATTGTGAGTAAAGAAGCTACATATTTTCTTGGATTAGAGATTGAGAAAAAGGAAGAATATATAAAAATACATCAAAGAGCATACGCTAAAAAAATTTTAGAGAAGTTTAATTTTTCTGAATGTCGTCCAGTTACTACACCAATAGATAAAGTTTCTGTTAATGAAAATAAGGAGAAAGAATCTGTTGAATTTCCCTACAGACAAGCAGTTGGTGCTCTGATGTACTTAATGTTAGAAAAGAGACCTGATCTGGCCTATAGTGTAGGATTTTTATGAAAATTTCTTGAGAATCCAACAAGAGAAGATGTGCAACGAGTTAAGCAGGAACATTAGATGTCGGTATTATTTACAACAAGACAGATCCTAAATCACTAGAATGCTTTAGTAATGCAGATTTTGGTGGATGTACCACCACAGGCCTTTCAACATCAGGTGTGATTGTTACATACGACGGTGGTCCTATATCATGGTTAAGTCAAAGACAGACAATGGTGTCTACGTCTACTACTGAAGCTGAAATTGTTGCTGCTAACGAAGCTGCAAAGCAATTGGTATGGTTGAAAAGGCTGTTTAAGGAAGTTGCAAACTTTAATGAAACACCATGTATCCAGATTGACAATATTGCTGCAATTCGTTTAGCACAAAATCCTGAATTTCACAAGAGGACAAAACATATTGCAATTAAACATTACTTTATCCGAGAATTAGTTACTGAAGGCAATGTATCAGTGAAGCAAGTTTCAACTGAAAATCAAGCGGCAGATATGGTAACAAAACCATTACTAAAGACACGTTTAAAATTTTTATGCGGTTTTTAAAATATAAAGTAATTATTTAAACAGGGGAAAGTATTGAAATGATTTAATAATTACCCCAATATTATGTTGGTATAATTTTTTGTAATCGAATTAGCATACGTATTTTATGTTTAAATACTATGTCAATATTTTTCTTCACTTCAATAAAAACTTTTCTTATAATATGTATCAATTTACTATCAATTCGCCATGTAATTTTTCTTCTTCTCTTTTTGGTATATTCATCATAAGCACAATGTATAGTGACGATGCAATTTAGTTTTGCAATTTAGTAACGGAAACATTTTTTTTAAATTAAAACCATTCAATAGGCGAAGATATATAAGTTTATGCTAAGGAAGGCTCAAGGACTATTTAGTGAAAACATACTAAGCTGTGTAGTGCTGAAGAAAAATTCTAGTGACTTGTAAAAGAAGTTAAAAGTTTAAGAGCGAGTGGTCGAAATATTGTGAAGAGTGAAATACTTTTTTTTAACCTGTGAGAAAAAGAAATAGTGTAGACAAAATAAAAAAAAACGTGAGTTCATATAGTTTAGTTAAGTTAATTTTTTTTTGTAACAAATGTTTTTTTATTAACTGACCACTCTATAAGGAAACGAAATAGCCAGGTAACGACTATTATTTTGAATTTTAAAAATATTGCCAGCACTAAATCATAAATAGAAAGCAAAAGTCTGTTAAAGAAAAAAGTAAAATCTATACCTATTTCGATCAACACTACCCAAAAACTCCAGAAAAGAAGTAAACAACTAATTTTGAAATAGAATTCATACATATATCCATCCTTAGGAACCAGATTCACTTACTGAAAGAAAAAAATTAATTTTTTTTATAACTAATCTTAGTTTTAAGTATTTCCTTTTAATATTTTTTTTTGTATATAGTCGACACTCTCTAAAATAACGAATTCTAAGGGCCTGGATATTTACTTGGCTATAAAGAAAATTCGCTATATGGAAAAGAAAAACAATATTGTTCCTTTTAACATTTTTTATTTGTAGTAGTCAGTTATTTTGGTTTGAAGTAAATTTTTTCACTTTTCTTCTTCAATGCAAAGGCAAATGGATAGCGACTGCAAGAAATGTGAGAGAAAAAATTTACTTTAAACAAAATATAGCACTTTTATGTTGGTCTTATAATTCGAAACGACACAAATGTTTTCACCAAACTTAAATTTTTTTCCACAAAAGTAAATACAAATTCACATATCGTTTAATAGGATATTCTCTTACATATTTTATTTTTGACAATATTGGCTAGTATTTGTCTTCTCTGTAAATTTTGTATTAAATGTTGGCATGTTACAGAGACATGTTTCTCTAGGTTTGCTGTATCATTTGAAACTATTAGACTTTTTTTTGACTCTTGTTCGCGTGATTCCTTTTTACAATTGCCTATAAGTTTTCAATTGGGTTTAGATAAAAATTTTACGATGATAAGTACAAAATGTCAATATTTGTATACGAAATCCAGTATGTCATTAACTTAGGATTTTGATTTGAGTCGTTGTCATGTTGAGAACGAGCATATTCTCAAAAGAAATATTGTTCTATTACATTTTTTAAATTGTTTTTATATTGATGTTAATCAACTTTTCCCTTTGGTCTTAGAACGGGTTCACACCACACCACCAAATCGCATCCCAAGTTATAATACATTACCACTGTTTTAACAAAATACCTAAAGTTTTAAGGATTTTACTGAGGAACATCTTACGTAAGATTTTTCGACAGGTGAAAACAATATATTCTTAAATTCGTTGCATGTGAGAATTCTATTTCAGATAACATGCATCTTTGTTGAGCATTTTGCTTGCAAAGCGTCAGTGTTTCTTAATATTTTTTTGAGACATGTGGTTTCTTTTATACAATACTTCTACGAAAGCCAAAATGTTTATAAACGCATTGTTATTGTCCGTGAAAATAGTTCTTCTCTCATTTGTTGCCCAGTTTTATCTCTATTTTGTGTTAATTTAGAAATTGGTTACCTTTACTGATGCCGCAAATAATCTTATCTTCTACTTGAGGAGTTTTTCTAGCACTGGGCTTCCTGGCTGGGGTTGCAAACTTTTTTTGTTTAATTTTAAAAGTGAACTGCACCAAATTTCACTTTTTTGGATTATGAAAACCTTTGTGCGATAGCCCACATTGACAATATTTCCATTGGATACGCCTTGGTGAAGCCCTCCCTTATTTTTGGAGTGCATCACTAATTTTTTCCAGTTTTGAAAACTAAAACATTTTAAGGTTATTTAAATACGATCTACCGAATTTTAAATGTATGTCTCATAATAAAAAAGTTAATTAATTAAAGAAAACCTGAACGTTTCTAATTACGTGGCCAGCTAAAAACCAAGTACTTAGAAATTAATTTTAAAATTTTTTTAAAGTGTAAGCTTTAAATTCAAAGTTTTTTTGCAGCGGTAATATTGTAGATTGTGTGCTTTTCGAATAGCGGTGCTTGTAATTTTTAGTAATGGTTTTAAAAGAAGTTACACTTTGATTTCATTTTGATTAAACATCGTTTCTAATTATATGGCCACCACTGTAGTGGTGTATCTAGTGCTTAGGTATATCGCGGTAAAGTAAAAGTCAGAAATAATTGTAGGCATTATTTTTATTCTCGAACATAAATTCCGGTTTTAAGGAATATCAGAAAACTTAAGCCCTGTTGATCATAATTTTATTTATCATTTTTTTTTGTCCCATTATAAGATATATGTATATGTGTTTTTGTAAAATTTCTTATCTTATTTCTTATTAATTTTTGATTTTATAATTTTAATTTCTTATAATTTTTATTTTTATTAATTTTATTCAATAAATAATGTGTTAAAAATTCTTATAATTGGGCACGAGGTCAGGTGGAAATAGGGTCGTCGCATAGATACACATTGGACCTTCTCGACGACAAGGTTGGGTGGGCAATTTTGGAGCTTTACACCTGCTTCCAAACAAAGTCTTTTCATGTGGTCCCGCAGAGTTAGCTTTTTATGTTCTATTTTTTTTGTGTTAGGATACGCGGCTGGCGGGAGGGGTTGGAACCACCTGAGATCCCAATGAGCTAGACGGAAACCTCGCCAGTGCAACCGGTCCGTAACAGAAATGGCGCCCAATCAAATGTGGTAGCTTGGAATACTTTTATATTAAATTATGAAAAATATTTTAAGTTACAGTGTAAATTCATATAATTACAGCTGTATGTATGAGAAAATAGACCAGTGAAAGTTAAAAGTAGCCCATAAAAATCACCTGATATTGTGGACTTTTATTCTTATAGCGGCCTGGTCAATAACGGACCAGCAGTTCATTGTATGGGAGTAAAAGTCAACATTGGAGAATGATTTTTGTCCAAACGCTAAACTGTTATAGCTCAGGTTTGGTTAAAAATCTGTCTGATTGTATAACTGTTCAGTTGAATCACATTCTTGATTTAATTTTATATTGGTAAATTTATTTTTTGCATTTTTATTTTAATTCGTTGCTGGTATTTGAACGTCCAATAATCTGATAGCCTCTCGTTTTCATTTCTAATACGAGGTTAGTTGTATCCAGAGTGGGCAAACAAACAAAACATTTCGCAAAAGTTTCAACAAAGTCATACACTTTTCAAAATTTTTTTAATGGTATTGTACATGAGCAAAACAAAAACAAATACTTTCCAAATGAGAAAGAGCGCAAATGAAACAATTAGCTTTTCGCTCTTGTGCTTGCTTTGTTCTTTGTTGTTTTTTCTCTTCTTCTTTTCTTTTTCTCTTCTTCTATCCTTTTTCGTCTCATTCATTTTTTGTTGTACCTACGCACATTTGAGTTAGTGTATTTGTAGTACTCAAAACAAAAACAATATACAAAATTAAATGGGACAATCTTTCTCACTGTTTCTGTTTTATTTTTGTTTTACTCATTGTAAAGAATACAACAAAATGAGATCAAACGTTCAGTTTTGTTTATTTTCCTACTCTGGTTGTATCAGATGAGATGTGTAAACGATGTCTCTCTTGTATACGAAACAAGGTTTACCACACAAAATAACGAATTAAAATTATTTGAGTTCTAATGTTATCTAGTCCACATGAAGAAACTTTATATTCGGCCCTATTCCCGTTGGCGTTTTTATTTTAAAACGAAATAAAAACGACAACTTGGTATTACCGTTTTCGTTTTCGACAATAATCGAAAAATGTCGGTCGATTAAGAAATGGCTGACTTCATAAATGCAGTTTGCATTGTAACATTGCAAAGAAAAATGTTGTAAAATAATGCGGTGACATTTTAGTACATTTATGAACGCATAAATTGACAAAATCACATATTTATATTAAATTAGATTTAAATTACCACAATTCAGCCATTTCTACCACAAAATTTAATTATTTAATACAAAACTATTTTACCGCCATTAAAGAATGTACTTAAATGTTTACAATGAATCACAAATAAAAACCATGCAAGAAATTGTCAAACAATGCGCATTGAGAAGTGTTGCATTGCCAAAATTAATTATACTGTTTTTATGAACGTCATGCATTGCCAGGTTACATTGCAAACTGCATTTTTGAAGTCAGCCAACGCCTGTTTTTTGTCGCTTTCATTTTTAGTAGCGACATTAAAACGAGAGGTTTGAAAAATAAAAAATTAAATTACAACGTTGCAACAATTTGAAATTTTAGTATTGAAAAGAAATCGTGAAGGTTTCAAAAAAGGCATAAAACCCTTAAATTTTAATAGTTTTTGGAAGGAAGTGGCTTCAAAAATAAATCCATTTGGACCTCCATTCCGTGACGGAGATGGTTGGCACAAAATAAGTAAAACTAAATTAACAACAAAATATTACTAAAAAATTTTAATATATGTATATAATTGATTTGACGCCACTTTCTATACTGATGTTATTGTCCAAAACAGACCTACTTCCATCACTCCTATATGGATGTGAATTATTTGCAAACTGTGACAGAATTGACTTACGTAAACTTAGAGTAACTTAGGCTGATGTCAGAGTGCGCGCTATAAGCGAAGCGATGCTAGAAGCTATAATATTCATGCTATACTTATACTACAGGAGGTCATGTCTCTGCTGACTGTTAGTTAAAATTTGATCATGCGGGAGGTGGACGCTCCTCATAACCGTTCCCCCAAATCCAAGGTGGAACAGCATACACTGAGGGATGTATGGTCAAGGGGTACTTGGCTGCTCGTATGCGGACTCTGGATACCAGGCGCCCTCCAGTTTTAATTAGCCTTCCTGTGGCAAGCCGGGCAATGCCGCAGGTGACTCTTTAACCCGAGCATCGCATATTTTGATGAAAAATATTGCTGATAATTTAGAGAGCGATGCCTCTTATGCATCAACTATAAGAAAGAAAATTGTGTCTTCCACAAACATAAAAAGGGTAGTCGACACGAGTGTTACTACCCCGATAACTGTACTGTACAGTACTGAAAAGAGCAAACCTTTGGGGGGTAGAGGGAAATCCCCAGGTTTCTCACTTAAGGCTGAGGCAACTGAGCCAGGCAGGGAGAAAGGATGCGTCAGAGGCGCTTTCCAATGAGCGCAAATGATGGAAGGTACTTTCAAAGTGCTCCAGGCAAAGCTGCATAGGGCCAAAGGTGCGTCGAGCATTTTTAGCCGCAGATTTGCCACTGAAGATATCCTGTATGAGCCCTAGACTATTAATGACAGAGTCAGAGGACTTCAAAATAAGACGTGTAAGTTGGTGTATGCGGCTGGGGAGAGGCCCCGGGCCGCTATTTTGGTAAATTCCAAATTCACCTTCTTTCCCATTACAGAGTTCATTGCTAGGGACCTGGTGGCTGTAAGCGTCAAACTTATTACTGATGTTGGTATAAGGGAGGTAATATGCGCCTCTGCTTATTTTCCAGGGGATATGGAATGTGTACCACCCTTGGAAGTCCAAAATTTCATCAGGTACTGTCGGGAGAAGAACCACCACTTCGTAGTTGGATGTGATGCGAATGCTCATCATATGGTATGGGGCAGCACGGACAACAACGATAGGGGTGATTACCTTCTCACCTTTCTGGTTAGCAATAATGTGGCTGTGGCCAATAGGGGCAGCAGGCCTACATTTGTTAACGCAATAAGGTCGGAGGTATTGGATATTACGTTGTGTGATACATTCACGTCTAACCTTGTGAGGGACTGGCATGTGTCAGACGAAGTATCCTTATCCGATCATATGCATATTAGATTTGATCTGGTTAGCGTTGCTAGAACCGATGATAGGCCAATAGTCTCTAGGAAGGTAAATTGGACCTGCTTCAGAGAAAATGTGGCTAAGAAGTTAACTGGCTGCCAGATTCTATAGAGTATATTGATGAACTGGATCTGGCGGCAAATCAGCTACAGTCGACATTAAAATCCTCTTTGGACATTAGTGTGCGTCATAGTGACCATTCTATTGTTCGTAAGGTGCCTTGGTGGAATGACACTTTGTCAGAGCTGAGGAAAACCGTAAGGAGGAACTTTAATAGGGCCAAGCGCACAGGTGATTGGCAGGTTTATAGGGTTAGTCTCACTGAGTACAATAAGGAGATTAGAAGGTCTAAAAGAAAGACGTGGAGGGGATTTTGTCAGTCCATTGAGGGCTTGCCGGCATTGGCCCGCCTTCAAAAGTCTCTCACCATAGATCATTCTAATGGCATAGGGTCCCTTAGTAGAGGTACCGGAGGGTACCCTCAGTCTAGAAGGCAAACCTTGGATCTCTTGATGGGAACGCATTTTCCTGGTTCCCGAAAGGTGGCACCTGGTCGCGAGTGCTGGGATATTCCCGCACCTGTACGTGTTACCAGAAGGGTCAAAAAACTCGCGAGTGGAATATTCACTCCGGACAGGGTTTTGTGGGCTATTGGCTCCTTTAAACCCTATAAGGCTCCGGGCAGAGATGGAATTTTTCCGGCTCTCCTACAAAGAAGTTCTGACATAATAGTGTCTAAACTTCTTGTACTTTTTAAGGCTAGCTTCGGTTTTGGTTATATACCACGAGCTTGGCGGGAGGTTGCGGTTATATTTATACCGAAGGCAGGTAGGACTAGTGATCTTCCAAAGTCGTATAGACCAATAAGTCTCTCATCCTTTCTTTTGAAGACAATGGAGAGGCTGGTGGATGTTTATATAAGGGAGACGTGTCTTGTGGAACGTCCCCTGCACCCGAGTCAATTCGCGTATGTGAAGCATTTTCTGACAAGAAAGTTGCTCTTTGTTCTTTCTTGGATATAGAAGGTGCTTTTGACAACACAGTCTTTGACTCCATTACTGGTTCTTTGGAACGGAAAGGGGTGGAAAGGCCAATTATAGCTTGGATCGGCTCCATGCTTAGAGGCAGGATTATCAGCTCGTCCCTTGATGGAGAGGAATTGACCGTGATGGCGTCGAAGGGATACCCTCAGGGTGGAGTCCTATCCCCATTGTTGTGGACGCTTGTAGTTGATGACTTGCTTACCATGTTGGCTCAAAAAGGAATCAGCGTAATTAGTTATGCTGATGACCTTGTTATAACTGCCCGTGGGAAATTTGAGAGTACATTGTGTGACCTTATGGCTGATGCTCTGAGGGATGTGTCGAATTGGTGCTCTCAAGAAGGACTCTCAGTGAATCCTTCAAAGACGGTTGTTGTACCTTTTACGAAGAGATATAAGCTGACGTGCGACTGTATTTCTTTTAGGGGTACCACTATTATGTTTTCTAAGGAGGTTAAGTATCTAGGTGTCATTCTGGATAGAAGACTTACCTGGAACTCGCACATTTCTGCTGTCCAGGCTAAGGCGACAAGGGCACTTTGGGCATGTCGCTCTTCTTTCGGTAAGACTTGGGGTCTATCACCAAGAATGACACTGTGGATTTATACCGCCATTGTTCGGCCCATAATCACTTATGCGGCAATAGTTTGGTGGAGAAAGACTGAGGAGTATACCACCATAAGAAAATTGGGCAAGATACAACGGCTTGCCTGCCTTGGGCTTTAGAGGCCCTGATTGGATTAACACCACTTCATATTTATGTGATGAGGGTGGCCGCGTGTTCGGCGGCAAAAGTGTTCGTAAGAACACCTCGAAATGAGTCCAGGAACCTGGCGATTCTTCACAAGGTGGTCAGGAATCCAATTTCGGTCTTGGATACCATGCCTTTGGAGCTTTGCTTTGGCAGGAGATTTAAGGTGGAGGTACCGTACCGGGAATGTTGGTCTACTGGGTGTTTGGCTCGGAGTGAGTCTGATCTAAACTGGTATACTGATGGTTCCAAAATGGACAGTGGAGTAGGGGCTGGTGTCTATGGACCCAATCGAAACCTGTCAATTCCACTAGGGAAGTCATTGAGTGTTTTTCAGGCTGAAATCCTGGCCATAACCGCATGTGCTGAGATTAACCTGGATATCGGGCTCAAGGGCAAGACAATTAATATATTTTCAGATAGTCAGGCTGCCTTAAAGGCGCTCGACTCTCATCGAATGATATCTAGACTTGTCAAAGATTGCTACGACACGTTGCAAAAATTATCGCTTAGAAACAGGGTGCAGCTGTTCTGGGTACCTGGACACTGTGGTATAAGCGGGAACGAGGAAGCGGATGCATTAGCTAGGAGGGGATCTGCGACGCCTTATATTGGTCCGGAGCCCTGCTGTGCAGCACCGCTTTCTACTATTCTCAGTCAAATTAGTGAATGGGAAACTGGCAAATGTTTGGAACATTGGAATGCCCAGTCGGGTCTTAGGCACGCCAAGGCTGTGATTCGTCCGCGATTTGGAGGTGAGTCTGATGTTCTAAAGTATAGAAGGCCAGACCTGAAAGTCCTAACGGATTTTCTTATGGGTCACTGTAGTGTGAGAACGCATTTGATGAGAATGGCGATCACAAATGTAGATGTTTGTAGACTATGCTCACAAGCATCAGAGACAGCAGAGCACATATTGTGTGAATGTGTGGCTCTTGATAGATTTAGATGGATGTATTTAGGGAGACATATGGTCTCACTGACGGATATATCCACCACTAAAGTTTCGGACCTGCTGGTGTTCGTAAGGAAGGCAGTTGGTCTGTTAAACAAACAGTAGACTCAAAGGGACACAATAGATCTTATGGGTCGCAGTGTCTTGCATTTGTGCTGGGTCTAAACCAGATAATAATAATAATATACTACAGGATGTCAGAGTGGAGACTGTATTAAACAAAGCGACTTGCTGTTTTTAAAATACTCTTTTTATTCCGTAAATCTTTTTTGTTAAACATGGATTCAGATTCAATTACTTGGTTGTTTCAATACTTTTCCAGTTATTTTCCACGAGCATTCTGTTGTGGTAACTTTTATTTGCTTGGTCCCAAAGCACAGGGCGTGTGAACACTTCTGTTATAAATTTTTTAACATCAATACCCATTATTTTACAAATATCTTTTAAAATTAATGGAAGATTTAAACACGCACAAATAATAAATAATGAAATAAATAAACAATAAAATAAATAAATGAAAAATGTCAAAGTACAATCTAAACAAACAACAACGAAGCGATGCCATGCTATAAATCATTTCACAACCTGCTTTATAGCTTTGGCTGTCTTGTAGCTTCGCTTTGATTCTGACATCTTTTGAGCATTGACGTAAGAAAACACAATCAGAGGTTTGTAGCGCATTGTAGTGCGATATTATATTATCGCTTATAGCTCGCACTCTGACATCAGCCTTGTAATAAAATTGCTCGGTATATTTTCCGCAGAGGTCGCCATGACCGTAGTATCTCTAGTTAGTCGTTTCAGATTTTTAATATCAATTTTGAAGATTTAATGAAATATTACAAGTTTCTGACCTTTCTGCACAAAATTATTGTTTCAAAAAATCCTCCCTACATTTATAACAGAATTGTATTTGCAAGGTCAAATCGTGGAACAAAAATTATTGTGCCGAAAGATAAGAGCCTTTTATCTCAACGGCAATTCCATGCTTATAAGTCTTTAGAATAGTCTTCCTAATAACCTTCAGAAAACGCGCAATGCTACCACTTTTAAAAAGGAGTTACTCAAATATTTTAATTCTTTTTAAATTCAACAACAAATCTAATAGTGCATTTACATATGTCATGAAATCTCTTAGATTTTCATTTAAATCTTCTCAGAAATCTGCACCGTTTACATATCAAATTACTAGATTTTGCTCTGAAACAGCTGATTTATGTTTACAAACAATTTTTTAAACAGCTGTGTCAATTACTGCGCCAAATTAAATTTTTTTTTAATATATTATAAAATGGATAATTATAAAAAAAGACAAGTTTTATTTATACCATATGTATCTAAAATTAATACAACCCAAATGCAAATAGAATGGCTGCTAAAAAAAGACGACAGCATTTATTATGTTTGAGAATCATATGCAATTTTACGATTCACAAATGATTACACAGAGGATGAAATGGATACATGTAACTACATAAAAATTATTTTGTTTTTATATCATTTTTGATTTATTAGAAACATCTGTAATGTTATGGCAGGATCGCCATGTAATGTTGTTTCTTTTGGAATAAAAAGAAATGAATCAATTGCTGTTTGACAAAATGATTACTTTATTTAAAAATTGTTGAACTTGTATACTACTTATGAGAATAATTTCATTAATCTAGAATTGAGTGATTTACACATAGTTACAAAAGATCACTCAATATCCAAACATTGTATCATATTTTCTATGTGTCTTTCTTTCCTTTATTTAAATTACGTTTGACACACTTCTGATATAATTCTGGTAGTGTATATTTTGCAAACAAAGCATATTCTGCAATATCAGCAAAACAGTGCATTTCGTACATTGAACTGTTTCATGTACAAGTGAGTAAGCGATCAATGACCGACCGTATTTTTACAAAGTATCTAATTTCTTTAAACAACATTTCTTTTTAAATTACTAAAACGTGGAGTAATTAAATTTGGTACTGACCTACTCAACAACAATGATTAATTTTGTTTACATAGTTCGCATGTGTTTTAAAGTTTGTTTTCTTTTATTCTTTTGCTTTAGATTCTTTTTAAATATTGAAATGCAAATACAGTGGATACACTACACCCCCATTCTTTCAGCTAAAATTTTACAATCTTGTACATTATCAAGATTTTAAAATTTTTATTTTATATTCATGGATATTAAGAAAGCGATGTCTGTATGATACAATATTTGGAAATGTTTATCTTATTATATACTTATATATACTTATATATAGTTACATATTTAAATTTATATAGTTATTAGTTACATATGCATATTAATTTAATTTTTCCCTTTTTTTTTTGTTAAAGTAAAGTACATATTCAAATTAAAATGTAATGTTTTTTAAAAAAAAACTTTTTGTTTCTTTGATTTTTTTTTTTTGTTTTTTTTTTTTTTGTATATGCTTATGATACTAAAAATTACTTAAAATCTACTTATAACTTGATTTTTCTTTTTTTGTTACTTATTATTTATATTATATTTCTTTAATAGATTTTTGTGTACAGTTTTTTCCTTATTATTGATTTTAATTTTTACATTTAAATTGTCTATTTCAATAACTTCATATGGACCATGGTATGGTGATTCATTCTTCTTTCTGTTTTCTTTTCTAACCAAAACCAAATCACCTAAGCTAAGATCTATTTTACTAGCTTTGTTAAAAGATTCTAATCTTCTATTATTTTTTATTTTTTCTATTATCCTTCTAGCATTTTCTAGTGAAATTTTTAATCTTAATTTTAATTCATTAGCGTAATTATCTATATTGTATACCCTATCTTTATTCATTATTTCTTCTCCTGGTAAGGTTGGTAATTTTCCAAAAACTAGTTCGAAAGGTGAATACCCTGTGTCAATATGAGGTGTTGTATTGTATGCGAAAGAGTAATATGGTATCCATTCGCTCCAGTTATCATCATTTACGAAAGATAAGAAATATTCATTTAAGACCCTATGATTTCTTTCTATAGTGCCTAATGTTTCATGATGATATGGTGTTGATAGTCTTTGTTCAATCTGTAATAAAGTACATATTTCCTTCATTAGTTCATTTACAAATTCAGTGCCTCTATCAGATTTTAGGATTTTGAATGTTCCATATTTCAGTATCAAATTTTCAACCAAACATTTCGCTATCGTTTTGGCTTCTTTATTTTCCATTGGTGCTGCTATTACGTGTTTAGTTAGCTCACATTGCATTGTTATTATGTATCTATAATTATTAGATGGTCGTAAAGGACCTACTGTGTCGATAACTACTGTTTCAAAACTGTTATTTGGTGTATCTGTTACGCATAATGGTTCTTTTGTGTGCCTTATTTGTTTATTTCTTTGACAGAGATCACAGGTTAAAACGTATTCCTTTACCATCTTATACATATTTTTCCATATGTATTTTTGTTTCAATTTTATCAGGGTTTTTCTTACTCCAAAATGTCCTCCGCATGGTGTGTTGTGATACAATTCAATTAATTCGTGTTGTCTTTTTCTATCTTTTATTCTTTGAGGATTGCTATACAATAATATTATGACGTCATTTTCTTTACTTTTATTAATTCTTTCTTTAAAATTTTTTAAATATTTCGTCACCTTTTTCTAGTGCGAACTTATTACAATTTGTTCTGCCTAAAACAGAAAGTAGTTTCTCCAACATATTATCTAAATAATAGGGATTATCGCTACATCTGATGGCCACTTCATTTAGAGCAGAATCTTTTTCAATTTTTATTTCTTTGCTAGCTTTTTCTAATATAAACTTCAATTTTGTTGCAACTTTTATGTCATTCATGGATGTACAATCCCAAATTTTGAGTTGATCAGGCTCATTAGGATCTGTATTACCAATCGTATTTTTCTCTTTTTCTATATTATTTTTCTGTTTCTCATTTTCAATTTTCTTTTTATTTTCCTCACTTTTTCTTTCATATTCCTCATTCTTATCTTTCATTCCTCTTGTTAACACCAGTGCTTTCTTGTTCTTTTCATCAATGTTCGGAGGTATCATTGCCTTTAGTATATCGGAATCTATTTTTATTCTTGAAAGTGCATCAGCATTTGTATTATTTTGTCCTTTCTTATACACAATCTCAAAATCGTAATCCGACAATTCGAGTCTAATTCTAGTTAGTTTTGAGCTAGGGTTTTTGTGGGAAAATAGTGCTACTAGTGGTCGATGGTCTGTAACCACGATGAATTTTCTACCATAGAGATATGGGCGAAAAAATTGTATTCCCCAATATATTCCTAATAGCTCTTTTTCTATAACGGGTTTATTCTTTTCATGTTTATTCAAGGAACGATTTGCATATAATATTGGTCTGTCATTACCAATATCTCCTTGCACTCAATTGAATATTACAACGCATTTCTTCTTGTATGCGCTTTAGACAACGTGTTATATTATTACCATCACCAGTTTGTATTTGATAGCGCAATTTCTTTTCCATACAATAAGGTAAACCCACATCAACCAGTTCATTCAGTACATCAAGTGTAAGAAGAGTTGCTCGATCTGTCATGTATTCACCACATCGTTCATAGACCTTCACATATTGCTCCATCAATGATTCATCGCCGTTACGTTTCGACTGTAGGAAACTTTTCAGTAAAGTTAAGGATTGTTGATTTGTGAGCATTTCCCGAATATCCAATTGGTGTATTTCTTGCATTTTATTTTCTGTCATGTTTCTAAATATGCATAAGTATTTTAATAAACTCTGGCCTATACTCATGTCTGATCTCATTGCCATTTTAACTATCTAAAATCCTGTTATCTCTCAAAGGCTTGAAAATAAATAGTTTACCATTGAAGTGTATTTAAAAAAAATTTTCCTTTTTTAATATCAATAGTGATTCATTAAGAATTTAATTCCAAATTAGTTCCAAAATAATTATCTTCCTTTTGAATTTTCTCTTTTTTTTCAAATTTGCATTCAAATGTTAAAAGTTTTAAAATTTTGTACTATTGTCACCATACTATTTTCCAATCAAAATTTAAATTATTTTTCTACATATTATTCTTATTTTTTCTTTTCTTATTCAATTCTTAAAATATACGACTTCTCATTTGGTTGGATGCCTTCTTTCAATATATAGCACCGACCATTGTATTTCTGCCGGTTCCATTTCCTTTAATATTTGTTCCTGCGGCTGTTCCATATGTTTTCTGAAAAGGATTTTTTTTTTAGGAATAGACTGAGCATAAGCTATGTATGTCTTTTTCCTTTTCTGCTCTTTTTACTCTTAGACTAAGCAATCAAACAAGCAGTATTTGCTATAATTTGATATTTGCTATATGTCTTAGAGTGGCAGGTTTGGCAGGTTTGGCATGTAATGTTATGGCAGGATCGCCATGTAATGTTGTTTCTTTTGGAATAAAAAGAAATGAATCAATTGCTGTTTGACAAAATGATTACTTTATTTAAAAATTGTTGAACTTATATACTACTTATGAGAATAATTTCATTAATCTAGAATTGAGTGATTTACACATAGTTACAAAAGATCACTCAATATCCAAACATTGTATCATATTTTCTATGTGTCTTTCTTTCCTTTATTTAAATTACGTTTGACACACTTCTGATATAATTCTGGTAGTGTATATTTTGCAAACAAAGCATATTCTGCAATATCAGCAAAACAGTGCATTTCGTACATTGAACTGTTTCATATACAAGTGAGTAAGCGATCAATGACCGACCGTATTTTTACAAAGTATCTAATTTCTTTAAACAACATTTCTTTTTAAATTACTAAAACGTGGAGTAATTAAATTTGGTACTGACCTACTCAACAACAATGATTAATTTTGTTTACATAGTTCGCATGTGTTTTAAAGTTTGTTTTCTTTTATTCTTTTGCTTTAGATTCTTTTTAAATATTGAAATGCAAATACAGTGGATACACTACACATCACTCATTTTTAACTTCTTAATATTTATGCATTAAGAACTTATTATTTATTTATTTTTTTTTAAAGTACAAACATCAAACAGCTGTCAAACACTAAAAAATAAGTCACAATAGTCCCAAAAACAGTGTCGTATCTTTAAGAAAACAGAGCTGCATTCTCGAAAATCAAAAAAATTTTGTTAGATTTTTTGAAAATCTACAAAATTTTCTAGATTTTATTTGTATGAGAAATCTAGAGATTTTAACAAGATTTCCATCAAAATCTCGATTTTTCTAGATTTCTCTGTATATGTAAATGCACTATAATACCATTTCATTTGATTTTTAATTAAAAAAAACGAAATTATGTGGTAAACAAAACCACATAATATTACAGGTTTTTTTTCTAGTGCTACCAAGTTTTTCTTTTGGTTTATTTCAGGAATACCATTTTAGAAACGAAGCGATATAAAAACGACAATTGAATAAAAACGACATTTAAAACGATAATGCCAACGGGAATAGGGCCGATTATACTAGATGACCCGTGCGAATATTTCTCACCGCTAGTTGTCATTTTTAATATAAAATGAAAATAATTAATAGAAATTTTAGTAACTTCAATACATTTTATTAAACGTATAAAAACATTAGAAATCATAATATATCATACATATTTACATACATGCATACATATGTTTAAATGCTTTTATAATACTTCTTTGAATACAATGTTAGAGGTAATGACATGATCATCGTTAACTTTTTGCCCGTACGAATCCTTAAGTCTATGTCCACACTCGGAGAGAAGAGTCGGCAACTTTTGAGTTTGTGGACGATTTCGGTGAGGGGAATAGAAGAAGAAAAATACTTGCCCGTTCTCGGCGATTCTTTATATTCCCTCATTCGTTTTTTGTCTTTGTAGTTGATTATTTGACATTTCCTTTCATATTTTTTTTCGCTTTTTGGTGTACGCGTCTTTTTCATACAATCGCAGTGTTAGTTTTTCTTGTGTTTTTTCTTTTTAATAAGTGCAGCGTTGCCAGTTTATGTGTAATTACACAAAAATGGAAGAGAACAATTTTTCTTTAACTATTTTTAGACCATAAATTTTTTATGTAATTTTGTTTCACCATTATTTCAATAAAATTATTTATAATAATTTAATTCAATTCTTTATGTTTTTAAGTTAACCCATAATATTGGTCACCATACAATTTCATTTCATAGAAATCATGGCGTATTGATTATAAGGTGCATTTGACATGGCAGCTGAGCTACTTTTTTTTCAGCCAATTTGTGAATATAGTTGTCAATTTTTGCTTTGTTTTATGTACATTGTTTTTGTTTTCATACTTTTTGTTTTGGTTTTTTTGACAGTTAACTACCCTAACAAGCATCAAAATGCTGTGTTGTTTTTGTTACTGTTTTACTTGTTGTAATCTCAAAGGCACCTTATGATAATTGCGCCATGCGTACTATATTATGAAGAACTGCATTACTATTAAGCGACCCTGTATTACCACACTTGAACAAAAACATATAATCATAATGAAAACAGTATTATCATGCAGTTCTATATAAAATATAATTTTTATCAATGAAAATATTAATTTTTCAATTTCTAATTATTTTTCGTCATTAGTGATAGAAATAAGCTTTAAAATGAGATATCATTCATTAAATTTAATGCGGTGGTATGGGAGACATTTGCAACCGACAAAAAAAAAGTGCTTTAGAAATAATATATATGATGATGATTCCACCTTGACACACGCATCCGTTTATCATTGCCTTACCTGATCAAATAAATATATATTAACCCTAGTAGGTATATCCGGGTGTGTGCAGACTTTTTGCATATAAAAGTCTGTATAACTTTTTTGCTTTTCATGTTAGAGACAAATCCTTCCATGACTTCCTGGAGCAAGTATCTCTAAACACAATGAGCGAAAAATCAGAGCTATTGTGGATCCGGGTTCGGGTTGATCCGGCTTTACAAATTTTTAGTCATAAACAGCATAACCAGGTCTGTGCAGACCTACATGGGATTTGTATGGAAATGCATAGACAGATGTGATAAAAGTCTGTATAAATGCATTTTATGCTAGGAAAACCACAAAATGAACAATAAAAATGCATTTTTATACATCTTAGTTATATATTAAGGGTATTTTATTAATAATATCTGTAGTATATTGGTAAATTTTATATTGGTAAAGTTTATTTAAGTGTTGACAACACTGGTTATACTTTAATAATCAATCCTGTTAGAATAAGTTTTTTTTTAAGTGAAATAAAAGTCAGTCAATTTGAAACCAAAGGCGTTCGTGCATTCTTACTCTGCAAATACAACAGTTGGCGACGAGAAAAATCTGAAAAAAAGTACGGTTATGTCTGTAAAAATTAACCAAATTTGTGAAAAAAAACGTGGTTAAAAATCTCTGAAATTCTAATTAGACAAAGAAATAGTTATAAATAATCGTTACAAAGATAGTCAAAAGTAATAAGAAAGAACAACGTTTTTTTTATTTTTATTAAAAAACAAAAAACTCAATTTATAATCCGGTCCTGTTTCATTAGTCAACGAAACCAAAGTTATTACCTACCGTTACATCAATACCGCCACCACCATCTTCCCAATAGTCTACGCCAGCATAACCAACCGCCTATGTAAAATAAAAAAAAAAAAAACCATCGCCCTTGTCGTTAATCATCAAAGACTGCCAAATAAGTCGAGTGTTAATTTTTATTGAAATATATAAAGGAAAATTGTGCTGTGTAAATATATGTATTACACATATTAGATAAAAAAACACACTTAAAATGACAGAATTGAAATTGATCATGCAACAACAGCGGGAATTTACAACGAGCCTTTTGGAACAGCAACAAAAATGGATGCAGTCTTTAATAGAAAGTAATAAGTCTGCAATAAACGTGCCTAATCAACAATTAGTACCAACATTCCCAGCATTTAATAAAGAGCGCCAAAATTGGGACTCATATTTGGAGCAACTTCATCAGCATATGCAGTTTCTTCTGCGGAAAAGAAAAAATCATTTTTTTAATCGTGGATAGGAACAGAAATATTTGATTTGTTAAAGAACTTATTTGGCACAACAAATTTAGATAACCAAACATTTGATTCATTAACCGCTAAGCTAACGGAGCATTATAAAGTGAGTTATCATATAGTAGCTGCACGATATGATTTTTTCAAAACTAATATGAAGCCCAACCAATCATACAAAGATTGGGTCGCAGACCTCCGCGGCCTCGCACGTGACTGCAAGTTTGTTTGCAGCTCAGACGCCTGCTCTGCCAGTTTCGTAGACGACATGATAAGAGACCATATCATTGTACATACACCGCATGATACGGTTAGAGCAGCATCCCTTCAAAAGCAGCAAGCATCATTGGCAGACGTTTTGCTCATAGCAGAGGCTTTCGAAGCAACAACAAAGACAGTAGCAGTAATTAAAGAGTGTGTGAGTGAAAAAACAGTTCAAATTAATACAATTAATAGAAATTCACCTCAGTCGTACAAAAATAAAGGGCAAGGCAAAAATAAATCGTGCTCGGGTTGTAACGTTTCTCATGCGCCAGTATGCATGGCTAAAAAAACTAATACTAATTATGTAAAAAACAATGACAAGAATAAAAAGAAAAGAAAAATTCAGAACAAAAATAATATTGACTTTATTGACACCATTTATGGCGTTACTGGGGTTGTGTCCAGTTCTAAAATGTAAAGTTATATAAAATTACAAATTTTTGATAAAATTATAAATTTTCAAATGGATTCAGGAGCAACCGTTTCCTTAATTAATTACGAAACCTATAAAGAATTAAATAAGCCAAAATTGGTTAAATCTAATAGACTATTGTACGCGTATGGGGTAAGGAAGATGCAAATATTAGGCGAATTGCATACCTTGGTAAAGTGTGGCGAGCGCGAGGAAAAAGCTACCATAGTCGTAGTGAAGTCAAATGAAATCGGTGACAACCTGTTCGGTCATGACTTATTTAAGACATTCGGGTTCGAAATAAAACAGGTTAATACAATTACAAGTGAACACAAAAACAAAATCGATGAACTTTGTTTGAAATATAAAGACATTTTTGAGCCAGCCCTCGGTACGGTAAAGAATTTTAAAGCAGATGTCCGTTTAAGGGCAAATGCCCAACCAAAATTTTGTAAAAGTAGACAAATTCCATTCGCGCAAATACCACAGTTCAAAAAGGAAATTGAAAGGCTTGTAGGTCAAGGCATCTTGAAACCCGTTAAGTTTAGTATATGGGCCTCTCCTATTGTGTTAGCAAAGAAACCAAACAACGAAATACGAATATGTGGTGATTTTAAGTTAGCAGTTAATACTCTAATTGATATAGAACAATACCCATTGCCTACACGCGAAAATTTAATACACAAAATCCGTAATGGTAAATATTTCTCAACTGTGGATTTGAAGGATGCCTACTTACAAATTGAACTCACCGAAAATTCTAAACAAATATTGGTCATTAACACTCCACTTGGTCTATTCCAATATCAAAGATTGCCCTATGGTATTGCTAGCGCTCCGGCAATATTTCAAAAATTGATTGAGCAACTTTTAAATGGAATAGAAGGCTGTGGTAACTATTTAGATGATATTATCATATCAGCGCCATCATTGACAGAACATATGGAACGTGTGGAAAAAGTTTTAAAAATTTTGAGAGAAAGGTATAAAGTGTAAACAAGAAAAGTGCCAGTTTTTGCGAAGTGAAATTATGTACATATCTGGGGTGTCGAATAAGTGATAAGGGCATGCTTCCAGATGAATCAGGTGTTGATGCAGTTCGAAAATTAAAACGCCCTGAAAATGTTAAGGAAGTGGAAGCTCTTATGGGTAAAGTGAACTACTACCACCAGTTCGTGCCTAATTTTTCAAGCCTTACCGCTCCAATCAATATGCTCAGAAGAAAGAATGTGCCGTTCAGATGGGGAGCGCCGCAACAGCAAGCATTTGATGCAATCAAATTACATATAATAAACGCTACACAATTGGCGCACTTCCAAGATGACCTAAAGCCATTAGTCTTAGCTACTGATGCCTCACCGGTTGGAGTAGGTGCAGTTATTTCCCATGTTTATCCAGACGGTACGGAAAGGCCAATTGCTTTTGCCTCTAAAACTTTAGACCAACATCAAGTCAGGTATAGCCAAATTGAAAAAGAGGGCCTTGCCATTGTATTTGGATTGAAACGTTTTCACCAATACCTGTATGGCCGCAAATTTATATTGTTGACAGACCACAAACCGCTGGTAAGCATATTTCATCCTACTAAACATTTGCCTATTATGACAGCTCACAGGCTTCAACGTTGGGCTATAACACTTATGGCGTATAATTATGAAATACGTTACCGTAATACTGCTGATCATGCCAACGCTGATGCCTTATCACGTCTACCAGTGGAGAGTGACGAAAAATTCGATAAACACGAAGCTTGTTTCAACATAAATTTTGAAAATTTTCCTTTGAATCCTGAAAAAATTCGCAAATATACAAAGAACGATGAAATACTTCGCCAGGTATGTTATTATATTAAAAAAGGATGGCCAAATCATTTATGTTCCAAACAATCCTCCCTTAAACCGTTTTTTGACCGAAAGAATTCCCTTACAATTCAAAATGATATAATTTGTTTACAAACTGATTTTGTCCGTATTGTTATACCCGACGTTTTAAAACAACAAACCTTAAAACTTTTACATGACGGTCACTAGGGAGTATTAAGAATGAAACAGCTTGCTCGACAACATGTTTGGTGGGACAAAATGGATAATGATATAACAGAATTGGCTTCTAAGTGTGATATTTGCAAGATGGGAAATCAGTCTCCACCAAAGGAATATCATAGCTGGCCAAAAGCAACAAAGCCATGGCAACGAGTTCACATTGACTTTGCTGGTCCCATATTTAATTCAATGTGGTAGATGCTTTCTCACAGTTTCCATATGTTTCGCAGATGTCAAAAATTACAACAGAAGATACGGTCACTGCTTTATCTGCAATTTTTTCAATTGAAGGCATTCCTGACACCATTGTCAGTGATAATGGACCACAACTCACCTCCGATTTATTCAAAAGATATTGCACTAGCCTTGGTCTAAAACATGTCACCATTGCTCCATTTCACCCTGCCTCAAATGGGTTAGCTGAACGCTTCGTCGGGATATTCAAGTGTAATGTACAAATATACACTTACCAGTGTTCAAGAAAAAATTGTCTAAACTAATTTTGGAGAACTTTGGTGGCAAAACTGTAACCTTGGTACATGCTGTACTGTTAAATATACACCAAAAGATAAAGAATTTACGTCCGCAGTAGCGAGATGAACGATTAGTGTTGGGCATGCACCTGGTAAGCCTCCAGGCCCCAATTAACCTCACTTTTCAAGTACTGCAACCAATTAAGATTGATTTGGCGTATTTTTGGTCTCTCAAAGCAGAAATTTTGCTGTATATATTCTTAGGCACCAAAACTGAAAAATTTTACCCTTAGCAACGAAAAAATAAATGCAACAATCAAAAAGACTTACCAAGACTTAGTAGGCCTTGCGTCTCCGGTAAGTAAATTTATGTAGTTTCACAAAAACCAAATGGTTTTTTCTTTTTTTCTGTTGCAGAATAATCAACACTCTGCCAGCCACAAATAGTCAAATTCACAAAAAAAATTAAAAAAAATTTGTAATTCCTTTACAAATCCCGATGTGAAAAAATTAACTTTTTTTCTAAAATTATTAATATTAACAGACAGATCTTTACTAAGACCAACCTTAGGCTTCAAGCGATTTATTTAAAAGAGGAAGTTAAAATTCAATCACATGAATCTTTAACCTAAAACCTCACTTCACACGTTGAAGTGGTGTAAATTCGGGTACTAATCGGTTCATTGAAATACCCAAAAAATTACAACATTGTGGCCTACCGAATAGCAAATTTAACCCTTCCACTTATCAGTGTAATACCCATTACTGTTACTATCCTCATTTACGACAAACACATTTATGTCCAAATATATATCAACACTTGTCGCTAAAAGAAAATATTAAAACTGCATGCAATTGTCCATCAACATTATTTGTTCAACAATGTTGCGAACAGATGTATATTAACAAGGGAGACATGTTTTTAATAAAGCATTCATAAAAGAAATGCTCAGCAACAACAGTACCAAAATCAGTTGATATGTTAGGTGGGATAAAAAATCAATTCCAAAATAAAAAGAAATATAAATTGAATTACCACAAAATAAAATAATAAACTGAATTCTCAACTAAAGCCATGATAGCTGTACAAATAAATTGTCCACTACAAAACTACATAACATTGGCTCTATGAGCAACAATGTTAGGTGGAAAATAACAAGGGTGATATATCTCATGTGCGAATATCCTTCGCATGATATGTTCCTATTGGCCGATTCTGTAAATCAACTAATACATAGTAGTGGTTACCTAGCTTTTCCTTTACCCTTGCCTTAACGAAGAGCGGAGCGAGTTTGGCATTAAATCGCTTCTCCATATTGCTCTGTACAAAATTACGCCTTAAAACTTCTTGACCAACATTAAAATTTTGACATCTGGTCCTTAAATTGTATGTCCTCTGATTCTCCTGATATGATGCCCTGAGATGCTTCTGCAAGTCTTTTCTTATTAATTGAAGTGAATCGTCTCGGCTTAGGTTAGTGGTTGGTTCGTCTAAAATTTTAAGATTTTTAAGTAGCGGGTACATTGAGCCATGGGTTATCATATCGAATCCAAACACAGCGTGGTAGGGAGAGGTTTTTATGGACTGGTGATATGAATTTCTTAGCGCACAGCTTATTGCACTCAAATTTTCGTCCCATTTTGTGTGGTCGCTTTTCAAATAAGAACGTATTCCCGCAATTAAAGACCGATTGACGCGTTCTGAAGCGTTCGATTGCGGTGAGTATACCGCTGTATAATTATGTTGGATGCCTAAAGAAGTAAAGAATGCGTTTATGTCGTTAGCCCTAAACTGTGATCCATTGTCACTAACGATAACCTCAGGCACTCCATACACATACTGGCGACGTAAATTTCTTCAAAGGCTGCAACCAATGGAATTTGGTTAAGTGGTCTAACACAATCAGTAAGCCAATATATCCAGATCTACTACGAGGGTAAGGTCCTAACAAATCAATATACATTCTCTGAAAAGGACGAACCGAAATTATCCGTTTTCCCATTTCAGGCTTTAAAACAAAATTAGGCGCCTTAGTACATTTACAAATCT
Organism: Metopia argyrocephala; assembly: GCA_963576795.1. Taxonomy (NCBI): domain Eukaryota; kingdom Metazoa; phylum Arthropoda; class Insecta; order Diptera; family Sarcophagidae; genus Metopia; species Metopia argyrocephala. Next base: position 78,670,633 of record OY756209.1, on the reverse strand, counting down.
CACAATTTCTAACGTACTCGCGAACATCTTTGACCAATCCAGGCCAAAAGAAAGTTCTCTTTAACAGCTCAATAGTTTTATACATGCCACCATGAGAAAAATTAGTAGAATTGTGAAAATGTGAAATTAGTGACTTTCTAAGTCCAGATGGAATCCAAAGCTTCCATGCGGTTATCTCATTGCTTCCCTCACCATAATCATGTTCGGTACGGATGTATATATAGCGGTCTATTACTTTAATATCTGGATATTTGTGTTGGTTCTCAGTTATGCGTGTTTTTAAGTCAGTATATTCAGGGTCGTCAAAACATTGCGAATTTAAATCAATTTCCGGTTCTGTGGTCTCCACAGCAACTATTTCACTGTGTGGAATCCGCGATAATGCATCGGGTACGATGTTATTTTTACCTTTACGATGGCTGATTGTAAATTTGTAGGCTTGAAGCTTAAGAGCCCATCGCGCAAGTCTTCCACTTAAATTTGGCTGACGCATTAACCACACCAGGCTGGAGTGATCAGTAATGATTTCGAACTCCTGAAGCTCCAGATAACAACGAAAGCGTTGAATTGCTTCTACAGCCGCCAGACACTCGCGCTCGGTCACGCTGTAATTTCTTTGAGCCGAATTCAACTTTTTGCTCATAAAGGCGATTGGTCTTTCCTCGCCATTTTCATCAAGCTGGACAAGAACTGCTCCAATACCAAAGTCACTCGCGTCGCAGTGAACATAAAACTTTTTGTCAAAATCTGGATTACTAAGAATTGGTGCTGAAGTTAATATGTCTTTAATTCTATCAAAGGCAACTTGGGCCTCAGGTGTCCAGATGAATTTTTTCTTCATAGATAAAGTTTCACTTATAGGAAATACAATGCTAGAAAAATTCTCCACAAAACGTCTATACCACCCCGCAAGACCTAAAAAGCCTCGTACCTGCTTCACGTTTTTCGGAGTGGGCCAATTCCTGATTGCACTGACTTTTTCAGGGTCGGTGGTAATCCCGCCCTTGCCTATTACATAACCTAAATATTTTACTTTAGTAACGCAAAATTTGCTTTTGGCAATATTTAGGGTAAGATTTGAGGTTCGAAATTGTCCCGCCACTCGTACTAAAGTAGATAAATGTTTCTCAAAATTTTCCGATACGATAATCAAATCGTCTAAGTAGCCAAACACAGACGTTTTTAAATCTGGCGGAATAATGTCATCAATTAACCGGCACATCGTTTGGGGCGCGTTGCATAGTCCGAAAGGCATTACCGTAAATTGGTACAAGGGCCTTCCAGGAATTGTGAATGCTGTAATGGGTTTTGATTCTTCACTCAAGCCAATCTGCCAATATGCGTCCTTAAGGTCCAATTTCGTAATTATATTCGCCTTAGGCAAACGAGCAAATATGCCTTCGATTGATGGTAAAGGGTAAGCGTCCTTCTTCGTTACCAAATTAACCTTACGTGCGTCTAAACACAAACGAACCTTATTTGGTTTCAACACCAGACGCATAGGAGAACTCCATGGTGAATTTGATATTTCAATCACACCTAACGCTAACATTCGGTCTACTTCAGTGAACATAAGTTTTTCTACAGCAGGAGAAACTGGGTAGAATCTTTGTTTGATTGGCTTTGCATCCCCAACATCTATTTCATGTTTTATCAACTTAGTTCTGCCTAAGCCTTGCCGTTCAAAACTTGGAAATAATGAAATAACAGTATGAAGTTGTTGTTTTTGGTTTACAGTAAGAGGAAAATATTCATCCACACATTCATTTTCAGAGTCTGAAATTCGGTCTGATTCTTTCACTTCAGTTGGAATCACGTCCTTGAAATCCATAACAGATTTGTCAACTAAATCTACCGATTCTATCACACTCGGAATAAGGTCAAATTTCCTCCAAAAATCTACACCCAAAATAAGGCGCTGTGATATTGATGGTATTATAAAAAGGTTAAAGGGAAAAACTTTATCTTTAAATTTTAAATCAACCTCAAGCCAACCTGTAACTTTTTGTGGTGTACCATCAGCTGTCTTAACAAATGAATTGCAACGAAAAAAATTTGGAAATTGCTGAAAATTGGTGTGAGCTAAATCAGAGCCTATGCAGCTTATACTTGCTCCAGTATCCAATAAGCCATACTCCTCAAAATTTAGAAATGATACTTTCGCATAATAGCGACTATCCCTTGGGTTTGAAATAACGGCTGAAATAAGTAACTTACAGCTTAATCTGCGATGTCTGTAATACCTTCTCAATCTAATTGTGGAGCGCTTTGACTTAGAATCCATTTTAGATACTTCAAAATCATTAAAAATTTCATTACGCTTGGACAAATAATTTTCCCAACGTTTGTGATACGGATTTCTTGGATATATTATTTTCGCCGATTCTTCTGAAAATACTGGCAAAAAAGGCTCACGTTTCAATATAGTAATTTTTTGCAAATTTTCTGATGATTCTGTATTCGAATTAAGGGTTAAGTCCGGGTATTTCGTTATAGCAGGTAGTTTTGTAATAATTGGTTCTGTATTATCTGGTGTATCATCAGAAACTAAGTCTGCTCCCTCGATGGGTGATAATAATTTAAGTTTTTTGTCTTACGAGACAGACACTTTTTACACTGCGGCTTGTACGTATCCTTTACTCCGCATCCGTAGCAAAAAATAGTTCGATCCGATAAACAGTCTTCCCAAAAATGTCCAAAGCCATCGCAATTCCAACAGCGAGGTGGATTTTTTAAGTCCTGCACCGCATCTACCGAGATTTCAAGCTTCTCAGCTAAATTTGTATCCTGATCACACTCAATCTCTGAAATTTGTTTACGCGGGATAAATCCCGTGGTATTTCGCATTGTGAAATTTCGACGCACATAGTCATCATTCAAAAAGCGTTCACGAACTTGTACTAATTTTCTCAAATGGGGAATGGATTCTATTGTAATATAGAGAAGTTCATGCCTGATCTCTGGTCTTAAGTTTCGAGTCAGTATCTCAATCAACTCAGCATCTGACAAAGGAATTTGCAGTTTGTCCATAATAGCAGAAACTGCTTCAAAGAACGCATCAAACGATTCCCCTGGTTTCTGTTTACGATTCCTTATCTCTTCCTTTATCTCAAAATTTGATTTACAGTCCCTATATTGACTCCTTAGAGCAATACAAAAATCCTCCCATTTAATAAAACTGACTGTTTTGTGGTATCGCCAATACCAATCACGGGCTTTGCCAGACAAGAGAATGTGTAAGTTCTTACAAATCACACTGAAGTCACCCCAAAAACTTTCCTGTGTCAAAATTCTCAGTCTATATAAAAATTCCTCTACATTTAAGCCGTCACACGAACCATCAAATTTAAGACCCCAATTCTGTATGATAGAGATTACCCTATCACTGCTAAAAGTAAAAGTCCTAGAGTTGGTGGGATCCGAATGGATATTAGGAGGGTGAGTCTGAACGAATCTAGTATTGGGAACATTATCCGAGTTGTAAATCCCCTCAGCATACGCCGGACGATTATCTATCGTTTGAGAGAAACGATCTCCCATAGCCGTATTCACGCCAAGATTCATTTTACCTAAAATTTTAGTCAAACTGCCTTCAATCATCTTATTAATTTCATCGTAATTAACAGACGAGAAATTATCCGCACGATTCCTTTCCGGAGAAGTTACGACACCTTGGCCTTCATCAAGAGGCGTCGGCTCGCCAGTCGCATTTCGATTAGTGCTCCTGGTCATAAATTGTCTACTAACAGCTCCACGAGACTTTTGTTTTGACTTCGGAACTTGCTTTACTGTAATCTCCTTTAGATCATTCAGTTCACAACTCATATGGCACACCGGACATTCAATTTGAGTAGTCAGAAAACTTTCTATACACGCCCTATGAAAAGTGTGTCCACATTTACTAATACTCAAGCATGATTGTTTGTCATCCATTTTCGCAGAACAAATATAACAGATTAAATCCGTACCAATCGCAGGTGGCAATGACGGTGAATTTATCCCCTGTGCCTCCTCAACAGCTAATTGAGCCGGGGGTGGTGATCTAGATAAAGGCATAGTGAAAATCTAATCTAGTGACCACAAAAACTATTAACCAAGATTACAATGATAAATATTTTATTTATATATTAAGAAAATAAAACAAATGTTGATTTATTCTATCCCAAAAAAAAATTATTAAAAAAAAAAAAGTTGGTGTCTATTATGAAGAAAACTAATCCCCAATTAACAGGATCATAAAAAAATATATATAGGTATTATTTTATTCAAATTCAGTTCTTGTATGGTTTTGCTGACGTTAGAGTTAGAAACGACATGTTATGTAATCACTACTGGAAACAATACCGGGCTATTGATATTTTTTCAATAAATCTAGATTTCCCCAAGAAAACAAACAAGACACAACACGCTCAATAAATTAGGGATGTTATTTCGCATTTCGCAAAATAACATAATCCGTCTAAATTCTAAGCTGTTCCTATTCTCATTTAATCCCTTAAAAAAATTAAAATTTATTAAAACTAACAATTTTACATATGCTATACTTTCGCCCTCAAAATTTCAAAAGCAACATACCTTGGTCACTCGGTTAGACAATTCGTATATTACCCAACAAACTTCTAAGAATCCATAATGACATGTAAGTCTATTTAAAATAATGGAAACCGAAAGTACAACACATAATAACCTGTTACAAAAAAAATGAAATCTACATCTAATTTAATCTCAAAAAGAAGCCGAAAAAGATAAGATGGAAACCAATTTCGGCCCTCACGTTGGGCGCCAATTTTATAATATGTAATGTACAAATATACACTTACCAGTGTTCAAGAAAAAATTGTCTAAACTAATTTTGGAGAACTTTGGTGGCAAAACTGTAACCTTGGTACATGCTGTACTGTTAAATATACACCAAAAGATAAAGAATTTACGTCCGCAGTAGCGAGATGAACGATTAGTGTTGGGCATGCACCTGGTAAGCCTCCAGGCCCCAATTAACCTCACTTTTCAAGTACTGCAACCAATTAAGATTGATTTGGCGTATTTTTGGTCTCTCAAAGCAGAAATTTTGCTGTATATATTCTTAGGCACCAAAACTGAAAAATTTTACCCTTAGCAACGAAAAAATAAATGCAACAATCAAAAAGACTTACCAAGACTTAGTAGGCCTTGCGTCTCCGGTAAGTAAATTTATGTAGTTTCACAAAAACCAAATGGTTTTTTCTTTTTTTCTGTTGCAGAATAATCAACACTCTGCCAGCCACAAATAGTCAAATTCACAAAAAAATTAAAAAAAATTTGTAATTCCTTTACAAATCCCGATGTGAAAAAATTAACTTTTTTTCTAAAATTATTAATATTAACAGACAGATCTTTACTAAGACCAACCTTAGGCTTCAAGCGATTTATTTAAAAGAGGAAGTTAAAATTCAATCACATGAATCTTTAACCTAAAACCTCACTTCACACGTTGAAGTGGTGTAAATTCGGGTACTAATCGGTTCATTGAAATACCCAAAAAATTACAACATTGTGGCCTACCGAATAGCAAATTTAACCCTTCCACTTATCAGTGTAATATCCATTACTGTTACTATCCTCATTTACGACAAACACATTTATGTCCAAATATATATCAACACTTGTCGCTAAAAGAAAATATTAAAACTGCATGCAATTGTCCATCAACATTATTTGTTCAACAATGTTGCGAACAGATGTATATTAACAAGGGAGACATGTTTTTAATAAAGCATTCATAAAAGAAATGCTCAGCAACAACAGTACCAAAATCAGTTGATATGTTAGGTGGGATAAAAAATCAATTTCAAAATAAAAAGAAATATAAATTGAATTACCACAAAATAAAATAATAAACTGAATTCTCAACTAAAGCCATGATAGCTGTACAAATAAATTGTCCACTACACAAGTCATCCGTTCGTAAGAATATTGACGACGGTATGTCTACCAAAAACGCAATTCACAAGTTTCTATCAACGTATCGCTTTATGCCCAATACAGAAGGGAGTTCACCAGCAGAACTTATGCGCGGCAGACCAGTGCGTACAGTTTGGTCACAGCTATTAGATGCCTTAAAGCAGGAGCAAAAAACTTCTTACAAGCTAAAATACAAAATTGTTGAAAGGGTATATATCAGAAATTATGGTAGCAGAAGGAAGTGGAGTCCAGGAGTAATAAAACGTGAAATTGGTAGAATGATGTTTGTAATTGATACTGACAGGGGTCCCTGTAGACGTCATATTAATCAAATGAAGCCTAGAAATTCTCCGGTCCCACAAATAAGCAGCTCTTATAACACAGCCGGCGACTATATGCAATTGTCAACATTACCCCAACAAACAGCAACAGTCTCACAAGAACCACGAGAACGAACTCTTGAGGAAGAACCAACCACCGCCCAACCAGAACTTCGTAGAAGTAATAGGCCGCGAAGGGAAGTTTTGCGTTATTCTCCTGAAGTGTTCAGAAGATAATTTTGATAATCATTGAATTATAATAGTATTTTAATATTGATTTAATTGAATTTTATTATTGAATTAGAATATTTATGTATGTACATATTTGAAGTATTGTTCTCGTATGACTGAAAGTTCGGGAGGAGTAATGTAGTATATTGGTAAATTTTATATTGGTAAAGTTTATTTAAGTGTTGACAACACTGGTTATACTTTAATAATCAATCCTGTTAGAATAAGTTTTTTTTAAGTGAAATAAAAGTCAGTCTCAATTTGAAACCAAAGGCGTTCGTGCATTCTTACTCTACAAATACAACAATATCTATACAAAGGAATTTTATACACGGCATTTAACGCAGAAGTACCTGACATTTGAGAGTTGTTGGCATATAGGATTTTTGCAATGCATGCAATGAAAATGTGTGTTTCGCTCTTTTTTGATCAACTTAAAACACAGCAAGCACGATGGTATTTTGGCAGAGGATGCGGCATGGACTGGACGATCATCTATGGGCGGGCCTACAGCTACCTGCAAACAAACAAAGTTTGTCAAGTTCGTCGAACTCAACTACATCGTACAAGTCAAAGGATGGTAAGATTTGGTCGACAATTTCGGCGGCCACTGGTAGACCTCGTGCACATAACTGTCCCACGATGAATCGTAAAGGCACTATGCGAAACCTCATCTTCAGATTTAAATTTCTTTTAAGGCCCCAGATCTTTAGCACACCTGAAACAAACCGTAAGGACCAGTAAATGGTCTGAGATGGATCCTGACCAGCCACCGCGAGTGTGAACGCAGCTTGTAACGGAAACAGAATTGTGAGCTTTTTTGGCATCACCTTGTTTGCCGGCATATGCGAGACAAACATTCAGCCAAGTAATGAGTTGTGGGGACAAAATGGCTAAAATTTAAAAATTGATTTAGTACCAGATTTTTACGCCTTATTTGACTGGTTTTGATTATATATATTGGATGAAGCGCACGCGGCCTCGGTAGGGGAACAGTTCGGAACATATCAGCATTCTAAGTTTTTCATGAGCATGTTACAAACGTCGATTACGGTCGATTTATTTGCTACAAGTCAACCAGTTCTCGTGATACCGTTATCAAATCTAATATACTTTAGAAAAATTCTATATCGGTTAGCAGACATCGTCGCCCTGTAGATAGGGTAGCCTTCACGACTCACCGTGGGACAGTTATGTGCACAAGGTCTACCAGGGCCGGAGAAACTGTCGATTAAATCTTACCGTCTTTTGACTTGTACGTTGTAGTTGAGTTCGACGAACTTGACAAACTTTGTTTGTTTGCAGGTAGCTGCAGGCCCGCCCATATATGACCGTCCATTCCATGCCGCATCCTCTGCCAGAGGTCCAACGTGCTTGCTGTGTTTTAAATTGAACAAAAAGCAGCGAAAAACACATTTTCATTGCATGTATTGCAAAAATCCGGTATGCCAACAACTCTCAAATGCCAGGTACGTCTGCGTTAAATGCCGTGTATAAAATTCCTTTGTATACATATCTAAATATATAAAATTGAATGTGTGTTTGTTTATTTGTTTGTTTGTTTGTTTGTTTGTTTGTTTGTACCTTATAGGAGACCAAACCTCTGGACCGATCTTCCTGAAATTTTCACAGCATTTAACTGGGACTCTGGCATGATTAATAGGGTACTTTTTTTTTGACCACGCCCACTTTTATGCCCACTTTTTTAAAATTATGTAATTGCTCCCATATAGTGTTTAACAGATTTACTTAAAATTGTATACACATTATACTCCAGGCGAGGTATAAATAAACATTTCTTACGCCACGCCCCCTTTCACGCCCCTTTTCATGCCAAATTTTGTTTGAAAGTTTTAAATTTTTGTTTTATATCTACGGCAGTATTTGCTATATATGGTATTGCCATGAATAGAAATACGTTCCAAAAGAAAATTGTTAACCGATCTTAAATTTTCACAGCGCGCAGCTTTGACTCATGAATACTTATTACATGATAATATTTTTCGACCATGCACACTTCCGGACCTACTTATTTACTAGGTTTATTAACGGCTTTACCTCAAATTTAAAATACATTTGAATTAAAATAGTTGGGTAGCCTCACTCTCTTTCTCCCACAAATGTCTGCAAAATATATAAATACTTTTAATTTTATTATCTAACGAGGAGGTAGCGAAGCACACCGGGTTCAGCTAGTTATTTATAAAATACTGTTAATAGATAACTAAGATGTATAAAAATGTATTTTTATTGTTCATTTTGTGGTTTTCCTAGTATAAAATGCATTTATACAGACTTTTAACACATCTGTCTATGCATTGCCATACAAATCCTATGTAGGTCTGCACAGACCTGGTTATGCCTTTTAGCGACAAAAAACCCTCATACCTTCTAGGGTTAAAAAAAAGGAAAATCCATTATTTAAAAATAATTAATATTATATTTTTTATCTAATTTCTATTTACATATACATTTTATTTTTATAAACTTCATTATTAACATTTTATTTATATCACCGTAGGTTATTATCATCTGTATTATTTGAATTATATATATTTTTTAGTGAATTTCGATTACGTAGAAATCTGGTATACTATACATATAAAGTTTTGTTTTAGCGTGAAACAACATAGCCTTCCCTATTTCCTTATAGCAATATTCCACAAGTATTTCTAATTTCATCATTAAATTTTTATTATTTTGAGTTCCTTATTTACTCCTCTTCGCAAATATTTGAAATATTAATATTAGTTTGTATATTCGCGTGGCGGGTAGTATGAACAATAATACAAAGGCTAATCGCAATAGAAAACGAGTTAGACAAGTCCAATTTGATTTAAATCGTTCTTCACCACACGTCGTGAAGAAAATTCAGAAACCTAATACGCATATAATAAACACCGAAACGAAAAGAAACAGAGAGATGACTGAAAAAAAACAGAGAAACATATCAGTTTAGGGATATATCCAAAACGAAAATTTCCGGCTCATCTCAAACATCTCAGACCAGTGCAAACATTCGTAAAGATATCTTAGCTCAAGGGTCTAGTAGACAATCAATTAGATCGAATTGTGCAGAACGTTTTGAAGAAAATGTTAGTAAGGTGATTGATCAGGGTGTTAGCACACAGGTCGCAGATATTAAAAGAACTATGCATGAATTAGTAGCAACAGTAGGTAGGTTGAGCATGGTTGTCCAACAAAGTCAGGAAGAAAACCGGAGATTATTAGAGTCTAATCTGAAGAATAAAGTAAAAAAATCAAATGATGCATTTCAACCTATGGATATGTCTGAGGCAAAAGAGCAATCTATTCCATCATCGAGAGCTTCATCTGTGAGCGGTGATGATTGCAGAAACTACAGCCCACCGAGTATCGATAAATGGGGATTAGAGTTCGATGGAAAAAATAGTAAACTAGCTGTAGAAGATTTTGTGTTTCGTCTGGAGCGACTACAGAAGTACTAGACAATTTTCATCTTTTGGTTAAAGGAGCAGCTGAGGAGTGGTACTGGCTCTTTATTCAAACAACTTATGTAAAAGAATGGTCAACTCTAAAATCTGCTATACTTAAACAATACCAAGCTACAAGATCCAGCTTTGAACTCATGAGAGACATGGTTGAAAGAAAACAAATGCTGGGAGAGTCGATTGATGAATTTTTATTCACGATGACCCAGTTCAGATTCCGACTAAATATAATCATGCCAGAAACCGAGATGCTCAAAATGATTAAGAAAAACCTACGAGAAAGTATGGGCAGACTCGTATATCCTATGAACGTCTTCTCAGTTGAAGAACTTAGGATAAGTTTTTTAGATGCGGAAAAGACATTTCTAAAGAAAGATGTGAGACAACAGCCAACACCAATTAATCGATACCCTAGACAAGTTCACGAGATATATGAAGAGCAACAAGAATTTCAACCCACATTGGAGATACATTGTGAAGAAATTGCCGCATTAAGAAGTAATAACAATAACGGCCCCAGCACAAAAACACCAATTATATGCTGGAATTGTTGCCAAACAGGTCACGTTTTTATGTATTGTCCATCAGAACAGAGGACCATTTTTTGTTTCCGTTGCGGTAAAGCTGATGTGATAGCACCAAACTGTGAAACCTGCAGAAATCAGATTTTTCAGAGGAACGACGGGAGAGCGGGGAACCATCGTTCATCACTGAACCCGCAAAACAAACGACCAGAATAAATAACACCAACGTAATAACTGCAACAAAAAGATTTAATAAGATCATACCACAATTACGACATCTTTCTTTATACGCTAGAAGAGCGGCAAAAAAATTATGATGAAATTAAAAACAAAATATTCAACGCCGAAATAAGTCACCAACAACAACCCATCCTATCCAAAAGAGTGCAAAAGTTACGAGAAAAGTTTGCCAAGAGAAAACGACTTAGAAGACAGGCCGTCGAAGCAATAAAATCAGCCGAGAAAAAAATATGCGACCCTAGACCATACGCTGAGATAAAAATTGGGGACGTCAAAATTAACGGTCTTCTTGATTCGGGGGCTACAGTTAGTCCCTTGGGCAACGGATGTAGAGAGTTGGTACAAAAATTGGAGGCAGATATAACACCTATATATACAATTGTTTCAACAGCCAGTGGCCAAAAACAAAGACTATTAGGCAAAATTGTGGTGGATGTCGAATTCAACAACAAACTATCCAGAATTTCGTTTTATTTGTGTCTCGACTTAGAGCAACCAGCGTATCTGGGCATAGATTTTTGGAAAGCTTTTCATCTTGCGCCTGATGTAGTTGGATTATCAGAAATTAATACCGAGAAGATCCTAGAAAATTATAAAATTGAAAATGCCATTTCTAATCCACATGACCTAAGTAATGTATGTAGAAAGAGAAAGATTAAATGAGGTAATCGAACTCTTTCCATCATTCAAAAAACAAGGCTTATGGTCTACCACTCTTGAAAAACACCATATAACATTACTTGAAGGAGCAGTGCCTGTAGAGGATAAACATTATCCGATTTCTCCTGCCGTTCAGGAAATTGTATATAAAGAAATCGATAGTATGCTGAAATTAAATGTTATTGAAGAGAGTGAGAGTCTCTGGAGTAATAGGACAACGGTAGTTCGAAAACCAGGTAAGAATAGGTTTTGTTTGAATGTCCGAAAATTAAACAAACTTACAGTAAGGGATGCATATCCCTTACAAAATATTGATGGAATACTCAGCAGGATTGATGAAACTTTCTACATAAGCAGTGTAGACCTGAAATACGCATTCTGGCAAATCGAATTAGAGGATGAAAGCTGTTACTGTGGCCGGTAGACCTCTTTATAAGTTTCGAGTCATGCCTTTCGATCTCTGTAACGCGGCACAAAGATTTTGCCGACTAATGGATAAAGTAACACCACAGCGGTTGAAAGAAAATGTATTCGTATACCTGGACGATCTGCTGGTCATATCCGACTCTTTTGAGAAACATCTGGAGTTGTTGAAAGAAGTGGCACAATGTTTAAGAAACGCGAATTTGACGATAGGACTGAAAAAGTCACAATTTTGTTTTAAAGAACTAAAGTATTTAGGTTTCATAATAGGTGGTGGTATGTTGAAAACTGACCCTGAAAAAATAAAAGCTATCAAGGAAAAAACTGTAACGTTCACTATCTATAATGTCATTTATTTTCTATGCATATGTATAGGTATATGCATATACACATAATGTAACCACAGCATACCAAATCACCACATGTAGGGTACTCCATATAAATCCCTGCACGCTGTTTCTGGTCCCGTAGAGGAGGCTATGGACAATGGAAGCCTTTAAGGCCGCTAGCAAACAGCCGGTTGGGGGGTTCGCGTCCAACCCACCTCTCTAGATCATTTATAAAACATACATACATACATAACTGGCCTTTACAACCCTGTGTCAGGATTACGGCCTAGCTTCTCGCAGCACTAATGTTGTGTGTGTCAATTTTTATCCATGAGTACCGGGACCTACAGTTTAATGTCGACTCCGAACGACAGACCTGAGAAGCTTGTTCATGGCAATTAGTTACTCTCAGAGCTTTTGCCAGAAGACTGCTGAGAGGTAGTCGCCGAAAGAAATATTTTTTCATATTTCTTTTTTTGAAGATGTCGGAGCCTGGAGTCGAACCCAGGGCCCATGTCTTAGTATAAAATAAAACAGTCACATAAATAATACTGTAGACTCCCGTTTAGTGTTTCAAAGTAAAACTTTTAATATGCATGTATATAACCCCAAGATCTTAAACAAACAAACTTATCCATTTAAATACACCGATTAGATTGTCCCAAGATGTTAGTAAAGACAATAGGCTCTAAACTTACCCTACCTTTGGTTTCCGTTGCCACTTAATGTTATCGAAAACCCCTTTTTGAAATTATCCCGGCCTTTTAGTCCACAATTGCAAGAAAACAGGTGTAATTTAGAGATCCATATTTACAATAATATTCATGTTTATTCAAATTTAAGACTCATTACAAAATAGGGGATTACTACGTTTAAATAGACCATATCTATTAATATAATTTTTAAACTTCAATATGTCAATAATAACAATTAGAAATTAAGAGAACTATTTTACTTAATTAGTGTTACTTTACTAACTTATGCCCGTATTCATAAAAAATATTTTTGGTTTATTGTGGGTTTATTTGACAAATTTCTATGCAATACTTATCAAATAAACCCACAATAAACCAAAAATATTTTTTATGAATACGGGCATTAAATTATAAGTCTAAATTTTTGTGTGTAGCTAAAAGCAAGACAATCATAAGTAATATAACTTTATTACTAAAGCTGGTATAAAACCAAAACCAAAACAAAATCTTTAATCCTCTTTTCGATTTACTTAAATATTATATATAATATTTACTTATGATGGTCATTGCTTTTAAATATCAAACACCAAATTGATTCTTGAAAGAATAAAAGTTATTACAACAATAGCTAAATAATTTGTTCTTTTCTCATTTAATATTTTCTTAAACACCCACCAATTGAAGTTGTTATACAGTAAACGATGAGGCCTCTCGTAAAGTTGTAAAAGTAAACTTTTCTAAATTAATAGGTGACACACAAACATTAGGTGTGTCAGTGGAGTCGAATTTGGTGTTCGCTCTTTGATTCAAATTGTTTTTTTTTTCTTGATACACTAATAAAGGGTGTTTTTTTTAGAGGTATAGAACTTCGAATTGAAATAAAACACAAGAAAATCGTTTTAATGTCCATCAATTTGGCTTTATTGGAAGGATAATTTTATGCCATTAATGTTTGAATATGATTTCGGGCATATGGCCGCCGCGGCTAGCTCGAATAAAGCCAATTCTACAGGTCCAATTTTCAACCACTTTTTCGAGCATATGGGGCCGTATGTTGGCAATAACGCCACGAATGTTGGCTTCCAAGTCCCCTAACGGTTCTGGTTTATTGGCGTAGTCGAGCGACTTCACATATCCCCAAAAAAAATAATCCAATGGTGTCAAATCACACGATCTTGGTGGCCAATTGACAGGTCCATTCCGCTCATCGAATGTTTCCTTCAATAAATCGATTGTGACGTGCGCTGTGTGGCATGTAGCGCCGTCTTGTTGGAACTACAACTCATCCACATTCATGCCATCCAATTCAGGAACAAAATAGTCGGTTATCATGGGTCTATACCGGTCTCCATTAACGGTAACTGACTCTCCAGCATTATTTCGGAAGAAGTATGGCCCAATGACTCCACCAGCCCATAGAGCACACCAAACAGTCAGTTTTTGTGGATGTAATGGCGTCTCAAGGGTCTCATGTGGATTCTCTTCACTCCAAATGCGGCAATTTTGCTTGTTGACGTAGCCATTCAACCAAAAATGAGCCTCATCACTGAACAAAATTTTGCGATGAAAATCAGTATCGAGATCAATCTCATTTTCGGCCCATACACCAAAATCACGACGCATTGCATGGTCTCGCGGCTTTAATTCTTGCACAAGCTGGATCTTGTAAGGTCGCAAGCCAAGATCTTTGCGCAAAATCTTCCATAAATTGATGGACAAAGCTCCAATTGCTGTGCACGGTGGCTAATCGATTCATTCGGGTTCTCTTCAACACTTTGCTCTACAGCGGCAATTGTTTCTTCGGTGCGCACTGTTCGACGTCTCTGCGGATGCGTATTATCACATAGAGTAAACGTAGTGCAAAAACGATCCATGGTTAACCGAATTAATTGTTTTGATGGACGATTATGTCGACCATAAAATGGACGGAGCTTGCGGTAAACTTCGCGAACTGAACCATTATTTTCGAAATAAATTTGCACGATTTGCAAGCGTTGTTCTTTTGTCAACCTGTTCATGATGAAATGGCAAACCAAACTAAATATTAATCACTTGACAGCTGACAAAATGGCCGCCAGTTAAAAAAGTGATGCCAACTTAAAGTTCTATACCTCAATAAAAACACCCTATATATGTATATTCAGTCACTTTTAAAGTATAAAATAAATGTACTTATGTTTATTAATTTCTAATATTCATATGTATGTTTTTCTATTTGCTAAGTATAATTATAGCCTTTTAAAGATATATTTTTTCTTAACAAGTAATTTAAGGAAATTTAATTTTCAATTTAAATAGTTCGGACAAAAAGAAAAGTTAATGATTAAAATATACGTATTCTAAAAAAATAGAAATAAATTTGTACTTAATTATTCAAAAAGCAAAATTCCTCATATAATTTTATGAACACTGACATATTTGGTATTCAGGTATACAATTTAGAGGTATTTTTTTTCTTGTGAATTTATCACCTTTGATTTTTGAAAAAAAAAAACATTTTAAAAGATAAAAGCCTGATATTAATTACAGAAATGAGGTTATTTTATTGAAGGCCTGTATTGGCCTTGACAAAAAAAATTTTTGTTAAACTCACAGACAATTATGATACCAAATTTTCATCAGTGATTGTTATCACTAATCGACACGCATCTACTCCAACTTGTGTTCAATATATGTAATTATAGATGGTAAATTTTACCAAATGTTGTGAAAGGGGATGGAATCTCGTCTGCTATCACTCTGTTGATTTAATATCGACGAAGATTACTGCTACGTTCTCTCGAGAAAAAAAAATCACAACGGGTATTAAGTTTTGGCATCTGGTGTTTTCCTCCTCCTTCCACAATTTTATGAGGGAATATATCTCCACTAGCCTTTAATTTTCCCTTTTCACCAAAACAGGATTTTCTTGGCCACTGGCTATTTAGCAGCCCTTCACTTGATGTATGTCTCACTTCTTATCGTCAATATTCACTTTTTGATATTGATGTCTTATAAAATTTGTACGACTGTACTGTTCAATGGTTTATGATTTATTAATTGATGAACATGCGTTTTGCCTACTTGTAAGTTACAATAAAAAACCAAAAAAATCACGCCATTATGCTTTGCAGATAGAAGCAAAAAAAAAAAAATTCGAGAAAATATAGAATTTCGGTACTCCGTTATCATAGATAATTGATCGTCATCATTTGTTCTTATAAAATTTTTTTTCTTACTCAATTACCAATACCTAACATAGCCCCAACAAGTAAATTATTTACTTCTCTGAGTGCTCACATATTGATGAGAATAATTGAAAACAATACACCCTGCAAAAAAATACTATACAACACATATCGCTCTTTAACTGGTATACTATCCTCATTGTTAAGTTATACTAATTTAGTCGAGATAATCACCACCCTAAAATTTGCCAGGAACCCAATTTAAAGAGTTCGGAAATTCACAAATTTCTTGCAAAATATATTCTTTCATAACATAAATATGTATATGTAAAAATAATTCATAAATACATATATAATCGAGATTTTTTTCCTTATTTACTTTTTACACTACAAAACGCTTAGAGAAGTCCGAAGTTTATTAGGAACTACTGGCCGGTATAACCGTTTTATAAAAGATTTCTCCACCATATCAGCCCCTTTAACGGATACGTTGAAGAAAAACAGCAAATTTATCATGACACCTGAAGCGATTACAGCATTTGAAACTTTAAAGAAATCGGCCCCTGTTTTACGTCATGCAGACTTCACCAAAAGATTTTATATCCAATGCGATGCCTGTGAATATGGTATTGGTGCAGTGCTTTATCAGCTCAATGAAAAACAAGAAGAACACCTATAACGTGGTTTTATCGTCGGCTGAGGTAATTCAGCGGCCTCCCGGGTCTACTTACGGGATCCACAAACCCTAAGTAATAATAACACAATGATTTAACCCTTTGTAGGGGAGTTAACAAAATATTTTTTTATCAAATGAAATATTTTACAATGACAACAATAGATTACAGTAGTGGAAGTACGAGCCAAGTCGGTTGATGCCGAGTGAGTACGATTCGTCGGTGTATTGATAACGGCAAGCGTGGAAACTAGAGCAATAGTAGCTTCGGTAGCAGATTTGGCGATTAACGACGTGCAGGCTCGATGATAGATTCGGCGATTAGCTACGTGCAGGTTTAGTAACACGCTCGACACAACTCGTTACCGCAGGGTCGGCGATTAATGTCTTCGGGTATCGGGTAGGAGGTTTGGCAATAAGCGCCGTCGAAGAAAGTATAACAGGTTCGGCACTGATTGTCGTCGGAGGTCGTGTATCAGGTTCGGCACTAATCGTCGTCGGGGATCGGATAACAGGTTCGCTGGTAATCGTCGTTGAAGCTCGGACTCTAGATTCGCTGGTAATCGTCGTTGGAGAACGGGTACTAGGCTCGGTTGAAGATCGGGTAGTTGGCTGCTTCGGCAGATGGTGACGACTTGGTTGGCAAAATAATATGTCTTATACTACTTAAAAAAATATCTTATTTGGTAATTCATAAAATAATACAAAGTTGCTTATACTATTGCGAAGATTCTTAAAGATAGCTTAACTAGATATCTTAATTAGAGGGGTGTTAGCATATTCTACCAATAAACTACAAATATCATGCACTAACTACCAATCGGAACAGTCAGACCAAACGCCGCAGTGGAACAGTCAATCCGAAGGCCGCAGTGGAACAGTCAACCCGAAGGCCGCAGTGGAACAGTCAACCCGAAGGCCGCAGTGGAACAGTCAAGCCGAAGGCCGCAGTGGAATAGTCAACCCGAAGGCCGCAGTGGAACAGTCAGCCCGAAAGCCGCAGTGGAACAGTCAGCCTGAAAGCCGCAGTGGAACAGTCAGCCCGAAAGCCGCAGTGGAACAGTCAGCCCAAAGGCCGCAGTGGAACAGTCAGCCCGAAAGCCGCAGTGGAACAGTCAGCCCGAAAGCCGCAGTGGAACAGTCAGCCCGAAGGCCGCAGTGGAACAATCAGCCCGAAAGACGCAGTGGAACAGTCAGCCCGAAAGCCGCAGTGGAACAGTCAGCCCGAAGGCCGCAGTGTAAGTAAAGTTATTACGGACACGAATTTTTTCGTGACCGCCCAAAAAAATTTATTTACCGAAGAGTTACGGTTAAGGTCCTAACTAGTCGGTCGGGTTCCCTGCGATATGTTTCGCAAATTCTCTTATTAAGAGATTATTACCAAATTACTATACGACTCGTTCCTAACTCGACTTGTCGGTATAATTTTTAGGTAAATTCAAACCCGATGCTGGTCTCAATACTGAAACTATATATTCAATTTTTATTATTAACTCGATGGGAATTACTGCTTGTGGTGTCATTTCTATGAAATTAAACAAAATACCTATTACTGATATAATATACAATTCATCATAATATACCTAATACCATTAAAATTTCCAAATCTGAGATGGCACCACAAACAGTATGTCGAACCAACACCCGTGTTGCATAGGTTCGACTCCCCGTCCGAGCAATAAAATTTCATTTTAATTTCAATTTTATTATATTTTGCCACGTTACATTCCCCCCTACTTTGAAGAGACCAGCATCAAGCGGGGTGGTGTTCGACTGGTTAGGCGAGTTCCGTTAGTATCATCCGAGGTCTAATTATAACAAGTAAATTTTTTTTTCAGTTTTAATTGCTAAGATCTACTTACATACATCTATCTATACTAATCTACAATTAAAAAAAAATTTCCTCTTCTCTTTTTTTTGTTTGTCTTTTTTTTTTTTTTTTTTGTTTCTTCTTCTTTTTTTCTTCCGGTTATGCCACTAAGTTGGTCTGGAGTTTTTGTCAGGTTGTTTGTTGTGACTGTCACTGGTGTGGTAGGCTGGTAGTCACTAGTTGAATCTTTAAACATCCTGGTGATTGAGTTTGTTGATGCCTTAAGCCTAGCTTGCAACAGTTTCTTTCTGGCCGGCAATTGAGACGAACTGTTAAGACTTCGTGTAATGTTAGTCGGGTTTCGATTCAGGTACTGCTGCTTTATGGGTTTGTCGTGGGTGGAACGACTAACATTATCTCCTATCGAACATTTGTCGCTGCAGATTTTGAAAGGACCTTGCTGATTCTTTAAAGAGACCGGTATGTACTCGTTTTCTTCGGTCGTTCGGTTGTCAACGACCTCGTGACAACCACAGTCTCATGACAGAGTACCATTACGACCACAGTATGAACAGAAGAGTACTCGAGCATTCTTACAAGCAGCCCGGATGTGCCCCTCTGTCTTACATCTCCAGCACACTCGTTTTCTACAATATTTTGCTGTGGTCAGCACATGCATTGGCTGGCGCCGTTCCTCCCTTTTCAAAGCCTCGAACTCATCAGTTAGCGAGATTAAATCGTCGAGTGTAGAGAAATCAGTGCGTCGAATATAATGCCGGTATTCGGTTCTCAGGCCATCGTATAATCTACCTAAATGGTCACGGAGTCGTAGGTCGGGATGTCGGCGAGCGAGAGTTAACATATTCAGGATAAACTCTTTGGCTCGCTCTCGGTTATTCTGCCGGCGAGTGTAGAAATTCTGTTCTATCTGCCACAGATAACGTTTTGGGAGCAAGAACTTCTGCATTTCAACACGAAACTCGTTCCACGAGTGAATTTCACTTCTCTTTATGCGATACCATTTCAGTGCATTACCACTAAAGACTCCCAGCATGGCCGGTAAAAGGTGATCATTGTGTATTTGATAGCATTCGGCTAGCTCCTCTATTCGTTCTAGGAATTTCATCAGGTCGGAATCTCCCGAGAACCTTTTTTTTTCTCATTATTGTAAGTGGCAGATATTTTGCCACGTTAAACACCCTATTGCATTTCATTCACAGAAATTAAATAACTGTCAGAGAAACTATAGTGTGACAGAAAAAGAATGTTTGGCAGCGGTGATGGCAGTCAAGAAATGTGGAGATGATGCCGTTTACAATAGTCACTGATCATGCGAATCTAAAGTGGTTAATGACACTAAAAGACTTAACAGGCAGACTTGCACGTTGGTCACTACAACTATGTACAAGCATTCGATTTTGAGATTATGCATAGAAAAGGTTCTGAAAATATAGTAGCAGATATGCTGTCGCGTTTACCCGAAGGCGAAAAAAATTTAGATAAAATCAGTATAGAAGATTTATTTGACTTCGAAACCACAGAATTTCAAACCGACGAATACCTGAAGCTGATAAATCACATTGAAAGTAATAAAGAAAAAAGTTAAAAGTTGATAACGGAATGGTTTTTAAGAAGATGGATTTTGAACGAGAGGAAGATGACGAAGAATGTAAATGGAAACTCTGGATACCTCCAAACAATACTCAGCCGATTATAGAAAAAGCGCACCCATCACTAACAACAGCTCATGGAGGAGTAAATAAAACTCTCGAAAGGCTAAGAAGATATTTCTATTGGCCTAAAATGGCACATGGGGTTAGAATGTTTATACGAAATTGTCAATCTCGTAAAGAAACCAAACCGACGAATCAAAATCTTCGCTCAAAAATTGGTAACCAAGTAATTACCGAGAGACCATTTCAGAAATTATATATTGATTTTATGGGAAAGTATCCCAGGTCGAAAAATTGTAATTGCTACATCTTCGTTGTAGCCGATCGCTTCACAAAATTCACTTTCTTAAAAGCAATGAGAGAAGCATCTGCCAGTAACGTAGTAGAATTTTTGGTACATGAAATTTTTCACAAGTTTGAAGTGCCAGAAATTATACATAGTGACAATGGAGCTCAATTTACATCAAAACAATTTGCAAATTTATTATTATTATTTATAGTGATGACAAAAATCTCTCACCACTTTCTTCATCGAAGGTTCGTAGAGAGATATGTTGACTATTGGGCATTAACTAACTTTGACTTGCTGAATAGTAGAGGCTGAACCCGCATGTTAATTGTAATTTTTATTACATTAAGTTTATTTTATTTTTATTTTTGTTTGTTTGTTTTTTTCTTATATGAATGAATCATATTTTTACTTGCAACAAAACACTACTGAAAAAAATCAGTAACAAGAAATTATTTGAATTTGAAAATGGGTAGAGAAACAGTTCTTTTGTCTTTGAATGCGTACAGAATCTGGAAGAGTTTTCGTGTCCAGTAGGATTCAAAATCGCTATATTATGACTGTGTAAAACATTGCTATATTTGCCTTTACTAATAAACTAACCTTATGCTCTATTGCCCGGCTAGCTCAATGGCACAAGCATAAGACTCACTTCAGGATCCTGGGTGTTCCCCACGTTGGGTTTTGAAAGCGAATTTTTCCACCCACACACCGATCTCTTCGGATGAACCCTTAGAAATCGGAGTTTTGTTGCGGGTTAAAATAAATGAAACCATTCATGAAAAAAATACAAGGCCAGGGCGAAAAAAAATTTTTCGTGGCGGATGCCTATAAGAAAGCATTGGATATAAGCCAAATATAAACCCGGACTATGTCTAAAGCCTCTAATCCCTCAAAATAAAGCCCTAAGCGTTAGTTCTACTGTTAGTATTTATTATGTCAGGAATTGTTTTGTTTTTGGTTTGTTAGTTGTTAGTGATTTGTATAATTTTCATGTTTTCATTTTTTAGTGTTGTGTTCATAATTTTTTTGTATGCTTTATTTGTAGCATTATTTTGTTGGTAGTTTTTAAGTGTTTTTTGTACATAGTTAACAACCTGAAATGAGAGGAAAAATAATTATTAGTAAGAGTTAGGAAGTAGTCCATGAAACGATACCTTCAGACCCCTTTTGATGAAACGTCCATCCATTTTATTTTCTGAAAAGAAAAATAAAAACTTGAATAATAGTCAAACTGTTAAAAACCTAAATCTATTATTATTTTGACATAGAAAGCTGAGAAAATTTTCTTTAAAATAAGCCCTCTTCCAGCGTTACAGGTCAACTATTCACCAATTGCAATGAATACTTCCAAAAAAAAAGCATTATTTTCGGATGACCTGAGCACCAAATTTTCTCTTAAAAAATCGGAAGCTCGATTTTGATTTTAGAACCATGGTTTCTTTGGGAAAAGTTCTTAGAATTTCCCGTAGATTACGACCTTGCTATACGCTTTATCATGTTTTTCGGTCCCGAACAAATTGACCCACACTAGTATCCAGTGCTTAGGTATGTATATCGCGGTAAAGTAAAAGTCAGGAATAATTGGAAAAAAATTTAGATTACAAGTACAACTCAGGGAGCTCCTTTAGCTGTAGGCATTATTTTTATTCTCGAACCTAAATTCCGGTTTTAAGGAATATCAGAAAACTTAAGCCCTGTTGATCATAATTTTATTTCTTTTTTTTTGTCCCATTATAAGATATATGTATATGTGTTTTTGTAAAATTTCTTATCTTATTTCGTATTAATATTTGATTATATAATTTTAATTTCTTATTATTTTTTTTATTAATTTAATTAAATAAAAATGTGTTAAAAATTCTTATAAATTTTAAATATGTTGGCCTAATTAATTTAAGGGCAAAGGCAATGATAGACAGGTAAGTGGGCACGAGGTCAGGTGGAAATAGGATCGTCGCATAGATACACATTGGACCTCCTCGACGACAAGGTTGGGTGGGCAATTTTGGAGCTTTACACCTGCTTCCAAACAAAGTCTCTTCATGTGGTCCCGCAGAGTTAGCTTTTTATGTTCTATTTTTTTTGTGTTAGGATACGCGGCTGGCGGGAAAGGTTGGAACAACCTGAGATCTCAATGAGCTAGACGGAAACCTCGCTAGTGCAACCGGTCCGTAACATGCTACTCAGCATAAAGTACTAGCTTTAGCTGAAATTTTTATTCACCTCAAAGCTAGTTTAAACTCAAAAATTTGCAGCATAAGCTTTATCTACGTTTTTATTCACATGGCCCAATAACTTCTTTCTCCTATAGAAGTGGGAATACACATTGAAAGCAATATTTACTTGTATGCCACATGAAAATACGTTCTCGATTCCAAAAGTAATACAGGGTGTTTTTTTTAGAGGTATATAACTTCGAATTGAAATAAAATACAAGAAAATCGTTTTAATGTCCATCAATTTGGCTTTATTGGAAGGATAATTTTATTCCATTAATGTTTCTTTTGTCAACCTGTTCATGATGAAATGGCAAACCAAACAAAATATTAATCACTTGACAGTTGACAAAATGGCCGCCAGTTAAAAAAGTGATGCCAACTTAAAGTTCTATACCTCAATAAAAAACACCCTATATATTCTGAAGTAATATATTATTTAATTGATTATAAAAAAAGGTAATCAATCTTTTCCCGTTGGGTAGTTAAAGACAAAGTGTTCTCTTCCATTTTTGTGTAATTACATATAAACTGGCAACTCTGCACTTACTTAAAAAAAGAAAAATTAAGGCGGAAAAGACTAGTACACCAAGAAGCGAAACAAATATGAAAGAAAATGTCAAATATTAAACTACAAAAAAAAGAAGAATGAGGGAATTATAAGAAATCGCCGAGAACGGGAAAGTATTTTTCCTCTTTTATTCCCCTCACCGTAAACGTCCACAAACTCAAAAGTTGCCCAACTATTCTCTCCGAGTGTGAACACACACTTAACATCTCAATCGTGTTTGACAGCATGTTTCCAGGAGACAATTGCAATACCATACAAACGATTGTCAACTAACAATAACGTAACAAATTGGGTTTCTGTAACACTACAGAATATTTTTGTCTGGCTTACGTTATACAATTTTGCTTTGTCAAAACCATTATTGCCATTACTTTATTTTATAGTTTTTGTTTACATTTTTTCTTGTAAAAAATAATTTTTTATGTAATAAAATTTTTTTGCTAAATTATTTTTGTTTGTATATAAAAACATATTTCTAAATATTGTCTAGTGTTTTGTGAATATAGTGCTTTAATAAACAATTATATTTAGTTCTGTCGCATTTGGGTTTTTTGACAATAAAAATCATAACGAGGATACACGTTTGAGTCGCAGGAATCTGCGAGATGCTACAAATGTTTTGGAAATACCGGAAGAGCAGTAAGTGCATCAACAAAGGAATTTTCAAATAAATTCTAAATAAACTTTCCATTTTGTTTTAGGTTTATTTCTTATTTTCGAGTCAATAAGGAAGTATTTGTTATGTTACTTAACAAAGTGTCACCAAAATTTAAAGTTGCTTATAAAAATACACATATTCCAGCTATAACCAAATTGTCAACTTTCTTTATATTTCTGGCAACAGGTGGCTACCAGATCTCAGCAGGAAACGAAATTATAGGTGTCAAAAGTAATTAGCGAATGCTTAGAAGTTTTTGAAGAACACTTGTGTTCAAAATGGATTTAGCTGAAAAAGAAAGAAGAAGAAGATGATGAAAATAAAATAAAATAAGATCTAAACAACACCCCTGGCATACCTGGTATTAGAGGATGCGTAGATGGCACGCATGTGCGAATAAAATCTCCAGGAGACCAACTCAAACATTTATACTGTAACAGTAAGGGTTTTTATAGTATTGTATTGGTGTGTGGATTTAGACACCAATATAAATGATTATAATGGGATAAAAAAGGGTGTATTGGTTTAAGAAAAATTAAATTGAGGAATATTCTTTTCAAATAAAGAAATTTATATTTGCATATACATACATACATAGGTATGCATGTATATTTATGTATATTAAATTATAACATTAATATGAAATATGTATGAGGTAAGTATTTCTTTATGTATATGTAGTTGGGTTACATTTTATATAATTATATTTTTTTTTTTTTTTTTTTTTTTTTATTTAAGACCAATACTCAGGAGTAAACCCCTACTAAATGCAGTGCATATTATGATTCCAAAAAAACCTTAAATTTCTAATGAAGGCTCCAAATTGCCAAATTGTCTTCCTTCTGATGATTGTGATGGTTTGGTGGTTGAGAAGTGAATGTGTTAAAATCTTTTTTGTTATGGAAATAGAAAAGCATGAAAATTTATTTGTCCCAAAATTAACGACAAAATAACGAACACACACACAAACAGTGCATAGGGAAGACAATTTAGGCACTTATATTTATAGTAAATGTACAATGCATTTTAATAAACAATGTCATAATACGAATGTAGTCTAAACAATTGGATCTCAAATTAATTTATGTATAATATATATGTTTGTAATTTATAAATGTACACATGTATATAAATAAAATAAATTCAAAACAATTCAATAAAAAAAAAGGAAATATAAAAGATATTGGCCAATGTAAATTGGACATGCCGCCGCCTCAGCCAGAGGACGAACTAAGGATGGTGGCCAGTGATCGGATAGCATCGATGATGGCCTTCTGGTTCTCAGCTGATTTAGATGTTGATGGTTGGTCCTGGTTGGAACTTGAAGATGGTGTTGCGGCTTCGGGTGCTTTCTTTTTTTCAGATTGTTTTTTCTGATGATGACGGTAATGATGTTGATGATGATGTTGATGTTGAAGTCGGCGTTGACGCAAATCTTCTGTTCGAATGCCTTTCGAACGCCTTGGACTGGGGTGTAGCAGAGTATGATGACATCTACCACATTTAATACATGTGTCCATGGAGTGACACGATCTGAAATCATGGCTGCTGGCAAGGCAATTGCTACAATAGCCGAACTTGTCGACCACCTCTTCTCTCTTCTCAACCGTCATCCTTAAAAATTTATGACATACACGAAGAGGATGCGGAGTTTTACAGAGTGCGCATACAAAGTTGTACTGTTTACGCTTTTTCTTCAAGCAGATCTTGCAATTTTGCGGACTCCTAGAGATATAAAAAACATAATAATTAGAAAAGGAGAAATGATTGGGACATTTGAGTGTTAAAGGTGTAAATGAATGTGAAAAAGGGAATGTTTGTGAATCTAAATGTCGAATTCAACTTATCTTGTGTTCTGAAAATAAAGAGTGAATTAGGGTTTAATAAGAGATAAATCTAAGGAAAATAATGCGAGTCGATTCAATCCTTTAGAAAGGGTAATTGACACAATTTTACTATCGGTCGAGTTACAATTCCAGTAGCTAAGCGAATTTCGGCGGTACGTATATTTCCGTCTGGGCCAGGGAAAGTTGTTTCAATTCTTCCTAAGCGCCAATCATGGGGAGGAAGTGAATCATCCATTACTACTACGAGGTCTCCTTTTTTCAAGTTCGGAACAGTGTTCTTCCATTTGTATCGTTTATGCAACGACATGAGGTAATCTGACTTCCAGCGTTGCGAGAACTGATGATGCATAGCCTTTAATTTTTCCCATCGGTTAACTATAGATAAATTTTCACAATTTTGCTCAGGGAAGGCAAGCATAGGGGCGCCTTTGAGAAAATGGCCTGGAGTTAGAGCTGTTAGGTCCATAGGGTTTTCTGATAATGCAGATATTGGGCGTGAGTTCAATACTCCCTCAATTCTTGCAAGGATAGTAGTGAATTCCTCGAATGTCAGTCTCTGAGCTCCGATAACTCTTTTAAAATGGTACTTGAAGCTTTTCACGGCTGCTTCCCATAAACCTCCCATGTGAGGAGCGTGGGGTGGTATAAATTTCCATTCAAATCCGTAGGTAATGTATTTTTGAGCTATATCCTGGGATGTTTGTTTTACAAAGGCACAAAACTCTTCTTCGAGTGCTCTGCTGGCACCGAGAAAATTTCTTCCGTTATCGGTTACTACCCTTTTGGGTAGACCTCGCCTCCCGACGAAACGAGTAAATGCAGCTTGAAATGATGCGGAGGTTAGCTCAGAGCAGGGTTCAAGATGTATTGCCTTTGTACTGAAACATACAAATACACTTACATAACCTTTTGTAATGGGTGCTTTTCGCAATGGTGATGATTTTACTTCAAATGGGCCGGCGAAGTCAATGCCTGTTATTTGAAATGGTAGGGATAAAATACATCTCTCCGGAGGTAAAGGAACCATTATTTGATGACTTGATTGTTGTCTATATATCAGACATTTTTTACAGTGATGTATTATTTTTCTAATTCTGGGTTTTAATCTTGAGATATAAAACTCTGTCTGTGCCATTCTACACATTAGATTGAAATCAGCGTGAACGAGAAAGTTGTGGAGGTGATTAAGATATAAGTAGCAGAATCTAGAGTTCCCTGGTAGTATTATAGGATACCGTTCATTATAAGAGAGACATGAATGGGCTAATCTGCCATTGACACGTAAAATTAGGGATGAGTCTATAAAGGGGTTTAGGGGTTTCAAAATACTTTTATTTGAAATTGGTTTCGAGTTTATCAGGTTCTCATATTCTTCACGGTAAAACGTTCTTTGAGCCAACGAAATTAAGCGACATTTAACAAATTTTAATTCTTGCTGGGATAAATTGTAATCAGAATATTTGTCGTTATTCTCTTTATTATTCAGTTTACAATTGTGGAAAAATCTGAATATGTAGCATATTACACGCAGCGTCCTATTATATGATGAGAAATTGTCCAATATATCTATGGTTTCGATTTGCGCGTGTAGCGAGATGTTTTCATCGGGTTTTACAATTAAATTATTGAGGTATTTTTTGGGCCAAGTTGCTGGGGGTTTAATTAACCAAGAAGGTCCGTGCCACCAAAGGTTGTTAGTGGCGAGCTCAATAGGTTTACAGCCACGAGTGCCAAGGTCGGCTGGATTATCCTTCGTTGGAATATGTCGCCATATCGCGTTCGGTGTCAAACTATGGATTCTCGATATCCTGTTCGCTACATATGTTTCCCATGAAGATGGTGGTTTTGATAGCCAACTTAAAGTTATTGTCGAATCAGTCCAGAGGTATATTTGTTCGGGTTCAAGCTTCAAATTAGAAATAATGTGATTGACCAGATTCGCCAATAACAACGCTCCATTGAGTTCCAATCGGGGTAAAGATATGGTTTGAATAGGAGCAACCTTGCTTTTCGCTGCTAACAAATTAGAAAAAGTGCTTCCAATATTGTCCTGACATCTGATATATATAGTAGCACAAAAGGCAGATTTTGATGCGTCAGAAAAACCGTGTATTTCAAAAGAGGTTTTGGGAGAGTATTGAAACCATCTTGGAATTACTATTTTCTCAATTTCATAAAGATCTTTGGTGAGATCATTCCACTTTTCAAGGGTTTCAGGGGAGATATTATCATCCCAGTCTAGTCCTTCCAGCCATAACTGTTGCATTAGAATCTTCGATCTTATTATAATTGGGGCTAGCCATCCGGCAGGATCAAAGAGTTTTGCTACTGCTGATAGGATTTTACGTTTTGTAATGACCTCTGCGTGTTCTATAGGGGAAAAACTATAAATAAATTCATCCGTGAGAGCATTCCATTTTATGCCAAGAGTTTTGGTAGAGCTAGCGTCATGAAATCTTAAAAATTCTGAGTCGTACAAATCCTCTTTTTCAATGTTAGTGAGTAATTGAGATTTATTTGCCGTAATCTTTTTTAGAGAAAAACCAGCAGACTTTAGAATTGAAATAGTTTGAGTCTGAGCTAAGCTGGCTTCCTCGAGGGAGTGACCGCCCGAAAGAATATCATCCACGTATGTCTCGTTGCACAAAATTTGTGCTCCTCTGGGATATATATCTGCTGCGTCTTGTGCAAGCTGATTGAGAGTCCTTATGGCCAGATAAGGTGCACAGTTCACTCCAAATGTGACTGTTTTCAATTGATAATCTATAATGGGGCTTTCTTTTTGGGGTTGGAACAATATTCTTTGAAACGGTCTGTCCTCAGGATGGACTAAGATTTGGCGGTACATTTTTTGAATGTCTCCACTGAAGACATATTGATATTTTCTCCAATTGAGGATTATAGACATCAAATCATTCTGCAATGTGGGGCCTGTGCAGAGGACGTCATTGAGCGAGAATTTTGATTTTGATTTTCTAGACGCATTGAAAACAATTCTAACTTTTGTCGTTTTATGATCTGGGCGAATAACCGCATGATGGGGAAGATAAAATGACTCATATTTTCCTTGAGATATGATTTCACATGACGGCGATTCTTCCATGTGATCTAGGGCGATATATTCATTTAAGATTGCTCTATACTCTGCATGTAGGGTTGGGTTTTTGGAAAGGGTTTTTTCCATGCTTGTGTATTGAGCTAAAGCTGTGAAACGAGATGATCCCAAAAAGAGTTTATCGGGATATTCAGGTTTGAAAGGTAAACGTACAATGTACCTGCCATTCTCGTTGCGGGTAGTTGTTTGGGTATAGTATTTCTCACAGAAATCTTCTTCGGGTGATTTTGATAATGATATGGGTATCTCTTCTTGTTCCCAAAACTTTTTCAGAAGATTATTTAGCTCTTGGGTGTCTTTTAATGTGACTGAAGTTGTGAAGGCTTGAATAGTATGAGATTTTATAGGACCGCTTAGAACCCATCCGAATATGGTATTATACGCTGAAGCCTTACCGCAAATGTTTTTTCTAATTCCCTCAATATTTATAGAGTGTTCATAGTCGTTTCCTAATATAAGGTCAATTTGGGAGGATTGGTTGAATGTAGGATCTGCCAGGTCTAAATTATATAAATCAGGGGAATGTTGGATGTGAAAACTGCAAAATGGTAAATATTTTGTTACCTTTTTCAATATTATGGCTTTTATGGGTACTTTAAGATTATGTCTCCTGGCCACTAAGACAAATTCACACTCTTTTGTTGCTGACTGCTTTTGTCCGCCAATGCCAATGATTTCATAATTAGTTCTCTGATAGGGTAATTGCAGACGGCTTCGAATTCTTTCCGACAAGAATGTCCTCTGTGATCCAGGGTCAATCAATGCCCTTACAGTGAACAGTTCATTCCTATGTTCTATCTGCACTAGGGCCGTACGCAATAGAATTTGTTCGTTGCTTGTTGAACAGTTTGCATGAACTCTTTTGGATGTGCTGGGTAGTTCGTCTGATAATTGATCGCCAACCTGTTGAGTTTTTCGATGAGCATATTTTTGATACTTGTCTTTTGTACTGGAGGCATCGTTAGGTTTGGAGTTTTCTGACACGATCATCTGAGTTTGGGATTTCTGGCCTAAATGCAGCAAGTATATTTACTTTTACAGTTGACTTTGGTGTGGGATATCGCCAAACAGTTGTTGCAAATTTTGTTTTGAAGAACAAAATCAAGTCGTTGCTGTACTGTAAAAGCCTTAAATTTGGGACATTCTCTTAGCGCATGTTCTTCTTTACACAACTTACAAGAATGGGTTAAGTTTTCCTGAGATGTGTATGAATGTATGCTAGATTGAGTTTTACCAGCAAGACTAAATTCCTTTGATTTTCTAATACTCGTGAGTCGCTCTACTGCCTCATACCTATCTACGAGGAATTGCGACATTTGGGACCATTTTGGGAGTTCCCTGGGTGATGTTAGGGATTGTTCCCAAAGAGCTAGTGTTTTATCGGGAAGCTTAGTTGAAATCAAACGAATGAGAATTGGATTCCAACTCTCTACTTCCACACCCACACACACTCTCTACTTCCACACCCACGCTACCAAGCGTTGCCAGCGAATCGTTCACTGAAGATTGAATCCTCCTCAGTGATTCACTGTCTTCATTTTTCGCTGCTGGGATGTCAAAAAGAATCTTTATTTGATTGTCAACAAGTACGCGCTTATTTTCGTAACGCGTCTTTAGGGCGTTCCAGGCTAGGTCAAAATTTTCGTGGCAAAGAGTATACCTTTTGACAATAGCGCCTGCTTCACCTCTCGTCTTGTTACGGAGGTGGTATAGTTTTGTTACGGGTGAGAGTTTAGAATGATTTATATATACGGCCGTAAACATATCGCGAAATGATGGCCACTGTTCATAACTTCCCTTGAAAATCTCCGTATCGCAAGGGGGAAGTTTTATATAATCACTGGAATCAAGCGGATTTGTATT
Organism: Metopia argyrocephala; assembly: GCA_963576795.1. Lineage (NCBI taxonomy): Eukaryota > Metazoa > Arthropoda > Insecta > Diptera > Sarcophagidae > Metopia > Metopia argyrocephala. The sequence goes on along the minus strand of OY756209.1, from coordinate 78,639,916 downwards.
CTGAGCATATTGTTGGTTCTGTAATGAGTCGCGGGTTGTCGACTGAAAACGTGGTTGAGCTGGCTGTTCCAATTTCTGCATTTTCATAATATCCAGCATCTGGGCGTAACAATTATAATACGCATCAGAACAAACATTATATGTATCCTTGATATCCTCTCTAATTGTGGATGTAATGGACTCATCTCTAGACATTATTGCTGCCTCATAAGAGCTTTGAAATCTGTTCCACCGTAGATCCAAATCCTTGATTTTGACTTCGAGAACCGACTCAGTTTGATCCTCGACAGGGGTTTCTTGAAACTTCTCGCAAAACGCGAGCAAATGATCCGAGTCAAACTGGAAAAGCTCTTTTGCATTTGTGCCATGATCCCGTGTAGTGGAATACATTTTAGTGTGTGAAGTGTAAAACAAATTTATAATCGGTAATGACGCGAAATATATTACCAACCTTACGGCAATTAGGGTTCTAAACGACTGATACTTAATTATAAAAATGGGTATCCAAACTTCAGATATTTATCGATTAAACCATCTGCTATAAAGTAAAGGCTACGTATTTAGTTTGGATAAATGCTCGAATTGTGATAAATCGCAAAATGGGTTAAATGTGAGAAAAATTAAAGTAAATACTGAAATTCAATCCAAATGGGTATTCGATAACTTAGATATATCGATATCGATTTTCTTATCATTAAATGTATAAAGGGGCTACGGTTAGCGCTAGATTTGAGTATCTAGATAAAAGAAAACAAAAATGATAAGAAACCGAAAAATTGAGCGAGGGAAATGTTTCTATAAAATATATCGAGATTCACAAAACGAAGGCTTTTGTAATGTAGTATCGACGTGCCGCAAGCGGTTAATATATATGTTAGTGAATAGCAAAAGGTTGTTATTGCATTCCAATTTTAATAGTTAAATAAAATTATACTATCAATTTTCCTGAAATTTCGTTAAAATTGGATTATAAATTTACCTTCACAAGAGCAATAGAAAGAAAAATATAATAGGTATTTTCACAACTGCTGCTGTTTTATTTACATTTTCTTTAATAAAGGATAGATTTTTTAATAAAAAAAATTAATGTTCCCGTTAATGATGATAATTAATTCAATACAGGGTGTTTAAATTAATTTTGCATATGGATGTGAGGATATGTGAGTGTCTGTATTTGTTTAAAGGTAAATATAAGTAATGGTTACCTGTTCTTTTCACCTCTTTTTCTAAATAATAAATTTTGTTTATTTCCAAACATATATTTTCTGTGATGTAACGTTGAAGTTTTCGTAATGGTTTGATTTTGATGTTGTTGATTGTTTTTTATTTTTGAAATTTTTCAGAATCTATATTTATATTGTTGTTTTGATATTGTAGATCACTTATTGCAAAAAAAAAAAATATATTTTTTCTTTTTTATGTATATATTTAATTCTTTGAATAATTTTTTCTTCTTCTGTTTACTTTAAGAGTGTATAATTAAAAATACATACATACAATATGGGTTAAAATTTTATTTTCTTTTGCCTTTCCATTATATTTTGATGTTGGTTTTTAAAATATATATATTTTTTTGTTGTTGTTTGTTTTGTTTATTCTTTTGCTTTTTTCAATATTCTTTTGTTGTTTTGATTTATACTTTGTTTTGTTTTTTTTTTTTCACTTCTTTTGTTATTGTCGACGTTCTCTTCTTTACCACATATATTTCTTAGTATAGAGAAAGATAGATATATAAGGCCGAATATAGAGCACAAAGGAGTAAGGGTTAAAATAATTTTTTCTATTTTCTTTTCGTTGTTTGAAAAAGATTGAACACAGCAAATGAGAAAATATTTTTTGTTCGTATGCTATTTTTATTTTTAATAAGGATTTAATATTTGATAAACGATAATTTTTGCCACAAAAGTATAAAGCAAAATAAAAATATATTGTAGGTTTGTGAATTCAGATTGATTGTTCTTATTTGGCAAAAATGTTTGTTGGGTTGTCTGTATGTATATATATGTATATAAATATGTATATTATTCTTTTCTCTTTTTTTCTTTCTTTCCTTTCTATTTTCTTTTTCTTCTTTAACTTTGAAAATACTAGAGTTTTTTGTTTAACTTTTAAGTTTATTTAAATTTAACAAATTAACTTATCAATTTAATACATTAAATTTAATATTTATTAGTAAATAATTCTTCCTTTTTTGTTTTTTGTAACAAATTTTTAAATCAATTTCTATTCTTCCTTTTTTTATAAAGTGCTTTTATTTGTTGTTGTTCAGTTGATTTTTTTTGTTTATTGTTATTTCTTCTTACACTGCACGACAATAAATTAGCACCTTTTGTAGAAATCAGGTAATTACTTATTTCTTTCAAACTAGATTTTTTTTTTTTTTTTTTCTTTTTAAATTGCTTTTCTCTTTTTCTTTCTTTTCTTTGTTTTAATTTTCCTTTTCAAGTTTTAATTTAAAATTTTATATTTTATTTCAACAAATTTCCAATTTTATTTATTAACACTTTCTTTATGTTTGTAGAAACAAAACTTCATTTTTTAAATCACTTTTACGTTTTAATTTTCACTTGTATATTTCATTTTTTTTTTTCTTACATGAAAATTTTTGCAAATTAAAAATATAAATTGTCAAGAAAAACACACATCATACGCGAACCGTAAAATTGGAATGATAACCTCTTGTTGTGTTTTTATGTTCTTTTTGAGCTGCTGTGTTAATTCTTTCTCCTTTCTATTTTCGTGTTTTGTTTCATAAAATGATCAATACAAAACATAATTTTTCTATTCCATTTGTTCCTTTTCTTTGTTTTTGTTTTTAAATAAAATTTTACACAGTTATATTTTCAAGGTTCCTATTTTACAGCTTTGGTATTGTTTTTTTTTTTGTTTTTGTTTTTTGCCTGTGCTGATTTTGATATGTAATGTATGTATGTATTGTTATATGATCTTTTCTGTTTTTATTTTTTCTTCTATTATAAAAGCACTGGGCTTGCACTTTTAAGCATGTACATACATATAAAAAATTATAATTTGGGCAATGTTGTCACATTTAACACTGGTAGGCAAATTAAAGTATATACATACGTATATATGTATATAAGTATATATAAACTGTTAACATTTTTATTTTTCATATGTACATATGTATTATGTGAAAAATTTTACGGTAAGTATGTATTAATAATCTAATAAATTTTGGTAAGTACAATTTTTCTTTTTTAGTTATAATTTTGATATAAATTAATGATTTTGTTTTTCTTTGTAAATTTTGTTTGCACGTACTTTTAGTTTTGAATACATACGTATGTATGTAAATAGGTATATAATTTTTGGTTTATATTTTTTTTTCTTGAATTTTATTATTTATAACCGCTTTTTTTTCACTTTTTATAAATCCTTTTCTTTAACTGTTAGTAATTAATTATGCTTTTCTTGTTTTTGTTGTTCTTTAGTTTAATATTATGTTTTCACTTCAAATGTTTGTCACATACTACTGATGCTTTTTACTTTTTTTTCTTATTTAGTTGACTGTATTCTTTTTTGTTTTTTATTTTCTTATGCGTTTTAAATTTCTTATTAATCCTTTAGGTGCGGGTTAATAAAGGTGAGTGGAGTGTATTGGTCCATATGTGGTTTTTTGGGTGCTTGAAAAAGCATTTATTGTTCCATAGGTCGCAGGGTGAGGGACTCGAAGGACCATGTATTGGTGTGTGGATTTAGACACCAATATAAATGATTATAATGGGATAAAAAAGGGTGTATTGGTTTAAGAAAAATTAAATTGAGGAATATTCTTTTCAAATAAAGAAATTTATATTTGCATATACATACATACATAGGTATGCATGTAGCTGGTGCATGCACCCAACCAGCTCATCGCCTCCATACTTGAAGAGTTCAGCGGGCAGACCGTCAGGTCCGGCTGCTTTGTTGTTCTTCAGTCGCCATATGGCAACCTTGACCTCTTCATGGCTGGGGGACGGGATCACAACGTCATCATTGATTGGGTCCGGCACAGCATCTCTAGCAGCGGAATTTGTATCATCGCTTTGCAGTAGATTAGAAAAATTCTGTCTCCATAATCTCAGTGCACCATGTGCATCTGTAACCAGATTACCATGTTCGTCTCTGCAAGAGGTTGCTCCGGGTTTAAAACCAGTAGTAAGACGCCTTATCTTCTTATAAAAATTTCGAGCATTATGTTTACTCCTGCACATCTCGATTTCCTCACGATCACGCCTTTCTTGCCCCCTTTTCTTTCTTCTAAATAGGGGTCTCTCTTCCCTCCTCTTCTCTCTGTACACTTCCACAGTTGCTCTTGTAGTGGTGGACTGCAACGTTCTTCTGTAGGCAGCATTCTTTGCCGCAGTGGCCTCACGACACTCTTCATCGTACCATTGGTTTCTGCGGGGAGGACGCTCAAAATCAAGGACTGTTTCGGCAGCGTTGCGCAGAGAGTGAGCAATGTGAGACCACTGTCCACCAATACTTTCGAGAGAGGACGGGATGCAATGGAGCTCATTAGAAAGACGATCGGAAAACGACCTGGCTGTCTCTTGTGATCGCAGCTTTTTGATGTCCAGCTTCCCTCGAACACTAGAACGTGCCATATTCGCTGCGCATATGCGCAGTCGCTTCTTGGCTGCGACAAGATAATGGTCCGAGTCGACATTTGGACCTCTAAATGTGCGCACGTCTAGTATACTGGATACATGCCTTCCATCAATCACAATGTGATCGATCTGGTTGGTAGTTGATCGATCGGGAGAGAGCCAGGTGGCCTTATGGATATCGAGATGCTGGAATCTGGTGCTACAAACTACCATATTTCGCGCCGTGGCGAAATCGATCAGTCTCATGCCGTTCGGCGAGGTGAAGAATGGAGACTGAACTGCGCGACAGTGGGGCCAAAGATACCTTCACGTTCAACTTTCGCATTAAAATCGCCGAGGACAATTTTGGCGTCATGTGCCGGACACTTATCGTATACATCCTCGAGCTTTGCGTAGAAAGCATCTTTGAACGCATCATCCTTCTCTTCCGTCGGGGCGTGCGCACAAATGAAGCTGATGTTAAAAAATTTCGCCTTCATCCGGATCGTAGCTATACTTTCGTTTACAGGGGTGAACTTTGAGAAAAGATGGCGAAGTCTCTTGCTAACTACGAATCCGCAGCCAAATTCACGTCTGTTATCATGTCAGCTGTAGTAGATGTCACGTGTTGCTTGCCTTGTACAACCCTGTCCTATTCATCGCATTTCCTGGATGGCGGTGATGTCAGCCCTACATTTCTTGAGAGCATCCGCCAATTGGATAGAGGCACCTTCCCTATAGAGGGTTCTCACGTTCCAGGTGCATATCCTTAAATCATAGTCCTTGAAACGTTTGCCATGGTCGTCAACATAAAAGGGGGTCTGTTTAGAGGCTTTTGCTGAAGTTTTCATTGAATTATCGTTTTTACGTGGTGGGTTTCAAGCCCTACGCACAACCCAAACTTAAAGTCCAGGGGATTGGACAATCGCCGCATACATTAGTTAACAAGCTAACGGGTGCTAGAATGTTATCCAGGAGGGCCACGAGGAGGCTGTATGTCGACTTGAATACAACGGGAACAAGGATTGTTCTGGAGGCCGCCAGGTTGACCGTAATCAGAGACTTTGCCTTGTCCGAAGTATCAAATCCAATAGTTTTTCTTTTTTTAAGATAAGGTTTATTGCAATATTCCTATAAAACAAGTAGACATTGAAAGTCGTTTTTTCGATGTTTGTGATGAAGTTGTCGGTGTTTGAACTGCTGTTCTGGAAATATACATATGGGTGAGGTCACAATGCCGGTTGTTTCCATCGTCGCTGAAGACTTAGAAAGTCCAAAAACTTTGCCTTTGGGTGCAGCTGCTGAAGTTAAGTGGCATATCCGATCAATGTCTTGCTCAAGTTCTGTAAGGTTGCTCACACGACATGGCCCACCACCAGTTTCGCGCAAGCTTTTATTATTTTCTGAAATCTTCCTTTTTGTTCGGCATTTTTGATCTGCCCATATCTGTAAAGGGGGGTTTAGACGGTAACACAAGTCGTACGTAAAATCAAAGAGAAAATATTATGAAATTCCATCCGTATTTTAAGAATGAGAGTAAAAATATTACGACAGATATTTTTTGCGTTTACACGGTTGGTAAAATACCAAAACAAAGTAAAATGAAAACATAAAATACACATGCACATGCACACAAAAATTACATGCACTGTGAATACATTTAACATAAACAAACAAAAACATAAAAGTGCATCCCTGATCTAATGAAGTGTGATGGTTTTTTAAAAAATTTCAAAAAACAAAGAGAGCCGTACGACTGTCAAATTTTCATCCGTATTTTCTTTCATTGTCGTACGGTCTCATAACATATCAAGTTTACACGATACTATTCATTCTCTTCTACACAAAATTTTACATGTCGTACGACTTGTATTACCGTCTAAACCCCCCTTAATTATGATTTTTATTGATGTTTCAATCAAGGAAACACAAAATACATATCCTTTTCCACTCAATGCTCGATCTTTCTGGAGGACCAATTGCATTGAGTTTTGCATCCACTGCATCCCAAGTCGCCATCACTTCTCCTCTGCTGCTACCGTAAGCAGGAGTTCCTGTGGCCAAATGAGGAAACTCATCCATTAAATTAACCAACCTTTGGAACTGTCGGTATGTTGTTTTCTTTATGCTGAAATTTTTCGAATAGACATGTATAAGTACATACATATGTACATATAAAAAGTACAGAAGGTTCACCTACCTTTTTTTGTCATTATCACTATATATATCTATTATTTTAAATTCTTTTATGAAAAACAGTTTTTTTTTTTGAATGAAACAACCTTTTACGTCAAACAAAACATTTATAATTATTTTATGAAAATAAATTCTTTTTTAATAAAACAAACTTTTACAGCAAACAAATCAATGACAATGATTTTTTTCTGATCGTCTATTTTTGACATTTCATATTGTGTAAGTCAATTAAGGTGGAAGTACATAACAAGCGTTCTGAGCGCCATGCGTTGCAAGATTATGTCAAAAAAAGTTAAAACAGTGCATTTTCATAAATCAAGTTACAAGCAAAGTATGCAACACTGCTAACGCGAGAAAGTTGGCCAACTCTTAACTTTTACAAGCGTTGACAGCTGGATGAATGAAAAAAATTAAATCACTAATACATATAAAAAACGTGTTTAGGCTTTTATGTAGACAAAAGAAGACTTGTTGAAAAATATAAAAGAATTAGTTGGGGTTTTATTATTGGCTTGTGAGAAAAACATTTTGTTTAAAAAAAAATAAAAATATTTTGGAAAAAATACATTAAACTTAATAATAATACATATTTAAGTGGCTCCTGTAAAGTATGGTATGTAACTTGCCATTTTAAAAGTCTTAAAGCTTAAAACGCGTTTAGCAGCTAACGCTTGTTATGTATTTCCAACTTTACTTTTGTTATACAAAAACCAATTTACACAAAGAAAAATTGACGGGTCTTACTTTGTTTCCGTAAAACAATTACATTTGCCTTATAGAACCTCAAAATGATTATTGTTAGTTGTTTTGACAATTTAAAAACAATAATTGTCTCCTAGAAACATGTTGTAAATGATTAAACAGAATACGACCGCAACTTCAGACAAAAACGACTCTCAGAGAAAACATGCCCAAAATTAAAACGACGGCTGCAACTTCATGAACTGTCATTTATAGTTTTTACATATCTTGTATATAAAGCTATTATAAGTTAATTTTAAGAGAGTTTTTGCAAAGAATTAAATTTTTATTTTATAATTTAATCATCTTTATACATTTTTTCAATTATTTTTCTATAATATCACTCTTTTTATTTAACAAATTCCAAAATTTATTAATTTTGGAATTAAATTTGGAATTTTCTTTTGTTCTTATTTTTCTTTGCCCCAACAACAAAAAACAAATTGGTTTGTTTACAAAATGTATGAAGTTTAATAAAAGTGTGGTAACATTGTTGAGAGAAATTGTTTCCAAAAATGAGAGCATAAGAAAAATCGCTGTCAAAATAAAATAGATTCTATTTCACGACTGCATTCTGCAGCGTTTCCATCTGTCAATTTGTATGGAAAAAAACGTCATGCCTCAGTTCTGTTTAATCACTAAGCCTTAAACACGTCGATTTTGAGATGTTTTACCATACATTGACATGTTTTGTTAAACATTTCAAATAAGATGTTTTAAATGTAAACACTTCGTTAAACACGTTGATTTTATTTTGGGATGTGTTCAGTATGTAATTGATAAAACTCTCACTTTTTATTGTTATTAAACACATTACCGTAGTGTAAATGGCGGCACATTTAGAAAAAATTAAATAAGTAACAACAATAATAAAAACAGAATTAGTTGGTTTTTCAAATTATTTTTATTTTATCTTATGACGCGCGGTTTTCTTTTATACACGTTTAGCTCACCATTAATATGGAGAATTTCATAATTATATTCTTCCAATTTTTTGTATACATATTTTTAATTTTCTCAAACTTGTTTACAATTTTGTACAAGCACCAATATCAGTCAATAAAACAAAATATATGTTTTGTTTCTATGTGTCAAAATTTTTCGTTTGCTTTATTTCTGCCATTCTTCTTATTTGAATGTTGATTGAAAACGAACGTTTCTTGCTAAAAGTGATTCGGAATAAAGTGATTGCGATAAGTGATTTTTTAAGTTTTTACAATTTAAAATATAAATCAAAAATAGAAATAAGTTATAAATATTTATATATTTTATATACTTATTACTTAAGTGTAAAATTGATTTAAGAAGTGATAAGTTTTTATAATTTAATAAAATATTAAAAAACAAAACACATATACCTATATTTTCTGTCTGTCTTCAATTAAAATCCACTAATACTAATTTGTTTTAGTCCTATTTTAATTTTAAAGGCATATACATATTTGTTTTGTTTGTTTTTTTTTTTTTTTTTTTTTTTTTTTTTTTTTTTTTATAAATAATTGATATTTCATATCAACATAAATAAAATTAAACTCGTGTTTTTTAACCTTTTTCATGTGTTTTATTTTTGTATTGTTTGTTTTGCTTTGTTTTTTCCTTGGCTGCTGTGTTGCATTTTTTGACGTAAAAGGTCATAAATACACAGTGTTGTATCAGATTTCAAACCAGTTTTACCTTGTCAATGTTTGTACTATGGTTATCAAGGCAAATTTATTATCAGGTAGATGCATCGGCGAGTTTCTGAACAACTCTGTCTTACTTAATATGTCAAATTTTATTTTGTTGGTGTTAAAATCAAAATAAACAAAAAAAACATTTTCTTGAACACAAATTAAATAGTGAACAAAGGGTAAAGTTTTGTTAATAATTTGATTTATTTAAAATAAAAACTACCAAATCTAGGATTTTAGTGATTCAGTGTTCGACTTTAGTATTGTGATAAAATAATCTGTTGTTTTTAAAACAAATAAAAGTGTGTAATAAAGATTCCGTTTTTCTAAAAACAAAAAATGCGTCGTTGTGCTGTATGTAAAACTGAGTTTCATAAAGGAACTGGGACATTGTTCTGTGCTCCTAAAAATAAAGAAACCAGAAGAAATTGGAGTGAAATTTGTGGTGTATTAAATATTCACTTATTTTTTAACAGATGCGTGTTAAAGTTGATTTAAATCGTTCATCATTAGAGGGAATGCTAAAGCCGTTGATTTGGAAACATTACCAAAAATTAAACGACGTTCTCCTTATAAACAAAAACCACCAATTATGGTTTATTTACGTAAAGATTTCGATGCTGAAGCAATCGAGATATGAGATTGTAAAGAAAATCTCATTAAATAAAATATGAAACGACGTAAAACTTATCAACAGGAGCTGCTATTTAATAAATAGTATTTATGATGATGAATCGGCTCTGAAAGATATATCCGGCTAAGTTTGTTTTAATGGCAATCGCTATGTAAGTATTTTATTTAATTATAAATAGGCCTTTTCATATTAATTTTCTTTTTTCTCTTAGCAATGGATTGGCTTTTCTATGAAAAGTTTATGGTTTATTGGCTATTTTCCGGCTCACATAGTATGTTTGTTGTTTTGCATGTGTAGCTCTTAGCTCCGTATAACTTTCTACCCTCATAACTTTTGTCAAACGCTGAGCCATTTACAAATACTTGGAAACAAAAAGCTCTTTTCAGGGCTAAAACATTCATCAAAAAAAGAGAATGATTTTTGTTCAAAAAATGTATATTTATATTTTATATATATATATATATAAAATTATATATATTTGCGACAAAACTAAAGCAGGGATTGCTTCATGATTACATATTAGATAATAGTATGAATATAGTCGTTCATATCATAAATATTATTTGACTATGAGTTCTGTTTCATCTATGTTTAGCTCTGGGGCCGAATTACCGCATACGTGAACGAGTAAGCTATCGTATCGAATAAAATTTCGTCACGTATCGAATGGATGGATTATAGCATTCGATAGCAGACGTATCGAAATTTTTACACAATGTGTATCATTCTCAGGTGAATGACACTAAAAAGAAGAAAAAGTGTGTATATGTTTAATACAAAATAAAAAAAACACAAAACCAATTTTTTGAAGATATCTAAATAAATAAGTGAATTTTAATATTTTAAAAACCAAAAATTATAAAAGAAATGACTACACTCTTATCGCTGTGCTCATCGTCTTCGGATTCTGAAGATGATTATAACACAGTACGTATCAGAAAAGAAATGAGGTGTAAAAGCGATCCAATGTCCTTGCCGTCTAATGCGTAAGTAAATTACATCTTCCTTTTTTTTAAATAAAAATTATAAAATATTGTAGGTTTATTAAGCTCTTTAGGCTTTCAAAAGAAGCGTTTAATTTTCTTCTTTCTGAGCTATGTTTCGAGGGGCATATGTCTACAGCCATACCCCCAAAACTGCAAGTGGCTGTAACTTTATCGCTTCTGGGCAGGGGAAGCTTCCAACATACCGCTGGAAATGACTACTTGATGGGACTCAAATCAATCTTCTTCATGTATGGAATCATTCATGCAAATATTTAAGTTAAAAAAAAATTAAAATTTTTTTCTTGGCATTGAATTTTTGATCTGCAAAAGCCTAAAAATTTAAATATAAAAAATAAATTACATGTGTACACAAATCTTTCAACTTAACCTTTCGCCATAAGTTTACATCTTTAGTTGGTGGTCCATAGGAATTCAGCTTAAGAGCAAGTTCATCCCATAATCTTTTGGCCGTTGCTTTTCTTTGGCTACAATTTGGCAATATATTTTTGGACAAATTAGGATGATCAACCATGTACTGCGCCATAACATCTTTTTGTTTTTTACTTATTTTGTTGATGTTAGTCCTATAAACAATTATAATTTTCTTTGATTGTTTTAAAATTTAAATATTAAATAATAATATTATTATTAAATATTTATCTAATAATAATATTATTAAATAATACTTTAAATATTATAATAAACTTACATTTTATTTTTTTTTTGCACACAAAATGTTTTCGATCAGTTTTGAGCAAACGAGTAAAATGTAAACAGCTGGCACTCGATTATACCCTCGTTAACGTATGCTATCATCTCAAATTTCGATAGTACTTGTTCGATAACGAGTGGTGTAATCTCAAAAAGAAAAATTACGAACGATTTTACTCGTTCACGTATGCGGTAATTCGGCCCCTGGTTTTCTGTTAATAGTTGTATACATTGTACGGATAGTCTTATTAATTTTGTCCACTATATGATTTATACGATTATTAAAAATATGAATTATTTTTAAGATGGATAGTCGCTCATATTATAACTATTATTTCTATTTTATTTAAAATACTCAGTTTGCTATTAAAAAAAAAGAAAACACTTGTTGTTGCAGTTTAATTTTGTTATCGTTTTATTTAACTATAAGGGAAATAGTGCCGCGACAAAACTAAAGCACGATACCTTAAATATTTACTGTGTTATTTATTTGTAAAAATTTATTTACAATACCATTATTTTAAATTTTGCAATCTTAAGATTTATTTGAAAGAAAATAAACTTATGATCATTCAGCTTTTTATGTGTCTTTAATAGGAAAGTGTATATTCTAATAATTTAAGGAAATAATGGCTGGAAATAAATATTTAGTGGATTTGAAAGAAAATATAGTCTATGAAGAAAGAAATTAACATTCACTACTGTGTAATTTCCCGTATCATAACTTATTTTATTACGTCGCACTACTTGTCTACTGTACATAGACACGTCAAACCATCAAACGTGAGGACAAAGCCATTCTTAGTTTTTTATAAAAAGGATCATTTTATGTTAGGAAGGTCTATAGCTTCTTATTGGCTTTAAATAATTCATCTAAAATTATTTAAAGACCAGCTCTAGAAGGTGGCATAAAATTGTATAGAAGCATAAAAAACTTATTTTTTCCAGACAAAAAAGTAAAGTGAGAATCGATCTTTAAAAAGCGCACATTGGCTGGACCACCTCTCAATGAAATTCTGTGCTTTTCTCTGGTAAATCCAAAGCAATCTAAAAGATTCTGCTGAAATAAAGCCAGTACGAAAAGAAGAAAAACAGCGCCCTAAACCAAGATACACAAGTTACAGTAAAACAATGTAATGCTCTGGGGATGTTTTTATACGAATGGTAACGATCCATTTCATAATTTTAATAGTTGATTGGACGGTTGGAACAGGGGCGATTGGCAAAACGTCTTGCTTCCGTTCGTGGATATTGTGTGACAACTGCAAAAATATTGATGTGTTTTTTAATTGATGTGCTATTAAAGTGATATTTTACTTGAGTCCACGCCTCACAGGTGTGCAAAAGTTAAAAAAATAATTGTTAGGCCATTAAATATTACATTTTTCCTAATTATATTTTATTACTTTAATTTGTGCTTTATTTTGGCTTCTTGCCATAAGAAAAATTATAAAAAAATAAAAAAATTACTGTCATAAATTTTTGACAGCTTAGGTAAATGAATTCGCCGCTACACTAACAAAATGCATGATGTTTTTTAAGTGTTATTTGTTGTAGGGAATAGTCTACCTTGTTTATTGTACCATGATGGTTATGTTTAGTTATTACAACAAATTTTCTAAAGATACATAAACAGGCTGTGCGTTTAACCTGGGAATGTTCCAGCCAGTTGACAGAGACTCAGAACGACATGGAGAATAAAGTTATTCCACAATGGATAAACTTCGTAATATGTTATGTTATTACTTTAATTTTTTTGATAATATAAATATAACAAAAATTGACAGCAATTTGTCCAATTGACATTATGTGCTTCACATCTATATTTCCAACATTTCAATACAATGCACTGCATTTAGTAGGGGTTTAACCCTGAGTATTGGTCTTAAATAAAAAACACAGGTATAAAAACACCGTTGCTTCCTTTTAACTTTATATGTAAAACGCGACACAATCAGTGCAAGACAGCCCCAAAAACATAGGGCTATAGTCATAGTCAAACAAAAACGTCAGTTTTATTTAAAAACAGTTTTAAGTTAGTAAAATGTTTTTATTTTGTTTGTAACTATAGTCAAAATAAAAGTATATTTTAAATCAAATCGGCTTTTAATGGGTGCCAACTCAAATGTAGAAATCGTTTTCATACATTTTGTTACAAAATACAAATAAATGTCATCTCTGACTGTAAACATTGAAGAAAATTAAAACGGCAAAACAAATTTTGCCATTTTCAATATTGAGTCAGATGAATCGCCTCCTGATGCAGTTCAAGACATAAGAAGTTCGCCTAGCACTACCCCTTTAAATAATATTAAAGAAATGAAAAATAGAAAGAAATCTTCTTTTTCTTAGATTGAACGTCTCAGAAGCCTTCCCAAAACACCATAAAAAAATAGAGTTATTTTAGAACGGCAACGTCAAATTGCCTAAGAAACTATACAAACTTCAAAAACAACTAATTTTAGAAGAAATAGAGCAGAAGAAAACACTTCACAGTCTTAGCTTACAGAAAATTCAAAAACAAATAGAATACGATGCAGAGCTACATAATTTAAAGATGCGACTTCTTCAAAAAATGGACGCAAGTCAGATCATAATATAATATATAAATATCGAAAGTAAATAAGAAGAAGAAACCTAGTAAGTAAGTTACGAAAAATAAATTAAGTAAAAAAAGCGCCAAAGATTAAAGCTAAAATAAAAGAAAAACGCGTATTATGGTAACATTTTAGAGTAAAAAAGTAACACCAACAAACACGTAATTTTGTCTTATGCTGTTACCAGTAAAAACAAAAACACACACGCACACATATATCATTTCAACAACAACAATATAAGAAATGTTCTTTCTACAAACTTCTACATGTGGTGGAGATATACACACACATATAAATGCAAAAGTAAATTAACACGTTAACACACAAATATTTTGCGATATACAGTGATCTCGAAACTGAAAGAAAAATCTAGACACATTGAAAATTTAAATAAAAGCAAAGAATATAAATCATATAGAATGTGCATCACGTACAAGTAAAATTTCTTATGGCGGGTCGTAATGTTGGAACCCGCAAAAAGAATTGTTACTCTCTTACTTAGCAAAGAGAATTCGTTTATTCTCTTACTTTGCACACACAACATCACAGTGTATAAGACGATAGCCACAACAAAATTTTTACTTCGTGTCTTTTTTTTTTTGCTTAAGTACAGAAACGGTTTCATGCTAACAACAATATTCACATACAATACAATTTATGTGTGTGTGTGTGTCTTATTCATTGTGAGCTGTTTTCGTTTTTTAAATTTTAAAACTTAGAGAATAATGTTGTTGGTTCAAATATTTTTGTGTATTAAAGAATACAGTGCTCCGATACGACTATGTAAGCTAGTGTAGGGCAAAGCATATGTAATTTGTAGTTGCGCGACGGAAAATACATTAATCTACATCGAATATATAGCGCCCTATTTAATATCGTTATAAAAGTGTAGTTAAAAATATGTTTTATTATTATTATTATTTATTTAAGATCAACAAGTATTCTTATGTTTATTTGAAATAAAAGGTTAACTAAACCAAAAAGTGTAATTCCAAAAATATTAAAAAAAACAAATATATATTCATTAATGACAAATTTTCGAATGATAAATTGATGATTTTTCAATTATAAGAAAATTGAAAAAATTTTATTTTTAATTTATGTATGTTTAAAATATATAACTGTATGTATGTATATATTCATTTTTAGAAGAAAAGATACTTCAATTTTTTATGTTAAAAATAAATAATAAATAAATAATAATCAAAATTAAAATTATTTCTTAGTTTTTACTTTGAAGCATCAAAAAGTATATTTTGAGGATTTTCATCTCCATAAAAAGGCTAATAAGGTTACTTTTTTAAAAATTATTTATTGGATAGAATATCTATTTTTGGAACTTCCTTTTTCTGTAGTCCAAGAGCAATGCTTTCGAAGGAGCAGCAAATCCAATACCTCTATTCTGTGTTGAGAACAAGTGTTGGCAAACCACTCTGGGGTGATTCGTTTACATGACTCAATAATAAAAGATTTTATACCAATTTTTTAAGGTTCAGATTTAAAGACATTATGAAATATTAAAATGTGTTTTTTGCTTGCATCCATTTAGCTATCATTCTAAATTATTTTACTTCCCAAAATGGCTTATCTGCAGATTCTTTAAGTGAAATTGTTACAGTAAATGTA
Source organism: Metopia argyrocephala (assembly GCA_963576795.1). NCBI lineage: Eukaryota > Metazoa > Arthropoda > Insecta > Diptera > Sarcophagidae > Metopia > Metopia argyrocephala. The sequence continues at coordinate 78,624,163 of OY756209.1, read as the reverse complement.
AATATTTTAAAAAGCATTGGTATTAATGTTTATGCCATTATATGTGATGAAGGCTCGACTAACCGAAAATGATTTTCCAATCTTAAAGTATCTGCTAAAAAACCGTTTTTTGAATTAAGCGATCAAAATGTTTTTTGCCTTTATGATTTCCCACACTCAATTAAATCTTTGCGGAATGGGTGGCTGAAATGTGACATAAAAACCCCGGATGGGACGGCAAGCTTTCAGGTAATTAGGGAATTGTAAGAAATGAAAGCAAATGCAAAAACAAAAATGTGCCCAAAACTAACACGGCAACATATGTTTCCTAACACTTTTGAAAAATGCTTGTAGTATTTGCCACACAAATTTTCAGCAGGCTTGTTTCTGCTGCTATTAAAACAAGGTCTGAAACCACAAAATTTAAGACATGTTCCGCAGAATTGGCTTTATCAACAGCTCAGTTTATGGAAAAAATGGCAAAATTTTTGATTGTCTTAATAGTGGCTCCCTTTATCGAGATAATTGCTACAGATCTGAAATTCAGATTAACAATGAAGTATATAAATATATTTAGTTCTTTTTAGAATATTTAAAAAAGGTGGAGTTTGTAGATCAAAACAAGCGTATTTTCTTTTCAAATAAAATGAAACTCACCCTAAATTCAATTCTTATGTTAACAAATGAAATTTTAAGGGAAGATGGTGATTTATATTTCTTAATGACAAAGTCCCTCAATCAAGACAAATTAGAACACTTTTTCTTTTTTTTTTAAATCTGAACCGCGAAAAATTGGTACAAAATCTTTTATTATTGAGTCATGTAAACGAATGACCCCAGAGTGGTTTGCCGACACTTGTTCTCAACACAGAATAGAGGTATTGGACTTTCTATTATTGGTTCTCCTTCGGAAACATTGCTCTTGGACTACAGAAAAAGGAAGTTCCAAAAAAAGAAAATTAGATATTTTATCCAATAAATAATCTTTAAAAAAAAATTAACTTTATTAGCCTTTTTATGGAGATGAAAATCCTCAAAATATACATACTTTTTGATGCTTTGAAGTATAAAGTAAGAAATAATTTTAATCTTGATTATTATTTATTTTTAACATAAAAAAATTAAAGTGTCTTTTCTTTTAAAAATGTATATATGTATACGTACATATATTCATACATACATATATAAATTAAAAATAAAAATAGAATTTTCTTATAAATAATTGAAAAATCATCAATTTATCATTAGAAAATTTGTCAGTAATGAATATATATGTACTTGTTTTTTTATATTTTTGGAATTACATTTTTTGGTTTAGTTAACCTTTTATTTCAAATAAATATAAAATCAATTGTTGAGCTTAAATAAATAATAATAATAAAATATATTTCTAACTACACTTTTATTACGATATTAAATAGGGCGCTATATATTCGATGTAGATTAATGTATTTTCCTTCGCGCAACTACAAATTAAATATGCTTTGCCCTACACTAGCTTACATAGTCGTATCGTGGCACTGTATTCTTTAATACAAAAAAATATTTGAACCAACAACATTATTCTCTAAGTTTTAAAATTTAAAAAGCGAAAACAGCTCACAATGAATAAGAAACACAAACACATAAATTGTATTGTATGTGAATATTGTTGTTAGCATGATACCGTTTCTGTACTTAAGCAAAAAAAAAAACACGAAGTAAAAAATTAGTTGTGGCTATCGTCTTATACACTGTGATGTTGTGTGTGCAAAAATTTTGTTGTGGCTATCTTGCTGTGTGATGTTCTTGTTATAGTTGTTGGAATTTCGTCACTGTATGTACTGTGGCTGAACGAAAAAACCTAAACAACAATGCAAAAGAAATAAAACACACATTAGCACAGTGCATACACTATGACATTAGTTTCTCTTTGGTTTCTCTTGTTTTGTTACGCTCTTTTCTTTTGTTTTGCCTTTTGCCCTTCCTTCCCGCGTCTGAAAAAATGTTGACAAAATATTTGGATAAGTGTTGAGATGCGCATTCTATATGATTTATATTCTTTGATAAAAGGCAGAGCAGAGATTGGGAATCAAGTTAATTGTGATTTAGCTGCGACCAAAGAATATAAATCATATAGAATGCGCATCTCAACACTTATTCAAATATTTTGTCAAAATTTATTCTGACGCGGGAAGGAAGGGCAAAAGGCAAAACAAAAGAAAAGAGCGTAACAAAACAAGAGAAACCAAAGAGAAACTAATGTCACAGTGTATGCACTGTGCTAATGTGTGTTTTATTTCTTTTGCATTGTTGTTTAGTTTTTTTCGTTCAGCCACAGTACATACAGTGACGAAACTCCAACAACTATAACAAGAACATCACACAGCAAGATAGCCACAACAAAATTTTTGCACACACAACATCACAGTGTATAAGACGATAGCCACAACAAAATTTTTACTTCGTGTCTTTTTTTTTGCTTAAGTACAGAAACGGTTTCATGCTAACAACAATATTCACATACAATACAATTTATGTGTTTGTGTGTCTTATTCATTGTGGGCTGTTTTCGTTTTTTAAATTTTAAAACCAAAGAATATAAATCATATAGAATGCGCATCTCAACACTTATTCAAATATTTTGTCAAAATTTATTCTGACGCGGGAAGGAAGGGCAAAAGGCAAAACAAAAGAAAAGAGCGTAACAAAACAAGAGAAACCAAAGAGAAACTAATGTCACAGTGTATGCACTGTGCTAATGTGTGTTTTATTTCTTTTGCATTGTTGTTTAGTTTTTTTCGTTCAGCCACAGTACATACTAGAGACCTGCATGACTCAATTCATCTCTTTAACATACAGTGAATGCAGCTTAACACTGTTACAATACTTTATGTATCCACACACTAAATAAAGAATGTGAGTAACAGAGGAAGAAAATGTCATTCAATAATGTATCACTCATAACAGCTTGTGTAGTACACACCATACAGCATATCAATAAAAAAACAAAAGAGACCACCAAATAAAAAGTATGAATTCACTGAAAAAAATATACATCCACTTAAAAAACTAGCACTCATTAAGAAATTGGTTTTTGTTTTTTTGCCAGACGCCTTTTGTACAAAGACTGCTTTGACAAATTCTGTCGTCAGTGAGAGAGAGAATATGTTTAAAATGTAAATACATACATACATACATACTATGTATGTTGCCTCTGCTTTGCTCTTTTTTAGGAATGTTAAACTATGTATGAAAAAACAACAAAAACACAACCACAGCACAGTGAATGCATACTGTTAAGAATGTTGTATTCATTGTTGTTTTGAGTTACTGTGATTATGACTCACTCACTCACATTAAATGGATGCAGTAAAATATGAATTTGGTAAACTATTTAGTCTGTTAAAGAGATATCCACATTTTTACAGATTGTGGATGATGAGTGAGAGCACAACATTGAGTCATTTAAAAGCATGTCCACAATTTTAGATTTTTTCACATTCATTGCAGGTCTCTAGTACATACAGTGACGAAACTCCAACAACTATAACAAGAACATCACACAGCAAGATAGCCACAACAAAATTTTTGCACACACAACATCACAGTGTATAAGACGATAGCCACAACAAAATTTTTACTTCGTGTCTTTTTTTTTGCTTAAGTACAGAAACGGTTTCATGCTAACAACAATATTCACATACAATACAATTTATGTGTTTGTGTGTCTTATTCATTGTGGGCTGTTTTCGTTTTTTAAATTTTAAAACTTAGAGAATAATGTCGTTGGTTCAAATATTTTTATGTAATAAAGAATACAGTGCTCCGATACGACTATATTTGCTAGTGTAGGGCAAAGCATATTTAATTTGTAGTTGCGCGAAGGAAAATACATTAATCTACATCGAATATATAGCGCCCTATTTAATATCGTAATAAAAGTGTAGTTAAAAATATATTTTATTATTATTATTTATTTAAGCTCAACAATTGATTTTATATTTATTTGAAATAAAAGGTTAACTAAACCAAGAAATGTAATTCCAAAAATATAAAAAAACAAGTATTTATTCATTAATGACAAATTTTCGAATGATAAATTGATGATTTTTCAATTATAAGAAAATTCAATTTTTATTTTTAATTTATATATATATGTATGAAATATATATATGTACGTATATATACATTTTTAAAAGAAAAGACACTTCAATTTTTTTATGTTTAAAATAAATAATTAATAAATAATAATCAAGATTAAAATTATTTCTTATTTTATACTTCAAAGCATCAAAAAGTATGTAAGTTAATTTATTTCTCAACTATCCTCTAGATATTTTTCTCCAACTTAAACAATTGTTTTTTTTATCTTTTTCGCCGATATTATTTATATTTTGGATTATTATATTTTATATTAAAATGAATTTATGAAATTAAATAGAATGCGATCTTGAGTCTAGTCAATATAACAATGAATATATTTTTTAAAAAATTTTGAAATATCAATATACAAATTTTCAATGAAACAATAATTATAAAAAAGTTTTAAAACAAAGTAAATTACAGTAAACAATAAAAGTATTCTGTGTTCTATGAAACATTAAATCTTTATAATTTTCCTACTATGTAGGCTTGAATCTGTTTCTGAAACAATAATTAAAGACTCCGAGAAGTTCACATTGTTATCCCGTTAACTTGTATGTATATTTTGTGGATTTTCATCTCCATCTTTTTAAAGATTATTTATTGGATAAAATATCTAAATTCAATGTTTTCGAAGGAGTACCAATAATAGAAAATCCAATACCTCTATTCTGTGTAGAGAACAAGTGTCGGCAAACTACTCTGGGGTCATTCGTTTACATGACTCAATAATAAAAGATTTTATACCAATTTTTTGCGGTTCAGATTTAAAAACATTATGAAACATTAAAATGTGTTTTTCGCTTTATTTATTTATTATTTATTTTTAACATACAAAAATTGAAGTGTCTTTTCTTTTAAAAATGTATAGATATATGTCCATATATATAATACATACATACATATATATAAATTAAAAATAAAAATAGAATTTTCTTATAATTGAAAAATCATCAATTTATCATTCGAAAATTTGTCATTAATGAATATATACTTGTTTTTTTATATTTTTGGAATTACATTTCTTGGTTTAGTTAACCTTTTATTTCAAATAAATATAAAATCAATTGTTGAGCTTAAATAAATAATAATAATAAAATATATTTTTAACTACACTTTTATTACGATATTAAATAGGGCGCTATATATTCGATGTAGATTAATGTATTTTCCTTCGCGCAACTACAAATTAAATATGCTTTGCCCTACACTAGCAAATATAGTCGTATCGGAGCACTGTATTCTTTATTACATAAAAATATTTGAACCAACGACATTATTCTCTAAGTTTTAAAATTTAAAAAACGAAAACAGCCCACAATGAATAAGACACACAAACACATAAATTGTATTGTATGTGAATATTGTTGTTAGCATGAAACCGTTTCTGTACTTAAGCAAAAAAAAAAAGACACGAAGTAAAAATTTTGTTGTGGCTATCGTCTTATACACTGTGATGTTGTGTGTGCAAAGTAAGAGAGTAAACGAATTCTCTTTGCTGAGTAAGAGAGTAACAATTCTTTTTGCGGGTTCCAACATTACGACCCGCCATAAGAAATTTTACTTGTACGTGATGCACATTCTATATGATTTATATTCTTTGGTAAAAATCATCAGTGAATCCCTACGTGTGGTATTGTTCGACGGTGCATATCTAGTAAAGTGTATTAAGTGTAAATAAAGTAAATTTGTAAATACACAATTTAATCAAGTGCTTATTATTGTAATTAAGAATCCACATAATAAAAATATTTCTATAGAAAAGGTTTATAGAAATAAAACGTTTTTAAAAGGTAAAAACGGAACAATAATGAAAAAATTAAGTAATTTCTTTAATTATTTTATAATGCATTAAGGTAGACACATTTCATTTCGGAACCAATACTAAAGCATCAGAAGTACATCCTCTATATATTTGTCTGTCGGGTGAAATCTATTGTTAACAAAAGAGGTAAGTGTATAAATTTAAAAAATTTTATTTTAAAGAATTAGCAGAATTAACACCAAAGATTACAGCTAAAATAAAAGAAAAACGCGTATTATGGTAACACTTTAGAGTAAAAACAGTAATAACAACAACCACGTAATTTTGTCTTGTGCTGTTACCAGTAAAATCAAAAACACACACACGCACATATATCTGTATATTGGTGCTGCAAAAATAACTACGAAATCATTTCAACAACAACAACATAAGAAATGTTCTGTTCTACAAACTTCTGCATGTACTACAGATATACACACGCATATATGTACATACAAAAATAAATTAACATGTTGACACACAAGTATTTTGCCATATGCAGTGATCTCGAAACTGAAAGAAAAATCTAGACACATTGAAATTTAAATAAAAAGGCAGAGCAGAGATTGGGAATCAAGTTAATTGTGATTTAGCTGCGACCAAAGAATATAAATCATATAGAATGCGCATCTCAACACTTATCCAAATATTTTGTCAACATTTTTTCAGACGCGGGAAGGAAGGGCAAAAGGCAAAACAAAAGAAAAGAGCGTAACAAAACAAGAGAAACCAAAGAGAAACTAATGTCATAGTGTATGCACTGTGCTAATGTGTGTTTTATTTCTTTTGCATTGTTGTTTAGGTTTTTTCGTTCAGCCACAGTACATACAGTGACGAAATTCCAACAACTATAACAAGAACATCACACAGCAAGATAGCCACAACAAAATTTTTGCACACACAACATCACAGTGTATAAGACGATAGCCACAACTAATTTTTTACTTCGTGTTTTTTTTTTTGCTTAAGTACAGAAACGGTATCATGCTAACAACAATATTCACATACAATACAATTTATGTGTTTGTGTTTCTTATTCATTGTGAGCTGTTTTCGCTTTTTAAATTTTAAAACTTAGAGAATAATGTTGTTGGTTCAAATATTTTTTTGTATTAAAGAATACAGTGCCACGATACGACTATGTAAGCTAGTGTAGGGCAAAGCATATTTAATTTGTAGTTGCGCGAAGGAAAATACATTAATCTACATCGAATATATAGCGCCCTATTTAATATCGTAATAAAAGTGTAGTTAGAAATATATTTTATTATTATTATTTATTTAAGCTCAACAATTGATTTTATATTTATTTGAAATAAAAGGTTAACTAAACCAAAAAATGTAATTCCAAAAATATAAAAAAACAAGTACATATATATTCATTACTGACAAATTTTCTAATGATAAATTGATGATTTTTCAATTATTTATAAGAAAATTCTATTTTTATTTTTAATTTATATATGTATGTATGAATATATGTACGTATACATATATACATTTTTAAAAGAAAAGACACTTTAATTTTTTTATGTTAAAAATAAATAATAATCAAGATTAAAATTATTTCTTACTTTATACTTCAAAGCATCAAAAAGTATGTATATTTTGAGGATTTTCATCTCCATAAAAAGGCTAATAAAGTTAATTTTTTTTTAAAGATTATTTATTGGATAAAATATCTAATTTTCTTTTTTTGGAACTTCCTTTTTCTGTAGTCCAAGAGCAATGTTTCCGAAGGAGAACCAATAATAGAAAGTCCAATACCTCTATTCTGTGTTGAGAACAAGTGTCGGCAAACCACTCTGGGGTCATTCGTTTACATGACTCAATAATAAAAGATTTTGTACCAATTTTTCGCGGTTCAGATTTAAAAAAAAAAGAAAACGTGTTCTAATTTGTCTTGATTGAGGGACTTTGTCATTAAGAAATATAAATCACCATCTTCCCTTAAAATTTCATTTGTTAACATAAGAATTGAATTTAGGGTGAGTTTCATTTTATTTGAAAAGAAAATACGCTTGTTTTGATCTACAAACTCCACCTTTTTTAAATATTCTAAAAAGAACTAAATATATTTATATACTTCATTGTTAATCTGAATTTCAGATCTGTAGCAATTATCTCGATAAAGGGAGCCACTATTAAGACAATCAAAAATTTTGCCATTTTTTCCATAAACTGAGCTGTTGATAAAGCCAATTCTGCGGAACATGTCTTAAATTTTGTGGTTTCAGACCTTGTTTTAATAGCAGCAGAAACAAGCCTGCTGAAAATTTGTGTGGCAAATACTACAAGCATTTTTCAAAAGTGTTAGGAAACATATGTTGCCGTGTTAGTTTTGGGCACATTTTTGTTTTTGCATTTGCTTTCATTTCTTACAATTCCCTAATTACCTGAAAGCTTGCCGTCCCATCCGGGGTTTTTATGTCACATTTCAGCCACCCATTCCGCAAAGATTTAATTGAGTGTGGGAAATCATAAAGGCAAAAAACATTTTGATCGCTTAATTCAAAAAACGGTTTTTTAGCAGATACTTTAAGATTGGAAAATCATTTTCGGTTAGTCGAGCCTTCATCACATATAATGGCATAAACATTAATACCAATGCTTTTTAAAATATTTACATTTACTGTAACAATTTCACTTAAAGAATCTGCAGATAAGCCATTTTGGGAAGTAAAATAATTTAGAATGATAGCTAAATGGATGCAAGCAAAAAACACATTTTAATATTTCATAATGTCTTTAAATCTGAACCTTAAAAAATTGGTATAAAATCTTTTATTATTGAGTCATGTAAACGAATCACCCCAGAGTGGTTTGCCAACACTTGTTCTCAACACAGAATAGAGGTATTGGATTTGCTGCTCCTTCGAAAGCATTGCTCTTGGACTACAGAAAAAGGAAGTTCCAAAAATAGATATTCTATCCAATAAATAATTTTTAAAAAAGTAACCTTATTAGCCTTTTTATGGAGATGAAAATCCTCAAAATATACTTTTTGATGCTTCAAAGTAAAAACTAAGAAATAATTTTAATTTTGATTATTATTTATTTATTATTTATTTTTAACATAAAAAATTGAAGTATCTTTTCTTCTAAAAATGAATATATACATACATACAGTTATATATTTTAAACATACATAAATTAAAAATAAAATTTTTTCAATTTTCTTATAATTGAAAAATCATCAATTTATCATTCGAAAATTTGTCATTAATGAATATATATTTGTTTTTTTTAATATTTTTGGAATTACACTTTTTGGTTTAGTTAACCTTTTATTTCAAATAAACATAAGAATACTTGTTGATCTTAAATAAATAATAATAATAATAAAACATATTTTTAACTACACTTTTATAACGATATTAAATAGGGCGCTATATATTCGATGTAGATTAATGTATTTTCCGTCGCGCAACTACAAATTACATATGCTTTGCCCTACACTAGCTTACATAGTCGTATCGGAGCACTGTATTCTTTAATACACAAAAATATTTGAACCAACAACATTATTCTCTAAGTTTTAAAATTTAAAAAACGAAAACAGCTCACAATGAATAAGACACACACACACACATAAATTGTATTGTATGTGAATATTGTTGTTAGCATGAAACCGTTTCTGTACTTAAGCAAAAAAAAAAAGACACGAAGTAAAAATTTTGTTGTGGCTATCGTCTTATACACTGTGATGTTGTGTGTGCAAAGTAAGAGAATAAACGAATTCTCTTTGCTAAGTAAGAGAGTAACAATTCTTTTTGCGGGTTCCAACATTACGACCCGCCATAAGAAATTTTACTTGTACGTGATGCACATTCTATATGATTTATATTCTTTGCTGCGACAGAGTAAAGATCATCAGTGAATCCCTACGTGTGCTATTGTTCGACGGCGTATATCTAGTAAAGTGTATTAAGTGTAAATAAAGTAAATTTGTAAATACACAAACAAATCAAGTGCTTATTATTTGTAATTAAGAATCCACATAATAAAAATTATTTCCATAGAAAAGGTCTGTAGAAATAAAACGTTTTTAAAAGGTAAAAACGTAACAATATCTTTAAGTTCTCGATTTGCACCTATAAAATTTATCGCGTTATCGGAGAAAATCGTGGTACATCGTCCTCTTCTTGCTATAAAGCGTTTTAGCGCTGCTATGAAGGCATTGGTGGTCAAATTGGGCACGAGTTCAATGTGAACTGCCTTTACAGCAAAACAAATAAATATTGCAACATATACTTTTATATGTGGTTTACCACGTTGCTGTTGGGTTATATACAACGGACCGCAATAGTCTACACCAGATACTTCAAACGGATGAAACTGTCTAACTCTTTCAGTGGGAAGTGCTCCCATTACTTGTTGTTGAGTTATAGGACGAAATCTGTAACAGGATACACAATTGTGTATAATTTGTTTGATAGTTTGTTTAGCCTTGAGAATCCAAACGCTGTTTCGTAGAATATTGTTGAGGGTCTGCACTCCGGCATGTAAATTTTTGTGATGGTAGTGACGAATAATACATACATAACTGGCCTTTACAACCCTGTGTCAGGATTACGGCCTAGCTTCTCGCAGCACTCATGTTGTGTGTGTCAATTTTTATCTATGAGTACCGGGACCTACAGTTTAATGTCGACTCCGAACGACAGACTTGAGAAGCTTGTTCATGGCAATTAGTTACTCTCAGAGCTTTTGCCAGAAGACTGCTGAGAGGTAGTCGCCGAAAGAAATATTTTTTTTATATTTCTTTTTTTGAAGATGTCAGAACCTGGAGTCGAACCCAGGGCCCATGTCTTAGTAAGCCAACACACTAACCACTAGACCACGGCGACTACAGTGACGAATAATAGTATGAACAAATTTATGTGTTGAAGGCAGCACTATGGGGTGCTTTTCAGAAAACGGCAAGTTAGCGTTATTTAATCTTCCACCTACTCGAATAAGTCCGTTGTGCAAAAATGGTGACAACGTTTTGAGTTTTGATTGGTGATGAATTTGTTGATTTGCCTTTAAATTTTTGAGCTCTTGATTGAAAAACTGATTTTTATTATACGGAAGATTATTTCAAATGATTGTTTCATCTCTTCGACTTCAATTGGACCTACTTTACAAATTTCCCTTTTTAAGATGGAAATGGCAAATCGGGAAACATAAACAAATATTCTTAATATTTTTTGATAATTGTTTCTGTATTTTAAATTATCTAATATATCTGCCGTGTGCGTGTTCGTTTTTGATGCAATTAAGGAGATTTTACGCATTTCGCAGGTAGCTTCGTCGGGTTTTGCATATTGTGTACTTGGCCATACCGATTCGTCTTTCAAAAGAAATTCTGGTCCATGAAACCATAGTTTGTTGTTGTTTATGTCTTTTGCTAAAGCTCCACGTGGTAAAATGTCAGCAGGATTTAGTGCTGAGGGAACATGTCGCCAGTTTGATGCTGCTGCATTTTGTTTAATTTTTTCTATACGATTTTTGACGTATGGTTTCCATCTTGTTGAGTCTCCTGCTATCCAGTGTAGGGTAATTGTTGAATCCGACCAGCATATAATGCTCTGAGGTTGACATGGTACAATTTTTAGTACAGACTCTAAAAGTTGTGTCAAAAGTAAAGCTGCGCATAATTCTAGGCGAGGTAGACTGACGGAATTCAACGGAGCAACTCGTGATTTAGAGCACAATAATGAAGAACTCATTTCATAAGCTTTGGTGCTTGCATCTGCAAATGTATGAATATTAATATGATTGTTGAAAATGACGTACCTTGGTATATAAAAGTTGTGATCATCTTTAACTGATTTTGATTTTCGCTCCATTCTCTTAATATGTCTTGTGGCACAGATTCGTCCCAGTGCAGCTTTAGTGACCAAATACGTTGTAGTAACAGCTTGCAGTTGACTATTATTGGATTTACAAGCCCTAGAGGGTCAAACAATTTTGCTGTCTGAGAAAGTATAGATCTTTTGGTGACTTTAGTAGTTGGAGTAGTAAACATATTATATAAGTAACTAAAGTTGTCTTCCTTTGGTAACCATTTGAGACCAAGTGTTTTGATATATTCGGAGTCATCAACCTTAATAATTTCTTCGCGCTCAGACGTTGGTATACCAGATAATATTTGTTCATCATTAGAGGCAAATTTTCTTAGAGGAAAACCACCACCTTTTAATAACTCTGTAACTTGATGTCGAATAACCATGACTTCTTGAATGCTGTCACCACCTGTCATTAAATTGTCAACGTAAAAATCACGTAAAGTTATTTTAGATCCAATTGGATAAGTTGATTCTCCTTCTTTTGCTAAAACTTGCAGACATTTAACGGCTAAATATGGAGCACAACTGGTTCCATATGTAACCGTTTTTAACACATATGTTGACAAATTACCACTTAATTTATCACGCCAAATGATACTCTGCCACTGTGTATCACTTTCATTTACCAAGACTTGCCTATACATCTTGGCTATGTCGGCTACAAGTACAAATTTGTGTAACCTAAATCTTAATAGAATTGAGAAAATGTCTTCTTGTAAAGTAGGGCCTACACGTAGAATACTATTTAAAGACAAGCCATTTGATGTTCTACATGAACCATCGAATACCACTCGTAATCTTGTGGTAGAGCTACTTGGTTTTAACACACAGTGATGCGGAATGTAATTATAATTCGAGATGACATTCGATGCCACCTTTTCCATATGGTTTAATGCGACGTATTCTTCAATGAAATCGGTGTATTCCTTTTGAATGCCTTGATTTAATGACAACCTCTTTTCTAATGAAAAATATCTTTTTGTAGCAATTTCTACTGATGACCCAAGTTCAATTGGGTTTTTTTTAAATGGTAGTTTAACTATAAATTTGTTTGTTTGTGGGCATCTCAATGTTGTTTTTTCAAAAAACCTTTCACATTCTTCTTCTTCAGCTGTTTGAACAGGCTCGCAACTAGGCTCTTCAATTTTCCAAAAACGTTCTAGTATGGTTTCTAATGTAGGTTCAGTTGAATAGTTTAAACAATTATACATTGGTCTTACTGTACTGACAAAACAATTAAATGTAAAATGACTGTGTGATGATTTAATTTCATTTGTATGTTGATTTAATGATGTTGTTTGTGGTGAATTCAGCAGTGAAGTGTGTGAAGTGTTTTTATTTGATACTGCAGTACCTGTCACAATCCAACCCAATGTGGTTTTTTGTAGAACTGGCATATTTTTAGTTTTAATCTGTCCAACCATTAACAATTCATAAAATAGCCCAGCACCTATAAGAAGGTCTATAGGTCCAGGTACATCAAAGTGTTGATCAGCTAGTCTGATATTGGCTGGTATATTAAAGTTTGAAGTTTCTAAGCGTGACTGTGGTTGGTATGAAGTTATAGACGGGATAATTACGGCTGTGATAGGCGCTGAATAATTATTTGTAGACGATTTTATTACCAGTGAGCAGTTGTTGTAAGCTTCATACGTATTGCCAGCGATGCCTGTAATTTCAACATTTACCTTTTTACGGGAAACACGTAAGTACTGTGCAATTTTGTCTGTGATAAAATGCAGTTGAGATCCTGAATCCAATAGAGCAAGTACAATAATAGATCTTCAATTAGGTGCTTGTAGCTCTACTCTAGCAGTTCCAAAATTACTTGATTTGATGGTGTTGATACTTGTAGGGTGCATGGTTGTTCTGTGACTGAATCTGATTTAGTTAAGGGCTGGCTATCTTTACTGGCTGGGTACGCAAAATTACGTTTTTTATACATATCTTTTTAATTGGTGTCGTATTAAACTGTTTATGCTGAAAGTTGTTGAGTTGTTGTAGTACTTGTACTCTCTATTGTTTGATATAATTATCATTTTATTAGTGTTTAAATGAAATGAAATCAAATAGCAAAACATTATGTTATTAATATATAATAATGAGATGCATACCCAGTCGGAAAATTTTACATTTAATATTAAGAAATTTAACAGGTACAATTCCAATCGTTACAAAAATATTAGCAGCAATATTCCACAAAAAAAATAATAAAAATACAATAATACAAAAGTTTTAATTGTATGTACGTACATTAGCCCATGGATTTTGTGATTTTATTTAACTATAAGTTTTCATATACATATGTAAAAAGCTAAAAAGTGTTCATTCATAAATTGCTTTCCATTTATAAAAGTGGAATTTTGATTTGATTTTTAAAATGTCATTTAAACACTATTTTATCTTGGTCCAACTGAATTTTTTTGTTAATTTGTTTTATAAAAGTAAAATGTATGTATGCATAAATGGAAAGTACTTTTATGAATGTATGCTTTTTTCTAGTGATATCGGTGTTCATGTATTTATTATTTAATACATATTATACAATTTTTTTAAGTAATTTATTATATTCTCAGATTTTTCTTAGTTTTAGTAACAGCAGTTTTTATGAATAATTTTTTTTTACTAAATTGTTTTATTCACACTAAATTTTATTTATTTATTCACACAAATAAAAAATTAAAGATAGCAAAATTTTGTTTAATTATTAGAAATATGTGTTTATAAAAGCTGTTCTAAATGCATTTCCAGAATTTGCTCTGCTACCTGTTTGATTTGAAACACTGTTAGCTATATCAACATTTAAACTTTGTGATTCTGACACATGATCGGGACTTGCATCGAAAACTGTCGAGGTTAAAATATGGAATATAACTTATAATATATTCAATTATTTTTTTTTTAAGTTAACTAAATTACAAGATGAATTGCGTTCCTTTGCTATATTGTGTAGTACAGCCACTGCAACTACTATTTTTTTGCCGTATTTAAATCCACCCGAAGTCTTTCAAATATTGAGCGGAATTTTGATTTCAGCTGACCATTCAAGCATTCAATTTTGCTACGAGTTGATATATGACTTTTGTTGTACCTGAGAAGGATAAATTGTTATAAAGTTCTATGAAATAAAAGAACGGAAATTGTTTTCCTATCTTACTTTTATGTTCTTTAGTTAAATGTGTATCAATAAAACAAACAAAAAAATATATATTTTTTATCTTTTTAAATATCGCCATATGAGATCAAAAAAGCACCAAGAGACATTTGTAGAATTTTAATCGACAAGAAATAATTTTGTTGAAATAGTATGGACAATTATTATTGCCTATGGCAACCCTGTATATTTGTCATTACACTTTGTCTATATTCCTCTTTCTTTTACATTTTTACATTGTCAATCTTATTATATTTAATAAACTCTCTCTTAATTTTCAACCTTTGAATAAGCTACATGTTTTAATCGCTGCGCTATTTATACATATTTTAATAGGTTATGGGCCTATAAGTCAAAAATTTATGTTGAAAGCAACTAAAATACATTTATTAAAAAAATTACTGGCTTAATTATAAACAAAAAGAAGTTCCGTGGATCCTTGTGAATTTATTGGATATTTTTTATCGATTTAATATTGGTAAGAAATAATGGCGTCGTCATCAAATTTGTTCCCGTTTGAAAAATTGCGTGGTCGTGAAAACTTTGACGTTTGGAAGCGACACGCAAAATCTTATTTAGTAACTAAACACTGTTGGAAGCCGGTTGAAAAGCCCCTTACCGATAAATCCAAAGAAGCAGATGTTGAAGCGGATGAACGAGCGCTAGCGGAACTGACCTTAATGATAGAGCCTAGTAACTTTGCGCATATAGCAACAGCAACTTCATCACATGAAGCTTGGAATGCCTTACTAGCTGCCTATGAAGATAAGGGACTAACACGCAAATTTGAGCTGTTAAAACAATTAGTTCAAATTAAGTTGTCGGACTGTGAATCTATGCCCGATTATGTAAATCGTATAGTAATGACGTCATTAAAAGTAAAGAATGCTGGGTTGAACATCGACGTTGAATTAACGGCATCGTTAATGCTAGCTGGCTTGCCAGATGAATTTCGAGCCTTAGTTTTAGCAGTGGAAAATTCTGCTAGTGATCTAACCGTCGATGCCGTCAAAACTTTATTATTGCAGGATGCAAAATTTGACACAAAAAATGAAAGCAATGTCTTATACTCGTACACAAAAGACAATCCCTCAAAAACAAACAATAAACAATTTCGATGTCATGCGTGTAAACAAGTTGGACACTTCAGCAAATCCTGCCCCAATAAGAAAAAGAAGGAAAAAAACTTTAACTGTAGGGAAAATCACAAAAGAGAATACAATGCACTATTCGCTTCACTCTTTGTGAATAAAAATGATAGTGTGACAGATTGGTACATTGATTCGGGTGCGACCTCCCACATGACAAGAAATTCAAACATTTTATTCAATAAAAAAGATGTATCAAATAAAGAGGTAGTTGTCGCAAATAATAATAAAATCCCTATTAAGTGTGCTGGTGACATTAAAATGTTGTTAAACAAAAAATCAATTTATAATAAGAGAAAAGTAATTGTAAAAAATGTCGAATATGCACCATCTGTGCGTCAGATGACAAAACAAGGTAACAAAGTAGTTTTTAAAAAAGACTACTGTAAAATTTTTAATAAAAATAATCAAATACTTAGTAGCTAGTGCGATTGTGGTAAACGATTTGTATCGTCTAAATTGTAATTCAATTGAAGGACCTAAGCAGCAAGAGCGCATAATGGCAGCAATAAACAGTGAAATATGGCATCGCAGACTTGGGCACATATCACATGAAAATTTACGTGCTGTGAAAAATGCGTGTGATGGCATGAATTTTTCTGAATCAAAGAAAAAACAATGCGAAATTTGTGTTAAAGGCAAACAAAACAGGTCATCATTTAAGCAAGCTGGAATGAGAGCAGAATCCATTCTTGACTTAATGCATACGGATGTAATTAACATTTGTCGACGACTGCTCCCGAAAAGTTTTTGCCGTGCCAATAAAACAAAAATCCGAAGTTTTAAACGAGTTTAAACGTTTTAAAGAATTTGTTGAGAAACAAAGTGGGCGTAAAATAAAGGTACTGCGTTCCGATAATGGAACTGAATATATTAATAAAGATTTTGAACAATTTTGCGAAAAAAATGGCATATTACACCAAAAAACATGTCCATACACACCAGAACAAAACGGTGTTGCAGAGCGGATGAACCGCACAATTGCTGACAGGGTGCGCTGTATGTTGATCGATTCAGGATTTTGGGCAGAGGCGGTGGTGACAGCATCATACTTATTGAACTGTATGCCAACTAGAAATAATGTACGCTGTCCTGAAGAAATTTGGTCAAATAAAAAACCTAATATAAATCACATTAGAATTTTTGGTTGTAAGGCGATGGTACACATACCAAAAGAAAAGCGCTCGAAATTTGCACCAAAATCAATTGAGTGCATACTTGTTGGTTACTGCTCTCAGGCAAAGGGTTACAAATTATTCAATCCTCAAACAATGAAAATATTAATTAGCCGAAACGTCATATTTCTTTTAAGAAAATAAGGTAATTTATAAAAAAGAAACAGAATTAAAATTTCCCTCACTAGTTTTAGATGTCTCTGAAGATAGCAGCATTGCTGATAGCACAATAGACAATTCTGAGAGGGAAATGTTAGAAGAATTGCCGATAAGTGCTATGGATAATGACATCCCTGATGACAGGCTCTACTACGACGCAACGGATGAAACAAATGAAGCTGACGTGAATGATGATACATATATACCCGAGGAAGATGTTTCAATTGCTGGTGGCACAGTACGAGGTTCAGAGCGAATCTCAAACAAAATAAAACAATCTTTCAATTTTTGTGCTTCTGAATATGTATCAAGTGATCCATCGACAGTCAACGAAGCACTTTCTTCACCAAACGCAAAATTATGGAAAGACGCCATGAAAGAAGAATATGATTCGCTTATGCTGAATAAAACCTGGACGCTGTCACAATTACCTAACGGAAAGAAAGCCATATCATCCAAGTGGGTATTTAAAACTAAAGTAGATGCCAATGGTGTAGTTTGTCGTCATAAGGCTAGGCTTGTAGCGAAAGGGTTTAATCAATTGAAGGGCATTGATTACAATGAAACTTACGCTCCAGTTGTAAGATATACGTCTTTTCGTTTCTTACTCTCCATTGCTGCAAAATATGGTTTGTTCATACATCAGATGGATGCAGTAACAGCATTTCTCTATGGCAAACTAAAGGAAGAAATATACATGACTCAACCTATTGGTTTTGATGATGGGTCTGGCCTAGTTTGCAAACTAAATAAATCGCTTTATGGCTTAAAGCAAGCCAGTCGTGTTTGGAATGTGGAGCTTAACAATGTGCTGTTAAATTTTGATCTTAAACGTAGCGACGTAGATCAATGTGTGTATTTTCATAACGATAAAAACAAAATTCTCATCTTGGCGATTTACGTTGATGACGTCTTAATATTTGCTAATGAAATGAAGCTAGTCAACCACATCAAAAATGCATTGTGTAGAAAATTTAAAATGAAGGATATTGGTGAAGCCAAATCGATCTTAGGCATGCAAATTACAACAGACAAGACAGCGCGTACCATAAAAATTGATCAAAGCCAATATATAACTGATATCCTGGCACGATTTAACTTGAATGAATGTAATCCAACGTCTACACCAATAGATTTGAACCAAAAGTTAACCGCCGAAATGTGCCCAAAAAATGACGTTGAAAAGAAGCTGATGAAAGATGTCCCATATATGGAAGCTGTTGGTTGCTTACTTTTTGCAGCACAAATAACTAGACCAGACATTTCCTTTGCCGTAAACATGTTGAGCAGATTTTCTGAAAATCCAGGAAAAGCCCATTGGAATGCCGTGAAACGTGTTATGAAATACTTAAAAGGCACTATCGACAAAGGCTTGGTCTACAATGCGAAGTCGAGTGAAATCATTGGTTTTTGCGATGCTGATTGGGCCAGTGATATCGATAGCAGACGATCTACAACAGGCTACGTATTTGTTCATCAAGGTGCAGCAATTTCGTGGGGAACACGACGTCAACGTACAATCGCACTTTCAACTACTGAGGCTGAATTAATGTCATTAGTAGCCGCAATTCAGGAATCAATTTGGCTGAAGCGATTAGAAAAGGAATTACTAGTAAATGTGTCGAAATCAATGTTGATATACTGCGATAATAAAAGCGCAATACATATTGTAAAGAACAACTCATATTCATCTCGCACAAAACATGTAGACATTAAAGCCAAATTTATATCCGAGGCTATAAAAGATGACAAAATAGTTTTAGAATATGTTGAAACAAATAATATGTTAACAGATATATTAACAAAGGGCGTAGTTGCCGTCAAACAGAATAAATTTTTAAATGAACTTGGAATTATGTAGATAATTGAATATTTAATGTAATAATTGAATTTATATTTAACATAAACAAAGGTAAAACAACTACACAGGATACTTGTCCAGGGGAGATGTTGAAATAGTATGGACAATTATTATTGCCTATGGCAACCCTGTATATTTGTCATTACACTTTGTCTATATTCCTCTTTCTTTTACATTTTTACATTGTCAATCTTATTATATTTAATAAACTCTCTCTTCATTTTAAACCTTTGAATAAGCCACATGTTTTAATCGCTGCGCTATTTATACATAATTTAATAAATTTCCTATCATGAAATGTATACTAACAAGCAATTTTGAAAATTGTATTAATAAGTATTTTATACATACATACGTATGTATGCATGCATTTGTAGGATAATAAGAATTCTTTTCTAAGTGGAGATTTTTTGATTTCAATTCTTCAAGTTTATTACCAGTAACTTATTTTCGAAATATGTATCTACCTTTCTTCTTTGAAAGAAGAGGGGTTCCTAACCGGAGTTAATAATATTGAAGAAAGAGGATAACCCGCATCTCGCAACAGCACTCCCTTATGTTCCCTTTTGCTAATTTCCAAACGCTCTTTTAGTTGGCACTCAGACTAAATTCGAGCGTCGTGTTTTGAGCCCCGAGATCTCGCCACTATATCTCTTATTTTACAGTCTGCATCGCACACAATCTTTTTATATGTATATAAATATTTATTTAAAAAATCCCGACAGAATATTTAATGTAAACTTACCTGAACATTTAAAGAATAAAAGCCTTTTCTGTTAAGAAAGTGACCTGCCATTTCTTGGCCAACTACCTTGGCTGGACTCTTTATACGGACATGCGTGCAATCGATGGCTCCTATTACATTTGGAAATCGCGCCAATTGGTGAAATTTTCTTTTTACATCAACGAGTTCAGCATTATTTGGAAACGTTATAAAGTCGGGAAGCAATAGTGCAATTTTTATAGAAATATTTTTTATGACTCTACCGACAGTTACTTGAGACATGCCGTGGAGATCAGCTAAAAAAAAACAACTTTCAAGTACAATGGCTGTGAGCTTATTAAATGCAGTCTCTTATATTTTTCCGTTGGTGTTTTTATCGCATTTTAAAGTTAAATCGACCTCATCAAATAAGCCGATAGCCATTTTACTTACCAATGTCGCTTTGATGGGCATTTCTTCCTAGAAGAAGTAAGCCTCGATTATTTGTAGGTTGATCGTCATCCACTAAACTTATCAAGAAACGTGTAGTTTCCTTATCAAGTCTATACCTGGAAAATAATTCGCCATCATCTAGCTAAAAAGGGGTCAAATCTCTCCCTATAAATTTTGGGCTCTCTTTCATCCCGCAAATCCTCCAAAATAGTAAAGCCTCTTATAATTGCATCAGTTGAGCACATTTTTATTTCAGTTACACAGTTATCACAAAATTATTGAATTTTTTTTTAATTTTTAATTTATAATTTTAGTTTTTGATAGCTGTTACATTTAAGTTGGATGTTAAATAATTTAAAAACAACATCAGCATGTTTTAACTTTAAAATATACTTTGTCATTTAAAGTATGTTTTAATTTGTCTATGGTTAACAAAAAGTGTATTTTAAAAAAAAGTCGACTTTATAACCCCTAAAGTATACTTTTTTATTGACTATGACTATAGCCCATAGACTACAAAATTGGAGGCAATTTAAGCTAGAATTAGCCGAACGAACTTAATGGTTTCTAGCATATGAAAACAAAATAAATGTCACATTGACGAAAGGAACAATCTGTATAAAGGCCTGGTTAGCCAAACCTTGCTGTACCGTAATGTAACGGTAAAAAAAGTAATTGAAAAAAGTAATTTGTTTATAGTGTGTGTTTAAGTGTTTTTTGTTTTTTTCAAATAACTAAAAGACAAATATTATTATTAGTTAAATTATTTGAGCTTAAGGTCGAATAAATATTTATATTATTTATTTAACGATATTTCGCTACTTCCTTGCGTAGCATCATCAGAAATATATATTTGTATGTGACAAAACAATAACAAAGACTCGAAAGCCTTGCTAAAATTTAGAAATACTGCTGCCGAATTAAATTTCTTGTCCAAATTTATTCTTACTTGCTCTACAACATCAAGTAATAGTCCAGATGTGTTATAATGCCTGCGAAAACCCGATTGATAAGGGCTCAAGAAACCATGCACGTTCACATGAGCTGTAACTGTAACTGCTCCCTCAATATAATAAAAAAATCATTTTTGCTTAAAGGCTCGTTAAGAGGAAATATTAAAAAAAAAGATAATGAACTTTGAAAATAAAAATATGTACATATTATTACGGGATGGATGGGATACTTCGGACAAGGCAAAGTCTCTGATTGGGGTCAACCTGGCGGCATCCAGAACGATCCTTGTTCCCGTTGTATTCAAATCGACATACAGCCTCCTCGTGGCCCTCCTGGATAACATTCTAGCACCCGCTAGCTTGTTAACTAATGTATGCGGCAATTGTCCAATCCCCTGGACTTTAAATTCGGGTTGTGCGTAGGGCTTGAAACCCACCACGTAAAAACGATAATTCAATGAAAACTTCAGCAAAAGCCTCTAAACGGACCCCCTTTTATGTTGACGACCATGGCAAACGTTTTAAGGACTATGATTTAAGGATATGCACCTGGAATGTAAGAACCCTCGAGGATGTATACGATAAGTGTCCGGCGAAAGTTAGTGCTTAGGCGCATGAACCAGCTCATTTGCAGAATATGGCTGGAAGAAAGTATGCCCGATGATTGGAATCTCAGTGCCCTCTGTACGATCCTGAAAAAGGGAGACCCCACAATATGCACCAACTACAGGGGTATAAGCCTTCTCCCTATCACATATAAGGTTCTTACGATCGTATTGTGTGAACGACTGAAGCCATTCGCCATCTCACTGATTGGACCTTATCAGTGCGGCTTCAGACCTGGTAAGTCCACCATTGACCAGATATTCACACTGCGCCAAATCCTGGAGAAGACCCATGAAAGTCAAGTCGACACACACCACCTCTTTGTCGACTATAAAGCAGCGTTCGATAGCCCAATAAGAGATCGCGTATATGCCGCAATGTCTGAGCTCCGTATTCCTGCAAAATTGATAGGACTATGCAGAATGACGTTGAGCAATTCCCGCAGCTCCGTCAAGGTAGGAAGAGACCTCTCCGAGCCGTTTAATACCGTGCGAGGTTTCAGACAGGGCGATCCCTTATCCTGCGACCTCTTAAATTTCGTCATGGAGAGTGTTTTGCGAAAGGCGGGTGTCCATCGTAATGGCACTATTTTTAACAAAAGTGTCCGTCTCTGTAATGAACAGCGTCATATTTTAATGTATTTTTTAAACGAAAGGTCGAGTAACACTGAATCCCAGGAGAGGGATTCTTTAACAAAATCCTGTCGCATACAGATAGTGAGAATAAATTATTAAAGACTCCCTATTTTTAATATCTAGGATGTTATTCTGATTCTAAATGGACAAGATGACTGTAATTATTACAAAAGCCCGATTATAGTCGAGTAAACAAAAAAAAAACTATAAGAACAAAAGTTGTCGATACGCCTGTCTCAAAACCCTCCACTAACCTTGTTTCTAAGGACATCATTTTATTAGAAACCCAAATAACTATTGCCCTTAAAAGGTTACCAAGCTATGAAAACACTTAAATTATAAATTACAATTGCATTCTGTTAAATTCAATATTTATTATAAAATTTAGAAACATGATGATTTAAACTTTTTATAGAAAAAAAATATTAGTTAATTTATATACAAAAAAAAACTTATAAGAAATTAAATAAAGTGGGAGCATTTGTTTAAGTTCACTGTACTTTTTACAATGAGAAGTAGCAACATTATTTATATGAAGTTTTAAAAATAATGATGATTAATTTAAAGTGACTGAAACTTCATTATTCTTTACAGACGTTTTTTTTTTTTCTTTTCATTTAGTTAGCAAAAAAAAATATATAATAAAATATATGTATCAGCAATAATGATGATTATGTTGTGCATTATTTAATTCTAACAAAGCTTCATTAACTCTCTCTCTTACAGAAGTTCGATCAAACCAGAAGTTCGAAAGCATTTTTTTTCTCATTATTGCTGCTCATATAAATGTATGTTAAAATCTAATATTAGGGGTTATAATAAATTTTTAGCACTCACCAAACATGTGTTTTCTCGATTTCACGAAGGCCTTCACGATCTCGATGTACATATTGTAGTGGTCTTATAACTTCGCTATAATCTGTATAAAATTATGTTTAATAATGTTCTTAATATATAAAAAAAAGTTACTTAATGCTCACACCTGATTTTTGCAAATAATCTTAAATATATTAAATTTTCCATTAGCATTGTCGTATCGTCTAGTTTAAGTAAATTATTAATATTAAATTTAATTTAATGTTGTCATATGCATATCAAATTTGGATGTTTCATTAAACTGTCCTAGTATTATATGTACATAAGTATGCTTAAGGTTTTACTTAATGTTTGGCTTTATTACCTTCAATGATCATTATGATCGTTAAGCAAAAGTTTACTCTTAGGATTTCTTTTAGTAATTTCTTTTTTTTATATTTTAATAGAACAAACAAATGTATGCATATAAAAGTGTTTGATGTTTTTTTCTTTTTTTTCTGCTCTTTAAAATGTTGAAGTTAATTTAAAGAAGACAAAAAAAGATCGCTATAATCGGTATATTTGACCGAAAATAAATTTCGATTAAAATATTGACTTTAGAAAAATTATTTAATTTAGTAGCAAAATTTGATATTAGCATCTTGTTATAATTAAGGTAATGCAGGAAAAGAAATTATTTATATTAAAAAAATTTTATGCTAGGTACTCTATTTCAAAAGAGACAACTTATGTCGTGAAGATAATTTTGACAAATTTAATTAACGGGATTATGATTTTGTAAAAAAAATATGGCGGAAAAATTTTGCATACATGGTGTGACATAACGGTACTATGTTAACAAATCTAACGTGGTTTCTTCTTGCGCTACAAAACTGTACTTTGGAGTAAAGATGTTACTGTATAGTGAATTTGGTTGGGGTATTGCTGGTCATTTTGGCGGTAGAATGCAGAAGTTGATGCAATGCATAATTCTTCAAGTTTATAAATTTAGTGACATCATGGCCAAAACTGTATCAGTCAGCGCCGACTAAATAGCCCCACTTCGGACCACTGCTGGACTGATTATAAAGGTGTACTTCGATTTGCGTCTTTTACCTAATCAAGAGAGTTTGATATATTTTATACTTTCAATTTTAAGGATATTGTTTCATGCACACTCTTTCCAGATTTTATTTTCCTACCTTTTAATCTTTCTAAATGTGTTTGTTGTTTTAAAAACCCTCCAGCCACATGGGCCGGGAGAAAAGTATTCAATCTTTTCACTGCTGCAATTTATTTTCCCCTTTTTAAAATTTAAGCACACTTCACAGGATAAAAGATTTAAATTGCGTTTTATCTTAAAATAATTTAATTTTCATGCACAATGCAATTAATCACACCACTTTCTTTAACACCGTTGGTTTATAATATAAATTTTATTTTCTAACCACGTTACTTGAACTTTACTCACTTAATGTATCAAATAAAATGATCGATTTATTAAAATTTCTTTAAAACGACACGTTGGTTCGATCATGTACAAAAAAAAGCATATCGTTAAGTTAAGCTTTGCTTCTCTATTATTTTTCGATTTTCCTTTTTCTATGAGAGAATAAAAATAAATATGATTGCCACGTCATATCAAATTTTATATGAATTATCTGCATTTTATGTACGTTACCATGTTAACTTTTTTATTATTTACTATTAATATCAATAAACATTAAAATACCCTTAAAATATTTAAACATTTGAAAGTTATTATTAAAGATTCCATAATAAAAAGGATATCCTTATTTCCAAACCTTCCACGTACATTCCCAATTACCAATTTGGGTATACAATGTTTAATCATTAACAATTCTAGCGTGAGACATGTATATTGACAAAGCAACATGTTGCTAAAAAAATATGTTACACTAGTATGTTTATACGAACAAATGTTATGTTAACATGTAAACAAAAATAATAATACATTATGAAACAATGGTTTATGCAGAAAATGTTAAGAAAAAAAATTGAGTGAAAAATAATTTACAAAGGAAAAAATAAAAAGAAAAAAGAAATGTGACAAACAAATCTGTAGGTAGAGACAAAAGAAACAATTGTCTGCCAAACCGTACACTACATCTCCTTGCGTATGCAGACGATATAGACATCATTGGGCATACCAAGCGAGATGTCACCGCAGCCTTTAATGCTATTGAACGGGAGTCTGCTAAAATGGGTGTGGCGGTAAATGAGAGCAAAACGAAGTACATGTTGTCGACGAGTAGGCACGTTCATCGTATCGGCTCCCAGGTTACAGCCGGCAACTATACATTCGATGTGGTCAAGGAGTTCATCTACTTTGGCATCGCCATTACCAGCAAGAATGATGTCAGACTAGAGATCAGGCGAAGAATCACACTGGCCAACAAGTGCTACAACGGTCTCGGTAGGCAGTTTAGTAATAGAGACCTCTCTCGTGCGACGAAATTAATACTCTTCAAGTCGCTTACTCTCCCGGTGCTTCTCTATGGAGCGGAAGCATGGACGCTGTCTTGTGCCGATGCAGCGGTCTTGGGGGTGTTCGAGAGAAAAGTTCTTCGTAAGATCTTTGGTCCTCTAAGGCATGGCGATGAGTTTCGCATTAGAAGCAACCATGAGCTCCTCGGCGATGTAGAAATTTATGACTATTAAAATAATAACATTTGAATTGCATGCCATTAAGATTAATTCTTGGAATCTAATTTTGCAGAATATAGTGTTAAATTTTCATTCTGAAGTTAGTGTTTGTACGCTACAGTCAATTTCTCTTCCGGATTGTTTCATTTGTAAGTATTAATGAAATATTAGTGTTCTCTAAATTAATTGGGCAAGTATATAAGAGATATATTTTAAATAAAATTATTTGAATCTTAATTAAATATTTATAAGAATTATTTAAAATAATAATTTAGTTATTCGCAACTATTAAGTATGATTAGCTATTTCGTTTTATCGGCTAAACCTACACCAGGTATTAATTGTAATTTATATTGTTACTGTTTAATACTTTTGGTTAAAATTTGGAGGATTACCCCCCTGGTTCGAACCCGATATAATAACTTTTTTTTTTGGGTAATCCTCCAAATTTGATCCAATACTTTTATTACATGCCCTATTATTAAGTCGTAAATTTTTTGCATTTTAGTATACCTATTTATGAACATGGATAGCAAACCAAAAAAATCGATAACATATAATTTCAATGATGAATGGGAAATTAACTATTTTTTTACGATGGTGAATGATAAATGTTGCTGCTTAATATGTTTTAGCTCGATAGCCATTGCTAAAAAGGGTAATTTGGAGAGACATTTCTTATCTTTACATAACAAGTATCAAACAGAATATCCACCAAATTCCGAATTACGAAAACGTAAAGTTCGGGATCTTAAAACTCAATTAGCAAATCAACAAAATATTTTCAAAAAGCCAATATTGAAGTCACAAGCAGTAACAACTGCATCCTTCAAAGTAAGCTATCTATTAGGTAAAAAATGTAAACCATTTTCTGATGGTGAATTTGTAAAGGAAATGTTTTTGGAAATCTCGGATTCCCTTTTTAATGATTTTAAGAACAAGAGCGAAATTACTGCTGCAATTCAAGATCTACAACTGTCCCGAAACACAGTGATGCGACGAATCGAAAAGATGGGCGGAAATTTAAAGGAACAGTTACAAAATGATATTAACAGATGCTCTTGTTTTTCTCTTCAATGTGATGAATCGACAGATATAAGTGATACTGCACAGTTACTTGTTTTCATTCGTTTAGTTTTTGAAGATTTTACATCTAAAGAAGAATTGTTGGGTATGAAAGAAAGGTGTAAAGTTATTTAAGAAAACAACTCAAGCGACTTTGGTTTGATCATAAAAATGAATGATTACTTTATTGAAATTTAATTTTGCTTATATACTACTTATGAGAATAATTTCATTAATCTAGAATTAAGTGATTTACACATAGTTTCAAAAGATCACTCAATATCCAAACATTGTATCATATTTTCTATGTGTCTTTCTTTCCTTTATTTAAATTACATTTGACACACTTCTGATAGAATTTGGGTAGTGTATATTTTGCAAACAAAGCGTATTCTGCAATATCAGCAAAACAGTGCATTTCGTACATTGAACTGCTTCATATACAAGTGAGTAAGCGATCAATGACCGACCGTATTTTTACAAAGTATCTAATTTCTTTAAACAACATTTCTTTTTAAATTACTAAAACGTGGAGTAGTTAAATTTGGTACTGACCTACTCAACAACAACGATTAATTTTATGTTAAGTGCCTAAGACTCGGGTTCGAGCCTCAGGAGGTAGGTAGGTAGGTAGGTCAAATGGCCAGTTGATCCGAAACTCTGATCAACTACAATTAGCACAAAATGCCGTTTTGATACCATTGCAGGACCAAACTAAAGTTACCTAAAAGTAGAAAAAGAAGAGAATATAACTACAGCCAACCAGAGCTATCTATAAAGTGAAGTAAAGCAAGGGGGTCCAGGTTCGCACATTGCGCCAAGCCGTCGAAAAAGGGCACCCCAAAAAACTTCAAACGTCTGACCGCCAGACCTGGGCAGTCACAAAGAAAATGTTCCACAGTCTCCCTCTTAGAAGAATCCCCGCAACTTCTGCAGTGCGGATTAAAGGGGAGGCCCAGCCTCTCTGCGTGTCTACCGATCAGCCAGTGACCCGTATACACCGCTATGAGTCTGGACAAGGACTGACGGGGAATCCCCAAGATTCCCAGAGTCCTACCCCGGTTATACCGTGGCCAAAGTGTCCTAGAAACAGCACAGGTAGTAATGGAATTCCACCTGCTCTGTGCTTTCCCAAGGAAAAACTTGGATATCCTTTCCCTAATGGTGGTCATAGGGCAGTGGACATCCAGGTAGGAAGCAACATGCTCCCCTCCGGCAGAAGCTCCCCTAGCGAGCTCATCTGCCCTCTCATTTCCCAGGATATCCCTATGACCAGGAACCCAGACCAAGGAGATGCCACAAACGTCCCCAAGACGCTTCAGCTCCTCCTTACAACGAAGGACGAGAGAAGAGTTTCCCATGGGCGAAGACAGGGCTCTGATAGCAGCCTGGCTATCAGAAAAAACCCTAACTTCACCCCCTATACACCGTTCCCTTAGAATCCTCAGTGCTTGCATGATTGCAAACACCTCGGCCTGGAAAACACTGCATGTGTCCGGCAATCTAAAAGACTCTGCCAGTTTGGCAGACTCGGAGAAAATACCAGCCCCCACGCCGGAATCCATCTTAGAGCCATCCGTGAAAACCGAAAAACCGGGACCCATACCAACCCTTCCTAATGCCCATTCTTCCTTACTGGGGAAGACAACCTTGGCACACCCCCCAAAATCCAACTTCCGGAGGGCAAGGTCAGTACGTATATCCCGTATATGAGGAGGGAGTAGCCCTAGAATATTACTATGGCCCCCTGAAAATCGTCCCCAGAGGCCCAGCTCTCTCAATCTTATCGCACTCTGAGTTGAAATCGACATAGCCTGAAGGTCCACAGGCAGTAGGTGCAGAATGACGTTCAGAGCAGCATTGGGGCAAGTCCTGCAGGCCCCAGTGATACCTATACACGCAGTCCTCTGCACTCTTTCCAGCTTAGTGACAATATAGCCCTTGCGAAGGGCTACCCACCACACCAAGCAACCATAGGTTAAAATTGGCAAGACCACCTGGTTGTACATCCAGAGCACCATATGAGGTCTGAGTCCCCATCTTCGACCAAACATAGATTTACAGGAGTAAAAGGCCACACAGGCCTTTTTCACCCGCTCCTCTACATGAAGCCTCCAATGGAGCTTGGGGTCCAGTATTACACCCAGATACTTGACCCTGGATGAGAGCTCCAGAGTCTGACTACCCATTCTGGTCAGTCTAAACAGCGGAGGTTTATATCTTCTGGTGAATAGCATTAGCTGAGTTTTAGAAGGATTAACCCGAAGACCACACCTGGCGGCCCAATCACCCAGCTTACCTAAAGCACCCTCCAAGATCTCACTCATAACTGAAGGGAATGGTCCCGAAACCAGCAGGACCAGGTCATCAGCATAAGCAACTACCTTGACCCCACCGCCATTAATTACGGATAGGATCTCATTAACGGTGACTAGCCATAAAAGGGGTGAAAGAACACCACCCTGGGGTGTTCCCCTGCTCACAAATCTTGTGACCTTGGCCCCAGCTAGCACCGCATTAATTTCCCTGCATCCGAGCAGAGAAGCGACCCAAAGATAGATATATCTCTCCACCCCTAAGTCCCTTAAAGCCCTAGTAATAGACCCAGTCCTTACATTGTTGAAGGCACCTTCAATATCAATGAAGGCAGCAAGAGTGAACTGCTTACACTCCAAGGATTTTTCCACCGAACCCACCACCTCATGTAGTGCCGTCTCGGTGGACTTCCCCCTCACATAGGCATGCTGGGCAGCCGAGAGCTTGCTCTCCAGGTTCTGACGGAGATGACTGTCTATCACCCTCTCCAGCACCTTAAGAACAAAGGAGGTAAGACTAATTGGCCTGAAATCACTCGCCATAACATGCCCCCTTCTACCCACCTTGGGAATGAAGACCACCTTGGTCCTCCTCCAGCTACTGGGTACGTAGTTAAGGGCCAAACATGCCGAGAAAATCGTCCGCAGAATAGGGATCACAGTTCCCTGCGTCTTCTGCAACATTATCGGCGTTATACCATCCAAACCCGGTGACTTGAAGGGAGAGAAGCTGTTAATGGCCCAGGAAATCCTTTCCGGCGAAAGAAAGGTTTCCTGCGAAATATCACACATCTCACCCTGTTCCACCGGCTCACCAACCTCCCCGGAGTTCTCCGGAAAGTGAGCGTCAACGAGTATTTCCAAGGACTCCATTGATGACTCCGCCCACGTCCCGTCTGTCCTCGCAATTAGAGTCCTGCAGGAGTGGTCCCTAGATAGGATCTTGCCGAGTCTCGCAGTGTCCTTAGTGGATTCGATGGATTCGCAATACTTCCTCCAAGAATCGCGCTTCGCATCTCTGACGGCCCTCTTATAGTCCCTCAAGCACTCCTTATAGGCTTGAAAGTCCCTGGCCGAGTAGCAAGCATTGAAGACCGCTCTGACCCTCTTCCTCAATTGAGAAAGGTCCTTACTCCACCAAGGAGGATAGGTCTTCTTACAAAAAGTGAGAGGACAAGACACCCTGAAGTCCGAGTGATACGACCCCTCAAGGACCTCGACGTGTCTGTCCAAATCGCCTACGGAAGAAATGTGAGATTCCAGCCCGTTCACCTTTCCCCTGAAAACTCTATTAAACAGATCCCAGTTCGTCCTCCTTGGGTCCCTTCTGGGTGAAGTGACACCCCGACCGGACCCAATTTGGTAAAAGATCAACCTGTGATCTGAAAAGGAGTCGCTAACAGAAACTCTCCAGTTTTCAACATTGAGGGAACGGGTAGAAAGGGTAATATCAAGGACTTCCTCCCAACCACTTGACGTTACCGACCCAGGAAACACAAAAGTGGGGGTCTTGCCCCTGTTACAAATAGATAAATCTTGGCTAATAATAAAATCGAAAAGAGACTCACCCCGTTCGTTGATTTCGCTGCTTCCCCAAATGGTATGTCTGGCATTTGCGTCGCAGCCGAAAAGAATGTTCTCTTTTTTGGGTAAAAGAGACTCCGTCAGTCGCAGCACTTCCTCAGGAGGCGCTGCACGGTCATGAGCCATATAAGCGGAGACCAAGAAAAAGCAACGGCTTCCTGATGGTTCCACCCTAACAACCGCTACATCGGGAGAGCTAAAGTTAGACAACAAGAAGGCATTAATAGTTCTCTTAACAAGAACACAGGCCCTAGGCCTACCTGCATGTTGAACGTAAAATAGGTTAAAGGATCTATCCTGCAGACCCATAATTTTAGACTGCCAGATCCATGGCTCCTGAATTAGGCAGATATCGATGTCTTCCTCACGGAGGACGACACGGAGGTTATCAGTGGCTAATTTGGTATGCCTCAAATTAATTTGAGCCACCTTCATCATCGTAGGAGTAAACTAAGTGCAAACCTACCTTGGATTGCCCAGCTGACTCCGAGTTTTCGTCCGTCCCAGACAGACGGAGAGCGTGCCAGTACACTCTTAGGGGAGACCCTACCAGAGCAACAATCAGTCACTCCGTCGACATAGCCTGACTCATCACTGATGTTCTCAAGCCCTCCCACCGCATCAAGGTTCAGGTACAAGGAAGGGGAGCCTCAGGAGAGGTGTGATCAATTTAATTTTGTTTTTATCAGAAAACGCTTTAATTAGATCAAAGTTAACTGCAATGTTATTTTTTGGTAATTAAAGAAGAAATGATGTCCGTGAAGGAATAGTACACTAGCCAAACTGAACAATTCTTTTCGACTCCAGCTACGGTAGTCTCATCAGAGTTCTTTGTGTCCTGTGCATATTCAAGACCAAACATCAACTATTTAACTCACACTTTTTTGGAAATCGCATACTGAAGTTATTACCGTATGTACATACACTTGTATGAGTTAGTCGAAGTAAAGTCACACAACAGTTTCTATCATATTCTCCTTTTCTTACCATCATTGCTGTTCTTGTAATTGTCATCTTATTTGGATGAAACAGAATTACAAATTTATTTTGTTTTTGCCCTTTATTCCACCTTATCCACATTAGTCGACATGAATGATATGTACGACGGTGGTCGTGGTGGTTAGAGCGCAGCACCATAGTCGGGTGCAATTTTATGTTAAGTGCCTAAGACTCGGGTTCGAGCCTCAGGAGAGGTGTGATCAATTTAATTTTGTTTTTATCAGAAAACGCTTTAATTAGATCAAAGTTAACTGCAATGTTATTTTTTGGTTCCAGCTAATCGAAATCGAAAAATCGTCTACCATTCCAGCACTGTTAGACTAGTTTTAATCACATTCTTTTGCGATTTGATTTTTATTTCTTGATCCAAAAATACCTCCACTCTGAAATTTTTCACAGCTGTAGAGAACGAAACTATCTTTGGCATAATTTTTTTTCAAATTTTTAAAAAGGTCGCTTTCGGAGATATAGGCTTCCGACTTATAGATAAAGAAAATTGACCTTTGACTTTTTCAAAGAAAAAATCATGTTGCATATTAAATCAAAGGTAATTTAATACCCTTCCAAATGCGACTTTTACGAGATGCGTAGCTATAATACTGTTTAAGAAAATTACAATTAAGTAAGTGTAAGTTTGTGCATTTTTGTACTGTTTTCCGATTTTCAAGACCTCATATTTCCGGATCCAGATGTATCAGTGCTTCCAAACTTTGTATTTAATTTAGTTCTATGATATACTATATTTCTACCAAAAATCATAAAATTCGGAGGGGGTAGGTTAAAACCATTGGTTGATTTGACTTGGAATATCCCATATGCTTATGATACTAAAAATTACTTAAAATCTACTTATAATTTAATTTTTTTTTGTTACTTATTATTTATATTATATTTCTTTAATAGATTTTTGTGTACAGTTTTTTCCTTATTATTGATTTTAATTTTTACATTTAAATTGTCTATTTCAATAACTTCATATGGACCATGGTGCGGTGATTCATTCTTTTTTTTGTTTTCTTTTCTAACCAAAACTAAATCACCCATGCTAAGATCTATTTTACTAGCTTTGTTAAAAGATTCTAATCTTCTATTATTTTTTATTTTTTCTATTATCCTTCTAGCATTTTCCAGTGAAATTTTTAATCTTAATTTTAATTCATTAGCGTAATTATTTATATTGTATACCTTATCTTTATTCATTATTTCTTCTCCTGGTAAGGTTGGTAATTTTCCAAAAACTAGTTCGAAAGGTGAATACCCTGTGTCAATATGAGGTGTTATATTGTATGCGAAAGAGTAATATGGTATCCATTCGCTCCAGTTATCATCATTTACGAAAGATAAGAAATATTTATTTAAGACTCTATGATTTCTTTCTATAGTGCCTAATGTTTCATGATGATATGGTGTTGATAGTCTTTGTTCAATCTGCAATAAGGTACATATTTCCTTCATTAGTTCATTTACAAATTCAGTGCGTCTATCAGATTTTAGGATTTTGAATGTTCCATATTTCAGAATCAAATTTTCAACCAAAAATTTCGCTATCGTTTTGGCTTCTTTATTTTCCATTGGTGCTGCTATTACGTGTTTAGTTAGCTCACATTGCATTGTTATTATGTATCTATAATTATTAGATGGTCGTAAAGGACCTACTGTGTCGATAGCTATTGTTTCAAAACTGTTATTTGGTGTATCTGTTACGCATAATGGTTCTTTTGTGTGCCTTATTTTGTAATATAAGGAGATCGGCATGTAATATAGGATGTTATAGTGTGTGTTAAATGATACCTATAGTACTCTTATTTAATTAAAGAGCCTTAGAGTAGCAGGCGGCTCTATATGATGGCAAAGTCAATTGCCGAAGTTTTTATGAGAAATAAAAGAAAACTCTTATTTTGAATTCTAAATTATTTCTGTCTTTATTGATCAAAATCTTCAGCTTATATACTATTCTTATTCTACACATTTGTTTACATTCTTATTACTACTTCCTACTTCAATACCAATAGTAATATCATATTATTGACCTACATTAAGCAACACAAACCAAATTTGCTTATTGTGCATATTTGCAATTTTGTTTAGTGAAGTTACTTCATAAATATGACCTAATTTTATTTTGTGTTTATATCAGTTTGTTTTCTTTATTTTTCTTTTTTTTGTTTGACTTTATTTTTGTCTTTTGTATTTTTGTGTAGTATATGGGTGACTACATTATGAATGCACTACACCCCTACAATCATTGGTTTGTTATCTTTTAAAATTGTTACATTTACATCTTTTGTGTTAATTACTTCAAATGGACCAATGTATTGGTTTTCGCTTTTCTTTGCGTTTTCTTTTCTTAAAAATACTTTATCCCCTAATTTAATTTGAATATCATTAGTATTTTGATCTTTAAAACTTTTTTGTTTTATTTTGTTCTCTAATAATTTTTTGTTTGCCATTTCATGGGCATGTTTTAATTTTATTTTTAATTCTGTAATATATTCTTCATAATTGTAAAATGTTTCATTTGACACGGGATCAGTTGGCATAGTCGCTAATCTTCCATATACCAATTCAAATGGAGAAAAACCTGTTGATGAGTGTGGTGTTGTATTATACGCGAACATATAATACGGAATCCATTCATCCCAATTGTACTGTTCTGTGAAAGAACGCATGTATTCGTTTAAAACTCTATGATTTCTTTCAATACTTCCTAAAGTCTCATGATGGTATGCTGTTGAAGTAACATGATTAATCTTCATAAGTGTACATATTCTTTTAAATAATTCGTTTACAAATTCAGTTCCTCTGTCTGTTTTAACTGTATCAAAACATCCATATTTTAATATAAACTTTTCTACCAATATTTTGCCTATTTCTGATGCTTCTTTAGTTTCTATTGGAAACGCGTCAATGTATTTTGTCAGTTCACATTGCGCTGTTAATATATACCTATATCCGTTTGATACTCTTAATGGACCTACTGTATCTAATTGTATAAATTGAAATGGTTTTGTAGGTGTGTTAGTGATTTGAATTGGTGCCTTGGTATGTTTAATTATTTTATTTTTCTTACAACTCTCACAATGACTTATATAATCTTTAATCATTTTATACATATTTTTCCATATGTACTTTTGTTTTAATCTAATGACTGTTCTACGTACTCCTGCATGTCCTCCGTGTGGAGTTTCATGGTACTCTTTTATAATTTCCTTTTGTCTATCTTTTTCCAGTATTCTTTCTGGTTGTTTAAGTAATATTATCTCTATAGGTCTCTGCCTATGTCTACCTTTATTTTGCATGCTTTTATACATTTTAATTAATTTTTCCTCACTTATATATTTAAATATAATATCATCCTTCGCTAGCGATACTGTAAATATTTGGTTATCTCGTAAGACCTTAGTTAAATTCTGCAAGACTGAACCTAAATTCAAGTATGCATTTTCATTACCAGATACTGTAATGTGATTTCCAAAAATTTCAATTCTTGGCATGCTTCTATTTATTTTATCTACAATAAATTTTAATCTTGGGTACCCTTTCACTTGTGAAAACGAGATACCATTCCACATATAAATTTTCTCTTCCTTACTTCTTTCCTCTTTCTCAGTTTCATTACTGTCTTGATTAGGATCATTCTTCAATTCTTCAGTCATTTTTCTAGTCATTATGTTTATACTTTTTGGCATCATATCTTTCAAATCGTTAGAATGCATCGGCATTAGTATTAGTTACATTTTTATATCATATTTATAAATTTATTTTTACTTTATAAATATAATTATTTATATTAGTATAAATTGCATTTATTTGGATTTAATTTATGATTGTGGCTTTTTAATCTTTGAAATACTTTCCAAAAACAATTATATCGTCTACGTATACAAATGGATTGGAATCTAAATCTGTTAATGTGTACAGAGTAAAATTTTAAACATAGATTGGTTGTACAATAGGTTGAACGAAGAGCCATTATACAAATAGTTTTGTAATTCTAGGCGCAATAAGGATATTGTTTTCCAACTTCTGTTTCTTTTTAGGTTGTGCCTCAACTTCTTCCTCCTCTTCACAATCATCTTCTTCGTCGGTTTCATCATCATCCATATCAATAACTTCTACTTCGTCTCCTGTCTGGTTGCCTCTAATTCTTCATCAGGATATACATTTTTAATATAATTTTATTTAATTATATTCGTATATAAATTAATTTTTGAATTTCGGTCGGCAGGATCGTATGTGGCATAGGATCGTATGTGGGCAGGATCGTGTGTGGGCAGGATCGCCATGTAATATAAGGAGGGATCGGCATGTAATATAGGGATGTTATAGTGTGTGTTAAATGATACCTATAGTACTCTTATTTTATTAAAGAGCCTTAGAGTAGCAGGCGGCTCTATATGATGGCAAAGTCAATTGCCGAAGTTTTTATGAGAAATAAAAGAAAACTCTTATTTTGAATTCTAAATTATTTCTGTCTTTATTGATCAAAATCTTCAGCTTATATACTATTCTTATTCTACACATTTGTTTACATTCTTATTACTACTTCCTACTTCAATACCAATAGTAATATCATATTATTGACCTACATTAAGCAACACAAACCAAATTTGCTTATTGTGCATATTTGCAATTTTGTTTAGTGAAGTTACTTCATAAATATGACCTAATCATACATGGGCATACTGCATTACTTTTTTACTGCAATACGTAAACCAGTATTCAGTAAAAAGTACTGATTATTGAAAAGAAAAATCAGTATTCAGTAAATTTTACTGATTACTGGAAAGAAAAATCAGTATTGAGTAAATTTTACTGTTTACTGAAAAGAGAAATCAGTATTCAGTAAAAAGTACTGATTACTGAAAAAAGAAATCAGTATTCAGTAAATTTTACTGATTACTGAAAAGAGAAATCAGTATTCAGTAAAAAGTACTGATTACTGAAAAGAAAAATCAGTATTCAGTAAAAAGTACTGATTACTGAAAAGTGAAATCAGTATTCAGTAAAAAGTACTGATTTGTGTAAAAAAATTCAGTAAACATTAAATGACTGATAGTAGGTAGATACTGTGTGTTTTAAAAATGATATGTACGCATTGCTCACTTACATGAATAGTGGCATAACTGAAAAACTGCATTTCGAAAAAAATTAAGAACTGAAAAAATTATTTTATTTTACATTTTTCAGTATATTTTCTGAACTTGAAGTCTCAGCTATATAAATCAGTTTTTATTTACCCAATAACACATTTCATAATTAAAAAAAGTAAAAACATACAAAAAAGAAATATTCCTCGAAATTCAGTTTTTCAGTTATGCCACTATTCATGTAAGTGAGCAATGCGTACATATCATTTTTAAAACACACAGTATCTACCATCAGTCATTTAATGTTTACTGAATTTTTTTACACAAATCAGTACTTTTTACTGAATACTGATTTCACTTTTCAGTAATCAGTACTTTTTACTGAATACTGATTTCTCTTTTCAGTAATCAGTAAAATTTACTGAATACTGATTTCTCTTTTCAGTAATCAGTAAAATTTACTGAATACTGATTTCTTTTTTCAGTAAACAGTACTTTTTACTGAATACTGATTTCTCTTTTCAGTAATCAGTAAAATTTACTGAATACTGATTTTTCTTTTCAGTAATCAGTAAAATTTACTGAATACTGATTTTTCTTTTCAATAATCAGTAAAAAAAGAAAATACTGAAAAAGTACTGGTACTGAAAAATGCCCATCTATGGACCTAATTTTATTTTGTGTTTATATCAGTTTGTTTTCTTTATTTTTCTTTTTTTTGTTTGACTTTATTTTTGTCTTTTGTATTTTTGTGTAGTATATGGGTGACTACATTATGAATGCACTACAATTTGTTTATTTCTTTGACATAGATTGCAGGTTGAGACGTGTTTCTTTACCATCCCGTTCATATTCTTCCATATATATTTTTGTTTTAATTTCAATAATGTTTTTCTTATTCCGAAATGCCCTCCGCATGGTGTATTGTGATATAGTTTAATTAATTCGTGTTGTCTTCTTTCATCTGTTATTCTTTGAGGATTTCTATACAATAATATTATGACGTCATTTTTCTTATTTTTATTTATTTTTTCTTTAAATTTTTCTATACTTATCTTTTTAAATATTTCGTCACCTTTTTCTAGTGCGAATTTAGCATGCTTTGTTCTGCCTAAAACAGAAAGTAGTTTCTCCAACATATTATCTAGATAATCGGGATTTTCGCTACATCTGATGCGCATTTCATTTAGAGCAGAATCTTTTTCAATTTTCATTTCCTTTCTTGATTTTTCCAATATAAACTTCAATTTAGTAGCTACTTTTATATCATTCATGGATGTACAATCCCATATTTTGAGTTGATCAGGCTCAACAGGATGTGTATTATTTGTGTATTTTTCTCTTTTTCTATATTATTTTTCTGTTTCTCATTTTCAATTTTCTTTTTATTTTCCTCACTTTTTCTTTCATATTCCTCATTCTTATCTTTCATTCCTCTTGTTAACACCAGTGCTTTCTTGTTCTTTTCATCAATGTTCGGAGGTATCATTGCCTTTAGTATATCGGAATCTATTTTTATTCTTGAAAGTGCATCAGCATTTGTATTATTTTGTCCTTTCTTATACACAATCTCAAAATCGTAATCCGACAATTCGAGTCTAATTCTAGTTAGTTTTGAGCTAGGGTTCTTGTGGGAAAATAGTGCTACTAGTGGTCGATGGTCTGTAACCACGATGAATTTTCTACCATAGAGATATGGTCGAAAAAATTCAATTCCCCAGTATATTCCTAATAGTTCTTTTTCTATGACGGGCTTATTCTTTTCATGTTTATTCAAGGAACAACTTGCATATGATATAGGTTTGTCATCACCAATTTCTCCTTGCGACAATATGGCACCTAACGCAAAATCAGATGCGTCTGTTGTTAGTATAAAGGGCCTTTCAAAGTCCGGATAACTTAAAATCGGTGGTGATATCAATTTGTTTTTTAATCCTTCAAACGCGGTTTGACATTCTTCTGTCCATTCAAATTTTGCTCCCTTCTTTAACAAAGCGTTTAAACATGACACTATAGCAGCGAAATTCTTGATAAATCGCCTGTAGTAATTGCAAAATGCTACAAATCTTCTAACATCGTCAGCGTTTTTGGGAACTGGATATTTTGTTATTGCTTCAAATTTCGATGGATCGGGTTTAATACCGTTGTTCGTGATCAGATGACCAAGGTATACTACTTCTGGTTTCAGAAAACAGCATTTGCTCGGATTAAGCTTTAGATTGTATTTGTTCAATCTATCTAGGACTTTAATTAGGTTTGCACTGTGATGTCTCAGACTGCATCCAAATATTATTATGTCATCCACATAGAGAAATGCTTCTGATTCAAGTCCTGCCAAAGCTATTGTCAGCATGCGTTGAAAACTGTTTGATGATATTTTAAGACCAAATGGTAATCTGGTATACTGATAGTGACCATTGGGAGTCGAAAATGCTGTGTATGGACGTGACGCTTTGTCAAGCTCAATTTGATGAAATGAACTTGTCATGTCTAGAGTTGAAAAATATTTAGCTCTACCCAGTCTATCCAAGACGTCATCCAAACGTGTTAATGGAAACTTGTCGTTTACTATTTTGTCATTCAGTTTTCTGAAGTCAACCACCAATCTCCACTTCTTTAAATCAGTTTGTCCCTTTTTGGGAACAAGCAATAATGGTGCATTGTATGGGCTTACTGATGGTTCAATTATTTTATTTCTCAAGAGTTCCTGTACCTGGGAATTTATTTCTTCTGTATGCGTGTGTGGTAGACGATAATTTTTTATATATACAGGATTTTTGTCATGTAGATTTATTTTTTGTGTATAAAAATTATTTGTTGTTAGATATTCGTTTTCACGATGAAATACTGATTGATATTCTCTTAATATGGACGTTAACTCTTCTTTGTCTTCATCATTTAAATCATCCAGCTCAAAGCATTCTAATAATTCCTCAAATCGCTCTTCTGTACAGTAGTTTTGGTTTCCATTGTCAGTTACTGAAAGTATTTCATAATTTTTTAAAGGAATGGTTTCCACTCTCATGTTTTGTACGGACATTGTTTGGTTTGTTACGTTCAACAACCTCACATGCTGATTTTCTTCCTTGGGTACAATCGCACTTGCCAAGAACACTCCCTTCGTTAATTCTCTGTTCAGGATTATTGCGTCTTCTCTCAAATCCATGTTAAATGGTACAATTATCTCACTTCGTGCTGGTATAATTATTTGACTAATTTGTTGTGTGTTGTCATGTATTGAAATTGCAATTTTTTCATTATTTATATCAAATGTTAATACACACTTATCATAGTCTATGTTGCATCTATACCTTGACAGAAAATCTCTACCTAAAATTCCGTCAGTAGCGATTGGGATGTCGTTTGCAACTAGTTGAACCTCTTGTTCGATTATTACATCACCGAATGGTATTTTTATGTTAGTGGATCCGATGGACTTAATTATTTCTTTTGAAATTCCCGTCAAGTTATAACAATCATTTGGATTTTCTTCGTATCTATGCAGAAATTGTTCCTTGCACAGAGAAACATCTGCTCCTGTATCTATTAAGAATGTAAGTGGATTGTCGACATATAAAATATTTAATCTTACGTAATTTCTAAGGTCTGGTGATATGCTGCATATTGCTTTATTTTTTATTGTGCGTTCTCCGAAGATGTTGGTGTTATTATCTCCGGATTTCTTACGTTTCCCTGGTTCTGGATCTGATTAATAGTTCGATTCCTGTTACCATATCTGTTATTTCTATTTCTTTCTCTATGAATGTTTGCTCTATTGTAGTTGCTGTTATTAAAATTCCCGTTGATGTTATTGTTTTTATTGTTATATCCATTATTGTTTCGATATCTGTTGTTATTGTAGTTATTTTGCCTATATCTGTTGTTGTTAATATTATTATTGTTGTGGTTATTTCTGTTTCTATTGTTGGTAATGCTGTTATTTCTGTACTCTCTTACGTTTCTGTTAGTTTGAGATGTGTGATATAATACATTTCTTTGTTTTGTTCGAGCTGTGAATCTTTCTGCTATTTGTAAAGCCTCAGGGAAGGTAGTTACTTGACTCGCATCGATAGTGGACACTAATTGTTGGTCTTGCAATCCATTGACAAATGTATTGAAAGCAATTTTGTTGTTTGTATTGATGATTGCAGTTCTGTTCGATTCTCCTTCCTCAGTCACTTGGAGTTCATTGAGTTCTGAAATGAGGTTTCCTATTTTTGTGGCAAAACCACTAAGGTTATTGTTTCTTTGGGTTAACCCTGTGAGTTCATTTAAAATTGTATTTGAGCTCTTTAGGGGTTTGTATGCCTTCTTTAGAGCTGATATTAGTTCCGCGACGGTGGTTGGTGTTGTATATTGTTTTATGCGGTTTTGGACTTTCAAATCTAATCTTGATCTGAATACGAAACTGAAAAAGAAGTTTTTCTTTTCGTTCGCAATTGTTTGTTCCACCATCTCGAGGTTTGTTGTGAAACTGTGCAACTCTTCTCTCTTGCCCAAAAAATTTGGTATCAGTTTGGTAACCGCGGCCAACTCGTTTGCATCCATGTTTATCGATGTAAAATCTTCTTCTCTCCGTTACCTGTCTTCCCTTACTATGATGTTTTAATAGTTCTAGTAATTCCGTCTTTAGTTTTTCAAATTTTCCTAATGCCTCTTGTTTATTGTCACCCTCTGTATTTTGTCTAGCTAAAACCCTCTCTAATTCTTGTTGTAAGTTTTGAATTTCCTGCAGCTTTGCATTTATTGTGTCCTGTGAATATGGTCGACCTAACGATTTCTTTGCATTATTTATTAAAACTTCTATAGAACGAATCACACTATCCATTGAAAAAATTATTCACATATATATTTTTCCTTTCTGTATATGTATTTATTTACTTTATATATTTCTATAAATTTTTCCTTCTTTGTTATTATTTTTTTTTTTTATTCATTAAAATATATTTTTAAATTTAAAGAGATTCGAAATTTGATTCCTAAGATTCTCCACATTTTCGTGATTAAAGCTAGTTATGCTCATTTTTATCCAAATCATAATCATGTATGTCAATAAAAGGAGTAATACAATTGTGATTATAATTGTCCTATTCATCATATTCCCTATATTCTATTTTGTTTTTCTTTTCTCTTGTTTTTCTTTTTTGCTCTTATTTGCTCTATTATGGTTTTAATTTGACGTTCTAATTCGTCCTTTTGATCCTCATACAATATTTGATGTTTGAGCACCTTTAGTTCCTTTTTTAGTTTATTTATTCTACCACCTCGGGTTTTGTTACAATTTGGTAGAGGAAATAAGGGGAATCTGGCGTCGTCCTTTAAGCCTTTTTTCAGTTTCCTTGGCTTAGGTCCGATGTTCAGGATTGCTGGCTAGTCTTCTTCTTTTGCTCCTTCTTCTAATAGTTTTGCCCAGGATTGTTCCATATAGGAAATTGCTATATTATTGTTTTCTATCAGGCCTGATAGATCCCAAAACTAAGCATAAGCTGTGTATGTTTTAAGGATCTCAAAATCCTTAAACTGATTTAAGCAAAATTTGCTGTGTTCTAATCAGAAAAAGGATTAAGCGGGCAGGATCGCCATGTAAAGTTATTTAAGAAAACAACTCAAGCGACTTTGGTTTGATCATAAAAATGAATGATTACTTTATTGAAATTTAATTTTGCTTATATACTACTTATGAGAATAATTTCATTAATCTAGAATTGAGTGATTTACACATAGTTTCAAAAGATCACTCAATATCCAAACATTGTATCATATTTTCTATGTGTCTTTCTTTCCTTTATTTAAATTACATTTGACACACTTCTGATAGAATTTGGGTAGTGTATATTTTGCAAACAAAGCGTATTCTGCAATATCAGCAAAACAGTGCATTTCGTACATTGAACTGTTTCATATACAAGTGAGTAAGCGATCAATGACCGACCGTATTTTTACAAAGTATCTAATTTCTTTAAACAACATTTCTTTTTAAATTACTAAAACGTGGAGTAGTTAAATTTGGTACTGACCTACTCAACAACAACGATTAATTTTATTTACATAGTTCGCATGTGTTTTAAAGTTTGTTTTCTTTTATTCTTTTGCTTTAGATTATTTTTAAATATTGAAATGCAAATACAGTGGATACACTACAAAGGACTAGAGGTGTAGATATATTCAACGGGTTTAAAAGTCTGCTTAATGATAAGAAAGTACCTCTTTTTAAATTAGTTTCAATAACAACGGCGACTACCTCTCAGCAGTCTTCTGGCAAAAGCTCTGAGAGTAACTAATTGCCATGAACAAGCTTTTCAAGTCTGTCGTTCGGAGTCGACATTAAAACTGTAGGTCCCGGTACTCATGGATAAAAATTGACACACACAACATGAGTTCTGCGAGAAGCTAGGCCGTAATCCTGACACAGGGTTGTAAAGGCCATTTATGTATGTATGTAATAACAACGGATGGCGCAGCTGCAATGATAGGCCGCAAAAATGGATTTATAGCCCTATGTCGAAATGACGATGAATTCCCAGATTTTTTGAGTTACCACTATATAATTCACCAGCAAGTATTATCCAGCAAGAGACTAAATACAAATTCAATTCGTGGAAGTTCTCTCAAACGTCGTCTTTTTCAACTAAAACTCGATGAAGGTCAGTCTGATTTATTATTGCATACTGATGTAAGATGGCTAAGTAGAGGCAAATTTCTGCAACGATTTCGTGATTTATTGCCTGCAATAATAGAATTTCTTAATGAACAAGAGAAAAAATATGCATATTTAAATGACAAAACCTGGCTTAGTGACTTAGCATTCCTTACAGACTTTACTTCCATATTAAGCCATTTAAATTTAGAATTACAAGGTAAAAATAAAACAATAATTGATATGATTAGCAGCATAGATGCATATAAAACCAAATTTATTTTGTTGATAGAAGATTTACAACAAAATAATATGAACCATTTTCCAAATATGGCAGACAAGTTACAAAAAAATAAAAATATTATTTATGAGATTGACAAGTACGTGGCCGAAATACAAAATGTAATGGAAGATTTTGAGAAGCGATTCCAAGATTTTAAAAAAATTAAAGAAATTGTGGAATTTACATCTTTTCCTTTCAAAAAAGATTTAATTGTGAAGGAAATTAGCAAAAAAATTGCAGACTTATTTGATATGGAGCAAAACGCCTTGGAAAATGATATTATAATTTTACAATCTGAATTAATCTTACAAGCCAAAAAATTTGAAGAAAATTTTTGGAGAAAAGTATCCCAATATT
Source organism: Metopia argyrocephala (assembly GCA_963576795.1). Taxonomy (NCBI): domain Eukaryota; kingdom Metazoa; phylum Arthropoda; class Insecta; order Diptera; family Sarcophagidae; genus Metopia; species Metopia argyrocephala. Next base: position 78,579,782 of record OY756209.1, on the reverse strand, counting down.
ATCAAATATAGCGAATATATTTATTCTTGCTTTGGATCTACGTATCTGTGCGAATCGGCATTTTCATATTTACAATTGACTAAAACTAAACTTCGTTCCGACCTGACCGATTCTCATACTGAGGACTCATTGTTATTGTCTTTGTCAGGATATACTCTAAATTATGATGCACTAGTAAAGGAAATGCAGACTCAGGTTTCTCATTAATTTAAAAAGTTTGAATGAATAAATGTTATTAATAAGTGCTCATGTTGTTTTAATTCCTCTGGACATAAGTTTTTTAACCCATTAAATAAATACTCATGTATGTAGATTATTTACCCCTTAATAATGGAGCTCGCCAAAGTGCACGTCGGTATAAAAGCACATTGCAAAAACATCCCTTTCGTACCGAAAAAATAGGTCGATCGCGACACAATTTTAAAATAAAAAGTAGATCTTATGTGCACCAAAGTTGGCCACACCTGGTATACATTAAACAAAAATACCAAAATGAAACACTAAACTGTCGTCTGAACGGTGAGTTTCGCAATCGTGGTTCAAAGAGCGAACCAAGTGTTTCATATTGTCGTGTGAACATAGCATTAAGGTAGAAAACACGTATTGTAATAAAAATAATTAAATAAAATATCTAAAAAATCAAAATATCGACGATGGAATTAAAGAACGCTGTAACTGACAAAACATCGAAAATACGTTTTTTGCATAATTTTTATCAGCAGAAAAATACGCGTCGATTGGTCCAAGTCCCAGATTTCTACGATGAAAATAAGTTCACTTACGCCGTCTGCGAAATGAAAAATACCAGTGTATTTGTTCTACATTTATGAAAGTTTTTTGGCAATACAATAATATCTACAATATATCTATATATGGCAAAACATAATGTTATAAGCCAGATTGGTACTAAATCCAATATTTACAAAATACAAAAGTCCATATAAGCATAAAAAAATTAGATTGAAATATAATTTAAGTGATCAATTATAATTTAACTAGAACATATTTTATTATATATGAAAATCATTAACAAATAATGTGCGATATTTTAAAGCTGATTTCACAAATAAATACAATGAATTAAAATTGGAACTATTCAGGATGACAAGAACTTCATCTAAGCCAAGATGAGTTTTTCCAAATAGATTACGCCCAAGCTTCTTGTACGCCGGACATACACCTAAAAAGTGGTATGTGTCTTCGACCAGATTGAGATTACATATAGTACATAAAGTTACGGTATTATTAGAATATGATTTGGCGTTTAAATTAAGAAGACCTCCTCTAACTTTAATTAACAAGCCGGTCATCTCTGCAGATAAATTATTTGTGAGCATAGGCATTGCACTGTAGTTGAGTTGGCAGTAAAGGTCATGGTGTAGTGAATTTATGTTGTAGTATCGACTTCCACTCAAAGCAGAGTGGATGATTAGAATTGTTTGGAAAATATTCTAGAAGCAGACATAGATCAGACCACTCATTTGCCCAGCTGATTTTATGTGCTATAATAGACTCAGCTAAAATACGAGGTAATCTCTGTGCACTCATGCTTAACACTTTATTTATATAGCATAAATGTAGTTTCAGAGTCGAGACATATAGAGAAGGCAAACCAGTCTCTAAATAGACCATATACATAGTTTGGAGTTGTTTCAGGTAAGTACAGCATTTTCTTAATGAAAAAACGAAACAGCTTTTCCACTTCATCATATTTCGTGCAGCATAAAACATTATTGAGCGAGAGGCTGATTAGAATATTTTTAATTTATTATTCTTAGATATTTTTGGGTGATTTATATACTTCGACCATGTTGAATTAATGGCTAATTTTGAGGCAGACAATTTATTAATCAAATGCTTCTTAAACGACAGATTATAAGTCATGTCCACACCTAGATATTTATAGCAGTTAACAATTTCAATGTTATCATTACCAAAATTCCATTTTAGGTGCTTAGATATTCTAGATCCTCTCCGAAATACCATTACCTTGGACTTGCTCAAATTAACCGACAAGCTCCACTTTACACAGTATTCATATAATGCATCAATCATAGTGTGTAATACAGGTGCCGAATCAGCCAGAATAACAATGTCGTCAGCATAAAACAGGACCTTCACAACATTACCAGCAATACTTAGCCCTCCAGGCAACACATCCACCAGGTCATTAATATATAGGGAGAATAATATCGGACTTAAAATACATTTCTGTTTTACACCAACATTAACTGAGAAATACTCCGAGAAGGAGGAACCATCCCATATACGGCTGGATGTATTTTCATAAGCGTTCTGAAAATTCTGATAATTTTAGAAGACATTCCTTAACCAGACAGCTTATAGAATAGGTTATTTCGTGGTATTGTATCAAATGCGCAGGAGAAATCAACGAAAAAAGCGAACGTGTTTTTATTATTTACCCAATTTAGCTCAACTATGTTAACCAGGTTAAATATATTATCTACCGTAGAGTACCCTTTTCTGAAACCTGCTTGATATTCATTGAGTATCTTGTTACTTTCAAGCCAGCGAGTTATCCTGTTAAATAGTATCATGTTAAGAATTTTGCAAAAAGAATTGATTAAAGATAAGCCTCTATAATTCGCTGGGACTGTTGGATCTCCTTTTTTAAATAAAGGTATAATTATAGAATTACGAAAACTGGATGGTATATTCTCTTGCAAAAAGATTATGTTAAAAATGGCTAGAATTTCTCGGATGAAGCATGAAGTAGCGTATTTAAAAAATTCATAAGCAATCCCGTCCTCACCTGGAGGTTTATTATGTTTTAGATTTTTAACTACTGATACAATCTCGTAGTATTCAAAAGGCGAGTCAAGAAAGGGGTCAATGATGAAAGGCATGCACCAGTTAATTGATTGGTAAGTTGAATTTTGTAGTATAGTAGAAAAATGTTGTAGGAAGTCATTAGCCATTAAATTGCCTCTCACGACCTGCTTACACGAACGAAATGATCTTGATAGCTTCCATCAATCGCTATTGCATTTGATTGAGTTTAATTTATCCAAGTTCTTATTATACATATCCAGCTTTTTGCTGCGACATAGTTTAAGATATTTATTGCGCGATAAGTAATAGCGGTATTTGTTTACGTTAGTATTCTTTCCTGTAGAGACGAAGCATTTTTTTCATGTATTTACGAGATCTTTCACATTGCCAATCGAACCATTTCTGTTTTGGATTAAATTTGTATCTATGATCTTCATACATAGCAGCTTGTCTTATCTTAGCAGTTACTGATGAAACCAAATCATCAACAGAGACATTAGAGAGCATATTAATATCATTCACAAGAGCTACAAGTCTGTTCGAGTAAGTTAGCGCGTGGTTGTTTCTCCAGTATAATCTTTGTAAAGAACAGTCATCTGTTGAAACAGATCTTGAAAATAAAGATTTAATTTTTAAACACACCGGCATATGGTCAGAATATGGTTTGGAGCCAATATAAAAATCATCTATGTATTGCAGAAAGCTATGAGAACAAATGCAGTAATCAATGACTGAATTACCTCTTGCCCCGTAAAAATTGCCCTCCCTTCTTCATCATTTTTAAATCTTCCATTAACAATAATACCACCAATATATTCTAGCAAGTCCATGAGTTTCCTTCCTTGTGTATTGAGTACTTTATCCTTTGAACATCTAATCTCACGAATATGTGGTAAGCCCTGGAGGCAGTTAGTACCCAAAATTTGCTCATTAGCAACTCTTGCATTTAGATCACCGATTATACAAAAATTATTACTTCCAAATTGTTGTAAAAATTATCTAAATTTGTCTAGGTCAAAACACCAGTTAGAACAATTCAAATATCTTGGGATAAAGTAAAACAAACTTCCATTTAACTTAGCCATTAGTACCGTATTGTCTTGTATATTTATAAATTTAAAAGAATATAAGTAGTTTGCGTAGATCATTCTTGAAGCTAAATAAACACCCACCACTAGCTCGGCCAGCACCATGTACTTTGACAGCAGGGATCCAATGAACAGTATAACTTTTAAAATATGATGCGAAATAATTTTGTTTATCAGCTATTATATGAGTTTCGTAAAGAAAAAATACATCGAATTTGTTATGTTAAAAAATTTCCAAAATTTATTGACTGCGCTAAATTAGCTATATTATATAATACTAAATTAAATGATTTATATAGCTATTGTGTAGTCGCCGTGGTCTAGTGGTTAGTGTGTTGGCTTACTAAGACATGGGCCCTGGGTTCGACTCCAGGCTCTGACATCTTCAAAAAAAAAAAAGAAATATGAAAAAAATATTTCTTTCGGCGACTACCTCTCAGCAGTCTTCTGGCAAAAGCTCTGAGAGTAACTAATTGACATGAACAAGCTTCTCAAGTCTGTCGTTCGGAGTCGACATTAAACTGTAGGTCCCGGTACTCATGGATAAAAATTGACACACACAACATGAGTGCTGCGAGAAGCTAGGCCGTAATCCTGACACAGGGTTGTAAAGGCCAGTTATGTATGTATATATCTATTGTGAAGGCAACGAGGTATTTGGAATTTCATCCCTTCTTCTACTCTCATAAACATAATCTTTATGTAATAATTTATGCGTAATCTTTATTTATAAAAATAGATCGACCATTTAACTTCTTTTTTGCTGCAATTACATTAAACGCCTGAATGTTGTTCTCTAACGTGAAACAAAATGATTTTTCGCCCATTATACTCCGTGTAGACATAACGTTAATATTTACATTCAGCACATCCGAGCATAATTTTATAAATTCGTTCGAACGAAAGAACGAAATATACACACTATTTATTATTTTTTTCGTAGAACAGCTAAAATTCTCCTTTTAAATAATTTAGCGTATGCACAAACGAGAAAAATTATTTTTTCAAGCAAAAATCGAGTTCAAAGTCTAATTTGACAGCTTATGTTTAATTTCTTTGCAGAATGTGTTTTTGCGGTCTAGACTTGAACATTTGATGTTGAAATAGAATTTGACAATTGAAAACACAATTATTTCCAAGTTTATTACTTGGGTAGACGGGGGTATAGAATACCGAACAAATGTTAATAGTCATCGATAAACGGCAATATTGCCAAATATAATACGGATCTGCAAGAAAAGACAATAACAATATACATAAATAAAGGTTGTATTAATAATATATGTATATACATATATTATATATTGAGATCTGAATTTATAACTAACTGATGATCTGTATATCATAACATTAACAGTCTTTTGTGTACAGGATATCTTCTACAAATTCATTTCTAATTGCATACTTTGTTTTTATTTAAATGTACTGGGGGTCAATTCTCAATTTATTAAAAAATTAAATGACAAAAAAATTTATCATTTGCACTTCACATCAATATGTATGTACAGTAAAACTCGGTTATAACGAACTCCATGGGACCAACGAAAACAGTTCGTTATAAGTACGGTGACCATCCGTTCTGTATTATACAGAACAGTTCTGTATTTGAAACCCATGTTCTGTATAAATTATTCATTAGGGAAAAACATAAATATGTTCTGTATTTCATTTAATGTTCAGTATTTGTTCTGTATTTTCATGCCTCAGAGTAGTATTTGTAGTTTTGATTAACACCTCTGGGTTAAGAGAAGTCTCTTAAGCAGAGACATTCTTCTTCTCATAAGCAGTACATTTCATATATGTATGTATGTACATTTTAGAGAAAGAAACATACATTTTAAAAATATTTTGGCGGTTGTCAAGCTCAGTTTGTGTTTAGCTGATTTAAATGCTCCAACAGAAATATATGGACCAATGAAAAAACTCAAATGAAAATGGAAACCATCGAAGCCATTTTGGTCACTAAATTAAACTATAATATGAATTGCATAGAGTTTAAAAAAATATTTTAAAAATTATGTACATACATATATGTATGCAAGCTATGTACTTATTTAATGATCTCACGAAACTTTAGTTATTTTTGAATTTTTGGTTAACCTTTCTGCTAGGTCTAGAAAAACTTACGAATCTTAGGTATAGGACCATTTAGGTCCATATATATGTATGTGCTGCACCCAGTTTCACTTTGAAGTGTTTTAATAAGTTACCTTTATTTCTGGGGTTCCTCTTTGTAAATTTACATATCATTTGCGGTAGTTAACTTCAGTGTCTGATTTGTTGGCTTTGCTAAAACAATGGAAAATGGAAATTGATATGAGATGTAAAACTTTGATAATTTCCTTTTCAAGAGGTGTTGATACCGTCGATCAAATGATTGGATACTACAGTGTAAAACGGAAAACAAACCGATGGCCAAATATTGTGTTTTCCAATATGATTGACATCTTGTTTTCTGAAATTGATGGTTCCTGGGCGCCAATGGACAAAAATCGTAAGAGGGCAGAATTTTTGCGGCAGTTAGCTTTATCTTTAACTCAAGACTACATGACAAAAAGATCTAAGCTCCCTACAAATAAATTTTCAACTGAACTTTTTACCGAAATAAGAACATTAGCTTTTGATTGTACAGTATCTACAAGCGGTTTACCAAAATTACAACAACTAGAAACCGTGAAATCTGCAGCTGTTGTAAAATTAACCCTTTCAGACCCACCACAAAAATATACATTTTCACGAAAGTAAAGATTTAAAATTTTTCTTTTTATAGACGTTTAAAATTTGATTTTTAAAATGTTGGCACAATCATGCATTTTTGAAAAAGGACCTCATACGTTTGTGTATTTTGGCTATTTACATGTAAGATAAATATTATTTTTCGAAAAAGACCAACCAAGGCCAATGCACAATTGTGCATGCTGGATCCGAAAGGGACCAGTAAATTGCAACGGAAGATCATTTGCTCATCATATAGTGAGAAGAATTAATAAAAAAACAATAACGGACCAAAATGGCCTTAAACCCAAGATTCGTAATTTTTTATTTTTCTAACCTCCATTTTATTATTTTTGGTTGAAAGTTTTCCAGGAGTAATAAAATATAAAAATACCCCAATACCAAACGTTTTATATTGGTATGTTTCACCATTTCTTAGTCAAGGCAAAAACAAAACAAAAATTGACCAAAATGGTCCAAACCTAACAGCAGGATTAATTTAATTTATTAATAAATACAATAAATACATGCCTATGTAGGTTGCTTGTTTGCATTTTATAGTTGTTATTGGTCAAATATTTCCTTGTTCTGTATTTTGGTTAAAAAAATATGGTCACCGTAGTTATAAGGAAAGTTCGTTATAAGCATAGTGACTAATGTTACACACATATAATGCCTTGATCGCATTGCTGCAAAACGCTTCTTGTGTTTGGGGGCAAAAATATAAGCTCAATAGAATGACACCGTTGGATGAACCGTGAAATTATCAACAATAAGTGCAACTTTACGATATTGCTTACAGTAAAGGCGATCCAAATCTTTAAGTCCCGTCAAAAATAACTCCGATGTCATCCAAGCCTTTTTGTTTGCTTTGTACTGTATAGGAAGTTTATAAACGTTTTTAAAACATCTGGGATTTTTATATTTCCCTATAACAAATAAAGGACGTTTATCGGATCCATCAGCATTACATCCAACAAAAACATTCAATCTTTCTTTTGAGCTTTTACCTCCAAAGCAGTTGTGCTTTTTAACAATTAAGTGCCATGGCTACACGTTTTCGTTCGATACCTAATCCTTCCTGGGGTGCCACGTCGTACGAAAACGTGTGACAGGCATTGTCTAGCCTTAGATATTGTCGTGCGGTTCTCTTTGACTCTACAGGGTTTTTTAATGTGTTTCTAGTACCCTAATGTTTGCCCCAAAATTTGGTCCAAGTTTCATAAAGATATCTTCATTTTTGCGGTTTTTATGATAAAAACTCCGAGGTTCTTTTTAATTTTGAAAATTTATTGAAATTCATTCGATATTTCGGAAAAAAAGTATAAAAAAGATACAAAACTATTAAAATTAGGATATGATAATTTCAATTTACATTTTTTTTTTTTTGGAAAGCAATTAATGCACAATTCGGGAGTGTTGGGGCATTGCGGACAGTAAGTAGTTGTCCTTTTGATATTCTTTCCTGCTTCCTTTCGATTAAAAAAAGCAGACATATAAAAATAAAAAATAGCACAAAATAAAAATAAAAACAGATATAATAAAAAATTTAAATAAATGTTCTTTACATGCGTAAAAAGAAAAAAAATTAAGAAATAGCAAAAAAATCGCGTCGCACATTTTCGTACGACAGTGGTTTTTACGATTGCAATTCCGTCGTGCACTGCCACGTCGAACGGAAACGTGCGACATAAAAAAACCGTTATAAAATCAAAAATAAACCACTAAATCATCCGAGATTGGCGCAGAACTGAATATTTTCTACTTTTACACCAGTTTATAGCAAAAAATGTGCTTGGAAGGTTTTCGTCAAAACCCTTTGGCACTCAATGTGTTAAAAGCTAATGTTTTGTCAGGTAAACAACGATAAAATAACCCAAAGCCATTACAATTATAAATTTCACTCAAATCATATTTGGACAAAAGCGATCACAGTTGTCCAATCGGTTGTCATTTTTTGTCGTACACTATTAGATTCTCCACAATTTTTTTTAAAAACTATTTACGCCACATGTTGCCGTAAACTCAATGTTAAGTTTTTTTGCAAATTGGTTCGCCTTTTCTGCCATCAATGGACCAGAAACCGGTAAGTTTTCAGCTCGAACATGTTTAAACCAGAGCAGTAGGGCCCTTTCCGTAGTCGCCGTGGTCTAGTGGTAAGTGTGTTGGCTTACTAAGACATGAGCCCAGGGTTCGACACCCAGCTCCGACATCTTAAAAAAATATGAAAAAAATATTTCTTTCGGCGACTACCTCTTAGCAGTCTTCTGGCAAAAGCTCTGAGAGTAATTAATTGCCATGAACAAGCTTCTCAAGTCTGTCGTTCGGAGTCGACATTAAACTGTAGGTCCCGGTACTCATGGATAAAAAAATGTACACACACAACACGAGTGCTGCGAGATGCTAGGCCGTAATCCTGACACAGGGTTGTAAAGGCCAGTTATGTATGTAGTAGGGCCCTTTCCAGCATATGGTGCTTTGAGCCACGAATTTTCTTTATTGATGACTTCAGATTTTTTGTGTAAAAAGTTTCAAGTTTTTTTCTGTTTTTTAAAGTGGTGGATAATGTTGACTTTGCAATATTATTTTACTCACAAATTTTTGTTTTTGTTTTGATATTTGTGTCTACTTCAATTATAATTTTTATTTTTTGATTCACAGACAAAGAAATTCGTTTTTTCTCCGACATTTTAAATTCGTATGTAATATTTGAACTGGCCGTTTTTGTTAACATGTACATACATACATATGTATCAGCTGATCAGAAATGTTGCCATAGAATAAAAATATAAACGCAAAAAACTTCGTTGCCATAGATTTGTGCAAATGTTTTTGATGAGTTCGTTATAAAAAACTCAAAATGTATGAAATTTAATTGTTGGGACCATGAAAAGTTGTTCGTTATAACCGAGTTCGTTATAATGAAGGAATTTTATATGAAAATGGCGACCAAAATCTTGGGACTTTAGAATTAGTTCGTTACAACCGAGAATTCGCTATAACCGAGTTCGTTATAACCGAGTTTTACTGTTGTCCAAAGTAGTTTGGACAATAAACCTTTTTTATATGATCATTTGCATATTTTTATATTAAAATTTTAATAATTTGTTTTTTTTTTATATATTTAATGAATTTTCAATTAACTAAATGATTATTTATCTATTTATCTACCGTTTATACATAAAAAGTCATGTAATTATTAAATATATACATATCGATGGTTTACTAACGCAACCTCGTAACTGAAAAACTACTACTTTTCAGGAGCGACTAAAAAGTTTTTCTAACAAATATTTGAAAATTTTTACAAGATATTTTTTCATAATCGTAGAAAATGTAAAACTTTTGATTTAGTTTCAAGACAACTATTGTGTTAAAAATAATTAACTGTAAGATATTCACCCTTTTTTGAGATACGATTTTGCTGCACTGAAAAAATGTTTTAAAATGTAAGATACGAGGTTGCGTTTTTTTTAATAAAACCACATTTACAAACTTGTTTAATACTCTTGTTTAAATATTTTAAATTAAATTATATGTGATATTTTTTACTATTATAGTAAGTATTAATGTATTGTTTATTTTTTATTATTTATAACAAAATAGATAACTTACATACATTTTAATGAAAAATAAAATAATGTTTGTGTATTGTTCGACATAGTTCCAGTACGAAATATATGTACTTACTTTTTAGTGGCATTTATTGTATTGGTTACTGTAAATATTTGTACTTTTGATCTATATTTAAGACCTTAATTTCGACGTCAATAGGATATTTCATATTTAAACGTTGAAGAAGAATTTTCCACTCACTATCAAAAGATAGTTTAAACATTATATTATCCTTGCTGTATTTCAATCCTCTTATCTGTAATACAGTAGAAGAATAGTTTAAAAAAAAAACTTAAAATCCAAGTTCTTTTTTAACAAAATTACAAGGTGCGTATGATTTGTTTTTTGTACGCCTCTCGATAGCAGAATGGGTACTACGCTTAAATAAATATTTTTAATAGGCATCTACATTATTTTTTGCAGTAAATTGAAATAAAGCATTAGCTATTGTTACATTAAGATTCTGAGCACTGCACTGTAAAATACAATCGGCATGGTAAGCTCGACTTCGGTTTTAAGAACCGCCTTCACCTTTGTGCCAGACGTAGCATAATACATACCTGTTAGCTAGGTTGTATACTTTGAACTGATGACATTTTAATTTTTGCTTTTTTCACTTGCAGGTAAATATGGTATTATCTGCACAGCTTAAATATGTACCGTGAAAGCTTTTATTTTTTCAGCAACATCCTTAATTTTATCATTATTTTTTTCATCCCTAGCACGATTTTTTTCTACAACATGATTGTTATATTCATCACTATAGATATGTAGATTTAGATGGAGTATTTTAAATAATTACACTTGATATGTTTACTTACAAATTATATTTTATTAATAAAATATATTCAAAAATACATTTCATCAATGATTAATTATTTAAAGGCACAACCTTATTGCACCGATGCCAGATGGAGAAGAAGGAAGTTACTTTTTTGCATTCTAATAAGAAATTATTTTAAAACATGTGCAAACTGGTTATTGATTAGAAGTGAAATTAGGCAATTGATAGTTACAAGGCGTCACAGCTACATACATGTTTTTATTTTTATAAGGGAATCAGATATATCAAAAATCTTTTCGAAATTGTAATATTGCTATATTTGACATATTTTTTGTATAAAAAAATCTATAGCTAGCTCTTTCATTAACTGCAACATAACGTTTGTAATTTTTTAAGAAATCACGGTAAACATCTTGAGCTGATGTATAAAAATTTTCTATTTATGTATATACATTGTTAGTGGTATCTTTACTGCAGTAGTATGACTCTATTTTGGGTAACTTATTTAAAAAGTTTGAAATATTTATCTTCTAGAACCAATTCGACTTTCAAATCATAATAAAATAAATAAATAAAGAAAAAATCATAATTTTTATAAATTTAAAAATGTAAATGATATGGTTAATAAACTGCATAGTATTTTGTTTTTTCATTAAAATACCATATATCTAAGAGTTAATCATTAATAATTATTTCACATAAAAGCAAGAATAAAATTATTTGTAATTTTTCTGGTGAAGACAGTAAAATTATGCGTCGCCTTTTACTTTCAGATACGAGGTTACGCGTGAAAGATTATCATCAGTTAAGATACGAGGTTGAATAATATTGAATAAAAACAAAACTAATAAACATTTTCACTTATAACTTTGCAAAATTGTTGTTTGGTATTAACTGATTACTTTTCCGGTTAAAACACAAAATTGCAAAAAATCGAGTTACGAGGTTGCGTTAGTAAACCATCGATATAATAAATAATAAATTTGTTGAAAGCCTAAAACAACACGATTAAAACATAAAAAACAGATATTTAAACTTTGAAAATAAAAGGTATGAAACTAAAAAGAAAGAAAGAAACTAATAAATAAAGAAGAAAAAAAACAAGCAAGTGTCATTTTGCTTTTTCTTTATAAATTGTGGATTCTATTATAAGGAATTAAAGAAAAATATAAACAGAATTCAAAGAGAAAACCAATCAGATAAAGAATAAAGCTGAGAACAAAAATATACGAAAAGAAGCACAAAAATGGTAAAATAAAACACAGAAAAAGTATTAAACTGATAATTAGAAGTCAAACACCAAACATAAAAAATGACAACAAGAGAAAATGATTAAAAAGGAAGAAATCACAACAAAATTGAAAATAAATAAAGAAAACCATATCAATACCAAATTTCTCTGCAAATTTATTTTATATTAACCCCTTCAGAAGCAGAGCAAATTTTTTCTCAAGAAAACTATACAAAAAATTTATTTAAATAGAGGCAATTACGAAGCAACTACATTTTCTACCGATATAAATCTACCTATTGGAAAACAGGTATTTACAAAGATTATAAACAAAATTAATACAATACTTATATACCCACACACAAACCCATTTTTTTCAAATTAAATAATTTATAAATAAAACATTGTAATTACAACTTATCAATGCGATGCGTTTAATATCGTTATTACTTAGTTTCGAAAATTTATATATAATATTACTTACTTCCCTCTATTTATTACCAAACCCCAATTAGTACACGATTATCATCATACGTTGATATTAATATGAATACCCGCTCTATGAGTATTCATTTTTTAACCCTTTAATGGCTCAATATGATTAATTAACATTTTAAACACACACGTTAAGAACCTGTTATTTGGAAATTATATTATCCACCCTCAATTTAAATTTTCACATAAACTAATCCATCCTATCTAATATTTATTATACTTATTTTATGTAGATTTCCATATCTATCGCTTCTAGTTAGCCCCTTCGCTTAGAAAATTAGTAAAGATTGAACAATACTCTAACCCTAAAACCTTAATCTGAATTATTGCTTTTATCATCTTTCAACAGATACCCATATCTAGTTCCCTATTTATACCCATCTTTACTCACAAGATGATAAAATTTCGATGTCAGAAATTGCGGATACACCCTTTGAAAATTTTTACTAATTTTCATAGATAATATGTGTAATAGATATTACCAAATTTTTATCGACCCGTAGTAATTTGGATACATTGTTCTTAACACTTATCGTGTCTTGTTACTCAATTTATATACACCCTATTTATAAACCTATATATAAATCTTCTTACGATTAAATTACGAATATTGCTCTCTCTTTTGCGATTCTCTTTGTAAAGAGCAAAATCTTTTAAATTGTTCTAATTAGTTGTTGAATTTACCTCGAATCCCTAAGTTATTATAAGAGAACATGATTCCCGCAGTGGTAAACTCTAACGCCAAGGATCACTTTCAATTCGATTCTGATCAACCAATTTTGCGAAGAACTACAAGCAAATCCGAACGATAATCAAACTGAATCTGTAATGCAAACGAAATTAGAACAATTGGACTTAAAATGGAACAGGCTATACTGCTCATACGCAGCTATTATGATGTCTGGAAAGGATTCAATTACCCTTGATGTTAAAAAAGAGATCAGAAACAAACATGAAGAATGTACTGAGGCTTACTACCAATGTTATGCTGAAATATTGGACTTACTCAAAAATTATAGGTTAGACAACCCAGTCAACCACAGATTTCATTCTAGAAACCATTACTCCCACAGACTGCCCAATTTACGTAGCAGAAGAATAAATAATTCATCTATTAGTACAAAACAAAACACAGTTAACTCAACTCAAATATCGGATAATACTGAATGTAGCAGATCTTTCGAATCTAACGATGCATCTCAAGTCGTTTCAGACAGAAGTACCCAAACTCAAAATAATTGTTCACTAGACGAGCTCCCAGTCAACACAGTTATAATAGATGGAAACTTATTTAACTCCACTGAAATGGTTGTTAAAAACCCGAATGAATCTGAACCCATTCAAGCCTCTAAGATCACTGATAACTCTGATATTATGGACAAACCGATTATACCCAAATCGGTACCCTTAAACCTTACGTCCATAATTACCTCAGCGGCAACTCAGACCGCTTTTTCTCAAGTTGTTGGGGGGCGAGATCTACCCCAAAGGGTAGAAACCCATATCAGCAAGAATGTTCTCAATACCTTCAGATCCCCTGAAGATGTAGACATCACTCGCCCAAAATCATTTTTCTTAAGTGATCCCACAGATATAATATTTCTCAATTATTTACCCAAAAGCAAGTCACAACTAACAAAAAGGAAATTGAAAAGTACTTATGTTAATACTCAATGCAGAACACCAAAGTCGATTAATTGCCTGTATACTCTAAGGTGGCGTGATCACCTCAAAATAATTTACAAGCATCGTAAATGGAAATATCACGTGCATCGCTTGCTGTGTGGATTCGAAAAATACGTCTAACTCCGGGTTTAAGAAATTTAGAACATGATTTTTAATTCAGATTGCTCTCTATAAGCATCACTTTAACCTTTTCTCACACTGGTTTATCGTATAGAATGAAATCATTAATACACAATTTTCTCACACAGTTCCATATATAATTAATAACTAACCCTAAAAATTAATCCATCTATTAATAGAAATATTTTATCTTCCTAGAAGCAACTAAGGACTATTCTTTAAATGCATTCAGAAATCCGACATCTAATCCATTAATAATAATAATCACTGCAACAACAACAAGCTTAACCAACAACAGTAAACCATCGAGCTACTCCAATGTCATCAAGAATGCTTATTACCACTACCAACGGCCAACTCCAACCGAGAGCCAAACTTCTGTTGCCTAGGGGCAAGGCGGGCGGCATGTCCAAAGTAGTTTGGACAATAAAACTTTTTTATATGATCATTTGCATATTTTTATATTAAAATTTTAATAATTTGTTTTTTTTTATATAAGTATTTAATGAATTTTCAATTAACTAAATGATTATTTATCTAAATTATCTAAAATTTAAGCTAAATTTGAATTTAACTGCCTATGTATATAGTTAATGCTATTGTGAATGAAAAGTTAATTTATATAAGTTAGTAATTATCTTCACTGAAGTAGAGTGCCACATTATTTAACAAATTTCCTTTCTCTTATTCCAAAGAGTTTGGATTTTCCCATTTGGGTTTTCTTCAACTAAGCTGCAACTCCTTTTATTTTGTTATTCAAACTTACTTACTTTTCAGACTTCGTCCCATAAAGTATATTCTTTATAATAAAATTCATTTTGGTACATATACCATATACATATGTACATATAAGTATATGTAAACTGTTTCCCCAGCAGAATCTACAGTGAGGATAATAAACAAATGTATAAATATATCAATAATAAACAATGTTTGCTGTTTCTACATAAATAAACTCACATTATCAGTATAATTATAAAACATCACTTTAACTCATTTTCTTTTGCCGAACACGTATGTATATATTTAGCCTGTAATCCTTATTCCGAAACCCAATATTTTACATATTTGATTTACCATACTTTTATTTCCCCCAAACCACTTATATTTACCCAACTTTTATTATATAATATTGGTGTATACCCCACACTAATATACAACTGTATATCACTTCGCTGCTTCATTTATACATACATAACTGGCCTTTACAACCCTGTGTCAGGATTACGGCCTAGCTTCTCGCAGCACTCATGTTGTGTGTGTAAATTTTTATCCATGAGTACCGGGACCTACAGTTTAATGTCGACTCTGAACGACAGACTTGAGAAGCTTGTTCATGGCAGTTAATTACTCTCAGAGCTTTTGCCAGAAGACTGCTAAGAGGTAGTCGCCGAAAGAAATATTTTTTTCATATTTTTTTAAGATGTCGGAGCTGGGTGTCGAACCCAGGGCTCATGTCTTAGTAAGCCAACACACAAACCACTAGACCACGGCGACTACTGCTTCATTTATAGCGATTCATATGTAATAGGATTTTTACACTTGGTCACTTCTTTCATCTTTCATCAATTCACAAAGATGTTAACATCTTGTTAAAAGAAGTATACGGGGCTGAATGTTTATCATCTTTAAAAGATGTTCCTAACTCATTTTGTTTCATTCAACATCTTGCGATAATTTTTGTGTCATCACTAAAAAGTGTACTACCATCACTAAAAAAAACACATCCTGGAGCTCCATGCTAAGAGATACTATGGTGGGTCAGAAGGCGGCGGATAACTGAACAGCCTACAGATATGTAGGTTAGCTGCGAATTAAATAAGCAGTCCCAGACCACTGAGCGGTGGAAGCTGAGGGTATACTATAAAAGAGTATTTACGCCCAATGACGTTATTCCCCGACATGGCGAATGGAAGCCGCCATCTAAATAAGCGTCCCCCACAGGGGTTACCCTTTAGAAAGGGTAGCCTGGAGAGTGATGCCTCCGTGGATCCCTTAATCAACGTCGACGGCACGGACATGAATACGGAACATGAGATGGATGCTGATTTTTGGAAAGTTTGCTATGGGCCGACAGCTGTGGTATTCTGTTACCTGAGTAGGTGGGAGTGACATCTAACTGAAATGGTTTTCAGGTTAATGCCTCGGTTGCCTTCCGTCCCTCTAAAACCTTGGCAAGGTCTCAAAGAACGTTCAGATGAATACGGAAAATAAGACCCCAAAAGCCGTTAAAAACGGAGAATGTGAAGTGTCTCAAATAAGAAGCGTGGTAAAGCCTTTTGGCAGAAGCGCGAAAATTCAAAGATCTCAGCCAAACTCTTCGAGAATAGCGGCCGAGAAAATGGACGACACCCCAAAAAATCCCCAGGAGAGCTTAATTGATACTTCTGGCAACCGTGTGGAGAGCGCTCAGACGCAAGTACTGGAAGATACGCCCAAATTCACAGAAATTAATCCAAACAGTAGTCGATTAAGTTTACCGCGACAGGAGTTCATATTGAAAATGAAGAACTCGGAAGAAGAGGCCCTTGACCAATGTCAAAGCACCATCCGTAAAATAAGACAGGCAATGACTCGACAACGAAACATAAACATGGATGTTCAGAATGGAATCTCCGAGCTAGAGGAACTTCTTGTCGTGATCAGGCAGTACCGTAAAAACTGGAAGACGGCGGAAAAGGAGAAGCAAGCAGACGTGGTTCCCATTGCAACTGAGAGGACAGCTACTGTTGAAAAGGAGAAATCGGAACAATCATATGAAAATAATGCGCAGACTGCAAATGACCAACCCAAGGAGATACAACCGGCCCAAAAACGTACAGCCACAAGCCCAGCGGAAAAACCTGCTCCTGGAAAAAAGAGGAGGCTCACAGGAAAAACTCGTAACTGAGAAAAGGGCTCGAAAAAGGTTGCCCAGACGACAACCAGAAGTCGTAGTTGTAAGGCCAGCTGGAGGACAGAATTACGCAGATGTCCTTAAGAGATTAAAGGCTGAGATGAGACCTGAAGACTCGGATATCACGGTCCATTCAATCCGCAAGACCAAGACCGGTGCCATTCTTCTAGAAGTGGCACAAGGAGGTAAGGTGAAAAAATTCTCACAGGCCATTAAGGACTCCCTGAAGGAGACAGCGGAGGTGAAGGATTTAAGGCCGAGATCAACCGTGGAGATTAGAGACATAGACTGCACATCTACCAAAGAGGACGTTGTTGCCGCTGTGTGCGAGTTCACTGGAATCGGAGAAGGTGACACAATTGTTCGATACACTAATCTAAACCCCAGGGATCAGAGGAGAGCTTTTGTAGTGCTACCAATAAACGGTGCGAAAAAGCTACTAAGCACAGGCCGAATTAAGATTGGATGGACGAACTGTAGAGTACAACATCGAAAAGAGGAAAAACGCTGTTTCAAGTGCTTTGGACTTGGACACGAACAGCGAAACTGTCGAGGCTTAGACAGAAAAGGTAAAGGAATATGCATCTAGTGTGGGGAGGAGGGACACTTTATGAGACAATGTAAGAACCCGCCAAACTGCTGTCTGTGTAAGGAACAAGGCAAATCCCCAACTAACCTTCTACCAGCATCAAGAAGCTGTAAAGCCGAAAGACAAATATGAAGATCCTCCAACTGAATATGCATAGAAGTAAAGTGGCTAATGAACTACTGTCACAAATTATTATAGAGGAAAGAGCAGGCATTGCCATTATCTGCGTACAATACAGCCAAAAAGGCGGGATATGGATAGAGGATGACAGAGCTACAGAGGCAATATGGATCCCACAAATGGGTAGATTGAATGTAACAAAAAGTGGAAAAGGAAGATGCTTCGTCTGGTTACAAACAAAAGACATTACCTTCATCAGCTGCTATCTTTCGCCAAGCGACAATATTGAAGAATTTAAGGAAAAATTGGGCAACATAGAGGATCTTATCCGCACCATCAGAGGACATCTTATACTCGCTGGAGATCTTAACGCTAGAGCTATTGACTGGGGAATGGATACTACTGATGCAAGAGGGAAAAGAATAGTCGAGATGATGAACAGATGTGGCCTAATGGCTGCGAATGTGGATGTGGATGTAGGATGACGCCTACTTTCAGACGACCTGGATGTACAGGTACAATTCCAGACGTTACACTTGTGCCTGAGAGGACTCTACGTGTGATTGTGGAATAGAAGGTTCTCGAGAAGTATACTGGCAGTGATCATCAGTATATATCGTATCATTTCAGAAAGAGCGTCGAAGAAAATAATATAAAGAGGCGACAGCGTACAACGACCCGCAAATGGAACGCAGAAAAGCTGAATAAAGAAATACTGCTGACGGAAATAGACCGAAGCTTGAGCGTAGCCGAGGAAACCACAAATGCCTCTAGAGCTGCAGAAGTCTTAATAGAGGCAATCCAAAAAGGCTGTGATAAGGCGATGCCCAGAATCAGCACCGTTACACGGAAAAACAAGCAGTACACTGGTGGAATGAGGACATAGCAAGGGCAAGACGAGAATGCTGTAAATGCAGGCGAAAACTGACAAGAGCAAGGCGGCGAGGTGAAGCCGAAGCAGAGCGAGTCCTGTACAAAGAGGCAAAAAAGAAATTGCAGGAAAATATATCTAATAGCAAGAGAAGGCTGTGGGAGGAGTTGCGAAATGAAATTAACTCGAATCCTTGGGGAACGGGTTACAGGATCGTCATGGGGAAACTCGGCTCCAAGGGCCCTACTCCACCGATTGACAAGAATAACATGACGCGAATCGTGAAATCTCTCTTCCCAACATATGATGGCCCGGAAGAAGAACTGGCACCTGCAGGAGACATAAATGTCCCCTTATTTACAACGGAAGAACTTGTAGACGCTGCCTCGAAATTAAGGCCTGACAAAGCCCCAGGACCTGACGGCATACCATCGGAAGTAATAAAGGAAATGGCACTTAGACGTTTGGTAGAAGGAACATTTCCCAGTATCTGGAAGGTGCCGAGGTTGATGGAGGCAATAGGCGAAACCGGTGGCCTTTCAGACAGACAACACGGTTTTAGACCTGGCAGATCTACGGTAGAGGCCCTACAGGATGTCGTCCATACTTTCGAAGAGGCACAACGGAGAAACCACTGTAGCAGCTGTATTATAAGGGACTACCTGAACAACAAAAAGCTAATATACAGCACGACAGAAGGACTACGAAGCTTCCAAATTACATCGGGAGCAGCACAGGGCTCTATTCTCGGTCCTGACCTGTGGAATATCACCTACGATGATATTCTAAGAATTGAAATGCCTCAGGATACCTTCCTTGTGGGCTACGCAGACGATATAGCGGCAGTCATCAGTGCTAGAAATACCGATAAAGCAGGACGCAAACTAAGGCAGGTAATGATAAGGACCCAAGATTGGCTGGAATCACATGGCCTCAGACTTGCTACTCAAAAAACGGAACTGCTCTTACTAACTAGGCGGCGCATATCGACTGAGGTTGACTTCCGTGTCGGTGAAATCACATTGCGCACTCAACAATGTGTAAAATATTTGGGCATAAGGTTAGACTCGAGGATAACTTATTCTAACCAGATACGGCATGTGGACACAAAGGCGGCCAAGGTAACAGCACAACTTAACCGACTAATGGCTAATATAGGCGGCCCAACTCAAAACAAATGAAGGTTACTAATAGAGCAGCAGTATTCTCCTTTATGGATGCGAAGTATGGGGAGAAGCAAAAAGGCGAAAGACGAGGGCCAACGCTCTACTTGCAGTCCAGAGATTGTCCGCATTTAGGATCACGTCTGCATACCGCACGATATCAGAAGCCGCAGTGTTTGTCATAGCAGGTGTAATACCTATCGACCTCATGATACAGGAGCGGATGAAAATATGGAGAGGGAGACAGGAGAATACCCCCCAACACCACGATGAGGAGCGAATAAGATGCGATACGCTACAGGCTTGGCAGGCAATGTGGACCGCAGGGACCAAGGGCAGATGGACATGCAGACTCATTCCGGATCTTGTAAACTGGCATAAAAGGAAAAGAGGCGAGGTAAATTATTACTTGACCCAAATGCTTTCGGGTCACGGCTACTTCAGAAAGTACCTGCATAGAATGGGAAAATGCCGTGACCCTTATTGCTTGTACGAAGAAGACCAACAAGTGGACGATGCCGAGCACACCTTATTTGAGTTCTCTAAATGGATTGAGGAACGTAGAGAGCTGGAATCTAGGACGGGTCCAATAACCGTCGATAATTTGATATCCATCATGTTAAACGATGACAATAGCTGGTATGCTGTGGAAAAATACTGTGAGAGGGTACTGCGTCTGAAGAAGAAGGATTTAGATGCTGCAGAATAAACGGAAATTGAAACAAGAAGTGGCCTGGACACGGGCAAGGAAGATCAAGGAGCTGATATGGCCGCACAGTGGGTTAAAATAGCATGTTTTCTTGGATCAAATCAGGGAAGCTATGTTCGGATAATTTTTCTTTATTTTTCAGTTAATACCATTTAAATAAGTAAAACAAAATGTTTTCTTAGTATATTTTAGTATAATTTTTTTAAATAATTCTAAATATCAGTGTAGGTTTATAGCGCAAGGAGTACAGTATGAGAACTTAAACATTACATTTTATACATCTTAAAGTTAATCATCAACATCATCATCACCATCATCATCACCATCATAATTATCATCATCATTATCATCATCATCAGCGTTATCAACATTATCATCCTCATCAGCAGCATCATCATCAGCAACTTTCAACATCACTGAAATAGTTTTTGTTCGGAGCTGCAGGTATAATTAAATCAATTGCCTCTTCTGGCAAGCTTTGAACCTTCTTTGTAGGCGATTTTTGCATGCTTGAAATAATTGGGTCAAAGGTTATCAAAAACATATTAAAAATGTCTTGGTTTGATTTTTCGCGACTGCACCTTCGTGAATGAAACTCCCTATATTTTTTAAAATCTTTATTTCGAGCTTCTTGCGCTTCTTTTGATAACTGTCCAATAGGTAAAATGGCATTTGACACAATTTCCGGTCCGTGAATAAAATACTTGTGCAAAGTGGGATGCATATTGTACCAAGGATACGTTTCAATAAAAAGTCGTACTGTATTGTGTGCATAAGACGTGCAAAAGACATTCAAAAAATCGAATCCAGCCATGAAGAATGGAAAGGCCAAATCTTAAATTGTTTACATGTACAGGTCTTTCGATCAATAAGAAAAAAGTAACATAAACAAGAATAAAACAAAAAACACAACAACAGCAGCAGTCGCGAGATCAATGTGATTTTTAGCTATTTGACTGCTGCAACACTTGCATTAAACAATTCATAACTTCTAAAAGGCACAAAAAGGCAGCGTAAAATTTTGCAATATAATAGAGATTTATGTCCTCTTTAATATAAATTAAAAATTATGACACAAATGTGGACAAATAATAACTATATGTCCATTTAAAATATAAAAATTCTAATTTTTTTGGCATTTCCAATATAAATAACTAAATCTAAAACACTTCCACACACAATTTGATACACAAGTGCTAACGAAGTATTTGCAAAATAACCTGAACTTGATGGTTCCATTGAAAAATTGTTAAATTTTGCAATACTTTTAAAAATAAATTAAATTTTCAACGGGAAAGTTTTCACTTTTTTTTAGCCTTTTTTGCACAAAAATTTTCATAAAGTTTGACTTTGAAGTTTCACTACAAAAACACCAGAACACTTTTGACATTTATTTTAACGACAAGTGATGTAGAATTTTATATACTCTAACCGGGTACAAAAAATTTCGACGATACTTAAAAAATTTTTTTTTAATTAATCCAAGAAAACATGCTATTCTAACCCTGTGTGGGCCGATAGGAAACCACCCTGAAGTAATGCTTTGTGCGGTTTTGGGGTGGATTACTTTCCAGTGGGAGAAGAAAAGAGGGGGTTTTTTAGTCGGTATTGCTGAGAGTCCGACATAACACAACGGTGATGACCTTGTGTATGCGTAAGGGCATTTTTCCTCCTTACCCGGAAAAAAAACTAAAAAACACCCATCGAGCCGTTGCACAATGGCCAATTTGGCTTCGCTAGCGGCATTTTTTTCATAGCTTCCAAAGTAAAGAAGATATCTTCAAAATTTTTTTTTCTCAATTCAGAAAAAATGAGACAATTTTTGGAAAAAAATTAATTTTTTTTTTTTATTTTTAATTTTTTTTTTTAATTTTAAATTTTTTATTTTTAATTTTTTTTTTTTTTTTAATTTTTTATTTTGTTTTTAATTCAATAAACATTTTCCACCATATATTCATATATAAAATAAAAAAAAATTAATGTGCTGGAGGCCCGAGGTTCGAGCCCCAGGAAAGGTCTGATCAATATTCTTATAATTTAATTTTTGTTTCGTCAGAAACGCTTTAATTAGATCAAAGTTAACGGCAATGTATATTTTTGGTAATTAAAGAAGAAATGATGTTCGTGAAGGAATAGTACACTAGCCAAACTGAACAATTGTTTTCGACTCCAGCTACGGTAGTCTCATCAGAGTTCTTTGTGTCCTGTGCATATTCAAGACTAAACATCAACTATTTAACTCACACTTTTCTGGAAATCGCATACTGAAATTATATTATTTCATATGTATGTACACACACTTGTATGAGTTAGTCGAAGTAAAGTCACACAACAATTTCTATCATATTCTCCTTTTCTTACCATCATTGCTGTTCTTGTAATTGTCATCTTATTTGGATGAAACAGAATTAAAATTTTATTTTTGTTTGATCCTATTTATTGTATGGTCCACAAGACTTTGTAGTGGCACTTCAGCATAATAATCAGTGACTGTAATGTCACTAGGATAGCACTTTTTTTGTAGCATGGATATGTATCGGCGTTTTGGTTTCTTGCTGATTTCTTGTTCAAGTTCCAAGTGTATCTGGTATGTCCAAGATCTACAAATAGTGCAAGCGCTTTATCGTCCGAAAATTTTGATGGAAGGGGCTTTGGTTTTTTTTATATTTTTTATTACCTTTCCGCTAAAATCCTCATCGCCTTTTACCATTTCTACAACTTTGGAAGCACTGCGCTTTCCAGCTTTATGTAAACTGCAGCTTGCAGCTACCAACAATCCTTCACATGACACTTCCTCTGTAAGCCCTGACATCTTATTGACTTGCGTTTTTCTGCAGCACTTGGAAAGCTCTTTTTCCGGTCGTCCAATATTTTCATTTGCTTTTTTCCCTATAATACCAATGTTGTATCTAGCCACTCTTGGTTAATTTTTTCGAAAAACACCTTACTTCTGCCACAGGCCTTTCACTTTTGGATAAGCCTACTAGCAAAATTTCGCAGTTTCCTTCCAATTTCGCACTGTTCCTTCTCAGTATAGGTAATTTTGCTCAAAACGGTACCAAGAACATAATTTTCCACGGCGAGAAACTTCTTGGTGGGGATCGCTTCTTCATGCCATATTAAAAAAAGGGTGCGTTTTGTCACTGACATTTTGCCTAATAAGTACAATAAATTGAAGGCTCGCAGGTACTCGCAGTAAATTTTGGACACACAATGGTTTACACATATAGGAAAATTTACAATTACACTGAATGCATGTGAATTTTGTAAGTTCTACTCCACGAAAGACAGGTGTACGTTACAATGGGCGAGTTGCTAATACACTTAAACACGATTACGTTTTATAAATAACATAAGTATACACAGATCACAACCACAGTTTTTTTATATAATACATACCTTGGCGTTAGTATATAACAAAACTTTTAATGAAAATAATAAAATTTGCAAGTTTAACACGAATAGCAAAACGATGATCAAAAAGGCAGAAATATTTTGCACAACACTTGCAGAAACATATGCTGACTTTGACAGCTCACAGCTGTTCATCACCTATAAGCTGGGCTTTTAAAAATCGATACAAATCTAGTGAATGTATTTGTTATCGATTGTTAAAAAAAAATTAACAGTTTTTCAAATTTGAATTTAATACCGCTAGCGAAGCCAAATTGGCCACTGTGCTTTGGTGCAATACCGTAGTAATTCAAAAAATCGTGAACCGAGAAAAATGCATTTGAAGTTTTCAACCATCTTTTTCATAGTATTTTCGTTTTCTAAAGTTATTTTTTTACAAGTTTTTAAAAAAAGATCAATGTTTTGTAATTAAAAAAGGTAAATAATTGTACCGTGGTTTTGTCGTAGGCTGAGGTCGCTCAACGGTGTCCAGGGTCTACTTACGGGTCCACGAACCTTAAGTAAATAAAAAGAAATTACAATTTCGTTCCCCTCGTGGTGGTTCGGTGCGGCGGTAGGTATCTTTAGCTGGATGTATTATCTTTTGACTCAGTATGGTTCAGTAGCAATCCCTTCGAGTTCGGTATAACTCGGTCGTTATTTCACCTTCGGTTCGGTATAATTGGCTTACGGCTAATTCGGTAGAGTATCGTTTTCGGTATGGTACGATTCAGTAGCGACCACTTCGGGTTCGGTATAACTCGGCCGCTACTACGTATTCGGATTAGAATACGATCTGGAAAGATAAGATAAGAGAGAAGTAGGTCAGGAAGACCCCTTCGGGGAAAGTAGGTTGCGAGAACCCCTTCGGGAGAAGTAGGTCACAAGGGCCCCTTCGGGAGAAGTAGGTAGCGAATACCCCTTCGAGAGAAGTAGGTTACAAGAACCCCTTAGTAAGGTGTTACCAGTTTTCACAGCCAAGTCCAAATCTCTCACGAGTCGCCTCTTATATACTTGGCGAAGACTGCTGCCTGTACCAACTCTGGCTGCCGTTGTCTAAAAATCCTAAATCTTATATGTAAATTTAATTATTAACTTAACGGGAATTATTGTAGTAAAAGTAAATCTATATCCTATGAAATAAAAATAATAATTCATGCTGTACCGTGTATGGTTGACACAATTATGTCCATACAATAAAGCATGTAAAGTAGCAACATAAGTGCTTACTTACTTAGATGGCCATAACAACCCGTTAACGGGTTTCGGCCTGCCTCAACACTAGTCTCCAGGCGTCTCTGCTAAACGCACGCCTTCTCCAGTTGGTCACACCAATTGATGACAGGGCTCCATCTACCTGGTCTTTCCAACGTAAACATGGACGTCCTCTACGCCGACGTCCAGTGACCTTCGCATCGAAAACCTTTTTCGCTGGAGCAGATTCTTCCATCCGAACAACATGGCCGAGCCAGCGCAGCCGCTGGATGTTAATGCGCTGGACAACATCTACGTCGCCGAGGAGCTCATACAGCTCATAGTTGGTCCTAATGCGAAACTCATCGCCTTGCTTCAGTGGACCAAAGATCTTGCGAAGAATTTTTCTCTCAAACACTCCCAGGACCGCTGCATCGGCACAAGACAGCGTCCATGCTTCCGCACCATAGAGATGCACCGGAAGAATAAGCGACTTGTAGAGTGTTAACTTCGTCATAAGTGCTACGTCACATAATTATTAAAAATGTGAAATATTTATTTATATTAAAGTATTGTGTATCAACCTATCAGTGACGTATCGTTATTGTCACAAAATCAACGACAAATTTATTAATTAATTTGAAATACATCGTTATAGCAAATAAACTTTTTATTTTATTTTCAGTTGTGTTTTTGTGCCTAGAAGTAGCAAAAAAAATTATAGCTTTATGGTTTTTTTGCTGTTTGTTTTCTGTTTGTAAATTTCTTATCATAAAAGGAATATTTCTTTATTTCAAATAAATATTGTTTGGCATAGATAGAGGCAAAAAAATTTTTAGCTGTAGAATCTGAACGATTAGAGATAGAACCATAATCTTTAGATAGATATTAACCCAAATATCATTTCTGCAAAAAATTAAAATTTTGAGTTACTACGGTCTTGCACCAAAGGCTCGACATGTGTCAAAAAAATATACACAAAAAAATATACAGTGAGCGTCCGGAGTTTACAATACGTTGGGCAAAAAGAAATATTTCATCATAATCGTCTTCGTCCTCGAACAATTCGTTCATTAATTCTGCATATTGTAGTAATACTTGTCTTTGATTTTGAAGAGCAATTATTAATCCAATTACTGCAACATTTTTAAATTCCATTTTATTTAATTTTTATTTCTTCAAATTTTTTTGCTCACGCAACTAGAAAAAAATATGACAGATAAAAGATTAAAGATGTTGCAATGTAAACAAGTTTTTTCAATTTTAAACATTTTCCACAAGTTCCTTTAAGATGTGAGCAAGTGTAAAAAGCCTATAAGTTATGAAAAATAAATTCAATATGAAAATACTCTGCCACTTTTGCTTCAGACCATTCGTTTCTTGATTATTTACCACTTATATTTACAATAAAAAATAAATAATTTGTTACCGCAGCTAAAATTTGTATTTATTTTAGATAACTTTGAAAATATTATGTTAAAAATATATCTCTATATACTTTATTAGGCATGAATGAAGAACGAAATTGCTAATTTATTTTTGTTTAGGGTAGCCAATTGCGTTTTTTTTAATGTGTTAAAATTCATTAGATACAACATAAAAACAATTAATTCAATTAAAAAATAATACATACATAAGGTGTGCGTCACTATAAACTGTAACACATCAAAAGTCAAATAAAAACTGACTGGAGTAAGCTAGAGTTAAAAATAAAACAGTTTTATTTTGCATTTTTATTACAGATTTATATTCTGTATTATTTTATTTAAAAATTAATTTAATTTTATAAAATTTTTTATTTTATTCATTATGCCATCCATAAGCAATGTTATAGTGTTTTCGGTGATTTTTTTGGTACCAGCTGTCCATTTATATCGAAAACTAGTAATGGTTTTGGGAACAGATGTACTCTTCTTTAGTTCTCTTTTGACCAGAGCCCAATATCTTTCAATAGGCCGCAGCTCTGGGCAGTTTGGTGGGTTAGCCTCTTTTGGAACAAAAATAACATTATTTTTATTATACCAGTCTATTGCGCTTTTACTGTAGTGACATGTTGCCAAATCTAGCCAGAAGAATGTTGATATGTTGTGCTGTCTTAGAATTGGGAGCAACCTCTTTTGAAGACACTCTTTGATATAAATATCTGAGTTTATTGATCCCAATGTAACAAACGATGCACTTCTGTTACCGCAGCTACAAATAGCCTGCCAAACTAGGAACTTTTTGGGAAATTTTGATAGTTTTTTAGTTCGGAACTCTTCCGAAACATTGTATCTACTATCCGCTACATAAAACTCTTGGCCAGGAAGCTGCGCAAAGTCTGCAAAAACGTAAGTTTCATCATCCATTACACAACATTCGAACTTTTGAAAAAATTCTTTTTTGAGGAGTTTTGCTCTTTTTTTTGCTTCAATATTCTTCTTAGCATTTCTATCTGGAACTTTTTGGACTTTATATGTTTTAAGGCCAGCTTTAGCTCTAACTCGGCGCACAAAACTTTCCGAACATTGCACGCGCAGGGCCACTTCGCGACCAGAAATGTTTGGAAGAGCCAGCAAAAGCTTCTCAACCTTTTTGGCTTTCGCGTCGTTCGTTACCAGTTTTGCTTTACCTGTTCCAGGCTTTCTTTCAATTTTTAGGTCTTTGTTGAACTTTTTGACCACTCTGGAAACACATTGCCTGGTCACGTGGACTTCCCTAGCAACTTTTGTATAACTCCAATATGGTTTTTTTGAATTATTTGAATAATTTTTGTATGCACTTGTCTTTGATTATCCATTGTGAACTAACTAACAAGTCAAATTTGACAAACTGATACATTTTAAAATCTGACGCATTTTTCAAAGATATTGTGATTAAGAAAAATAATTTTGATTAAAGGTGAAAAAAGTTATTAAGAAAAATGGGTTTTACACTTTATAGTGACGCACACCTTAGTTGGCCATTACCATCCAGTTTCGGCCTAGCTTTCGCTGTACTCATGTTGTGCGTGTTAATTTTTATCCATGAGATTTGAGAAGATTATTCATGGCAATCAATTACCCCTAGAGCTTTTGCCAGAAGACTGCTGAAAGGTGGTCTTCGATAGAAATACTTGGTTCCTATTTCTTTTTTTTAAAGATGTCAGAGCACGGGTTTGAATATCTGCTATATTGAACACATAATTTTTCTCACGTTCTTTAAAAATATGAAAGAAAAAAATTTTGATGGTACTAAAAATCAAAATTAATATTGTTACGAAAAGTAAATTAACAGCCTGTTTCTAGAACACGAATGGTGTTTGACATTCGTCTTTTTATATGGGAAACACTAACAAATATGAGTGTTTTTGTTGTTGTTTCACATATAAAAAGACGAATGTCAAAAACCATTCGTGTTCTAGAAACAGGCTGTAAGTAAAAAAAGCGCCAAATATTACAGCTAAAATAAAAGAAAAACGCGTATTATGGTAACATTTTAGAGTAAAAAAAAGTAATAACAACAACAACGTAATTTTGTCTTAAGCCTGGTATTGAGTTCAATTTTGTGAAAAAAGTTTAGCTACATTTATTTTTTCATTCAAAAAATTTGACAAGCAACATATATCCCTAAAAGCATGCATCACCTTTTTACACAACAAATAACACAGTTCAACAAAATAATTTTTTTGTTGCTTTTGGCAGGAACTGATTTAACTTTCATTTTGGGTTCGGAATCGACATGTATTTTAGTTTATCAGTTCTTCTTTTTAAGACCTGCACTTTTTATGCAATCACAGTCTAGCTGCTGTGCAATGAGTTGAAATTATAACGATATATCATGCATTTTATGTACAGAAATTTCAAAACAGCGCCTATAGTAATTCGAATATCCAATATAAATCTAAATAATCCAACACCAAAGCTATATCAGCAGTAAAAACTCTATTCTAAAATCTTGCTCATTATAATAAAAAAACATTTTTGTAGGCTGGTGTAAATTAATTTTATTTCGTCCGAAAGATGTGTTGACTATGCTGTTCCGTACATGAACCAAAATGTTGACAGAAACTTGTTGCAGTTAGAAAAAATTTTGATATGTAGATTTCACATGTTTTTCACAGCAAGAACAGAGTACTACTTTAGAAACATTATTTCACAACTATTTCAAACGAAATATTTTTATATGTAATTTGACAGCTTTTCGTACGAAATTTTGAACTCAATACCAAGCTTTATGCTAGTAACAGCTGTTACCAGTAAAAACAAAAACACATATGTACACATATATCTTTATATTGGTTCTGCAAAAATAACTACTAAATCATTTCAACAACAACAACATAATAGATGTTCTGTTCTACAAACTTCTGCATGTACTACAGATATACACACGCATATATGTACATACAAAAATAAATTAACATGTTGACACACAAGTATTTTGTCATATGCAGTGATCTCGAAACTGAAAGAAAAATCTAGACACATTGAAATTAAATAAAAGGCAGACCAGAGATTGTGAATCAAGTTAGTTATGATTTAGCTACGATAGAGTAAAGATCAACAGTGAGTCCCTAAGTGTGGTATTGTTTAACAGTGTATATCTTGCAAAGTATAATAAGTGCAAATAAAGTAAATTAGTAAATACACAATCAAATCAAGTGTTTGTTATTGCAATTAAGAATCCACATAATAAATTATTTCTATAGAAAAGGTTTACAGAAATAAAACGTTGTAAAAAGTAAAAATGTACAATATTATAGGTGTAATACTTGTCATATACTATATGCACATTTATATGTATTTTTCTTTTTTTGCAAGCAAATAGACCCATTCACTGCTGCTGTCAACATTTTAAATGATTTTAAGCACTTAATACCATTTTTTACGAAAATTTTGATGCTTCTCACCAACAAATTAAACATGATAAATACTTGAAAATGCACAAATAGAATGTATGAAGGCTCCGAAATTTGAAAATAAACCTTAAGTGTTGAACGGACCTCGTATGTACACGTCATGACTCACAAAAGAAAACATAAATTAATTTTATTTTTGAAATTTTTAATTTTTAAAATTCTGCAGAAGTATAAAACCGCTTAAGGCATTTTTTTATTCATTTTAAAATGCAACAGTAAAAATAAGCTTTTCCAGAAATAAAAAAAATAATAAGATTGAAAATAACTTCATTTACTTTTACAGATGAATTATAAAATAAAACGAATCATTTTATACTGACATAAATTTGCAATTTATACGTTCAAATTCCCAAAACGTTATGCCGAGATTTAAAACAAAGAAAAATGGGAACTAATGTATGATTTATATCAGCTGGTAAATTTTCCAGCTTTTGGATTTGCTTTAGCTAGTACTGAAAAGATAAAGCTAGTGCTACTACTTAGCTTCACCAAAAATAAAACGGAAAAGAACTGTTCCTGGAAATTCAAAAATATCGAATGAGAGAAATGTAGCTAATTCTACATCTGCAGTTGTTCCTGAAAATTCAAATATATCGAAAGAAAATTGTACAACAAATGAAAAATATCCAACTAATTCTCTGGCTTCAGTTGATGATGCAGTACCTCCTGTCATTCCTTCTTCAAATTTAAACACTGTTCAGTCAAATCAACCTTTGCAACATAACCTGAACATTAATCTACCTTCTAATTATGAACGGCAGATTACTAACAATAATCCTGAACAAATTGTTTTTTCTCCGCTTACTCTTTCTGAATTTAATACTAATGAAAATCCTCAAACTCTTTTACAAGATAATGAATCGAATACTGGTATTAAACCTGAATCGCTTAGAGTTATTCCACCATTGAAATCTATTTTTACAACTCGATTTGCCCCAGAAACAACGGTACTTGATGTTGAATTTTATATTAAGAACAATATTGAGCAATGCTGGTGCAACAATATAAAAATATTCAGGATAAGTGCACGAAACAGGGCTTCATTTAAGATAATAGCTCCTGAAGTTATTTTTGATCGTCCTGTGAATCCTAACTTCTGGCCAAAGAATACTATTGTGAAAGAATTTGTCTATAGAAATAATGAAAATGTAATACTTCCAAGTGCTACTGAATCCATTTCAAAAAACTAAATATGATTCCTAAACCCTCAAATCTAAATTGCACTTCTAGTAATGTCGAGAACTCTTCTTTTATATCGATCGCATACCAAAATGTCGGGGTATGAATACCAAATTAAATTCATTTTGTTTAAATAGCTTTGACTTAGACCATCATATAATAGTATTAACAGAAACATGGCTAAGAGATAAATCTGAAAAGATAATTCATAACTCCGACATAATGTGCAACAAATTTCAAATATATAGACGAGACAGAGTAGGCAGAGATGGTGGTGGTGTCATGATCGCTGCCTGTGCAACTCTTCCATCCGAAGAAATTATTCCTGCCGTCAATGATATTGAATTTATTGCAATTTGTATCAAAATAAATAACAGAAAAGTTTTCATAACTTGTTCTTATATACCTCCATCTTAGAGTTTACAGACTTATGAGTTACATTCAATGGCTGTTGAATCCATAATGAAGCAATCAGACACTCGTGACTCAGTTATTGTACTCGGTGATTTTAATTTTCCTTATATATCATGGCATGAAAGTCAGGATTAAAACTTCTTATCACCTTCAACCACAACCC
This sequence comes from Metopia argyrocephala, assembly GCA_963576795.1. Lineage (NCBI taxonomy): Eukaryota > Metazoa > Arthropoda > Insecta > Diptera > Sarcophagidae > Metopia > Metopia argyrocephala. Next base: position 78,547,685 of record OY756209.1, on the reverse strand, counting down.
TATCAAATACCAGTTTTGTTGACTCGTTGGCAGATTTTGGACTTTTTCAACCTAAGCCGTATTGATCCATTACTTACACGTGAAGATATTTTCCATCCTTGTCTTGAAGTTACCTTAAACAGAGCTAATTACCAAACAGCTAAACACGATGCACATAATGAAATGGTGTTCAATTTTAAGAAAGCAGATTTCACCAAATTAAATAACATTCTTGACTCCGAAAATTGGTTTAATTACAATTTAAGTTACAATTTGTCTCCACAAGAAATAGATACAATAATTGATAAGTTCTATACTGGTTTGCACACTTCTTTTAAACGATCAATTCCAATGATGAAGAAAAGAGTTCACAGTGGTCCGCCTTGGAACACAAAAAGGTTGGCAAGACTTAAAAATACAAAAAATAAATATTATAAAAAATATAAAAAATCTGGTTCCAGTTCTGATTACATACTTTATTCTATCTACAGATCACTTTACAACTCGACGAACACACAATCATATAAATTATATCTTTCAAAAGTCAGAACAAATTTTAAATCTAACCCTAAATCATTTTTTCAATTTGTTAATTTCCAACGAAGAGTTTTTGGTTTTCCTTCAATAATGAAAAATAATAGTACTGTATCATCGAAAGATCATGAAATAAGTGATATGTTTCCAGAATTTTTCTCCTCTTCCTATTCCACAAAAAAATGGAACCAACTAAATAAATATCCTTATCCAATCCCAGAATTCACACAAATAACACTTTCAAAAATACATCCCGCTACCACTTCAAAAGCTATACATAAATTAAAAAATTCTGAAAGTTTTGGTCCTGACGGTATCCCAAGCTGTGTACTATTAAACTGCTCGCAAGCATTGGTTATACCGCTTACATACTTATTTAATTTACCTCTTATTACTGTATATTTTCCAAAATTTTGGAAAAAATCTTTTATTAAACCTCTATTTAAATCTGAAAATATATCCTTCATATCGAATTATAGAGGCATAGCGAAATTAAGTATTATTCCTAAACTTTTTGAACAAATAGTAACGGAATGTTTCTCTCATCAAATTTCATCATTTCTGTCACCCTTACAACATGGATTTAGAAAAGGGCGTTCTACTTCTACAAATTTACTGGAATTTTCTTCGTCAGTTATAAGCGCTTTTACCAAAGACATGCAGACCGACACCGTATATACGGATTTTAGCAAAGCTTTTGATAAAGTCAACCATAATCTCCTCATACACAAATTAAATAAAATTGGATTATCTTCTGCTTTTCTTAAATGGATATCTTCGTATCTGATCGATAGATTTCAATGTATTTTATTTAGGAACCATAAGTCAAAAACTATCTCTATTCCATCTGGTGTCCCACAAGGTAGTCACTTGGGGCCGTTATTGTTCCTTATATACATTAATGATTTACCATCCTGTATAAAGTATTGCAACATTTTAATGTATGCCGATGACGTTAAGATTTTTCTTCACCTCAACGATTCCAATTTTTGTAATCTCCTTCAAAACGACTTACAAAATTTTTATGAGTGGTGTAAAATTAACTTAATGCAACTTAATTTTAAAAAATGTAAGTACATGGTATTCTATAGAGCCAATCCTGTTTTCTGCAGTTATAAATTTGATACTTATAATATTGAATAAGTCGATACATTTCTTGATCTTGGTGTCTTACTCGATCCAAAACTAACTTTTAACCCACACATTTCACAAATTGTAAATAAGGCAAAAGGTGTATTGGGATTTATTAAACGCTGGGGAAAGGAGTTCAGAGATCCATATGTATTACAGCAGCTGTTCACTTCATTGGTTAGACCAATACTTGAGTATGCTTCTATAGTTTGGGATCCACAATACGAAATTCATATAAATAAAATTGAATCTGTACAAAAACAGTTTCTTCTTTTTTGCCTCAGATATTTTCAGTGGAATCCGAATAGAGTTTTACCATCTTACGAAAGCCGTCTAGCACTTATCAAACTTCCTACTATCAAAAGCAGAAGAACTTGTTTCAACATTTCCTTCATTAATAATTTGATATGCGGAGTTATTGATTCTGAGACTTTACTTATGCAGCTGGAATTTATTATTCCTACTCGACCAACTAGATATTATATTCCTCTTAAACTGCAATACTTTCGATCTAATTACGGCAAATTTTGATCCTGTTCGGAGAATGTGTGCAGAATTCAACAGTTATTTTTTCCTTATTGATTACTCCTTGAACTTTAACGCTCTTAAAAATAGAATAACGAACTTTTTAAATAACTGAAGTAATTAATTTTATTTTTTTATTATATTTAGAATACTAAGATAAATCCAGATAGCCTGTAAGAATCTTTGTATTTCATTGGCTGAAATAAATAAAAAAAATCGCTGTGATATGGCACCTCAAAGTTCAAAACTTGCCTATTTTTTAATTTTTTTTCAAAATTTTTCATTTTCGTTTAAATTTTTTCCTACGTTATATTGAAGATCTGGGGCCTATTTCACTAAGCTACAAGTTTACAATTACAAGTGTTTTTGCCTATAAAATTGTAAAATATTGTGTTTCATAAAAATACAATTACAAGTTTGTAGCTACAAGTGATATTTACAATTCACAAGTCTACAAGTCATACTTCTACAAGTCGTTTTGTTTCATTAAACACTTCACTTTTCACTTGTAGACTTGTAGAATTGTAAAAAAAAGCTAGGGTCGACGGAAACTCTCAAAAAAATTTTACAAGTTACAAGTGAATGATAAATTGAATTCAAATTTGATTTTTACCTATCTTAAGGTGAAAAAAAAAATCGGATGAAAAATAAAGTTTTTATTAAGAATTTTGTGGAACGACAATATTTTAATTTTCATTGCTCATACAGCATATTCGGCGTAAATTCAAAAAATTTAAATTAAAATGTCCTACTTTCGTAGGACATGATCTGTGTTAGGGGTTATGGTTTCCGGAGTAAATAGATCATACATTCCTTGTTTTACCTTCTCGATTCTCATTGATTACCATTTCTCGCTGGGAATTTAAGACCATACTTTTTTTATGTAATTTTGTCTCACCATTATTTCATTTAGATTATTTTTAATAATTCAATTCAAGAAATACTTTACGCATTAATAGTAAAACATTTAAATATTTTCAAGGTGAGTTTTTCCTAATCTATACCAATTTTCAAATGTGTCCACTGGTCAGCTGAAGCAAACATTTTTGGAAATGATTAAACTATAAATAAATATCCCCTATATTTATTTTAAAGTTATTATTCCCTAAAAGATTGCCTTTCAGTGGGGACAATATGCTTTTTTAAATATTAAGAATCGTAATGAAATCTAAATTCTTATGCCGGTATGCAAAAAATATTAAAATAAATTTTAATTCAACATTTAAATGGCAAATAAAGACTACAAGTTTACTTTATTATGTTTAATATGACAGTTAGGCCCAGTTTTTAACTTCATATTTAAATGGCATTTAAATTTAAATGCCATTTAAATGCAACTTTGAGTTTATCAACGCAAAGTTAAATGAAACTTAAATGCCATTTAAATGACCAACCTTGTCCATTTAAGTTTCATTTAAGTTTTACATATAAACACATGTTCTCGCCATCTTGTTTTTACGTTTTGCAAATAAAAATGAAACAATCAACAATGTTTTTAATTTTTTTATAAAAAATGGGCATATTATGAACACAACTCGTCTTTAAATAATAAAAGTTATATATATTAATTACGTTTATTATTATTAATTGATGTTTATCAATAGTATTTTTATTTTATTTCTGGTGTTTTATTTTGTTGCAGCCAATCACAGCTGTTTCTGCGAAATATTATTGGCCTATATTAACACTAAACATCCAGATTTTCTTACAACTTAAAGATGAATCTGTTTTTCTACAGCGTAAATATCCAACATTAGCAACACGCAACGGCACACCTTATTTGGCCAAAACTCTGAATCGTCTTCTTATGCATTACATTAGAGATGCCTTACCAGACTTGAAAGCCCGTGTAAACGTGATGTTATTATCTTCTACAGATAATAAAGTTTGCTAGTGTTCAACAATTGAGGGTACAGCACGTAATATTGAGACTGAATTGTGCGGTGGTGCACGTATTTTCACGAGACATTTGGACGCACACTAGATTCTAATCATCCAATTGCGGGTCTTAGTAAAATGGATATTTTGACAGCTATACGTAAGTTTCATTTGAATTGCTAGTCAAAAGGAAAATACGCAGATTGGAATAGCCTTCACTGCGTTTCGTTGAGTTGATACATGAAGAAATGCAACGTATTGTTCAACATTGCAGCAATGAAGTCCAACAGGAAATCTTAAGGTAAGTTAAAGTCGAAATTTTGTACAAATCGTTGTTAAATGTTTAATTATTTTAGATTTCCAAAATTACACGAAAAAATCGTGTATGTTGTAACAACATTGTTACGATGCAGATTACCATAAACAAATGTCATGGTTGAACATTTAGTTGCTATTGAGTTATCCTATATTAACACTAAACATCCAGATTTTCATAAAGATGCTGCTTTAGTGCCTAGTCTTTTAAAAGCCGATAATATTATGGAACCTTACGGGCCTCAGAGACGTTCAAATACACACTCATCACCTCAAGTAATGTCGCAGCATCATATACAGCAGCAACAACAACAACAATAACAGAAAATGAATTAGAACAGGTAAATATAGAATCGACTTATTTTTATAAAAAAATCAATGAAAAATTATTTTTGTTTTATAACTTTTAGAAACATATTAATGATAATTCAACATCTGCACATCCCAATAATTGGTTATCGAGTATTTTACCCCCAGCTCCTACCAATAATTCAACTTCGAATTGAAAGTATTGAAAATTCAAACCAAAATACCCCTCTACACAATGCTGTGGTGAGCCCGGTTAAACCAGTCAATTTATTGCCCGATGTGCCGGTTAATCAAAATTCTAGACGTTTCACCAATAAGGAACAAAAAGATTGTGGTGTTATTGGTATGCTTTGCTTTACTTTAAATTTTTCTCTAATATGTACTAGTTATACTTAATTTATATTAAAAAAGCAATTTTTTTTTTCTTTTAGAACGTTTGATTAAGTCGTACTTCTATATAGTACGCAAATCCATACTGGATTCTGTTCCAAAGGCCATAATGCATTTTCTAGTTAATTATGTTAAGGATAATTTACAAAGTAAATTATAATTAAAATTTTTTACAAATATGTTATAATAAATTTTATTTATACATATATATGTAAGTTTTTGTAATGTTAATATTTAATTATTATATTATTATTATTATTTCCAAAAATGATTTATACTATTTTTGGTTGGTATTACTGAGGCTTATTGAATAATTAAAACAAAGTTGCGGCGCAACAATTATTTAACATTAAATAAATGAAAAAAAATAAATATAGTGTTTGAAACAATTTTTTTAAGTTTATGGTCGGATATCTCCTAAACTAGAGTTTTTTCAATAACAATTATATCACCTCGAATTCAAATTACCATATCCTATTGATTTATTATATTAAACTTGCGGCGCAACCTCTTTTTAATATTTTAATATTCGAAAAACTCTTAATACTTATCAGATGTTTGCGAAAATTTCTTAAAGTTTAAAGAGCGTTATCTCCTGAACTGGAATTTTTTCAAAAAAAACAAAGTTGCGGCGCAACAATTATTTAATATTCAAAAAATCAAACAACTGTAAGTACATATAGAGTTTGATATAACTTTTGAAAGTTAAAGGCCTGATATCTCCTAAACTGGAGTTCTTTGGAAATAATTTCTACTGCTTTTGATTTGTATTTTTGTTAGCTATTTATTGAATGTAACAAAGTTGCGGCGCAAAAACTATTTAATATTTAAAAATACAAATAACTGTTAACATATGGAACATTTTTAAGTTTATTGCTGAATATCTCCTAAACTAGAGTTTTTCAAAAAATGATTTATACCATTTTTGATTCTTAGTCTTAAGGCCTATTAAATACCATTAAAAAGGTTCCGGCGCAGGGGGTCAATTCTTGTTCTGTGAAACGGTGAAATGAAAAGTTTTTTCACTGTTACACAGCGTTTTTGATTCTTGTTTTGTGCAAAACTTAAAAGATACACATAATTTTTTCATGTAACAACAAGTGGAATAAAACAAAATATTTTCAAAGTTTCACAAGAGTGCTGATTCGTGTTTTGTGTAACTGCGAAATTAACTGTCAAAATTGTTTCATATGTGTAACAAGTTTGCACAGAAAATGTTTATGTGAAAAAATTACATAGGGGCTTAAAACCATGAAAAAACCAACAAAAGGAAAGCGTGCTAGCAAAAATAAAAAAGAATATTTAATAAAGTCGAATAAAATAATTGCATCCGTCATATTTTTATTTTAATGTAATATTTAATACTCGTGTATTTATTTCAAAAACCAAAACAAATATGGCGTCACATTGGTGTTTTGTTTATACTAGAATACAGAGCCAAATAAATATAGTTGACGGCGGTAGCGGCGAAACCGGCAGCACAAAAAATCAATCGGCGATAGTTGCAATTATTTTTAATATTAATTTTGTATCCAACAAAAATCTGATTAAATTTTTTTTAAGAGAAAAAACAGTACGAAACATATCTTATCTATTTATATTTATTATAACAATTAGAAATTTTCCATTTGTTGAAATGTATGCAATTGCGGTTGTTAAACTATACATATGTATATGTACATACATACACATTTCATATTGAAAAAGATTTACATACCTACAACTAAAAACTTAAAAAAAAATTGGTTTCAAAACGAAATTAAGTATGTACATACATATGTAGAGGGTGTCCGCCAGTTCATATTTCTCCATAATAAATTTGCCACGTTTCTACTTCACGATTGCCAAATATGAACTGTTAAGACTAATGTTTACCAAAATGGCGGCAAAACAAAGTCGTATACCTTCCCAACGGACGCCCTGTATGTATGTTTATGCAACACAAAATCATTTAAATTTTTCTTGTATGTACGAATATTTATACATTTAGCTAATTTTTAAATACTTTGAGTACCACGAGCGAATAGCAACAATTATCAAAACCTTTTTTATGAATATGCTTTTACTGTGCGATCATACTTTTAAGTACATGCATTAAAATCAACCATTAATTTATCATCATTTCTTGTACGCTAACAAACTAGTGAATACAAAAAAATTCTATATTACAAGCCGGTGTTGATTTAATTTATTTTTCGATTTGAAAGTGATATACATAAATGTATTTGTGAACGCGTAAAACTGAAAGTGGTATCAACGAAATACATATTTGTATGTTATAATACCATACTTTTATTAATATCTAAAAACAGTATCAGTAAAAGTAGAAGCAGTTCAAAAAGGTATATGGCGGCTAAGCCGCTTCCTTCAGCCGGTTGGCTTCGTACTCTTGTTTTGACATTTTGATATAAAATTTTAGTAATATACAAGCAAAAGTTTCACGACTATGGTTGGAATGAAACAATTTTTTCATAACATGCACCAGAATCGCAAATTGTGATATGATAATGCGTAAAGTGCTCATGAAAACGATAATGATAAAAAACTTAAGTTTCACTATTTCACAGAACCAGAATTGACCCCCAGGAGATCGATTTGACTTAAGATAGAAAATACTTCTGGATATATATGAAATAATGCAACTTATTTATTGCCTAAACTACACAAATAATTTTCATGACACACATAAAATTTGATTAAGCTTCTCTAATAGTCTAATTATCAAAAGAAAAAATCATTTAGAAATACTGCTTTTATAATTAATTAAAAATTGGTATTTTTTTAACAATATTTGTTTTCATTTTATTACTTGTAATTTTGCAAAGACTGCCACTTCGTTGAAAAAATCCATACGAAAAACATGGAGTTACCTAACTTCATAAGCGATACAAGTTGAAATGAAACAAATTAACACGTGGAAAATTAATTTTTACAGCATTTTTAAAATTTTTTTTAATTTCATTACTAATTATCTTCTAAACTGGAGTTTTTCAGAAATCATTTATATCACTTTTAATACGTATTACTGTAGGCTATTAATTTATTGCAGCAAACTTGCAGCGCAACAGATATTTAACATTAAAATATTCAAACAACTAATAGCACATATAGAATTTAATACAATTTTTAAAAGTTTAAGGCAGGATATCTCCTAAACTGGAGTTTTTTCAAAAATGATTTATATCACTTTTGATTCACATTTTTATGGGCTATTGACTTATGGAAACAAAGTTCCGGCGCAACAGATATTTAGGCTGTGTTTGAAACGGTAGCAAAGTTCTCTTGTTAATAAAATTTTGACAGCCTTGAGGTGAATAAAATTTCACTAGCCTTAGGGCTTAGTAAAATTTTTGACATAAGCATAGAAATATTTGACAATGGAAGAAAAACAGAACAAATTAAAACAAATATAAAATAATTATTAAAATATTGCATAAAAGTAAAGAAGTATACAAAGTTTACTAAAATTATTAAATAAAATAGAAGAAGAAACCGTAAAATAAAAATAATAAAGTAAAATAAAAACTAAAACATCAAATAAATGCGATCTTCTAATCTTCAGAAAAATTGGAATGAGTAATGGAATATACATTGTTAATTTATTAATTTTTATATAATTTTTTAATTAATAAATTTAATAAAAAAAAGAGTTTTTTTTTTTTTAATAATAAATGTAAAAATTGTATGCTGTCAAAAAAGTTTTCATTTCACACAGCAGAAAGAGAAAAATTTTTTACCACACAAAAATTTATTTTTACCATAGAACTTTGCTACCGATTCAAACACAGCCTTAATACTTAAAAATGATGAAAACTGTTAATACATGCGAAATTTTTGATTTTTAAAAAGTTTGATGTTAAATATCTCCTAAACTGGAGTTTTTTCGGAAATCAGTTATACCATTTCAAATTCGTACTTTTGTGGTCTATCGATCCAAGAAGAGAAACTGGCGGCGCAAACTGTATTTTTAATTTTATAAAGGATAATCTGTCCTTATATATTCCATTTTTTTCATAACTTTTGGTGCGCTGTAACTTTGTTATTTTAACAAGTATTTTTATGACCAATAAAAAATTTGCTTAATGAAGTGTTTGTCTTCTATATTCAGTCTTTATATCTTTAATTAATTAACTTTTTCATAAATAATTATTTGTTTAAAGTTAGCATATTTTTCTCCCATTTTTTGTTTACATTTTTTATTCCACAAATAACTGTAAAAGTTTGATAAAAATGTCTGGTACTTAAAAATTATAAAAAGTGTCAATGCATGTGAAATTTTTGATTTTCAAAAAGTTTGATACTAAATATCTCCTAAACTGGAGTTTTTTGGAAATGATTTATATCACTTTTGATTCATATTTTTATGGGCTATTGACTTATTGTAACAAAGTTCCGGCGCAACAAGTATTTAATACTTAAAAATTACAAAAACTGTTAATACATGCGAAATTTTTGGTTTTCAAAAAGTTTGATACTAAATATCTCTTAAACTGGAGTTTTTTCGGAAATGATTTATATCACTTTTAATTCATATTTTTATGGGCTATTGACTTATGGAAACAAAGTTCCGGCGCAACAGATATTTAATACTTAAAAATGATGAAAACTGTTAATACATGCGAAATTTTTGACTTTCAAAAAGTTTGATGTTAAATATCTCCTAAACTGGAGCTTTTTCGGAAATCAGTTATACCATTTCAGATTCGTACTTTTGTGGTCTATCGATCCAAGAAGAGAAACTGGCGGCGCAAACTGTATTTTTAATTTTATAAAGGATAATCTGTCCTTATATATTCCATTTTTTTCACAACTTTTGGTGCGCTGTAACTTTGTTATTTTAACAATTATTTTTATGACCAATAAAAAATTTGATTAACGAAGTGTTGCTCTTCTAAATTCAGTTTTTATATTTTTAATTAATTAATTTTTACATATATTTTTATTTGTTTAAACTTATCATGTTTTTCTCACATTTTTTGTTTACATTTCTCTCTTCCACGACATCAGCTGTTTAAAAAGTTTGATAAAAAAAAGTTTGATTTCTTCACGTCGATAAACAAATTTTGAATGAATTAGTAAAAAATTGTGAGTGTATTCCAATTTTCATGAAACTACTTTCACGTGTAAAGCATGGTGAAATTACTTACAAGGTGGTGGCAGGTGAATATAGTACAAAAACAACAGAGAATTTGTTTTTGTTTTTTCAGCTCTTTAATGTCAAAACCAGGTATGGTGAATTAAAAAAGGACATGTCAGAAGTGTGTGTGTGTATTTTTAACAACATATATGTCTCTACACCAAAACAAATACACAGAATATACACAAAGCAAAATGTAAACAAAACATAAATATAAACAAAACTTTTGACAGGAGCAGTATGACCAAAAAAAAACCCAACTGGGTTGGCAACACCACCTTGTAAATAATTCCACCATGGTGTAAAGGCTAAGTTATATTGCTCTTGCCGTCGTTTCATATTGCTGTTGCCACAATGTATACACTGTGGCTGTTGCCTTAACCCTGGTGCTAGGTTTGAACATTTTTGGTTAATTTTTGGCCACGATTACACCCCGTCTATACGAGCCATCGATATAGTATATCATGAACAAAACGTCGGCAGCGCAAATGTCAACACCCTGTTCTAATTTGTGTATTTGGTGACTACGTATGGTTTACCAAATCATAATTTATGATTTTTAATCAAGTGCATTTCGTTTATTTCTGCGGTTGAGACTGCAAAAAAGATGGCGTCACACTAAAAATAATAGTTGATGGTAGAACATAGTTGTTCGAACAATTGTTTTACCAACGATGGTCGACAAAGAACATGACATTGATTTAGAGAGTCTACACGATCCAAATCGATGATCAATTAGACTTTTTTTGAGGTTGTTTACATTAAAAAATTTGGTCAGAACTAATAAAGAAAAAAATATTAAGAAATGCTTGTTCATTTTATTACATAAAATATAATTTTCTTGCACAAAAATTATATAATTATTTTTTTTCATACATCATATATAAAGTCGTAAATTAAAAGTGAGTTTTATTTTGAGCGAAAAAAATAAAAATCATAAATAATGATTATTTTTGAGTTTTATTTCTTTCGCTCAAATATAATGATTATGGCTGATTTTTATTAATATTACTTAAAAATAATCATTACCATTGAAGAAAACGTTAAAAATCAAAAAATTAAAAATCATGACGGATATGCAAAGATTGTTAAAAAAAATAATAATGGTGCAAAAAATTTTTGTTTATGTCTGTTCTAAGTGATTGATTTTTTTATTTAAAAAAACGAACAATAATCATTATTTACGGTCCCTGGTAAAAAAGTTCGAATGGATTGAAAATTGAAAGCCAGAAATTGAAAGTGTAACCCCCAAGTAAGATTGAATTACTTTTATTTTGACGTTTTTTTCAAAGAATTTTCCTATTTTTGACGATTTTATGCCTAGAAATTGTGGCAACACTGATATGATTTTGTATTTCAGCATATTTTGAATTGCATGTTTTCTAAATTCGTAAAACTTGTGAGTTTTTCAAACCATTATAAAATAGTCTGTTTATTATATAAGATATTGACATACGTATCCTTAGCGTGAAAATGGAAGAATATACTAGAGAGCCATGCCCTTTCAGAATTGTTGACGACTGCGGTGGTGCTTTTGCAATGGGTTGCATTGGAGGAGGAATTTTTCAAGCAATTAAAGGGTTCCGGAATGCTCCAACTGGTATAAACAAAAGAATGGTAAGTGAATTATTTGCTTAATTTTACTTTAAATAATACTCAACTAAATTACTTTTTTATCTATGTATTATTATTTTGAATTATAAAAATCGAACAATCTAATTTAAATAAGCCGCAGAACTCTGACGGTATTAGGAATAGTATAACAGATAAAAATTTCAGTATTTTCTATTATTATCTTAAGGGCGGTATAATACGCACATGTGATGATGCATCCCACCCTTGTTCATATTTTTATCTAGAAGTTGCAGGGGCTGCAAGACAAAGGTGGACAATTTAATAAGAGTCTATGAATCAGAAACCGAACTAATAAAAAATAAAGAAAACGTATTGTATTGAAAAATGCGGTTGTATTGGTCTTAAGTGATAATGCACTGGTTTAATTAAAGTGAAACATTCATGTTTTTAAGATCATTAGTTAAATTGAAATCGAATGAACTTTTAAATTCGTAACATGTCACAAAGCTGATAATAGTTAATTTCGAAATGGCTTTGATCAGGTTCGGAATAAGTGGAATAAAAACATAACTTACCCTCTCAAATTGCCAAAATTCAAAAAGACATCTCGAACGCAATTTAAAGTGCGAAGTTTTTAATGGCATGAACTTGTTAACTCTAAGGTCTATTTACTCTAATCAGTACCATATCACCTCAATATTTAACGCCAGTGAAAAAAATTGTTGCCTTCCAAATGCGGTGATTTACACATGTCATATTTTCGCTTTTGCTTTAGTTACAATCCAGTGATTTTTATGTACGGTTGTCACGATTTTTTCTTTATTTCACACAGGTGTACATACAATACTCGACTCGAGAAATTTCTTACATGAAACGAAAATATTTAAACAAGTGTTCAAAACATTTGCAATTCTCCTTTCTCTTATTCAGGAATATGTTATTAACACTATCAAACTATAGGATATAACGGTAATCATATTCTTTTTAATAATTTGATATTTAAGTTTTGTATTTTATTAAAAATTTCATGTTAACCTTTTGTTTGCGCAGTTGAAGTTGAGAGTTAAAAAGGTTAACTAATTTCATTACTAATATTTGAGGGTAAATGGCTGGAAACAAATACAGTTTGGAATTATAATCAAAAGTTTTAAAAGATTTTGAAAATAGACTTTCTCGAAAAGAAATTTCAATAAAAATGAAATTCATAAATAGTAATTCTCATAATTAAAAGTGGAAACATTCAACACTACATAAAGGTGGAAGACTTCGTGTAATAACTGAACGAGAAGATCGAAATATTAAGAGTTTTTTTTACGAAATTGCCTGTGAAAAAAAGCCATATAGCTCGCCTAAATTTCGTTCGAACACATTTAAATTAAACTGTTGAGCAATAGAAGAATGTTTTATGGTCGGTCGAGTCTAAGTTTAATCTCAGAGCATCTGATCGAAGATCCTGTGTTCAACGAAAACAGTGAATAATTTAACTCAAGGTATACAACCGTTACAGATAAGCATGGAGGGGGAAATATCATGGTGCAATTTCACGGAACATGGAATAGGACTTTACAACCCTGTGTCAGAATTACGGCCTAGCTTCTCGCAGCACTCATGTTGTGTGTGTAAATTTTTATCCATTAGTACCGGGACCTACAGTTTAATGTCGACTCCGAACGACAGACTTGAGAAGCTTGTTCATGGCAATTAGTTACTCTCAGAGCTTTTGCCAGAAGACTGCTTAGAGCAAGTCGCCGAAAGAAATATTTTTTTTTTATATTTCTTTTTTTTTAAGATGTCGGAGCTGGGTATAGACCCAAGGCTCATGTCTTAGTAAGCCAACACACTAACCACTAGACTACGGCGACTACATCTCATATAATAAATTAAATTAATAATTAATTAAATAAATTAATAATAAATAAACAATTATTACAACGTTACAATAACAATAAAATTTTCAATCCAGCAAAACAAATAAATTAATTTACAATTATTACAACATTCTTTCTAAATACATTTATGTTATGCTCATTTTTTACATTATTAGGCAGTTCGTTATATAATTGTAGTCCCTTGTAGAAAAGCGAACGTTGCATTGCCGCCGAAACTGTCCTTTCAATTCTAAAATCGTTGTTATTTCTTAAATATTACGGTTGCATTTCTCCGACGTATGCTATTTGATCTTTTATATATTGTGGTGCGTTTCCATTTTTTGTTTTGTTAATGAAGTTTAGGGTATTTAGTTTTAGACGCTGTTTAACATTAAGCCATTTTAGAGATTCAAGCATATAGAGTATGGAGGTGTATCTGTTGCATTTAAGTATGACGTGCATTGCCTTATTCTGAAGTTTCTGCAGCCTTTCAATTTGTTGATTTGTGCAACATGAGTACATAATTGTTGAACCAAATTCAAAATGAGGCTTAATCATCGTGTTGTAAATATTATTGCTGTTAGAGCAGTTGTATTTTTTCTTAATCTTTTAAAAAACCAATTTTCTTTCCCAATTTTTTGCATATGGGCATTTCCTCAAAATGGTAAACCAGGATCGAAAAAAAATATGTTGATAATCATAGCATTTTATTGCTTATAATTATAAAAAAGAGTCTATATTTTTATAATATATTGGATTCTTATCATATCTCAGGTGTTTTACTTGAGAAAATTGGGCTAGAAACTGAAATATTTAAAATTTCATTTTTAAACTACTTCTAAAGACATTTTTATATTTATTTATTTTACATGCAAAAACTGTATTATGTTTGCACTCTTTCTTCAAAATCTTTCTTTTACAAACATATAATTAGAAGGGAAATGTGTAGGGAGAAAAAAAAAGTTCGATTAACGGTAAATTTTTGCTTTGTTTCTTGCCTAGGTTTTAATCGTACGTTCGCGACCGAAAACATCATTTTATTGTTATTGCTTTGCATAAAACGTCAATAGGTGCAAAGACACACCACATTTTAATTAATTTCGGTGTCACCTATTTGTATATAAATAAAAGAAACTTCTGGGTTACCATTAAATAGACGTTTTTTGTTTGCAAAGTTTCGTACGTTCGCGACCGTAAGTAAATTTTTTCTATAAGCAATGAGTTTATAATTGATAAGATGTCTCTAATTTTACTTTAAAAGTGAAATGATATACCGAATATTCCAGTATTAGAATGATGCACTGGATTTTCTGTGATGAGGACCTAAAATAAGCACAATTTTAACGGCCTGTTGAGTAAAAACAATAATATCACAAATATTGTTAAAATTTCATTATTTTATATTGAAAATTGTTATTAATAAAACAAATCTTAAAAAACACTGTAAGTGCTTTACTGAAATCTATTTATCAGAAGGATTACGTTCTCGCGAAGTTTTCTTATTCTTTTGTCAGTATCTGTAAACGAATAGTGGCATGCTCTAACTTAATTATATTACAAAAATATCATATGCACTCGTATGTGTCACCTCTTAATAAAAGGAAAAGATATTCTTTGTAAGTGAATTTTTGCACAAATTTTTAATTGAGCTTGTTGATCATTAACTGTAATAACGTAATAATGTATTTTTAGACGGAGTTTTGTTTTGCTGGATAAAATTTTAATTTTCCACACAACTTTAATGTAAAAGTACAAGTACCCAAAAATTAGTAAAAATACTCGATACGTGGTGCTCATTACTCATACTTTGCCAGTACTAGTTACCACACACTATAAATAGAGAATTACGTTTTTCGTAAAGGAAATTTGACGATATTTATGGGATTAAGCATGGTGATAATACAAAAAAAAACCTATGGAAATATCGTACGTTCGCGACCCGTACGTTCGCGACCGATACTTAAGCCAATTAAACGAAAACCAATAGAGATATTTTATTCTGCAAATACTGGATAGAGACCTACATTAGTATGCTTTAAAAATTATTTTATCGCTTTGGAATATTCCGTTGCATTTCGCAGAATTTTACATTTCACTACTGTCAGCTAAAGTTGACTTCTATTTTGCGTACGTTCGTGACCACGACTTTATAACTATTATTATGAAAACTTCAACTCAATGAAATCCATCTTTTGCACTACATATAGAGCTACTAAAATGCTATCAAATCGCAAAAAAAAATACTAGAAAAAGTTTTTTGTCTACCTTCTTTGTACATTAAAAGCGTACGAACGTACGTTCGTTACCCCAGGAAATGCCCATATGTATTCAATGTGACTCTTAAGGTTAAGGTTGTTGTCTATAATAAATCCCAAGTATTTAATCTGATTAACTTTTCAATTTTTTCGTTATTAGTTTCAAAATTTATATTGCTGCTAGTTTTTATTTCCATAATTTTAGTTTTATTTTCATTTAATTTTAGTTTATTAATTAAATTTATTTTTGTTGACTTTTGTAATTTGTCTTCTATTTGTTAGATATGACTCAAACCACTTTAATTCAGTCCCTTGAATGCCGTAATTATAAAGTTTCTGTAGCAGTATACCTCTGTCTTAATGTAATTAACAGCTGTCTCGCATGAAAAATTCTTTCTAAATCAAGGTTGGTACTTATGCAGTAATGCGTTTGCTTCCATGTACTGTTCCAGTTGGCTTTTAACTACTTTCTCTATTATTCTTTCGCATGTTTTCAATGTATTAATTTGGCGAAACTCCTCACATAGTTGTCTTTGCAATCTTTTGAATTGTAGTTATCATTAACTTTTTCCAATTTTCTCGAAAGATTCCCGTCGTTATTGATTCATTCACTATATCTAGCAATGTTCTTCCTATCACGTTCCAGCTATTAAGTATGATTTTGCTCGATATTCTATTAAAATCTGGCTTGTTCAAATCTTTACATAATATTTTCAATTTATTCAGTGTTATTGCACGAAACTTAAATCTAGAGTTTATCACAGGTATGTAGTTTGAATATTGCACATTTGGTATGGTGTCTCTTATGGATCTGATACTATCAATAAAAAATTTATTAAATTTATCCGCTATTTGTAGATTTTCTTTACATTCTACATTGGTTAAATATCACAGATTTGATTGCATTTTGGTCTCTCTTCAGTATTAGATTTTTATTTCCCACCACATCTCTTTTTGGTCCTTTGCAATAGTAATACTGTTAGTTATAAACTTTGTCTTTTCATTTTCAATTTGAACTTTACAATAATTCTGATGGCCTTGTATCTTGCCCACGCAACGCTGTTATTTCCTAAAATTGCTACTTGAAACATATTAATTTTCTCTCTTTTTGTTCTTCTCAAGTCATTATTAAACCATCTGTTGAAGTTGGTGTCCTTCACAGATTTCTTAATAGTCGTGCTTCTAACTGCATTTTCTAAATAATTATCAAAAAGTCGAACATTGCTATCCAGATTATTCGTTTTGTCAATCGCTGTTATTTCACATATTCTTCTACTAAATTGGGTGTTACTATATTTAAATAACTCTATTTTTTTTTGTTTCTTTACCAGCCTTTATGGTCGTACTATTTGTTCTGATTATTATCTGGATTGTTTCATGATCTGATATTTTATTCGTGTTATTGATTTTGGCTGTGATATTTCTATTATTAGTTATTATGTAATCAATTATTGTCTTTAAGTTTTGTGTTATCCTGGTAAATTCTGTTATTATGTGTTCAAGCCCACGATCATTTATAACACTTTGTATCTTATCTTTGTAAAAACAATGCCTGTTTCAATCTATATTAATGTCACCTGCAATAACTATATCACAGTTTCTTTCGGTTATCTCCTCTAAAATTTCTTCAAATGCTACGATAAATTCAGATTCTTCACTGCTTGGTGATCTATATATAGCCGCTACAATAAATCCATAATTCTAGTGAAGGGTGTTTTTTATTGAGGTATAGAACTTTAAGTTGGCATCACTTTTTTAACTGGCGGCCATTTTGTCAGCTGTCAAGTGATTAATATTTAGTTTAGTTTGCCATTTCATCATGAACAGGTTAACAAAATAACAACGCTTGCAAATCGTGCAAATTTATTTCGAAAATAATGGTTCAGTTCGCGAAGTTTACCGCAAGCTTCGTCCATTTTATGGTCGACATAATCGTCCATCAGAGCAATTAATTCGGTTAACCATGGATCGTTTTCACACTACGTTTACTCTATGTGATAATACGCATCCACAGAGACGTCGAACAGTGCGCACCGAAGAAACAATTGCCGCTGTAGAGCAAAGTGTTGAAGAGAACCCGAATGAATCGATTCGCCACCGTGCACAGCAATTGGAGCATTGTCCATCAACTTTATGGAAGATTTTGCGCAAAGATCTTGGCTTGCGACCTTACAAGATCCAGCTTGTGCAAGAATTAAAGCCGCGAGACCATGCAATGCGTCGTGATTTTGGTGTATGGGCCGAAAATGAGATTGATCTCGATACTGATTTTCATCGCAAAATTTTGTTCAGTGATAAGGCTAATTTTTGGTTGAATGGCTACGTCAACAAGCAAAATTGGCGCATTTGGAGTGAAGAGAATCCACATGAGACCCTTGAGACGCCATTACATCCACAAAAACTGACTGTTTGGTGTGCTCTATGGGCTGGTGGAGTCATTGGGCCATACTTCTTCCGAAATAATGCTGGAGAGTCAGTTACCGTTAATGGAGACCGGTATAGAGCCATGATAACCGACTATTTTGGCCCCGAATTGGATGGCATGAATGTGGATGAGTTGTGGTTCCAACAAGACGGCGCTACATGCCACACAGCGCACGTCACAATCGATTTATTGAAGGAAACATTCGATGAGCGCATAATTTCGCGGAATGGACCTGTCAATTGGCCACCAAGATCGTGTGATTTGACACCATTGGATTATTTTCTTTGGGGATATGTGAAGTCGCTCGTCTACGCCAACAAACCAGAAACGTTAGGGGACTTGGAAGCCAACATTCGTGCCGTTATTGCCAACATACGGCCCCATATGCTCGAAAAAGTGGTTTAAAATTGGACCTGTAGAATTGGCTTTATTCGAGCTAGCCGCGGCGGCCACATGCCCGAAATCATATTTAAACATTAATGGCATAAAATTATCCTTCCAATAAAGCCAAATTGATGGACATTAAAATGATTTTCTTGGGTTTTATTTCAATTCGAAGTTCTATACCTCTAAAAAAACACCCTGTATCTTGCCTCATAGGCGCCTATCTAAATTTTCGATTCGATAATTTTCTCAGCTAATTTTCTAACATACTACCTTTTTTCAAAATATACCATTACTCCTCCTGTTCTTGTTGAATTTGATAGCGTTGCGTATTAATTGTAATTTCTAAGCGTTATTTCTCGTTCTTCTATTTCATCTGTTAAATGGGTTTCCGAAAGAATAATAAATTGAAGTTTTTCATTCATGGCTATTATTTCTAATTGGCTGAAATTGTTTATTAGTCCCTGTATATTTGTGTATATACCAAATATTTGCTCTAGTTGTTATGCCGCTAAGCCTTTTTGGCATACAAACTGGCAATAAGCCAGTGTCAGCAAAGAATATATTTACCATAAAATAACATCTCGGAAGTCAAAAATATGTATATTAAGCTGAACGCACGAAATAAATTAAATTTGCACCAATTACCTCCGTTGATGTCGAAATAACTTCCTCGATGTAAAGGAGCGTGTACGATCAAACAGACAATGCTTCATGCTTCAAAATCTGTCATTTATTGCAACAATAATTGAAATTATTTTTTACTCTTTTTTTTGTATTCCTGTCAGCCTGAATTTTTTTAAATTTTTTCATTTTTGCTTAATTTTTGCAATAACATATAATATATATACGTAAGTATAAAGGAATTTTATTTTATTTGGTTGGTGGTAGAGTTGTCAACTATTCGACGAAATCCAAAAACCGGTTTTCGAATAGTTTCAAAAACCGCACATTTTTTAAAACCGGTTTTGGCTGTTTTTTATTTAAAAACCGGTTTTTCGGGTTATATTTTCGCCCACTGTACTATATATAACACAACTTAAAGTTCAAGTAAAAATTATAAAATTCAGTTTTTTTTTACTCGGGAAACGCTTTTTATCAGTCAATAAGAGTCCACGTAGCTGTTGTACATCAACTTATCGTATCATAGTTAAAAAATATCAATTATGGGAATCTCTATTTTGGCTAGTGATTTATTTCTTGTGAGATTGTGAATGGTTATGTAGTTTATTTTACATCAGTTAACTTTGAAGAACATTAAATAGCAGTTTATTTACTTGATAACATCACATTCAAATAAAAGCAATATAAAACAGTTTAGTTCGTATAGAATTTTTTGAGCTATAGCTATTTTTTTGGTTTTTTTCTTTTACTGTAATGTAAAAAATGTTGTTTAAATCTAGTAATAAATATTGAATTTTAAAAATTGTTCTTGCTTTTCATTTGGGCGTTAATGGGTTAATATACATAATATATGAAATGTATTGCTTTGGGGATAAGCATGTCTCTATGGCCATTTCGTCTCTGCTTAAGAGACTCGTCAGGAGACTTTTTCCCAAAGGTGGTAAGCAAAAATACAAATACTTATATTCAAATAGTTATAAACTACAGTATCGGACAAAACATTTGCAACTCATATGTAATATATAATTTTAGGTCAGTAAAATAAATATCTTCATAATTTGTGATAATGTTATAGCTTAATTTTTTTATTTATTATCACAGCATCAACTTCAGAATCATTTTTTGTCAAGTTATCAGGGAATGATATTTTTGTAGTGTTCTAAATTAAAGTTGTTATTTTTTGGCGCGACAAAACAATTGCAACTCTTCATGATCTTACATTAAGTAACAAAAAACCGTTGTATTTTGGTTTGTTTTGGAATAGATTTTTATTTAAAACCACGTATTTTATTAAGTCAAATATTTTAAGAGAATTAATAGTGTCTTCAGTTTACCCAAATTTTAATATGACACCAGATAAATTCGGGAAGGAATTACCCAAACTTATAGTAAACGATTTCAACCAGAACTCTCTGAGAAACCCAAAAAAGTACTCTCTATTAAATATAAAGTTCATAAATCATCGTTTTCTCGAATCTTATCACGTTTTCAAAGAACTTAACCCGTGGAAGTGGTAAACAAAGGTGGTTGGCCAAGAAAAACTCCCAAGAACAGACTTCTAAATAGTGACAGAGACTAAAAAAATTCCGTTTAAATCCCGCCCGATGTTAGCAAAAAAATTTATAGTACCTGTTAGGGCAAGAACTATTTGTAGAAGTCTCGTTGACGCTGGGTTGGAAGCGTAACGGCCTCTTATATCAAGGTGCAATCAATTGAAACGGCTGCAATTTGCTAACGAACATGCTAGATGGACCGTAAGCAAGTGAAAAAACGCGCTTTTTAACGCCGTATCAATATTCAACATTATCGACACTGAAGGCAAAACCCATGTAAGAAGATCAAAAAGAAAACGAGTTCAGAAAGATTGTTGCGTTAAGACAGTAAAACATGGAGGAGGCCATGTCATGGTCTAGGGTTGTTTTTCTGCTAAATGTTTGGGCTCACTTCATTGCATTAATGGAATAATGGATAAATGGATGTACAAAAGCATCCCTGGGCAAGTTGAGTTACCATATGCTGAGTGGGAAAGGCAAAACGTTTGGCATTTCAGAAAGGTATCGATTTCAAGTACACCTTGAAGTTGGTTAGAGCTTGGTTTAGGTAACAAAATTTTGACTAAATGCAATGGTCTCCTCAGTCACCCGATTTTTATCCAATTGAAAACCTTTAGTCAATTATCAATCAGAGAGTTAATCGCGATAACATTAGAAATGCTGATGACTTCCTTAAACGGATCCAAGATGCATGGAATAGCATACCTTAGTATATAATTAATAATTTAATCGAGTAAATGACAAGACAATGCAAGGTCGTTATTCAAAATAAGGGTTTTCCTACAAAATATTAAAATAAGTCGTTGATTTGTGTTGGTTGCAATTGTTTTGTCTTGCCGAAGTTTTTGCTTTGTTAAGTTTATTTTATAAAAAATCCGAATTGTTGAAGAATTAAAAATAATTTTAGTTTAAAAAAGATTATGATGTTAATTTAATGTAATAAATAACAATAAAATGTTAATATTACAAACCCATATTTTTTTCTAGGAATATTTCTTAGTGTTGGTGGTAGTTGCAAATGTTTTGTCCGATACTGTAAATGCGAATCACATTTAGTTAGTATATAAAAACCAAACAAAAGTATTTACAAAGCAATACATTTTTGTTTTTTAAAAAATTTAAATTCTATTTTTCCTGTTCACCACAGTCAGCCAAAAATTAGTTGGCACAAAAACCTGTAGCGAATATTGGAAAAACGAAAATATTTTTATTTAAAAACAAAAAATATTTTTCGCCATATAGGTAAATACATTTAATATATGTACATAAAATATGAAATGTATTGCTTTGGGGATAAGCATAAGAATATTTTTCCAAAAATTCATCGGCTGATTCTGATGTTCTCTTGCAAACTCAAGTCGGGATTTAATGTTCTTTTTTTGACACAAGTGGTTTACGTTGTGCAATACATTCACGTAAATTTTTTTCATTGAGACGTCGTCTTATTGTCCTCGACGATATGTTAATACCGAAATCCGACGAAATTTCATTTTTAATTTTACTGAGCCTTATAAACTAAGCTATCTTTCCTCGGTGTAGTTTTTCGGGCTCTTGGACGCTGTTTAACATTTTTGGTGGTACCATGTCGCTTGATTTTTTCCAGAGGGTTTTAAATCCTAGATCTCGAACATTTAAGTATCTTAGATATCTTCACTACTGTTTTTCCATCATTTTTCATTTTTGGGTCAGTTTTCGCTCGGCATCCGAGCTCCAAGTATCTCTGGCCATTTCTAACTAAATATTTTAATGTATTCCAACGTAAAATGTAATGTAACTTTAAAAACTTACTTTTCAGCTTCAAAAAACACAAAAAATCACTCTTAAATCAGAAATTTCGAATATGTTTTAAATTCGGGGCCAGCTTCAAATAATAATATAAAACAAAACAACTTAAAAATAAACAAAGCTTAATAACGGTAATTTTTCATAACATTATTGTACACTTATTTTTAATCTTGCTCAGTGTCTTATTTCAATTGTATTACGTACGTTATTTAAATTTATACATATATATTATATTGTGATATGGATGTCAGACAGAATCTCGGTGCTATTTCTAGCGATAATAGTTTTTTGAGGACTAGGTTGGTACATTTGGACTGTAACCTTAACATTGGCCATTTGAATTGTACTAGTTTGAATTTGAAACCTGGTTCCTCAAAATTTTGTGAGATTAAGCGACTGCTGGATGGTAAATTTTTGAATGTTTTTGGAATTAGTGAAACCTGGTTGAATGAATCAGTTTCTGATAGTGTTATTGATATTCCCGGTTATGATTGTTATAGGAGTGATCGATGTAATATGAGAGGTGGTGGCGTGGCTCTTTATATTTCGAGTAATATTAAGCATAGGATAGTTTATAAGGGTGATCATTACGGTGTAGTTGAATGTTTATTTGCAGAGATTTGTTATGAAAATTGTAAAATTCTGGTTGGAGTTGTTTACCTTCCGCATGGAGATTTCATTGCTTTTGAGGATGAGATGATTGACATTTTAGTTAAATATACCAATATTGTGATTGTTGGCGACTTTAACAATAATTTATTTGAATCTAATAAATATTCATTGGTCAGAGGCTCTTGTGCCAGAATGGGTCTTTCTCCTATTCATAATTCTATGCCCACTCATTTTGATATACGGTGTAATTCTGTTTCTCTGCTAGATTATTTTCTAGTTTCGTCACCTGAATTGGTGATCAGATCTGACCAATTTCAATGTCCTGGTATTACGCGGCATTCATTTATTTTTCTTTCGCTAAAGGTTCAGATACCTGTTGTCAATCAAATTTACGAATTCTATGACTATAGTTCTGTTAATATTGGATCTTTTCAATCTATGCTTGGGCAATGTAACCTTGATGAGATGTTATTTACCAGTGACGTTAATGAACAGTTGGTAATTTAAAACGAGAATTTGCAATTCTTACATACGGCTGTACCTTTGAGAAGGCGTAGGGTTAAATGCATTCGTGAAGAATGGATTGATGCTCCTGAGATCAGGTATCATATTTCAATTAGGGATTCTGCATATAGGGCGTACTTATCCGATAGAACTGTTGCTAATTGGAAAATTTTTTGTCGGCTGAGAAATCGGGTAAAATCTGTTATGAGAAAATTTAAAAAAATTGCGCATAGTTTAATTTTTGAAAATAAGAATAGTAGGCAAATTTGGGGAATTCTGAACAGTAAGGGAGTTGGACGTAATGTTGTTGAATCTGGCAATTTTGACCCTGATGAATTAAATAATGCTTTTTCTATGAATCAGTCAAATGTTAGAAATGGATTTGTTGATATAACTGGCATTCCTAGTGAAGGTGTTTCTTTTCGTACTGTTGATATAAATGAGATGATTATCGCTTTTAATTTTATCAAATCTAGAGCTGTTGGGTGGTAAGGTAGGTGACATGAACGATTTGAGACCTATAACCATATTACCAATTATGTCAGAGATGGTTGAGCATCTTATTAAGATTCAACTTGTCACACACATTGATAGTGGTGGGTTTTTGAATGATTGTCAGTCTGGTTTTAGGTGTAATAGAAGTACCACTTCTTTGTTGATTGGCCTAACCGATAACATTAGGAGAATAGTGTCCGAAAAGGGTGTTTGTGTCCTTTTGTCATTAGATTTGACTAAAGCTTTCGATAGGGTTGATCATTCTTTATTGGTTTCATAATTGTATAAATTGTATGGGCTTTCTAAATCGGCTTGCAAATTGATCTATTCTTATCTAATTGATAGGAAGCAATATGTTGTTAGTGGTTTTTGTAATTCTAGGTTGCTTTCAGTGTTTAGTGGTGTCCCTCAGGGTTCGGTGCTTGGGCCTTTACTTTTTATAATGTTGGTTAACGATTTATTTTCCACTGTGTCTAGTAATATGTGTCAACCGTTCGCATATGCCGATGATGTGCAACTTTTATTTAAGAGCTTTTCTGATTTTCCTGATGTGTTGCAAAATATGATAGACTACACTGTTGGATTGTTATGTACTTAATTGGATGTCTGATAATGGTCTTGCTATTAATGCAAGTAAAACCAAAGCTATGTTTTTTGGTAATAACTCTAGTAATTGTTCTATCGTTATGGATCATAAGCACATTCAGTTTGTTGAAAAAATTAAATGCCTCGGTCTGATTATTGATTCTAAATTGAATTTTGAAAATCATATAGGTTCAGTTGTATCTAGAGTCTGTTTTACTTTGCGTAAGCTTTATGACTTGGATTTAGTCTTGCCTTTGTGTATTAAGAAAAGGGTTATCTTCGGATTGATTATTAGGGTGGGTCAATTTTTTTGCCTATTAAGCGTATAGCAAAATCGTAATCTGCGGGAAATTCTTAGAACTTTTCCCAAAGAAACCATGGTTCTAAAATCAAAATCGAGCTTCCGGTTTCTTAAGAGAAAATTAGGTGCTCAGGTCATCCGAAAATAATGCTATTTTTTTGGAAGTATTCTTTGCAATTGGTGAATAGTTGACCTGTAACGCTGGAAAAGGGCTTATTTTAAAGGAAATTTTCCCAGCTCTCTATATCTGTCCTCATTTATAGAAAATTGTTTTGGAGGATTATGTCAAAATAATAATAGTCAAACTGTTAAAAACCTAAAACTATTATTGTTTTTACATAAACCTCCAAAACCATTATTTGGGTAAATAATTTTCTATAAATGAGGACAAATATAGAAAGCTGGGAAAATTTCCTTTAAAATAAGCCCTTTTCCAGCGTTACAGGTCAACTATTCACCAATTGCAATAAATACTTCCAAAAAAATAGCATTATTTTCGGATGACCTGAGTACCTAATTTTCTCTTAAAAAACCGGAAGCCCGATTTTGATTTTAGAACCATGGTTTCTTTGGGAAAAGTTCTTAGAATTTGTCGTAGATTACGACCTTACTATACGCTTTGTCATGTTTTTGGGTCCCGAACAAATTGACCCACCCTATTGATTATGCCAATATTTTTATATGGGTTGGAAGTGTATTGTGGTACTTGGGGATATCTATTTAGAAAAATTAGGCTTGCTTTTAATAGAGTTATTAGATGTATTTATTCACTTAGGGTTAGACAACATGTAACTCCGTTTGTCCATAGCACTTTGGGTATGTCTTTTGTTGATTTTGTTAAGTTTAGAAACTTGCTATATTTTTATAGGTCGTTTAAGTTACATGTGCCTGTATATATAACAGAATTATTTAAATTTGGAAACACTATAAGAAATAGGCAGTTGATAATTCCAAGAGTTACTCCTATTTTAGAACGTTCGTTTTCTGTAAGAGTGGCCAGGGACTATAACAGGTTACCTACTTCCTTAAAAGTATTTAATTTTTCGGTAGCTACTTATAAAAGAAAGCTTCGGGAGGAATTTTCCTTCGTTTAATTTTTATTTAATTGTTGTTTCTTGGTTGTTTATTTGTCGTTTATATGTTGAGATGTATATTTATTTATTGAAAAATTGTTAATTAATTTTAAGCTAATAATATGTTATTTTATAAGTTTTTTTGAGTTGTACAATGTGACCGATTATGGCCATAAGGCTAGGTTTTTCATATGAGAATGAATAAAATAAAAATAAATAAATAAAATAAACATTACAGGGTACACTGAAATTTAATATATATATATGTAGTGTTACCACTGGAATGCAACCCTGTTGCTTTGTCCCTATAGATAGTTGGCAAGGCAATTTAGAATAGCCAAAGCAGACGCTTTTTAGCGTCTGTTTGAGTTAAGGTAGAATTAGCCAAACGTAACGTAGCGTATCTTAACGTTGACGAGTCAGCTGATCATTTATTTTACATGCAAAGTAATGGCAGCGCTTACCGAATAAAAAATATAACGTAACGGCACGTATCAATCTGTAGAAAATAGAAATTCTCTACGTTTCTACGGAACATTTGCAAACAGCTGGTTTATTTAGGCTTGCCAAACGTCCTTTTTTAAGCAGTAAGGGTAATTTTTTTTGTTCAATGTACTTATTTCTGCATAACACTTAAAAAAGTACGCTAATGTACTTTTTTTAATCTTTTTTTTTTTTTTTTGTTATGAACACTTGGAACTCACATAAATAATATTAAAGAACATTTGCCACCAAAGTACTATAATTTTGAAAAAGTCTATGTTTTCAGTCTCAATTCAAAAATTTCATTTCGTAATTCTAAAAAAGTTATTGAATAATTTGTTATTCAATAACATTGACATGGATCTACTGTTTGATGAATTTATTTATTCATTTTAATTTAATTTTCCACTAAATTTAGTGGTAGTGAAAAAAATAGTGCATTATCGCCTCTAATATAACGCACCAAATTTTCACTACCACTAAAATGGTTTAATTTAGAGGTTAATTATTTCCATCTGCATTTAGTGGAGGCTGCAATACAGTATTTTAAAAATAAAAGTCTTACGGCAGATTTTTTTACGTCTACACGGTTGTTTAAAAATCAAATCAAAGTCAATTGAAAGAATAAAATGCACGTATACGTCCACACAAACTTTACATACATTGTGAATACATTAAACATAAATAATGTGATTGTTTTCTTAAAAATTAAAAAAAAAACAAAGCGAGCCTTACTACTGTCAAAATTTCCTTCGTATTTTCTCTCAATGTCGTACGTTCTCATTACATATAAAGTTTACACGATACTATTCATTCTCTTCTACACAAAAATTTGACATGTTTGTGTTACCGTCTAAACCCGCCTTTAGTTGTAGTGGAAACGATAATGCATTATAAATTCAATGCAATAAACCCAACTCTCATTTAATTAAAATTATTTACCGAAAAAGTGTTAAAAGAAAATGAATAGAATTGTTAAATAGTAGATTGTTTCAAAATTTTGAAAAGAATTTGTATGCTTATATTGGCTATACCGCATTCAAACGCGGCATCTGACAGAATATTCAGTTCGATTTTGCCCTTTTGAAAGAAGGAAATAAACAAACAAGCTTTAAATAGAAAGTTTGTAACGTGAATTGATATTTGAAACAAATTTTAACACAGTTGTGTCAAGTGTGTTTTACAATTTTCTTACATTGGCAAAAATGGCATTGTAAACCAAGTTCAAAAAAACTAGTAAGTATGTATTTGTAAAAGTTTCTATAAATACATGAATGTATATAAAATATACAATACATATTTCTATGCAAGACATGGGCTCTGGGTTCGACTCCAGGCTCTGACATCTCCAAAAAAAGAAATATGAAAAAAATATTTCTTTCGGCGACTACCTCTCAGCAGTCTTCTGACAAAAGCTCTGAGAGTAACTAATTGCCATGAACAAGCTTCTCAAGTCTGTCGTTCGGAGTCGACATTAAACTGTAGGTCCAGGTAGTCATGGTTAAAAATTGACACACACAACATGAGTGCTGCGAGAAGCTAGGCCTTAATCCTGACACAGGATTGTAAAGGCCAGTTATGTATGTATGTATGTATGAATTTCTATGCAATACTTGTTAAATAAATCCTGAATAAAACTAAAATACTTTTTATGAATACGGGCATAAAATTTATTTTTAAATTTATACCAAATTATTTTACTTTCGAAAAGTTGAATAATATAGACTAGAATTTAAAAATAAAAATCCGAATAATTTTGGGCTATTACTTTGTTGTAAACAATGGCTTCGATCTTATTTGTATTATTATTTACCATTTTATTTTTCCTAATGAATTTTAAAAAAAGTTTTCAATAAAAATCCAATGTACTCTTTTACTAAAATGTACGTTTTTTTTCCCTCAATGTACTTTTTTCGATTCAATATATGGCAACCCTACATTTATTATACACATTTTCAGCATGAGTATTACAAAGAAAAGCAAAAATATTAATAGGAAAGAAATTTAAGAAATTTTTAGTAAATTAAAAAACTGTAGCCCAACACACAAATCCGCATCCTTACTTACTTACTTACTTACTTACTTAGCTGGCCATAACAACCCGTTAACGGGTTTCGGCCTGCTTCAGCACTAGACTCCAGGCGCTTCTGCTTAGCGCGCGCCTTCTCCAGTTGGTCACACCAATCGATGACAGGGCTTCATCAACCTGGTCCTTCCAACGTAAACAGGGTCGTCCTCTACGCCGACGTCCAGTGACCTTCGCATCGAAAACTTTCTTCGCTGGAGCAGATTTTTCCATCCGAACAATGTGGCCGAGCCAGCGTAGCCGCTGGATGTTAATACGCTGGACAACACCTACATCGCCGAGGAGCTCATACAGCTCATGGTTTGTTCTAATGCGAAACTCATCGCCATGCCTTACAGGACCAAAGATCTTACGAAGAACTTTTCTCTCGAACACCCCCAGGACCGCTGCATCGGCACAAGACAGCGTCCATGCTTCCGCACCATAGAGAAGCACCGGGAGAATAAGCGACTTGTAGAGTGTTAATTTCGTCGCACGAGAGAGGTCTCTATTACTAAACTGCCTACCGAGACCGTAGTAGCACCTGTTGGCCAGTGTGATTCTTCGCCTGATCGCTAGACTGACATCATTTTTGCTGGTAATGGCGGTGCCAAGGTAGATGAATTCCTTGACCACATCGAATGTATAGTTGCTGGCTGTAACCTGGGAGCCGATACGATCAACATCCCTACTCGTCGACAACATGTACTTCGTCTTGCTCTCATTTACCGCCAGACCCATTTTAGCAGAATCTCGTTCAATAGCATTAAAGGCTGCGGTGACATCTCGCTTGGTATGCCCAATGATGTCTATATCGTCTGCATACGCAAGGAGCTGGACACTTGTTAAAAATAGTGCCATTACGATGGACACCCGCCTTTCGCAAAACACTCTCCATGACGAAATTGAAGAGGTCGCAGGATAAGGGATCGCCCTGTCTGAAACCTCGCACGGTATTAAAAGGCTCGAAGAGGTCTCTTCCTACCTTGACGGAGCTGCAGGAATTGCTCAACGTCATTTTGCACAGTCTTATCAATTTTGCAGGAATACCGAGCTCAGACATTGCTGCATATACGCGATCCCTTATCGGGCTATCGAACGCTGCCTTATAGTCGACAAAGAGGTGGTGTGTGTCGACTTGACTTTCAT
This sequence comes from Metopia argyrocephala, assembly GCA_963576795.1. Taxonomy (NCBI): domain Eukaryota; kingdom Metazoa; phylum Arthropoda; class Insecta; order Diptera; family Sarcophagidae; genus Metopia; species Metopia argyrocephala. Next base: position 78,517,751 of record OY756209.1, on the reverse strand, counting down.
GGGTCTTCTCCAGGATTTGGCGCAGTGTGAATATCTGGTCAATGGTGGACTTACCAGGTCTGAAGCCGCACTGATAAGGTCCAATCAGTGAGATGGCGGATGGCGAATGGCTTCAGTCGTTCACACAATACGCTCGTAAGAACCTTATATGCGATAGGGAGAAGGCTTATACCCCTGTAGTTGGTGCATATTGTGGGGTCTCCCTTTTTCAGGATCGGACAGAGGGCACTGAGATTCCAATCATCGGGCATACTTTCCTCCAGCCATATTCTGCAAATGAGCTGGTGCATGCACCTAACCAGCTCATCGCCTCCATACTTGAAGAGTTCAGCGGGCAGACCGTCAGGTCCGGCTGCTTTGTTGTTCTTCAGTCGCCATATGGCAACCTTGACCTCTTCATGGCTGGGGGACGGGATCACAACGTCATTATTGATTGGGTCCGGCACAGCATCTCTAGCAGCGGAATTTGTATCATTATCGCTTTGCAGTAGATTACAGAAATGCTGTCTCCATAATCTCAGTGCACCATGTGCATCTGTAACCAGATTACCATGTTCGTCTCTGCAGGAGGTTGCTCCGGGTTTAAAACCAGTAGTAAGACGCCTTATCTTCTTATAAAAATTTCGAGCATCATGTCTACTCCCGCACATCTCGATTTCCTCACGATCACGCCTTTCTTGCTCCCTTTTCTTTCTTCTAAATAGGCGTCTCTCTTCCCTCCTCTTCTCTCTGTACACCTCCACAGTTGCTCTTGTAGTGGTGGACTGCAACGTTCTTCTGTAGGCAGCATTCTTTGCCGCAGTGGCCTCACGACACTCTTCATCGTACCATTGGTTTCTGCGGGGAGGACGCTCAAAACCAAGGACTGTTTCGGCAGCATTGCGCAGAGAGTGAGCAATGTGAGACCACTGTCCACCAATACTTTCGAGAGAGGACGGGATACAATGGAGCTCATTAGAAAGACGATCGGAGAACGACCTGGCTGTCTCTTGTGATCGCAGCTTTTTGATGTCCAGCTTCCCTCGAACACTAGAACGTGCCTATTCGCTGCGCATATGCGCAATCGCATCTTGGCTGCGACAAGATAATGGTCCGAGTCGACATTCGGACCTCTAAATGTGCGCACGTCTAGTATACTGGATACATGCCTTCCATCAATCACAATGTGATCGATCTGGTTGGTAGTTGATCGATCGGGAGAGAGCCAGGTGGCCTTATGGATATCGAGATGCTGGAACCTGATGCTACATGTTTCGCGCCGCGGCGAAATCGATCAGTCTCATGCCGTTCGGCGAGGTGGAAGAATGGAGACTGAACTGCCCGACAGTGGGGCCAAAGATACTTTCACGTCCAACTTTCGCATTGAAATCGCCGAGGACAATTTTGGCGTCATGTGCCGGACACTTATCGTATACATCCTCGAGCTTTGCGTAGAAAGCATCTTTGACCGCATCATCCTTCTCTTTCGTCGGGGCGTGAGCGCAAATGAGGCTGATGTTATAAAATTTCGCCTTCATCCGGATCGTAGCTATTCTTTCGTTCACGGGGGTGAACTCTGAGACTAGATGGCGAAGTCTCTTGCTAACTACGAATCCGCAGCCAAATTCACGTCTGTTATCATGGCAGCTGTAGTAGATGTCACATGTTGCTTGCCTTGTACAACCCTGTCCTATCCATCGCATTTCCTGGATGGCGGTGATGTCAGCCCTACAGTTTTTGAGAGCATCCGCCAATTGGATAGAGGCACCTTCCCTATAAAGGGTTCTCACGTTCCAGGTGCATATCCTTAAATCATAGTCCTTAAAACGTTTGCCATGGTCGTCAACATAAAAGGGTGTCCGTTTAGAGGCTTTTGCTGAAGTTTTCATTGAGATTACGTTTTTACGTGGTGGGTTTCAAGCCCTACGCACAACCCAAATTTAAAGTCCAGGGGATTGGACAATCGCCGCACAGTGGCGCCTTTTCCCTAAAAGCGTTGCAAAAATCAAAAATTTGACAGAAGAATTTGATAAAACGAATAATTACATCTGATAGAGAACTTCTCACTGATTAAGAATCCAAAAAATTTTTGAAATCGGATAAAAATTATGAATTCTGGAGTCAATCAAAGTTGACAATTTTTCGGACTTACAAAAAATGTTTAAATAAAAAAAAAAGTATCATCTTTTCAATTGAATTTCAAGCAAACTATGCAACCGATCATTAATTTTTTGGTGTTGGATGAAAGGTATGTTAATTCCAATGAGACGATGTAAAAAAAAGGGTTATTCGGTCCAATACTTTTATTTCAGGCGCAATTTTGCAAACACATGATATTTTGGTCTTTTTTGACACTTAATAGAATAGAACAAAAAAAGTGACGGTTTGTGACGGGAAATTGGGTGCCCGTACTTGCCCGTGTACATGAAAAAACAAAAAAACTGTAACAATTTTTACTACAAAAATTATATATTTTCAAAATATTCAAACAGATTTTGGGCAGCACTGAGATCCACTGAAATTGTATACCAAACTTAGTAGATGTATTGGTCTTTAATTTATTATTTAGTTTTTTTATGCGTTTTCATTCGCTTACAACGCCCCCTAGCGGAAAAAAATTTCGGAAAAGTTACCACTTTGATGAGCTCTATCTCCTGAACGAATTAAGATATTTTAGAAGTTTAAATTTGGGATTTTAAATAAAACAAAATTTAAAACATATGAATTGCAAAAAAAAAAAAAAAATACTTAAGTACAAGTATATGTGTCATGTTGGGATTTTTAAGAATTTTTTAAACGGACAAAGGTTTATTTACAAAAAAAAAATAATATAAATTTATTTTTAGTAAGTTTTTAATTTAAAAAGTATTAACATTTTGGACCATAGTGAATGAGCTGTTAAAATTGAACCTACAGCTAATTATAAAGAAATGTAATATAAGCAATAAGTATTTCATCTTGCACTTAACTGAACATTGCAAAAAAAAAACACAAAAATAAAAAATATTGTAGTAGGCATCGGCAAACACACACATTTTTTAAAGCTTTATTTCCAAATATTCTGTGCTAATAATGTATCTAGTCTCAATATCTAGCCAGTGACAATCAAAGTGAAAAAAGTGTGTGGAAAAAAACATTAAAAAATTTTAAACAAAAAACTAGTGATAAAATTAAAATTAAAAATTTTTGCAACAAAATAGGTCGATATATGTCACTGTGCACAGTGCCGCAGTGGGCCTTTTACAATGCAGGTGCGGTTTTCTTGAAGCTAAACGAGATAAAATTCAAGTGCGTTTTAAACATTAAATATGTCCTGATAATTTCAACAGTTATGATTTTTGCAACGAAAAAAGTCAAAACGATGCACTGTGCCGGCCATGCCGGCTAATTACTCTTAAACTAAAGGGATTATCTTTCAAATACTTTATAAATTTTAATAATATCTTTATTACTTTAAAAGTTATAATGATTACAACGAAAAACGTCAAAAGACAACACTGTGCACAGTGCCGCAGATGGTCTATCACCTTGCGGGTCATGTATTTTGAAGGTAGGGGAGTCTTCTTTTAAATGCTTTTTAAATTTTTAAAATATCTTTATTACTTTTAAAGTTATGATTTTTGCAACGAAAAAGGTCAAAAGGCGCCACTGTGCGCCGCATACATTAGTTAACAAGCTAGCGGGTGCTAGAATGTTATCCAGGAGGGCCGCGTGGAGGCTGTATGTCGACTTGAATACAACGGGAACAAGGATCGTTCTGAAGGCCGCCAGGTTGACCCCAATCAGAGACTTTGCCTTGTCCGAAGTATCCCATCCATCCGCATCCATATTTATTTATTTGTCTTTTAATTATTTGAAAAAAAAAACACTCTTAAGTACACTATAAACAAATTACTATTTCACAATATATTTTCTGTTTTGTTGTTGTTTATCTCCAAAACATATGACACGTTTTTAAATGTTCTATAAGTGCATTTACGTTTCTACGTTACGGGACGTTACATTACGATACAGCAACGTTTGGTTAACCAGGCCTTTAGCGTCAGTTAGAAAAGTTAGTAGAAAAAAGCCAGTTGTGAGAGTCGGTCGTAGAGAAGAAAAGTGTTGTAGAAAACGGTTCGCAAGGAAAACTTATTTTAAATAACCTATTACAATAAAATAACCTATTACTTTAAATAAACTATTACTTTAAATAAACGATTACTTTAAATAAACTCATTAAACTAAAAAGTGCGTTTTACATTCAACCAAGTGGACTAAACCTACATATATAAATAATATCTAATTTGATATTACAGGGTTGTAAAAATTATCATAACTAAGATCGTTACAAGGCATGTTTTAAATTCGTGTCCACCACTGTATATATAGTACATGTACATATATAGAAAGACACATACGAGGCGGATTGATATTGAAGCTACCTAAGTAGGAAAAAAACATTGTTTTTTTTTTCAAAAACCATTAATTTCTCAGCATAGTCTCCTTTTAACTCAATACATTTAGTAAGACGATTTTCCAACTTTTTTATACCATCTGAATAAAACGGTTTTGGGAACTCCTCAAAATACACATTAGTTTCGGTAATCACTTCTTCGTTTGAGATGAATTTTTTTCCTGCGAGCATTTTTTTCAAGTTTGGAAACCGGAAAAGTCACTAGGGGCTAAATCTGGACTATAAGGTGGATGATCAACCAATTCGAAGTGGATTTCTCGTAGTTTTAGCATCGTATCTAATGCTGTATGAACCGGTGCGTTGTCTTGAAGAAAGAACACTTTTTTCTTGTTTAAATGTGGTCGTTTTTCCTTGATTGCATCAATCAATTGATCTAATAATGCACGATAATACTCTCCTGTGATTGTGGATCCCTTTTCAAGATAATCAATGAACAATATTCCGTGTGCATCCCAAAATACAGTGGCCATAACCTTGCCAGCCGATTTCGCTGTCTTCGCCGTCTTCGGAGCACTTCCACCAGCTTCCACCCATTGCTTCGATTGATTTTTGGTTTCAAGTGTGTAGTGGTGGACCCACGTTTCATCAACAGTTATTGATCTACGCCAAAAATCAGCAGGATTATGCTTTATCAGGTCCAAACACCGCTGTGAAGTGATCTGTCGAATTATTTTTTGTTCAACACTGAGCAAAAACACATCTTGCCGATAGCTTTTTCATATCGATGGTTTACTAACGCAACCTCGTAACTCGATTTTTTGCGATTTTGTGTTTTAACCGGAAAAGTAATCAGTTAATACCAAACAACAATTTTGCAAAGTTATAAGTGAAAATATTTATTAGTTTTGTTTTTATTCAATATTATTCAACCTCGTATCTCAACTGATGATAATCTTGCATGCGTAACCTCGTATCTTAAAGTAAAAGGCGACGCATAATTTTACTGTCTTCACTAGAAAAATTACAAATAATTTTATTTTTGCTTTTATGTGAAATAATTATTAATGATTAACTCTTAGATTTATGGTATTTTAATGAAAAAACAAAATACAATGCAGTTTATTAACCATAGCATTTACATATTTAAATTTATAAAAGTTATTATTTTCTTTTTATTTATTTATTTTATAATGATTTGAAAGTCGAATTGGTTTTAGAAGATAAATATTTCAAACTTTTTAAATAAGTTACCCAAAATAGAGTCATACTTCTGCAGTAAAGATACTACTAAAAATGTATATACATATATAGAAAATTTTTATATATCAGCATAAGATGTCTACCGTGATTTCTTAAAAAATTACAAACGTTATATTGCAGTTAATGAAAGAGCTAGCTATAGATTTTTTTATACAAAAAATATGTCAAATATAGCAATATTTCAATTTCGAAAAGATTTTTGATATATCTGTTTCCCCCATATAAATAAAAAACATGTATGTAGCTGTGACGCCCTGTAACTATCAATTGCCTAATTTCACTTCTAATCAATAACCAGTTTGCACATGTTTTAAAATAATTTCTTATTAGAATGCAAAAAAGTAACTTCCTTCTTCTCCATCTGGCATCGGTGCAATAAGGTTGTGCCTTTAAATAATTAATCATTGATGAAATATATTTTTGAATATATTTTATTAATAAAATATAATTTGTAAGTAAACATATCAAGTGTAATTATTTAAAATACTCCATCTAAATCTACATATCTATAGTGATGAATATAACAATCATGTTGTAGAAAAAAATCGTGCTAGGGATGAAAAAAATAATGATAAAATTAAGGATGTTGCTGAAAAAATAAAAGCTTTCACGGTACATGTTTAAGCTGTGCAGATAATACCATATTTACTTGCAAGTGCAAAAAGCAAAAATTAAAATGTCATCAGTTCAAAGTATACAACCTAGCTAACAGGTATGTATTATGCTACGTCTGGCACAAAGGTGAAGGCGGTTCTTAAAACCGAAGTCGAGCTTACCATGCCGATTGTATTTTACAGTGCAGTGCTCAGTACCTTAATGTAACAATAGCTAATGCTTTAGATGCCTATTAAAAATATTTATTTAAGCGTAGTACCCATTCTGCTATCGAGAGGCGTACAAAAAACAAATCATACGCACCTTGTAATTTTGTTAAAAAAGAACTTGGATTTTAAGTTTTTTTTTTAAACTATTCTTCTACTGTATTACAGATAAGAGGATTGAAATACTGCAAGGATAATATAATGTTTAAACTATCTTTTGATAGTGAGTGGAAAATTCTTCTTCGACGTTTAAATATGAAATATCCTATTGACGTCGAAATTAAGGTCTTATATATAGAAGAAATTTCATTATCTAATCAAAAGTATAAATATTTACAGTAACCAAGACAATAAATATCACTAAAAAATGAGTACATGTATTTCATACTGGAACTATGTCAGAACAATACACAAACATTATTTTATTTTCCATTTGTCCAAGCTAGTTGGACAAAAACCTTTTACTAAAAATTTATAGATGTATTATTCTTGTAATTAAAAATTTAATTTAAAATGAATTGAAAGTATTTAATATCGCGATATCATGTAACAATTTTTCATAGTTGACTTCATTGTAATTTCCATAACTTCCACAATTTAGTACTTTTTCCAATGAACCGAGGGTTCCTTTTTGGTTTGTCAGTCTTTTTTTAAATTATTATAGTTCAACCACCGTAAGAAGAAGTTATAAATTACAAGGAAGACAGCTTAATATTTTGGAAATTTATTGTATTTATCGCCCTTTTGAATCTATACATTGCCTACTATTGGGTACTCATTACCACTTGGATTAGAAGTTTTACTAATAAGTATTAACAATAATGTATGTATATATATATTATAACCTTTAATAAATAAAACCCACATTTACATTATATTTATGGAAAGAAAATCTCAAAGTTATATTGTATTTATCCCATAATACCACAATTGAATTTTACCCCATTTAGCTGACAATTTTCCTCCGTTATATTTAAATTAAACATAATTTATTTGTCGCATATAATCTAATTATTTACATTAAATTGATGTCTAATGCATACATCAATACACCATTAAAATGTATGTAAGTTATCTATTTTGTTATAAATAATAAAAAATAAACAATGTATTAATACTTACTATAATAGTAAAAAATATCAAATATAATTTAATTTAAAATATTTAAACAAAAGTATTAAAAAAGTTTGTAAATGTGGTTTTATTTAAAAAAAACGCAACCTCGTATCTTACATTTTAAAACATTTTTTCAGTGCAGCAAAATCGTATCTCAAAAAAGGGTGAATATCTTACAGTTAATTATTTTTAACACAATAGTTGTCTTGAAAATATATCAAAAGTTTTACATTTTCTACGATTATGAAAAAAATCTTGTAAAAATGTGCAAATATTTGTTAGAAAAACTTTTTTGTCTCTCCTGAAAAGTAGTAGTTTTTCAGTTACGAGGTTGCGTTAGTAAACCATCGATATGTAAATGTTCATGCAAAATGTTGAACACAAGTTCATATGATATGTTAACCATTTCAGCAATCTCAAGTATTTTGACCTGGCGATCATTCATAACGATATCGAAGATTTTCTTGATATTTTCTTCTGTAACCACCTCTTTTGGCCTTCCTGTTGATGGTATGTTGCAGGGCTTGTTCGGCCCCATTTAAATTCAGCAATCCAATATTTTACCATATAAACTGACGGAACTTTCTACAAACGACTACAACAAATAATCTAATCGATGAATTTGGCTAAAATTTTAACAGCTGACGTTTGATAGATCGTAATTTTTAAGAAAGAAAAAGTTTTTGTTTTGGTGCTGCCATCTAGCACTATGTAGCTTCAATGTCAATTCGCCCTCGTATGTATATATTGACAAAAAATAATTATTCAAGATTAAACATTTTATTTATTTTTCTTAAAATACTTATAGTATTTCAAATATAGGATGTAGTTTAAATATTTATATGATATACGGTTTCTTAGCTTTTTTTATTATTGAGCTTACTGAAAAGATACGTCCACCTATTGTAGAAGTTGGGTTAATTGTGAGTAGCGCTGTATATATTTGATTTAGTTTTTTAAATCTTAGAAAATAAGAAGTTTTGTATACGTAATTTAAATTTGTTAGAAAAAAATCAGAAAAAATATATAACACTTAAAATGAAAAATATTCGAAAATGTCGAATAGTTCGACACTAAAAAACTGGGCTTTCGAATAACTCGAAAACCGCCACATTTTTAAAACCGGCTTAAAAAACCCGGAAAATGAGAAAAAACCGGTTTTTCGAATAATTCGAAAACCAGTCTTGACAACTCTAGTTGGTGGTTAATTTTATTTCTAATTTTATATCAATGCATTTTATATCATATGCATTATGAGTTAAGTTTTATAGAGCATATTTTTAACGCTTAAAAGTGTTTTTTCAATACATATTTTAGGCGCTTAAAACTAATTTTTTAGAGCATGTTTTTGGTTGCCCTATTAGTCATAAACTGAACTTCAGCACAATTCTTAAAAACAGTCGCTACAAAAAATATTCCCATACGATAAATATTTTAATTTTATATTACGTACTTTGTTAAATAAATAAATAAAAAAAAATAAATAATTTAAACTCAAAAATGTATAACGTGTAGCCTTATTTTTGGGTAATATTTTGTGGCTTGTTTATTAAAAAAAATACATAAATAATGGAAGCTAAATAACTAATAATCTTTTATAAAATCATAAAATTTATCTCCAAATTCATGAAATTTTAAATAAAAAAAAAATAAAAAATTAAAATTTAATTAGTTTTGGTAAAGAAACAAAAATTTGTGGGAAAAAATATGATATGGGTTATATGGGCGGTGAGTGTGGGCGTTAATTCAGGTAATACAGGCTCTGTGCCAAATTTCAAAAACTTTGGACCAAAAATAATTTTTTCGTTCTATGGGCGGTGGGTAGTGGGCGTGGCAAATTTTAATGAAACTATATTTTTCTTAATTGAGGCCCAGAGAAAAATATCAAAAACTTTGGGCCAAAAATAAATTTTTGGTTTTATGGGCGGTGGGTAGTGGGCGTGGCTAATTTTTATGAAACTTTATAATTTTCTTAATTGAGCTAACCAAAAGCTCAGAGCAAAAGTTCAAAAACTTTGGGCCAAAAATAAATTTTGGGTTCCTTGGGCGGTGGGTAGTGGGCATGGCCAATTTTTATGAAACTTTATATTTTTCTTCATTGAACTAACTAAAGGCTCAGAGCAAAATTTCAACAATCTACGAGCACTCCTTATATTTTTTCCCAAACATTGTGTGAACAAATCCCACTGTGCGACGTGATAAAAAGGAAGGACCCCAAATTTATTAAGCATTATTCTCTAAAGCAATGGTTAGTCGAACGTTAATGTAGCAGTAATGTAACGGAACGTATTGCAATTATAAAAAATTTAAAAACGTGTCATATGTTTTTGACATATGTTAGACATTATAAGTACATAAAATTTATTTTTGTAAAAAAAAGAAATACAGTTGTGTGACTTCAAAATAGTAAATAGTTCTAAAAAATAAAGAAATAGTACCTATGAGCTTAAAATAGTATCAAAACTGTATTTCAAGAATTTATACACAAATAATTTAAAATTTGATATACTCAAGTACATATGAGTATATATATACATATCTGTGTCGGTATTGAAGGACAGCTTAAGTCAAAACATTATATTTTGAAATGTCCCAAAACTCGTGTAAATTTTACAATACTTAGTTTTTGAAAAAAACCTGTATAATACAACAAATATTCACTAATTATAGTTCACATTTTATTACTACATTGAGTTTTATGAAGCGTCAGAAATACTAAATTAATTTAAGCTTATGTCGACTTAAGCTTTTCTTCCATATTGCCACAGATATATAAATATATATCTGTATATATACAATATATACAGTAGGCGACAAAACTATAGAACGGAATTCTTGCAAGTAAAACTTTGGTTCATAGCTTTAAAATATTTTTATAAATAACATTATTTTATGTTTTAAACTGATGATTATTAAGTACTTTAACTAAACTGAAACAAAAATAAAAAATGGATCCATGGAAAACAGAAATCATCCTTAACAAGATACTCGTATATATACATTTTTTACATAAAAGTAGGATGTTATATATTCTTTTTTGATCTCGTTTTATTGTAATCGACATTTTTAATTATTGATATAACGGATAACTTTTAAAAAAGGCAATATTTTGTCAAGATGAGGGAGAAAAATATATGAAAGGCAACATTTTTTGGTAGAAACGAAAACGCAATAAAGCACGTATTAAAATAATAAAATATTTACTGAGAATAATATAATATTTAGTGGCCTAACCATTATTTCTTTAATCTTCTTTAAATCTGTGAGACGTGGACTCAAATAAGTAAGATATTACTTTTCTAGAAATTTGGTTCCCAGAATTTTTCACCTACCGGAAATGATCAGCAGTATTTTTGCCATTGTCACGCAAGTGACTGCGCTGTCCATTTCCAAGACATCGATTTAATTTTCAATAAACCATTCTTTCACACATTTTGATGTTTTACTGTAACTCTGGTGTATCGCGGTTTAGGGCGCTGTCTTTCTTCTTTTCGTACTGGCTTTATTTCATCAAAATATTTTAGATTGCTTTTGGACTTACTAGAGAAAAGCACTGAATTTTATGGTCAAGGTAGTCCAGTTAATTGGTCGCTACTCAGTGAAAAAAAGAGATAAAAACACAATTCTTAGACATGTTTTACGGTTTGTTTCCATATTACAATCGGCTCACAAATTTCGTTTGTTTGTGTATACAAATTTCATTTAGGTCTCTATAAAACTATATTGAATAAAACGTAAGAGCTGTATATAAATTCTCTCTTTGTGTTGTTCTATATCACAATATACAATAGTTTGTTAGAAAATTCAAAAACACAATCAAAAAAATTTAATTGTATACGAACAAAATCATACAGGCCTGTTCTAAAAATCACTTGTGTTCAAATTACAAGGAAATATATAACTTTTTATATATTGGTTATATTTTACTTTTAAATTGTAAAATTATTTGTATTTTGATTCAAATAAGAAGTTAATACATATCGTTCATTTACTTTCAATAGTGTCACAACTCAAAAATAATGTTTTTTCAGGGGAGCTGTTTTAAGTTTTCAATTGCCTGTTTTCTAACAAATATATGAAAGAACTATACTAAACATTGATGTGTAATGTATATTATACAATGTACAAAAAAGGTGAAAATATTTTGTGATTTAAAGTTTTTCTTTGGAAAAACTTTCAACGACTTTTAATTATGACGTTTTATTTGAAAAAAAAAAAATATAGCTATTTCTCTGTCATATGCTAAATATTTCGTTATTGCTGAGAAAAAAAATTAGTTGCAGTTTATTTAGACGTTTTATTTTCATGTTGTTTTAAGTTACAATGATAAAAATATAAACTAAAAAATGCTTTGAAATTCATTGCATTAAAAACAAAACCTACATTCATAAGTATTACATATATGTTTGTATATATTTTAAATATAACCTATTTTAAGTCTATAAAAATTTCTCTCCTCATTTTAAAATATTTATAACTAAATAAAAGCGATTTGCTCACAAATTATTATTGAATTCCTCATAGAACCGAGGGATTAAATTCTTTTTAATTAAATCATTTATATCTTCCCTTTTCTTGCTTGGAATGCCAAATTTGGAGTGGTAGGCTTTGCTTAAGCTAACGATTTTATTTGGCATCCTTTTTGATTTTATAATAGTTGCTTCTGCAAAATGCCCCTCAGAGTACGACGTTTTAAAAAAAAACAGAGTTTGGTGACTCCTGTTGAACCTTCAGAACTTTCACTTCAGATAGCTTAATTTCACCCATATTTAAACGACCCATGTCATTAACCATTTCTGTTATCTACAAAATCGTATCATTTCGATTTGTTACCTGATGTTTTGCATTATCATCGATCAAATTATCTTTAATAATGACATATTTCCTTTAAATACAAAGTTGCTTACTTTACACAGTCTCTATTTTGTCAAATATAACGTCATAATGCGAAATACTTAATTTGATAACTATTAATTAATTAACTTATTAATTGAATTTCACAAATTTAACAAAAAAAAAATATTTTTCTATTAAAAAGTCATAACACAAAATAATACAATTTGAATGAAAAATGGAAACATGGAATTTATAGTTACCTTCTCACAAATATTGTTATAACACAAAATGTATCGTTTTTTCATAAAAACTGACGAATTTTACTCTTCAAAAACTCTTGCACAACTGAAATGTGTCGTTACTGTGATTAAAACATACAGGTATGTGATGAAAATCGATTTCGATTAAAAAACGGCGTAAAATCGGGAATAATTGTGATGGCACCACTTATTTCTATTTTAGTTATTTTCTTCTTCTTCTTTATTTGTCAAACCGAATTCGATTTCATTTTCCATTCATTTCTATGAAAACGTCAAGAAAATATGTATGTGATGAAAAACGAAATTTGAATGTTTTAAACGTTTTAAAATCGAGCAGTTTTTAACACACGATTTCAAACACAAATAATTTTTATTTTGGAAAACATTAAAATATGTGAGTATTAACGTTTTTTTTTTTTGTTTGTTTAAAAATACAAATTTGTGAAAATTTTGCAGGGGAAAACACACAAATACTCAACAAGAAGATTTCATGATTGATTTCATGGAAAAACACCCACAACTGGCAAAAGGATTTGTTAAGGGAGACCGTGTGGAAATGGAAAAGTTGTGGCAAAATTTTGCTAAGGAGTTAAATAAAATTGGTCCACCACTGAAAGATTGCAATGGATGGAAGAAAGTGAGTTCAAAATTAACTTTTTTTTTGCACTTATTTACTTTACATTTCCAAGATATGGAGTGACAAGAAGTCGTCGATAAAGAAAAAAATTGCAACCAACAAAAAAGAGTCTCAAGCAACAGGAGGTGGACCATATAATCAGCTTTACATTTCCAGCAGAGAAGAAGCCATTGGAAAACTATGTGGACTTTATGATGTTGTTAATGGCGTTGAAGGTAGTCTTTCATTTGGATTCCAACCTGTTGATGACAATACCACATCAGCAGAAATGAACATCGAAAACGATGCCGATGAAACTATTGATTGTGATAATTTAAAACCATCTTCTAGTCAAGCACACAAAAGAAGAAGAGATACAACATTTTTACAAGATGATTTAAAGCAATTTAGGTATAGTGAAAAGAAGACTAACGAAAATATTAAAAAAAGTTTAATGGAAATTTCACAAACTATAAAAACGAATTTAGACGTTTCCACAAATTTAGAATCTAATATTAAACGGATATACAGGTCAGTGGATAAGTTGACCGACCGGGTAAAGGAACAAACACAGGCAACTAATAGGCAAAGCGATGAAATTAAAAATCAAACTGCCGAAATTCAACGCCATAAAGAAATTGAGAAACTCCTTTATGAGAAAAACATGATAAAAAAGAAAACATTAGAACTCCAAAAAGAACAACTTGAAATTTATAAATTATAATTTGACTTGTAAAAATAATCCCATTTTTTATATTAATGTTTAATATATTTACTTATAAAAATTAAATAAATGAATTTAAAAACAAGCTTTCTGCTATACTGTTCCGATTTTCATTCACTTCCATATTACGAGTATCATCTTCGGTAGGAACGTCTTCATCAATGTTGGAATCAACTTCTGTTTGATCATTGTCAGTAGTTAAGTTTTCTTCTAATTTGTAGTATTTACACATGTTGTGAAGAGCACAACAAATGTTAATAATTTTAACTACCTTTTGTGGTTTATACCATAAGGCATGGAAAAGGCATCTAAATCGGCTTTTGAGGACTCCTATAGTTCTTTCAATTATGTTTCTGCCAGATGCATGTACTTTATTGAAAATGTGTTGCGGTGAATCCGGTCTTGGAGAACGGTAAGGAGTTAGAACAAAAGGCTCGAGTGCGTAACCTGCATCTGCGAGAAGCCATGATCCATGATCTCCACCTTCATAATTTGACACGTAAAAACTCCTTGCAGTGCTCAAATTCCAAACAAGAGAATCGTGGCTTGAGCCTGCTTTAGTCGCATCAACTGCTATTATGTTCATTTGCCAATCACATATCTAAGATGTGCGTCACTATAAAGTGTAACACCCATTTTTCTTAATAACTTGTTTCACCTTTAATCAAAATTATTTTTCTTAATCACAATATCTTTGAAAAATGTGTCAGATTTTAAAATGTATCAGTTTGTCAAATTTGTCTTGTTAGTTAGTTCATAATGGATAATCAAAGACAAGTGCATACAAAAATTATTCAAATAATTCAAAAAAAACCATATTGGAGTTATACAAAAGTTGCTAGGGAAGTCCACGTGACCAGGCAATGTGTTTCCAGAGTGGTCAAAAAGTTCAACAAAGACCTAAAAATTGAAAGAAAGCCTGGAACAGGTAAAGCAAAACTGGTAACGAACGACGCGAAAGCCAAAAAGGTTGAGAAGCTTTTGCTGGCTCTTCCAAACATTTCTGGTCGCGAAGTGGCCCGGCGCGTGCAATGTTCGGAAAGTTTTGTGCGCCGAGTTAAAGCTAAAGCTGGCCTTAACACATTTAAAGTCCAAAAAGTTCCGGATAGAAATGCTAAGAAGAATATTGAAGCAAAAAAAAGAGCAAAACTCAAAAAAGAATTTTTTCAAAAGTTCGAATGTTGTGTAATGGATGATGAAACTTACGTTTTTGCAGACTTTGCGCAGCTTCCTGGCCAAGAGTTTTATGTAGCGGATAGTAGAGGCAATGTTTCTGAAGAGTTCCGAACTAAAAAACTATCCAAATTTTCCAAAAAGTTCCTAGTTTAGCAGGCTATTTGTAGCTGCGGCAACAGAAGTGCATCGTTTGTTACATTGGGATCAATAAACTCAGATATTTATATCAAAGAGTGTCTTCAAAAGAGGTTGCTCCCATTTCTAAGACAGCACAACATATCAACATTCTTCTGGCCAGATTTGGCAACATGTCACTACAGTAAAAGCGCAATAGACTGGTATAATAAAAATAATGTTATTTTTGTTCCAAAAGAGGCTAACCCACCAAACTGCCCAGAGCTGCGGCCTTTTGAAAGATATTGGGCTCTGGTCAAAAGAGAACTAAAGAAGAGTACATCTGTTCCCAAAACCATTACTAGTTTTCGATATAAATGGACAGCTGGTACCAAAAAAATCACCGAAAACACTATAACATTGCTTATGGATGGCATAATGAATAAAATAAAAAATTTTATAAAATTAAATTAATTTTTAAATAAAATAATACAGAATATAAATCTGTAATAAAAATGCAAAATAAAACTGTTTTATTTTTAACTCTAGCTTACTCCAGTCAGTTTTTATTTGACTTTTGATGTGTTACAGTTTATAGTGACGCACACCTTAAAACTTATCGAAATATACATACATACATATGTAAGTATTTATTTTTTTCATAAGCTAAATATTTAGGAAGACGTTGTACTTACAATCATAGTATTTATGCTGGCAAAACCCTTTCTACAGGTAAAAGTACTGTACTGACTATTTGGCATGACCAGTTCGACGTGCGTGCCGTCAATACAGCCAACAACACCTGGTATTTTATACTTATCAAAAAAGTATCTTTTTGATTGCATAACCTCCTCTGGGTCAGATGGAATATTAATCCAATCCAACCATTTTTGAAAAAGACTTTGAAAATGTGGACCTCTCCATAGCTATTATGGCATCATTACCAACCGATCGCTGGAAACCCCCTTCTGCAAGAAACCTGAGAGTTGCTGCTAAATGTACTGCAGTTGGAATGGAACCGTGTTGAAATTGATTCTCAATTTTTTTCATTATCCAACTAAAGCCGTCCTTATTAATACGAAAATATTGTATAAAACTGAAAAGATAAATAAATTATTAAACTCTTGCAAAACAACAAACTACTACATTCATACGTATTTTCTGGAAGATCCATAGGATTTGATGCGTCCCGTAATCTCTTTCTTTTAATTTTTTCAACTTGATTTGATTCATTTGTTAAAATAAAATGAGCAGTTAACACAAATGCCATTAGTTAATTTTGTACGATATAAAATTTAAATACTTTTTTTTAAGTAAAAATGTTATATTTTTGACAAGAAACATGTAAGAAGGAAACATAACTGAAAAATGAAATCGATCGATTTTCATCACACCCGAAACAAAAACGTACGTTTTTAAATTTGGAATCTATTTAAAAACGAATCGATTTCCATCACATACCTGATAATGTCGAACTAGAAATATAATAACGGCATATTTTGATCTCAAGTTCTCAATTTTATTCATATCAATTTGAATTTTATACACAACTAGCTGAACCCGGTGTGCTTCGCTACCCCCTCGTTATATAATATAATTTAAAGTATTTATATATTTTGCAAACAGATGTGGGAGAAAGAGAATGAGGCTACCCCACTATTTTAATTCAAATGTATTTTAAATTTGAGGTAAAGTCGTTAATAAACGTAGTAAAGGAGCACCAAATTTGTATATAGAACTTTCAAACAAAATTTGGCGTGAAAAGGGGCGTGAAAGAGGGCGTGGCGTAAACAATATGTATTTCTACCTCGCCTATAATGTGTATACAATTTGAAGTATATCTTTTAAAAACTATATGGAAGCAATTACATAATTTTAAAAAGTGGACGTAAAAGTAGGCGTGGTCGAAAAAAGTAACCTATTAATCATGCCAGAGACCCAGTTAAATGCTGTGAAAATTTCAGGAAGATCGGTCTAGAGGTTTGGTCTCCTATAAGGTACAAACAAACAAATAAACAAACATATTCAATTTTATATATTTAGATATTAATTATGATATTGGGAAGATTTCTGCATACTTAACTCAAAAATCGTATTTCTGAGTTGTGACACTATTGAAGGGGATGGATGGGATACTTCGGACAAGGCAAAGTCTCTGATTGGGGTCAACCTGGCGGCCTCCAGAACGATCCTTGTTCCCGTTGTATTCAAGTCGACATACAGCCTCCTCGTGGCCCTCCTGGATAACATTCTAGCACCCGCTAGTTTGTTAACTAATGTATGCGGCAATTGTCCAATCCCCACGTAAAAACGATAATTCAATGAAAACTTCAGCAAAAGCCTCTAAACGGACCCCCTTTTATGTTGACGACCATGGCAAACGTTTTAAGGACTATGATTTAAGGATATGCACCTGGAATGTAAGAACCCTCGAGGATGTATACGATAAGTGTCCGGCGAAAGTTAGTGGTTAGGTGCATGCACCAGCTCATTTGCAGAATATGGCTGGAAGAAAGTATGCCCGATGATTGGAATCTCAGTGCCCTCTGTACGATCCTGAAAAAGGGAGACCCCACAATATGCACCAACTACAGGGGTATAAGCCTTCTCCCTATCGCATATAAGGTTCTTACGAGCGTATTGTGTGAACGACTGAAGCCATTCGCCATCCGCCATCTCACTGATTGGACCTTATCAGTGCGGCTTCAGACCTGGTAAGTCCACCATTGACCAGATATTCACACTGCTCCAAATCCTGGAGAAGACCCATAAAAGTCAAGTCGATACACACCACCTCTTTGTCGACTATAAAGCAGCGTTCGATAGCCCGATAAGAGATCTCGTATATACCGCAATGTCTGAGCTCCGTATTCCTGCAAAATTGATAAGACTATGCAGAATGACGTTGAGCAATTCCCGCAGCTCCGTCAAGGTAGGAAGAGACCTCTCCGAGCCGTTTCATACCGTGCGAGGTGTCAGACAGGGCGATCCTTTATCCTGCGACCTCTTAAATTTCGTCATGGAGAGTGTTTTGCAAAAGGCGGGTGTCGGGAGTCCATCGTAATGGCACTATTTTTAACAAAAGTGTCCGTCTCCTTGCGTATGCAGACGATATAGACATCATTGGGCATACCAAGCGAGATGTCACCGCAGCCTTTAATGCTATTGAACGGGAGTCTGCAAAAATGGGTCTGGCGGTAAATGAGATCAAGACGAAGTACATGTTGTCGACGAGTAGGGATGTTGAACGTATCGGCTCCCAGGTTACAGCCGGCAACTATACATTCGATGTGGTTAAGGAGTTCATCTACCTTGGCACCGCCATTACCAGCAAGAATGATGTCAGTCTGGAGATCAAACGAAGAATCACACTGGCCAACAGGTGCTACTACGGTCTCAGTAGGCAGTTTAGTAATAGAGACCTCTCTCGTCCGACGAAATTAACACTCTATAAGTCGCTTATTCTTCCGGTGCTTCTCTATGGTGCCGAAGCATGGACGCTGTCTTGTGTGCTTCTCTATGGTGCCGAAGCATGGACGCTGTCTTGTGCCGATGCAGCGGTCTTGGGAGTATTTGAGAGAAAAGGAGACTGGAGACTAGTGTTAAGGCAGGCCGATACCCGTTAACGGGTTATTATGGCCATCTAAGCAAGTAATAAGACACTATTGAAGTAAATGTGCGATATATCAATAACTGTGTTGGTACAAATTGAGAGCAAATTAAAATTCGAAAAAAATAAGCAAAAATTATAAAGACAAATAAAACTCCTTTCAAAAAAAAGGTCTTCAATGTAATTTTTTTTTTTTGATTTCATAAATTTTTTATATAAAAATTATAATTTCGTAATTATTTACAAAAACGATTTTTGAATGAAAAAATTATTAATAGGCCATATCTTATTTTTTTCTCTAAGACAATAATTATATTTTCTCTAATTGAAGTCATTTTGTAAACGTAAAAAAAACGTACAACAAAAGCCATTTTGTAATGTAAAAATTATTTTTTATATTAGAAAAAGTGATATATAAACTTTTAATTAAACTTCACGTAAATTCAGGAAATATTTATATATTACTCTATAATAAGGTCAACTAATCTTATTGATATGGTAGTCGCCGTGGTCTATTGGCTAGTGTGTTGGCTTACTAAAACGATAGCGCCGGGTTCAAATCTCAGCTCTGACATCTTGAAAAAAAAATAAATATAAAAAAAATTATTTCTTTCGGCGACTACCTCTCAGCAGTCTTCTGGCAAAAGCTCTGGGAGTAATTGATTGCCATGAAAAAGCTTCTCTAATCTGTCGTTCGGAACCGACTTTAACCATATCGTCCCGCTGTTCGATTTTCGAACAGTAAATTTCAAGCGTTTTTGAAAAAATTTTTCTTTTCTCAGGGAAGACTACGAACTTATTTCTTTTAACAATTATATATTGTGAGAGGTTAGCTACAAATATAAAAATAAAAGGACATACCTACTTCAGTCCTTTTTTTTATTAAAAGGAGAAAGAAAAAACACTAATTTTAGCACAATTTAAAATTTTTAAAATTATGCATAAAATATAAAAAATAAAAAAATTAAAATTTTAGTTTTATTGAAAAACAGTCAAGCTATTAAAAATAACAAACAAATCGTTTTGGTTTTCATATGCATTTTTATGATCTGCCTTCAAAAATCGGTGTTCGATTTATCGAACGCTGGGCACTATTTAGCACTTTTGTTTATTCTAGGAATGGCTTTCTAAAACATATTGAATTACCATATTGTAATCTTTTTTTCAAAATGTAACTAACAGAAAAAAGAAAAATATACATATGGTAGCATCATTATTCAGACTATTTTTTGATGATGAGGTTTTAGGTATGATAGTCGAGGAGACAAATCGCTACGTTCAGCAGATCTGTTCTCTTGTACTAGACAATATCATACTCCAACGATTTCTTGTCATTTTAGTATTATCTGGATATCACACTTGCCTGCTGCACGCGATTATTGGTTAAATCACCCTACATTAGGCGTTCCTGCTGTGAAATTATGTATGTCAAGAAATAAGTTTTTGGATATTATAAAATTCATTCACTTTAGCAACAATTTTGAGTTAGACAAGAACGAAAAATGGCAAAGATATTGTTCAAATCAATCAAAATTATTTTAAATAAGATGTGCGTCACTATAAACTGTAACACCTCAAAAGTCAAATAAAAACTGACTGGAGTAAGCTAGAGTTAAAAATAAAACAGTTTATTTTGCATTTTTATTACAGATTTATATTCTGTATTATTTTATTTAAAAATTAATGTAATTTTATAAAATTTTTTATTTTATTCATTATGCCATCCATAAGCAATAGTGTTTTCGGTGATTTTTTGGTACCAGCTGTCCATTAATATCGAAAACTAGTAATGGTTTTGGGAACAGATGTACTCTTCTTTAGTTCTCTTTTGACCAGAGCCCAATATCTTTCAATAGGCCGCAGCTCTGGGCAGTTTGGTGGGTTAGCCTCTTTGGAACAAAAATAACATTATTTTTTATTATACCAGTCTATTGCGCTTTTACTGTAGTGACATGTTGCCAAATCTGGCCAGAAGAATGTTGATATGTTGTGCTGTCTTAGAAATGGGAGCAACCTCTTTTGAAGACACTCTTTGATATAAATATCTGAGTTTATTGATCCCAATGTAACAAACGATGCACTTCTGTTGCCGCAGCTACAAATAGCCTGCCAAACTAGGAACTTTTTGGGAAATTTTGATAGTTTTTTTAGTTCGGAACTCTTCAGAAACATTGCCTCTACTATCCGCTACATAAAACTCTTGGCTAGGAAGCTGCGCAAAGTCTGCAAAAACGTAAGTTTCATCACCCATTACACAACATTCGAAGTTTTAAAAAAATTCTTTTTTGAGGAGTTTTGCTCTTTTTTTGCTTCAATATTCTTCTTAGCATTTCTATCCGGAACTTTTTGGACTTTAAATGTTTTAAGGCCAGCTTTAGCTTTAACTCGGCGCACAAAACTTACAGAACATTGCACGCGCCGTGCCACTTCGCGACCAGAAATGTTTGGAAGAGCCAGCAAAAGCTTCTCAACCTTTTTGGCTTTCGCGTCGTTCGTTACCAGTTTTGCTTTACCTGTTCCAGGCTTTCTTTCAATTTTTAGGTCTTTGTTGAACTTTTTGACCACTCTGGAAACACATTGCCTGGTCACGTGGACTTCCCTAGCAACTTTTGTATAACTCCAATATGGTTTTTTTTTTTGAATTATTTGAATAATTTTTGTATGCACTTGTCTTTGATTATCCATTGTGAACTAACTAACAAGTCAAATTTGACAAACTGATACATTTTAAAATCTGACACATTTTTCAAAGATATTGTGATTAAGAAAAATAATTTTGATTAAAGGTGAAAAAAGTTATTAAGAAAAATGGGTGTTACACTTTATAGTGACGCACATCTTAGTTAATTTTTATATTCATTATATTTATTTCATATAAGATACGACATTTGTATGCAGTTTGGAATCTGGGAGGCATATTTGTCGATTGATGAACAAATGGTGCCATATTTCGGATGACACTCTTGCAAAATGTTTGTACGCGTAAGCCAATCCGTTCTGGGTACAAGTTATGGTGTCTTTATTCTCAGCTGAATATCTTTACAACTGTGTACCATATGCCGGGTCGGCAGGCAACTATAACAAGGAAGTTGGTTTAGGAGCAGCGTTGCCACAATTGGTAGAATTCTACCAAAACTGGTAGAAAATTTTTCGTTTGGTAGGATGGTAGGCTGAAATTGATTTTGGTAGAAAAAAACTAAAAAAACTATTGCTCATTATAAACAATCTTAATAAGGAATTTCAGTCGGGAAGTTCAAGATTGCCTATTTATATTCAAGAAAAAAACCTAACTTTTTGCTCATATTAAGCAATTTTATCATAAAAATTTAATACACAACACTGAAACTGATTTTAAAAATACTAATAATCACATTGATGTTTTAAAAATTTTTATCACTACAAAAGCCGAAATGTATACTACAAAAAATCTTATCCGGGTGAAGTTTTTGATGTTAAACACGAGATTTTGCAATTTTACATTGAATTACTAAACCAAATCAATGATAGATTTGATTTTAATCGAGAAGATATTAAATTGTTACAAATAATTACGCCTAAAAAGTATTGTCAAAAGACGACTTGCGTATATTGTCCCTTGTTTTAAATGTTCTAATCTTATAGACTGTGATCCTGATATTATTATCACACAGTGGAATCTGTTGCGATTAACAGAAACAAATCTTTCAACGGAATTAAACATTGAATTATTTTGGGCTAAAGTTAGTTTAATTAGAAACGGTTTACATGAGAAAGGTTTTGGTGAATTAACCAACTTTGTTTTTAATTTAATTTCTCTTCCGTATAGTTCTGCAGCAGCTGAACGAAAATTTTCAACACTTTCCTTAATCAAACGTAAATTAAGAAACAAAATCGAAATCGACTGAAATTTCAAACAGCTAAAATTTGCAAATCTGACATGATTTTGAATTCTTTTTACTTATGCGTACTAATTATTCAATTATGTGTTGTTAAGATATTGAATTGTTTTTGTTATATGTTTATTTTTTCTTATATGTATTTTCGAAGAACTGAATTCTTTCGTTATATATTTTATTTTTGGTTATTTATATGTAAGGGTGTTAATAAAAATTCAATTATGTGTTGTTAAGATATTGAATTGTTTTTGTTATATGTTTATTTTTTCTTATATGTATTTTCGAAGAACTGAATTCTTTTCGTTATATATTTTATTTTTGGTTATTTATATGTAAGGGTGTTAATAAAAATTGTTTTCCATCTCAAAAATGTATTTCTATTAAATGGTTTTTAAACAAAAGTGGTTTTTGGTAGATTTTGATTAATTTTGGTAGATTTTGAACGAAATTTTTGGTAGAATTAAAATTTTTTCAGTGGCAACACTGTTTAGGAGCCTATGTGGTTCTTCGCTTATCAGGAAATATACAGTTTGCAGATAAGCATATTGTGTATTTGTATTTTGATAACTTTTTTTACTTCTTACTACCTCATGAGCCTACTTACTGAAAACGAATGTGTGCAACAGAAACTTTGCGGGCAAACAGAATCGGAGGAACTGAGCTGAAATCCAGAAAACCTTTGGAAAGAGGCTGTCATAATTTCAAGTTTGATAGCAAAAATAAAATTTATTTTGCCGTTGGCAGGACAATAAAGAAATCACAGTGGCCCCCAATTTTGACCAAGTCTACCCAACTGTTTCAGCGAAAAAATGGAAAAAGCAAAAGAAAAATAATGATGGCAGCATTATAGAACACGGTCTGTTTGTGAATTATAAACAACCACAGCTATTGAAAAATTACAACAAAGAAATGGGAGGAGTGGATTTACACGATAATGCTGTACAAAGTTATAGCAATTCGAGCAAAGAAGTGGTACTGACCTTTATAAATAGCTACTTTAAATTCTTCGTTGGTAAATGCTTGGACTGTTTCTGTCATCGCCAAAAAAATTAAAAAATTAGATCGCAAAAGGAATTTTGAGTAAAACTTTCGTATTCTTTAATGACACAACAAGAACAAATAGATTCAGCTGGTGATGTCAGCGCTTTTGATTCTCCAATAAATATTATTCCTGTAAGAAAAACTTAGCATCTTATAGTTAAAATAGAGGAAAACAAGAAGCATTGTCATAAAATAAGCTAATTTTTACGCAAAAAGTGCAAGGTTGCGTTTCATACACATTGTTTTGGGGCATATCACCAAGAAAAATAATATATATTTTAATATAAATAGCTCTGTTCTTGCATTTTGATTTAAATAAATTAATTTTGGTTAGTTTTTGATTTAAATAATTTTAAACGAATTAATTTGAGTTTAAAAAAATTGTTTTTTTATTATTTACAATTTTTAGGAACAATAAAACTAATATGCTAAATAGTGCCCAGTGTTCGATTAATCGAACACCATTTTCTGAAAAAACAAAAAATTTTAGAAAAATTTTGACTTCAGATTTGTATTTTCTGGTCGCAATTACCTTCTAAAAACCAAGTTTTAAAGTCAATTTGAAAAAAAAAATTCTCTGGGACGATATGGGTTAAACTGTAGGTGCCGGTACTCATGGATAAAAAATTAACACACACATCATGAGTGCTGCAGGAAGCTAGGTCGTAACCATTGACACAGGGTTGTAATGGCCAATTATGTATGTATGTATGTATTGATACAATTAAGAAAAAGAAATTAAAAAAAATTATATACCATGGCAATCATAAAATTTGGGCTCAAAGAGAAAAATCGTAAAAAAACGTAAAGGTAAAATTAGCCACACGTACCGTAACGTATCCTAACGTTGACGAGTCAGCTGATAATTTATTTTACATGCAAAGTAATTGCAGCACTTACTGAAAGGTAAATGTAACGCAATGGCGCGTATCAATCTGTAGAAAATAGAAATCCTCTACGTTTATACCGTTTAAGCAGTAAGGGTAATTTTTTTTTGTTCAATGTACTTCTTTCTGCATAACCCCTAAAAAGTACGCAAATGTACTTCTTTAATCTTTGTATTTCTTCTTTGTTCTGAACACTTGAAATTAACATAAATAATATTAAAGAACATTTGTCACTAAAGTATAATAATTTTGACAAGCTCCATGTTTTCAGTCTCAATTCAAAAATTTCATTTCGTAATTCTACAGAAGTTATTGAATAATTTTTTATCAATAACATTAACATGGATCTACTGTTTGATGAATTTATTTATTTCAGAATTGGGGTTATTGCAATAGATTTAATTTTCCACTAAATTTAGTGGCATTGGAAAAAATTGTGCATTATCGCCTTTAATTTAATGCACTAAATTTCCACTACCACTAAAATGGTATAATTTAATGGTTAATTATTTCCATCTGCATTTAGTGTAGGCTGCAATATCGTTTAAGAACAGTTCAGACGATAATACTTTATGTACGTAAAATCATAGAAAAAATATTATGACATTCCATCCGTATTTTAAAAATAAGAGTAAAAATATTAAGGCAGATTTTTTTATGTTTACACGTTTGTTTAAAAACCAAATGAAAGTAAAATGAGAGAATAAAATGCATATACAGTTACTGTCAAAATAATAGCACCAACAAACATTTTAATATTTGTTTCTCAATTCCGCTCCTGTATTACTATATTGTTGTCTCCAACTTCGTAGTCCCGTTAGTAGAAGTGTTCTCTCTGAGAAACTTAAAATTTTTTTGCAAAACAAAAAACTGTTTTTTAGAAAATGTGATTATTAGTAAAATAACCTTTTGTGAATGCTGTCAAAATAATAGCACCAAAGTGGTAAATTTTGCAAAAGTTGATAATTTTATAATTTTTTTTCTGATTTTATTGTAGAAACGGTAAGTTAATTGCGATTTGAAAATATATGAAAGAAAAAAATTAATAATTTCTGCATTTAAGTGTTTGAGATGGGTCGTGCAAAGCACTGTTCTACAGAAAAACGGGAAATTGTTAAAAAATTAATTTCAGAGGGAAAAACGTATTCCCAAATTAGAAATATTGTTGGGTCCTCCAATAAAATGATACGCAACGCAATCATATTCAAGTTCAAAGCTGAAACGCGCGGGAGAAAGACTAACATCGCCTAAAATGGTAAGTCGCATTGTACGCCAAATTAAAAAAAACTCCATTTATGTCCCCGCCAAAGAAATTAAAAACGAGTTGGATTTGCCGGTAAGCGTAGAAACCATATCGAGGAGACTTAGAGAGCATAATCTAAAAGCTCATACATATATACATACATAACTGGCCTTTACAACCCTGTGTCAGGATTACGGCCTAGCTTCTCGCAGCACTCATGTTGTGTGTGTAAATTTCTATCCATGAGTACCGGGACCTACAGTTTAATGTCGACTCCGAACGACAGACTTGAGAAGCTCTTTCATGGCAATTAATTACTCTCAGAGTTTTTGCCAGAAAACTGCTGAGAGGTAGTCGCCGAAAGAAATATTTTTTTCATATTTCTTTTTTCAAGATGTCGGTGCCGAGATTTGAACCCGGCACTATCGTCTTAGTAAGCCAACACACTAACCACTAGACCACGGCGACTACTAAAAGCTTATAGCCCTAGAAAAGTTCCTCTACTAAAAAATAGACATGTGGTAAAGCGGTTGCAGTTTGCTCAAAACCATTTAGACTGGCCAAACGAAAAATGGCGGAATATTCTGTGGACAGATGAGTCTAAAATTGTGTTGTTTGGTGGAAGGGGTTCAAGAAGTTATGTGAGAAGGCCACCAAATTCCGAATATAACCCAACGTATACCACCAAAACGGTTAAACATGGCGGCTCCAGTATTATGGTATGGGGTTGCTTTTCTTACTATGGTGTCGGCCCGATTTATCGTATTGATACCATTATGAAAAAAAATTTGGAGGAAGTGATGCTCCCGTATGCATCTGAAGAAATGCCATTGATTTGGGTCATGCAACAAGACAATGACCCAAAACATACGAGCAAAAAAGCCAAAAAGTGGTTCAGTGACAACAAGATTAAGGTGATGGAATGGCCGGCTCAGTCACCCGATCTGAACCCTATAGAGAGTTTATGGGCGGATATAAAGGAGAAGGTCTCAGGGGCCAAACCGAGCAACTCCAATGACCTTTGGGGTACGATTAAGGAGGCATGGTACTCCATTACAGAAGAAAGATGCCAAAATCTGGTTAATTCGATAAGAAGGCGATGTTTAGCCGTTGTGTACAACAAGGGCCATGCAACTAAATATTAAAAATAAATTGTAAGGATAGCCTTACAAAACAGTACCAAGATTAATAATTTTAATCTCTGTTTTACTTTTTTCTTTTAGTTGAATCTTTGCGGTGCTATTTTTTTGACATGGAAGATTTAAAACCTTTGTAGGAAAACCAATATTTTTATGAATTGAATTGTTAAATTTTTTGTTTATAATAAAAATTGTATTAATTTTTTTTGTTTTCAATACAAATGCAATCGTATTGTTTAATAAATGAATTTTTTATAAATAATTGAAAATATAATGTATAAGTGGTGCTATTATTTTGACAACAGCTGTATACGTCCACACAAAATTTTCATTCATTGTGAACACATTTAACATAAATAAAAAATAAAAGTGCATCTCTGATATAATGAAATGTAATTGTTTTTTTTTTTAATTCAAAAAATAAGTAGTTATTAAGTACTTCGAAATTTCTGTGTATTACTCAGAGTACCAAATCGTTCATTCACTTTACACTTATGTGTGGACGTTACATTTAGTTTTTATTTTTTTTTCTCCTCACACATGTTTGAAAAAAACAGAAAATATTTTGCTTTGTTCTTCTTCATGTGTGAATATTGTTTTTTTGGACCCACATTCATGCATGAAAAATTACAATTTTGATGAATACTCTTTTATGAGCGTGAATATTTTTTTTCACACACTCACTCGCTCATGTATTGTTTGTCTGTTTTTCAAATTGGAAGAAGAAAATTCATTTATTATTAATTATTATTTATTACATAAAGTTTGTAAAAAAATGTTTTCAATTAAAATTAAAAAAAAAATAAATTCAGATAAATATTTACAACAACAATACTCTTCTACAGGGTGTTTTTTTAGAGTTATAGAACTTCGAATTGAAATAAAACAAAAGAAAATCGTTTTAATGTCCATCAATTTGGCTTTATTGGAAGGATAATTTTATGTCATTAATGTTTAAATATGATTTCGGGCATGTGGCCGCCGAGGCTAGCTCGAATAAAGCCAATTCTACAGGTCCAATTTTCAACCACTTTTTCGAGCATATGGGGCCGTATGTTGGCAATAACGCCACGAATGTTGGCTTCCAAGTCCCCTAACGTTTCTGGTTTGTTGGCGTAGACGAGCGACTTCACATATCCCCAAAGAAAATAATCCAATGGTGTCAAATCACACGATCTTGGTGGCCAATTGACAGGTCCATTCCGCGAAATTATGCGCTCCTCGAATGTTTCCTTCAATAAATCGATTGTGACGTGCGCTGTGTGGCATGTAGCGCCGTCTTGTTGGAACCACAACTCATCCACATTCATGCCATCCAATTCGGAAACAAAATAGTCGGTTATCATGGCTCTATACCGGTCTCCATTAACGGTAACTGACTCTCCAGCATTATTTCGGAAGAAGTATGGCCCAATGACTCCACCAGCCCATAGAGCACACCAAACAGTCAGTTTTTGTGGATGTAATGGCGTCTCAAGGGTCTCATGTGGATTCTCTTCACTCCAAATGCGGCAATTTTGCTTGTTGACGTAGCCATTCAACCAAAAATGATCCTCATCACTGAACAAAATTTTGCGATGAAAATCAGCATCGAGATCAATCTTATTTTCGGCCCATACACCAAAATCACGACGCATTGCATGGTCTCGCGGCTTTAATTCTTGCACAAGCTGGATCTTGTAAGGTCGCAAGCCAAGATCTTTGCGCAAAATCTTCCATAAAGTTGATGGACAAAGCTCCAATTGCTGTGCACGGTGGCGAATCGATTCATTCGGGTTCTCTTCAACACTTTGCTCTACAGCGGCAATTGTTTCTTCGGTGCGCACTGTTCGACGTCTCTGCGGATGCGTATTATCACATAGAGTAAACGTAGTGCGAAAACGATCCATGGTTAACCGAATTAATTGCTCTGATGGACGATTATGTCGACCATAAAATGGACGGAGCTTGCGGTAAACTTCGCGAACTGAACCATTATTTTCGAAATAAATTTGCACGATTTGCAAGCGTTATTCTTTTGTCAACCTGTTCATGATGAAATGGCAAACCAAACTAAATATTAATCACTTGACAGCTGACAAAATGGCCGCCAGTTAAAAAAGTGATGCCAACTTAAAGTTCTATACCTTAATAAAAAACACCCTTTATTTGGAATTTTTTTATGTAACTGTTGTATTGTGTGTTAGCGACAGGCAGGCTGCAAAAATTTATGAATGCATTACAACAACAACGTCATGAAACAATTTTGTCTACCATAAACAGTGTAAAAAAGGTGTATTCAAAATTTTTTTCCTTAAATTTTTCACTTGTGTATGCCTAGAAAAATATGAATGCAGACGTTCGCGTGTGAAAAAAAATTGTGAAAATAAAAAAATTTCTTCACTCATTCTTCATGTATGTACGCTTAAAAAAAAAAAAGAAAGAATGCACACGTTCGCGTGTGATTTTAAGAAAATAAATTTGTGCTGCTAGTTCATGTGCGTGAACAAAAATAAAAATTTTTAAAAATCGTATTCTTGATAATATTCATAAATGTGAGATTTTCAGTATTCATAAATAGAAAAATCTAAACTCTGGTATTAATACACAATTTAAACTAAAAACTTTGGCTGGTAAAGTGTTCATTTATTCTTCAGTATTTTTAAGAGAAATTAAAACATTTTTCTTCTTACTATCTCGTTGCTGGTTTCTGCTAGAAAAGTACTTAAACAGACCTAATGCTTTTATATGTTTTTAATTTTTTTTTACAAAAAAATGAAACATGTTTTTTATATGTATTAGTGATTGTTTTTTAAGTCAATTAGATGTCAACACTTGAAAGTTGGCTAACTTTTTCGCGTTAGCAGTGTTGCATACTTTGCTTGTAACTTGCTTTACGAAAATATACTACAATATCTTAACTTTTTTGACATAAGCTTGCAACGCACGACGCTCAGAGCACGTACTATGTACTTCCACCTTAATGGACTTGCGTGGGTGCCAAAGCTATGTTTATTGTGTTTATGAACACTGTATATTGCCAAATTAATTAATAGCGCCGTCATCTGTCTACACTATAAATATAAAACGTTTAGTCTGTCAGGTTAAAATTTTAATTCAAATTAAATCTGTCGTTTGCCTACGATATAAAATTTTAATTAGTAAGTTCTTAATGGAAATTAACGCTGTCTTCTGTAGAATTTTTAGAATTAGAATTAATTTTTTGATCATATAAGTTTCTTAAAATTAATTTACAGCTTATGCATAGTAATTCAAATAATGTATTGTATGCTATATTTATTATCATACATTTCAAATTAAAACAAACAAAATATTAATAAGTTAATTATCGACATGTTCAATTAAAACGTCTGTCGAGTGGCCAGTAATTTGGTAAATAAGCAATACATTTGGGAAAAAAGAAAAGAGCAAACAAAGTTACATTTAAAAACAAAATTAATTAAATTCATTAATTAAAAATATTCTGTAATTAGAGGCGCCTTTCAGATATTGGACTAAATTTGACCAGTCTTCTGATTTTTGTTCATTCAAGATGTTTTTGACGTCTTTCGTACTCAACCTTACTTTGTTAAAACTTGCCATTCTAAATTCATTTAATGCTGGGCATATGCCAAGAAAATGTTCAATTGTTTCATACTCGTGCATATTGCAAGAAAATGTTCAATTGTTTCATACTCGTGCATATTGCAAGAAAATGTTCAATTGTTTCATACTCGTGCATATTGCATAGCGTACAATTAGGTTGTGAATTGATGGCTCCAAAACGGCTGTAATTGAGCTCAATAAGACCTGAACGCGATTTCAAAATCCAGGAAATTGAATCGATGTTATAGGTGGAACGTATGTACTTTGGTAATCTAAATGTTTGTATATTCTTGTACTGCTTTTGGTTTTTTTTCTTATACATTCGTTTAGAGTTGCTGTCTTTAGCCTCTTCAATAGCTCCATGCTGAATTCGCTCCACTGTAACTTGGAGAAATTTGCTTCTGGCCAAAGTAGGTTAAATGACATGGCTCTAGATTTTAGTCCTTTATTTAACCCAGAAAATATTTCGGCCTAAAAGCACTACGGACAGTTGATGAGGTAATCTATTTTCGGAGTACATAAAAAGTGTTCTGCTTATGTATGATTTTTTAAGCTTCGTATTTGAACTTGAAGTGAGTTTTTATTATTTCATTTTAAACTTACATTTGCTTAAGAACTAGATTACCAGATTAGTGTATTTAATGAAACAATTATGACATTGTGATTCAAATTCACTTCTAGATGGTATAATACTACAACTCCCAACCTAAGTTTACTAATACTATAAAACTACATTATTATAATTATAACATTATAAATTTTAACTCCAAATATAATTTTTTTACTGATTTTACATTAGATAATTCAATGAAATATTCTTAATTATTCCTTATAATTAGTACGTTTTAAACGCCTTAAATTTCGAGAATTACTCTCCATATGCCTCGGAGTAACGTTCAGCTGTTCACCTTCCTCCACAGATGCAGATATATCAGCATCGGATGTGTCTACAATTTGATCTATATTCTCACCTTCCCGCAGATTAGCCAATCGACCTTTTTTTTTAAGTTTTTACGAAATTTTCGGCCTGGCCTTTGGTCGCGGGATGACCCGGGTCAGTTAAAATATGCTTTATATTATAAGACCTCGTAAAAACCTGAAATTCTTCAGCAGTAAATTGTCGCCCGTTATCGCTTACTAAAATATCTACTAAGCCAAACCTGCTAAAAACTTCACGCAATTTACTAATAACATTTAGAGTACGAATCCCATTAGAGTACGAATCAATTATTAAAAGAAAATGAAAATCTTTAATAGGACCCGCAAAGTCTATGTGTAGACCAAGGGGAATCCATTGGCGCCCACGGTAAAAGTGGCCTCTTATCAGGACTTGGCTGGCTCATCTTGCAGGAAATGCAGTTAGAAACTAATTTCTCTATGTCGTTGTCTATCCACCACACATAAGAACGCGCTATTGATTTGGTCTTCACTATTCCGAAATGTGATATGTGCAATTGTCCTAAAACCCTATCACGCAATTTCCTTGGAACAACTACTCTGTAACCCCATAAAACACAATCGTACTCCACTGAAAGTTCGTCCTTACGAGCAACAAAGGGATCAAATTCGCCGCCTTTCAGTTCCGTAATTGTTCCCAGCAATATAGCCTGCATTACCCTCGATAAATAGGGATCACGCCTAGTCTCACGAGCAATTTCCTTGAAATTCAAATTTAATTTATTATCACTACTTATAAGGTTCACAAACCCAAAATCCTCGCTTTCCTCTATTGGCCTATGTTGGGGGAATCGGGACAAATGATCCGCCGAGTTCTCCGTACCTTTGATATACCGCATGCTATAATTAAAACCCGATTAAATAAAATCACATCTCTGGATCCTAGCTGCCGCCATAGCAGGCAAAGCTTTGTTCTCCGAAAATTGACAAAAGCGGCTTGTGATCACACTCTAGCGTGAAATGTATACCGAATAAATATTGCTTTAATTTCACCACACTAAAAACAATAGCCAATGACTCTTTTTGTATTGTACTATAATTCTTTTCGGTTCGTATAAGAGCACGGGAAACAAAAGCTACAGGTTTTCTCGACCCATCTGCACATATGTGTGACAAAATACCAGCCACAGCACAATTAGAAGCATCAGTCGAAAGTATTATAGGTAGTTTGGGATTAAAGTGCACCAAAAGCTTATCTGATGTCACTTCTTCTTTCAATTTTTTCAAAAGCCTTTTGGCAGCCTTTCGACCACTCGAATTTAACACGTTTTCTCAAAAGCTCATAAAGCGGTGCCATCTTTTGGGCAAAATTTGAAATAAATTTTGAATAATAATTCAACATTCCTACAAAAGCGCGGACTTCGGATACATTTCTAGGTATTGGAGCCTCCAAGACGGATGACACACGTTCTCTATTCATGCTCAACCCACAACGATCTATATTGAAACCCAAGTAGGTTACCCTATCCTTGAAAAACTCGCATTTATCACTATTGAATCTCAATCCGACTGACTCAAGCCTCGTCAGTACCAATTCAATTGTCTTAATATGCTCCTTTAAATTACAACCTGTAATGATAATATCATCTAAATAATTAACTACGTTTGGAATACCGCGTAAAATTTTCTCGATTGTCCTTTGAAAAATAGCCGCCGCTAGTTTGACTCCAAATGGCGGGGTCATTTTAAATATACCTAAATGCGTGCTCCAGGCACATAACAATTGTGACTCTTCGTCCAATGCTAATTGATTGTAAGCATTCGAAAGGTCCAATTTTGTAAAAAGCTCCCCCCGAAGAGATGCAAATAATTCTTCAATCAGAGATAGAGGGTATTTAACATCTTCCAAATATTTGTTAATGGTAGATTTATAATCTCCGCAAATTCAGATTTGACCATTTGGTTTAATTATGGGTACTAAGGGTGTACCCCATTCAGAATTATCCACGTGCACCAGCACGCCTTTATCTACCAAATCCTGCAAATCTATTTCAATTTTCGAACGCCATGCCAAAGGAACCGGCCTAGGTTTGCAAAAAATAGGTTTAACCTTCGCTATCAAATTCAATCTTACTGTACCGCCTGTATATAAGCCCAACTCTTTTCTAAACACCTTTTCGAAACGTTTCCTTATATTCAGTACGAACTCATCTATATCCGTTACAGAATTGACATTCGAGAGACCGATGCCAAACATCGTCATAAAATCACGACCTAATATAGGTGGGCCACTTTTTGTATTCGCATCTACAAACCGTAACTTTTCTACCTGGCCACGAAATCTTACCAATGCTAAAAACTCACAACAAACATCTATGTTATTTCCACCGTACGCACATAATTTTTTAGCACAGGTATTTAATTAACTGCCACCAAAAAAATTATAGAACATCTCACGTGACATTAACGAGCAAGCAGCTCCTGTGTCCAACACAAAATCAATTATGACCTTATTAACTTCAACCAACACAGTAAATGGAGCAGCTGAACATTCATCCGACACACTATGAATAGAAAAAGAATTATCATTATCAATTGTTTCGCATAAACTAGCATTACATAATTCATCATTTGATACTTGAACCATATTTATTTGATTAGAATTGCAAACACTTGCAAAATGTCCAATTTTATGACATTTATGACAGACGCTGCTTTTAAACTTTTACTTATCACTTGCGTGGTTTTTCCAACCACAGTGAATACATTTTCTTTTTCTTACTGCCGTTATTCTCATACCCGTTAATTTGTTTACTGCATTTACCGCTACTTGCTGCTTTTTCTCTGTTGTTGTTGTTGGTGCAATGCTTCTTAGAGCCACGAGTATAATGCTTTTGTGCATATAGTTTTGCCTCTATGTTTAACGCTTTCTTTAATGTCACTTCCAATGTCAAAGCCTCGTCTTCTTCACATAGCCTTTCAAAAATTTTGCCTTCAAACCCAGTAATAAATTTATTAAAAACAAACTCCTGCAATTGCGATCCGAATTTGCACTCCATTGTTAATTTTTTTTAACGTGCATACCATACTGCAACTGATTCGTCCTCCCTTTTCTTTGCGTCAAAAAACTGTCTACGCTCTCGAAACACTATAACGGGAGGTGAATAGTGCTGGTTCAACATGCCACATAATTCTTTATATTTCTTCTTGACTGGCAAATCAGGGAAACACAATTCTCTCAACAGACCGTAGGCTTAAAGACCAACTGCTTTTAATAATACTGATGTTTTTAATCTGTCCTCTTCCACTGCTGCCTCAACAAAGTATGAATCTAATACTTCTTGCCAGTGACACCATCGATCAACTCCAGGCCTGAATTCACGTATACCAGATGCAACTGATGTCCCAAAAAGACTCTCATTGTGAACTATCGTTGTATCACTTGGACCAGGCATTTTAATGATTCAATGTACACAACCACAGAAATTACAAAATAAAAAATTTAATTTTATTTTCTTTTTTACTTTTTTGTGTATAAATTGTATTAAATTAAATAAAACTTAATACTCATAATATATATGTATGTTGTGTGTCACAAAAACTAACAGTTTTTCTTTCTTTTGTTATACACTCTGTGGTTGTTGGGTTTTTTTTACGCCCTCGTCGCCAATATGATGTTTTAAGCTTCGTAGTTGAACTTGAAGTGAGTTTTTATTATTTCATTTTAAACTTACATTTGCTTAAGAACTAGATTACCAGATTAGTGTATTTAATGTAACAATTAGGACGTAATATAATTCACATCTAGATGGCATAATACTAAGATTTAAGATTTAGAGCTAATGTAAACATACATAAGTTGGAGTAAAGCTAGGTAATTTCAAAATTCTTTTTATAAAGTAGTGCTGCAGCTTGTCCACCTCGTCAAATAGATTGAAACCCCAAACTTGTGCTGCATATGATTGTATCGCTCTGCATACGGCTAAGTGAACCTTCCACTTCATTTCCAAATTTATATCTCGTTTAGCCATGAAATTCTTCCAAGTTGAATTTATTACATGTTTTGCTTGTCTGTTTCTCTTATCAACATGTTTACTAAACTTAAGTTTCGGTGTAAATAAAACACCAAGGTAATTAAATTCGGAAGCAATTTACACTTCTGCACCGTTAAAAAACCATTTTTCTTCATTTCTAATTCTACCGCCGTTTCTAAATACTATGATTTCCGATTTGTTTAAATTTACCTCCAATTTCCAAGTGTTACAGTACACTTCTAAATTTCTTATCATCTTTTGCAACGTATCTGTTTCATCTGCCAATATAACAATATCATCAGCGTATAATAAAAGTCGAATATTTAGATCTTCCACCATCAGACCACTGCCCAAACTTTCATGCATATTATTTATATATAAAGCGAAAAGCAGCGGAGAAATCAAGCATCCTTGTTTTACCCCAGATTTTGTTTCAAAATATTCAGATAACTCATCTCCAGTCCATAACCGCTGATTGTGTGTTATTATATATAGCTTCAATAAATTTGACCATCTTATATAATACTCTCATTCTATAAAGTTTATAAATTAAAGATTTTCGTGCTACTATATCAAATGCCGCCTTGAAATCTACGAAGAAGGCATACACTTTCTTTTTCTCTGAAAGCTTGTAGCTAATTATTGAGTATAAGTTGTATATATTATCTATAGTTGAATAGTTTCTTCGAAAGCCAGCTTGATGTTCCATCAAAATATTGTTTGCATCTGACCAATTATACAAACTTTCATTTAGAATTCCCATTATAATTTTGGCAGCGCAATTCATAAAAGAAATTTCTCTATAGTTTTCGGGCCGACTTGCATCCCCCTTCTTATATATAGGGAATGAATTGTCAATTGAGTCTCCAGTAAAGATTTTATTATAAATTTGCAATAGCTTTTCATAAAATTTATCTGTGGCGTTTAACCTTAAACTACTGAGGTTGGGGTAAATTTTACCCCCTCCTTAGATTTTTTAATTTAGTTTCTTCGGTTGAGCGCTGTTGAGTTCCTGTTTTGTTATACTAAAGCTACGGTCACATTAGGCAAATATTTGATGAAAAAAACGTAACCAATATTTTTTTTGGAAATATATTATGCAAATATTTCTTTTTATGTAAACATTTCTTCCAAACTTGTTTAAAAACGATATTAAAAAGAAGAAATATTTTTATATATAATTAACTAAACGTTAAGAAATGAAAAATTAAAAAATTAATATTTTCATAAAATAGTGGTTACGTTTTTTTCATCAAATATTTACCCAATGTGACCATAGCTTAAGTCTTTGATTTTTTATTTTTATAATCATATTTATATAAAAATGTATTTTCTTGTTCTTTTAAAAATAAGTCATTATTTATTTATTTATTTATTTAGGTATATTCCTCCGTAAGAACTTTATAATTCTTTTATAGTTCAAAAAAAAATTTATATTATATATTATTATATTAAAAAAAAATTTTTTTTGACTAATTTCAATAACTATGAAAAAATATTTCACCTCCGTAGTTAAAGGTTAAAAAGAATTCGTAAGGCACCCTGTCCTCGCCCGGAGCTTTGTTAACTTTTACCCTGTTCAACATTTAATGTGATTTTGGCTATCAAGCAACGAATCTTCTCGGTATACTGGGGCATAGTACATGTATTCTTCTGTGAGTTGTGGATTTAAAAGTTTTTCACTAACTGCCACCATTGTTTACTATCACTTATTTTGTTAATTTTATTTGCGAGCTCTTGATAATATCTAATTTTACTCCCATGGCAGATTATTTTATATCTTTTTTGAGTTATTATATAATTTTCTCTATCTTGTGTGCAATTGGAGTTTCTATACTTTTTTAGCAGTTCAAAGCTCTTTTGCCTTGCCTTGTGGCATTTCATACCATTTATTTATAGCTTTTAAGGGCTTACTTTGGTTTTTCAATGCTTGAACTGATTGTTTAATTATATCACACCAATCATTCAAATTACCTTCAATTTAGTTGTAATGGCTTAAGTTACTGTTATGATGTTGGTATTGTTCTTTATGTAAATTATTCCAGTGTAACTTAGGAAGCAATTGTAATTTTTTAGAGTTTTCATAGTTATGTTCACAGTTTAAAGTGAGCTTAATAGGGAAATGATCGGACCATATTTTATCTTCTACTATAAATTTATTGACATAGCTTAACATCTCTTGAGATATTGCTTTCTCCCCTTTCTATTTATAGTTCTATCTTTTGACCTTCTTATGTCATATCCGGCATTAAACATATGTCTATAAACGTCAATCATTTCTTAATTTAGCTCACCAATTCGTACATTCAAATCGCCAAATAAAATTGGGTTTAATAATTTTTTTTTTCTTCCAATAGTTTTTCAAGATTTTTAAAATCGAAAACCCAATTAACTGTAAAATTACAAAATTTTATGGTAATTTTTAAAAGAAAGATTCCAAGTTCTGTTACTTTTTCATGTTTTATTCCCAAATCTTCTAAATTTCTACGTATATCACAAACCTTTATTTATTTTCTTAATAAAGTCTACAAACTAATTTTACACAGACTGTACGAAATTTTAAATTAATTTAAAAATGCTATTGCAATTAAATATAAAGAACATTTATCTGTTAAGAAAAACTATTATATTGCGTTTGATAAAATTTAAATTTAAGGAGAAATCACTGAATTGATAAAGTTCGTTAAAGTTTAAACATATTCTTCTCAATGGATCAGCATTAGCATAATTGGTACGAAAGTATTTAATAGCAAGCGGATGAAAGTATCGTGTTGGCCTAATTGGTACATTAAAATATATATTACTCAAAAGGAATTCAGAGTAGACTTCACCATTAATAATATTAATCAAAAAGGAAACGTTTAACATGGTTCTTCTGCTTTTAAGTGTAGGTAGCTTTATAAGAGCTAATCTATGATGATAAGACGGTAAATTTAATATAGGATTCCAACGTAGATTTCGCAGACAGAATAGAAGAAACTGTTTCTTTATAGATTCGATGTGGTCGATGTGAATATTGTAAACAGGATCCCAGACAACAGAACCATATTCAAGTATAGGTCTTACAAGCGAAGTGTATAGAATTTTAGTAACGTACGGATCTGTAAATTCTTTGCTCCATCTCTTAACGAAGGCAAGAACTCCTCTGGCTTTATTAACAATCAGATTTATATGTGGAATAAAACAAAGTTTGGCGTCAAGCATAATTCCCAGATCGTGGAAAGAGTTGACTAATTCCAAGGGTTGTCCATTCATAAGAAATGTATTTGGGATATAGGTGTTTCGATAAAATCTTATATGCTTGCATTTGCCAGAATTTAGTTCCATTAGATTAACGGTGCACCACGCGTAGAAATTGTTGATATCCTGTTGTAGATGCAAGTATTATTGTATGTATAAAAAAGTTTAACATCATCAGCAAACATTAAAATACTGCAATGTTCCAAGGCAGAAGGTAAATTATTTATAAATAAGGAAAAGAGGATCGGTCCGAGATGACTAACTTGTGGCACTCCGGAAAGAACTTTAATGGTTTTGGAAATGCAGTTTTGAAAAACAACAGCCTCAGGAGAGGTGTGATCAATTTAATTTTTGTTTTTATCAGAAAACGCTTTAATTAGATCAAAGTTAACTGCAATGAGGCTCGAACCCGAGTCTTAGGCACTTAACATAAATTGCGCCCGACTATGGTGCTGCGCTCTAACCACCACGACCACCGTCGTACATATCATTCATGTCGACTAATGTGGATAAGGTGGAATAGAGGGCAAAAACAAAATAAATTTGTAATTCTGTTTCATCCAAATAAGATGACAATTACAAGAACAGCAATGATGGTAAGAAAAGGAGAATATGATAGAAACTGTTGTGTGACTTTACTTCGACTAACTCATACAAGTGTATGTACATACATGTGAAATAATATAATTTCAGTATGCGATTACCAAAAAAGTGTGAGTTAAATAGTTGATGTTTGGTCTTGAATATGCACAGGACACAAAGAACTCTGATGAGACTACCGTAGCTGGAGTCGAAAACAATTGTTCAGTTTGGCTAGTGTACTATTCCTTCACGGACATCATTTCTTCTTTAATTACCAAAAAATAACATTGCAGTTAACTTTGATCTAATTAAAGCGTTTTCTGTTAAAATAAATTAAATTAACCAAGAATTCAAAAATAACTAAAACTTCGTGATATCATTGAATGAGTACATAACATACATACATACATATATCGTCATATTAAATGCAAACGAACACAACTACACAAAATTTTGAAATTGAGTTTTTTATTAATTTTGGTTCGTTTTATCAAAGCACATATTTGTGCAAAAGTTTAGATTAATACGATTAAAAATGGCGATTTTATTAACGAAATTCAAACGGACGTAACTACAAGTGCGTATATTTCTGAATGCAAGAAAACGTAACTGCATACATATTTATATGAAAACCTTACATTTAACTCATTTGCTGTATATAGGGATCTTATATCTCGATCCTGAAAATTATGATTTTTAGGACTTACAAAACTTTTGATTTTAAGGTTTTTTGCTTCTCCTGTAAAAAAAAAACAGAAAGTGTAGTTACGTCCGTTTGCATTTAATATGACGATATGTACATAATTTTTAAATACCAT
This sequence comes from Metopia argyrocephala, assembly GCA_963576795.1. NCBI lineage: Eukaryota > Metazoa > Arthropoda > Insecta > Diptera > Sarcophagidae > Metopia > Metopia argyrocephala. The sequence continues at coordinate 78,477,502 of OY756209.1, read as the reverse complement.
AAAATACAAATTAGAAATAAGAAAACTATTAGTTTCAAATAAAAGTTAGTTTAGTTTAAAAAAAATTTTAAGTAGATCAACAGAAAGTTGCATTGAAATTACAATTGAAATTACACAAATTACAACTAATTTTGGTATTTTTGTGATGAATAAATTTGTTTCACCAAGTTATCTTTTACCTTTAAATTTTCTTTAAACTCTATAAAATCATACTTTAATTTAGTGACCAAAATGGCTTTGATGGTTTCCATTTTTTTTGATCCATATATTATTTAATACAGAAAATACCCTTTCTATTGAAGCATTTGAAACAGGTAAACACAAACTGAACTCGGTAACCGTCAAAATATTTTTAAAATGTATATTTCCTTCTCTAAAATATACATAATATGTATATGGGCATTTCCTGGGGTAACGAACGTACGTTCGTACGCTTTTAATGTACAAAGAAGGTAGAAAAAAAACTTTTTCTAGTATTTTTTTTGCGATTTGATAGCATTTTAGTAGCTCTATATGTAGTGCAAAAGATGGATTTCATCGAGTTGAAGTTTTCATAATAATAGTTATAAAGACGTGGTTACGAACGTACGCAAAATAGAAGTCAACTTTAGCTGACAGTAGTGGAATGTAAAATTCTGCGAAATGCAACGGAATATTCAAAAGCGATAAAATAATTTTTAAAGCATACTAATGTAGGTCTCTATCCAGTATTTACACAATAAAATATCTCTATTGGTTTTCGTTTAATTGGCTTAAGTATCGGTCGCGAACGTACGGGTCCTGAACGTACGATATTTCCATAGGTTTTTTTTGTATTATCACCATGCTTAATCCCATAAATATCGTCAAATTTCCTTTACGAAAAATGTAATCCTCTATTTGCAGTGTGTGGTAACTAGTACTGGCAAAGTATTGAGTAATGAGTACCACGTATCGAGTATTTTTACTAATTTTTGGGTACTTGTACTTTTACATTAAAGTTGTGTGGAAAATTAAAATTTTAACCAGCAAAACAAAACTCCGTCTGAAAATACATTATTACGTTATTACAGTTTATGATCAACAAGCTCAATTAAAAATTTGTGCAAAAATTTACTTACAAAGAATATCTTTTCCTTTTATTAAGAGGTGACACATACATATGATATTTTTGTAATATAATTAAGTTAGAGCATGCCACTATTCGTTTACAGATACTGACAAAAGAATAAGAAAACTTCTCGAGAACGTAATCCTTCTGATAAATAGATTTCAGTGTTACAGTGTTTTTTAATATTTGTTTTATTAATAACAATTTTCAATATAAAATAATGAAATTTTAACAATATTTGTGATGTTATTGTTTTTACTCAACAGGCCGTTAAAATTGTGCTTATTTTAGGTCCTCATCACAGAAAATCCAGTGCATCATTCTAATACTGGAATATTCGGTATATCATTTCACTTTTAAAGTAAAGTTGGAGACATCTTATCAATTATTAATTCATTGCTTATAGAAAAAATTTACTTACGGTCGCGAACGTACGAAACTTTGCAAACAAAAAAAGTCTATTTATTGGTAACCCAGAAGTTTCTTTTATAATAATAATAATAGGTGACACCGAAATTAATTAAAATGTGGTATGTCTTTGCACCTATTGACATTTTATGCAAAGCAATAACAATAAAATGATGTTTTCGGTCGCGAACGTACGATTAAAACCTAGGCAAGAAACAAAGCAAAAATTAACCGTTAATCGAACTTTTTTTCTTCTCCCTACACATTTCCCTTCTTAATTGCTTGTAAAAGAAAGATTTTGAAGAAAGTGTGCAAACATAATACATTTTTTGCATGTAAAATAAATAAATATAAAAATGTCTTTAGAAGTAGTTTAAAAATTAAATTTTAAATATTTCAGTTTCTAGCCCAATTTTCTCAAGTAAAACACCTGAGATATGATAAGAATCCAATTTATTATAAATATATAGACTCTTTTTTATAATTATAAGCAATAAAATGCTATGATTATCTTACTTACTTACTTACTTAGATGGCCATAACAACCCGTTAACGGGTTTCGGCCTGCCTTAACACTAGTCTCCAGGCGTCTCTGCTAAGCGCGCGCCTTCTCCAGTTGGTAACACCAATTGACGACAGGGCTTCATCAACTTGGTCCTTCCAACGTAAACACGGTCGTCCTCTACGCCGACGTCCAGTGACCTTCGCATCGAAAACTTTTCTCGCTGGAGCAGATTCATCCATCCGAACAATATGGCCGAGCCAGCGTAGCCGCTGGATGTTAATGCGCTGAACAACGCCCACATCGCCGAGGAGCTCATACAGCTCATGGTTGGTTCTAATGCGAAACTCATCGCCATGACTTCGAGGACCAAAGATCTTACGAAGAACTTTTCTCTCAAATACTCCCAAGACCGCTGCATCGGCACAAGACAGCGTCCATGCTTCCGCACCATAGAGAAGCACCGGAAGAATAAGCGACTTATAGAGTGTTAATTTCGTCGCACGAGAGAGGTCTCTATTACTAAACTGCCTACTGAGACCGTAGTAGCACCTGTTGGCCAGTGTGATTCTTCGTTTGATCTCCAGACTGACATCATTCTTGCTGGTAATGGCGGTGCCAAGGTAGATGAACTCCTTAACAACATCGAATGTATAGTTGCCGGCTGTCACCTGGGAGCCGATACGTTCAACATCCCTACTCGTCGACAACATGTACTTCGTCTTGCTCTCATTTACCGCCAGACCCATTTTTGCAGACTCCCGTTCAATAGCATTAAAGGCTGCGGTGACATCTCGCTTGGTATGCCCAATGATGTCTATGTCGTCTGTATACGCAAGGAGCTGGACACTTTTGTTAAATATAGTGCCATTTCGATGAACACCCGCCTTTCGCAAAACACTCTCCATGACGAAATTGAAGAGGTCGCAGGATAAGGGATCGCCCTGTCTGAAACCTCGCACGGTATTAAAAGGTTCGGAGAGGTCTTTTCCTACCTTGACGGAGCTGCAGGAGTTGCTTAACGTCATTCTGCACAGTCTTATCAGCTTTGCAGGAATACCGAGTTCAGACATTGCGGCATATACGCGATCTCTTATCGGGCTATCTAACGCTGCCTTATAGTCGACAAAAAGATGGTGTGTGTCGACTTGACTTTCATGGGTCTTCTCCAGGATTTGGCGCAGTGTGAATATCTGGTCAATGGTGGACTTACCAGGTCTGAAGCCGCACTGATAAGGTCCAATCAGTGAGATTGCGAATGGCTTCAGTCGTTCACACAATACGCTCGTAAGAACCTTATATGCGATAGGGAGAAGGCTTATACCCCTGTAGTTGGTGCATATCGTGGGGTCTCCCTTTTTCAGGATGGGACAGAGGGCACTGAGATTCCAATCATTGGGCATACTTTCCTCCAGCCATATTCTGCAAATGAGTTGGTGCATGCACCTAACCAGCTCATCGCCTCCATACTTGAAAAGCTCAGCGGGCAGACCATCCGGTCCGGCCGCTTTGTTGCTTCTTAGTCGCTGTATGGCAATTTTGATCTCTTCATAGCTGGGCGACAGGATCTCAACGTCGTCATCATTGATTGGGAGCGGCACAGCATCTCTAGCAGCGGAATTTGTGTCGTCATCGCCTTGCAGTAGATTAGAAAAATGCTGTCTCCATAATCTCAGTGTCCCTTGTGCATCAGTAACCAGATTACCATGTTCGTCTCTGCAGGAGGTTGCTCCGGGTTTAAAACCAGTAGTAAGACGCCTTATCTTTTTATAAAAATTTCGAGCATCATGTCTACTCCTGCACATCTCGATTTCCTCACGATCACGCCTTTCTTGCTCCCTTTTCTTTCTTCTAAATAGGCGTCTCTCTTCCCTCCTCTTCTCTCTGTACACCTCCACAGTTGCTCTTGTAGTGGTGGACTGCAACGTTCTTCTGTAGGCGGCATTCTTTGCCGCAGTGGCCTCACGACACTCTTCATCGTACCATTGGTTTCTGCGGGGAGGACGCTCAAAACCAAGGACTGTTTCGGCAGCGTTGCGCAGAGAGTGAGCAATGTGAGACCACTGTCCACCAATACTTTCGAGAGAGGATCGGGTGCAATGGAGCTCATTAGAAAGACGATCGGAAAACGACCTAGCTGTCTCTTGTGATCGCAGCTTTTTGATGTTCAGCTTCCCTCGAACACTAGAACGTGCCATATTCACTGCGCATATGCGCAGTCGCATCTTGGCTGCGACAAGATAATGGTCCGAGTCGACATTTGGACCTCTAAATGTGCGCACGTCTAGTATGCTGGATACATGCCTTCCATCAATCACAATGTGATCGATCTGGTTGTTGGTAGATCGATCAGGAGAGAGCCAGGTGGCCTTATGGATATCGAGATGCTGGAACCTGGTGCTACAAACTACCATGTTTCGCGCCGCGGCGAAATCGATCAGTCTCAATCCGTTCGGCGAGGTGGAATTATGGAGACTGAACTGTCCGACAGTGGGGCCAAAGATATCTTCACGTCCAACTTTCGCATTGAAATCGCCGAGGACAATTTTGGCGTCATGTGCTGGACACCCATCGTACACTTCCTCGAGCTTTGCGTAAAAAGCATCCTTGACCACATCATCCTTCTCTTCCGTCGGGGCGTGAACACAAATAAGGCTGATGTTATAGAATTTCGCCTTTATGCGGATCGTAGCAATTCTTGCGTTCACAGGGGTGAACTCCGAGACGTGATGGCGAAGTCTCTTGCTAACTACGAATCCGCAACCAAATTCGTGTTTCTTCTCATGGCAGCTGTAGTAGATGTCACATGTTGCTTGCCTTGTGGATGGCGGTGATGTCAGCTCTACATTTTGTGAGAGCATCCGCCAACTGGATAGAGGCACCTTCCCTATAAAGGGTTCTCACGTTCCAGGTGCATATCCTTAAATCATAGTCCTTAAAACGTTTGCCAAGTTCGTCAACATAAAAGGGGGTCCGTTTAGAGGCTATTGTATTGCTTTTCATTGAATAAAATTTTTACGTGGTGGGTTTCAAGCCCTATGCACAACCCAAATTTAAAGTCCAGGGGATTGGACAGTCGCCGCATACATTAGTTCACAAGCTAGCGGATGCTAAAATGTTATCCAGGAGGGCCACGTGGAGGCTGTATGTCGACTTGAATACAACGGGAACAAGGATCGTTCTGGAGGCCGCCAGGTTGACCCCAATCAGAGACTTTGCCTTGTCCGAAGTATCCCATCCATCCATATGATTATCAACATATTTTTTTACGATCCTGGTTTACCATTTTGAGGAAATACCCATATGGAATGCATTGCTAATGGTAATAAGCATGTCTCTATGGCCAATTCGTCTTTAAAAAGGCATGAAAATACGGAAGAAATACTGAACATTAAATAAAATACAGAACATTTTTATGTTTTTCCCTAATGAATAATTTATACAGAACACGGGTTTCAAATACAGAACTGTTCTGTATAATACAGAACGGATGGTCACCGTAAGCATATACAACTTATGACAAAGTGGGTTATGGTTGACTTTATCAAAAGCCTTACTAAAATCTGTATATATAGCATCAGTTTGTTGGTTATTTACAAATCCATTATTAATTAGGGTGGTAAAATGTAATAAATTAGTAATGGTTGAGCGTCCTTTTCTGAAACCATGTTGGTGACGTGATAATAAATGTAATAAGTTATGGCTTAGAAACTTTGTAATAAGCTTTTCCAAAACCATGGGAAAGGAGTTTAGTTTCGCAATCCCCCTGTAGTTTTTAACATCGGACTTTGAACCAGATTTGAAAAACGGAATGATAAAAAGGACTTCCACTGACTTGGAAAATATCCACGTCTTATTGATAAATTAAATATTCGAGATAATGGTTTGGATAAGCTTAACGCACAGTACTTTAAAATACAGTTTGGAATACCATCAGGTCCGTGATTGGTTGTTGGCTTTAATTTCGTTAATTCAAAAGAGATTTCGGCGTGATTGATTGACGGAATGTTAATTACTGAGTTTGAATTGATATTATAGGGATAGGGTGTCTTGCAATATTTAGAATCTGAGTAAGTTGTAGAAAAATGCTCTGCAAACATATTGGCTATTAGAGTATAGTCGTCAGATTCATTATCATTGAATTTCATGACGCGTGGAAAATTACGTGATCTTCTTTTAGAGTTTACAAAACTAAAAAATGATTTCGGATTGTTCTTAAAGTTGGATTTCATTCTATTAATATAATTAGTATATAGTATTGTGTTTAATCGATTGTAATTAGCTCGGCAAATAGAGTAGTTTGCATAGTTGGTTGTTGTATTGAACTTTTTATATTTTTTAAAAAGTTTATTTTTCTTATTTTTTAATACAGAGAGTTGTTTAGTGTTCCAAGGGGGGCCCGACTTATAAACAAAACGTTTCGGTACACACATATCCATTACATAAAAATTTTGATTACAAAAAGTGTCAAGCATCAGTCCAATGTTTGCGGGACTGCCATCATCTATAGATAATATTTTGTTCCAGTCAACTCTATTGAAATGCAAATTCATCATATCTTAATTGGCGCGTTTAAAGTCGTAAGTTTTCCCATTAATGAAAGCACAACGTGAAGCAGGAAGAAAATAAGAGCAATTTATTTCAAGAGTAGGATGGTATGAATCTTCAGGTTCAGTAACTGGATAAGATCTCTTTGTAGAACATTCAGAAGGCTCGTTCACGAATATTAAATCTAGAAGTTTATTGTTAATATTATACACCATATTTATTTGAAAGAGACATAAATCCATAATTTTGTTTATGAAATCATTAGAGTTTAATGGGACCAAAAATGGAGAATCAGGTGATAAATTCTATGAAACAGCAGGTAGATTAAAATCTCCAAAAACAAAAATACAGTCATTAGGGTTGGCAGATTGTGTCATATGATTAATAGATTGAAAATGATTTTCATATATAGCATTGTCAGAGCCAGGTGGAATATAGGAACAGCTGACATATAAATTTTTTTAAAAGTTTGATTTTAATTGCAATTAGCTCAACATTGTCTCCAGAAAAAAGTAATTCAGAAGGCAAATGATTTGGTACTGCCATAAGCACGTCACCACCTATGCGATTATTACCTCTATCTCTCCTGTATATATTAAATTCGTTACATAGAATTTCCGAGTTAAAAACATTTTCTCTTAGCCAAGTTTCAGTAAAAATAAGAAGATGGTAGTTAAAACCAGAGTGGGCAAACAAACAAAACATTTCGCAAAAATTACAACAAAGTCATACACTTTTCAAATTTTTTTAATGGTATTGTACATGAGCAAAACAAAAACAAATACTTTCTAAATGAGAAAGAGCGCAAATAAAACAATTAGCTTTTCGCTCTTGTGCTTGCTTTGTTTTTTGTTGTTTTTTTCTCTTCTTGTTTTCTTTTTCTCTTCTTCTATCCTTTTTCTTCTCATTAATTTTTTGTTGTACCTACGCACATTTGAGTTAGTGTATTTGTAGTACTCAAAACAAAAGCAATATACAAAATTTAATGGGACAATATTTCTCACTGTTTCTGTTTTATTTTTGTTTTACTCATTGTAAAGAATACTACAAAATGAGATCAAACGTTCAGTTTTGTTTATTTTCCTTCTCTGGTTAAAACTAAAACTTTTCGTAAATAAGTTTGTTGTCTTTGTATTTAAGCCCCGAACATTTTGATAAATAATGTTAAGGCTGATATCAGAAGACCAATTTAGTTTTTTGGAAAGGAACTATCTTTAGGTGGGAGACGAACGACATTGGATGAGCCTGTGCTGTTCTTTGTAATGAACTCTGGAACAAACGTATTGGGAGGCCAGAATGAGGGATCGAGAATCCTATCATAAATATCGAAAGGAACAGTCAACTTGAATGATGTTACGTTTCTAGGCTCAGTGTAAGTAAATTTTTTTATGTAGATATCTAAAATATTTTTAATTTTAGAATTAATATATTTGTGGATATCATCATTAGTTGTATCGAATGCAAATCGAGATATAAATATTGACTTGCGAGGTGGTATTATATTAAGATGATGTTGAAAAGATGGGTTATTTTCGGTAGATATATCTGGCGTTGAAAAAAGGTCGATTTGATTAACGTTAGATGGTGATGTATTTTGGCTGCTATTAGATACAACGATATTAGCTGCATTTTGTGAGTTAGGGGTAGAAATAATCGAAGAGTTATTAGCAGTATTTGGATTTACAGAAATAGCAGGAATCGTTAGTAATTTATTATTTTTTTCTTCTTTTTTGGGGAGATGTTGTCTTCAGCATTTATAAAATTATCCAAGCTTGAGAACTTGGAGAATAATTCTCCGAACTTGGCCAATTTACCGTGTAAAAAAGAAAATTTTTTGCTAAGATCATCAAAATCCTCTTTATAGCTCTTAAAGAATTTATAAAAGCCAACCTTGATTTTTTTACAACCATTACAAGCCCAATGGAGAGACTTTGCAGGATCGGTGAGAGCGTCCGCATCACGTGCCTTCAGTGCCGTACGTTTTAAATGAAAATTGCCTAAGCACAACCAACACGATACCATACGATCGTTACTTGCTGCAGTGCACCTTGCCACCTATTGCTCTCCCAAATCTATGTTCTTGTTGCTTCTTCAAAATAAAGATTAAATTCTACAATATATTTTTTAACTCTTTCAAATTTTTGCTTTCAAATGAGTTTTAAGTAAAATAAAAATTTCCGTGTTACGGAGATATGTAAAAAAGGACGGGTAAAAATATTTGTTTTCAAAACCATTTGTGTTGTAGCATATAATTCTTAAATCTAATATATTTTGAGAAACTAAGGGCCACTTTTTGAGTTGGAGATTAGCGATTAAATTAACTTTAATCTTTGATTTCACTTTTTGGGTTGACATAATCTTATTGTTAATTGCTAGTTTAATCGACCGATGCTGGTAGTTTAATCTTAAGGGAGAACTGTCAAATTCCATGTGCGTAATATAAACAACTGTTAAAAATATTGTATTATTTATTCATTTATGTAATAGAAAGAAGAAAACACAAAAATTAAAAGTTAAATAAAAAGGGATTGATCCAGTGCTGATAAATATTTAAATGATCACGAATATCGTTGGCCAGGTTCAGTACATGTTTTTTTTGCACTCTATAATGTTTTGTTGTTTTTAATTTTAGGATACTTCACTTGAAGTAAAATTCGAATTTTCATATTAAAAATTTTTTCTTCACTGTTTGAAGACAAATTTTTTTATAAATGTTTTAACTCTGTATTATGCTCAAAAATATTTGGCGGAATTATTTTTTCATTAATAACAAAAACAAAGTGTTATGAAAATGTATATGTATAGTATACATAAGTAGAATGTTGTGAAAATATATTTGACATTTGCAAAAAAGAAGTTGCCATTTGTCTTATTCACTATGACAATACTAATAGGTTTAAACTCTTACTCAAAAACACAAAACACAATTTATACCGGATTAATTTAATCTCAGATTAGTTGACTAAATCGTAAACTTGACTTTAATCTCCAACTCAAAAAGTGGCCCTAAATTACTAGCATCTTTTATTGATAGGCAGATGGTTTTTAGTTTTTTGAATATGTCATTTTCAGGATGTCCCCATATTCTAAATTTAGTGCCTCAATTTGTTCGCTATATATTTTAATAAGTTCAGATCTTCCATCCGCATTACCTGATACTAATTTGTTCTCGGAGTTCCATCTGAACCATAGGTCCTTAGTTTTTAATCTGTCTTCTCGTACTGTGATTTTATATTGTCTGCTAATACTTAATATATTTTTCTTTAGTCTAAGTGATGCCTTCTTATATTCTTGTTGATTTGGTATCAAATATCTTTCAACCGAAATTAGATACCAGACAGTTTCTGTGTGTTTTTAAAAATTTCATCTAGGGCTGTATCCAATTCCAATTCTCTTTAAATAAATTTCTGACATCCTTTTCCGGATTATTTGATGATCGTAACCCCTTAATGAATAGTTTATTTGTTTTCACCTGGTTTTTTAGCCATGCAATGTCTTTTTTATTCAATTCATTTTCTTTTCTTACTTTAACAAGTTCCTCTTTAAGTTGTTGATTTTCCAACTTTAGAGCGGTATTAACGGTGCAAATTTGATTTTTAATGTCTTCCAGGTCGGCTTTAGTTGATAAATTTTTTAGCTTGTCATCTAAATTGGAATTAATGGTATCTTTTATTAATTGAATGAGGCTGTTTGATTCCATTTTCCGTTTGTTTACTTCTATATAATCTGGTGATATTTCTATTAATTTTCTCTTGCCTGAACTTAGAGGAGAATTTTGCGTATTAATAACATATAATTTAAAAATGTTAACGATTTTTATTATTTATCAACACTACTTTTATAGTAATATAATAACTATTAAATGTCTCCCAGTGCTATCAATTTGTTGAATATGGCAACTCCGTTTTTTGTTATCCTTACCATTTAGTTATCGCTAATCGGCCAAAGTGTTATCGCTATGTTTGAAGAACAACCCCAGCTGATATAGTTTATTATTTACTTTTGTATTTGTAATTTAACAAAAATACTTCCAGTTTAAGTGCAATTTATAAATTTTGTAAAACAAAAATACCAAAAAATTATTTTAACAATTGTTCTCACCGTCACCTTTTAATAGTAAAAATTGAATCTATATGCCACAAGTAGGGTTGCCATATTTGAAAAGTAAAAAAAAAGTACATTAAGAAAAAAAACAGTACTTTAAAAAAACAGTACATTTCTTATTCATTGATAACATAACTTTTATTTCAATACATCACATTTTTATTTAAAATAAGTTAATAAGAAACATTAAAACGTTTTAAAACTATGAGAACATAACGGAGACAAGACTTAATTCAATACATAACATATTTTTTAAAAATAATTAATAAAAACATAAAACATACATTAAAAACTATGAGAACGTAACGAAAAAATATTGCATTTGTTTCAAAAAGCAATACATATATAGAACTAGTCGAACTATAAATAGTATCTTAAGTTACTAACGTGATTAAAACTAAAATTAAATGTTGTTTTTGAATGTTAGTTTGAATAACCGAATTACCAATGCTACACCATTTCTAATTGTATTTTAGAACTACCCATTATATTTTCAAAACAAATTTTGAAAATGATCTAATAAATTTTAAAAGTTATTAATTAAACTTCAAAAATTATGAATAGGATTTCCAAATTGGTAATTGAATTTTAAAATTATCTATATTATGTATGTAAATTCAATCGATTTTTAAGCAATTTTTCTTAAAATTACAATAACATTTAATTTATGCTTTTGTAATATTATTTATAACTTACAATATATCAACTGTATTTGTCAAATTACCAACTTTAAAGTCTCCTTTTACTGTTTTGTCCATAGAAATTGTTATTGTACTTAAAATCAATTTCAAAAAATTTATGAAAAATAATATTATAGTCCATAATTGGGCCCAACAAAAAAAAATATTTTTTTGTTAAAGTCGACTATAATTTTATTTTTATTAAATTTTTTGAAATTTATTTTTTAGAAAATAACAATTTATATGGGTAATAAAGTTAAAGCCTGCTTTAAAATTAATAATTTGTCAAATACAATTGATATATTTCTTTTATACATAAATAGCATACACACGAAAAAAATTATGTATAAAAAAGATATATTCTTTGTACTGGCAAACAATTTTTTATATAAAAAATATATAAAATTCACAAAAATCAGTACAAAAACATTACAAATAGAAAAGAAACAGTACTTTTTCGTACTGTTTTAGGTGTTGTGAATAAAACAGTACATTTTACAAAAAAACAGTACATGTACTGTTTAAAACAGTACGAATGGCAACCCTAGCCACAAGCATCCACTAATTGCAAACACCAATCACAATTCGGTCGTTTTAAACAGGTATTTATTTAACTTTCTTGTAAATATCAAGAGCCCCAAAACAAACACGTCCATCCACGTCTGCTTTTCTCTCTCTCCCTTCCTGTCTTCTGTATACGCAATAACATTTATTGAATTTGTATATCTTAGTTATTTTAATATAAAAATAAAACAAGTTATTTTAATTTACTATTACAATAAAATTTTCAGATTGGTAGCTTATCAGCTTATTTTAATTTACTATTACAATCAAATTTTCAGATTGGTAGCTTATCAGCAATTAAAGTAAGGTCTCCTGTAATTGCTGGAAATTTTGCAGTATGGGGTGGAATGTTTAGTACCATAGACTGTACTCTAGTTCATTTTCGTAAGAAGGAAGACCCTTGGAATTCAATAATAAGTGGTTTTGCCACTGGAGGTATTTTAGCAGCAAGAAATGGTAAGTATTTAAGTTTTTCTTATTTCCGTCATGGTATTACCAGTGTTACCGTATACCAACCAAAGTTACCATTGTCATTACCATAAAGTTTATGGTCTATTTTTTTTTTTGTTATGTTAGTATTATTTGGCTAAGCAAGGGCCATTAAAAACCTAACCATAATGTGCATGACCTAGCTTAAGCAACTGTCAAAAATACATACATAATTGACCATTACTGTGTCCATACCTGTGTCAGGCTAACGGCCTAGCTTCTCGCAGCACCCATGTTGTGTGTGTTAATTTGTATCTATGAGTAGCGGGACCTACAGTTTAAAGTCGATTCCGAACGACAGATTTGAGAAGCTTTTTTATGGCAATCAATTACTCCCAGAGCTTTTGCCAGAAGACTGCTTAGAGGTAGTCGCCTAAGGAAATAATTTTTTTTAAATTTTTTTTTCAAGATGTTAAAGCTGATATTTGAACCCGGCGCTATCGTTTTAGTAAGCTAACACACTAACCTCTAGACCACGGTCTCTACCATACCTATAGTATAATACAAAAGAAATCAAAGATCAATAAAGAATATTTTTTCTTAAAACTGTTTAAATTTTTTCCAAACACCGGCATCTTTTATTGGCGCTCATTGGCTTAAGCCGCATGCAATATCTTTCTTAGATTTCATTATGCGTATTTATCATTTCTTCCAACTGTTGTTTGTTTGTATATTTTTCTATTTAATTAAAAAAAAAGTGGTATTTCGATTATATGTATATCAATCATTTGCCAGAAGAATAGCATAACTCAAAAATCAAATTTCTTTCGATTATATATCAATCATTTGCCAGAAGAGTAGCATAACTCAAAAATCAAATTTCTTGAGTTTGTTGTACGTAAGTTTGAGTTTGGTCTCAGGTAGAAAGGCCCTAACTCGAATTTTTTCAAAACTTACTTCTTTTAGTGAATCCAATGCATTTTAGAAATATGCCGCTTCTCACAAAGAATGTTTACAATATTATTAAAAATAACGGCATTACAAGCAATTGTACAGCATTTAATAAAAAGTTGTATATTAATAATTACAGTATCTGTTGTATTTTTATCTCCTCCTGTAAATTTTAAATTATTGGAGTTAGGGCCTTTCTACCTGAGACCAACGAAGTGCACAAAAGTAAATAACAGCCAGGCCCACGATATCGAATCGTGTAGTTTTAAGCGACAAACAGCTGATTTGCGGCACACTAATTTTTGTTTTACCAAAAATAAATGCGATTGGTAACGTAAGCATACATACATACATAACTGGCCTTTACAGCCCTGTGCCAGGATTACAGCCTAGCTTCTCGCAGCACTCATGTTGTGTGTGTCAATTTTTATAAATGAGTACCGGGACCTACAGTTTAATGTCGACTCCGAACGACAGACTTGAGAAGCTTGTTCATGGCAATTAGTTACTCTCAGAGCTTTTGCCAGAAGACTGCTGAGAGGTAGTCGCCGAAAGAAATATTTTTTTCATATTTCTTTTTTTGAAGTTATCAGAGCCTGGAGTCGAACCCAGGGCCCATGTCTTAGTAAGCCAACACACTAACCACTAGACCACGGCGACTACTACGTAAGCATTGTAGTAAAAAATTACGGCTCACTAACATGGCCCATTATTACAACTTGCCTTTAGTTAAAGGTAGGATGTTATCGGACAGATAAATTGCTTTTGGTTATTACAACTAAACTTTAACCTAAAAGTGACCGATAAAGTTATTGGGAAGATTGCCTTGCCTTTAACTTTTAACGTGAGGTTTAAATTTTTGAGCTTACCATATTTTATTGAGACTGCCTTATTTTTTCTTCGTTGAATTATTAACAAAAATATTTTATTTATTTTGTCAACAAAGAAGTAAATTCAATAAAAATGGAAAGTTAAACAGATTTCTTTGTTGTTAAGTTTTTTCAGTACACAATTTACAAAATTTTGAAATAACGAAAAGCATTTAAAGGTCACTTTATTCCTCCCGTTAACGAAAGTTACCTTTAACTATCGGACACTTTATAGGCAAGTTGTAATAATGGCCCTATAAATGCTTTGTTTGTACGAACACAAATCTCAAAATCGCTCACCAGTTGATTTGTTGTCGTTTGCATAAACAAAGAAAGACACAAACAAGTCTTTGTAAAAATTAATAAGAAATAAAAAAGTAAAATGGAAAATAAAATGTAAGTAAATTATACTTTATGTATATAACATGTTAATTGAAATAAATTGACTATTTCATTAGCAAAAAATCAAATTTTCATCAACTGCATGCTCTTGTGGAATACATGGAGGAGCATCCTGACTTTGCTCGACGAAGTGTGATTTATGGGAGCAGTAAAATGGCAGCTGAGAAACAGATCGTAACATCTATTGGAAATACTAATAAAATGCATTTACAAATTTTAAAATATATTGAATTTGTTCAGACCTATATACTTATCACAAAGTTTAATTTACTACATATCTATTTTTTATACCCCCTTTTTCACAATATTTTCCAAAAAATTTTTGTTTTCACAAATTTTTTTACATACATACAAGTATACATAAATCAGAGTACCAAATCGTTCACTCACTTTTCACTTATGAGTGGACGTGTGCATTTAGTTTTTATTTTTTTTCTCCTCACACATGTTTGTAAAAACAGAAAATATTTTGCTTTGCTCTTTTTCATGTATGAAAAAACAGAAAATATTTTGCTTTGCTCTTCTTCATGTATGAAAAAACAGAAAATATTTTGCTTTGCTCTTTTACATGTGGGGATATTACTTTTTTTTCTTTTTTGACGCATATTCATTTATGAAAAATTACAATTTTGACGAATACTCTTTTATGAGCATATTCATTTATGAAAAATTACAATTTTGACAAATACTCTTTTATGAGCATGAATATTTTTTTCACACACTTACTCGCTCACGTATACTCGCTTTGCTTTTCAAGTGACAAATTCAAATTTACAATTGTACGTATGTACATATGTATATACAACAACAATACTCTTCTATTTGGGATTTTTTTTATGTAATTGTTGAATTGTGTGTTCGCGACAGGCAGGCGTCATGAAACAATTTTGCTTAGAAAAATATGAACGTTCGCGTGTGAAAAAAAATTTGTGCTGCTCATTTATGTGCATGAAGAAAATAAAAAAATTTCTTTACTCTTCATATATTGACGCTTAGAAAAAAATGAATGCACACGTTCGCGTTTGATTTTAAGAAAATAAATTTTTGGTGCTCTTTTATGTGCATGAAGAAAATAAAAAAATTTCTTTACTCTTCATATATGGACGCTTAGAAAAAAATGAATGCACACGTTCGCGTGAATTAAAAATTATATTTGTTTTGAGTTAGAAAAAATAAATTTTTTAGACGCGATGCGTCCCTTCTTTATTAATCTATTTTCTAAAACTAACTACCATTTCTATGTTCCTTAACTTTATATACAAAGCATGAGGTTGGTATTTTTCCCCTTGTCTCATGTTTTGTTTACAATTTTCTTTCTTAGAGTCTAGGTTACTTAATTACTAAAGTAAACATTCTTTGTCTAGGATACTTAATTACTAAAGTATACATTCTTCGTCTAGGATACTTAATTACTAAAGTAGACATTCTTTGTCTAGGTTACTTAATTACTAAAGTAGACATTCTTTGTCCAGGATACTTATAGCGGCATCGTCTAATTCTATTTTTGTTTTTGCTCTTTTATTTTTTCCTACTTGGCCGTTGTCTCCTCGTAAATGCACCGTTAATGGTTTAGTTATGCTAGCGTATCCCTGTACGAATTTCCTGTAGTATCCTGTCATGCCCAGGAATCCTCTTAAGTCTTTCAGTGTTTGGGGGAGGGGGTATTTTTCAATTACTTCCACTTTTTTCGGATTAGTAGCAATTTTGTTGTGTTTAATTATATGACCCAAGTATTCGACCTCCGTTTGGAAGAACTTGGATTTTTCATTGGATACCTTCAAAGTCGCCTTATTTAATGCGTTGAATATAGTTTCTATATGTTCCATATGCTCTTCCGGTGATGAGGAGTAAATCAAAACGTCGTCTATATAGACGTACGCGAATTTGCCTATGTATTCCCTTAGGATGTCGTCGACACACCTTTGAAATATGGATGGTGCATTCTTCAGTCCGAACGGCATACGTTTAAATTCATATTTTCCGCCGTTTACACAAAAAGCCGTTTTTTCTCTGTCTTCCTTTTTTATTCTAATTTGATGGAAGCCGGATTCTAAATCTAAAGTTGTGAAGTATTTTGCCCTGCCTAAATTTTGTATTGTCATGTTTACATCAGGGATAATATATCGATCCGTAATTGTATGTGAGTTTAACTTTTGGAAATCTATCACCATTCTTTTCTTAGGTCGTCCATTTTTATCCAAACCTTTTTTTGGCACAGTCCATATTGGAGAGTTATACGGGCTATTACTTCTTTGAATGATACCGTCATCTAGTAATCTTTTTATTTCCTCATTTACGAAGTCATTATCCGCTATGGGATATGGGTATTGCTTCGTCCAGATAGGTTCATCCGTTTTTGTCCTTATTGTGGCTTCTATAGTTGTTGTGAAGGGTAATGGTCCTATACCATTGTTCTCCCTCATCAATTTATCAATCTTCTCTCTATAGGCGTCGTTGCCTACGATGTAATTAATGTTCATAACTTCTTCTTTCCTATTTACAGTGAATGTCATGTCTTTCCTATTTATTATAGCACCTAATTCGTCTATTCCCTTCCATCCTAATATTAAATCGGTATTCCCTATATTGTCTAACTCAAAAAAAATCCATGTCCCTACCGAGAAATTTAATCGTCTGTTTTGTACCTATCATTGATGCTGATGATGATTTTAGTGATTTTTTTTACATAATTGTGGGTTGCTCCAGTATCTATTAAAACATCATAAACATCATGGTTATGTGGGGCAACCCATTTATTAGTTTTAAATTCTTAGTAACTAATTTATTAACAGTACCTGTTTCTACATCTATGCTGCGGGTGTCATCATCTTCTTTTCCTGTGATGATGTTGTTGTTTCTCATCTTATCTCGTGGAAAGTTTCCTTGACGTTTCCATAGTTGGTTGTTGTATTGTGTTGTTTGTCGATGAATAGTATTGCCGGAGCTAACATCCATGGGTTCTGGTCGTGGTTGATTGCTGTTGAAGTGCTGTCTGGGCGCAAATTCTTGAGGTTGATAGTTGTTGAAATGTTGTCGTGGTTTGTTGAAATGTTGTTGTGGTTGATAGCTGTTGAAATGTTGTCGTGGTTGGTAGTTGTTGAAATGTTGTCGTGGTTGATACCTTTGGGTTGGCTGCGATTGTATTTTCTGCGATTGTTTGGTTTCGTAGGATAAATTTAAATTCTGATGTTTAACGTCATGCTCGATTGTGCGAGCAATGGTGTAGGCATGTTCCAAATCTTGTGGAGCATTTGCATATAATGTTGACTGGACAAATGTGTTGTTTACTCCCGCCACGAATATTCTAACAGAGTCTTGTTTGGCTTGCTCTGTCATAGCGTTAGTGGCTTCACGTCCGTATCCAGACATCGATATTTTTGATATTATTAGACTCAAGCATTGGTTCACCTCGTCATGGAAGTCTCCTAATGTTTTTCTTCCTTGGTAACACCGTTTCATCTCTTCTTGTAAAACATATAAAGGACGTATGTCAGCATATGTGTAGTCTAGCCTGTTTCTAATGGCTTCGAAATTAAAAATAGTGCCATGGTTGGCTAACACCTGAGCGGTTGCTCCTTGTATTTTCGTCTTCACAATCTGCAGCGCTTGAGCATAAATACTTGTATTCTTAAGTGGCTCAATACTGTCCATCATGCGTGAGGTATCTTCTCTCCACACTCTATATTTCTTTATATCTCCATCAAATACGGGAAGTGATTTGAAAGTGTCTTACTTCTTCGATTCGTGTTATTCGTGTAGAAATTTCTTCCAGTGGCACGGGTTGCGGTTGGTTCACCAGGGAGGTTCCTTTAACCTGCTCCAATTCCTTCTTCAGTTCACTGACCTCATTTGTGTGCTGTAACATGAGGGTTTGCATATTTGCCTGCAATGTAGCCATTTGGTCCATAAGGAATTTTACTTCCATGTTGTCGTTCATATTTCTTCTTTTGTCAAATTTGTGATCGGTATATTTTTTCATAGGGGTTTTTTATTTCTTCTTTTTTCCTTAAATCTCTCTATGAGAGTAATTTTTCCGATACCTTGTTCTATGCAAGGTTTTCTAATATCCTTGCTGCGACAAGGAAAATTGGTCCGCTCTTCCGAAGAATAAATTTAATTATTCTCCTGGCAGGATCGCCAATTAAAAATTATATTTGTTTTGAGTTAGAAAAAATAAATTTTTTAGACGCGATGCGTCCCTTCTTTATTAATCTATTTTCTAAAACTAACTACCATTTCTATGTTCCTTAACTTTATATACCAGAGGTGGGGAACCTTTTTACCATTAGAAGCCACATTTAAATTAGTCAGCAATACGAGAGGCCGCATAAGCTGATTGACCTAAGAAAGTGACTTTTTGTGAAATTATTATAGTTTTTCTATAGACTTAACAATTTATTGCATTCTTTAGAAAAAATTATATGTAATACAAAAAATTTTAAGTATAATATAGGTATATATAAAATAATATAAAAGTATTATAAAAAATACAATAAAACATATTTTTTTATTCACTAAGTTAGTGACTTTTTTGGCTTTGTTTTTTGTTTCACAGTAATTGTATGTTTGGATCAAACTTCGTAACACACAGCTTTAATTGATCCTCTAAATGTGCATCTGTAATTTGCGTTCTTAAATTTGTTTTTATTTTTGACATGAGAGAAAATGTTGTCTCGCAACAGTAGGTACTTCCGAAGCAGGAAAGTAAACGGCGAGCATGTTCTCGAAGGCATGGATATTCAACAGCATTTTTCCAGATTTCTATGGGATCCTTTCTAGCGTTAAAAAGGGATTTGATGCTACTATCTTCCCCTAAATCAATTAACTCCATTTGTAGTTCTGCAGGAGCCTCGGATATATCTATTAAATGTGGTTCAAATGCCAGTTTCATAGCAGGAGTGTGCTCCTCAAAATCAGAAAATCTATTAGTATACTCATCTATTAAACAATCCAAGACACCTACATATTCATCGAATATTTTATTTTCAAAGTTCTGCTCATTTAACATTTTAGCTAGCTCCGGGAAGTGTTGCGCAGATATTTCTGATCGACAAAGCAATGTTTTGAAAAATGATAATTTTTTTCTAAACGCTTGGATCTTTTGCCACATTTCATAAATATACCTCGTTTCACCTTGCAGGCAAATATTTAAATTCTTTTGTTTTGTCATCATGTCAGACAAAAATGCAAGGTTTCTGAGAAATACTTCATCTGATAGATCACATTGTTTTCCTTGTTCTTGATAAAAGCTTAAAATTTGTCGTCGTAAAGACAAAACTTTTATCAAAACCTGACCTGTTGATAGCCAGCGAACCTTGCAGTAGTATGGTAGGTCAACACTATACGTTTCCTCATCTTAAGAGAGCATCTGCCGAAATTCACGATGACGCATTGCATTTACGCGAATATAGTTGACAATGGCAATGGTTCTATCCAGAGTGTCTTGCAAAATGGTAGATCTTGCGCAAAGATTTTACTAATGCAATATGCAGTGAAATGATATCAACTTTTTCAAGTTTAAGTTTTCCTTTTTTAACAAAGCAACGAATCCTTCTTTTTTGCCTCTCATGGAAGGTGCGCCATCGGTGCAGACACTGACTAAATTACTGATTTTCAATTGTAATTTATTACATACTTCTTTGAAGTTTTTGAAAATATCGGCTCCGCGAGTTCTTCCAGTTAGTGTACCCAGCGCAAGTAGTTCTTCGTAATATTGAAAATCTTTAGTTATAGCACGAATAAAATATAAAACTTGTGCCGAATCTGTTTTATCAGTGCTTTCATCTAAAGCAATTGAAAAATAAACATCTTCATTTTGAATAATTGTATGAAGTTGCTCTGTTACATTTTGCGCTAATTCGTGCTGTCGATCTGTTACAGTTCTTCTTGAAAGAGGTAATTGTTTGTATTTGACGACATTTCTTGGATCTAACATACTCACTGCTTCAACAATACATTCTTTAATTATTTCAATGTCACTAAATGGTTTGCCCCTTTTTCCAAGTATATGTGCTATTTTATACGTAACAGCAACTTCAGCGGAATTTTGGTTTACAAATGCACTAAAAGATACTTGCTGATGATGTTTCTCATTTTTCAACTTTTGAAGTGCAGCTTTTCGTGATTCACCTTCTACAGCGAAATATTTATGTTCTTTATGAGTCAAATAGTGTTTATTTGCATTCGCTTTTTTTAAAGTATTTAAAACTGTATTGCACAACAAACACATAATTTTATCTTTCTCAGCAGTAAAGAAAAAATCTAACTCCCATTCTACATTAAATGTTCTATTTTCATCACCCAATTTTCTTCTCTTACTATTTGACATGATGGATAAAAAAACGAATATCAAATACTTAATATCTTTAACAAAGTGTATACTTTCTAGAAATACAATAAAACCGTGTAATTGCTATAATCACGCACTGTGAACTACAGTTTGCTGAAGACACTCAAAGCAAGGTGTGACACTCAAATAGGAGATCTGAAACCGAGTTTTGTTTACTTTTTCACATACTTATGCATCTAAAAAAATCTGTTATGTACTTACAAAAACAAAAAAGCAACTAAACATAAGAAACACTATAGATATGTAAATACAGATTTCTTTTCTACTGTACATACTTATAAGGGGAATCCCGAATTTCTGAACAAATTTAATAAAATAAATGTGTGTGTGCACCAATCTGTGTATTTTTAAAATTTTCTTTTATTTAAAGTTGACGTTTTAGAGCTTTGTGGTTTGGTTGACGTTTTAGAGTAGACAATGTAAAAAATAAAGGGTTGATCTCTACCATTTTGTACTAGGGCAAAGGGACGCACAAGAACCTCGCGGAGGCCGCAGGTTCCCCACCTCTGTTATATACAAAGCATGAGGTTGGTATTTTTCCCCTTGTGTCATGTTTTGTTTACAATTTTCTTTCTTAGAGTCTAGGTTACTTAATTACTAAAGTAAACATTCTTTGTCTAGGATACTTAATTACTAAAGTATACATTCTTCGTCTAGGATACTTAATTACTAAAGTAGACATTCTTTGTCTAGGTTACTTAATTACTAAAGTAGACATTCTTTGTCTAAGATATAATTCTTATCCCAATTCGTGGAATATTACATATTTAGAGTAATTATCTTATTTACCTAAATTTTTGTTGTCTTAATTACTAAACACATGTAATTACAGGGATAGGAAGAACAAATAACATATTCATAATTATTCTAAGAATCTAGTGGCGTTAACTTACGTGATTTTAAGAAAATAAATTTTGCTGCTCGTTCATGTGTGTGAAAAAATAAAAATTTTTAAAAATCGCATTCTTGATAATATTCATAAATGTTAGTTTTTGAGTATTCATAAATGGAATAATTTGAACTCTGACATAAATAAACAAAATCAGAATAACCGGCAAATTTGTTTTTGTTGTTGTTTCACATATAAAAAGACGAATACCGAAAACCAATCGTGTTCTATGAACAGGCTGTAAGTTTGTTTACTACATTGCTGTCAATGCTAATTAGCACACTGTTGCATTTTTACTGTACAATTTAAATTTTTTTCTTGTATATTGGCGATTATTTTTTGATTTGTTGATATGGCAGCTTTATTGTTTATTTGCATTACGTTGGTAACGTAAAGCATGGCGAACGATAAGTTTACAATTAGTGGGCCGCAGTTTAGATTCACAGTGAGTGATTGAGTTTCTTTCTCTTAAGTTTTCTTTCGACATCGTGGGCCTGGCTGTAAGTTTATATTCAGTTTAATTCAAAAATGACAAATGGCATTTTATTTCAGTAATGCCAGATTGTAAAATTATAAATATGGTTGTCTCCAACATCTCCCTTCTGTAAGTTACTTAAGGTGATCTTGAAATGGATTCAACAGGTTTTCTTCTGGTGACGATGCGTTGCGGAATCCATTTTATTGGTGAAGTAGGTGGAGTGACTATCTGGAACTCGTTGAGTAGTACATCCAAAGGTAATTCAGAGGTCGCCGTTTCAGATGTAGTTTCTGTTGATTGCCTAGGCCTTAGTTGATCAGCATGTGCTCTCATGAGGATTTTTCGATTTCCGGTGTCTATTAGCGTATTGTAAATTACATTTCCAACTCTCCACTATTTCTCCAGGTTCCTAAAAGCTTTTAGTTAATTTAAAGAGTTTAGCGTACACCAAATCATTAGTTTTAAAATTCCTATTTCTATTGCCGTGTCTTATGTTTTCCATTTTAATTTTTTTTTTCTTCATTTTAATGGCTTTTTACATGGAGATTTAAGAATTACACCGAAAACAGTTCTCAATTTTCGTCTTATGAAAGATTCTGCCGGAGAAAATTTGTTTAGAGAATTAGGGTTAGGTGTTGAACGGTAGACTTCTAAAAATGTTTGAAGAATCTCTGAGGATGTTCCTTCCTTATCACTGTTTTTTAAAGCTCGTTTAAGAGTGTCGACAAATTTTTCTGCTTGGCCATTTGAACTAGGATGAAATCTTACGGTTCTAGTATGTTGGATGCCTCATGAATAACTGAATTGGTTGGTCGGCTGTACGGCAACAAAAAATCGGTTATCATGGTCTCATAACTAAAGATGATTTTTTTGATTCAGTTTTTCAAACAGCCAATTCAAAAGCCTTCGATGCAAACAATGGTAGTGCAGTTTTCCCAACTTTTACTAAATAAATGAAAAGGAATAGAATTTTCTCACTTTTTATAAAACTAAAAAGTTAGCAACACTAGTATTTTAAGTTCTAAATGTACATTTTTATATAAGATATAAAATTTTTTTTACAGATTAATTGTTTCTAGATTGCATCAGTAAATATTTTGATAGTTTTGTAACAATCTAATTATACAAGTTGAATTGTTTTTACAATTTATTTTTATGCTTCTAAATATCATACTGTCCAATTTGAATTAGACAGTATATTTATTGATATTCTTTTTTGAATTATTATTATTATTATACTTCTTTATGGAAATGATAAAACAGCACTTTTATGTAATAAGAAAAAATTGTCTCCCTGTGTCATATCAATCCTTCGGGCTTTCCAATGTCAATTTTTGTCATTTGTCAAAATTCACTTGGAATTAAATATAATCGTTTTTCTAGAGTTATCTTTTTAATTATTTATTTGTCAGACTTTGTCTTGTGACATTAATATTGGGTTGGCAACTAAGTAAATGCGGATTTTACTCATTGATGGCATTAGTTGAATATTTAGGTTAGATGACGTAATTGAAATATCAAATACATTTTGTTATTTGATAGTTGTCAATCAGTAAAAAAATTTTTTGATCGGTTGCGTGGTTTTTGTTTGGCGTCTGCTGAAAAATTGAAAATCAAAAGGTACATTTTCGTCATATTTTGCGTTTTTATTTCCGGAAAGAAAAAAACGCTTCGCAAGCTCATAAAAAGTTATGTGCTGTTTATGGTGACGAAGCCTTAAAAGAACGGCGTGTCAAAATTGGTTTGCCAAATTTCGTTCGTGATTTTTCACTGAAAAGTTGAAGTGGACGACGACCAAATCAAAGTAATAATTAATTTGGATCGTCACAGTACAACACGTGAGATTGCAAGGAAGCTTCATGTATCACATACATGCATTGAAAATCGCGTAAAGCAACTTGGCTATGTACGAAAACCTGATGTATGGGTTCCTCATGAACTGAAAGAAATTAATTTAAACCAACGCATTCACATCTGCGATTTGTTAACTAAACGTAATGAAAACGATCCATTTTTAAAACAATTGATAACTGGTCATGAAAAATGGGTTCTTTACAACAATGTCAATCGGAAAGGATCGTGGAGCAAGCCAGGTGAACCAGTGCAAACAGCATTAAAAGTTGATATTCATCAAAAGAAAGTTCTGTTATCAGTTTGGTGGGATTACAAAGGAATTGTCTACTTCGAACTTTTACCACCCAATCGAACGATAAATTCAGATGTCTACATTGAACAACTAACAAAATTGAACAATGCAGTTGAAGAAAAGCGGCCCGAATTGGCAAATCTTTGTCCACTCGGCAAAAATTATTGGAGCTTGGTTGGGATGTTTTGCCACATCCACCATATAGTCCAGACCTTGCACCATCTGATTACTTTTTATTTCGATCTTTGCAAAACTCCTTGAATGGTAAAAATTTCAATAATGATGATGAGGTCAAATCGTAACTTGTTCAGTTTTTTTCTCATAAAAACCAGAAGTTTTATGAACGTGGAATTATGATACTGATTGAAAGATAACAAGAGGTCATTGCTCAAAATGGGCAATACATTACATAATAAAGGTTATTTCGTTCCATGAAAAAATTTACTTTTATTTTCTAAAAAAAATCCGCAATTACTTAGTTGCCAACCCAATAATTCTATACCTATTTTTCATTTAAATTGTATATTAAAATCTTTTTCCTCTTCAATCAACCAATACCGCCTGGGAAGACAATTGGGAGATATTATATTACTTTAATCATATCCAACAAAATATGTACGTATTTAAGAAAACTAAATTTCAATAAACACTTTCTGTAAAATACTTAGTTGGTAAATATAATCATAATCAGTTTAATTATTTATCAAACATTCTACTCATTTATTTTATCCTTTATTTATATACATAAAATTTTTAAATAATTGCGTTGGTGTCAAATATATACACCAATACACATACTTTAAAATCCCTATAATATTATCAACATTTTCTTGAAATGGCTAAATACTAGAGTATTCAATCGAATAATGTGAAAAATTGCTGGTCATTATTTGATCGAATAATAAAAATCTCAAATTTCGAGTAACAAATACCTTGAACTATTTGTCAATTATTCTTGTAAACTTTATATCGTCATCCAAAATGCGTATCAGCACTTTTCAAAATTTGCAGAAGCAAAACACGTTATAAAATGGAAACTATGGGCAATATTGAAACAATATATGTATTAATTGGTTATAACTTGGTGGTTTACATTAAGCATTTACAGTGGTGGACACAAATTTAAGACATGTCTTGTAATGATCTTAGTTATGATAATTTTTACAACCCTTTAATATCAAATTAGATATTATTTATTTTTCAGTGTACCCTGTAATGTTATGAAAAATTACCGTTATGTAAGATTTGTTTATTTTTAAGTTGTTTTGCCATTTATATTATATTATTATAAAAACGTGCATTTGAAGCCAGCCACGAATTTAAAACATTAAAAATTTCTGATTTAAGAGTGATTTTTTGTGTTTTTGAAGCTGAAAGGTAAGTAATTAAAGTTACATTCCATTTTACGTTGGAATACATTAAAATATTTAGTTAGAAATGGCCAGAGGTACTTGGAGTTCGGATGCCGAGCGAAAACTGACCCAGAAAATGAAAAATGATGGAAAAACAGTACTTAAATGTTCGAGATCTAGGATTTACAACGCTCTGGAAGAGCCCGTCCAAGAGCCCGAAAAACTACACCTAGGGAAGATAGCTTAATTTATAAGGCAGCTGTTAAGGATCCTTTCGCCAGCTCAAGTAAAATTAAAAATGAAATTTCGTCGGATTTCGGTATTAACATATCGTCCAGGACAACAAGACGACGTCTCAATGAAAAAAATTTACGTGAATGTATTGCACAACGTAAACCACTTGTGTAAAAAAAAAACATTAAATCTCGACTTGAGTTTGCAAGAGAATATCAGATTCAGCCGATGAATATTTGGAAAAATGTACTCTGGAGCGATGAATCGCAGTTTTGCCGCTTTGGTTCTGATGGAATACGGTACGTATGGCGCCCTCCAAACCTGGAGCATCACCCAAAGTACAACCGTTAAACGTGGTGGTGGCAATGTCATGGTGTGGGTAGCATTTTCCTGGCATGGTGTAGGTCCTATATACAAGATTGACACTAAAATGGACCAGCATATTTACAAAGATATACTTACAAACATTATGGTACCCTTTGTGAAGACAACATGCCTCTAATGTGGAAGTTTATGCATGGTAATGACCCTAAGCACACTTCACCCTTAGTAAAAAGTTGCTAAGAACAAAATCATGTCACTGTTCTAAAGTGGCCTGCTCAATCCCCGGATCTCAATCCAACTGAGAACTTGTTGAATGATGTTGAGGAGCATTTACGAGCAGTAAAACCAACGAATTCGAGCGATTTATGGAAAGAAATTAAAAAAGCTTGATATTCCATTCCACAGGAACGGTGCATGGCATTAGTCGAAAGTTTACCCAGGAGATGCGCTGCTGTGATCCGAAATAAAGGGTTTCCTACAAAATATTAACTTTTCTTTATTAATCTCAGCCTCAGTTTAATGTATTAAAGTTAATTTTGCCTATGTCCTAAATTCATGACCAGATTAAAACTTAGATTAATCTGAATAAAAGTGAAGAAAAAATATTTAGCAAAATATAAACAACAAATTATTAGTAATTTTTTTTATAACATTACCGGGATTTTTAAAAAAACAACAAAGATTTAATTTTTTTTTTTCGATAAGATGTAAAAATAATCAGAATTACACAAGTAAAATGTTATGTCTTAAATTCGTGTCCAGCACTGTATATAACAGCAAGTAGCAAATGCAGCCAGCAGTATTTGCTGCCATGCTGTCGTGACTCTTTAAAAAAATTAAAATTCAGCTCTAATCTAAAAATATTTTGCAATGTATTAACCCTAGAACCATAACGCTAATTTTTACGCAACTTTTCAAGTTAGAAAATTTTCAATTTATTTAATTAAATTAAATTAATTTATTTATTTTAATTCATATTGTATAAAAAAAAAAAGAATTTTTACTATATTTACATTATTCAGTTATCATTTTCCATACAATTTTGACATTTAAAAAAAAAGTGCACGTAAAATTTACGTACGTTATGGTTCTAGGGTTAAGTAAATAAAATAACTATCTTTGTATAGCCGTGTATTTCTCAAATGGTACGGCTGCAATCTCCCACATAAATCGCCTGATCACAAAAATATTTCGATGCATTAACCATTTTGTATCTTATAAGACAATGTATTTAGTTCTAATCGCATTTCGCATCACAGATATATGTATATCGACTACATTTTAAAACGATACGCGTCGCCTTACGGCAAAAAGATTTGGGAGTCGAGAGCAAACTCGAATATAGGCGAAAACAACATCATTCATCCGCACTTAATACCAAAGGAACAAATACTTGTGCCACTAGTGAACAAATTTGTAAAAGCTATAGTGAAAAATGCGCCAGTTTAATTGTTTTTGAAGTCGCTTTTTCCGAAACTCAGTGAAGAAGATTAAAGAAGGTATAATACAACTTGTAGTAGCAAAGTTTTGGCTACATTTTGAAAATGTTTTTGTTTTATCTTCAATACAACAGGTGTTTTTGTTAGACCTGATATAAGAAAGCTCATGCAAAATACTGAGTTCAATGTTATTCTCTCCCCAAATGAACTCAATGCTCGCAAAAGCATTAAATATGCTATATCAAATGTTTTTGGCAAATTTCAATCTCCGTCTGCTCAAACATATACTAACAGCATGCTAGAGGAGTTAGAAAAATTAGGGGCAAAATAGATTAGTTTAGGGCTATCAAGCATTCGAAAGTGCCAAAAATGGCATAATTCTGCCACATTTTGCATAGGATAGGATAGGAGGAAGTGGCAGCCTCTTCCTCAATCGACCCGCAGCCACGACAGAAGTCGTGTGCAGGCAAGCGCAGCCTCTCTGCATGCCCACCCATCACGCAGTGACCCGTGAGGACAGATACAACGGAAGAGATGTCCCTGCGTTTCAGTTTAAAGCGTTGATTGGTACGCCTCAAGTCCAGCTTGGGCCAGGTGAGTCTAGAAATTTGACAAGACTCCTCTCGCGGCCAGGACAGGTCCGCGTCCAATAAATGTTTCCTTCTAATAAGGAGTCTCTAACGGAGGAAAGAGGTTTACCCACTTCCACATGAGGATGAACGATCGTCAGAGACGTGCCCGCCATAGCCAATTCATCCGCAGTACAATTATCCGTGATGTTCCTGTGACCAGGAACCCAAATCAGATTCACACACTGTCTCGAGAGTGCCACAAGGGTATCGCTAGAGTCGCCGACAATTTTAGAGTCTGTGGTCAAACTCAACAGGGATCTGACCGCCGCCTGGCTGTCAGATAATATGGTGATACTGGCAGTGGGAGTGCCACCCTGAAGTATCACCTTTGCAGCGTGACATATAGCCATTATTTCGACTTGAAAAACGCTACAATAATCAGGGAGTCGAAGAGATATGGAGAGGGCGAGTATCTCCCACTATAAACAAATTACTATTTCACAATATATTTTCTGTTTTGTTGTTGTTTATCTCCAAAACATATGACACGTTTTTAAATGTTCTATACGTGCATTTACGTTTCTACGTTAGGGGACGTTACATTACGATACAGCAACGTTTGGCTAACCAGGCCTTTATTTTTGATGTCACGTATGTTATTTACAATTGTGTGTATGCATGTGTGCAATTACGAATGAGAGAGTAAAGCGTATTGCCAGTACAAGACAGAGTGTACTCGTTTCTTTACCCCTCGCCTCCTTCGCCAATAAACATGCAATCTTAAAAATAAGAATCTCTACGTTTAAACACAGAGTTATGTTATATAGCAATTTTGTCTTATTTCATTTTTCTCTTAAATCCTTTGTATTTTTTTCTATAAGAGTTTTGATGTTTTTGATTTTGTTTGAAGTTTAAAATATTTTCTCTTTAAAACAATTTTATAATAAAGAAAAAAGTACTTGACATGAAATATTTAAAAAATCGATGATTGCTTGTAAGACATTTAAGCTATGCTTGCGCAGCCCTCTAATAAGCACCACGAAAATTTTCTAAATCAATTAAAAAAACAATGTTAATTGTTGCACAAGTGTCTAGCAATACTTTGGCTGTTACAGATTTAAAAAATATTAATTAGTCGACGAGTTATAGCCAAAAAACCATATAAACAATATGCTGAAAATCGGTATTTAACTACAAAGTTCGAAGGTCGATTAAAAAAAAATTCGAACTTATATAAACAAACGCCGCAATACAGGTCTTCTAATTTAGCTTCTATTTTCACCCCTCACTCTCAGAATCAACCTAACTTTTGCTAACCTGAATTTGTTGTTTGTGTTATACGAGTATCAATTACAAACTGAGAGCAAACAAAATAAATCAGAAAGTCAAGAAGAGTAAGATATGATCCTATACGAAAACTTCAAACAATTAATAACAATATATTAAAAATAAACAAAATTTAATTTCAAAATAAAAAAACTTGGAATTAACTTTGAATGATGCTAAAGCATCAAGGAATACGGGTCACTGAAAATTCACACCGAGAATATGGGTATGCTCTTTTTAAATTGGTCCTGGGCGTGGTACTTTCCATACAAATATAATATTTGGTCTGGTGTTCTTTATGGTCGTGGCGACTCATCAGCAAGAAAGTTAGCAGATTTGGATAAATGGGCGCGGTATCTCCCATACAAACTAAATATAAATTTTTGCATATTTTGAGAACTGTTAATGCCAAACAGTTTGGTGGTATATTAAATCGAATGTCTGGGCATTAAATCTGATAATTGTAAAGTTTAAGTTTTAATTTATTTTGTTAATTTTATTTTTGATTCGTTTTGTTTTTTATTTGTTAATTAATACAATTTTAATTTGTTATTGTTATAAGGAATACGAACATAATAAAACAAAAGAAAATGTAAAAATAATAATAATCAGTATGTAAAAAATGCGAGAGGGAAGCTTGTAGTTTATTTTTTCTATTATTTATATACGAAAATAAATTTAAACATCGGTGAAGAAGTTTGGATTTTCCAACAAAAAAATATGATAAAATGTGTAATTTTATTGTGATGAATTTCAAAATTAATTATATATTTTTCTACTTTAATTTTTTTTTTATTTCTGCTTACTTTAATCTTTTTGTGTTTAGTTTTAATTTTGTAAATTCACCTTTATTTTGTTTACAATCTTCCACATAAAGAAAAATCTGATATCAGATGCATACATACTTATGTATAGGGCAACCAAAAATATGCATTAGCATCTTGTTTTTCTGAATGTTACTGACAAAACAACCAAAATAATAATTCATTTTAGAAGAAACTACGACGTTTAACCCCTATTTGTTACGGCATATTTTTGCCTATTTCGTCATAAATGCATACTTTTGCATTTTTCAAATTTTTTCATATTTATATGGCATATTTTACAATTTTTTTTATGAATTTACGTGTATTACCAAATTTTATTTTTCAAAATAATGACCATATACTGACACATTACTTAAGTATAATCTATTAAATAATAAGGGTACTCATGAAAAGGCTTAAAACTATGTAACATTGGGAAAATTGGCGAAGCTCCTTTGTAAACTATTGTGCAATAGTTAATGCCAATTTGATAAAAATGTCAAAGCAAAAAACAAATTAAATACAAAGCATACAAATTTTACATACATTTATGGGAATTAGCGTTTTTTTTTTAAGACCAAAAAAAATCAACCATCTTCACATTCCAATACAATGCACACTGCATGAGTAGGGGTTTACCCCTGAGTATTGGTCTTAAAAAAAAAAAAAAAAAAAAAAAAAATGGTTGATAGATAGTTTTTTTTTTTTTTTTTTTTTTTTTTTTTTTTTTTTTTTTTTTTTTTTTTTTTTTTTTTTGTTAATTGCTTAATAATGAATTCTCAATTAAAAATTACGTATTTTTCAACGTTGTACTTATTAAAGAAAAATTGTCATAATTGCATGATAAAGAAAATTAAATTAAAAGTTGATTTTTGAATTACTTAAAATATCCAGAAAATCAAGCAATCCGTGTCAAACAGACTAAATAATATATTAGCGAATACCGAGATTTTAAAACTAAGAGGAATATTCTGTTTTGTAAAGTTTGCAATAAACAGCAAAGAAAATATTTACCATAAAACAACACCTCGGAAGTCAAAAACATATTAAGCTCAACACAAGAAATTATGCTAGGAAACGTTTGCTTTCAACTTTGCATCAATTACTTCCGTTGATGTCGAAAGAAGTTTCTCGATGTACAAGAGCGTTTTACGACAAAGCTTTATGTTTCAAAATTTGAGCGATATGATTGTTATTTATTGCAATAATAATTTAAATTAATTTTTTACTCTTTTATTTTGTATTCTTCTCAGTCTGAATTTTTTCATATTTTTTTATTTTTTTGTTAATTTTGGAATTGAAATAAATATATCGCTCATTTTCAAGAAGAGTGGCATAACTCAAAAAGAAAAAAAAACGATTCTGAGATAAATGTATTTAAACATTTTAACTTAGCCTAACTGATAGGAAAAGTTCAAGACACTTCTGGTCGCCACTCAGTGAAAAAAGAGATAAAAATATAATTTTTAGATATGTTTTAAATTACAGTTCGTCTCATATTTCTGCATTAATAACTCAAAAAACACAGTTTTTGAGTTATGTTACTCTTCTCGCAAATGAGCGATATGTAATTATAAAGGTAATTTATTTTATATGGTTGGTGGCTAATTGTTACTCTTCATGTTTTCAAATTTAAAAAAAAAATATACATAATTTTACGTCAACATATTTGTGCAATATGAGTTGTATAGAGCATATTTTTAACGCTTAAAACTGTTTTCTTAATGCATATTTTAGGCGCTTAAAACTAATTTTATAGAGCATATTTTTGGTTGCCCTACTTATGTACATATGTATATGAATTTCGCACACCTGGCATTAAAAAAATGTTGGCAAACCTCTGACAACGGTTGCTAAGGCTGTTTACACGGTTGTCAGATGTCTGTCAATGCTTCTTGTGGAAACAAACACGAACAAAAAATTTCAGTTTAAACGGTTTTAAGAAATTTTACTCAATTTTGACAACCAAAGTTAACAAATAAACAACAAAGTTAACAAATAAATTTACTTTGAACTTTTATTTTTTAAACTATAAAATTTACTTTTTGTACAGTAGTAATAGAGCTTATACAATTTTAATATCTTTAAATAAACTACCTGGCACTAAAAAGTTTTTGTTTTTTTAGGTATTCCTGCTATGGCTGGAAGTGCGGTTATTGGTGGTGTTTTATTGGCTCTTATAGAAGGTGTTGGTATTTTATTCACAAGATTATCCTCCGAACAGTTTCGCAACCCTCAACCTCCAACTGAAGATCCAAGCGTTTTAGGTGAAGCATCTGTATTTGGATTTACGCCACCTTCTAAGCAAGAACAATACCAATAAATCTAAATAATAAACTAAAATATTCCTAGTATTGTAATTAAATAAATTCCTGTTGCAAGAAAGTTAAGTTAATTATTGCTTATTTATTTATATAAGGCATTTCTTAAATGGTTCCTATTTTAAAATTTAAATAAAACAAAGTGTGTCTGAAATACAAGAATTTTTTATATGTCCGAAAGACCTATTGATGCAATTATGTGTGAAAAATAGCAAAGTTTAATTGTCCGTCACGATTTCCCTGGGTGGAACGCATCCGAAAAGTACAATCTTCCAGGTGTATGTACTTTACAAATGTTTAAGGGTGAAATTTTAACTGACATTATTAACTGTTCGGAAATACAACACTAAAGCACTAATGAAACAAAGCCAGTCTGTTACGGATTTTTTTTCTTTAATTTATCTGTCTTGGGAATTTAATTGCATGGATGATGGGCCAATGAAAATTTAAGCGATTTTTCTGTCCTGTCATAAGGTTGACAACTGTCCTTCATTTTACAGCCCTGCCATTCTTATCAAATGCAACTATGCTTATTGCATGACTTTTTTACTTTTGGCGCTGACAAAATTGACCATTAAGTGCTAGAGGCTCGGGTTCGAGCCCCAGGAAAAGTGATAAATTTTGTAATTAATTTTTGTTCGGTCAGAAACGCTTTAATTAGATCAAAGTTAACGGCAATGAATATTTTTGGTAATTAAAGAAGAAATGATGTCCGTGAAGGAATAGTACTCTAGCCAAACTGAACAATTGTTTTCGACTCCAGCTACGGTAGTCTCATCAGAGTTCTTTGTGTCCTGTGCATATTCAAGACCAAACATCAACTATTTAACTCACACTTTTCTGGAAATCGCATACTGAAATTATATTCTTTCATATATATGTACATACACTTGTATGAGTTAGTCGAAGTAAAGTCACACAACAGTTTCTATCATATTCTCCTTTTCTTACCATCATTGCTGTTCTTGTAATTGTCATCTTACTTGGATGAAACAGAATTACATTTTTGTTTTTGCACTCTTATTCCATTTAATCCACATTAGTCGGCATCGACGACATGTACGACTGTAGCCGTGGTGGTTAGAGTGCAGCGACAGAAGAGCACGAGTAATTTTGTCTCTGTCGCTTTCTACTGCTTTTCTAATTGTTTGAATTTCCTCGTCGAAATGTGTATTAACTTTCATTTGTTTATTCAAAGTCCCTATAGCGTTATGGGTGTTGGTTTCTGTAATCTTTAGGTGTTCTAAAATTTCCTCTCTGTCGTTGTCGTTCATAAGTCCGAAAAGCCATTTGTAAACGCTTCCAACTCCGTCTATTAAACCCCTCTTTGACCTACCGGATTGAAAGGGCATGATGGATCTAACCTTTGCCGTAATAATCGTAATTTCTTTTCTTAAAATATCCTTACCGTCAACGTCTATCCCTTCTATGTTTACTTCTATTTGTTTCATTATGTTCAAAATTTCCAAAGGACGTATTATATGTAGCACCGTGGTTGTTGCATTAGGCACTTCGATCCTTCTTATTTGAACCACTAAAAAACCAAGGTTTTCTTCAATTCTGCTGACCTGCAGAAGTGCCTGGGTTATCACCACCAACAATGATAGAAGTGCGATCTTCATCATGGTTTTCCTGTAAAAGGTATTTACGTTTAACCTGTGTTTTATACTTCCTCTTAAATTTATTGTTATTGAACACTAAGTAATTCCCTTCCGTCCTATAATTATCTACTTTTTTATACTTAGGTTGTGCCTTGCTAACTCTGTAATTTTCTACATATTTGTTTCCAAAATTGCAGTTACTTTCTTTTCCCTGATTTCTGTTTATTGCGTTAGTTCTCGCTATTTTTTCTTGATGAAGTTGTTCTGAAAACTCTTTTAAATCTTCACGGGTTATTAGACTAGTAATGAAGTGTATCTGTTTTGTTTTTTTTGTAGTATGAATTGTGCTATTATAGGCTATTATTGCCTTGGGAACTTTGTCTTCCAGATCGCTTTCGTTGTCTGGATCTGCATTAAAAAGGCGTATGTGTTCATTGAGTGTCGAGTGTAGTCTCTCAACGTCCGAGTTCCCAGTTTTCAGGTACGTAGTTGTCAAATGAAAATCTATTCCATTTTCTTTGAGAAATTGTTTAACATTTATTGTGTCGAATTCATTGTCCATCACGATGAGTCTTGGTTTACCCAGGTATTGAAATCGCTTCTTCAATCCATCGATAACAGAAATCCAAGTTCTGTCTTTTAATTTTTCAGCTGTAGCATATTTCGTAAGTTTATCTATGCTTGTAAGGTACATTTCGCTTCTTTGGGGAAACCACAGGTCTATGTGCACTATGTCGTTTTGTTTTTCAGGGCTGTCAGTCACATTAAACGCGTGTTTAATGGGGTGTCTGTCAAATTTTGCCGTGTTGCATATTTCACAATTGTTAATATATTTTTGAATTTCCCTTTGTAAATTGGGGTAATAGCAAGTTCCCTTTAAATTATTGAATACTTCATTTATTCCGCGATGATTATTTCTAAGGTGTTCGGTTTCAATCCTTTTAAGTATAATTTCCTTGTCCGTAATGTCTTCCAACCATATTTTGGATCTTAAAATTATCAGCTTCTTGTTATTTGCAAAATACATTCTATAACAATCCTGAAATTCAAAAAAAGTCTGTCATTTGCACAAAAAATTGCAACAAGTCCCTTTTCTGGGAGGCATTCTCGCATTGTATTCTTTAAATCAGTTTCCTTTGTTACCATTATCGTGTTTCTTATTCTGTTTTTATGAATAATTTTTAATTTTCTTGATTCTCTAGTTGCATAGCTCAGAATAATCTGATTCTTGAACAGATTAATGGGTTTCTCCGTGATCGATATAAAATTCGTATCATCAGTATCTGCACTGTGAATCGTTTCCACACCATTACTTGCATTGGCCTCATCAGAGTTAAACAATTCATTAAGGTTAATAAAAAGTGTTGACTCCGCTTCACTCGGTGTCATATTCCCTTTAGAGTCATATATCATTCTGCTTAAACTATCTGCCACTAAATTTTCTTTTCCTCTTATATATTCGACCACAAAATCAAACTCCTTTAATTTTATCTTCCACCGTTGTAATTTCGAATTTGGTTCCTTCATATTAT
Organism: Metopia argyrocephala; assembly: GCA_963576795.1. NCBI lineage: Eukaryota > Metazoa > Arthropoda > Insecta > Diptera > Sarcophagidae > Metopia > Metopia argyrocephala. The sequence goes on along the minus strand of OY756209.1, from coordinate 78,441,586 downwards.
TTAGCCAAACTAGTGGTCTGTGGTCAGTTCTAATTGTAAACCTACGACCATATAAATACGGGCGAAAATATTTTGTGGCCCAGACTATTGCAAGGAGCTCCTTTTCGATCGTGCTATAACGTTGCTCGTGACCGTTCAAAGAGCGACTTGCATAAGCAATGGGCTTATTGTTTTGCGTAAGCACTGCACCTAGTGCAAAATTGCTCGCATCGGTTGTTAATGTGAAATGTTTTTGGAAATCTGGGTGGGCAAGTATGGGGTCATTTTTTAATAATGTCTTAAGTTTGTTAAATGCTTCTATGTGCTCAGGATCGTTTATATTTATTTTGGAATTCCTTTTTAAGTATTTTATAAGATGATGAGCTATTTTGGATTAGTCTTTGATAAATCGCCTATAGTACCCAGTTATCCCCAGAAATGATTTAATTTGCTTCTAAATTCTTAGGTAGTTGAATTTCATCAATGGCTTGGATTTTCTTTGGGTTAGTTTTGATTCCATTTGGTGCAATTATATGACCCAAGAACTCTGTTTCTCTGGATAAAAATTTACACTTATCTGGTTGAATTCTAAGGTTAGCATTCTTTAAACATTTTAGCACCTTTTCTAACTACTCCATATGTTCTTCTAAACTTGTAGAAAAACCCAGGATATCGTCTAAGTAAACTAGGCATATTTTCCCTATGAACTCTCCCAAAATACCATTGATGAGATTTTGAAATGTGTCAGGTGCATTCCGAAGTCCAAACGGCATTCTCAAAAAGTCGTAATGACCACTGGCCGTTGAGAAAACCGTCTTGTGAATATCATGAGGATGCATTTCAATTTGGTGGAAACCTTTTGCCAAATCAATTGTCGAAAAATATTGGCAATTTCTCAGCTTGTCAAAAATGTCGTCTATGTTAGGTATAGGGAAGCGATCCTCTACTATAATGTCGTTTAGTTTAGTATAGTCAATGACTATCCTCCACTTCTGTACATTATCAGCACCTATCTTTTTGGGTACGACCCAAATCGGGCTATTGTATGGACTGTTCGATTCCCTGATAATGCCATCTTTAAGCATTTCTCGGATCTGTCGATCGACCTCCTCTCTATGAACTTCCGGATAACGGTACATTTTAGAATATATTGGAATGTCATGTTTAGTTTTTATGCTATGTTTAACGTCGTTCGTAAACGGTAGCTTTTCTTTTGATTGGTAAAACACCTCTTTGTATTTTAGGAGGATTGGCCTTAATTTAGATATCTCCTGCTCATTCAAGTGGCTAGTTTCAATAAAGGCAAGAAAATTGTCTCTAAATATTGCGTTGTTTCCTACGTCAATAAAATTTTCCTTATATGAAATGTTGGAATATAATTCTTCGTAGTTACCCATGTATAGCGGCAATGTCGCGTTCCTAGTGATCAGCTGCCGATTCGGGTAATCAATTACAGTACATAATTTTTGTAGGATATTGTTACCTATTAACCCATCATAACCATTATCCAATTTGCACTCCAAAAATTCACAATAAATATTTTCAGTTTCAAATTCTTTAAAAAGTGGAAATCTACAAAGATATTCCATTAAAAATATACTTCCTAAGGCTCTAGCATACTTTCGTCTTCCATTTTGGCGAACATACTCTATTTACAATACTAAATTCCGCTCCGCTGTCAATGATAAAATATAATTTTCTAATTGGGGTTCCTATAACTATATAGGGTAGTTGCTTAGGGCTTCTGTCGAAAAATTTACATTGGAAGAGCCGACTTCCATAGGAACCACACCATCAGTCCTGTTAATATTTCTACTCTGTCCAGATCTGTAGTAGTTTCCAGATTGGTCATTATTGTACCTGGGATAGTTTCCAGATTGGTTATTGCTTCTATAAAAATTCCCAGGTTGGTCATCGGAAACCACACCTTGAAAACCGTTGAAATTCGTACTTGGTCTAAATCTCGTACTATTCCCTGTATAATTTCTTGGTTGCCCATTGTTATTATTATACTGTCTGTTATTGTAAGACGAAATGTTATTGTCCCTATAATTTCTGTCCAAAGTACTTTGGCTTTGACTATTATTCCTAAGATTTGTTCTAAATTGAGCATTAGATCTTTCCCTTCGGTATCCAGATGCAGTATAATTCTGGTGCTTGGCTTCCAGAATAATTTTATACGCTTCCTGCAATGTTTTTGGATCCCTAGCAAATATCATTGTCCTTGTAGGTTCCGGCAGATGATCTTTAAATACCTGCAATGAAATTCTATTAATTTCCCTTGTAGAAAACCCTTCTTCCGAATGAGTCAAGCGCCTATTATGTAGTTGGTTTGTAATTTTATTAATGTCAAGGTAATATTTCTCGTTTGTGGAGTCCATCCTCCATGTTTTTAGTCTGTCCATTAAATCGTTGCTAGTTTGTTTTTCCCCAAAATTGCTAAGAAGTACGTTTTTAATTTCCAACCAAGTATTTACCGTTCCATAACTATGGAGTGTTTCTCTTGTGGACCCGATGCATTTATTTTTTATATAGCCCAAAAGTATTTTCTTGTTACTTTCCTGAAAAACTTCGATTGACGGCAACAGGACTTCTACCTGTGCCAGAAAGTCTGGTAATTGACTGGGGTCTGTACCGTCGAATGTCAGAATTTCCCTGATACAATTCAAAACAAGATTAAATTGATGTATAACATTAATCTCCATTTTATTTCACTACTAAACAAACAAAAAACTTTTAAATTCGGTCCTTTCTTTAAGTCAAAACTAAATAAAGTATTTCAAAATTTATTGAAATAGCACATTTTATAGATCTATTTTTTTATTTTTTTTTTTTTTTTTTTGATACTTAAATCTATTATTAATTTATATTCGTTTATTAATTACACGGTGGTACAGTGAAAATATACTTGGAAAGTGACCTAGTGTAAGTTGTAGGCCGTATTGAGTAGATCATAAATTAATTTTTAAAAGTTCGGAAATACCCTCAAGTTTCGGAGTTATTCCGAAAAAACTATTTTTGGGTAGGTTCGAGTACTTATGAACACGTAACTCAGTTGATTTTAATCCGATTTTCAATTTTTAAATGGTCTGGGAAAGAAGAAATATGTGCCTTTTTAAATATGTACACATATTGGTATATATACGAAATTTTTGTAGTGTTATTTTAAATTATATCTGATTTTATTTTTTCTAAATTTTTTAACTTTGGCGCCGTTTTTTTAAATTATATTGTTTAGAAACATACCCTTATGTATACATTTCTTTAAAGCAAATTTTATTCTAAGTTAAACAAGCTTCCAATAAATAAAATCGAGTAAAAAGTAAAAAAGTTATTAAGGTTTTTCAAAAGTTATAAATTTTGCTTTTACAAATATGTATTGATCAAGATACTACTTTTTTCATTTTTTTAGTCTTATGATTATAAATAAATAATTTTGCCACCATTACACCTCAAATTGGGACACATGAAGAAGTTCGTGAAACGCCTGGATAGGGAAAGCGATGCCTTTTTACACTTAAAATCAGTTTTCCCAAGAATAAGTGAAGCAAAAATAAAAGAAGGTACAAATGTTTATTGATTTCTAAACATAATTGTATTATTTTTTATTTTTAGGTATTTTTGTTGGACCTCAAATCTGCAAAATCATGTTTGACGAAGAATGCACAATGAAAATAAATGGTGTGGAAAAAAGAGCATGGAGAAGCTTTATTAGTTTATGTGAAAATTTTTTGGGAAATGAAAAAAGTGAAAATTATATTGATGTAGTAAATGAATTTCTTGAGGCATATGCAGAAATGGAATGCAAAATGTCCATTAAAGTTCATTTCCTGCAGGCACATTTAGATTTCAATGAATGATTTCAAATTACTGCTGGTCACTTAAGCGAGAAACAGACGATTTGATGTACAAGCGAAAGAGGTCTAGCAAGCACTTTTATCAAATATTCTAAATTTCTAAATAAAATAATTTGAATACTGTTATTTTAAAATATTTATATAATCATATCATTATAAGACTAAAAAATAAAGCAAATGTAGTATCTTGATCAATACATATTTGTAAAAACAAAATTTATAACTTTTGAAAAACCTTAATAACTTTTTTATTTCTTACTCGATTTTATTTATTAGAAGCTTGTTTAACTCAGAACTAAATTATCTTTATTGAAGTATATACATAAGGGTATGTTTCTAAACAATCTAATTTAAAAAAAGTCGCCAAAGTTAAAAAATTTAGAAAAAATAAAATTAAAATCGGATATAAATTAAAATAACACTGCAAAAATGTAATATATGTACCAAAATGTGTACATATTTAAAAAGGCACATATTTCTTCATTCTGAAACCGTTTAAAAATTGAAAATCGGATTAAAATCAACTGAGTTACGTCTTCATAAGTACTCGAACCTACCCAAAAATAGTTTTTTCGGAATAACTCCGAAATTTGAGGGTGTTTCCGAACTTTTAAAAATTAATTTATGATCTACTCAATAAGGCCTACAACTTACACTAGGTCACTTTCCAAGTATAAAAAAAAGTTGCTCATTTGTAGCACTGTGTTATTATTTTTTGTCCTTATGTTGATTTTTACCTTGTTGTTTTCTATATGAAACAATCTTCCTTATGACTGATGATACTATGCTGCTACTTATGCTGGCGTTGGCGCTATTATAGTTGTTGTTGCTGCTGATGATAATGGCTTTTAAGAGAGATGTTGCATGCACGTTTTAGTCTGGTCGTATGTTCTTCATTTAAATGATGATGGAATTTTTTTATTTCCGCTTTAAGTTGCTGTTGTGTATGAACGTATTGTGTAGAAAAAAAAATTATTATCGTTTCTAGGTTTGTGTACAGTACACTGAATAATGTACAGTTTATTTTCGAGCAATTGTATAATATAATTCGTTGATGTTGTTGTTTCTTGCTCTTTCTTTTTTTCTTTTTTTTTAATTAATTTGTTGTTATTTGATGATTTTTGTTTATAATTTATTCAATAGAAGATGAAGATGTTGTTGCGGATACTTTCGTCAGGATTTGCATAAAGCTCACTGTTAGAAGAGGTGACTTTCAAAGATTGTATTTTTTGGTTTGTTTACTTTGATTTTAATTCGATTTTATCGTGTTTGGTTTTGTTTTGCTTTTATTTTGGTTGTTGTTGGTTTTTTTTTTTTTTTTTTTAATACTTTACTTTTATATTGAGAATTATTCTTATTATCATAAAAATACACAGACATCACAATAAAAAAATTATACACTTGCAATATTTTATTTTATTTAAATTTTTTTTTATTCTTTTACTCCTCGTCGCCAATAAAGTTAAAGTCAAACAACTTTATCTTTTGGTTGCTAATTTAAAACTGCACTTTATTATTTTTTTAGATTTGAGATAACCTTAAAGCTAAGATAGAATTTGCTTATAATGCAAATGCAACAAAACAAACAAAATAATGTATTTAAAAAACAGTGTGTGAATTGCCTGTCTAAGCAAATTCACACACAACATTTTGATAAAATATGAAATATAATATTAAATATAATAATATGGTCTTTACATTAGGGTGGTACTACTTTATATATGACTATATGCACAGGACACAAAGAACTCTGATGAGACTACCGTAGCTGGAGTCGAAAACAATTGTTCAGTTTGGCTAGTGTACTACACCTATCCCCCGATTTGCACGGAAGATCGGTTGCTGAAAAAATCGAAATCAAATTTTTTGTATGAAAAATCGTGTAAAACGAAAAAAGTCTAAAATAAGTAAAATTAAATTAGTTTTTTAATTAAATTAATTTTTGTTTTATTTACATATTTTTTTCATTTATTTTTCTTTCATTTACGTTAAATAAAAATAAAATATACACATAGCATTGTAAGCAGCAAAACATCATCAGCGACACCGGTGACGCATAAAATAAGTTAATTTATATAAAATTATTATTTTCTTCACCATTATTAAAATGGAATTTAGAATATGTTAGATATAAACATTTGTCTTGTAAGAAATTCTCTTGTCACTCATATGTGTGCAAATTAATGTTAATCATAAGTTTTTAGATTGTTATACAGCTCATTTTCTTTTCCTTTAATAAATTTTAATATATTTTATTTTATAATGGAAAATTTTGAGAACATGATTCGATAATTCGTTGCAAATCTAGCTCAAAAATGTTTTGAATATTACGATATGGTTATGTGATTCCCAATAAGATGTTAGCCCTCTAACGTTTATTATTAAAAATCGCAAATAAAAACACTCTGCATTGTTTGGGTGAACAATATAAATACGTCCTAAAACATTACTTGAATACAAATTTTGATGTCCGTCAATACGATTTCCACGTTTACGATGGCCAAACTCCTTCTTTCGTGCATTCCATGTAAAATACTTTGGCACTTCTGCATAGTATAACGTTTTGGCGAATTCATCATTTTCACACAATTTAAAAAATGCAGTTAAAGTTGTATGTGGTAGAGATACGGCTCTTTGTGCAGCATTTTGGTCTGTAAAATACTCACGATGTCCGTTTTCAAGATCAACAGCTAAATGCATAACGGTGGAATATCTTTAATTAATTTTAAATGAAAAAATATGCCAAATCGCTTCACAACTCTAATATAACGTCCCATTTGATACTGATGTATATCATTGTTACCGTGTTGATTAGCAACTCCAAAGATGCCCATATTTTACATATTTGCAAATAAACTTGATGGACTTGGAGTATTCTACATTAATGCGAGCTTTGAATACAGTTAAGGAAAAAACTCTACATACATCCCCCTATTTTGTGTTTTTAAGATATTCGTAAGGCAAATTAATAAAGCGTTTGCATTAATATTTAAAGTACCAAAAACAAAGTTTATTTACAAAACAAAAAGCTAATTCAAAAGCATAACAACAACAGAAATAACAAAAACAATAAAAATTTATGAGAAAAAAGTCTACATACAGTCTTAAAAATCGAATACTATATTTAATTTCTTTAAAATAAATAAAAGAAAACAATATACATATTTTTAATATTTTGTAGAACCACCTTGGGCTTCAATTACCGCCTGAAGACGACGTGGCATAGACATCATCAAATTCTCCGTAATACTGTGCGCAATTTCCGACCATGCGCGAGTTAGGGCAGTTTTCAGGGTTTCAGGATTTCTGATATCATGTTTGCGCACAGATTTTTCCAAAATGTCCCAAAAATGCTCAATTGGATTGAGGTCTGGTGACTGGGGAGGTGTATTGAGCTGCCTTGGTGCATGATAAAGGAGCGCAGTATGCTTGGGATCGTTATCTTGTGGGAAAATCCATTGGTTTCCCAGGCCCAAGCTTTCCACAGATGGCTTCAGATTTTGTTCCAATATTGTCTTATACTTATATCTGTTCATAACCCCTTCAATAAAGACCAATCGACCAACTCCAGATGCCGCCATAGCTCCCCACACCATAACACTGCCTCCACCATGTTTCACAGTAGGTATAATATTTTTGGGATCAAGTGCAGAGTTCGGTTTTTGCCAAACCTTGTTTCGGCCGTCATTCCCGAAGATATTATACTTACTTTCATCGGTAAATATAACTTTTTTCCAAAAATCCAATACTTTCTGTAAATGTGCCTTAGAAAAGTCCAGGCAAATTTGACGATTCTTGGCTGAAATAAATGGCTTTTTGAGTGCTGTTCTACTTTTAAAGCCTCTATCATGCAAAACGTTTATTACTGTTCTTGATGAAACAGTAATATTCGAACATCTTGCAAGGTGTTCGGCTAATTTTGGGGCACTTATTTTTTTTATCTTTTTGTACTTTTTTAAGGACACTACTAACATCGCGTCTTGAAAGCTTCTTCGGTCTTCCAGAACGTGGCATGTTTTCGGTACTGTTGGTGTTTTGATGATTTTTTACAATAGTTTGCACTGTAGAGCGACTTAATTTTACTATTTTAGCAATTTCTCCGTAAGATTTGTTTTCCTTTCGGAGGTTAATCACCAACTTTCGAACTGATTGTTGTATTTCTCTTCTATTTACCATTTTTAAAGTAAACACGTGTTTGAAAAATAAAGCAAATCAAGAAAACTAACGGTTTTTTCCCTTTATCTTCTTCATTTTAAGAGTTGGCAATGCTGTATTTAGACTTTTTTCCCACGGATTTTTATGTTTATCGCCAATAGTTTACAAATTATAAATATATTCAAACTTTTTTTTCTTCCAATATTCTTAAATATTGATGTCGTAAACACAGCCATCAAAATTATGTTTAATATTATCACTAGTTCTCTAGAAGTTCAAAATAGTAGGGTGTATGTAGAGTTTTTTCCTTAACTGTACTTTGAACAATAATATAAAATACAACACGATCCAACGATTATCGACTTCAAAGTCAGAGTTGCGTATCTTAATGGTAACATATCTACCGTTATCTTCCATTGATCGACGACGATATAGCAAGTACCTATCATTCCCTGTAACTGTGTCAGAAACCGAAGCTCTTGGATAACGTTTGCTGCATTTTCCATCAACCATACATGGGGAATTAATATTGAATTCTCCACATGGTCCGTGTATGCATATTCGTGCATATGACCGCGACCTACCTGTATATGTTGAAGGCAAAATAACCATTTTTCCGAGGTCGTTTACACTAGCATCGTTATTAATTGCATCACGCAAATGGATATACTCTTCTGAACGTAAATTCTTTTGATTATAACGTATGAAATTTAGTCGTTCAGTTTCAATTTTTGCGTACATATCAACAAGGAACTGATGAAAAAGTCGGCGGCAATACAAAATGTGGTTACAACCGTTTCGACGAATCATAGGACGATATGAGTAAAAATGCATAGAGCTTACTTGTTTACTGGACTCCCTCCCTGGAATAAAATAACATACAAAATATGCAAATAAATCTTGATCTGTAGCAGGGCTGATCATTCTAATGTCAAAGTGGTAACCATCTTCACCTCGACAAAACAACAATGGGTATTGTAATCCATCGTAGCACCGATGAGTTTCAGAAATTCGTTGCAGACGCCTATCTGTACGACGTAGTACAATGTCGCGGGAATTAAATTAATAGCCAACGATTACAATTGCGACTTTGTCTATTGTTGGCGCATTAAATCTTTTTGCATATTGCCCACTTGGAGTTTTATCTGCTCGAATGACGACTGAACATTTCTGCGAAGGCATTTGATCAAGAGCAGTTTGAAAAAGCCGAATCAGTTCATTTTACATATGTAGCATCTCCTGTAAGCTCTCAACAATATTTCTACGCAAATGTGTAGAAATAATACAACGACAATCTGTTTCAATATTCGTGTTAAAAAAAATAATTAAATTAAGTAGGCATAAAATTGCCAGAAATAATTTTTGTCGCACCAAACGATGTCAGGCTTGAAGTTATAGGCTTGAATTTTTGCCAAAAAGTGATTGGAGCTAGGTGTATCTTCATTTACCAAAGAAAGCAAAGTCTCCTGTGGTGGGTTAAGTTCTTGTAATTTTACTTGTTCGTTTAAACAACATAATCCTGGCAACTCGTTTTTAAACATTATTCCAATTGAAACTTTTCCATGCATGTAATAGTCAAAGTTTGCATTATAGGAAAATACTGCACACTCCAAAGTATTTTGAACAGACAGAGCTGTATTTCTAAAAGACCTCTCTAGCGGCATGGCATTTTGAGCATCAAAATTATTACTCGTCTGTTGTGCGTCACTTTGAGAAGCTCTAAATCTCACAACATTTGTAGAATTAGGTTGTGTGCAAATTGCTCGATTTCTAATTTTATTTTTTAAATAAAAAAAAATTAATTTCTTTGATTCTCAATTGAAAATGGTTCGTAAACGTAGTGGTTTACGCATCATTAAATTAAAGCTTTATGCATACGATGGTAATACACACAGTTTTATTATTAATACTAATAGTTAATTCCATACTAAATGAAAGCTTTTTACGTTTTACAGAAAGAATTTTATTATTCACACTATTAGTGAAGCCACACACCAACTGAAAGCTTTATACATATTAAATGCAAACGGAGAAGCAAAAAAACCTTAAAATCAAAAATTTTGTAAATCCTGAAAATCATAATTTTCAGTATCGTAATGTAAGGATTGGCATCCCTATAATTTAAGCAAGCGTTAATTTTACCAACAGCATGGTGTGAACACCATAGCGACATGGTGTGAAAAGTCATGATTCTAGTGTGACCACCATTGCTACAAGGTGTAAACAGTCATGCAACTCTAGTGTGAATACCATTGCAACATAGTGTGAACAGTCACGACAGGCATTGTGTGAACCCCGTATTTTAAAGGTACACACTTACGTTTATAACTTGTAAGCCAATAAAGGTACAAAAACCGCATATACATAAAAACCTTGGTGTTAACTTCACCTTTCGTTTAAGGGCTTACAAAATCGGTTGGCATATTACATAGAACATCAATTACAAAGCATTTAATAGTCCTCTTTTATATATATGTAGATAGATTTATGATTAAGAATAAAAAAAATTATTATTTAAAATTTACCAATAATAATTTTTTCTTTTGCGGTGGGGGTGTACTGGTTGCACCATGGTAACCCGTATACCTTCCCTGACACCCATTATGAACACTTCCAATTAACATCTGTTAACAATAACAAATTAGTACGGATTAACATTAGTTGTAATATTGCAATAAGAATTATTATTTTAGCTTTTAAGGTAACGTTAATCCTATTAGTATATAAGGACGGCAAATTGTGAATAAAGAATTAATATTAGCCGAGTCCCATTGGCTGATGGTATTATTGGAAACATTAAAATCTATTTTTTTTTTATTTATTTTATTTTATTTTAGAACCAGGCTTATGGCTTATAGAAACTGACCAGTGGCTTTTTTAAGAGTCAAATAATTAACATATATTTTTATATATATCAATTTTTGGTGTATTTACCGATAAACACCCTTAAAGCCTTACATTCTGCCACAGCCACATATTATGCTTTAAGAGGAGATTATGGTTTACATAATCGTCCAACTACGCAAGCAATTGGCAAAATTGTGAAGAAATTTGAAGAGACTGGAGCGGTTACAAATATTGTAAAGCCTGTGCATCATCGTTTCGCTCGTTCCGCTGAAAATATCGCTGCTGTAAGTGAAAGTGTTGCCGAAGATCCGAATGTGTCTATTCCTAGTCGTTCTCAGGAATTAGGACTGTCTTACGGCACATTATGGCGTATTTTGCATTTAGATCTACACCTACATCCATATGAAGTCGAGCTGACGCAACAACTGAAGCCAGCTGACAGGGGGTGGACGGCAATTTTTCGAACAAAATTTTCTTCAGCGGTGGGTATGTTAATAAACAAAATTGTAAGTCCCGATTATCGTTCACAACATCTGAATGTTGTGTTGTATTGGCTACAACATCTACAAACAAATGTTGTAAACAATATTCAAAGTATATGGTACAACACATAGGTGTTGTAAATCATAATCTCAATTTTAGATATACAACATCAAATTTACAACTGTTGTGAACCATAATCGGGACCGTAGTATTTGGGGTTCTGAGAATCCTCAAGTAATTGAATAGAGGCCATTACATCCAGAAAAAGTCACTGTTTGGTGCGCTCTTTGCTCCGAAATGTGATTTGACCTTACTTCTTCGAAAACGACGATGGAACGACTGTCACCGTCAATTCGGAGCGTTATGGTCATATGATTACAGACTTTTTTTTGCCTGCTTTTGTTTCAACAAGACGGTTCCACATGCCACACAACTCGAGCGAATATGCTTTTATTACAAGAGACATTTCCTGGCGGCGTAATTTCTTGTCGTGGCGATATCAACTGTTCACCAAGATCATTCGATTTGACACCATTAGACTTTTTTTGTGGGGCTACGTAAAAGACTGTGTTTATGCAGATAAACCTTCAACTTTTGAGCACTTAAAAACCAACATTCGTCAAGTAATGGCTGAGAGTCCGTCCAATATGTGTCAAAAAGTGGTCGAAAATTACTTCATAAGAATCAATGCTTGCAACACTTAGCATGGAGGTAATTTAAATGATGTACTGTTTTTTCACATAATGTCAACGTTCAAACTTTATAATAAAAAAGAAATATCATGAAACAAATATTTTGTATGTGTTTTATTTACGTTTACTTTTGAAACCGCAAAATGGATATGTATATATAGAAGGCCTGCAGTTGAAACAAGCTTATAGAAACTGAAACAATGTCTGGAAAAATCCTATTATGACGTAAAAAAGACCGCAATCACCCAGTTGTGGCAGCAACTTGAAGCACTAAATGACTGGGTTCTGGACAAATACCCTGATCCAGACCTTGCAGGATATGATACAGCAAGATATGTCAGGCTCGAGCAAGCTACCCAGTCAGCGATCATCCAGCTCGCGAGTGCCCAGCTTGAGAGTGCAAACAAATCCCCTCACAACCCAGAAAATACGGCAAAACCTGCCCAACTACTATTACCCACAATTGTCATCACCAAATTTACCGGCGATTACATGCAGTGGACCTCTTTCTCAGATCTTTTCAAAAGGATCAAAAGATCTCAGATCTTTTCAAATCTTATAAAACATCTCCCTACTACCGATGAAAATTACGAAGCCGCAGGGCAATTGCTGGAAGATCGCTACAATAACAAACGTGTTATGGCGGCTACGGCAATTCAAAAGCTGCTCAATCAACCATTTAGAGCTTGCAAATTGAGTAGCATTAAACAGTTACATGATACAACAAAGAGTTCCTAGCAGCTCTTTCCAATATGGGACTCCAGACTACGTCATGGAAAAACTAGACAAAACAGTTCATACTCAATATGAATAATCTATTTCCAACCCAAGCAGTTACAACCAACCAACCAGTTTCTCACTTTTTTCGAGAACTACTTTAAAATTCTTGAGGCAATGGGATATAAAGAGCGAACGTCTCTCAACACTACCAAAACTTGTACGCTTACAACATGTGAGCTAGCCAGGTGCTTCATATGCAAACGAGATTCTCATCCGTCATAACGATGTAAGGAGTTCATGCTGCTTAGCCCAACAAATCGACTCAATCTTGTACAAAAACACAAGCTATGTTTAAACTGCGGGAAAAAACACCACACCCTTGTTCACTTGGAACAAAGTGCACATAATACTGTAGTCTCCACAAAACAAGATAAGTCCTTAAACAAACCAGTTCACTCCATCAAGGAAGAACGTAAATCTTCAACAGAATCATCAATTCTCCATTCAACAGACCCCACCAATAGTAGCAGCTCAAACCATGGCAGTAAGTTCTGCCAACCAACGACCCTACGTCCTACTTGGAACAGTATTAGTAAAGGTTAACGCTAATGGTGTGGAACTTGAATGCAAGGCAATTCTTGATTCGGGATAGCAAGTCAACCTCATCACGGAAAGATTAGTTACCCAGCTTGGACTCTCAGCACGAGCTACATTTATTTCGATCAATGGTATCGGATCAAATCTACCTAAAATTCAACATCCGGTCAACATTACCCTGCAAAAACTCAACAACTTTTAGGCTCGCTTAGAAGCCTTTGTGGGCCAAATATGTGGTTTGTATGCATTTGTTGAAGGAATTGCAAATGCAAAATCTGCAGGAGGTGACAGCGAAGAAAGTTCATCTTCCTCTAAAGATGATATAAATACTAACTTGAGCAAGACGGACACCTGTGGAAAAAGAAACAGAGAAGAATCCGAAGGTATATATGGAAATCCCGGTACGTCTAAAAGGTATAAACCGAAGTTTACAAATACGTCAGATAACATAAAAGACCAATTAAAACAGTATATTAAAAATGATTCGAAGAGAGAGGAAGAATTCTCCGAATCATTGAAAAAGTTTTCCGAAATTTTGGAGAAAACTGATGAAAATATAAATTTAATAGCAAGCAACGTTAGACGCGTCTACAAATCCGTAGAAAGTTTGTCCACGAACCTCATCAGCGAGTTTAAGCGTCACCACAAACAAAATGAAGACGCAGCAATAGAAAAAAACAAACTCAAAAAAATTTAAATTAAACAAAAGCAATTAGAACTAGACCAATGAAAAAATACGTTTTAAAATTGATTACATAAATACAAAATTGTAGCTTTATTTATGTTACCTTTTTTTACATTAATGAATTAATTTTTTTGTTACTATTATACCATTAATAAAAGTGAATTGTGTTGTGTTTAAAAAAGTGTTTTATATTTTTATTATAGAGATAAACTGTCCGCAATATTATTTCTTACTACAACTATATTTCCTTCAGCTTCATCGCTCTGTTCATTATTTTCCTCATGTACGGCGGTGTTATCATCTATTTCTTGCACAATTTCGGCAACATTTTCAAGTTTTAAGAAGATACACAGATTATGCAAGGCACAACAGATATTAATAATTTGAACAACCTTTGATGGTGAATACCAAAGAGTGCGAGACAAGCATCTAAACTTACTCTTTAATATTTCAATGGTCCTTTCCACAACATTTCTTGCTGAGGCATGTTTTCTATTAAATGTTTGCTGGTTAATTGTATTTGTAAACCTGTAAGGGGTCATAACAAATGCCTCGAGTACATATACGGAATCGGCTAATAACCATTTTCACCATTTTCATATCTGGATTCATAATAGCTTCGAGCTTTGCTCATATTCCATACAAATGAATCGTGGCTTGATCCAGGCTTGTGGCATCAACACTCTTAATATTTGTTTTATAATCACATATCTAAATATAAAAAATTTAATCGAAATGGTGTACACTTAATAAAACCAAATAAGTACTTACAGTCATGGCATTTATGCTGTAATAGCCCTTTCTATTAAAGTAAAAGTATTCCGCATTGTTTGGCCTTTTTATTGGAATATGTGTTCCGTCCATTCATCCAACAATACCTGATATACCATGCTTTTCATAAAAAAACTGTTTTAATATTTTCAAATCTTCATCTGTTGATTTTACTTTAATCAGTTTTTTTACAAAATTTTCTTTCTAGGCAAGGTAGGAGTGTTGTCATTATTTTTGAAACTGTAGTTCGATGCATTGAAATATACGCATCATTTCCAACAGATCTCTGGAAGTTGCCTTCTGCAAAAATCTTAGTACAGCCGCCAATTGCAGTGTAAGTGGTATTAATGTCTTCACATAGTTCTGCCCAATTAAATTCAAAATCATCATGAAACCCTCTTTATTTAGTCGGTAGCATTGAAAAATAATATAAGAAAAAAAATGTAAAAATAATATAAGAAAATACTACTCAAAATAACAAAAACTTTACTTACATATCTTCAGGAAGGTCCAAAGGGTTCGATTTATCCCGCAGTTGTTTTCATTGTATGTTTTCAATTCTGTGTTCTTCATCCATTACAACTAAAGCTGCTGCTACAAAAAACGCCATTTTAACTTTTTTGTTTTTATTTTAAACACTTATTTAAAAATAATTATAAAATGTAAATTTGTATGTATTTTTCAATTTATCATAAACAAATGCAGAGTTGTATTTCTTAGGTATTGTTGTATTTCTTGTTGTATTTTTAAAAAATAAAATGGATTGAAACATAAATTGGAATATGAAACCAACCAAAATTCATCACATCTATATCGTTTTCAGAATTGATTTGCTTTTTTAAAACGATCGTTTTTCATCACATACCTGATTATCCATGTTTATGGGATAGTGACCGCCCATGCATCAATGTCAAACCTGGGGGTCAATTCTGGTACTGTGAAACAGTGAAACGAAAAGTTTTTTATCATTTTCGTTTTCATGATCACTTTTCGCATTATCATATCACAATTACACAATTTGCGATTCTGGTGCATGTAAACAAAAATATCCGCCGTTTTATTCAAAAGAAACATGGTTGTCATACGACACAGTGTTGCATAAAAAGTATTTTATACACTTTTAACTTGACAGTTCGGCCAATCCTGGATTCAAGTCGTCCTCGACTTCCTCGACGAGAACATCAAGCTCCCGAGATGCTTCACACCATCTTTTCATTTTGTCAGAACTAAAAACAGAACATAATTTTCGGGATGTTATCTGCAAACCGGGAATGTCCTCAATTAGATATCTGTCGTTTCCAAGAACTCAAGCTACGATATAAGCTCCCCTATACTTTGGCTCCAGTTTACGTGAGTCACCAGTTGCTTGTGGTTCGGGTTCGAGAAGAATCTAATCACCTTCATTGTACATGGTAGGGCGATTATATTTGTCATCAAATCGTTTCTTACACCGTTCTCGTTCACGTTCTATGTACAATCGGAGTTCACTTCATCCTGTACAGCAGCCAACAATCGATTCTGCACCAAGTCGATGGGTTTATAGTCGAAGATCAGTTTATTAGGACTGAAACCTGAAGTTGAGTTCTTTTGGGAATTAATTGACCACTGTAGGATATGTAGCAATTGGTCCCAATTTTTCATTTCTTCAGTCGTAGTACGAAGAAATGCTAAAATGGTCTTGTTAACACGTTCAACCTGGCCGTTGGCTCTAGGAGTACGAACTGCTGTCTTCACGTGTTGAATATTATGTTTTTTTTTGCAATATTCTTCAAAATTTTCCGCAGTAAATGCTGTGCAACGGTCGGAAATAATACGTTTTTGTAAACCAAAATAGCTCATTTAACACACTACTGACAGGAACTGACTTTGTATTTCGAACTGCCTTAACCACCACAAATTTTGTAAATGCATCCGAATTTGCCAATATATGTGTATGATCACGCTTACTCTTCACAAACGGTCCTAGGTGATCTACATGTATTTGCCGGAATGGAAGTAGTTCAAGCACACCACAATGTAAATTACCTTCGGGTTTTTCACCCTTCACCTTGTTCACCTTCAGTATACTGTGTGATATCAAACCGTGTCTGTGTTAACTTTTGTTGGCTCCAATCTGAGTTTGATTTTAAGAGTTTCTAACGTCTTATTAATATATTTGAGCTGTCTGGAGTTTCTCTCGGTACCTGTCCTTTGTTAGTATTGTGAAGTTTTTCCTGTCACAGCCTTTGATTTTGAATAATTCAAGGATTATTTTTATTAAATTTGGAAAATATTTTTGGTAATATACAATTTCTACATTTACTAAAAATTGCATTCTTGAGATCAGCTGGACATTCTACTACGACAAATTACACCTATAAATATACAAAGCTGATTCATAATAGTGTGTACCTATTTTTGGTTTTTGTATATGATAAATATATTTTGGTGGCGCCATCTATTGTCAAATTGAAATTACTACCCATCAAACATTTTTACCGAATTTGATATCTTTTATAACTGTTTATTTTGAATCAGTAATATGAATTGTTTAAACATTAATTGCACTATAACTGGTAATGACCGTATGATAGTATGCTGGTTGTGTATGGGCAACTACCATCTAAAATGCTCATCACTTAAGGCACGTGATGCGGATGCGTTAATGGATCCTGCAAAATCACTTCAATGGACCTGTCCTGCATGTAAAAAAATCAACATTGATTTTTATAAATTTTTTAAAAGCTACAGAAGTGAGTTTGAAGAGCTGAATAAGGATTTTTCGGCGTTGCAGTCTAAATTGGCAAAATTTGGCGAACTCTATACAAATTATTCTAGCCTGGACAATTTTACAAATAACCATGAAAGTACTTTAAAACTTAAAGATAATTCAAATAAGGGTCATACTATTCAACCTACTGGTACTAGTATAGATGTTGTGATTGAAAATAATGTTACGCCTACCTCGTCATCGATTGCATCTAATAATGACAATTTGTCATCGATAGTTGTTGATAGTAGGTCTATAAATACGCTGTCTTCTGCAGTTAATACCGATAATCCTACAATGATCAATCAGACTATTTGTAAGCCTCTTAAAGCCATTCCACCTAAAAAAACCATATTTGTCTCACGATTGGCTTCTGATACTACAACTGAGGACGTGGAGTACTATATAAGGTCTAAATTTGGTCATAAAGATGATGTTTTGATACAAAAATTTAAATTTTCTGTGGAAAGATCAATTTCAACATTTAAAATTTCTACCTCATCTGATCATTTTGATTATATTGTTGATCCTAAGTTCTGGCCTGATAATACATTAGTTCGTGAGTACGCCTACAGGGAGAAAATTAGAACAAATGTTGGTGTGCTTCCTCAACGTGAACCAAATGTCTCAAAAAACTAAATATTAAATCATTGTCGTTACTTTATCAGAATGTACGAGGATTAAGGACGAAATTGGAAAATTTATATTTGGAAAGTTTTAGCTGTAATTACCATATATTAGTTTTTACTGAAACATGGCTCTATGATTCTATTCTTAATTCTGAAATACTTTGCAGTAGATACAACATTTTTCGTCGTGATCGCATATCCTATGGTGGCGGAGTTCTTATAGCAGTATCTAGTAGCTTGCCATCTGACAGTTTTGATATCGAACCGTCTTCTGATATGGAATTTATATGTGTTATTATTAAACTGAAAAGGAAAAGCATATTCATCACATGCTCATATATTCCTCCGTCGTCCCCACAGTCAGTATATGTAAAACATAGTGAGGCTATAAAAAAAGTAGCATTCTCTGCCAAAGAAAATGATTCTTTAATAATCATGGGAGATTTCAACATGCCATCAATATCTTGGGATTATTTGATCGATGACGGATATTATGTCCAAACCTCAAATAACTATTCCTATACGGATTTTTTGAATAACTTATATGATATTGGCCTTTTTCAAATTAATGGTGTTTTCAATGATTATGGAAGAATCCTAGATTTAGTATTTGTAAACGATAAAGATGACTGCATTATTAACCGATCTGACCCTATTACGACTCCTGAAGATCGATACCATCCTGCAATTGAATTAATTATTGCCACACCATCCGACCGTGTTGTACCATCATCAATTGTAACTGACCTTTGCCCATACCAATTACAGTGCTTTAAATGAATTAATTATAAATACGGACTGGATTAATATTTTTTCATCATTGTCAAATTCTCCCTTTGCAATGTGCAAAATATTCGACTTATTTTACGATAAAATGTATTCTTTTATGGCAACATCTATACCGAGACGAGTACAAAAATTATCTACTGGGCCCCCTTGGAACAATAAAGTATTAAGTAGTGCTAAGAATAGAAAAAACAAATACTATAGAAAATATAAACTTTCTGGGTCTTCTGTAGATTACGGTAGATATTCGATTTACAGGGCAGAATATACTAGATTAAATAAGTTTTATTACAAGCTTTATTTAACTAAAATCAAAAATAATTTCAACCGTAACCCGAGATCTTTTTATAAATTTATTAATTTAAAGAAGAAAACAGCTGGTTTTCCTAATACGATGTCATTTCAACAGATTGAATCTAGTGATGATTTAACGATTTGTAATATGTTTGCGGACTTTTTTTCTGCAACATACTCTGATGCTAATTTTAATAAAGATACTGATTATCCTTATCCATTAAAGGGGCATCAATCAATAAATTTACCCGTATTGGATACTTATACAGTTACTGCTCAATTCAAAAAATTAAAATTCTCGCACACTTTTGGACCTGACAGAATTCCTAGCAGTATTTTAATTAATTGTGCCGATGCCTTAGCTATTCCTTTAACATTTTTATTTAATATATCCCTTAAATACGGTTATTTACCAAAAATATGGAAGGATTCATATATATTCCCTTTGTTCAAATCCGGCAAAAAATCTAATATCGAGAATTATAGGGGCATAGCAAAACTTAGTACTATACCTAAATTCTTTGAAAAAGTAATTACTGAACATATATATTACCAAGTTGTGAATATTATTTCTCCCTGCCAACATGGATTTCAAAAAGGATGTTCAACTACAACAAACCTTCTTCATCTTACAACTGTAATTAATCGTGGATTTTTTCAAGGAAAACAAACAGATGTCATCTACACTGATTTCAGTAAAGCTTTTGATAAGGTGAATCATGTGCTTCTGATAAAAAAACTACAGATGATAGGGTTTACAGACCCTGCTATTAATTGGATTAGATCTTATTTAATAAATAGAACCCAAACTGTTTACTTTAATAATTTATTTTCAAAGAGTATACATGCTCGTTCTGGTGTTCCACAGGGTAGCCACCTTGGCCCTCTGTTGTTTTCATTATACATTAACGATTTGCCTCAGATAATTAAGTTTTCGAAGATATTAATGTACGCAGATGATGTAAAAATTTTCATAACCCATTTGGATCAACATCAACATTATCTTCAAACTGACCTAAACTCATTTTATGAATGGTGTAAAACAAATTTAATGGAACTAAACGAAAAGAAATGTAAGATAATGCGCTTTTCGAGGATTACTCCAATATCCATAAATTATTTTTTGGGTAGTTATCAAGTCGAAGCTGTTGACCACTTTCTGGACCTTGGCATACTATTTGATTGTAAACTGAGTTTTAATTCGCATATTATGAGTATAATAAATAAAGCTAGAGTGGTACTGGGATTTATAAAGCGGTGGTCTAAAGAGTTTAATGATCCATATATTACCAAAACATTATACATGTCACTTGTGCGTCCAATTTTAGAATATGGGTCAGTAATATGGGATCCCATTTATCAATTACATTCTAATGCAATTGAATCTGTTCAAAAACAGTTCCTTTTATTTTGCTTGCGTAGTCTACACTTTGACTCCCGAAATCTGCCATCGTACTCTGCCCGACTAGCTCTTATTAAACTACCAACATTAAAAAGTCGAAGAGTTATGCTGAATGTAACATTCTTATTAAATGTTATTCGAGGAGATATATGTTCGGGATTTTTGATAAATGAAATAACATTCAACATACCTCAGCGAGTATCCCGTAATTTCGTCCCATTATCTGTAAGAACTTTTAGAGCTAACTATCCTGATGCTGATCCGCTTAGAAGAATGTGCAGCGCGTTTAATCAATTTTATAGATTCATTGACTATTCATTAAATCTAAATATAATAAAAAATTTAATCATTGTTTATTTAAATTCTTAATATGTCACTATTTTTATGTTATTTATATTCTTATACTTTTTATTTAATTTTTTGTTATTATATCCTTTGTAATTGTCTGTAAGGTGGAATCCATAGACAAAAAAAAAATAAATAAATAAATAAATAAATAAATAACAACATTCAGTACAGGCGGCTATGTATTCTTTGATGTATTTTCTCATACGGGAAAACTAAAAAGTCTGTTGTACTCTTTCAAGAGTTATGTCGATCCCAAAATGACCTACGTCACCATGACAATACTTGACGATTCTCCACCGTACAGCCTTGGGCACAACAAGTCTATGCCCATATTTCGTTTTACGGTAGAGTCGATTATTCTGCAAGAAGAAATCGGCTTTGAGCTGTTTATGTTGTTCAGATTTAATATCGCCACGGAGTACAGCAATTATATTTCTGAATCCCTCATCTTTAAGCTGCATATTGAAAACCCTATTTACGCTTATGTTCATTATGAATCCAGCCGGTTCTGGTTCAGAGACTGGTAAATCGGTCGACCTACTTAAAACGTCGACTTGGGCCATGCGAGTCCCTTCACGATGTACAAATTCACAATCGAATTCCAGTAATTTCATTAGCCGTCGGGCAACTTTCGGAAGTAATTCTTTGTTATCCTTAGCCCTTTTAATCGCAGCGCAATCAGTTACCAGACGAAATGGCCTACCCAGTAGATAAGTTCGAAAACGTTCGAGCGTCTCCACTACGACCAAAACTTCAAGTTCATAACTATAATATTTCGCCTCGGTATCAGAACAATGACGGCTAAAATAAAATACTGCTATATCACGATGCTATTACCCTCTTCACTCTTTCGTAATAGCATCGTGAGTGGTCGTGAGATGAAAGAGTAATTTTGAACGAACTTTGGAAAAAATCCCGTTAGACCCAAAAATCTGCGGACCTCAGTGGTGATCGTTGGTACCTTAAAGTTTTCAATGACACTTATCTTACCGCTTCCAGGTGTGATACCGGTCATATTTACAGTATGACCCAAATACGAAATCTCCTCTGCGAGGAAATTACACTTATCTAAGCGCAGGGTCAGTCCACTATCTTTCAAAATATTTAAAAATCTATTCAAACGGTCTATACCATCATCTACGGTTCTACTGGGGATTATGATGTCATCGAGATATGCTAATACTTCACCTGGTTCCATGAGTTCCACAATTCGGTTCAATAAGGCCTGGAAAACTGCGGGGGCATTTACAAGCCCAAATGGCATTCGGTTATACTCGTAATGACCTTCTAATGTGACGAAAGCTGTAAGTTTCTTAGATTGCTCTTTAATTTCAATTTGATGATAGCTGTATTGAAATTTGATGAAAGCTGTAAGTTTCTTAGATTGCTCTTTAATTTCAATTTGATGATAGCCCATACATAGGTCAAGGGTGGTGAAATAACGATATCCTGACAGTTGAGCAAGGTGGTCTTCAGTTGCTGGCATAGGGTACAGTATCTTTACTGTAATCTTGTTCAATTGACGATAATCTATGCACAATCGGTGCTCGCCATTCTTTTACTCAACAAACACTATGCCTGAAGCATATGGAGAAGTTGATTTTCGGATAATTCCATTATCGAGGA
Source organism: Metopia argyrocephala (assembly GCA_963576795.1). Taxonomy (NCBI): domain Eukaryota; kingdom Metazoa; phylum Arthropoda; class Insecta; order Diptera; family Sarcophagidae; genus Metopia; species Metopia argyrocephala. Next base: position 78,418,966 of record OY756209.1, on the reverse strand, counting down.
GTTCCCCTCCTTTATTAGAGACGATAGGGCGTTTCGCAAATGCAATTATATATGGTTTGCAATATATAGGCTCGAGTGTTGTCACCCTAATTTCCATTTTCACCAGATTACATTTCCCTAATTCATTTATATTCTCAGCAAAACAAGCTCTATGATCGCTAAGAACCAATTGGAGTCGCTTACCTTTGTCGGATGTCAAGGATTCTTTACAATTTATTGCGTTTATATTCCGCACCCAGCAGTCGCCCCCTTCTATGATAGTACGTCTGCCCTCTTGACACAATAAATTACGTCCTACCAATATAATCATTGGTATTAGGGCATCGTCAACAATAAACAGTTTTACTTCGGAAATAGTATCATCAATTAGTAAAGGTAAGATCATTTTACCCGGCTTCGGGGTGTTATCAATAATTTTGTTAATTTCTCCCATTTGATTTTGTTTTGGTTTATGTGATGTACGATTGCACATACCACAACGATCCTTTTTTTGTGGTTCGCGACACTTGGCAGAGTAGTGACCATAATTGGAGCAATTGTAGCACTTGATTTTAACTAACGGGGTGGTGCTTCCCTTTTTCGTAGCTACTGTGTATGTTGTGTTGCCGTAGATATTCTTTTTCGGCTTATTATATAATGTTGTTGTTGGTTTTATTTCGTTGTAGTTACAATAACAATTTATATCGTTTAGAAGCTGGTTACACGTTACGTAACCATTGGAAATTTTCTTTTTCAAGTCATGGTCATTAATTCCTATGACAATGTGACGCGAAATAGCTGATTCGGTAAAGTTACCCTTTTTTCCAAAAGCATACATTCGGTAGTAATACTCCTGTGGAGACTCGTTTGATCGACGTATCATCGTAGACATTTTGATACGAACGTCGGCTTCATTTTCGGTATCGGGAAAATCTAAAAGAAATTTATTAGTGAACTGAGACCAAGACAAAAATACCTCTTGTTGCGAGTCGACCCAGTATTTAGCAGGGCCTTTCATTTTCTGTTGTACGGCAAATATTACTGATTGATCATCCCATCCATATGCTGCTTTTAATACCTCCACGCGTTTTGCAAATTGTGATGAGTTTATCGATTCATCTGCTGAAGGATTAAAATGTGGAACTAGCGATATTATCTTCTTTACTCGGCCATAGGGGTTGGCTGCATTATGGTATGGTTGAAAAAGATTTTGTGAAGATAAAAGTGATGGTGGCATAGCGTACACACTATTAGGCAGTACTGTATGTCGAGCATAAATATTTTGTGGCAGTGTTTGTTGTGCATAGGAAGTCGGTGGAATTATATTTTGATAATTCTCAACGAATGTCGATGGTACATGTTGACCGAACATTATTAACGTACGTTGACGATGGTATCTCTGGAGAGTTGTAATTTGACATAACATTGTCCGTTGTTACCACCGAAGAATGATCACCATCTGTAGCGTACTGATGGCTGTAAACAGAACGTGATGCTGTGTTGATCGACGTAAATGGATACTGCTGCTGTACGGATGTATTCGTTGAAGTTGGCGGTTGTGAATTAGTAGACGTTTTACCATGCAATATGACGCTGACGGAATTCCGTGGAGAATTCTCTAGTGTTATGAACGTTCGCATTGGAGATGATGCTACGGATGGATTAAAATCTAATGGTTTATAATTATTCACAAGCGGCTGTATATTCGCTAGTAGTTCCTCTAATTGTAAAACTCGTTCCGACAAATCAGGCGAATGTGTTCGTGATGCTAATCAGTTGATTTTTATTACCGGAACATGAGACACCAATCTCTCTGAACTTCGCTTGCAGTTGTTTCACAGTTAATGTTCGTAAATTTTCCATAGCGTCTTCTTGGAATTTTAATCGTCTTCTAAGAATTCAGAAGCCACTTCTGAAAAATTGTGAGGAAATTGGTGCTTCGACGTTGATGTGATTTAGAACGTGTTTGTAAATAATCAATAAAACGTTTCGCTTAGATATTTAATAATTAAAGAATAACTTTATTTGCATTAAGTTAATGACTATAATGTTAACACTAATAATAAAATGTACTTTTGATCCTCTTGTCAAGACGGCTTGTAAACAATTAATTATATCCGCCGTTTTATTCAAAAGAAACATTGTTGTCATACGACACAGTGTTGCATAAAAAGTAATTTATACACTTTTAACTTGACACTGTTTTTGATATTAATAAAATGATAATAATATAACAAACAGATATGTATTTCATTGATATCACTTTCAGTTTTACACAGTCGCAAATACATACATTTATGTATATCACTTTCAAATCGAAAAATAAATTAAATCAACACCGACTTGTAATGTGGACTTTTTTGCCCGCACTAATTTATTAGCGTACAAGAAATGATGCTAAATTAAGGGACGATTTTTATGTACCTAAAAAGTCGCACACTAAGAACATGTTCATAAAAAGGTTGCGATAATTGTTGCTATTTTTTATTTTCGCTAGCACGCTTTAATTTTGTTGGTTTTATCATGGTTTTAAACCTCTATGTTATCTTTTCACATATACATTTTCTGTGCAAACTTGTTACACATATGACAAAATTTTGACAGTTAATTGCACAGTTACACAAAACACGAATCAGCAATCTTGTGAAACTCTGAAAATATCTTGTTTTCTTCCACTTGTTTTTACATGAAAAAATTATATGTATCTTTTAAGTTTTGCACAAAACAAGAATCAAAAACTCTGTGTAACAGTGAAAAAACTTTTCATTTCACCGTTTCATAGGACAAGAATTGACCCCCAGCACATTCACCCTTATTCTATTTGGCGTCGTCGATAGAAGGCAATGCCGTTTTTAGTCTTTTATTGCAGATCGGTATTCCAGTTGGCAATATTGCCGTTTATCGATCACTGTTAACATATTTTTGGTATTCTGTAAGCAAAATTGACGTCGTTATTGTCTTTAATTGCCAACGATTTTGTCGTCGTTATTTTTGGTGTTGCCTAGAGTTGTTCTTTGTTTTAAAAAATAGATGCATACCTACATATAAGAAAAAGTGTAGTTGAAAAATACATTTAAATTAAAAAATTTCAGTTAATGGGCGGTTCTGTTTATTTGGGGCTATAATCTCGATGTGCGTTCCGTCCACACGACTAATTACACCTGGAAATCCTGTTTTTTTCGAAAAAATAAAGTTTAATTTCTTATTTTTAGCTTTTGTCATGCTAAATTTTATCCACTGTGGACGAGCTATCTCTATGGCGTTTAGTGTTTCGGGCAAAACCTTTGCCACCATTGGCTGTTAAAGTCCCAGGTTATAATCGTTTCCAACCCCTGACCAAGAATCGTAATGTCGCTGCCAATTTTATGTTGTTTGGAAAGTACGTTGATAGAGTTCCTTTTTTTAAATTAATAAATAAAAAACTTTGAACATGATGATTTTAAATTTACTTCTTACTTCTCATTGGGCAAGTAAAAAATTCACGACTTCTGCAGTCTTTTTATCCACTACTAAGTAAATTGGTTTTATTTTCTTTTTCACTGGAGTTTGAATCAGAAAAGGAAAACATTTTTATTTAATTTTTTTTTTCACGAAACTATTTTTTTACCAAACAATGAGATGGATGTCATTAACATTAAACAGGCAACGTCGTCATCATACTCTTAGAGAATACCAAATTAACATTAAATTGATGTTGCCGTTGTTTAAAATTGCTATTGCCTTAAAATTGCTATTGTTATTGCCGACGCCAAATAGAATAAGGGTGATTATATGCACCTATTTGATCCCATTAACAAACATATGGAGTATGATCTATTCTACCTTACACCAGTTCCACAGCTAATAAATAATTCCCTAGTTGCTGTTATACCAATATCAACAATGGTGGCTCTTAATGCCCACCGGGACGAATATTTTCCAATAGACGATACCAAACTCCTTGGATGCAATACACTTGAGCACAATATAGTCTTATGCCCAAACATCCAAGCAACGTATCACAAAGGTGGACCTGCCGGTAGCTGTGGGATACATCTATTCAACAATGAATCTGACACGAAATGTAACCTAGAGATCATAGCAGACAACAACGTGTGGTACCAGTTGCATAAGGTGAATCTGTGGTTTGTAGCTACTTCACAACAACTGAAGCTAAGCACAGTATGCAAAGGGAAAAGTAGTTCTCAACTCTTGCAAGGTACTGTGCTACTCGCACTACCAACTGGTTGTACAGTAAAGAACGATGTTATCACAATATACAGTCGCCAAACTATTTCATCTGTGTTACATCCAGTGGCATGTCATTTTCTAACTCAGTGCACAGTGTGGAAAACTTTACACGGGCATTTCTCTATCAGTCGAGCATCGAAGACATTTCTCGACTTCAAGAAGAACTTAATTCACAACTCCGTGAACTACCAGCAACAGCAGCCCAGCAGAAAGCCCACGGTCTAGTAGTCAGCTATACAGGACTAGCTCATCTATCACCTAAAACGACATATAAATCAACTCCATAAATCAGTTATTTAAAGCTCGGAGAAGCGTGTAACACTTGCGGTTCCACCAGTACAGCAAAAGCCTAGAATTGAGGAGGTATGCGTTGATCGTAGAGTTGCTTAATATATCAATCAACCAGAACCAGAGCTAATTTTACTGTAAGAAGATCCAACAGAGTGATGAGGTCTTCAACGCAATTAGAAGATTATGTTCTTGATAAGGATGGTACAATCATCATAAGGTAGTCCCAGTTTGAAATGTAAGATTGTAAGTTTTTGATATAAAAAGAAAATTTAATAATTAAACTTGCTATTCTTATTGTTAATCTACACTTTGATTTCTTTTCAACAAACTGCTTCTTTGTGTACCACCTTGAAGCATAAATAAAATCAACCGTTTTACTTGTTATCTTGGTGTACCACCCTGATAACAATTCTTTACCAATTAAGCAAGGCAAACGAGCCTTGACTTAATATTGTTTTTTACAATATCTGTTATCATGGTGTACTACCTGGATAACATTCCTTTCATTATTAAACGAGGCAAAAGAGCCCCTGACTTAAAAATATGTATTAACATATTTTCCATAAAATTACACTTTTTCGCTTGTTTTTGCTTATTATTTTATTTATTTATTTTATTTATTTATTTATTGAAAAGATTGTATCATAGCACAACAAGATATAAATCTTATAAGTGAAAGTAAGGAACTAAATATTTAATACAAATTAAATAAATAAATATTAATTAAACAAACAAAAATGTTGAATAAAATAATAATCTATGTAATAAAAAAGAAAAATGAACACAAGATATTTAACTATGAAAATACGTTATAATAAGTTATAATAAAAATATCCGTTGAGGAAAGATAGGAAAAAAAATAAGAAAAATATAAAAATATAATACATATTATAATAATGATTATGAAAATATTCTACACAACTCCTTTTTGAACATGTTTGCATTGTCAATATTCTGAATAATGTTTGGCAGAGAATTCCAAAGACTGGTTGTATATATAAGAAATTGTGATAAAAGGGTCTTATATTTTAGTTGAATAATCTTCCTACCACGGTTAGATCTAGCAAATAGTAATCTGTTAAATAAATATTCAGGTTGTCTCGATACAATGATTTTATGAAGAAAAACTAAGCATTTAATTTTTAAGACATTTTCAAATGTTAAGTGAAAAATTTAATAGGAATAAAGAGAAATGTGGTCTCTACGCCCCTTAAGAAATACATATCTTGCTATGTTGTTATATGCCAGATTTAGCTTCCGTTTATCATCACTGTCGCAGTTGGCAAAAATTTCACATCCGTACAAAAGAACAGGAATTAAATAAATTTTCGCACGTTGCATACGAATGGCAAAAGGTGTTGAATCAATAACTGCCCACAAATTTCGAAGCATACTATAAACTCTGCCAACAACGACGTTAATATGATCGGACCACGTTAGTCGAGCATTGAAGATAATACCTAAGTTAGAGGCAGACTTGACAAATTCAATCTTCCTCCCATTTATATTAATTTCTGGAACTGCAAAAGCTCTATTCGACTTAGAGATTAGCAAGCATTTAGACTTGGAGGGATTGATGCACAGTCCGTTGGCCATAGCCCAGCTTAGGTCACTATTAATGTAATCCACACAAGGGCCAACGTTTTCAACTCGAGAACCTACATAGAGCTGTACATCGTCTGCATACATATGAAGTCTACAGTAACCCAAGACGTCCGGTAGATCATTAATATATAAGCAGAAAAGAAGAGGCCCCAGTATCGATCCCTGGGGAACTCCTCTTTTTACCATAAGTGGCATGGAGATATTATTGTTAAGGTGTACCCGTTGAGATCTATTAGTTAGATAAGAATTTATAAGTTCACAAGCTGATCTTGAGAAGTGATAAATTTTCTGCAGCTTACTAATTAATATCGTATGATCAACTGTGTCAAAGGCATTACTGTGGTCCAATAAAACTAAAAAAGCCACAAAATTCTCATCTAACTTCGACCTCAGATCTTCAATTACGTGTACTAAAGCAGTTGTACAACTTCTGGCTCTCCTAAACCCAGATTGAGAATCAGAAAGAAAATTATTAGTGTTCAAGTATTGGTCTATCTGTTTAGCAATCAGATTCTCCATGACCTTGGATAAGAATGGTAGAATTGCAATTGGCCTGAAATCGTTCTTAGTTTTAGGAATGGGTATGATTCTAGATAGCTTCCATTCTAATGGAAAAGTTGACTTGGTGAGAACAGTATTAAATAAATGAGTATAATAAGGCAACAATAAAGGTGTTAGAGCTTTTAGAAATTTAGGATCTAAGCCATCAGAACCGATTGCGTTTGATTTTACTAAAGATAAGCACTCCAAAACTTCAAGCTGCTGGACACGCCGATAACTGAAGGGATTTTCTACAGAAACGTAACACATGTCGTCATATAGGTTACTGATCGTTCAATGCATTAACATCAGCATCTAGATTGTCTGTGAAAGTGCTTTTTCCACCTATTCCAATTTTACGAACCTCCCGCCATTTGGATCTATTGTCCATAGCAGTCGAGAACTTTGCACGATAATATAGAATTTTCGCAAGTCTAATGCGTGAGGTAACAAGCCTACGAGCAGATTTATGAATTTCCTTTAAATCATCTGTTCTAAACCTTTTCCATCTACGGTATGCATCATCACGTCTTCTTATCAAAAGCTGAATTTCGGAATTAAACCAAGGCTGCTGATTGGCTTTGATAAGTCTAGTCTTTGTTGGGACACACATATCATACAATAGACTTACATTTTTCTGAATTAAAGAAAGTTGATCATTCACACTGTCCATATAATAGATCTGATCCCAACAAATATTTCCAATATTACTATTCAACAGAGAGTAATCAATGCTCCGGAAGTCACGGTATGATATATACTTCACTTCATTAGATATAGAAATGTCGTAGGTCAGAAACAAAAGATCGTGATTAGAAAAGCATGAGGCTGAAATTTGATCATACTGTAACACTTTAGCCTTCTGATTCACAAAAATCAGGTCGATCAGACTGCTGGATGTAGAGAAAAAGTGAGTAGGAGTAGAAGTGTTCACAGGATGGAGATGAAGAGACAACATTGAGGTGTTTAATGAGTTATCCACTAGAAGGTTGTTATTAAAATCTCCAATAATAACAATGTCATTATATGAAATAGATATTTCCTCCAAAGTGGAAATAAGAGGAGTGAAGTCCATGTTACTGTTCGGTCTATAAACAGTACCCAATAAAAACTTTTTATTATTGGCCGTCGAGATATCAAGAAATAAATATTCAATTTTACTAACAATTTCAGTTACAAGTTTAATCCTAGAATGAATACCGTTTCGGACGTATACTGCTACCCCACCTCCTTTAGCTTTAGTTATAGCGCCGTTGACTAGGATCCTTCTATCCGAACGAAAAAGCTTATAGCCACACAAATTAAAAACTGAATCCTGAATATCCAGCGGAAACCATGTCTCTGTAACACAAATGATATCAATGCCTGATGATACAAATAAATGTCTAAATTCATCTATATTTTTATTCAGGCTTTGTGCATTAATGTGCACCATATTAAGACCATACTTCTGCTTTGCTAAAACCCTTAACAAGTTGTACACACAGTCACTGGAATTGTAGCTATTAGAGCCGAGCATAATCATCTAGTGTATTGACAATGCTTTCAAAATCAAAATAAGGTACATTAATAAGAATAGAAAGAAAGTTATAAGTACAATTATAATTATAAGAGGAATTATTTAAAATCTTAAAAAAAAAAAAATACGCTAGTAAAATAAATAGTATGACAAAATAATAGTATATGAAAAAATGAAGAAAAATTATATATAAAGAATTAAATAATATTTTCATGGCCACTGCCTCCATCTTCATCCAGTCTTTCAATATCAGGAAATAATTTAAATAACTCCTTGGTGTCATCAATTCGCAGGATGTTGTCATTTGCCGTCTTTTTGATGTAAACAAATCCACGCATTGTAAAAGTACTATGAATATAATTCTTCTTTTTAAGTCTAACAGATGTACGAAGTATTTGAAAATTAGTTTTAGTAAGGTTCTCATTTATAAAGAATTTTTTATCGGAGTTTAGACCAATATGCCTCAAACAAAAAGAAAATTCCTTATTAATTTTCCGGAAGTTAGAGAGGGCCTTCAAGAATAAATTTCTGTCGTAAGGCGACCGCATTTTCACAATACCAACTGCATCTTTGGAGAAAGTTTTGTATTTATTATCATTATTCGTATTTTGCAAGCGATATATTGATTTTATAGGCGGGACCGTAGTTTTAATGGTCTTGCAAACAGATGAAAAAAATATCCATAAGATTTTCATCATTATGAAAAGGTATTTCGTTTATTCGTAACTCGCTTGCCACAGAATTATTTTCATGATAATTAATTTTTTTTTTTAATAAAATAATTTTTTCCTTCAAGTTTTCGACTTCAACAGCAGCTGATTCTAAGAGGGAAACTCTTTCCGAGACTGCGCGTAAATCATTCTGGATGTTAATGAACTTTTTATCAAGATCATTCAAAATATCAATCTTGTATTGGATGAGCTTTTCCTCTATAACTTTTTCAATTCTTTGAGAAAGTTTTTCAAACCGTTTATCCATGAGCGTTAAAAATTTGAAAGGGGAATCAGTATCAGTGTTACAAACAAAAGGTAGACGACGTTCCTTCACTGTTTTATTTACGGGAGTGGTTAGAGTAGAAGAAGAAGAGTAACATGATTTGTGAGCACTGAGATATGATTCCATATTTAAATCAGAAATGGACTGGACGTTACTATTATTATTTTTTGTCTTTAAGTTTTTTGTTTTAGAATGTGTAGTTGTTTTGGAATTAGACTTAGATTTATTTTTTCTTAGATTATACATTTATAAGTAAATAAGTTATTGAGTAAATTTCTTTCAGAGTATTAAAAAGATAAAATAAAACTCTGCACGCAGCACATTCACTTGTTGTAAGTCTGTTTCTTTACTCGATTTAAACTTTTTATTGTCAGCAGGTAGATTTTGTCTATATTGAATGTTGTTGTTTTCGTAATAGATACTGCAGGGTTTGTTTTTGTTTATTTCCAAAAAGAAAAAAAAATTTTTTATTGTAGTTATTGTTTTTGTTATTATTTTTGAATTTTATTTATTTTTGTTTTCTATTTGTTTTTGTGTTTAATGTTATTGTTTTCGTATTTAAGGCTATTGTTTTGGATTGGAATGTTTTGTATTTTTAATATTTTTGGATACACAATAACTGTTTTGTTTATTATTATTGTTTCTATGTTTAATAATAAATAAAGTGTTTTTATTCAAATTTTAATATTAAGGATTCCGTGCAATTTAGAAATAAGGTTAGCAATAGTACAATAGATGATGACGAGAAGATGGTTTCATTTGACGTGGTGTCACTTTTCCCTAGTATTCCAGTGGACTATGCTATTAGATTGATAGAGAGTAAGTGGGGTGAAATAGAAGGGTATACGAACATACCGCAAGACCTCTTTTTGAAAATTTTAAAATTTTGTGTGAAGGACAACAGATATTTTAAATATAAGGACAAATGTTATACCCAATGTAGAGGATTACCAATGGGTTCGCCGCTTTCGCCTATTGTTGCGGACATTGTTATGGAGGAACTACTAAAAACATGTTTGGACGATTTGGTGGCAAAACCTAAATTAGTAATTAAGTATGTAGACGACCTTTTTGTAATCGCTAAAACAAGTGCAATAGATGGAACCCTGACTAAACTAAATAGTTTTAATAAAAATATAAAATTGACCATGGAGGACGAGATTGATGGAAAATTGCCCTATCTTGATGCGCTGGTTATAAGAGACAAGGGAATACTAAAAATTGATTGGTATCAAAAGCCAACAGCATCCGGCAGACTCATAAATTTTAATTCAAGCCAGCCTATATATATGATTATGAATACTGCCATGAATCTTATTGAACGGGTGCTTTCTATCAGCGATGAAATATTCCATTTACAAAATATTCAAAAAGTGATAGAAATTTTAAAGAAAAATGACTTCCCTAAAAATACCATTGACAGACTTATAGCTAAATGTAGAGGAAATAAAGGACGACTGGTAGAACAGGAGAAAACTGAAAAAGTATATAAATCGGTGATATATGTTCCGGGATTTTCGGAAAGATTAAGGAATACGAATATTTTGGACAAGAATAGATTTAAAATTGCTCAAGCATCAAATAACACTCTTAGACGACTATTTACCGAGACAAAATCAAAACTGGAGACAATGGATAAATATAACGTAATATATAGAATAAATTGTCTGGGAGATGGTAAAACCAAATGCAATCGAATGTATGTCGGTACAACGAAAAATAAACTAAGAACCAGAATGGCAGGACATAAATCGGATTTTAAAAATAGAGAAAAATTAAGTACACAAAAAACAGCACTTGCGAACCACTGTGCAGATAATAATCATTCACCAGATTTGGAGAAGGTGCAAATATTACAGAGAGAAAATATGTATAAAAAACGGTTTACTTTGGAGATGTTACATATAATAAATACACCAAAGGAGAGGAGAATAAACTACAAAACAGACACCGAGAATTGTGCTCATAGTTATAGATATATAATAAATAGGGGAAACATTAACAATAATTAGTATAATATGTAATGTAACAGCGTCAGTGCAGTGATACACATATATATCAATTTTAATTTATATAATTTTTGTAAGTTCTTTTTGGTTTATATTTTTATCCTATGGGAATTGTTGTTTTATTTTTATTACTGATGTTGTGAGTTTGTTTACATTTTGCATATTGTTATATGATCGGTATTTTTATATTTGTTTTTGTAACTGATATTTTCTTATTAGAACAATGGTTTCAGTGTATTTTTATTTGTTTAATTTGTTATTATTTTTAGAAATCCTGAAGATGATATCCGAAGGATATCGAAATATTGATGATTAAATTGAAAATAAACTTGACCTTGAGCTTGAAAAAACTATTTGCTTATTATTTGGTGTTTTTATTATTGTTATTGTTTTTGTGATTATTTTTGAATTTTATTTATTTTTGTTTTTGTGTTTAATGTTAATGTTTTCGTATTTAAAGCTATTTTTTTGGATAGGATTGTTGTATTTTTAATATTTTTGGATACACAATAACTGTTTTGTTTATTATTATTCTTTCTCTGTTTAATAATATTGTTTTTGTAATTTATTGTTATTGTTTTGTATTTAATTTGCAAATATTAAAATAATTTTACAACGGAGCTCAGATAAAACACGTCTGCACATCACAAGAGCTTGACTATGTTTACTTTTGTATACACCATATAAATCTCCTTTACTTTGTTTTATACGTCTATTCACTAAAACAGTAAATTTTTTCGTGTGATTCGAGTCACTCGAATCAATTGTATCATAAATATTTTTAAAAAATTATGAAGCAAAGTGAGAGTGAGTTTGATGTCAACGTTGGACTCATACTTATTACAATCTTTATTAATGAATCAGCGTTGTAGTGAGTCAGAGCAGTTAAACTTCTACGACGTCTATTCACTTATATTTAAAATTTCTTAAGTGCTTATGAAACGTGAAAAATCGACTCAATGCTGATCTCTGATCAGTATGGACACAAACCTGTACAAACAGTTGTAACTGTGCACGTCTATAGTATGCATTTCGAATCTCAAATGATATAGATAATATATTTCGAAAACCTACATGTATGTATATTTCATTCGTAGTTCACAAGTTCAATAAAAAAATATTTATTGTTTGGCTTATGTATTCAATAAAAATGTCCATTCATATGCTTTTAAAGGCATATTATTTATTTATAGAACTTATACAATTGTAAAACACTGATTTTAACTTCAAGTTGATTCCGAAGTTAAAGCAGAAGGAAAAAAAAAACACTACAGCAATAAAGACTACAGAACTTCAATAGTTGGCATGTTCTATAGTTTTTTGTTCGTTCTTTAGAAAGCTCAGTTTAAAAGTTTTTTGTTTTTATCAGAAAACGCTTTAATTAGATCAAAGTTAACTGCAATGAATCTTTTTTGGTAATTAAAGAAGAAATGATGTCCGTGAAGGAATAGTACACTAGCCAAACTGAACAATTGTTTTCGACTCCAGCTACGGTAGTCTCATCAGAGTTCTTTGTGTCCTGTGCATATTCAAGACCAAACATCAACTATTTAACTCACACTTTTTCCGGAAATCGCATACTGAAATTATTACCGTATGTACATACACTTGTATGAGTTATGGCCGTAATTTCAAGGAAGGGATACCTATCAGTGCATAGTTACCTACGGTGTTAACAAAAATTGGTAATTTCAACCTCTAGGTAAGGCACATCCGATAGGTAATATATGGTGTATCTTACACTATGAATTTCGTTTGGTTTATTCATTAGGTAAATGTTTTTCTTTTGAAAAAATGCCATTTATTTTTGAGAAAGGGAAAAAAATATTAAATTTATTAAAAAAAAAATTAATAATTTTATAAACAACAAATAAATAGGATTAGAGTAGCTGAATTATTTGCATTGTTTGCTAAAATTGATTACATAGTCAACACATAAAAATTTTACAGAGTGTTTTTATTTTTTTTCGCTTAATTTAACCCTTTACCGCCCGACGGTACTTACAAGTACCAATACATATTTCTATCGTTTACTTACTACCCAGATCTAACTTCGCAATATAATTTTGTAATTTGGGGAAGTAACATATTTTCTACCAATTGCAATAAGCATCTCTCAGTCATTTAATATATATTTTGCTAATAAAGTTAATTTTTTTTTGCACAGTTCTAGAGTTTACACGTGCTTGTGGAGTTTGAATTTTCAACTCAATTAAAACGTTTTATAAAATAGAAAAGATGCGCATTTTAAGTTTTTATACTGTGAAATGTATAGTCTAATAAATATATAAACTGTTTTAAGACTGACATAATTAATATTTTGTTATTTATGTTCATTTTTTTAACGTGGACTGGTAAGTACCGTTGGTCAAATTTAAAATTTTTGTTTCTTTAGAGGATAATGTAAGTAATACGTTATAAATATCTTGATATTAATAAGATTACGGCCATTTTGGAAGAAATTCCAGAAGAGCTTAGTGAAAATACTGATATAGAAACTGACGAAGATGAGGATGTTGAGAATTTTCCTCAAATTAAAGACAATCTTGGTAATGTTTTAACACAACTGAAAAGTGGTGACGATGAAGATGTCGAAAGTAATGCTAACGAATATTTACCTAGTACTAGTTTTGAGCCTAATCGAAAATGGAAGATAAAAAATCAAGATGCAGAAATACCGGAATTTTGTTTATCAGAGGGACCCATTTCTGGTTTTTTTTTTGATGTACTAAAAGCACCAACAGAATACTTCCTTTCATTTATTGCCCATATCGTAGAGAACATTATTTTTCAATCAAATTTGTACGCAATTCAACAACAACGTGCACTGAATTTGCAGAAAAACGAACTTCTCGCATTCTTAGGAATAAATTTTTATATGGGATACCATAGACTTCCAAGTTGCAAAAACTATTGCGCTACGAGGGAAGATTTGGCAACACCTATGGTAAGAAGAACCATGAATCGCAATAGATTTGAGATCATACTCAAATATTTACATTGCAATGATAATACTTTGATCTCAAAAAACAGCAATGACCGCCTATTTAACTTTAGACCAGTTATTGATGGCTTGAATAATAGATTTGAGGAAGTATACAATGGTACTAGGCAGCTATGTGTGGATGAGTGTATGATATTATTTAAGGGTAAATTCGTAGAAACTCGAGAAAGGTGCGAGCTGTGAAGCATTAGAAAAATCCAGAGTAACCATATTCAAAATGCGACCTATGGGGTGTTTTTTTATACATGATCTTCAAATCTAATTATTTTGTAAACACATTCCAGTTTTAACATATCTTATATGAAATTATTCCTTTTTGTGTATAATACATGGAATAAAATAAAAAATTTTTAATAATAAAATCAGTTTGTTTCTAAAAAAAATTTAGCAAAACTAGGCTCTATTTACCCAACGGTACTTCTAAGTACCAGGACTATTCCATATCCTTCCCAGAATTTCAAAAGTATGAAACTAATTTTTTTGAGATCAAATTATGCCTAAGATAAAAATTCTATAAAAAAAATTTAAAATTTTTTACGATAAAGGGTCTTGGGCAGTAAAGGGTTAACTGTGCTGATTATGAAAATAACACTAGTTTTCTTTTAGTTTTAAATATACACGTACGCTTAAAATTATTACAAAGGTGTGATAATTTTACTAACTTTATTTGAAACAGTCACTGGGACTAAGGAATAAAATAATTTTTATAAAATTTTCTTGGATCAGTTATCTGTATTGTAGTCGCCGTGGTCTAGTGGTTAGTGTGTTGGCTTACTAAGACATGGGCCCTGGGTTCGACTCCAGGCTCTGACATCTTCAAAAAAAGAAATATGAAAAAAATATTTCTTTCGGCGACTACCTCTCAGCAGTCTTCTGGCAAAAGCCCTGAGAGTAACTAATTGCCATGAACAAGCTTCTCAAGTCTGTCGTTCGGAGTCGACATTAAACTGTAGGTCCCGGTACTCATGGATAAAAATTGACATACACAACATGAGTGCTGCGAGAAGCTAGGCCGTAATCCTGACACAGGGTTGTAAAGGCCAGTTATGTATGTATGTAGTTATCTGTATCCCGTGATCCCGACAAATATTATATTTAGTATTCTGATTTATGATTTCCAAGAAAAATTTGAAACACAAAAAGGAAATATTGCCAGGTTCGTCTTTTTATTTTATTTTAAAGTTTGGGTCTTTTATTCGTTGTCTAATTTGTGGTCTATCTTTCCTCAGACGAGAAAACTTTTTCAAAAGATACAAAATATATTTTCCACTGACGTTTATCATACTTTAGTTTTTATAACATATGCAGATTTAACGAAGTCCAAGGTTATATTCACGACAAATTACAAACTGTCATCGGGACCGTTTAAACAATATCTTCTCTTTGCAGCCATTTTAAATTTGTGTTATTTTTACTTTTAACCTACCAGTTGATAGTGACTTGTCATACACCGTTACCTTAAGCGTTGGTAGTTTAAAAAATATCAAAAACCAGATCTATTACGCAAATAGTAGTGTGATTTTTGAAAAATACATCGAATATGATATATAGATGATATATGTTTATAAAGTACATTTGTTGGACAGTATTATAAAAAGAGGAAGGATTTATTCAAATCGAAATATGGAGTGAAGATTTAAAAAAATAACATTAAAATTTTTTCTTTAAATTAAAAGAAATAAAAAATTAAAGTAAAATCACTATTTGATAAATATTTTTTGTATAAAATATACCGTCTGATATTTAAAATTGCCGCAAGGTATGCTTTTAAATAAAAAAACATTGAAAATAAGTTATAGTTGCCATGTTTTTGAACAATTCTAGTTGGTTCATACACGTAGGCAAAACAAATGTTTAGATTACCGAAGCCATTTTACCGACTAGTTAAAAATATCTATTAGGTACTTACACCAATAGTTATCCTATCATTGAAATTACGGGCATTAATAGTTTCTTCATCGATGATATACAAAACCTTAAGCAACAAATTTATGTTTATCCAGGAGATGCGTTTACCTCGTTTTGTACTCTTTTTCCCTTACAACTTCGTTTTAAATTAAATTATATTGTTGATGGTGATATAGAAGATGTTATATTGAATTTGAATGAAAACAAAAGATCTGGTAATGATAATATAACAGCTACTCTGGTTAAAAAATGTACAGACGAAATTATACCTATATTGGTTGCTATTTTTAATAAAATGATCAACACATCAATTTATCCGGATGTTTAGAAAATCCATAAAGTAATTCCAATTCCTAAGGTAATCACCGCACAAGATGTGGGGAATTACCGTCCTATATCGGTTTTATCGACAGATAAAATTTTTGAAAAGCTTTTGTACGATCGACTTCAGAATTATTTTGAGAGAAATAATCTATTATATAACTATCAATTTGGTTTTAGAAAAGGAAGTTGTACAGAAGATGCTGTGGTCAATGTACATAGTAAGATACATTTGTAAAGGATTAGATGAAGGGTTTAATGGTGTAGCTGGAATGTTCTTTGATTTTAAGAAAGCGTTTGATTTGGTTGATCATGAAATTTTGCTTCAAAAATTGTCATGTTATGGTATACAAGGTCGTGAACACTTACTGTTTAAAAGTAACTTTGCAAATAGAAAACAATATGTGGAAGTAAATAATTCTAAAAGTTTTGTTGGTGACGTGACTTATGGATACGGTGACCATCCGTTCTGTATTATACAGAACAGTTCTGTATTTGAAACCCATGTTCTGTATAAATTATTCATTAGGGAAAAACATAAATATGTTCTGTATTCTATTTAATGTTCAGTATTTGTTCTGTATTTTTATGTTTCAAAGTAGTATTTGTAATTTTGATTAACACCTTTGAGAAAAAGTCTCCTGGCGAGCATCATAAGCAAAGACGAAATGGCCATAGAGACATGCTTGTCTCCATAAGCAATACATTTCATATATGTATGTATGTACATATTGGAGAAAGAAACATAAATTTTAAAATTATTTTGACGGTTGTCGAATTCAGTTTTTTACCGGTTTCAACAGAAATGGTATATTCTATTATTATTATATTAAATAATAAAGGTTTACAAATTTTTAATTTGGAAAAATACCAAGAACGCCACATGCCTAGATAAGTTAATTGGTACCATAGCTGTTCAACGTGAATGAAATAAAAAATAAAAATAGTTTTATTTTTGTTTCAGTCCCTATTTTAAACTAAAAATGAAATTAAGTCAAACTGCAACTTTTTGAATTAAATATTAAATAAATTTATTGATTTAAAAAAAATTTAAATTTTCAAAATTCATACAATGTTTGAAGGAATATTTTACAATTTCAATCAATTTATTACATTCTAAAAGAAATATTTTTCTACAAGAAAAGTAAAAAGTAAATATAATATATTTAAATTGGAAAAACTTGAATTAAATTTATTTCAATATTATTTAAATAAATAAAAATTAAATTAATACTATACGAGTTGAATGAAAAAATAAATGAAAAATCATAAAAACATTTTTGAATAACAACTATTCATAAACAATTAAACTAATTACTTTATATTTTATTATATACAAAGAATTTATATCAACAAGCTCTATACATGTATTCTTTTTGAAATCAGTTTTCAAAATTAAAGTAGCTCAAAATGTACATCAGTTAGCGTACATCGTCTTGGACTATTTAAAATACCAGTTAGAGAAAATAGTCTTTCAACTGGCGCCGATGGCGTATTTTATTTAGGAAAAATAACATAAAAACGCAGATATTTTTTAAAATTTTTAACAGTTATGTCGATAACGCTAAGATATAATAAAACTTCATTTTTTGATGGTGCGGTAGCTGTTTCCCTTTCATCTGGAATAAATTCAGTAATATACCTTGTTTATACTTTACTATAATGTTTGTTTGTTGTGTGTATCGTAGTTTTTGAACATTTTCTACTTGAGCTACAATATGTATGTATGCATATATGTAAAAATTTTATATATTTGCATATGTAAAAAATAGCTTCTTTGATCTTACCCATCTCATACTCCAAAAATGTGTTCATATTTAACACTGTACTCTGTTCTATAATGCGTGTGGCAACTTCTACCTTATTCATTTCGGAAATTAATATTTCATGCACATCACCTTTTTTTAACTGATATGTCTTAGAAATAAAATTGAACCATTTGAGTTTTATTTCTGGATGGCTCGAAGATGCAATTATAGCGTGATAAAACAATTCGCTTAAGGTGAAATAATTTCTAAAGCGACGTTCTACACACGCTAGGATTTTTTCCACAATTTTCTTTTTTATAATGCTACAGTCAGTAAGGAGAATTTTTCGGTACTTTAATTTTATTGTAACTAAAGCAGGTAACAAAGAGCCAAAAAATATTCCCTCAGATTGCAGAAAGTCGATTGCCAGAGAAATCGGCTCCATTATTAAAAGATACTCCTTCAAATATTGGATGTCAATATTTCTGAAAGAGAATGTATTAAGCTTTTCACATATATCTTCAAGTTTTTTTTTCAAAGGAGAACAGCTTTCTTACAGCATCGTACAGAGAATTCCATCTTGTAATAGTTGGCGTCAAAAAATTTTCTTTTTCTAAAATTTGCAAAATTTTTTCAGATGTTTTTGGTCTATTGCACTTGTTCCATATTTATTTGCATTTGGTACTCTCATCATTTATATAGAAATATTTTCCAATTATATATGAGCCGCGCTTGCGTTTTTCCACTGAAAAAGTAGGTTAATTTTCGATGTCGTCACAAGAAAAATCTTTCTCACTTGAGATCATTACACACATTCACTTTTAAACTAAAACTGTTTTACATATGTATGTATGTTTAGTTGTATGTATGTATGTATAAAATATGTTTAAACAATTTTTTTTAATTTAAAATATCTTTTAAAAAATTGAACTATTTCAAACGAAAAACTATGAATTGGAAATAATCAGAACACTTTTTGTTGAATAATTTCATTTGAAGTTACATATTTAAAAAAATACTTCGTTTCAAAAAAAAATTAAATGAATCAAGGTAATATTCTATTTACAAAAAAAATGAATAAAATTACGAAAATTTTTATTCAAATTTTAGGAGACTAATTTAAAAATATTTGTATAACTATGCCTGATTGCAACTATAATTCAAAATGTGATCATTTGAAATTTTTTTATGGAAATATGTTGAATTCAATTTTGAAAAAAATGAACACACAATTACAATAGTTTATACCAAATGTGAACAAACAAAATTTATTTTATTTTGCGAGAGACATGAAATGAATATAATCGATTTATATTTCTTAAAAATGAATATAATTTCAATTAAATTCAATTTTGTTCAATATTTTGAATAAAATTATTCAAGTTGAACAGCTATGATTGGTACCTCCTGAGCACGAAAAACGCAATTATTATTTTTTCCTAAGTATCGTTTTTTAGATAACGGTACTTTTTTTGGTGTATGGCCCCACTCAAACCCTTGTGGAGTCCAACGGAAAAGTCCGATCAAGATAGGTGGCATATCGATGGACAGGTAATTGAATGCCTTTTCCGTCAATATACTGAAAAATTCCATCGGATAAGAAATCGCTGAGATATAACACCTCAAATTTCAAAATTTGCCTATTTTTTACGTTTTTTTCAAAATTTTTCATTTTCATTTTAATTTTTTTCTACGTTATATTGAAGATCTTATCTAGGCATGTGGCGATCTTGGTATTTTTTGGCTGTAAACCAGTGTAATATATAGACCAATAAAAAAATTATGAAATGAAAATGGAAACCATCAAAGTCATTTTTGTCACTAAATTAAATTATATGGGTAGTATAGAGTTTAAAGAATATTTAAAGGTAAATTATAACTTGGTAAAACAATTTTATTCATCAAAAAAATACCAAAATTAGTTGTAATTTTATTGTAGCCTTTAAATGCACCTTTCTGTGAATCTACTTTGAATGATAAAAACAAAATATTAATTTTTAATATCTAGAAACTAATTTTTATTTTATGGTATTTAAAATTTATGTACGAGTACATATCGTCGCAAGAATTAAAAAACGCTGTAACTGACAAAAAATCGAAAATACGTTTTTTGCATCATTTTTATCAGAACAAAAATACGCGTCGATTGGTCCCGGTCCCAGATTTCTACGATGATAATAAACTCACTTACGCTGTCTGCGTTTTGAAAAATACCAGTGTCTTTTGTTCTACTTTCATACAGGTTTTTTGGCTCTGGTGAACATTTAAGATTTTGTCAGTTACAGCGTTCTTTAATTCCATCGACGATATGTATGTACATATGTATCTTATCTACTTATTTAATGATCTCACGAAATTTTAGTTATTTCTGAATTTTTGGTAAATTTTTTTTTAAATTTTGTTAATTTTGCATTTAAATAATAAATATAATAAATACATACATGCCTATGTACGTATAAAAGATTGTTTGTTTGCATTTTATAGTTTTTATTGGTCAGATATTTCCTTGTTCTGTATTTTGGTTTAAAAAATATGGTCACCGTACTTATGGAGTTCCTCAGGGCAGTGGATTGGGTGCCCTTTTATTCTCATTTTATCTATAGACCTTTGGGGTCAACTTTACATGTTTGCTGATGACATATGCGTTTTGTATCCATACAAGAATGATTTTTTTTTATTTTTTATTTATTTATTTATTTAGTAAATCCTAGCACAACAAGATAGAACATCTTATAAATGATAGTGCTAGAGCAAAATATAAACATGTATATGTAAAATTGTAATGTGTACAACTGAATATAAAAACAAATTATAAAAATAAAAACAATACTGTAATAAAATACTATAATAAAAAACTAATATAAAAAACTATAAAAATTAAATTAAAAATAAAGATCATATAAAAACATTTAATGAAATAAGATTGAAAAATGAAATAATGTTGGATATGTTATTGAATTCAAAATGAATTTAAAAAAAAAATTGAAATATTTGAGTAACTCCTTTTTAAATGTGGTAGTGTTGCGCGTTTTCTGAATGTTATTAGGGAGACTATTCCAAAGACTTATAGTATTAACAAGGAATTGCCGTTGAGACAAAAGGCTCTTATATTTCGGCACAATAATTTTCGTTCCACGATTTGACCTTGCAAATACAATTCTTTTATAAATGTAGGGAGGATTTTCTGAAACAATAATTTTGTGCAGAAAGGTCAGACACTTGTATTTCAATAAATCTTCAAAACTGATGTTAAAAATCTGAAACGAATAACTAGAGATATGGTCATAGTGACCCCTTCGGAAAATATATCGAGCAATGTTATTATTAGTTATCCTTAGTTTACGTAGGTAAATACTGTCACAATTTGCAAATAATTCACATCCATATAGAAGAGATAGAATTAGGTATGTTTTTGCCAATATAGAAAATGGTGTCGAATCAATGACAACCCATAAATTACGCAGAATTCCATAGACTCTACCTACAACGACATTGATATGATTAGTCCATGTAAGCCTATTATTAAATGTGACCCCAAGATTAGTAGCGGATTCAACAAAATCAATATTATTGCCATCTATATGTATTCTAATATTCTCAATTTTCCTTCCTTTTCTGACTTAGTAAGGAGAATGAGTTTAGATTTTAAGGGATTAATACAAAGTCCATTTGACTTGGCCCAGCAAATTATTTTTGACAAATCACTATTAATCCGAGTCACACAAGAATTTATGTTGTTAATATTGCAGCTATGGGGAGTGGGCTGCAGGGCAACGTGTCTGACTGGCTTCAACCGGGCGAAGCGCAGCATTATCCTTGCAGACACATATCAAGCATCTCACGGCCTCCGAGTTTCATCTCAGGCACTCCCTGGGTACTGGTCCCCGGCGCCATGCTGGGGTCCTGCTAACGTGAGAAGGCGCCGCTGCTGGTTGCTGCAGTATTCTGTTACCTGAGTAGGCAGGAGTGAAATCCGGTTGAAATGGCTTTCGGGCTAATGCTGAAGCGCCTCCGTCCCGTTAAAACTTTGGCAAGCCTCCAGGTACGTTCCTAATGCGTCGCCGTTCAGTTGGTGGTGCAGGTTCAGTTGAGGAATCCTGATTAATTCCCGTCCTGGCTCTGAACTCTATTGCCCATGAAGCATAGAGTCAACCCTTGCTTGGCCTCCCTGCTTCGCATAGATAACCACGGGGACGTCTTGGGGAAACTGCACACTCGCATGTAGATAGCGGCCTGGAGTCGTGACCCAATTGCGATGAATCCTAATATTAGTGTGAAAAGCGGAAGTGTAGGTACAGATAGAGTTGGACCCAGTGGGAGTAGGATGGAGGGAATTTTGGATGATCGAGGCGATGATGTCGTGACCTCGGGAGCTGCTTTTAAGAGAAGCAGCTTGATAGCGCGGTCCCCACCGCTTGTGCGATCTTCGGTTTCGAAAGAGACCGACGGTGGAGTGTCCCAGTCTCCATTGGGAGCTGCCGGGAAAGGGTCCGGTTGTTATGGGCAGGTAGATACTGCGGGTGCTCGTGTGGGAGGCACCCTAAAGGAGGGAGCAGGAGCGGCACGGTCGTTACGCGGACCGCCGCAGAAGGGGGACATCACTTCGGGGCAACGGACGGTGCGGTAGTTACGGGGACCGCTACCCCTGTGGAGACCCTGGCGGGCATGCCTGCAGGGGGTTCGCCCAGACTGGAGCTTATACGAAGGATGAGGAAGCTGGAGGAGGATACGATCTGCCAGTGTAGGGTGGAGCTGGGCCGCATGCGGCGGGCAGCTGACCGCCAAAGGGGCATTAGTAATGATGTGAAAACGGGAATATCCAAAATGTCGGAACTGCTGGATGTAATCGCGAGCTATATATAGGCGCACATGGAAGACCGCAGAGGGAGAGAGAACACTCCTGAGCTTCTGTGAAACGGCTACCACGCAGCAGGCAAATCTTGGGAGGATATCTAAGGGTGGAGGAGCGACCTCGGGTGCTCGCGGGAAGGTTGCTACTCGACAATTGGCAGATATTCCCACCCCAACGGCGGCGAATCGGAAAAGGGCTGCTGGCAGTCTGGCTGCCTCGAAAAGCAGCAAAAGGCCCAGAGCGGGGGAAATTACCGTTACGGGGAAACCTGGAATTAACGGGATGGAGGTTTCCCAAGAGTTGAAGGAAGGATAGAGACGGTTACCACTAGACGTAGAAAAAGAGGACCCAGGAAGAAGCTAGCTGAGCCTGGTAGGGCTGATAAACCACGAATAGGGCGCGCAAAACCTGAGGCTATAATGGTCAAACCTGCAGCGGGCCGAAATTACTCCGAAGTGCTGAAGGATCTACGCCAGGGAATGTCGGCAAATGATTCGACAGGAATTAGGTAGAGTAGAGTAGAGAGGAAGTGGAGACAGCCGTAAAGAAGCTCCTCGCTAATCAAGAGGAGCAGATCCGCACGAAAATAACGGTGCAAAATTCTCGGGATCAGGTACGGGCCTTTATTACACTGTCTTCGGAGAGTGCCGCGGAACTCATGAATATCGGGGAGATAAAAATTGGCTGGATTCGTACAAAAATGTGGCCTTCTGGCTCTATAAAGCGGTGTTATCGCTGCCTGGAAGCGGGACACACTCAGACCAGATGTCCTGGATAGAAGGGACGTTTGCATCAGATGCGGGCTCCCAGGACATAAAATGAAGGACTGCGGAGAGGCCCCCAGATGCGTCCTCTGCGCAGATGCAAACCGGGGACAAACTGATCATCTGCTGGGTTCGGGGAGATGCCCTATGATCAGGAAAATAAGAGGGTACTCGAGGCGAATATGCATAGAAGCCGCATGGCAGACGCTTTACTTAAGCAAATCGTTGCCGAAAGGGGGATAGATCTGGCCATTATAAGCGAACAATATGGCCGGATATCACGGGGATCTTGGTCCGAGGATGAAACGGGTACCGCTGCGATCTGGGTGCCTGACGACACAAGACTCGGGATCACTGGACACGGGACTGGTCGTGGCTACACACACTTCCGGGTCGGGCAGCTTACGGTAATGAGCTGCTACCTCACTCCTAGTGACAATATGGAACAGTTTCTGATGAATTGAGGATAAGGTTAACGAGATAGGCGGATCCTTTGTAGTTGCTGGGGATTTTAATGCCAGGGCTGTCGAGTGGGGTGACGCGACGACAAACAAAAGGGGAAGATACGTCCTGTACATGGCTGCCAGGTTGGGTTTGATAGTGGCGAACACCGGAAATGCCACGACCTTAAGAAGACCGGGGTGTGAATACACAACGCCGGACATCACTCTGGTAACCGAGAGGTGGATCGGGTCTATTGAAGAGTGGCGCGTTCTGGAGGAGTACACTGGTAGCGATCACCAGTATATTACTTTTTGGATTGCGGAGGGAACGGATCTCATCAGGGCGCTGGTATTTAGGGGCACGCGTAAATGGAACGTGGCTAAGCTGAACCCTGATACGTTTTTGGCACATTTTGATAGACTCTCTTCCACAGACACAGGGGGAAATGTGGAGACCCTGGTGGACGCAATGACACAAGGCATTGTTCAAAGCTGCAACGCATTTATGCCCCGCATGCCGCGTCATTCGAGAAGACGCCCTGTGTATTGGTGGACACCTGAGATCGCTGAACTCAGGCGAGTCTGTCTACGTGCGAGAAGAAGATACACCCGGGCTAGACGGAACGGCGATGCAATCTTGGAAGCTGAAGTTTTCAGACGATCCCGTGGCATCTTAAAGCGTGCTATTATTGAGAGTATGAAGGCGAAATGGGAGGAACTTCGGAACGATCTGAACAACAATCCTTGGGGAAGCGCCTATAGGATCGTAAAGAGGAAGTAAAAGTAATTGATGGCATCTTGAGGAAGTTGTTCCCCTCACACCCACCTCTCAGCGCAGGGATGGAACTCCAGACTGATGAGCTGCCCCCGCCTTTCACTGAGCAGGAGCTAGGTGCTGCTGCGAGGAGTCTTAAGGTAAACTAAGCTCCGGGCCCAGATGGGATACTGGCCGAGATATTGAGGCTATTGTCTGAGAAGCGTCCGAGTGTACTTCTGAGGGTATACAATGCCTGTATTGCCCAGAGTATCTTTCCTCGACAGTGGAAGATACAGGAGCTTACGCTGATCAGTAAGGGCAGAGGGGACCCGATGGAACCGACGGCATATCGGCCGATTTGCGTGCCTGACAGTGCCGGTAAGCTGTTTGAGAAGCTATTGCAGCGCAGGCTGGCAGATTGCGTTGAGAGAGCCGGGGGACTGTCAGAGAGACAGTATGGTTTCAGACCCGGCAAGTCGACTCTGGGTGCCATAGGAAATGTGGTCGAAAGTGTCGAACGCGCCCAAAGCGCGCGCTACAACCCCAAGCGTATAATTGTTTTGGCAATGCTGGACGTGCGAAACGCTTTCAATAGCTTGCGATGGTCTGATATTATGGGGGCACTACGAGGAAGATTTCGTACCCCCGGATACCTACTGGGTATTCTCCGGAGCTACCTGGAGGGTCGTGAGCTTCGCTACGACACTCCGGATGGCCGGAGGGCTATTCGGATCACCTCTGGTGCAGCCCAGGGATCTATACTGGGCCCTGACCTCTGGAATCTGACTTATGATGATATTTTGAGAATTGAGATGCCTGAGGAGACACACCTCGTACGATATGCAGATGATATAGTGGCGGTCATGTCGGCACGGGACGTAGATGACGCTAGGAGAAAGCTCAATCAGGTAATGATAAGGACCCGCATGTGGCTTGAGGACCATGGGCTAACGCTCACGGGGGAAAAGACCGAATTTATCTTGATGACGAGGGCTCATATACCATGCAGGAGATCAACATGCAGGTTGACAATATACGAGGGATATGTAACCCGGAGGTCGTTGAAATACTTAGGAGTGCAAATTGACTGTAGACTTACCTACTGGGCTCAGATACAACATGCTGCGGCCAAGGCGGCAAAGGTGACGGGCATGTTGAGTAGATTAATGGCGAATATAGGTGGCCCTACCCAGAGTAAGAGGGGGCTTATTATGGCGGCCACAAACTCGATACTGCTGTATGGCAGCGAGATCTGGGGTAATGCCCTGGAGAGCGGGACGAAGCGCAAAGTGCTGGAGGCAGTGCAGCGAACAGCGGCACTTAGGGTCACCTCAGCCTACCGCACGGTATCAGCGGCGGCGGTCCTTGTGATAGGCGGCCAGGTACCAGTGGATCTACTGGCGCGTGAGCGAAAAAGGGCTTGGGATGCAAAAAGAGCGAACGTCATCATTAGTCCCGAGGAGCTGAGAAGCCAATCGATGCAGCGATGGCAAAACAGGTAGAACACCGGGACGACCGGCAGATGGACGGCAAGACTCATCCCCTGTATAGAGAGATAGACCCGAAGGAATTTCGGGGAGGTTAATTACTTCTTGACTCAGTTCCTCTCGGGCCATGGTTATTTCCGGAAATACTTGTACAGAATGGGCAAGGTGGCTAACCCCTCCTGCATCTACTGCGGGACGTTTGATGACGATGCTGAACATACCTTTTTCCACTGCATTGAATGGCAGGATGAAAGAGACGCGCTGAGGGAACAGATCGGGGATTTCAATCCCGGCAACATAGTAGATAAGATGCTTGAATGCGAGAACCTATGGAGATCCATACGGAACTACGCCGAGCACATACTCCGGAGAAAGAAGAGGGATCTGGATATTTTCCGGCAAAATGAGATAGGAGGACGAGCCGGTAGCTCGATACTGGCTCCAATTCTGGTGTCCCCAGACATGGGAGAGTAGAAAATGGTCCTTATGAGGACGACGCTCTGGGCCTTCCCGAGGCAATGCGGAAAGCGGTTCCGGGAAGGTATTCTCACCAGAGGAGGAGGAGGGATTGTTTTAGTGGATTCACCACTCGAACCAGCTGGTGATGATCAGCTGTAAGTGCGAAGGCATTTTAAATCCTACTTCACACGCCAAAAAAAAAATATATTGCAGCTATGGTGGAGTTGAACATCGTCTGCATACATTCGAATTTTGCAATCAATACCAATAGTAGGCAGGTCGTCAATATATATGCAGAATAATAGAGGCCCCAGTATAGAACCCTGAGGGACTCCTCTATTGACCTGAAGTTTATCCTAAATTTCACCATCAAATTGAATCAATTGAGATCGGTTGGTAAGATAGGAGGAGATAAGATTACAAGCCGAGCTAGAGAAGTAAAATTGCTTATTAAGCTTACTTAAGAGAATTGAATGATCTACAGTGTCAAAAGACTTGCTATGATCTAAAAGAATTAGAAAAGACACCTTATTCTCGTCCAGTTTTGATCGTATGTCCTCAACCACATCCACAAGAGCTTTTGTACAACTCCTACCTTTCATAAAACCGGATTGCCGTTCCGAAAACAATTTATTACGTGTAAGATAATCATTCATCTGGTTGCCAATAAGATTTTCAAAAACCTTAGAGAGAAACGGAAGTATAGCGATAGGTCTAAATTCACTATTCGATTTGGGTATGGGAATAATTTTCGATAACTTCCAGTCATCCGGAAAAACTGATTTTGTGAAAATATTGTTAAACAAATGTTAAACATATTGTTAAACATAGGGGTTACCCTATGTTACAACTTTGGTATTAATGATTTTATAAAAATTGAATTTAGACCGTCCAAGCCAGTTGCAGTATATTTAACTGCAGAAAAACTTCTAAAAACTTCAATCTGATCAACGCAACGAAAGCTAAAGGGATTATTAACCTCAACAAAACAAAGATCATCATAAATATTGTAGGTTGGAGATGGGACATTAATGTTCACAAATTTCCTGTTAAGGGCATTTAAATCGACATTATGGTCGTAAATGGAGGAACTACTTCGGCCTATGCCAATCTTACGAATTTCCCTCCATTTAGTCTTACTGTCAATTGCGTTAGAAAACTTACTCTGGTAAAACGAAGATTTAGCCAGTTTAATACATTTAGTAACTTCATTACGAGCACGAGAGTGGATAATCTTAAGTTCAAGAGTCTTGAACCGTTTCCACCGAGCATAAGCTTCATCACGTTTCTTAATGAGAGATTTGATTTCTGTGCTAAACCAATGTGGTTTTTTGGGTCTAATCCGTATATTCCTATTAGGAACACATAAGTCAAATAAATATTTGATATTCTCCTGAATAAAACTTAATTGGTCGTTAACACATTCGAGAGAGAACACCTGATCCCACCTGATACTATCAAAGGCATGGTCAAGTGTAGTGAAGTCAATGCTACGTAAGTCACGATATGAAATATTTATCTCATCATTTTGTACAGATGAACCATAAGTGATAAAGAGCATATCATGTTTCGAAAACACTGAAGCAGATAGTTGGTCATAATCTTGGATCTCTGATTGACGAATATAAGATCTATTAAACTAATCTTGGATCTCTGATTGATGAATATAAGATCTATTAAACTATTAGATGTATTATGGAAATGAGTTGGAGTCAAGTTATTGACTGGATGAAGATCAAGATCAATAAGAGGATTGTCAACTAATAGATTATTGTTGAAATCACCAGTAATAATAATGCCATCATATTACACAGATATGTCCTCAAGAACAGTGATTAAGGGAGAAAAGCTCAGATTACTATTTGGTCTGTATATGCTACCCAACAGCAGTTTACTTTTATCTGACGTTGATATCTCAATAAATAAGTATTAAATTTCGCTACCAATTCTAGTTTTCGGTTTTTCCTTGCAGGGTATACTATTGCGAACATATATTGCAACACCACCCCCTTTAGCCTTAAATTCGACGTTGTTTAGAACTATTCTCTATCAGAGCGGAATAACCTGAAACCTGATAGCTCAAAAACAGTCTTGAATATCCAAAGGGAACCACGTTTCAGAAACACATATGACATCAATGCCAGCTGACGTAAATAAATACCGAAACTCGTCCATCTTACATCTAAGACTTTGAGCATTCAAATGCACTACCTTTAAGCCAATTTTTTGCTTGGAAATAACCCTTATCATACTATATGTACAGTCTCTGGAATAGTTACTATTGGAGTTGAACATTAATTAAAGAGGTATTTACAACACTAGAGACACAAAATAAAAAGAAGTTAATTGCTAAACAAAGTTGATTAAAGTTAAATATTGAATGATAAAAAATATTAAATAATACAAAAATTGATAGTGGGACGAAATTTAAAATAAAAAAAAAAATTATTAAATATAAATATGATTGAGTGGGGATTAGTAGTTGTTACGGCCATCAGAGTCGTCACGAAATAAATTAATTAGTATACTATAATCCGTTATGCATATGGGGTCATCATGGTCATTTTGTTTAATGTAATCCATCCACGGTTAACGTATACTCCGGCTATTAAATTTTGTTTTTTTAAGTGTCGTCCTTTTATAAAAATGCGGTAATTGTCAGGAGTGAGATTCTCATTAATAAAGAATGGTACAGGACTATTTAGTCCAATATTATCTAGACGTAACACATCTTTACGAGCCTTAATATTTGACCTAACGGATCTAAGCACGTAGTTTCGATCATACGGTGATTGAAGTTTTATGACTATTGGAGAGTCCAATCTAGACTTGTTTTGATTTAAATTATTGCCTTCGTGTAAGCTCCTGGATTTAATACGAAACGCGGATTTAATTTCTGGAGGCTGGATTTTTATGAAATTGCATATTTTAGAGAACAAATCGCAGAGGTTTTCGTTTTCCTGTTCGGGTATACCAACTATTCGAAAATCATTAGCGACCATTATATTCTCTTGTTTTCTAGAAACGTCCTTCAGATGTGCAATTTCGCATTTTAATATCTCACCTTCTTCCGAGAGTTTAATGACCTTCGCAGTACTCTTATTTCTTAAGTCATTAATAGTAGTCTCCAATACAACTACTCTTTCCCTCAAATTATCTAAAAAAATCTATCTAATTTAGCAATATTCAGTCTTTTATCTATTTCATCCAAAAGACGATTCTCATATTCTCGAAACATATCCTTTAGAGTGTTCTGAAGTTGTTCGGATAATTTTTCGAATCGCCTATCTATCATTTGCACAAATTTGAATGGTGACTCAATGTTGGAAGAACAAGCAGATTGAATATTAGTTAAACGTTTCAATTTTGGGGTGTCAGTTGATAATGTTTGTCGGTTTTGTGCAGGAGAATTCGTAATTTCCATATTTTTTGTTGTAGACATACTTTTGTTCATATTTTTGCTCTTATTTTTTGTCTGGCTTCTGAGCTTTTTTTTTATACATGAGAAATATTACTTTTCAAAACTAACGGACAATTACAAGGCTTACAAATTTGTTTTTAATAACTTTGTCCTAATTTACTTTCACAGCTGTAGTTAGTTTGTTATTTACTTACTCAGCTGTCATTTGTTTACAATAACTTTTATTGTTTTTGTTTATTTTGCTGTTTTGTTTATATATTTTAATATCTTGTATTTTTGACAGAGTAAGAATTTGCTCACTCTTTTGCTCATTGCGCACTCTTTTCTTGCGCCTCGAAAAATTGCGCATGCGCAAAGAGCGGAGCACATAAAAAAGAGCAGTTGTTTGCTCTTTTGGCTCTTGCTCTTTTTTGTAAGCGCTGCTCTTTGCGCTATGAGCATTTAAACTTTTTATTTGGCGCTTTGCTCTGCACATTGAGCAAAATGAGTAGCGCAATGCGCATGCGCTTTTTATATCTACAGTGTCATGTCAGCAACAAATTTTTTTAATTTGCCATTCGAAAAAATTTTTATGTGCAGTCAATCATTGCGTTACAGAAAATCACTTTATGCAGTACTACTGATGGAAATTTCCATCATAAATATACTTTAAAAAGATGAATGGGGATATTCGCGTGATTTTAAGAAAAAAAAAAATATATGATACTCCTTTATTTGCATGAAGAAAATAAAATTTTCTTTCACTCATTTTTTTTCTTCACATATGTAAACTTAGAAAAAATTTGAATGTATATATTCGCGTGTGATTTTTAGAAAAAATTTTGTTGTACTAGTTTATGTGCGTGAAGAAAAAAATAAACTATCGCTAAAAATATATAAACTAGATTTAGGACTTTTGGGCTACGAATAGAATTTTTAAACTCTTATTGTAATTTAAAAACTTCATGCCTATTACCTCTACACTTTTTAATTTTATATATTCTAACGCCCAGTCTGTTTCAAAAACCCAAAATTTAAGCATTTTAGCTTAAGAGAATTACAGAATAAGGCCCCAGTTTAATATAAAAAGGAAAAACTTGTTTTATAATTTTACTCTAAAGTATATGAAACTACTAATATAAATTTTATTTACATATATTTAATTATTTCTTCTTTTTTCATATTAAAATTACTGACTTCAAAGGTATTTTACACCACAGTAAATTAGCAATGCGCATTTGCGCACTCTTTTGGCTCTTTTGCGCATTGCGCAAACAAAAAGAGTGGCGCAAGAAAGTTCAAAATTCAAATGCGCCTTCTATACGCATCGCTTGTAATGCGCAGAGCAAAAAAAAAATGGCGCAGAGCAAGACCAACAAAAAGTTTGCTCTGCTCTTTGCGTAAAGAGCAAAAAAGAGCCAAAAGAGCGGCGCTGCGCTGCGTTTTTACTTACCCTGATTTTTGTTATTGTTTATTAACAGTTTGAATTTTTGTTATTGTTGAAGTAAAGAATTGTTTGTTTTTATATTATCGATATGGAAAAATTTTATGATTTGTTTTCAGATAATTTTTTTTTTATTCTGATTTAATTAGTATAAAAATTAAACAATGTTGCGTTATATTTCTTTAGCAAAAACAAAAAGCACAGAGAGCCGATACAAAAAACACGTCCTCACTCGACAAAGACAAAACCCTGATTTAGTATTAAAAATAAACATTGAAAGAGATGCTGCTTTAATTTTTTAATTTGCCCGCCTAAATGGGTTAATACTAAACTTAAAGAAAACCAAATTTATTCGTTTTGGACCAAGATCGATTGAAAACAGTTTTTCTGTGAATATTAATGGCGATTCAATATATGAAACACTTTCAGTCAACTATTTGGGCATCATATTACAATCTAACTTGAGTTGGGATTTACACATTTCTAATCTTAAAAAGAAAATATCACCCGCCATTGGAATTTTATATAAATTAAAACGTAAACTAGGTGAAAAAGCTAAATTAATGATATATCAAGCCCTAATTCATTCGCATTTAAATTACTTAGCTGTTATTTATGATCATAATAAAAGAAATGTTCAAGTCAAGTCGCTTCAATTTCTGCAAAATAAGGAACTAAAAATTGTATATTGTTTACCTCTTACTTTTTCAACAATTTCCTTATATAAAGGTGTGCAAGACAATATTACCAATTTGTGGATTATATAATTATCAAGTGTTAATTTACGTGTTTGAATCTGTACATAATTGCCGAATTCACAAAACCCAACATTGTATGCAATACATGAAACAACGATACAAAACTTTGTGAATTCGGTAAATATTAAACTTTAAACGATTTGTTTTCCACAAAGCCATAATCAATTTAATACCCGGAATAGTTCTAATTTGCGATTTCCGAGATGCAGACTTTAAAAATCAAAACAACGAATTGATTACATGGGAAGCATGTTATACAATGAATTACCGGATGAGATAAAAAATATCAATAGAATTTCAGTTTTCAAATCTAATTTGAAGAAATATTTGTATTCAAAACTTGAAACACTTCTGATGTAAAATCGAAAATTCTAATAATAAATTTGTTAAGTGAATTGTAAACTGATATATTAATATACATAGTTTTTATTGTTCAAAACATGTTCAATTGTTGCCAACGTTTTCTCAATAATGCCTTAAGGGCGCTGAGGACAAATTAATGAATTGTAAAAAAAATAGTTATGTTCAATAAATTTAATAGGTAAAAAAAAAATAAAATAATCGAGAAAATATACAAATTATTTTATTAAAATTAAAATAATTTCATACTTACCATTTTTTTTCAGCCATTTTAATTCTGTCCTTAAATTTTGTATAAAGGCGGCAGTAGAAAACTTAACGACTGTTTTCGTCGCTTTTAACAGGCAAAAACGCCAAACACGATACTGTTTTATCAACTTGTTTGTAATAGATTTCAGAACAGTGTCGTAGTTACTGGCGTTTTTGCCAACTACGATACCATTTTATAAACACGCCTAACTTTCGCCACAAAAACGCCAACTACGATAAGGGTGAATATCACTAACAATTTATTGTATTTCTATTTTATAACGGTCCTTTTCCAATAATTTGTAATATTTGCCTTTATTGACTACTAAACAGTTTTTATTTTTTCATTTGTTGTTGAGCAATAAACGAGAACAATACAATTCAAAAAATTCAAACCTGCAATTCTTTTTTTTGTTTTTGATACAATACTTTTTACCTGATAATTTGAAAAATGAATTTTCTGCTAATTTTTGTTTTTATTTAAGTTTTTTTTATGAATTGAATTCATTAAAACGTAAAATAACAAGTATATCTTTTAATTTATCGAAATTTTTTGATATTAGGCCCAAAATAATGTTGCTAATGCATCTCTTTTTGCTTTTACTTCTCTTTGTCCTGACAAAGTCGCTCCCTCGATTTGGGGTTCAGATTGCTTCTTCTACTATTTCATCGTCTATGTTGCCTTCATTAACAATAATTATGTTATGAAGGATCATGCATGGCATATGTGCACGTTGAACTTCAATGTACTTTAGTATTCTAAACTTCTTTTTTAACCTTTAACTACTGAGGTGGTGGTAAATTTTACACCCTCCTTAGATTTTTTTATTTATTTTCTTCGGTTGAGCGCTGTTAAGTCCCTGATTTGTTATACTAATTCTTTGATTTTTTTATTTTTATAATCATATTTATATAAAAATGTATTTTCTTGTTCTTTTAAAAATAAATTATTAAAAAAAAAATTTTTTTTTGACTAATTTTTTTGGTAAAACAAAAGGTGGTAAAATTTACCCCACGTCAATAACTATGAAAAAATATTTCACCTCCGTAGTTAAAGGTTAATATACCGAATGCCAGTTCCACAACAACTCGAGTTGAACTCAGAATTGTGTTAAATTTCGATTGCATTGGCGTTAAAAATCCGTTGTCACGGTAAGGCACCACAAGGAACATCTCTAATGGATACCCTCCATCGCCCAACAAATGGTAATTGGAAGAAATATTTATTTCCTTGTTTATTATAGCTTTTCTAATAGAGCTCATTTGCCAAACTGTTGAGTCATGACATGCACCTGGGCATCCGATAAATACATCTATAAACCTCATACGACTGTCTGCAATAGCCTGCAAAAAATCATATAGGTAATAAAAACATCCTCAGATGAAAAAATATTATTTTACTTGGGCTGCGAAATCGGAATATGCGTTCCGTCTATGCATCCTGACATCTCTAAAAGAGCAGTTGTTGCTAAGTTTCCAGATTGTTATTTGTAGAGCTTCTTGTAATGATATTCCAATACGTCCAAGTGTAGATGGATTCCAAAAGGGTTTTATCGCATTCTGTAATTTCTTAGATTTAAAAGTCTAATTAGTTTTTTAAAATAATAGAATTGGATATTTTATTACGTCGAATGTACTTTTTTTCATCCGAAAATGAGAAAAAAATACGTCATCCTGTATATTTGCGATAGTTTCACAAAAATTCAAATTTTTAGGGATTCTTCGTCTTGAATCTTGTCTTTTCAATAATGAAATACGGCGACGCTTCCTTTTATTTAAAATATTTTTAATCAAAGTAATGTTTTTATTACTTTTGCCATCCAATTCGAAGGCAGTATTCAAAAGAATAGCACAAGATTTCTGGAAATCCATTTAAATACTCTTAATATTAAAAACTTTTACTCCAGGAACAAAACTTTTGTCAATTTATGCGTTCACAAATGTACTAAAATGTCACCCCATTATTTTACAAAGCAATGTTGCCATACAATATTACTTTGCCTTGTAAACATTTTTTTGCAAACTGCATTTATGAAGTCAGCTGCTATTACAAAAGAGAATAGAAGAGAGGGCAAGATTTGCACAACGGTAGAGTAGCATTAGCTAAACACCACCCCCTGAATTAATACTTGACGAAGGACGAATGAGGATAGGGTTTAGCACGTAGGCGCCTTGAGAGAGTGGATAAGTCTCGAGGCGAATCGTGCATATTGGTTGCCCGGGCTGCCAATATCTTATGAAGATTCCCTAGCCTTAGCTCGTACAGCTAAAGAAAAAAACACAACAGAAATTGTTTTTGCACAGATTCGATATGGTAACTATGAACTCCAAAATAGATCTGACGAGTGAAATAAACAGCTGTTTAGTTTAGTATGGATCAGAAAATTTTTTTGCCCACCGCTTAATGAAGCCAGGAGCACATCTCGTCTTATTTACAGCCATAGTAATATGATCATTAAACTGGCCCACGCTTGTATTTTATTTTTTTATTTAAGTCAATGGATAAAAATCCTTACTGACCATTACATATAAAATTAACATTAAATTAAAATAATTTCATTTACAAATATAGATAATTTTGACAATACAAATGATACAATTACGTATTAAGAAAAATAATAATTTTTCGTTTTATAGAACGAGAATTTAAAGAAAAATCAACAAGATCAGACAAATAATTATATTGTCGACATAGCCTAGTAAAAGGATCAGAAAGAGCGTAATTAGATCTACATAAATGAACATAATTAGGATTATAATAACGTGAATTACGACAAGGAATATTGAATCTAACGGAATTTAAAAGAAATTCACAGCATATATCCCCACTGATCAGATTGATCATAAATGATATATTTAACATAGTACGTCGAATCTAAAAGGTAGGAAGCCTTTCTGACAGTCTGCTCGCATATGAAGGCAAATCCATGTAGTTCCATCCAAGGAATTGTTTTTGCACAGATTCGATATGGTCACTATGAACGTTGTAATAGGGATCCCAAATGATTGATCCATACTCCAAAATAGGTCTGACGAGTGAAATAAACAACTGTTTAGTAGTGTACGGATCAGAAAACTCTTTTGCCCACCGCTTAATAAAGCCAAGAGCACATCTAGCCTTATTTACAGCCATAGTAATATGGTCATAAAAGTTCAATTTTCTATCCAGTAATATTCCAAGGTCAATAAATGAATCCACCAACTCCAATTGATGACCACCAATTGAATAATTAATATCAATAAAATTACCTCTTGAAAATCGCATGCACTTACACTTTTTAATATTCAGCTCCATCGTGTTATACTTGCACCATAAAAAGAAGTTGTCGAGATCACTCTGAAGATAAGCATGCTCATTGAAATTTTTATAGGAAAGAAAAATTTTTACGTCGTCAGCATACATTAATATATCAGAAAAATTAATAACGTTAGGAAGATCATTAATAAATAGCGAAAATAGAAGGGGACCAAGAGGGCTACCTTGAGGAACACCAGATGGGACGTAAAAGTATTTAGATATACAATTATGCAGTCTGTACGCATTCTACCAATCAAATACGAACTTAGCCAGCTTATGCTTCTTTGGGTTACTCCCAGCAGGTCCAATTTTTTTAAAAGAAGTCTGTGATTCACTCTATCAAATGCTTTGCTAAAATCAGTATAAATTACATCTGTTTGCTTTCCCTGAGTAAATGCAGCATTAATCAAGGATGTTAAATAAAGAACATTAGTTACCGTTGAACAGCCCTTTCTAAAACTATGTTGATAAGGTGTTAATAACGATGAAGAATGATGAACAATAAAATCAGCTACTAATTTCTCAAATATTTTTGGGATAGCACTCAGTTAGCAATACCTCTATAATTTGTAACATCAGACTTATTACCAGATTTAAAAAGAGGTATAATGTAAGAATTTTTCCAATACTTCGGAAAATATCCATGCTTAATCGAAGCATTAAATAAGATACCTAAAGGTATGACGAATGATTCTGCACAACGATTTAAAATACCACTTGGAATGCTATCAGGACCAGAACTAAAAGACATCTTAAGTTTCTTAAAGTACACCAAAATATCATCATCATTAAGAATAGGAAAATGTATTAAATTACTGGAAGCAGGACAATAAGGATACATATTTTTATCATTGTAAACAGCAACAGAATAAGTGCTGGCAAAGAAATCTGCAAACATATCACATATAGCATTATCATTACAAGATTCTTGATTACGAAATTTCATAACTGATGGAAATCCAGTAGAGTTTCTTTTTGAATTAACGAAGTTGTAAAATGACCTTGGGTTTTTAAAGAAATTATTCTTCATTTTGACTAAATAATTTTTATATAATTCATGACTCAGTATGTTATATTCGGAACGGCTGACAGAATATCTTCCATAATCAATAATCGAACCAGATCGTTTATATTTTTTATATTTATTTTTAATATTTTTTAGTCGTGACAATTGCTTTGAATTCCATGGTGGACCAACCAAAGGATAAGTAGACTTTCTCGGAACACAAATTTCGAAAAACGAGTAGGCAATCTTGTAAAAATTGAAATTATTACATCAATGTCAGAATTATTGTTAATGGGAGTGGATAAAATTTCATTCCAACGCGTATTTATCATCAATTCATTAAGTAAATAAAAATTAGTACGATTGAAACAAAAAACTTTATTAATATTGGAAGGTTTGAGTTCAGGTTCAGTTTGAAATGAAGAAAACTCAATTTTTAACGTTGGATGACAGCGATCCTCAGGCAAAGTAGCAGGTTCAGAACGTACAATAGTGCAATTATTAACATCATTAACAAATACCAAGGCAAGTATTTTCCAAAGTCATTAAACCGACAATTGATTTGATACAGGGATAATCCAAACAAGTCATTCAAGAATTCATCAACTTGATAGCATTATCATGATTAGAGTAAACAGAAGAGTCAGAGTCTGGAGGAATATAGGAACATGTAAGGTACATTTTTGACCTTCTTAATTTAACAACAACAGCAACAAATTCAATATCAGAAGAATAAGTTTCAATAACTTCAGATGTATATAATGAAGATACTGCAATAAGAACACCACCTCCTCTACGTAAACTACGATTATATCTATATATTTAATATTTGTTGCAAAGAATTTTCAAATTAAAAACTCCATCAGTAAGCCAGGTTTCAGTAAACATAATAACATCATATACATATAAAGTCATAACTATTAACTAAGAGTGTAGATAATTTAGTATTCAGACCACGAACATTTTGATATAACATATTTATGCAATTGTTTGAGGTTGTAAGTTTTTTGAAGCAGGTAAATTTTCCGAGGGCAAGCGTGCAATATTCGTGTTGTTAATAATTTTCTCGCGATAAATGTATTCACGAACAAAGGTATTCACAGGCCAGAAACTCGGGTGATATTCGTCAGCATTAATTAAAATTTTAAAAGAGGATATTGACCTGGGGGCAGATTTAAATTTATGAACAAACAATTTTACTTTGTGCCCCAATTTAGATTTTATATAATAGCCAATATCATCCGTCGATGTATCATTCGCTAACCGTGAAATAAATACAGCTTTATTCTGCGGAACTGCTTGAAGCGGTTTAGGAGTAATTTGAGTATTTATCGTTACATTATTAACTGCTATATTTTCCGATCTAGTGACAATACTATTTGATGAAGAAGCGATTTGACCAGATGCATTTGATGACGTAGATGGCGTAGACAAAGAATCATTAATGGTTACGAATTTCATAACAGTAGGTGAAGATGCATTACTCAAAGAAGGAATTTCAAGCAATTTATTTGATTTTACCATCCTTTTAGGTGAGATTTTATCACTAGTATCTACAAATTTATCTAAGTTTGAAAATTTTCCAAATAATTCACCAAAACTGGCCAATCTAGACTGCAATGACGCAAAATCAGTAGTAAGTTTTTCAAATTCGCCTTTATAGCTTTTAAAGAATTTATAGAAATCGACGTTAATCTTCTTACATGCAAAACAAGTCCATTGCAGGGACTTTACCGGATCTAAAAGCGCATCTGCATCACGTGCCCTCAGTGCAGTACATTTTAAATGGTAGTTGCCTAAACATAACCAACAGGAAATCATTCTTTCATTTCCCGTAATTGTATATTTTTCATTTAAGCAATCCATGATAATAAATATTGATATTATAGTTTTTCCGTTCAAACCTTTATTATCTTTATATTTTAAAAATTACGTTACTTTAGCCTTCAACTCCCTAAAGTATGCAGTGATAAAATTATAACAAAGATATATGACAAGATACCGAGCTTTAAGATCCACAGGAGCACAAATAAATAATAATAAGCTTGGCGAAGATGAGTTTTTCTCAAGGTATAGATTTGATAAAGTAACAGCTCGGTTTTTAATAAGTTTGCCAGATGATAAAGAACCACAGAACAATAGAGGTCTGCCAATTCCAATAAGTCTGCAAGTTTTAACAACTTTGCGGTTTTTTGGAAGAAATGCACATCAAAGTGACATTGGTAAGTAGTAGAGCATCAAAACATCTGCACTGAAAGTAAAAGTGATTTTTTTTTCAGCTGATCTTCATGGGATGTCCCAGACGACTGTTGGGAGGGTAATTAAAAATATTTCACGGAAAATTGCTTTGTTGTTGCCTCATTTTATCAAATTTCCGAGTAGCGATGAGCTTGTTGCTGTAAAACAAAAATTTTACCGATTGGCTCGATTTCCGAACGTCATTGGCGCCATTGACTGTACGCATGTACGTATAAAGTGCCCGGCTAAGATAGTTGGCCAAGAAATGGCAGGCCATTACCTCAACAGGAAAGGATTTTATTCTTCAAATGTTCAGGTAAGTTCACAATAATTCTTGTGCCTGGGTGTGTTACGCATGTATGATACATATATTTTATTAATATTTGTTACTCTAGATTGTGTGTGATGCAGACTGCAAAATAAGAGACATAGTAGCAAGTTCACGAGGGTCAAAACACGATGTTCGAATTTGGTCCGAATGCCAACTTAAAAGGAAGCTAGAACTTAGCAAAAGGGATCATAATGGAGTGCTATTAGGCGATGCTGGTTATCCTTTATCAACTTTGTTGTTAACTCCAAATAGAAACACTTCCACTGCCAAAGAAGAAAGGTGAGTTTTCAAGTAAACAAAACAGAATTTGCATTAATCAACTTTGCCCGTAGCAAAGTAGAATGTTTAAACGGGCAACTGAAATCAAAGTTTCGATCCATATTTGAAAGGCTTCGGGTCGACCTGGATACGGCAAAAAATATAGTGGTTGCTGTGGCTGTTTTGCACAATATTGCAAAAGAACGAAATTCTTCATGTAAGCTCTTTGCAACTAAAATTTAAGACATAATATTAATAAATTCTTTTTTTTTTGCTTCTTCAGTTTTGGATGTAAATAATATTATTGAAACAGATCGCGCTACTTTTTCTGAAAACAATAGCAGTCTTAACCAAACAAGCGGCGCAGTAAGTTCAGCAAATGCATATAGAACAGCATTTATAAATGCCTACTTCTAATTTAGAGTAATTAAAATTTTCAATATGTATTTTTGTATTCTCGTGCATACAATTTAAGTGTTTTGGAATACTATTGAAATGCTTTTTATAAAAAAAAATAATAAAATTTACAACAATACAAGAAAAAGAAAAGCTTTCTAAGAATATAACAAAGAATAAAGTAAACAAGAGAAAACTCAAATAAAGCTCTGATTAAATTGTCCCAAAGTTTTATTACAACAGCTGGTTTTTTGCACTTGTGTAAATACGTCTTTTTACAAGAAACAAAATCATTTATTAAATAAAGCTAAAAATGCAAAGAACACCAGGTAAAATATCTGCTAACAAAACACCATCAGGAACTTTGGCTGAATCAAAACAAAATAAACGGCTTGCTCTAGAGCTATCCCCAGATGAAGAAAAGGAAAATGAGGCCGTAGGTAATATGAAGATCGATGAGTTAATATCGATGATGACGATGTCTATGGCAGTGCTGCTGGACGAGAAACTAACAAAGGTCACAGAAAAAATTAGTAAAGATGTTGGAAGTGTTGCAGAAAGAGTAGAAAAGCTTGAAAAAGAAAATGAAAATCTGAAGTTTGAGTTAGAAACCAATCGAAAAGAGAGAGAAAAAGATAAACAATCTATAATGAAGCTGGTGGACATAGTAAACAGAAAAAACTTGATTTTCAAGGGTGTGGATAAAGAAGGCTATGAGAAGGAAAGTATATCTAAGCTACTGGCAAGTAAAATGAATCTAATGAACGTCGATATTAAACTTGCAAAAACTCTATATGAGCGCAATGGAAGGAGGACAATTCTAGTAGAATTTGGTTCTGAAGCAGATATAAGTCTTATTTATAAAAATGTAAAGGCACTAGCGGGGACTACAATATCTGTGGAAAAAGATCTGAACGAGCAGCGGCAGCAAGATAAAAAAGCTTTATTACAGCTAAAAAAGGAATTAATGCGTCTGAATGTATCACACAATGTTTATGTAAGAGATGACAATCTCAAAATTGGAACAGACAGGTGTAGATGGAACAAAGAACAAATTTTAATGTGCGGAAAAACGGCTGCAATTGATTTATTTAAGACCAAATATGATATTAATATAAATGAACAATACTTATGTTATAAAAATCTTCTTAATATGTTTAATTCTCGTATCAATAAATCAAAAAACTTTTAACAGACAGTAGTAGTCAAATATATGTAACTAAAAATTATAATACAGATAATATTGATGAAAGAGAAATTATTTTTAACAATACACAAATTGGTGTGAATATTGAGAAAAACTTTAATATAAAAAATTTAGAAAAGGAAACTCAAGTATTAGTTACAAATAGAATTGAATTAGAAAATGAGGAAAAAAATAATTTTAGGATTCTATCTTATAATATAGCGGGCTTGAAGAACAAATATAACTTCTCTGAGTTTTTCAATTATATAAAGATTTTCGATATCTTTTTTTTATATGAAACATTCATGGAAGCTAGTGATGAATATGTGGAATTAATATTTATGAATTATGATTTGTATTGGCATCCAGCGAAAAGAACCTTCAAAAAGGGACGAGCGAGTGGTGGTCTATTGTACGGCATTAAAAAGACATTAATTAAAAATGGGCATTTTAATTTTTTGAAGAAATCAAATATGATAGTGGTAGAAGTGAACTTATTTTCTGAAAAGGCTTATATTATACCTGTTTACTTAAACTGTAATAACTGGGAAAACGATTTTACTAGTCTGTACAACACCCTGTTGGAATTTGAAAGCGAAAATATATTGTCAGTAGGTGATTTTAACGCTCGTATTGGTGAAAATAATTGCATCGAATTTAACCCAA
Organism: Metopia argyrocephala; assembly: GCA_963576795.1. NCBI lineage: Eukaryota > Metazoa > Arthropoda > Insecta > Diptera > Sarcophagidae > Metopia > Metopia argyrocephala. The sequence continues at coordinate 78,376,464 of OY756209.1, read as the reverse complement.
GGGTTGAAATAACGGAATTGCTGCCAAATAGAAATGCAATGGATAAAACTATAGATAAAAAAAATGGTAAAGAACTAATAGAAATGTGTAGCACTGTAGGTTTTACAGTTTTAAATGGGAGAACAAAAAGCGACGATTTCGGAGCGTTTACATTTTTAAGAAATAACGCAAAATCCACAATTGACTACGTGCTGGCGAAAGGTGTTTGGCTAAATTTAACAAATGATATGGTAGTAGACGATTTAATTTACTCAGACCATCAGCCAATTGTTATCAGTGTTAAAAGTCAGCAAATACAACGAGTATTGAACACCTTAGAGCTTATTCCAAAAATAAGATGGTATGATAGCTGCTTGTTAACCTATAGGAAAAGGCTATATATATAGTACAAAATGATACTCAAAACAATGGTATATGTAGCATATATACGCTAATGAACTACATTAAAAAAGCGGCACCACGAAAAAAGACCATAAATAAAGAAGGAAAGAAAGAATGGTTTGACACGGAATGTGAACAAGCTCGATTAGAATCGTTTAGAAAACTACGAATAGCTAAAAAAACAGGTTTGGAAGAAAATCTACGCTTATACAAAGAAGCAAATCAACACTTTAAATTAGTATGTGAAACCAAAAAGCAAAGTTTGTTTAATTCTATGGCTTTATCCTTGGCAAAAATTAAGGATAGTAAACACTTTTGGAGTTCCGTCAGAAAGATAAATGGCACAAAACATATAAAAAGTGTTAAATTAGATGCAATGAATTTAGCAATATATTTCAAAACTTTATTAGAGGGTAGTACTATTGAAATTGCATACAGTTACGCAAGAAATAATATAGAAAATGATTATTTGGATAGAAGAATCACTACTAATGAAATCAATCATATTTTAGAAACGTGTAAGCGGAATAAAGCGCCGGGTGAGGATCATATTCCATCAGATTTTATAAAATATGCTTCGCAGAATTTTATTAATAGATTGGCGGATTGCTTTAATGAAATATTCAGTTCGGGTATGGCGCCAGACAATTTTAGAAAATCAATTATTTTAGAAACCATCAAATTATAGAGGAATTTCATTTATTAACGCTGCAGCAAAAATATTTTTCACGGTTCTACACAATAGACTGAGAGTGTGGGCCGAAAACAAAAAGATGATAAGTGAATACCAGGCGGGTTTCAGAAAAGGTTTTTCAACAATAGATCAAGTCTTTGTGTTGTCTTGCATTGCAAATGAATACATAGAAAAGGATAAAAAGTTGTACGTGTTTTATGTCGATTTTAAAAAAGCTTTTGATACAATTCAACGAAATGCATTATTCTAGAAAATTATGGAATGTCATCAAAAATGTTAAACATATTACAAAGCTTATATTATAAAAATAAAACGGCAGTATGGGATGGAAAAAACATGTCAGATTGGTTCGAAATATCTCTAGGCGTTAAACAAGGATGTGTTTTAAGTCCATTATTATTCGCTCTTTATCTCGAAGATTTAATTGAAACGTTGCCAGGTGGAATTGTATATGCAGGTTTAAATATAAAGGCGCTTTTGTACACAGATGATATTGTAATAATAGCTGATACACCAAGTATGCTACAACTAATGATAAATCGTCTAACCAAATATTGTCAACAGTGGAGCCTGTCAATAAATGCAGATAAATCTAAGGTGATGATTTTTAAAAAATATATGCGGCGTCTACATAAAAACGAAAAATGGTATCTACATGGCGTGCAAATAGAAGTGGTGAAAAGTTATAAGTATCTAAGGGTATGGATGACGTACAATATGAGTTTCCAAAAACATACACAAGAAAAACTTAAAGTCGCAAAACTTGCTTTGAACAGTACCTGGAAACGTATTCTTAGTAATAATAAGGTGTCAATGTCTGTTAGATATAGTGTGTTTCGTGCGGCAGTAAAATCCATGTTGTGCTATGGTGCAGAAATATGGGGCGTAGAAAGATACGATAATGTAGAAAAGCTTTTAAGATATTATATAAAACGTTCCTTCCGTCTCCCTATTAACACTCCAAACTATATGATACACTTAGAAACGGGTCTTCCTACACTTTTTGAGTATACGCTTCAGTGTCATTTTAAATATATACATCGTATTATAAATATGCCTAATAATCCTCTACAGAAAATAATAGCACAGTATGTGATAGAAAATCAAACACTTTTTTGTAAAAAATGGTTAAGCATAGCAGAGGAAAACAACGTTCAAATTAATCTGCAAAATTATGACTCTTGGAAATTATGGCAACAAAATATGATAAATAACTTATATATAAATGATAGAGCACGTTTTGTTCAATTAGCAAGAAATAGTACCCAAAGAGACGGTTACAGCAAACTCAATTTCGAGCTTGGAGAAAACAACTATTTTAATGATAAATATGACACAGAAATTATAAGTACTATTTTTAAAACAAGAGGAGAGCTCCTAAAATTATGTTTTGAACCCTATATAAGTTGTGACAGTACGCTATGCACCATTTGTAACCTTAAAGTAAAAGGTGATGTTTTGCATTTTATTGGAGAATGTCCTATTTTTGCCGATATCAGAAAAGCATATTTTGATAGAAAATTGCTCAAAACTACGGAAATATTAGATATCTTAAATGGGCAAGACTGGAAAAAGCTAGCATCATACATAAAATCGGCCACCACATTTAGGAATCAAATAATTGACGGAAATTTTTAAAAACAAACTTCTTCCACGAATGTTTTTATCTATATATATTCATATAATTGTGTTTTATATTTAATTTTTATTAATAAGCTTATATTTTTAACTAAAAATTTATAACTTATGTATAAATATTTATATATATAATTATAATACATATATTGAAGGGTATATTAATAATCATATAATGCAATTGTAAAAGAAAAAGATTAAGTGCGAAACTTTCGACCAACGGCAAATGTCAGGTCGTATAGCTTTTTTATTTACTGATAAATTAGTTACTTTAACTTTAACGGAAACGAAATTGTTATACTGAAATTTAAGAAAATGTAAATAAAAAACCTCCTACTACTACTACTACTACTACAATACAAATTTCTTTAATCCCAAATAAAAATAAAAACTGTATATAGAAAGTAAAAAGAGCTGTTTTATTAAAAAAAAAAAAAAAAAAAAAAAAAACAAAATTGAAAAAATAACATAAGACATGTATACATAAATAAAAAATTATAATTCATTTTATAATAATACTCTTAAGCAATAAAATATATGTATATGGCCAATTATAGGCTAATAAAAACTAGGAAAAAAAGTTAAAAACTAATGTAACTAAAAAAATTATATTTCAATAAAAAAACCTTTGTACTTGTGCAAATTAGGTACATATGTATGTATATATAAAGCTATCGTTACTAAAAACATTTTTGTTCTTTTGATTGTTGTATGTTGTACTTCAATTGTTTGCTACGACAATATTTCATTAAATATTAAATAAGTCTTTATTGTTACTGGCGCACAGTGGCGCCTTTTGACCTTTTTCGTTGCAAAAATCATAACTTTTGAAGTAATAAAGATATTTTAAAAATTTAAAAGGAATTTGAAAGAAGACTCCCCTAGCTTCAAAATGCATGACCCTCAAGGTGATAGGCCATTCGCGGCACTGTGCACAGTGTTGTCTTTTGACGTTTTTCGTTGTAATCTTTATAACTTTTAAAGTAATAAAGATATTGTTAAAATTTATAAAGTATTTGAAAGATAATCCCTTTAGCTTTAGAGTAATTAACCGGCATGGCCGGCACAGTGCATCGTTTTGACTTTTTTCGTTGCAAAAATCATAACTGTTGAAATTAACAGGACATATTTAATGTTTAAAACGCACTTGAATTTTATCTCGTTTAGCTTCAAGAAAACCGCACCTGCATTGTAAAAGCCCACTGCGGCACTGTGCACAGTGACACATTTCGACCTATTTTGTTGCAAAAATTTTTAATTTTAATTTTATCACTAGTTTTTTGTTTAAAATTTTTTAATGTTTTTTCCATAAACTTTTTTCACTTTGATTGTCACTGGCTAGATATTGAGACTAGATAACATTATTAGCAGAGAATATTTGGAAATAAAGCTTTAAAAAATGTGTGTGCTTGCCGATGCCTACTACAATTTTTTTTGTTTTTTTTTTTTTTTTGCAATGTTCAGTTAAGTGCAAGATGATATACTTATTGCTTTAATTACATTTCTTTATAATTAGCTGTAGGTTCAATTTTAACAGCTCATACACTATGGTCCAAAATGTTAATACTTTTTAAATTAAAAACTTACTAAAAATAAATTTAGATTATTTTTTTTTTTCTGTACATAAACCTTTGTCCGTTTAAAAAATTCTTAAAAATCCCAACATGACACATGTACTTGTACTTAAGTATTTTTTTTTTGCAATTCATATGTTTTAAATTTTTTTTTATTTAAAATCCCAAATTTAAACTTCTAAAATATATTAATTTGTTCAGGAGATAGAACTCATCAAAGTGGTAACTTTTCCGAAATTTTTATCCGCTAGGGGACGTTGTAAGCGAATGAAAACCAGTGTTGCCGTTGTGGGCGTTTCTGCCCAAATTTGGGCGGAAAAAAGATAAATTTTGTAGTTTGGGCGGATTTTTTTGCATATTAGTTGCAAATTTATTTGTTATCATTGTCTATGTTATTTTATTATGTGATTTTAAAGTCTTGCCCAAAATTTTAAAAGTATAATTTTAAATTTATCGATGACATACAAAAACCGCTGGCTAGTTCTTATTTTTAACGTCGTTACAAACAACATGTGAAATTCAGGATATATTTTTAACCATGCTGGAAATTACGAAGTCCTATTCGTAATCCATTTTTAACAAAATCAAAAACTATTTTGAACAATGCAAAATTCCAATGCAGAATCTGATTGGTTTAGGGACGGATGGAGAGAATTCTATGTCAGGCGACATTGGTGGTTTAAAATCAATGTTTTTGAAGGAAACTGACTTATTTTACATAAAATGTTCATGTCACGCTTTACACCTTTGTTCGAGTTACGCCACAAAAAAACTACCTAAGGCCATTGAAATTCTGTGTCGGCCCTTTTTGCTCGTAGTCCAAAGCGCAGAAATGAACTGAAAGAGTTCCAAGAATATTGTTCTGTTGCACCCCATAAAATACTGGGTATATGCAATACACGCTGGCTTTCACTTGAAGGAGTTATTGTAAGAATAATTGAGCAATGGAATAGTTTAATTTTATGCGCTTACGAAGTTCAGGGAATATCAGCTGGAAGCACTGCAGAGGAAATGACTTGTGAAGTTAAAAGTTATTTTTTATTTTTGTCATATATATTACCGATTATAAATAATCTGAACAAGGAATTCCAAGCAGAAAATTCGCGTTTGCCATATTTATATCCAAGCATTAAATCCAACTGTCTACTAATTTTGAGCTATTTTATTAAAAAAGAAGTTATTAAAATAAAAGAAATAGACCTCGACTTCAATAACGAATTAAATTATCTCCATATATCAAATATATTTATTGATATTAAAGCAGAGAATTACATTGAAACATATTTAAATCCATCTGAAAAATTAGAAGTAAAAACAGCTATTCTAAATTTTTATATTGAACTTCTATGTAAATCAAATTAACATGAGAATTGATTTTAAGAGCGATACTATTAAACTTTTAAATATGATAACTCCACAAAAGGTGATATCAAACGAAGACTTGTCAATACTACACCTTGTTTTAAGACTTCCAAAACTTGTAGTCCAACTTTCCTCGGACTTGAATATAAACGACTTTTGGGAAAAAGTCGCCTCGATTAGTAACGGTTTAAACGAAAACTGTTTTGCCAATCTTTCTAAATTCATTTTTAATTTATTTTCTCTTCCACATAGTTCTGTCGCTGCCGAAAGAAAATTTTCAACTCTTTCTTTAATTAAAACAAAATTAAGAAATAAAATGGAGATTAACACTGTAAACAATATTATGCTTTGTAAAGATCTCTTTAAAAACGATAAACCACATTACGTTTGGTCCGCGAAAACCGATTTAAATTATTAAAGTGAATGTATTGACAAGTCTTAGTTTGACTAAATACAAACTCGTAGAATTCTATATATACAGCTATTCCTTTGTTCAATGATTCATGCAGTAGATTATATAAAGAGAGCAGGAACTAACCAATAATGAACAAGACTGAAAAATATTTTTATTTATTTATATATTTTTTTTATTTTATACTGAATTAATATTTCTTTTTAATTACTAAATGAATTTTATAGTATAATTTTTTTTTATTGAATTGAATGTGATATGAATGAAATTTTTGTTATGTTGTTTTTTTAATAATAAATGTTATAATACATAAAAAAACCTGAATTATAATAATAACTCTAATGTAATATATGTATATAAGTAAATAATATATGTAAAACAAACCTGAATTTAAATAATAATAAAATTGTTATTTACTCAATACGTTGAATATTATACAACTTGAATTCGTTTTTTATGTATAGTGTAAAATTTGCAATAAAAATAACTTTTTACAGTTTGGGCGGATATCGCCGATTTTGGGCGGATTTTAGACAAAATTTTGGCGGAAAAAAAATTTTCAAACGGCAACTCTGATGAAAACGCATAAAAAACTAAATAATAAATTAAAGACCAATACATCTACTAAGTTTGGTATACAATTAGAGTGGATCTCAGTGCTGCCCAAAATCTGTTTGAATACTTTGAAAATATGTATATAATTTTTGTAGTAAAAATTGTTACAGTTTTATTGTTTTTTCATGTACACGGGCAAGTACGGGCACCCAATTTCAAGAAAATAAGTTAGAGTATTAAATACTTAACAATCTCTGTTTAATAGTTCCCGTCACAAACCGTCACTTTTTTTGTTCTATTCTATTAAGTGTCAAAAAAGACGCAAATATCATGTGTTAGCAAAATTGCGCCTGAAAAAAAAGTATTGGACCGAAAAACCCTCTTTTTTACATCGTCTCATTGGAATTAACATACCTTTCATCCGACACCAAAAAATTAATGATCGGTTGCATAGTTTGCCTGAAATTCAATTGAAAAGATGATATTTTTTTTTTTTAATTTAAACATTTTTTGTAAGTCCGAAAAATTTTCAACTTTGATTGACTCTAGAATTCATAATTTTTATCCGATTTTAAAAATTTTTTTGGATTCTTAATCAGTGAGAAATTCTCTATCAGATGTAATTATTCATTTTATCAAATTTTTCTGTAAAATTTTTGATTTTTGTAACGCTTTTAGAGAAAAGGCGCCACTGTGTGACGGTCATTTTGCGAAGGAGATCTGATTTAATTTCATGTAATTCTTTATCATTTTCTATTTGTTTTCGGAGGCGCAGTAGTTTCAGAGAATATAATTCCTTTTCTTGTTTTAAGTTTTCGATTTCGGCTAATAGCTTTTCTTTTTGAAGTTTGGTAACTTCTTCAAAATTCATAGATTCCTTAACTATTTGCCGCTGACGTTCCAAAATTATGGCTTCTTTGGATGGAGTTTTGGGAAGATTTTTAAGGCGTTGTATTTTAGATGACAGAGAACTTTTTTTGTTTTTCTTTACATCACCGATGCACTTAAAAGGGGTTGTAGTTGGTGAAACATCTTTTTTACTAGTTTGCGCTGATATATCAATATAATGCTCTTGAAGGCTTGTAGGTGATTTTGTTAAGTCATGCTCATTGTTGTTATCATCATTTTGAATTTCAACGTCCAGATATTCAGAATACATTATGGGGCTGTCGGCTATACTATATTTATCAATGCAGTTACTGTCAATTAAAATGGTGTCTTCTTCAAATTCTTTTGCTAGCATACTTTGCACTAAATTATCCTTATCGCTTATTTCTGGAATTGTCACAGAATTACCTGTAGCGACTGACGCTCGTTTAATGGTCGCAGCAGCTTTTCTAGCGCTAACTTTCATCCGTACCCACTGAGCTTTCAGCTTTTTTATATCACGACTAAAACCCGCTGAAGCCATAGCATTATGTATCGATTTCCATGCGTCCTTTTTTTTGAGAATCATGGACGCGTCATTGCCCCTGTGCTCTATTACATCAATACTCATATTGATGCATTGCCGCAAATATTCTTTCTTTCCAGTTTGCCTCTCTTTCTCGTGGCTGCTTTTGCTCCTGCTAAAAACTCGTAATGTAATTAATTGTAACACAAAATATCAAATAATTGACTTACCTTTTCCTGTATTTCCATTTCGTTTATTTTATTTATTGTTTTATTTAATTTTAAAATATATATAAATAATAGAAAACAAAAAGTAAACAACTTTTACCGGTCTTTTTTTCTGTTTTTTCTTCTTTGTTTAGAGATGCCATCTGCTTGTATTTTATTGCAGATTGTATGAAAACATTTCTTGCTTTTGATGTGGCACCCACTTAAAGTTGGTGTAAGTTAAAATATGCTTTAATTTTGACTATAGTTGCCAACTCATTTAAAGCAGTTCTTTAATTTAAAGTTGTTTTTAAAAAGAACCGACTTTAGTGTTTGACTATGATTATGGGCCAATTTCTTTTCTTTTATCATGATGATGATGATTTATTTTTGTCTTAATACTTTTATTTCAAAATACATATGTACATAAATATTATAGTTTTGTAATATATTACAGTTTTTCAGGCAAAAATAATAATCAAAAATCAGGATATCAAGGAATCAGATAGCGCGACAAAAAAACACGTCCGATTAGTATCACAATTCAGGGTATAAAAAAAAGAAAAGTATAGTCCAATACTTATTCCATAAGCTTGATTTTGTTCCTTTTACTAAAATTTATGTGTATATTAAAAATTGGCTCAATGGGGCATATTTAGAGGTTGCGAGGAATAGCGACTTTTATGTGCCACTACTTATATTACATGCATTTACTACTTGAATTCAAAAATATTGATCCCTTTATATAAATACTTACATTATTTTGAATGCAGAATTACAAGAAAAAAGTTGTTTATATTAGTAAATTTAACAATTTCTTATTTTTCTTTCATGCATTTATATTCAAAACAAAATAAGTACTGTATTAATAAGGGCATCCCCTGATTTTTAATTCAGAAGTAAAGAAGAGCGTAGTTCATTGAAAATAAATAAATTAATAAAGATAAAATACAAAGATCTAATATGAATTGCTTGTCGCCGTCATATATTTAAGGTCATGCTTTTGAATGTTTTAAAGAGTATTTTGGCGCAAACGGAGGACCCGAAGTATAAGATTTAAAAATCAATGGCCAAAGAAAACTTTAAAGTCGGAGATAATACTCTATTCCATATCATACGTGGATATTAATCTTGTGGTGGTGTAGAGTCTTACACTGTAAGGGCTCAACTGGCTAAGCTGGCGGACCAGTTACCAAGAATTATCAGGGAGAACAACAATATCATCTCTAATATCATTATAATATGTTATTCCTCTCCTAATTTAAACTTTACTGTTCGTGCTTCTTGCTGTTGGATTATTCAGTGGTGAAGGTATAACACTGGCCATTGTATAATCAATCAACAGCAACTGATTTCCTTGCGGTTCTCATTTTTAAAGTAGGACCTTTGTTTTTTTTTCTGACTGATATCAGATACGATATTAGTAAGTTTAAATTAAAGGTTCACACCGTTTATCTTCCCCTCATATTTTTTCAGATCAGTACAATGTACTGCATTAGTACGAGACATCCTCTTGAGTGATGGGCACCCTTCCGTGCCCTGTGGGTTTTAAAGTTTAATATATTTTTTAATTATCTGGGACATGCTAACAAATTATCTATGGTAATTTTAAAGTATTAACCCTTTTTACCCACCGGTGTCAAAAGTTTTATTAAATTAAACATTGAATAAATACGTAACATATAAAATTAACTTTTTAATAAAAAAAAAAAAATTAAGCGTAAAAAATTCATAAATACATGTAAAGATAGAGTGAGGTGTAAAGTTGTTATTATATAGAAAAGGTTGCGAGAAGTTAGTCGTCAGTAGTCAGTTGAATTAATCGGTCGTTACGCTGTTATACGTTGTTCTCTTAATCAAGTGTTGGTTGCCATTTACCTCAAATTAACTTTTATAATTTTACTTAATAACTTTCATTTTCATTTCAATGAAAAGAAAACATAGAATTATTTAAAATGTCAAAAAAAAGAAGAAAGTTTTAGTGGCGAAAATACACAATTAAGCGAATTAATAAAGCTTTTAACGTTAAAGATAATGAAAGAAGATGAAGATAAAAGCAAAACAAACGTTTCTATTGAGTGTTTTGCAAAAATTGTTTCTGATTTTGATGGCATCTCGATGGCGGTAGAGCAATGGTTTGATAATATTCTTGGAAGCTGTAACTGTGAGTGATTATGCTACTTTAAAGAAAGTTTTAATGGATGAGTTTCACAAGTCGTATAGCAGGGCAGAAATACACAAACAACTATCGATCCGCAAAAAGTTAGAAAGTGAGTCGTTCCATGAAGCACTTTAATTATAATTAGTTCTTAAGTTTTGTAAATTTGCTTCTTTTGAAAATTGATGTACATAATTTTGTACAACTTGAAACAAAAAGAAAAACAAAAAATTTTAACATACAAATTTTTAATTAAAATTAATACAACAAGTTGTCATTACTTTAAATAAATGCTGCCTCTGACCTTCATCTCTGGTAATTTTCTTGTGGAAATCTTAATTCCTCTTTCGGCGCAGTTATTGACAATTTTTAAGTTTGAAATAACATATGTTCTTTCTTTCGATAGTCGTCTGAAATTAGCCAACAACTTGAGTCTTTTTTTAAAGTTTGAAGAAATGTTAAATGTTAAAATCGAATAACACTGAATCACAAATCCAGCTACTTCAATCAAACCATTGGTCGCGAAATACAACAATTTTTAGGCAATAAATGGCCTTGGCCATCCATCTGTCAAAATGCAGTGAACCCGGTTTTGTAAATTCAATTCCCCTAGGAATTCCTTGTAGTCATCACGAGGAAAGTCTTCCGTTATTTTTTCGTTAGCGAATTTTGAAATATTTCATTCAATCTTGGGTGTGTTAATCCAGTCAAAAAAGCATTTCTTAAATATTACTATTTCAGGACCAGTAGAAGCAATTATATTTGCTTTCATGAACACTGATGATAAAATAATTTAAAAGATATGATGTCTGCACCCTAGGTCCGGTTAAATAGGGTGACACGTAAGTCAGAATTACTTAGTTTAGTAAATAAATAAAAAGTTTCTTCTTCATTAAAAGAGATTTGTTTTACACTTGCTTTAATTTAATTTTAAGTTAGATGAAGTAACAAAAACTACTATTTATCAAGGTTTTAAGTTTGTTTTTGGTTAAACACAGACATGCGAATAGAAATTACTTGCTGTAGTCTCCGTTATAATTCGTATTTCAAATGGCATTTTCTTTTCTCAAAAAAATGTGCACAGAAAAAAACGTAGTAATGGCAAATGCTTTTATCCTTACTGCAAATGGAATTTACATTCGGATCGTTCCCAATAGCAGTTGCTATTTGTCGCAACTAGAAAATTGCTGTTACATTAAATATAATTCAGCAAATGCAAAAACTGTCCTACCGAATGCAATTGTCTTTGACCCAAATACAATTCGATAAATGCAAAAAATTTCCTACCAAATGCAATAGTCTTTGTCCCAAATACAATTCGGCAAATGCAAAAATTTTTTTTAAATTTTTAGATTTTATTTACAAACAAAAATAAAATTAAAGGAATACATAATAATTATACATTTTCGAATTAAATTCGAATATTATAATGGATCTTTATTATACTTATTGTATGAAATTTAATAGCCTAAGATCCTAATACTATAATAATATAATAATAATATAATACTATAATAATAATCTATTTCCAATAGATTGTGCTTTAAATAGAAATATTAAAATATGAATATGTATAACACAAAGAACTCTGATGAGACCTTTCGTAGCTGGGTCGAAGACTAGTTAAGTTCTGCTAGTGTTTGTACATATTCCTTAACGGATGTTAATTCTCATAATACCAGTATTAGGATCTTAGGCTATTAAATTTCATACAATAGGAATACATAATAATTACTCGTATATGTAAAATATTAATATAATACATAGTTAGGCAATTGAGAGCACAATATAATACTACATTCTGAAAATGCTGGTCCTGATCGAGTTCCAAACTGTGTATTGTTAAAATGCTCTGAATCACTTGCTATGCCACTTACATACTTATTTAACCTATCTCTCTCAACAGGCTATTTTCCACGTTTGTGGAAAGAATCATTTATAGTCCCGTTATTCAAATCTGGCAGCAGATCCAACATTTCAAACTACAGAGGTATAACTAAATTAAGTAGTATTCCTAAATTATTTGAACAAATAATTACGCAATTTCTATCACATCAATTGTCACCATTTTTATCACCCTCACAACATGGATTTAGAAAATGTCGTTCAACTGTAACTAATTTATTGGAGTTTACAACAGCTGTTATAACACATTTCACTAAGGGCATGCAAACCGATGCTATATATACTGACTTCAGCAAAGCATTCGACAAAGTTAATCATGAGCTTCTCCTTTATAAATTAACAAGAATTGGATTTTCTCCAGTCTTCCTCAAATGGGTATCCAACTACCTAATCAATAGATTCCAGTGCATTGTATTCAGAAATCATAAATCAAAGAATATTTCTGTTCCATCCGGTGTCCCACAGGGTAGTCATTTAGGCCCTCTATTATTTCTAATATATATTAATGACTTACCGACTTGTATTAAATATTCAAATATCCTGATGTACGCTGACTATGTTAAACTTTTCCTCCATCTGAACAATTTAGAATTATGCAATTTACTTCAAAAAGACATGGATAATTTTTGCCAATGGTGCAGTATTAATTTAATGGAACTTAACCTAAAAAAGTGTAAATATATGCTGTTCTACAGAGGAAGTCCAGTTCACTATGACTATAAATTTGACACTTATTACCTTGAAAAAGTTGAGGAATTTCTTGATCTTGGAATTTTATTAGACAAAAAACTCTCTTTCAATCCTCATATTTCTCAAATTGTTAATAAAGCAAGAGGCGTTTTAGGATTTATCAAACGCTGGGGAAAGGAGTTCGATGATCCCTATGTCTTAAAGCAATTGTACACATCACTAGTTAGACCTATCTTGGAATACGCTTCTGTGGTCTGGGATCCTCAATATGACGTTCACGTTTCCAAAATTGAGTCAGTTCAGAAACAGTTTCTTCTTTTCTGTCTTCGAAATCTTCGATGGAGTCTGAATTTAGCTTTACCTGCATATGAAAGTCGTCTTGCACTTATTAAACTTCCAACTTTTAAAAGCAGAAGAATTTTTTTGAATATTTCATTTATAAATAATCTGATATGCGGTAGACTTAGTTCCGAAGTATTACTTAGTAAACTAGAATTCATAGTTCCAAACCGCCCGACGAGATTTTACCTTCCACTTTGTGACGACAAAAGTCGGACACCTTGTTTTTGGCCCCACAATTATTTTATTTAAGAGTACACTACCTTCTTTTGCCTTAAATATTCTCTTTCTTTTCATTTTTTTATTAAACTTGAACTGTTATTGTACCCTTGATTTTTTTCTCTAAAATAGTAAGCTAAAATAATATACATATGTACATACACTTAATATATATTTTTTAAATAGAATGTAAGTATGTATGTAAATTACAAGTAATGTTCTTTCCTTTCTTTCTTCTTTTCTTATTAAATGAATTGTGATTTAATGTACTATATATACATACATGTATAACATACATATATTTGAAGTAAATATTATTTTTGTATACCACCGTTGACGCTGTGTTATTTTTAGACATAACTGTTGCGACAGTATTTATTTTTATTGTAATAATATCATTTTATATTACTTTAGCTTTACTCTCTGATATGTAGCTTTACTTTGCATGCTCTTTTATAAATACCATGTGGTGAGTTTATTTCTTTTATTATGCTCATCACTTTCTTTGGTTTGAAAGGACAGAACATACATATCAGAATTTAGTGGTTGACGAGCTGCAAGACGGTAAGGATCAATATTGTTAAGAACGTACTATTTTACCAATATTGATTTTGTTTTAAGTCGAAGTTATCAGCCACTACTGACACAGGCATTTGATTGGTTTTGTTAATGGTGACCATACTTAGCAATACCAATTAAATACCTTAAGGATCTGTGTTGTTAAGTGGTTTCATCCTTGACAATACCGATCTGAATTTATTGGACACTACCAGACGCTACGGGCACAGGCATTTGATTGGTTTTGTTAATGGTGACCATACTTAGCAATACCAATTAAATACCTTAAGGATCTGTATTGTTAAGTGGTCTCATCCTTGACAATACCGATCTGAATTTATTGGACACTTCCAGTCGCTAAGGACACAGTCATCTAATTGGTATTGTTAATGGTGACCATAATTAACAATTCCAATAGGTTGCCTTAAAGATCAATATAATTAAGAGGTCCCATCCTTAATTATATCGATCTCAGTTTCCTGATCAGACCATCACGCAGACATTGACAGTATAGCTAGGACGAATCCTCGTTAGGTAGTTCTTTTGGTTACCTAATTGTACCATCAATACTGGTGGTTAGATTGTTGCTTTAGTGAGATAAGAAAGACCGGTCGTAGATTGTAAGAATATTTTCATATTGTAAAAATTATAAAATCCTTTTATTTGAATAATAGCCTAAATAAAGAGGAAAATTGTAAACAACTTTACGCAACGAATTCCCCCGTGTTTTATTTTATGTACCGACCCTGGACACCGCTGAACTACCCCAGCCTTGAGCGGAAACGTGTCGTTACATTGGCGCCCGAGCAGGGACAATATTGTCCAATTCAAAGCAGATACTGAACTGCCACCATCCGTATATCTACACCAAGTTTTTTATTTATCAAAAGCTAAAGTCAATCCTGGAAAATTTTGTTATAAGGATGAATTCACGTGAAGCGTTAAAAACATCGTGGGTTTACTCCCTAAGAAAAGATGATTTAGTAAGTTACCTATTACAATGCGCACAAGATACCTCTGGGACCGTGGAAGAGATGCGGCGGCGACTGGCCAAATTTGTGAATACCGACCACGATGAAAAGTGGAGTGAGAAATTACTCACGTGGCAAAGACATCATGAGCAGAGTGATGCCAGTTCCCCCAAGGTACACCTCACAGCACCCGTAGATGAGCACGATGACGAAAAAACGCTGTCTTACGAGGAAAATCTACCAAATGTTGGTACCGAACCCAAACTTAAAGACAATGACAGAGGCCGTAAGTGTGACGATCGAGTGGCTACGATCGAAGTGATAAGAAAGTGGGGTTTAAAATATGACGGAGGTAAAGACGTGCTGAATTTCGTCGATCGTCTGGAGGAGTTATCCGGCATGTATGGTATTGATCCAAGTGATGTTATTCCCGTGATGTTTGAGCTGTTAAGAGGCAAAGCATTAGTTTGGTTCAGGAGTAACCAGAAACCGTGGGCACTCTGGCAACAGTTTAAACAGGACTTCCTTGACTTCTTTCTTCCGCCGCGATATTTCGAGAAGTTGGAAGACGAAATCCGCCGGCGTACCCAGCGACAACGTGAAAGCTTCAAAGACTATCTGTTAAGCATGCAAGATCTAATGTATCATTCCCGATTGAATGCCAAGGAGCAGCTTGAAATAATTTTCCGAAATTCGCTACCAGATTACCAATGGTATATACGAAGAAAAGATTTCGCGAACCTAGATGACCTCCTGACACTAGCTGCGGACTTAGAAAGTATACCCTCCCCAAACCACGCAGGACGTAATGAACAGCACCGTATGCTTACAAACCCTCCATCAAGGCCTCGCTCCCAGCGATCTCATACCTCAGAAAAAGGAACTCCAGCGACATACCTTGCTTGGGAAGGAGCCACGCGCAGTTTTGTGATGCCTTCTTTTACCAACCGGTTCCAACCCAAGTTGAAATACTTCGACACGAATGTTGAAGTGGTTCTAGCTGATGGTATGAGAAAACAAATTACGAAGGCTGTCAAGGTCCCTATCATTTTTGGCAACGTGGACAAGACCCATGAATTTCTCATAATGGAGGAGGCTACGGAACCGATTATTCTTGGAGTAGACTTACTTCGAGAATTCAACACATCGGTCCGGTGCGCCGGTTTAAGCGCTAGTTGGGGACCGACAGACAGCTTAGGACGCGAGAGAGCTGATCCCCTTAAACAGATAAGAAAGCTGATTAGTTGTGCTCGAAGCCCTAGTTTAGTTTGTAAAAAGAATGAGGACATGCTGGAACAACGAATCCATAAATTCTTGGATGATGAACTCAAAAAATTTCACCAAATACAAGGACTCTCTACAGCGGCTACACACCGTATCGTCATGAAGGATCACAGACCGATCAAAATTAGATATACCCCACGTAATCCAGCTATGCAGGCAATCATTGACGATGAAGTAAGTTCTTTACTCGAACGGGGTTGCATTGAACCTTCACGCAGTCCATACTCATTCCCTATTACTTTAGTAAAGAAAAAGAATGGAACGTGGAGAACTTGTATGGATTTCCGACAACTTAACGCCCGTTCAATACCGGATGCCTATCCGCTACCCCGGATCAACACCATTCTTGATCGCCTCCGCAATGCCAAGTTCATCAGTAGCTTAGATCTCAAGAACGGATATTGGCAAATTCCAATGGAAGAAAGCAGCAAACAATATACCGCATTTGCAGTCACTGGTCGAGGATTATATCAGTGGCGTGTCATGCCTTTTGGTCTTCATTCCGCGCCAGCTACTTTTCAACGAGCCCTGGACAGTGTCATTGGACCTGATATGGAACCATTTGCATTCGCGTACCTCGACGACATAATTGTAATTGGTAAAACATTTGAGGAGCACATGGCCAACTTGAAAGAGGTGTTTAGACGACTACGGGGGGCAAACTTGAAGATCAATGTGGATAAATGTGAGTTTTTCAAATCTGAGACCCGATATTTAGGTCACATTATTACCAGTGAAGGTATTAAAACGGATCCGGATAAGATTGCAGCAATTATACAACTCCCCCAACCCCAAGATACAAAAGGGGTTCGCAGATTTCTAGGCATTACATCATGGTATCGACGCTTCGTCCCAAATTTCGCTAATATATCCCAACCGCTTACACAGCTGTTGAAAAAGGGTAAACACTGGAAATGGGGACCGGAACAACAGGCTGCATTCGAGGAGCTTAAAGATTGCCTCACGAAATCTCCAGTGTTGGCCTGCCCTGATTTTTCCAAACCATTTTCTCTCCAAACGGATGCCAGTGACAGCGGATTAGGAGCAGTACTCACCCAGGAGAGTGACGGCGAAGAACACGTGATCGCTTATGCCAGTAGACACTTAAACGGAGCCGAAAAGAACTACTCAGCTACGGAGAAGGAGTGTCTCGCGATAGTATGGGGAATCCGGAAAATGAGACCCTACCTCGAAGGTTACGTATTTCGCGTCATAACGGACCATTTGTCTCTAAAATGGCTGAATTCCATTGACAATCCAACAGGGCGATTAGCACGATGGGCGTTAGAATTGCAGCAGTACCAATTCGAAATCTGTTACCGGAAAGGAAAACAGAATGTGGTTGCAGACGCTCTCTCTCGACAACCCGTAGCGGAGATAAATCTGGCGCAGGCGCAACAGGCAGATCCATGTCCTTGGTACGAGGGAAAACTAGAAGCGGTCCAGAAAAGTCCTGAGCATTACTCCGACTATGCCGTTATAAATAATCTTCTGTACCGCCATTTTGAACGGGAAATTAATGATGAAGATTCCACCCCATGGAAACTATGTGTACCCACTTCCCAACGACGACAAGTGTTGCAAGAAACTCACGACAGGGCTACTGGTGGTCATCTCGGTGTTCGGAAAACACTCAGTAAGGCCGCAGGCCGCTACTACTGGCCAGGAATGGCTCGAGATATAAGTCGATACGTGCGACAGTGCAAAGTTTGCCAGGAATATAAAGTCTCACAGCAACAACCTGCTGGCAAAATGTTAACGCGTATCCAAAGTGAACCATGGTCGTTGATTGGAGCTGACTTCGTCGGTCCACTACCCAGAACAAAACATGGAAATACGATGCTGTTAGTTCTCTTCGACAGTTTTTCTAAATGGGTGGAGTTGATTCCAGTGAGAAAGGCCACAGGAGAAGGTGTTGTGAAAGCTTTACGAGAACGAATAATAGCTAGATACGGAGTTCCAAAGGCCATTATCACCGACAATGGTACCCAATTCACGTCAAACATTTTAAAAAAGTACCTCAAGGACATCGGTGTTCAGCAGCAATTTACAGCACCGTATACCCCACAGGAAAATCCGACAGAAAGGGTTAACAGGACGATAAAAACTATTATCGCACAGTTTTCGGGAGAAGGTCATAACCGGTGGGATGAATTGCTACCGGAAATCATGTTAGCTATCAACACAAGCGAGTCGGAATCAACAGGGTACACCCCTGCATTTTTAACCCAGGGAAGAAGCCCCCGACTTCCTAATGCGCTCTACGATGAAGTGACCGTAGGCTCAGGAGCCCGCTGTATAGGTCCCGAAGAACGAGCAAGCGAACTCAAAGAGATTTTTAAAATTGTGAGGTACAATTTAGAAAAGGCGTCGCAAAAACAGAGACAGCACTATAATTTACGGCGCCGTAGCTGGAAGCCGGTAATTGGTGACCAAGTCCTAGCACGCCAACATCCACTCTCGAAGGCCATTGACAATTTCGCGGCAAAGTTGGCACCAAAATTTAAGGGACCATACGTTGTCACGGGATACGTCTCGCCTGTCATCGTCGAACTTAGGGACTTAGAAACTAGGGACAAACGCACTGCACACTTAAGCGAACTGAAGTCATACAACCCCACTAACCAACTTTTCTCTCTCACCTTCTGTAGGTCTCCTAGAAACAAAATGCCGAAGCAAACCAATGGAAAGGTAGAGACGAACGAACAACGATTCGAAAGAACCAGAAAGAAGTTCCAAAAAAATATAAGACGGGAGCAGGAAAAACGAAGGCAAACTATATTTTTAGGAGACGACGAGTTGCCAAACACTGCACAAAACCACACCAAAAATAAGAAAACGTCACGATCAGCAAAAACTTCCCCCTGTACTCCATCATCCACCCATGCCACTAAAATAAACCCAGCCCGCCTCTCGCGAATGACAACTAAAACACCCGAAAGTTATGCAAATGAACCCGTTTACCACAACCCAGCTACCATACCTGCCGAAACCGATAGTCATGAAATTCCCCCACCCCCACCTCCTTTTTCTCTACCGGAAGGGTCAGCCTCAGTAAATGGCGAAGATACCAACGAAATTCCTCCACCACCACCGCCTTTAACACGGTCAGACCGAAAACCAGTCCGCCACGAATCAACAGCCTCACAGGAATGGGCCCACGAATTAAATTATGCCAGTGATGAGGAAATAGTGCCTCCTCCACCGTCGCTAATAATGGAAGAAGAACTGCCCAGAATGGAGATGAGCGAAGAGGTCGAGTGCATATCACCGATACTTGAGGAAGATGCTTTATCCCTCTATGACCTCAGTATTGAACTCGAGGATTTGACCGATCCGCTCATCCTCGAATTCGCGAGAACTTTCTGTGGAGCGGAGGATACATCGGTTGATGTCCCACCTCCAAGGTATCCATCACCACCATACTCTTTCTCCTCCTTGGACTCGGAAAATGACAATTTCCGACCGCCCACACCACCGCGACGAAAGGGTTTTGGTACTTTTGATGTCCAGGATAGGCAATACGAATATTTGGGGATGCAATGCTATGAACGCAATTGGCGAGCACGAGTTCTGGTGCCCAGAGGCAAGGTAACACAGGCACTAATATCGTCGGAGATTCCAACGGCGTGCGTAAGTATAGCTAAGGTACCAGACACAACCCCGATAGTACGAGCCGATCGAAATAGAATCCGGACACCAGAAAGGCCAACAGACCATGCCAGAGACTGGCAATTCGGCGTCGATGCTGGCAGATCTGCGGAAGAAACGCTAACGTGCGACCAGTTTCCAACCGAATTACAACAAGTAATAACCCAGAAAAAGATTAAATACAAGGGCAAACGGACACGTTTCACGAAGGAAATCGAGGGCATACGATATCGTATAACCATATACAGGGACAACACTGTGCGGGTTTCAGTCGCCGAGTAAACAGACAGGAAGGTGGACCATTCCGGGGGAGGGAGTAGTGTGACGACAAAAGTCGGACACCTTGTTTTTGGCCCCACAATTATTTTATTTAAGAGTACACTACCTTCTTTTGCCTAAAATATTCTCTTTCTTTTTATTTTTTTATTAAACTTGAACTGTTATTGTACCCTTGATTTTTTTCTCTAAAATAGTAAGCTAAAATAATATACATATGTACATACACTTAATATATATTTTTTAAATAGAATGTAAGTATGTATGTAAATTACAAGTAATGTTCTTTTCTTTCTTTCTTCTTTTCTTATTAAATGAATTGTGATTTAATGTACTATATATACATACATGTATAACATACATATATTTGAAGTAAATATTATTTTTGTATACCACCGTTGACGCTGTGTTATTTTTAGACATAACTGTTGCGACAGTATTTATTTTTATTGTAATAATATCATTTTATATTACTTTAGCTTTACTCTCTGATATGTAGCTTTACTTTGCATGCTCTTTTATAAATACCATGTGGTGAGTTTATTTCTTTTATTATGCTCATCACTTTCTTTGGTTTGAAAGGACAGAACATACATATCAGAATTTAGTGGTTGACGAGCTGCAAGACGGTAAGGATCAATATTGTTAAGAACGTACTATTTTACCAATATTGATTTTGTTTTAAGTCGAAGTTATCAGCCACTACTGACACAGGCATTTGATTGGTTTTGTTAATGGTGACCATACTTAGCAATACCAATTAAATACCTTAAGGATCTGTGTTGTTAAGTGGTTTCATCCTTGACAATACCGATCTGAATTTATTGGACACTACCAGACGCTACGGGCACAGGCATTTGATTGGTTTTGTTAATGGTGACCATACTTAGCAATACCAATTAAATACCTTAAGGATCTGTATTGTTAAGTGGTCTCATCCTTGACAATACCGATCTGAATTTATTGGACACTTCCAGTCGCTAAGGACACAGTCATCTAATTGGTATTGTTAATGGTGACCATAATTAACAATTCCAATAGGTTGCCTTAAAGATCAATATAATTAAGAGGTCCCATCCTTAATTATATCGATCTCAGTTTCCTGATCAGACCATCACGCAGACATTGACAGTATAGCTAGGACGAATCCTCGTTAGGTAGTTCTTTTGGTTACCTAATTGCACCATCAATACTGGTGGTTAGATTGTTTCTTTAGTGAGATAAGAAAGACCGGTCGTAGATTGTAAGAATATTTTCATATTGTAAAAATTATAAAATCCTTTTATTTGAATAATAGCCTAAATAAAGAGGAAAATTGTAAACAACTTTACGCAACGAATTCCCCCGTGTTTTATTTTATGTACCGACCCTGGACACCGCTGAACTACCCCAGCCTTGAGCGGAAACGTGTCGTTACAACTTAAACTAAATTATTTCCGTTCAAATTATGCAAACTTTGATCCACTCCGAAGAATGTGCTCAGAATTCAACAACCATTTTTCTCTTATTGATTACTCTTCTGACTATAGTTCATTAAGAATAAGGATTATTGATTTTTTAAATAACTAAGTAATTTTATGTCATTATTTTATACTTATATGCATTGTAAATATAGCCTGTAAGAAATTATTCATTGGCTAGGAAATAGATAAATAAAAAATAAATAAATAAAATACATATATAATATTATATAACACTTATAAATAATATAATTTACATATATTATAGTACATAATATATAAACTATATTTAAAATATATATATAATACATACATAACATAAACTTTTTATTCTTATTTGACATTTTTTATTATGTTTACAATATTTTGCACTTCTTCTTCGATAAAATTTTAACTTAGTTCCATCATCTTTAATTTTTCATATGTGTTTACACCACATTGCACTAAATTTAACACCGTCTGGGCACTTACACCCCATTGCTTTACCAAATCAAATATTTCCACTTCTATTACATTTGTTTATAAAATTTCCACTGCATCATTGGGGTCGTCTTCCATTTTTTTTCACAAGCACGTGCTTTTAACACCGCCAACAAAATACAAATGAATGAGAGAAAGTGCTTAACCAATAAAACAAAATTAACTGCGGATGGCATTTGAAAATACAAGACTACTGTTACCACAACAGTAATCCGCATTTAGCGTAAATAATTATTCTCATGTAATCTCGAATAAGAAAACATTTGATTTTAATAAATTGCTGTTGATATGCATTTTTAAATCCAATTACATTTAACTTAACGAAAATTCAATTTGGATCAAATAATTTTGCTCTTGATTTATGTCAACGGCAATTTTGTTGTTGCGACAAATACAGTGTATCCGCCGAAATTCTTCTTCTTCAGGCTGAAGTTAATGCACTGAGATAAAGCTGTAATTTTTATTATTTTTTGATTTATTTGACATTCTTCATAAGTTTTTATTTAAATTTAAAATATTAAAATTTTTCTAATTTCTTTTTTTTCTTTCATTTAAATTTGTTTGTATATAACATCAGAAAAGAAAATGACATAAGTAATAAATTTAGGGTAGTTTTAAACGCCTAAAGCAATCCACATCCTCCTACCCCCCAGAAAAGGTTGGTAATATCAAAAGTTAATCTTTATTAGTGTAGTTGCCGTGGTCTAGTGGTTAGTGTGTTGGCTTACTAAGAAATTAGATCTGGGTTCGATACCCAGCTCTGACATCTTAAAAAAAACAGAAATATGAAAAAAATATTTCTTTCGGCGACTACCTCTCAGCAGTCTTTTGGCAAAAGCTCTGAGAGTAACTAATTGCCATGAACAAGCGTCTCAAGTCTGTCGTTCGGAGGCGACATTAAACTGTACGTCCCGGTACTCATGGATACAAATTGACACACACAACATTAGTGCTGCGAGAAGCTAGGCCGTAATCCTGACACAGGGTTGTAAAGGCCAGTTATGTATGTATGTATGTAATCTTTATTAAATTTGTCTATAAAATATTTTACAAATAAAAAATTATGGACCCTCAGGGCACAGACGCACAGTGGTCCAAATGCTCAACCTAGCCGTTGAGCAGTAACAGTAATTAAGGTGTGCGTCACTATAAACTGTAACACATCAAAAGTAAAATAAAAACTGACTGGAGTAAGCTAGAGTTAAAAATAAAACAGTTTTATTTTGCATTTTTATTACAGATTTATATTCTGTATTATTTTATTTAAAAATTTATTTAATTTTATAAAATTTTTTATTTTATTCATTATGCCATCCATAAGCAATGTTATAGTGTTTTCGGTGATTTTTTTGGTACCAGCTGTCCATTTATATCGAAAACTAGTAATGGTTTTGGGAACAGATGTACTCTTCTTTAGTTCTCTTTTGACCAGAGCCCAATATCTTTCAATAGGCCGCAGCTCTGGGCAGTTTGGTGGGTTAGCCTCTTTTGGAACAAAAATAACATTATTTTTATTATACCAGTCTATTGCGCTTTTACTGTAGTGACATGTTGCCAAATCTGGCCAGAAGAATGTTGATATGTTGTGCTGTCTTAGAAATGGGAGCAACCTCTTTTGAAGACACTCTTTGATATAAATATATGAGTTTATTGATCCCAATGTAACAAACGATGCACTTCTGTTACCGCAGCTACAAATAGCCTGCCAAACTAGGAACTTTTTGGGAAATTTTGATAGTTTTTTAGTTCGGAACTCTTCAGAAACATTGCACCTACTATCCGCTACATAAAACTCTTGGCCAGGAAGCTGCGCAAAGTCTGGAAAAACGTAAGTTTCATCATCCATTACACAACATTCGAACTTTTGAAAAAATTCTTTTTTGAGGAGTTTTGCTCTTTTTTTTGCTTTAATATTCTTCTTAGCATTTCTATCCGGAACTTTTTGGACTTTAAATGTTTTAAGGCCAGCTTTAGCTTTAACTCGGCGCACAAAACTTTCCGAACATTGCACGCGCCGGGCCACTTTGCGACCAGAAATGTTTGGAAGAGCCAGCAAAAGCTTCTCAACCTTTTTGGCTTTCGCGTCGTTCGTTACCAGTTTTGCTTTACCTGTTCCAGGCTTTCTTTCAATTTTTAGGTCTTTGTTGAACTTTTTGACCACTCTGGAAACACATTGCCTGGTCACGTGGACTTCCCTAGCAACTTTTGTATAACTCCAATATGGTTTTTTTGAATTATTTGAATAATTTTTGTATGCACTTGTCTTTGATTATCCATTATAAACTAACTAACAAGTCAAATTTGACAAACTGATACATTTTAAAATCTGACACATTTTTCAAAGATATTGTGATTTAGAAAAATAATTTTGATTAAAGGTGAAAAAAGTTATTAAGAAAAATGGGTGTTACACTTTATAGTGACGCACACCTTACTTGTGTTTAAAACAAAAAAGCAAACCTGAAACAGAAGTTAAATAAATAAAAAATGTACCGTTACCCACTGTGGGCACTTGCCAACTTTTTATTTAACAAAATATTTAGTTTCGAAATAATAAAAATAATTACTTTCTTTCGGCCTAAAAAATACACAATATACCATATTCTGACCTATTTGGGGCACGGCTTAGAGTTGTCCGATTTTGCTCTAATTTTGACTATAGCTGTTTTATATCGACTGGAACGATATTTCGTGCGAAAGCTATTGAAAATCCAAAGTTGGGTTTTTAGTGCCACCCTAATGTAAAGGGTTATCCATTTTGCAGTTTCAAAAGTAAACGTAAATAAAACATATAAAATATTTTTTTTTCATGATATTTCTTTTAATATGCATAATATATGAAATGTATTGCTTTGGGGATAAGCATGTCTCTATGGCCATTTCGTCTCTGCTTAAGAGACTCGTCAGGAGACTTTTTCCCAAAGGTGGTAAACAAAAATACAAATACTTATATTCAAATAGTTATAAACTAAACCTGTAGCGAATATTGGAAAAACGAAAATATTTTTATTTAAAAACAAAAAATATTTTTCACCATATAGGCCATATTTAATATGCATAATATATGAAATGTATTGCTTTGGGGATAAGCATGTCTCTATTAGAGACCTGCATGACTCAATTCATCTCTTTAAAACACAGTAAATGCAGCTTAACACTGCTACAATACTTTATACACACTAAATATAGAATGTGAGTAACAGAGGAAGAAAAATATTTTTTGTTTTTAGATATTTCTTTTATTTATTTTATTTTTAATATTTCTTTATTATAAAGTTTGAACGTTGACATTATGTGTGAAACACTACATCATTTAAATGACCTCCACTCGAAGTATTGCAAGCAATTATTCTTTTGAGGTAATTTTTGACACATATTGGGCGGTATCTCAGCCATACCTTGACGAAGATTTTAAGTGCTCAAGAGTTGAAAGTTTATCTGCATAAACACGGTCTTTCGCGTAGCCCCATAAAAAAAAAGTCTAATGGTGTCGAATGGAAATGTCTTTTGCAATAAAGCCATATTCGATCGAGTTGTGTGGCATGGCTGGACTTTATATGGATGTAGGTGTAGATCTAAATGCAAAATAGGCCATAATGTGCCGTAAGACAGTCCTAATTCTTGAGAAGGACGAGGAATCGACACATAGAAGTCTTCGGCAACACTTTCATTTACAGCATACGATACAGCGAGCGAAACGATGATGCACAGGCCTTACAATATTTGTAACCGCTCCAGTCACTTCAAATTTCTTCACAATTTTGCCAATTGTTTGCATAGTTGGACGATTATGTAAACCAATATCTCTTCTTAAAGCACGATATGTGGCTGTGGCAGAATCACAATTTTTGTAGTAAGTTTTGATAATTTTTATGCGTTGTGTGATAGTTAAGCGATCCATTTTCGTCAATGTCAGACTTTCAACTGAAAAGAAAAAAATTGGTTTAACAACTTAGTTTGACAGATGTCGAAGTCCAGTCCCATACTTTTGAAACCACGGAATAGATAACCCGGTACATAAATGGTACTTTATTGAATATTTAATTGGGCTTGCCTTTTTCGATCCCAGAGTTACATATGAAACTAAAAAACAATGGTGAAAAATCTCCCGCTACCACCAAAAGCTGAAGCTTAAAGAGACTGGACGGAAAAATATTTAACCATAGAAATCTACTTGAGTCCTATGTTGCCAATAGGTCAACAATGTTTTCAATTTACTATGCGATGATGGGCAAGAAAAAGCACAATAATCGAAGGGAACCTGCTTGGCTCAAGGCCTATATTACTTGAAAGGGAAGATGTTGTGACTGGTTGGTAACCCTGAAACAAAAGCTTTACATTTTCTCTTTTATAAATGGTGATTTTTTATCTATTTTCTTTTGGCAACACTAGTTTAAGCAGCTGACGCACGTTTCGTGTTTTGTTTCACTGTCAAACTTCTTCAGTTTGGTCTCTAATTTAATCATGAATCGTATTACAAATGAACAACGATTGCAAATTATTGAATTTTATTATCCAAATGCGTGCTCTGTTAGGAAAGTTCATCGCGCGCTTCTTCCATTTTATGGTCAGTTTAATCGACCCACTGAAGCGGCTATTCAGGCTATTGTGACTAAATTTGGAGTGGAGACCAGCTAGAAGAATTGCAAGAGCTACCAATGCATCCAGAAAAAGTCGCAATTTGGTGCGGTTTATAGGCCTGTGGCATCATTGGACCGTACTTTTTTAAAGATGATGCGAATCGTAACGTAACTGTGAGTGGTGAGCGCTACCGTGAGATGATATCCAACTTTTTTTTGCCCAAAATGCAAGAGCTTGACTTGCATGACATCTCGTTCCAACAGGACGGTGCCATATGCCACACAGCACGCGTAACAATGGACTTATTGAGAGGCGAGTTCGGTGAACATTTTATTTCACGTTCGGGACCGGTAAATTGGCCGCCTAGATCGTGCGATTTAACGCCTTTAGATTATTTTTTTGTGAGGCTATGTTAAAGCTCATGTCTAGCAAGGTTCAATTGACGAATTGGAAGACCAAATTGAAGCATTTATTCGTGAGATAGCTGCCGAAATGTTGGAAAGAGTATGCCAAAATTGGACTAAGCGGATGGACCATTTGAGGCGCAGTTATGGTCAACATTTGCAT
This sequence comes from Metopia argyrocephala, assembly GCA_963576795.1. NCBI lineage: Eukaryota > Metazoa > Arthropoda > Insecta > Diptera > Sarcophagidae > Metopia > Metopia argyrocephala. The sequence goes on along the minus strand of OY756209.1, from coordinate 78,349,113 downwards.
GAAATAATCTTCAAACATTAAATTATATAGACCGTTGTGATGTATAATCATTTTGGTTTTTCTACACAATATTTTTTTTAGAAAAAAAGAACAAAAAAGAACTAAAAAAAAAACAAATTCTTAAAATATTATTTTTTATTTTTTATAAACATTAAGACACATATAACAAACACATTTCATACATATACCCAAATACCTTCCGCAAATTGTAACATGAGTATTTTTATTTTTTATTATTTTTATTTGCTGTACAAGGCAATTCATTTCTTAGGTAATTGACCGTACATTTCATTGCTCAGGTAATTGACCGTATTTGAAGAATAAACAAAAAACAAAACAAAATTCTTTTTGATACAAAACTAATTATGTTGTGTCAAATATCATAATGAGCTATACTGATTGGTCAATCGATCAGTAAATGCATTTGTAATGTAAATGAAAAGACAAACACCATGTTACTTAAGGTATTTTGGTAATATGAAAGAAATGCAGAATACTTTAGATAATTTTAAGATAATTTGTAAATTAGTATATAAGTTGTTGAATTTTAAATAAAAATTTCAGTTATAGTTTAACATTTGAACTCTCGTGTTTTACTTAACTCATAAAAGGGCATTTATTGCTCGACTGCCGAGTTTCTGAAGCCTCGCTTTACAATCCAAGGCTTCCATTACATTAGTCGCGTTTAGGACACTAATGTAATGTCGATAGGTACATTTTAAACACTTTTATAACCCTTTATATGGCGATCCTGTAATTACCTTTATGATCCTTTATACCGTACTATCGATTCAAATAAAGATCTCATTAATTTTTCTGAATTTTATGTGTTTTTTTTTTAACTTTCCTATAGCTCTTAAAAAATCACACTTTATATACATTCTCATTTATTTACTTACATATGTATATAGAAGCCATAACTATAATTTATAACAAAATATTTTTACATTTTGATCGTCTGTTGTTTAGTAACTGTTCAATAAAGAACATCGTCACAATTTTTATAGAAAATTCTAACCAATTAATAAATAGCGAAATTAGAAGTAGGCTACATGCTCACCACTTACATTCATTTTGGATTCAGATTGTATTGATATGTTCACAAAAGTTGTTCAGAATTACAATGGCTACAATTTTATCATATATTGTTAGTAAAAAATTACGAGGCCCTGTAATTTTATATTGTCATTATGCCAACCGCTGGAAAGACACAAATGTATTGCTTTGTAAATGTTTTTGTTTGGTTTTTATATACTAAATAGGATATGATTTGAATTTAGTCTATAACTATTTTAACATAACTATTTATAATTCTGAATACCATCCTGACGAGTCTCTTAAGCAGAAACGAAATAGCCATAGAGACATGCGTATCCCCAAAAGCATATATTTCATATTATATTAAATGTGTTTGCCAATAAGGTGAAAAATATTTTTTGTTTTTTAATAAAAAAAAACTTGTTGTTTTTCTATTCAGTTGCTACAGACATTATGCGAACCCCTGGATGGCTTGCTGTGCACTATGGCCGAAATTACGATTTTGAACAATTTACAAGAGCACAAATATATAAAAAATTAAAGTTAAAAGCTTTATTTTTTTTTTATTTTGAGAAAAACTGTAACAGCTGTTTTTTGTATTTATTGTATTGCATATAGCGCTTTTATTATTACTATTAATTTTTTTTTTCTCAATTTTGTTTTGTTCACTTATTAAACTTTCTGTGGCCATGTAACTTTAATTCAAACCGCATGTGAACTCATTGCATTTTATGAATTTATATAAAAAAATCCTTTTATATACGAGTACATACAAACAAATATTTCCATGCTTTTTTAATTATGGCATTTTAGTCAAGTGCGAATGCTTTTTTTTCGAATCAAACTACGGGGTAAACTTCTAGAACTTATAAAAAACCTTTGTTTCCACTCTTTCGTTTTTACCAATATGCTGTACATATTATGGAATTTGCTAATCTTTGTTTGCTTTCTATCTAAGATGTGATGCACAGATGAGACCAAATCAGTAATCGACACTCATTTGTCAATGGAGATTTCCACAAAACACCAAAAACAGGTATTCGTATCTTCTTTTCCTAATAATTTCGATGGAAACAGAAAAGCCCTTGTCTTTTGCAAAACTTCTTATTTTATTAAGATTCTATCTTAAAACTGAATTTAATAATAGTAAAATTAAATCTATTTATGTGCCATTTATTATAAAACTGTTATTTTAAAACGAATTAAAAAATTTATCGCGAATACATTTTTTTACTTCTTTAAGAGAAAAGATACATAATGAAAAATGATGATACGAATTCATTTCAAATAAAAATACAGGGTTTTAAAAAGAAATTGTAGATAATGCAATATTGTTATTCTGTTAGATTTTATAGTTTTTATATAAAGATTTTGATAAAGTTAAGACAGAAACATTTTTCTTCAATTTAAAATATCATTTCAGTTTTAAAATATGTGAAAGACGGTAAACTCCAGTCATATTTTTTTATATAAGCTTACATAACAAAAACCTTTTCAATTTTTGGATCAACAAACTTTGTGTTTGTAATTGGACATATTATCACTCCATTTTCTTTAGTTATTTCTGGAATTGCCTAAAAAAATAAATAAAAACAGAAATTTCATTATTATTATAAAGTGAGTAGTATAATACTGTGTTCAGATATGCGTCATTATGAAGATTATTGCAATAAATAGAATATTGGCTCAATAAACATATTATTTTTTACTATTTTTTAAAAATAAAAAAAATAGTGAAAAATAACGTTTTAGGATACAAATTGGCCTTTGTAAACTATTTTGGACACCTAGGCACATTCAGATTGTATAGATATATTTACAAAAAAGTTTTTCAGATTTACAATGCCTACAATTTTGTCACATAGTGTTAGTAAAAAATTAGGAGGCCCTGTAAGTTATGATGAAAAAAGTAAACATTTTTTGGTACATTTTTGCAAAAAAGTGCAAGAAAAAATTATTTTTTGCACAAGTTTAGTGCAGTAGTAGAGTTTTAACTACATCATTGTAAAACATAGTTAGGCAGTATCTTTAAGTTTGAGCAAAGAATATAAATCATATAGAATGTGCATCACGTACAAGTAAAATATCTCTTATGGCGGGTTGTAATGTTGGAACCCGCAAAATAAATATACTCAGCAAAGAGAATTCGTTTACTCTAAAGCCTGGTATTGAGTTCAACATTTCGTACGAAAAGCTGTCAAATTACATATAAAAATATTTCGTTTGTTCTTGCTGTGAAAAACATGTGAAATCTACATATCAACATTTTTTCTAACTGCAACAAGTTTCTGTCAACATTTTGGTTCATGTACGGAACAACATAGTCAACACATCTTTCGAACGAAATAAAATTAATTTACACCAGCCTACAAAAATGGTTTTTTTATTATAATGAGCAAGATTTTAGAATAGAGTTTTTACTGTTGATATAGCTTTGGTGTTGGGTTATTTAGATTTATATTGGATATTCGAATTACTATAGGCGCTCCTTTGAAATTTCTGTACATAAAATGCATGATATATCGTTATAATTTCAACTCACTGCACAGCAGCTAGACTGTTAAGGATTGCATGAAAAGTGCAGGTCTTAAAAAGAAGAACTGATAAACTAAAATACATGTAGATTCTGAACCCCAAAGGAAAGTTAAATCAGTTTCTGTCAAAAGGAACAAAAAAATGATTTTGTTGCATGCTTTTAGGGGTATATGTTGCTTGTCAAATTTTTCGAATGGAAAAATAAATGTAGCAAAACTTTTTTCACAAAATTGAACTCAATACCAGGCTTAATATTTGTGTTTTTTTTTTTTGCATAAGTATAGAAAGGGTTTCGTGCTAACAACAATATTCACATACAATACATTTCATGTGTTTGTGTTTTTTATTCATTGTGAGCTGTTCTCCTTTTTTAATTTTTAAAACTTAAAGGATGTTGTTGGTTCAAATATTTTTTTATAAAAAGTATATTTTGAGGATTTAATTAAGTGTGGGAAATCATAAAGGCAAAAAACTTTTTGATAGCTTATTTCAAAAAACGGTTTTTCAGCAGATACTTTAAGATTGGATTTTCGGTTAGTCGAGCCTTGATCACATATAAGGGCACAAATATTAATACCAATGCTTTTTAAAGTATTAATATTTTAATTTCACTTAAAGAGTCCGCAGATAAACCATTTTGGGAAGTAAAATAATTTAGAATGATGGCAAAATGGATGCAAACAAAACACACATTTTAATATTTCATAATGTTTTTAATTAATTTAATAATTAATTAATTGGTATAAAATCTTTTATTATTGAGTCATGTAAACAAATGACCCCAGAGTGGTTTGCCGACACTTGTTCTCAACACAGAATAGAGGTATTGGATTTTCTATTATTAGTACTCCTTCGAAAACATTGCTCTTGGACTACAGAAAAAGAAAGTTCCAAAAAAAGAAAATTAGATATTTTATCTTATCTTATCTCTTTTCAAAAAAAAGGAACTTTATTAGCCTTTTTATGGAGATGAAAATCCTCAAAATATACTTTTTGATGCTTTGAAGTATAAAGTAAGAAATAGTTTTAATCTTGATTATTATATATTTCTTATTTATCTAATATATAAAATTCTCGAGTCGCGGTGTTTGTTGCCAAACTCCTCCGAAATGGCTCGACCGATTTTCATGGAATTTTGTGTGCATATAGGGTAGGTCTGTGAATCGGTCAACATCTAAGCTTCTTAAGTCTGTCGTTCGGAGTCGACATTAAACTGTAGGTCCCGGTACTCATGAATAAAAATTTACTCACACAACATGAGTGCTGCGAGAAGCTAGGCCGTAATCCTGACACAGTGTTGTAAAGGCCAGTTATGTATGTATGTATGTATGTATATGTACCGTAGAACATATATGGTTTACTTTTTTTTAAGTACTCAGAGAAGGAGGTACAAGGGCTATTTCTCCTTATCCCCAACTAACAAACTGAATTTGATTAAAATTTGATTTGACTTAGATTAACAAATGTAAATTCCACATCTATTTTTCAAAACCATAAATGTTAAAGTAGCCGCTCCAAGGGAAATTTATGCCTCACCTAAATAACATACCGACGCACAGTGGGTTAGAATAGCATGTTTTCTTGGATAAAATCAGGGAAGCTATGTTCGGATAATTTTTCTTTATTTTTCAGTTAATACCATTTAAATAAGTAAAACAAAATATTTTCTTAGTATATTTCAGAAGAATTTTATTAAATAATGCAAATATCAGTGTAGGTATATAGTGCAAGGAGTACAGTATGAGAACTTAAACACTACATTTTATACATCTTAAAGTTAATCATCAACATCATCATCACCATCATCATCATCATATTCATTATCATAGTTATCATCATCTTCATTATCATCATCATCAACATCAGCTACTTCAACATCACTGAAATAGTTTTTGTTCGGAGCTGCAGGTACAATTAAATCAATTGCCTCTTCTGGCAAGCTTTGAACCTTCTTTGTAGGCAATTTTTGCATGCTTGAAATAATTGGGTCAGAGGTTATCAAAAGCATATTAAAAATCTCTTGGTTTGATTTTTCGCGACTGCACTTTCGTGAATGGAACTCCCTATATTTTTTAAAATCTTTATTTCGAGCTTCCAGCGCTTCTTCTGATAACTTCCCAATAGGTAAAATGGCATTTGATACAATTTCAGGTCCGTGAATAAAATACTTTTGCAAAGTGTGAGGCATATTGTACCAAGGATACGTTTCAACAAAAAGTCGTCCTGTATTGTGTGCATAAGACGTGCAAAAAACATTCAAAAAATCGAATCCAGCCATGAAGAATCGACAGGCCAAATCTTAAATTGTCTACATGTACAGGTCTTTCGATCAGTAAGAAAAAAGTAACATGAAAAACAACAAAACCCAACACACAACAACAGCAGCAGTCGCGAGATCAATGTGATTTTTAGCTATTTGACTGCTGCAACACTTGCATTAAACAATGCATAACTTCTAAAAGGCACCAAAAGGCAGCGTAAAATTTTGCAATATAATAGAGATTTATGTCCTCTTTAATATGAACTAAAAATTATGACACAAATGTGGACAAATTATAACTATATGTCCACTTAAAATATAAAAATGCAAATTTTTTTGGCATTTTCAAGATAAATAACTAAATCTAAAACACTTCCACACACAATTTCATACACAAGTGCTAACGAAGTATTTCCAAATTACCTGAACTTGATGGTCCCATTGAAAAATTGATAAAGTTTGCAATACTTTTAAAAATAAATAAAATTTTCCACTGGAAAGTTTTCACTTTTTTGTTTGCTTTTTTTGCACAAAAATGTTTATAAAGTTTGACTTTGTAGTTTCACTAGAAAAACACCAGAGCACTTTTGACATTTATTTTAACGACAAGTGATGTAGAATTTTATATACTCTAACCGAGTACAAAAAATTTTTACGGTAGTAAAAATTTTTTTTTTGAATTAATCCAAGAAAACAGGCTATTCTAACCCTGTGTGCGACGTCGATGAAAGATATGTATATCTGGGTACCATAGAACATATATGGTTTAGGTTTTTTTTTTAAGAAGTACTCAGAGGGGGTGATAGAGGGGATATTTCTCCCTATCCCCAACTATCAAACTGAAGTACCGAAAATGACGTATAATCATTTATTAAAATTATTAGTAACGCAGGCATTGATTGCTCATATTTATGTTAAGTTTTGCAGTAACAAATGTTTCTAAGAACAAATATATATGGCAAAACAACGTTTGCCGAGTAACTTGTTTTTAACATAAAAAATTTAAGTGTCTTTTCTTTTAAAAATGTATATATACGTACATATATATAATTCATACATACATATACATATAAATTAAGAATAAAAATAGAATTTTTTTTTTAATTTTTTTATAATTGAAAGATCATCAATTTATCATTCGAAAATTTTTCATTAATGAATACAATATACTTGTTTTTTTTTTAATATTTTTGGATTTTTTTGGTTTAGTTAACCTTTTATTTCAAATAAATATAAAATTAATTGTTGAGCTTAAATAAATAATAATAATAAAATATATTTCTAACTACACTTTTATTACGATATTAAATAGGGCGCCATATATTCGATGTAGATTAATGCATTTTCCTTCGCGCAACTAGAAATTAAATATGCTTTGCCCTACACTAGCTTATATAGTCGTATCGGAGCACTGTATTCTTTATTACAAAAAATATTTGAACCAATAACATTCTTTAAGTTTTAAAAATTAAAAACAATGAATAAGAAACACAAAACTGACAACAGAATAAGCAATAGTAAAAATTATCAAATACAACACTCTCATAAGTACGTTTAGTAAACATATTACAATTTAGCGAACAAATTTTGTTGATATTTGACAGCTCACTTGTCTATAAAAATTAATTTTTAAAATAAAATATTTTAAACAAAATTATGTGGGGGAGGCCCGAAGTTTGAGCCCCAGGAAGTTTGATAAATTTTTTCAATTAATTTTTGTTTCACCAGAAACGCTTTAATTAGATGAAAGATAAATTCTAGAAAGAATTTTATATTTTTTTGCAATGAATATTTTGATGATCAAAGGAGAAAATGATGTCCAGCTAAACTGAACATATGTTTTCGACTCCAGCTACGGTAGTCTCATCAGAATTCTTTGTATCCTGGGCATATTCAAGGCCAAACATCAACTATTTAACTCACACTTTTCAAGAAACCACATACTGAAATTACTTTTTTCTATATATATATATGTATGTACATACACTTGTATGAGTTAGTCGAAGTAAAGTCAAACAACAGTTTCTATAATATTCTCTTTTTCTCACTATCATTGCAGTTGTTCTAATTGTCATCATATTTGGATGAAACAGAATTACTGTTTATTTTAGTTTTTGCCATTTTATTCCATTTTATCCACATTAGTCGACATCGACGACATGTACGACTGCAGCCGCTGTGGTTAGAGGGCATCGCAAAAACAAGCGCATTATACATTATGTTCAAGAGGCCCGAAGTTCGAGCCCCAGGAAGTGTGATCAATTTTTTAAATTAATTTTTGTTTCGTTAGAAACGCTTTAATTAGATCAAAGTTAAATCCTATAAAAAAATTTTATATTTTTTTGAAAAGAATATTTTGATGGTCAAAGGAGAAAATGATGTCCATAAAGGAATAGTACACTAGCCAAACTGAACACTCATACAAGTGTATGTATGTATGGAAAAAATAATTTCAGTATGTGATTTCTTGTAGTCGCCGTGGTCTAGTGTGTTGGCTTACTAAGACGATAGCGCCTGGTTCAAATCTCAGCTCTGACATCTTGAAAAAAAGAAATAGGAAAAATTATTTCTTTCGGCGACTACCTTTCAGTAGTCTTTTGGAAAAGCTCTGGAAGTAATTGATTGCCATGAAAACGCTTCTCAAATTTGTCGTTCGGAGTCGACTTTAAACTGCAGGTCTCGGTACTCATGGATAAAATTTAACACACACAACATGAGTGCTGGGAGAAGCTAGGCCGTAACCCTAACACAGGGTTGTTATGGCCAATTATGTATGTATGTATGCTTGGTTTTTAATATGCACAGGGCACAAAGAACTCTGATGAGATTACTGTAGCTGGAATCGAAAACATATCAGGTTTTTCAATTAGAACGCTACAAAAGTTTTTGTAAATACAGTTGTTTTCGGTTAATTGAGCCCCGCTTTATTGAGTTTCCCGCTTAATTGTACTAAAAATCTTGAAACGAAATCATTCCGTATAACCTCCTATGCAAAAGTACCCGTTTAATAGAGTTCCGCTTAATTGCGCCTCCCGTTTAATTGATTCATAAAATGAGACCGCATTGCGAAAAACACAAGCAAATGTTTTAGTTAATTGATTTCGTCTGCTTAATTTTTTTCTCCACAAACGTAAAACCATTTATGTTGAGCCAAAAAAATGTTTGTCATGTTTTTGTTCACCATGTAAAAGGGACGATATAGAAAAACGAATCATCGAAAGCCTTAACAAATCTAAAATTCAAATGTTGATGACTGATTTTTTTTAATCATATTTAGTTTTACTCATGTATGTATAATGTTTTTTTTTATAACATTTAATGTACACTCGCATGCACATATGTAATGTAATTATTTTAAATTTTGATCTCTTTTTATATAGAATTTTGTAATTTTTGTTGCTTTTCAACTATTGTACGACGAACGTACCTGATTTTTGTTTTGTTTTAATAAACTAACACTATTTTTTAACTTAATAAATAAAAAAATGAATTTCGTTTTTTCTATACACGTGGATGCTTCGCTTTATTGCTCGTCTGGCTTAATTAAGTGATTTTCGTTTTAATTGCGTCGGCGAATCAATTAACCGAGTATCGCTTAATTGAGTTTCCCGTTTAATTGCACCAAAAATCGTGCATTTTTAGAGACACAATTAAGCGGAAATAACTGTAAAACAAAAACGGTTTTGGATATCAATGAAATTCTTTATTCCTGTAAAAGTACGTTCGATGCCATTATGTATGGAACTCGATTTCTTTTGCATGGCCACCACTGGCACGCTTACAGAAGTCCAGACGCTGAATCCAATTTTCGACGGTTTTCAAGAATAAATCGGTCAATAGTGCTGCAATTTCACTTTCGATATTCGTATTCAATCGTCGGTGGCTTGTTGGCATAGACCATAGACTTGACGTAGCTCCACGTACTGGCGAAGCCATTCAGCCAGAAATGAGACTCACCGCTGAAGATGATTTTTTGATGAAAACCCGAATCATTTTCAAGTTGTTGCTCAGCCCAATTCACGAACATACGACGCTTCTGTTGGTCAAGCGGCTTCAGTTCTTGCGCCAATTTGATCTTGTAAGGATATAGGCCAAGATCTTTTCGCAAAATTCACCACAGAGATGCCCAGCGCTTGAGAACGACGTGTAGAGACACATTTGGTCTTTCTTCAACTGAAGCCTCAGCGGCAGCAATATTCTCGACACTACAGGCACTTCTTTGTCTCACTGGCACGGGAACATTTTGTACTGCGCCTGTGGATTCAAATTTTTGCACTAGACGCTCAATTGTTGATCTGCTAGGACGATTATGACGACCATAAATTAGACGTAGCGCTCTTAACGTTGAGGACACTGACTTCGAATTTCGGTAGTAAATTTTAATAATTTCCACTCGTTGTTGGCTCGTATATCTTTTCGTCATGAATGGCAAACTCTACTGAAGAGAAATGTCAAAAGAGCGGCAAGAAATATGGCGTCGCTTGTTGGCCCTGTCGCTCTACTTTTGTAGCGTCCCTTTTGAAGAACCCTGTATCATCAATTTGGCTAATGTACAATTCCTTCACGGACATCATTTTCTCCTTTGACTATCAAAATATTCATTGCGAAAATATATAAAATTCTTTATAGGATTTAACTTTGATCTAATTAAAGCGTTTTTGGCGAAATAAAAATTAAAATAAATTTTTAGTTTTTTTATAAAAAATTAATAATTTGAACTTTAAAAATGTATATAAATAGGTAAAAAAAGAAAGAGAAGTAGAAGAGGCTAGAGTGATGCGAGTGAGACAGCCCTACTTGATATGTAGCGAGCTTTTTTTTCGTTTCTAGCTGTGAAATGAATATTGAGTAAGCTAAATTGCATATGCCTGAACACTTATTAATTTTGTCAATTAACCAAATATTGACTCAACAAAAGTTGATATCTGAACATAGTATAAGTAAGCAATAATAAATTATAAAGGGAAATTTATATACTTATTACAAACATTTGTTAAAATTAATACTTTTGCTAACCATAGACAGTAAAACATAATTACTTTAGAATTAAAATTAAAACTAATGCTAGTTTTTTTTCAAATTATTTCACATCAACCTTAAATAGCTAATTGCTGTTCACTGTTTACATACATATAGTACATTGAGTATTTTTTTAAGACAAATACTCAGGGGTAAACCCCTATTTATGCTGTGCATTGTGTTGGAATTTTTGAAGATAGATATATATATATATATATATATATATATATATATCTTATATGGGCTATTTCAAAATTTCAGACCATAGTTCTTTATCTCTAAAAGTTATGGGCACTCAAATATCGAAAAACTCAAAAAAGGCTTGAAATTTACAAGAGTTTTTTCATATTTCATTACTTTTTACTTTTAGTTACTCATTTTCCGGAGAATAACGTTGAGCAGGGTAGGGCAGGGGGAGATGTGTATTACTTCTCAGGAATCCGTTCTTTCGCCGGAAAGGATTTTCTAGGCTATCAACAGCTTCTCTCTTTTCAAGTCACCGGGCTTGGATGGTATAATGCCGATAATGTTGTGAGGATACGAAGGTGATCCCTATTCTGCAAATGATTTTCTCGGCTTGCTTGACCCTTAACTACGCACCTAGTAGTTGGAGGAGGACCAAGGTGGTCTTCATTTCCAAGGCGGGTAGAAGAAAGTACGTAATGGCCAATGATTTTAGGCCAATTAGTCTTACCTCCTTTGTTCTTAAGGTGCTGGAAAGGGTGATAGATATTTACCTCTGCCAGTACCTGGTGAGCAAACTCTCGGCTGCCCAGCATGCCTATGTGAGGGAGTGTAAGCAGTTTACTGTGGCAGCCTTAATTGATATTGAAGTTGCCTTCAACTATGTAAGGACTGCGTCTATTATTATTGCTTTGAGGGCCTTAGGGATGGAAAGATATATCTACCTTTGGGTCGCTTCTTTGCTAGGATGCTGGGAAATTAATGCGATTCTGGCGGGGGCGAAGATCACAAGACTCGTGAACAAAGGAAAACCCCAGGGTGGTGTTCTATCACCCCTTCTATGGCTGGTCGTTGTTAATGAGATCCTATCCGCGATTAATGGTTGTGGTGTCAATGGTAGTGGCTTATTCTGATGATCTGGTCCTGCTCGTTTCAGGACCATTTCCTTCAGTTATGAGTGAGATCTTGGAGGGTGCCTTAGATAAGCTGGGTAATTGGGCCGCCAGTTGTGGTCTTAAGGTTAACCCTGGTAAAACTCAGCTTATACTATTTACTAGGAGATACAAACCTCCGCCGTTTAGACTGCCCAGAATGGGTAGTAAAACTCTCTAGCTCTCTTCCAGGGTCAAGTATCTAGGTGTAATACTGGACCCCAAACTCCATTGGAGATTGCATTTAGAGGAGCCTGCGTGGCTTTTTACTTTTGTAAATTTATGTTTGGCCGAAGATCGGGATTCAGACCACAAATTGTACTTTGGTTATACAACCAGGTGGTCTTGCCGATTCTAACCTATGGTTGCGTAGTGTGTTAGGTGGCCCTTCGTAAGACCTATATTTTCATTAAGCAGGAAGAAGTGCAGAGGACTGCGTGTATAGCTATCACTGGGGAATGCAGGAGTTGCCCCAATGCTGCTCTAAACGTCATTCTGCACTTACTGCCTGTCGATCTTCATACTATGGCGTAAAGGTAAAGGATGTATACGATAGGTGTCCGGCACATGACGCCAAAATTGTCCTCGGCGATATCAATGCGAAAGTTGGACGTGAAGATATCTTTGGCCCCACTGTCGGTCAGTTCAGTCTCCATTATTCCACCTCGCCGGACGGCTTGAGACTGATCGATTTCGCCGCGGCGCGAAACATGGTAGTCTGTAGCACCAGGTTTCAGCAGCTCGATATCCATAAGGGCACCTAGCTCTCTCCCGATCGATCTACCAACAACCAGATCGATCACATTGTGATTGATGGAAGGCATGTATCCAGTATACTAGACGTGCGCACATTTAGAGGTCCAAATTTCGACTCCGACCATTATCTTGTCGCAGCCAAGATGCGACTGCGTATATGCACGTCGAATACGACACGTTCTAGTGTTCAAGGGAAGCTGGACATCAAAAAGTTGCGATCACAAGAGAGAGCCAGGTCGTTTTCCGATCGTCTTTCTAACGAGCTCAATCCCATCCTCTCTCGAAAGAATTGGTGGACAGTGGCCTCCCATCGCTCACTGTCTGCGCAGAGCTGCCGAAAGAGTTCTTGGTTTTGAGCGTCCTCCCCGCAAAAACTACTACCACTACAAGAGCAACGGTGGAGGTGTACAGAGAGAAGAGGAGGGAAGAGAGACGCATATTTAGAAAGAAGAAAAGAGAGCATGAAAGGCGTGATCGTGAGGAAATCGAGATTTGCAGGAGTAGAAATAATGCTCGAAATTTTTATAAAGAGATAAGCCGTCTTACTACTGATTTTAAGCCCGCAGCAACCTCCTGCAGAGACGAACATGGTAACCTGGTTATAGATGCACAAGGAACACTAAGATTATGGAGACAGCACTTCTCTAATCTACTGCAGGGCGATGGCGACACAAATTCCGCCTCTAGAGATGCTGTGCCGGACCCAATCATTAACGACGACGTCGAGATCCCGTCCCCCAGCCATGAAGAGGTCAAGGTTGCCATATGGCGACTGAAGAACAACAAAGCCGCTGGACCTGATGGTTTGCCAGCTGAACTCTTCAAGTATGGAGGCGATGAGTTGGTTAGGTGCATGCACCAGCTCATTTGCAGAGTATGGCTGGAGGAAAGTATACCCAACGATTGAAATCTCAGTGCCCTCAGTCCACCATTGACCAGATATTCACACTGCGCCAAATCCTGGAGAAGACCCATGAAAGTCAAGTCGACACACACCATCTTCTTGTCGACTATAAGGCAGCGTTCGATAGACCAATAAGGGATCGCGTTTATGCCGCAATGTCTGAGCTCGGTATTCCTGCTAAGCTGATAAGGTTATGCAGAATGACGCTCTCTCCGAGCCTTTTAATACCGTGCGAGGTTTCAGACAAGGCGATCCCTTATTCTGCGACTTCTTCAACTCCGTCATGAAGAGTGTTTTGCGAAAGGCGGGTGCACATCGTAATGGCACTATTTTTAATAAATGTGTCCAGCTCCTTGCGTATGCCGACGACATAGACATCTTTGGGCATACCAAGCGAGATGTCACCGCAGCCTTTAATGCTATTGTACGAGAGTCTGCTAAAATGGATCTGGCGGTAAATGAGAGTAAGACGAACTACATGTAGGGACGTTGAACGTATCGGCTCCCAGGTTACAGCCGGCAACTATACATTCGATGTGGTCAAGGAATTTATTTACCTTGGCACCGCCATTACCAGCAAGAATGATGTCAGTCTGGAGATCAAGCGAAGAATTACACTGCCCAACAGGTGCTACACGGTCTCGGTAGGCAGTTTAGTAACAGAGACCTCTCTCGTGCGACGAAATTAACACTCTACAAGTCGCTTATTCTTCCGGTGCTTCTCTATGGTGCGGAAGCATGGACGCTGTCTTGTGTCGATGCAGCGATCCTGGCAGTGTTTGAGAGAAAAGTTCTTCGCAAGACCTTTGGTCCACTAAAGCAAGGCGATGAGTTTCGCATTAGGACCAACTATGAGCTGTATCTGCTCCTCGGCGACATAGACGTTGTCCAGCGCATTAACATCCAGCGGCTGCGCTGGCTCGGCCATGTTGTTCGGATGGAAGAATCTGCTCCAGCGAAAAAGGTTTTCGATGCGAAGGTCAGTCACTGGACGTCGTCGTAGAGGACGTCCATGTTTACGTTGGAAAGGCCAGGTAGATGGAGCCCTGTCATCAATTGGTGTTACCATCTGGAGAAGGCGTGCGCTTAGCAGAGACGCTTGGAGACTAGTGTTGAGGCAGGCCGAAACCCGTTAACGGGTTGTTATGGCCAGCTAAGTAAGTAAGTATAGTAATATTCTGGGGCAACTTCCTCTCCATATAAGGGAATTACGTACGGACCTCGCCCTCAGGAAATTGGATTTTGGAGGGTGTGCCAGGGTTGTTTTTCCCTAGTAGGGAAGAATGGGCATCGTGAAGAATTTGTATGGGAAGACGGAATCCGGCGTGGGGGCTGGTATTTTCTCCGAATCTGCCAAATTGGCAGTCTTTTAGACTGCCGGACCCGTGCAGTGTTTTTCAGGCCAAAGTATTTGCTATTATGCAAGCTTTGAGGATACTGAGGGAACGATGCATCGGGGGTAAAATTAGTTTTTTTTCTGATAGACAGGCACTATCAAAGCCCTGGCGTCGCCCATGGGGAACTCTTCTCTGGTTCTTCATTGCAAAGAGGAGCTGAAGCTCCTTGGGAATGATTGTAGTATAGCCTTGGTCTGGGTTCCGAGTCATAGGAATATCGTGGAGAATGATAAGGCGGATGAGCTTGCCAGAAGCGCCTCTGTCGGAGGGGAGTCTGGTGCTTCCAACTCAGATGTCCACTGCCCTATGACTGTCATTAGAGATGGGATATCAAAGTTTTTCCTTGCAAAAGCACACAGCAGATGGAATTCCATCACTTCCTGTGCTGTTTCTAGGACACTTTGGTATCGGTATAACCGCGGCAGGACTCTGGGAATCTTGGGTATTCCTCGTCAGTCCCTGTCCAGACTTATAGCTGTGTATACGGGTCGCTGGCTAATCGGTAGACACGCAGAGAGGTTGTGCTTGCCCTTTAATTCACACTGCAGAAGTTGCGGGAATGCTTCTGAGAGTGAGACTGTAGTTCATTTTCTTTGTGATTGCCTAGGTTTGGCAGCTAAACGATTGAAGTTTTTAGGTATGCCTTTTTTCGATAGCTTGGCGCAATGTGCGAACCTAGACCCCTTGCTTTACTCCACTTTATAGGCAGCTCTTCTATTTTAGGTGAATTCAGTTTGGTCCTGAAATAGTTTCAAAACGGCACCTTGTGCTAATTGTAGTTGATTGATATCTTTTGCGTTAATTAAGTACTAGAGCCACTTGGTTAAGTGTGGATTATACATATCGCTGAAACAAGCCATTTTTAAATTAAATTAATGAATCTACCTTTGCAACATTGAACATTCAAGATGGTCTAATTCTGATCGTCAGATTATTTGTTCGTTTTAACACCATGGAATATGTAAGTAAAAATGGTAATATCCCCGCCGGTAAACGTATGGTATCTTGTTGGTTATGCTTCAGAAGCCGTCATCTTAAATGCAGTAGCCTCAAGCAAGTGATGCTAACGCTCTAGCCGATGAATTAAAACATCTTTAATGGGCCTGTGCTAGTTGAATTCTATACATTTTTCAAGAACTACAAGTTGGAGTTCAATTTTGTAGAATTATAACGCTAGTTGGATAAATATCGTTACCTATTTTAGAAATTCACAAACTTATACAATTTGACGGTTTCACCGAAACGAAAAAGTACCGCCAAGCAGTCGTGTTCCTCTCACGGAAATTAAAAACTATGGAATGAAGAATGTATATTCAATGAAAAAAATTTTACTTATTCTCAGTCTGCAATTAATTCTGGAAATTAAAAAAATATTGAATCAAAAATGTATACCAAATGAAAAAATTTAACTAATTCTCAATCAGCAGTTGATTCTGATATAGTACCTCCAGTCATCCCTTCCTCAAATTTAAGTACGATTCAGTCAAATCTACCTTTGCAACCTATATAGAACATTACATAATGGTCTTATTCTGATCATCGGATTATTTTAATTTTTTTATTAATTATCCTATAAAGTCAATGATTTTTTCTCTGCTTCTTTTTAAATCTGATCGTTATGAAAATCCTCGAACCCTTCTGCAAAAAAATTATTCGTATACTAGTATTAAATTAACTTAAATATTCGATTTCATTTTTTGACTTGACATAATCTTATTGTTAATTGCCAGTTTAATCGACCGATACTAGTAATTTAATCTTAAAAGAGAGCTGTTAACTTCCACATGTATAATATAAATATTGTTTATTCATTTGTTTAATTAAAAAAGAAAACACAAAAATTAAAAGTTATATAAAAGTGTATTATTCAAGTCCTGATGAAGATTTAAGTGATCACGAAATAGATGAAAACCTGAATAAAACAAATAATAGCCTAATATGTAATAAATAATGTTTTTTCATACCAACTGTCCAAAGATCTGTCCATTTGGTAACATCATAGGTAAATTGTGTTCATTTAATGGAAGACCAGTAATCCTATAAAGATAAGAAAATATATTTGCTTAGTAAAACTCTTTTTTTAAACAAGTTTTTCTAGAAAGAAATCTTATTTTTTACTTGAAATACGTTTAATAATTTAACAAGAAATAAAGTATTCTTAAACAGATATAATACTTATTAAGTTGTAGACCACTATGTGCGGTAATTGTAGTGTTGCTATTTACCATGGTATCAAGTATAAGTAAAGGTGAGTTAATATAATCTAAAGGAAAAATAAGCAACAGTTTTAAACTGTCAATAAAAACTGTTTCCCAAAGAAAACATAGAGTTAGCACTTTATATCAGAGTAGGAAAATACACGAAACGAAAACTTTGAATTCGTTGTTTTGTTGTTTACAATGAGTTAAACAAAACATAAACAATGATAACGATTATCCCATTTAGATTTGTATATTATTTTTGTTTGCGAGCACTAAAAATACACTAACTCAAATGTGCGTAGGTAGAAAAAAACTTAATGAGAACAAAATTGAAAAGAGAGAAAAAACTATGTACTTCTCTGGCTCTTCAATTAATTTTCTAGAGGCAATATCGATTCAATAAATTTTTTCCACACCTTATAATTATAATGTTCTACATTGATACAACCCTTATTTTCAATTTCATTGTTCAATTTGAAATTTGATTTATTGATAGACTTACAGTCAGAATTTTTCGGCAAGTTTTTGCAAATCAAAAAGAAAAAATAAATTTTTTTTCTATTTCACCTGTGTAAAATGCAACAGACTTATTTATACCTCTAATTCGTTGTTTTCTTCAATTATTTTACTCTGCATATTTATTACTCATCAGTGTTTAGAAAAAAAAAATATATATGTATATATGGGCAATTTCAAAAATTTTCGACATTTTGATATTTTTTTTTTCGAAATTTTTTTTTTGGATGACACGAATGACGCTTTGGTCATGTGAAGGGTGATATTTTAGCATACCAAAACAGTTCGCGTTAATCATTTATTGCAAACGGCGCGAAAGTTATGGAGGTTTTAAGTTAAAATCTCTTTAAAAAAAATTTAAAGTTAAATTTATTGATTTATTTTAATAAATGTTGTATTGATGCATGAAACTCATTCCAAATTCATCAGTGCAGTCCAAATTCATCAATGCACTGATAAAATACACAAAAAAATATCACATATAATTAAATTACCTTAACATTAAAAAACGCGAATTTTTGCAAAAATGTGAATGTTTCACCGATTTTTATAATATGTGTTTATATAACGCATAACTAATTTACAGAAAAACAATGTTTTGACTTGCAAATTTACAAAATAAAAAAAATAAAAAAGAATTATTTTTGAGGTTAGGATTTTTTTTTTGATCTGTAAAATTTAAAATCATGAAAATTTTTTAATGCCTATTCGGTTTTATTATCAAGCTTAAAAAAACCTTTCATTTGCTGTCAATCGCGGTGGAATCTATACATAACTGCAGATGTCACAAAGCAAAATGTGTTTGAAGAAAAATGCCATTGTACCCTCTAAATATGGACCGAATTCAACCGTATTTATATATGATCTTTAGTTCACCGCCGCACTTCATTTCCAATACTTTACATTGATTTTAAACCACGGATTAATTAAAAAAAACGTGAAACAAAATCATGAAATTTCGCAAAATTTTTATTTTCTTAATAAAATTTTTGCGTTTCAAAATATTTTAACGCCTTTTTGACATTGAGGTGCCATTTACTAAGAAGTTTAGATCACGCTATACAAAAACCCGTTTTAAATAAGATTGCAAATGTCAGACGCCAAAAACTGTCATTTTTGACAAATTTACGCCAATTCTTTAAAAGTTTGAGGTCTTCGTTCTCAGCAACTAGCAGCCTGACATCGACGTGATATGGCGCAAATTTTAGCAAATTATACCATCTTTTAAATACTGTTGACGAAATGCAATTTTCTTGAACGGCGCAAAAAAGCTATAGAAAAAACTGCGAAAATTCAAAAATCGGAAAATTTTGGTTTCAAAAATGAACCGCTGTACAACTTTTTCCCAAATAGTAGTATGGGCATAACTTTTATAGTGTAAATATCTACTAAGTCTAGTGACTTTATTTTATATCAGTGGGCATCGGAAGTTTAAAACTAAAAGTAGAAAAGTGATGAAATATGAAAAAACTCTTGTAAATTTCAAGCCTGTTTTTGAGTTTTTCAATATTTGAGTGCCCATAACTTTTAGAGATAAAGAACTGATGGTCTGAAATTTTGAATTTCCCAGTTTTCTAGTGTGGCCTACCATTCCCTTTTGACCGTTTTGGTCAATTCGAAAAACTGGAGAAATAATAAGCATCTGAACTCAGTTTCAACAAATGTTGAAAATTTTTGAAATTGCCCATATATATATATACCAATTTTACCATTTTTTTCTGGCAATTCAAATTTAATTTTCTAATTATAATTATAATTTACACATAATTATATTTGCGGGCGTTCATAAAATGAGAAAATATTTTATAGGGTCCTTATAATTTATTAATTTAATCTTTATTGATCATTTGTTCAAGCAACTCCTAAACTCATAGTTGCAATCTTGAGGAGAAATAAAAATCATACAATTCTTAAATTCAAATATGAAATTTCATTTGTGTATTTGGAAGTATACACTGTGTAAAATATTTATTAACATCACAAATACTAACTCTTTTAGACTCACAAATTATTAAAAGGTGGTTTTTATTTCGTGTATCGGTTCGAAATTTTGATATTAACCCTTAAACCCTAAATTTAAAAATTTTTGTTTTTTTTTTTCTTCGATTTATCATCTCTTTGAATAGATACTCATATCTATACGCTACCATTAGCCCCTACTTAGTTGAAAAAAATCGATAAGTATCAAAAATTTCGGATCCCCCTCTCGTTTAATTCTCCTTTATTAGAATAATTTTCTCGGTCGACTCGTAAATTATAATTGTGTTTGAACCCTTACTGTACTCTCTTACACATCAGAATGCATTCCATCACTCGGGATTATAGCTCTAATGCCAAGGAGTTTTTTCAATTTGATTCAGACTATCTGCTCGCCTTTTGCGAGAAATTTCAGGAAACCCCTATCGAGGATCAGACTGAATCAATTCTTGAAGTTGAAATGAAAGATATAGAGCTACGGTGGAATAGATTTCAGAGCTCTTATGAAGCAGCAGTAATGTCCAGAGATGAATCCATCTCACCTGCAATTATGCAGAATATTAAAGATCGGTACAACGTTTGCTGTGAAGCTTATTTTAATTGCTATGCCCAAATGCTGGACATTATGAAAATGCAGAGACTGGATCAGCACCCTCACCCCCAGATTCCAGTCAACAACCCGCGACTCCGTACAGCCCCAACAATATGCCCAAAATACAAATCCCCATGACTCAAGTGAGTATATGAAACTCCCCCCATGTGACGCCGAGGTTTTCAATGGCAGCTATGAACAGTGGCCCTCCTTTCGCGACATGTTCACAGCTGTATATATAAACTACTCTAAACTTTCACCCGTGACAAAACTCTATCACCTTCGAAACAAAACGAGGGGTGAAGCGGGAGCAATTGTCAAGAGATACCCCCTTTCTCATGACAATTTCGACATCGCCTGGGATGCTCTCAAAACTCGTTACGAGAATAAACGCGTGCTGGTTGATAACCAAATCAAGGCGCTTTTTGACCTCCCTGCGGCAAGATGTGAAGATAGCGAATCCTTAAGGTGAATACAATCGTCTGTTAATGATTCTCTAGCTACTCTTAAGACCCTTGGAATAGAAGTAGAAAGCTGGAATCCAATCTTGATCAGGTTGGTTTCAACAAAACTCCCAGAGCAAACCCCCGCCCTTTGGGAACAGTCCCTAGCATCACCCCGTGAACTCCCAGAATGGTCTCAAATGTCACAATTCCTGGTCAATAGATACGACGCGGTAGAAAGGCTGACGAGTATAAAGAACTCAAACGAGTTCAAAATACCTCACAGAACCCAAAACAGCGTGCAGTCGTATGCATCACAGGAAAACTTATCTCCGTCTTGTAAGTTATGTAATGAAGAACATTCACTAAGAGAATGCGCAAGGTTTAGAGCGTTTACGGTTCAACAGAGACTCGATTTTGTTTTTCAAAACAAAATATGCAATTATTGTTTGGCACTATCACACGTGAAAGTAAATTGTAAGAGCAGACACACCTCTCTACACTGCAAGAAAAAACATCACACTCTTTTGCACATAGGGAATAACTCTACAGACTCAAAAAAGACACAAGAAAGTGCGAAAAATCCTGTAGCTACCGAGAAAGTAACTAAAACATATCAACAGCAGAGCACCCAATCTAGCAAAGATTACATGGATGAACCCCCAAGCACCTCAAAAAAGGTATATGCAAATTGTGCCACAGGTAGTGAACAAATTTTACTAAGGACAGCTTTAGTTCAAGTAGAACACAGAGGTGAGACATTTACCATCAGAGCTCTTATTGACCCAGGGTCTCAGGGTTCGTTTCTCTCCGAAAAGATACGCAGCCGGCTTCAACTACCCTATGTGAAAACCCATTACGAAATTATTGGTATTAGAGATCAAAAGCAGTCTGCTAGCAAGGAATGTGAATTGGTCTTATACGCAAAACGATACGACCTTAGAGTCCCCATAAAAGCCATAATTCTCCCGAGGGTAACAAAATACTTACCTGCTCACACTTTTCAAATCCCAAAATCCTCTGAATTCACAGTTTTAGACCTTGCAGATCCGACCTTTAATAGGTCATCTCAGACAGACCTCATCCTCGGTAATGATTACGAACATTTCCTCAACATTGATGGTATAAAAAAGAACATTTGCGGTAAAGCGTCTGCCTATAACACTATTTTCGGATGGGTTCTTAGTGGCCCTATAAAAGCTCAGATTGTTCAGACATTTACAACTTCTGTCACATCAAAAAATACTTTAGAATTACATAACATTTTAAAACAATTTTGGGAGCAGGAAGAAATACACATAACCCCCCCAATATCACCTGAAGAAATATATATATATACACGGAATGTAGATGGCAGATATATGGTAAGACTACCATTTAAAATTGAATATCCCCATAAAGTCTTCTTAGGTTCATCGCGATTCATAGCTCTTACTCAGTACTCAAGCATGGAAAGAACGCTTTCAAAGAACTCCATTCTACATGAAGAGTATAAAAAGATTTTAAATGAATACATATCGCTTGACCACATGGAGGAAACTTCAGCGTGTGAAATTGTTTCTCAGAACAAATACAGCTCATTTTACCTACCCCACCATGCAGTAATTCGCCCAGACCACAAAACGACAAAAGTTAGAATTGTCTTTAATGCCTCTAGGAAATCCAAATCAAAATTTTCACTTAATGACGTGCTATATACAGGTCCCACCTTGCAAAACGATTTAATGTCTATCGTCCTCAACTGGAGAAAGTACAAATATGTTTTCAGTGGTGATATACAAAAAATGTATCGGCAGATATTAGTGCAGACAGGCCTTACCAGAGGATTTTGTTCCAACGCCAAATTGACGGCCCTATCAAAGATTACCAACTGAAAACAGTTACTTTCGGAGTGAACTGTGCCCCTTATCCCGCGATCAGAACCGTAATTCAACTTGCATCAGACTCAGAATCTGTATACCCTAGAGCGTCTGAAATTTTGCGCAAGGAAACATATGTCGATAACATACTCTCTGGAGGTCACTCTGTAGAGGAAACAATTGCAGCTCAAATTCAGACAATTAAAATCCTAAACTCTGCTGGTTTTCCGTTGCGAAAAATAACAGCTAATGATCCCCAATTGCTTGCTCATATTGAAAAAGAACATTTATATGATTCCGAATTTTTACGCTTCCAGGACACAAGCTCTACAAAAACATTGGGTATCAAATGGAATGACCTAACAGATTCATTTACATATAGTTTCACACCCACAGCTCAATCAATAAACATCACAAAACCTCAAATTCTGTCTTCTATCGCGAAACTTTTCGATCCTGCTGGATGGTTAGCGCCCGTAGCGTAAGAGCAAAAATTCTGATGCAGCAGCTGTGGTTGGAGGGAATAGAATGGGATGATGACATTTCAGAAGAATCCCTTATAAAATGGAATAAATTTAACCAAGACATATCCGAACTAGAACATATTGTTATACCCCGTTGGATAAAGTATTCCCCAGAAAGTTCAATTGAAATTCATGGTTTCGCCGATGCTTCGAAACTTGCCTATTGCGCAGCGATATATATACGATGTCAGGATAACTCAAGCACTTTCGCGAATTTACTAGTGGCCAAGAGTAAAGTTGCTCCGATTCAGACTGTTTCCCTTCATCGTCTGGAACTTAATGGAGCAGTATTATTGGCAACTCTGGTGGATCATATAATTTCGTCCTTGGACCTCAGGACAAATAAAATATACCTTTGGACTGACTCTATCATAGCATTAAATTGGCTCTCAAAACAACCATCGTCGTGGGAAACTTACGCCGCGAACAGGGTATCCAAAATTAACAGTCTGATACACGACGCAAGGTGGCGACATGTTCCAACCCATGACAATCCCGCAGATCTTGGAACTCGTGGCTGCAAACCTCATGATCTGTCAGAAAATGCTCTTTGGTGGCATGGACCTGCATGGCTAACAAAACCAGCATCAGAATGGCCTAAGAGGAATCTCGTTAACCCTTTAACAAAACCTATTGAAACATTTTCTCTTCAAGCTCAGGTTAAAACAGATGATCTACTGGACAACTTCTCTTCTTATGGAAGAGCATTACGCGTTATTGGTTATATTTTCAGATTCTTCCATAAATCTTCAAAAACGACAACTCAAAATCCTCAAAAAACCACTAATATTTTAACTCAACAAGAAAAAAAAGTTTGTGAAGATTCGTCTTATAAAACTAACTCAAAAAACATTTTACCAACTTGAACACGATGCATTATTAAACTCTAAACCCATACCTAATAACAGCTCATTAAAACCCTTCAACCCATTCATTGACAATAATTCGATTATACGAGTAAATGGTAGATTAGCTCACTCTTATCTCCCATATAATGAACGCTATCCTATCATACTGCCAGGAAACTCAAGAGTTTGTCATTTATTTCTTACCCATCTTCATAAATTTTTGTTTCATGCAGACTACAGCTTAATGTGCAGGATGGTCCAAACTGAATACTACATACCAAGACTCAAACCTCGAATAAAGAAAGTTATTCGCCACTGCAAAACCTGTTTAGTATACAGACAGCAACCAGGTAATCAGATCATGGCGCCTTTACCACCAGAACGATGTACCTTGTCTTCACCCTTTCAGATATGTGGTATTGATTTTGCAGGACCTTTTGAAATCAAATCATCACCTCTTCGAAAATCACCTTGTACTAAGGGATACGCTAGTGTATTCGTTTGTTTTAGCACAAAGGCAGTACATCTTGAACCCTGTTCAGAACTCACGTCTGCAGCATTCCAAGCAGCATTTTCTAGGTTTGTTGGGAGGCGAGGTCTACCCAAAAGGATAGTAACTGATAATGGTAGAAGTTTTCTCGGTGCCAGTAGATCCCTTGAAGAAGAATTCTCTAACTTTGTCAAGATATGTGAACAAGACATAGCCCAAAAATATATATCTCATGGATTTGAATGGAGGTTTATTCCACCACATGCACCTCATATGGGTGGTTTATGGGAAGCTGCTGTAAAGAGCTTTAAGTTCCATTTTAAAAGAATTGTTGGTGTTTAGAAATTCACTTTTGAAGAATTTACTACCATCTTGACTCGAATTGAAGGGGTACTCAACTCTCGTCCAATATCAGCTCTTTCAGAAAACCCAATGGACTTAACGGCACTTACTCCTGGCCATTTTCTTAGAGGTGCTCCTATGCTGGCATTTCCTGAGCAAAGCTCTGAAAATCTGTCCATAATTAACCGCTGGGAAAAGCTAAAAGCAATGCACCATCAATTTTCAGTGCAGTGGAAACATGATTACCTTAAATCTCTTCATAAACGGTATAAGTGGAAGGACTCCATTCCAAATATAAACATTGGAGACTTAGTAGTCGTAATGGACGATCTGGTGCCACCACACGAATGGCGATTAGGTCGGATCGAAAAGACTTTTCCAGACTCTGATGGAAATATCAGAACAGCGGATGTAAGAATATCGACTGGAATAATAACCCGACCAGTCGTTAAATTATGATATTTACCGCTTTTAAAGGACTAATGCTCATATTTTAGATCCTTTTTTCTCTAAATTGTCCCATACTGCTTAATCTTTGCTCTTTTTATTTTATCTTTCAGGATAAATTCATTTACACTTAAACACTATTTATTCTTTAATTATCCATTTTTTCAACCTAATTTATAATCATTTATATTAATAATTATAATTTCCTCTAGGAGTACTAAAAACTGTAATCGTTGTTCAGAAAAGGAGTCTGATCTGTATACATGCGCTCTCTGCAAAAGGATTCATCCACTTAGGTTTTGCCGTCGGTTCCTAAGGATGTCCATAGAGAAGAGAGAAGAGGTGGTGGACCGGTATAACTATTGTATTAACTGTTTGGCCAAAAGTCACGACATAAGGTCGTGCGTGTCAATGGATACCTGCCGGAAATGTGACCGGTTCCACCACACTCTTTTGCATCCTGGTAGCACACGCCCTCACCGATTTAAAGGTATTAAAACTAGCAAACTGCGACAACGTCAACATCAACGGCTAAACCGACAGCATCATCACCAACGAAAACTCCAGCGCCAAAATCAAAGTGACCGTAGACCAGCTACAGCAATTCTATCAGTATCAAAGCGCTCCATTTCAACCACTTCCAGTTCAACTACACCCCCTCGTACCAATTTACCATCAACAAAAAATAAAACATCAATCACCACTCCAGCTGATATGAAAGTAATAGTGGATGCTATCCGGTCACTAGCCACTATTCTAAGTGCTGGCCATGAGAAATCAACCTCAGGCTGAGGCGGCGGCATGTCCAAGCTAGTTGGACAAAAAACCTTTTACTCAAAAATTATAGATGTATTATTCTTGTAATTAAAAATTGAATTTGAAATGAATTGAATGTATTTAATATAGCGATATCATGTAACAATTTTTCATAGTTGACTTCATTGTAATTTCCATAACTTCCACAATTTAGTACTTTTTCCAATGAACCGAGGTTTCCTTTTTGGTTTGTCAGTCTTTTTTTAAATTATTACTGTTCAACCATCGTGAGAAGAAGCCACAAATTACAAAGAAGACATCTTAATATTTTGAACATTTGTTATATTTATCGCCCTTTTGAATCTATACATGTATTGCCTATTATTGGTTACTCCTTACCAATTTGGATTGGAAGTTTTAATAATAAGTATCAACAATAATATATGTATGTATATATATTATACAATTTTAATAAATAAAACCCACATTTACATTGTATTTATGGAATGAAAATCTCAAATTTATCTTGTATTTATCCCATAATACCACAATTGAATTTTACCCATTTAGCTTACAATTCTCCTCCATTATATCTAAAATTGAATATATATTTCATTTGTTGCATATAATCTAGTTATTTACATTAAATTGATGTCTAATGCACACATAAATACAAAATTAAAAATTAAATTCAAAAAATAAGAGGTAGGGGTTTACCCCTGAGTATTGGTCTGTTTGTCTACCTGGATGAGTTCATTGCACTGCACATTTGAAAAAAACGTTCGTTTTATTCTAAAATTCTGTCGTAGGGGGTTATTAGATATTTAATTGGCTGCCCCTTCTTCATTCCATGATAACATTATCAATGTCATCTGATATAATGCTTATTATATATATCGTATTCGTTTCTTTGATTTCGTCGTCACAATTCAAAAAAATTTTTAAATTTTTTCATTAGTTAAACCTTTTTTATTTGCTATTATATGAACTAGACAAAAAACAAAAAAATATTATAAAAAATAAACACTATGAATAGAAAAAACTTCCTAAAAGTTTCACAAAGTTCATACTTCGTACTTTCAACGACGCCATTGCAATAAAAAACAAATTTACCTAATACGTAGAGAGCTATTCTTGTGCACACATCAAGACAATAGCAGTGAAGGCTGCTGTATGTAAAACAAGCAAGGAAAAACACAAATTTAGACCAAAAAGTGCAAAGTGTGAACATGCGTCGTCGATTGGACGAAGTATGACTTTCCAGGGTTAAAAAAGCCACTAGTCAGTTTTTAAAGCCGGCTGATTAATAAGCAAATCTTCCGAATAAAACAAATTAAATTTAAAGTTTTAAACAGGGACCGTAACAGTTACGACTCAAAATATAATAGTTATTTTTTTACTTTTATTTTTTCGGTCAGAAATAAAAGTTAAAATTTGACTTATATTTTTTTTGTCAGAAATAAAAGTTAAAATTTGACTTTTATTTTTTCGGTCAAAAATAAAAGTTAAAATCCGACTTTTATTTTTTCGGTCAAAAATAAAAGTTAAAATTTGACTTTTATTTTTTAAGTCAAAAATAAAAGTTAAAATCTGACTTTTATTTTTTAAGTAAAAAATATAAGTTAAAATTTGACTTTTATTTTTTAAGTCAAAAATTAAAGTTAAAATTTGACTTTTATTTTTTAAGTCAGAAAAAAAAAATTGGCTATGCCATAATAATAACAATGTAATGGAAATATAAGAAAAATAAGATCGATGACAATCAATGCTGTTGTTTTGGTTATTTCTAACCAACCCAACTTTAGTCAAATTTGCTATTCCATTTTAACAAAGTTTAATGCACCCGTTATGTCATGTCTGCTTAACTCATACAAGGAGAAGCGTATTGACGTTGATCATCCTTTTGAAATTTAAGGGTATGAGAGGTATGCTCCTCTTGAGGTATCGATGAATAATATGAAAGAAACTCAACGACGCGATCCGAGGCGCGTATAAATTTATTTAATGCAGATATATCGATAAAAATCAAGAGAAATGCTAAATAGTTAATATGCGCAAAACTAGCCAATAAAAATAGTTTAATTTCTATTTTTTTTTTAATAATATTGATCTAAAATCAGAATTCAATAAAAGTTTTTAATTTTATATTAACTTGTAAATATTTTTTTTTGTCTCAATGGCACGTTAGGGGGTTAATTATTAGTAAAATTGATTTATTTTATAATAAAATAAACAACAATAAAAAATTTAAAATAAGTATTCAGAAAAAAGTTGCGAAGTTAAATGTAGACAAGAGAATATCTTGTTAATTCATTAGGTATAAATCGATATATAAAATTAAAAATATGTAGGTATACAATAAAGTTGCCGTGTATATACGAGGTATCACTTACAGGTCGTCATACAAGTTGTTAAAACCAAAAATATAAAATGTTCGATGTTGCGAAAACAAATATTGGGAGCGTGACGTAAAAAATAGGTAAAAAATGTTTGATGATGCTAATGACATACTTATGTGTATGAAAATAGAGCAACAAAACGAATGTTTGTTTGTGTGTAAAATAAAAACATTAATCGAGCCAACTCAAACCAAAATGTTTCTTTTCAATCTAAAGGCAACAAAAAATTAAATGTATAGCCTGGTATTGAGTTCAATTTTGTGAAAAAAGTTTAGCTACATTTATTTTTCCATTAAAAAATTTTTACATTCAACATATATCCCTAAAAGCATGCACCACCTATTTTCGCAACAAATAACACAGTTCAACAAAATAAAATTTTTTTGTTGCTTTTGACAAGAACTGGGGCCGAATTACCGCATACGTGAACGAGCAAAATCGTTCGTAATTTTTCTTTTTGAGATTACACCACTCGCTATCGAACAAGTACTATCGAAATTTGAGATGATAGCATACGTTAACGAGGGTATAATCGAGTGCCAGCTGTTTACATTTTACTCGTTTGCTCAAGACTGATCGAAAACAAAAAACGTATGTGCAAAAAAAAAAAAATAAAATGTAAGTTTATTATAATATTTAAAGTATTATTTAATAATATTATTATTAGATTTAAAAAATATAAAAAAATTATAATTGTTTATAATACTAACATCAATAAAATAAATAAAAAACAAAAAGATGTTATGGCGCAGTACATGGTTGATCATCCTAATTTGGCCAAAAATATGTTGCCAAATTGTAGCCAAGAAAAAGCAACGGCCAAAAGCTTATGAGATGAACTTGCTATTAAGCTGAATTCTTATGGAAGATTTAATTTACTTACGCATTAGACGGCAAGGACATTGGATCGCTTTTACACCTCATTTCTTTCCTGATACGTACTGTGTTATAATCATCTTCAGAATCCGAAGACGATGAGCACAGCGATAAGAGTGTAGTCATTTCTTTTATAATTTTTGGTTTTTAATATATTAAAATTCACTTATTTATTTAGATAACTTCAAAAAATTGGTTTTGTTTATTTTTTTATTTTGTATTAAACATATACACACTTTTTGTTCTTTTTAGTGTCATTCACCTGAGAATGATACACATTGTGTAAAAATTTCGATACGTCTGCTATCGAATGCTATAATCCATCCATTCGATACGTGACGAAATTTCATTCGATACGACAGCTTACTCGTTCACGTATGCGGTAATTCGGCCCCAGTTCATTTTAATGCAGTTGACAAATATTTGACAACGTGATTTTTTAAGTCATTAATTAATTTTTATTGATAAATCAGTGAAATATGGATCGTAAACGGAATATTTTAATCCGCGAAATATACAAAACACCAACTCCTTAACTTTCTAGCCAATAAACGTTTTTGTATACATACTCTATTATAATTTTGTTTCTTTTTGTTTTAATGTTTTTTAATACTAATTCAACATGTACTTATAATTCTAAAAATAAAAACTGTGCTAATACTTAATTAAAATTTTATTTAACTTTTTTAACATCTGCTTTCAATAGGAACAAAAGTCAAATTTTAACTTTTATTTCTGACTTAAAAAATAAAAGTTATATTTAATTTTTTTTATTTTTGATTTAAAAATTAAAAGTCAAATTTTAACTTTCATTTTTGACTTAAAAAATAAAAGTCAAATTTTAACTTATATTTTTTACTTAAAAAATAAAAGTCATATTTTAACTTTTATTTTTGACTTAAAAACAGACCCTTTTTTGTTGCGGTCTGTGTTTTCATAAAATATTATGGTCAGTTAAATTATTATAAAAACTTGGGAAAATTCAACATGTGAAGAAAATTAAGTGAACTTTCAGATGAATAACAAAAATAGTAAAAGATCTACACATTGATGGAAAATCTTTACGGAAAATTGCAAAAATAAAGAAGCGCAGTGCTTGTACTATCAAATACGTGGTATCGAAATATAAAAAAAGTGGAAAATTTAAAAAATTGCAACGAAATGTACTGCTCGTTCCTACGTCGCCAATTTGGCATCGATTCTTCTGTAATTGGCGTTACACTGGCTGTAAGTTCAAAATTACAATAAAAAAATTGGATTCAAAAGTCGGTATGCTGTAAGAAAACCTTTTGTTATCATAATTAATAAGCAAAAACGGGTTGCGTTTGCTAAAAAGTATCAAAATAAGGATTTCAACTTCTTGAAAAGAGTTATTTTTACGGATTAATCCAAATTTAATATAAAATTATCGGATGGACGCGTTAAAATTTAGTGAGAAAAGAACACGAGCTTATTTCGTCATAACCTAATTCACATATTCAAGCATGGTGGGGGCTCGGTAGTAGTTTGCGATTGCTTTTCATTGATGGAATTATGACAGCAAGGGACTATATAATATTTTAAAGAAGAATGTGAAGTAAAGTGCAGAAAAAATGGGCATTTCCAGGAATTTTATCTTCCAACAAGATAATGATTCCCAATATATATCGCTGGATTCCCGACTTTGGATCTTGTACCAAATACCTCAAAACGCCACCTCAAAGTCCAGTTCTTAATCATATTGACAATTTTCAGTCAATTTTCAAGAAAGAATTGAAAAATTACGACACTAGAAACATAAACGACCTGAAAATTATATCCAACAATACACTCCGGTTCACTTATTTAAAGGCACAAAAAATCCCATATTCAGGGGCCGGTTTCTTTTGCAATTTTTAACCGATTTCAGAATTTTAAAATAGAAATGGAAGGTAGACATCTTAAGATATAAACAAAATCATGACAATGGCGGTTTCTTAACTAAGGAACCTTTTTTTGAGGAATTTATAAAAAAAATCTAAAAATGTGGTATTTTTTTTTTGGTTCACTTGAATAAAGGCACTTTGTTTTTTTTTGTATTATTTTTAAAGTAAGCGGTGATTTTTTGTTGGGGGCATTTGTTTATTGCTATTTATTACATCCTAGTCGATTTACGAGTCAAAAAAAAAATGGATGTTTACCGTTCTGAAGGATATTCTAACTGCGCAATAGCTAAAAAAATTGGACGAAGCCCAACAGTTGACGACAATTACATCAAGGACCCCGAGGGGTATGGAAAAAATTTTATGGTATGGAAAAAATTTTCGTTGTCTTTATCTACTTATGAGAAAAGAAAAATCATCAGAATTGCTTCTAATTCTGCCTTATCCTTGTCAAAAATAAGAGCTAAATTTTAAGACTATTAAATAAATTTTACTAATTAAAATAAAACTCAAAACTTTGCAGTCCACCTCTACAAGAGCAACTGTGGAGGTGTACAGAAAAAAGAGGAGGGAAGAGACTCCTATTTAGAAGAAAGAAAAGTTAGCAAGAAATCGAGAGGAAATCGAGATGTGCAGGAGTAGAAATGTTGCTCGAAATTTTTATAAAAAGATAAAACGTCTTACTACTGGTTTTAAACCCAGAGCAACCTCCTGCAGAGACGAACACGGTAATCTGGTTACAGATGCACGAGGGACACTGAGATTATGGAGACAGCATTTCTCTAATCTACTGCAAGGCGATGAAGATACAAATTCCGCCTCTAGAGATACTGTGCCGGTTGCAATCAATGATGACAACGTTGAGATCCTGTCTCCGAGCTATGAAGAGATCAAGATTGCCATACAGCGATTAAGAAGCAACAAAGCAGCTGGACCGGACGGTCTGCCAGCTGAGCTCTTTAAATATGGAGGCGATGAGCTGTTTAGTTGCATGCACTAACTCATTTACAGAATATGGCTGGAAATAAGTATGCCCAATGATTGGAACCCCAGTGCCCTCTGTCCCATCCTGAAAAAGGGAGACACCACGATATGCACCAACTACAGGGATATAGGCCTTCTCCCTATCGCATATAAGGTTTTTGTGTAAACGACTGAAGCCATTCGCCATCTCACTGAATGGACCTTATTAGTGCGGCTTCAGACCTGGTAAGTCCACCATTAAGCATATTCCTGCAAAGCTGGTAAGACTGTGCAGAATGACGTTGAGCAACTCAAGCAGCTCCGTCAAGGTAGGAAAAGACCTCTCCGACCTTGGGCATACCAAGAGAGATGTCACCGCAGCCTTTAATACTATTGAACGCGAGTCTGCCAAAATGGGTCTGGCGGTAAATGAGAGCAAGACGAAGTACATGTTGTCGACGAGTAGGGATGTTGAACGTATCGGTTCCCAGGTTACAGCCGGCAACTATACATTCAATGTTTTCAAGGAGTTCATCTACCTTGGCAACGCCAATACAAGCAAGAATGATGTCAGTCTGGAGATCAAACGAAGGATCACACTGCCCAACAGGTGCTACTACGGTCTCGGCAGGCAGTTTAGTAACAGAGACCTCTCTCGTGAGACGAAATTAACACTCTATAAGTCGTTTATTCTACCGGTGCATGGACGCTGTCTTGTGTCGATGCAGCGGCCCTGGGAGTGTTCGAGAGAAAAGCTCTTCGCAAGAGCTTTGGTCAACTAAAGCAAGGCGATGAGTTTCGCATTAGGACCAACTATGAGCTGTTGTGGTTGTCCAGCGCATTAACATCCATCGGCTGCGCTGGCTCGGCCATGTTGTTTTCGATGCGAAGGTCACTGGACGTCGGCGTAGAGGACGTCCATGTTTACATTAGAAGAATAATGTTGATGAAGCCCTGTCATCAATTGGTCTGACCAACTGGAGGAGTCGCGCGCTTAGCAGAGACGCCTGGAGACTAGTGTTAAGGCAGGCAGAAGCCCGTTAACGGGTAGTTATGGCCATCTAAGTAAGTACAGTATATACAAACATTTTCACTAAAAAAAAACAAGAAAAATAAAAAATTACATGCAAACCTTACTTTTTGTCCTTAAAAAAAAAGAAACCGCAACTTTTTACTTGAAAAAAAAAAAAAAAAAAATCAACCGTTACACAACTTAAGTAAGACAGAGAAATTGCTTCGAGACAGCAGAGACTGCGCAGTGATGATAGCCAAAAGAGCGATGTGTGTGAGCAGCGTTTCGCAACGTACATGTGTGATGCGTGTCACAAAAAGCGGTAAAATCTGATGTATGAAGAAGGAGAATGAAAAAAAAAATCTTATATACAGAAGAAGATGTATAGCCATTAGGCACATAAGACATGTGTTTTTTTTTTCTTTATGGGTTATTTCATTTATGAGTGATGGTAAAAACTAGACTTTACAGTTTACATTTACATTTAATTTATCAGTTTAATGCAAATTGTATAAAGTAAAGTGTTAAAAGAGAAAAAGTTATAAGAGAAATTATAAGCGAATTCGAGAAATTATAAGAAAATTTATTGATGATAAATAAACCTGAAGAGAAATAAATGTTTGGAATAGAATAAAAAGGCTAAAGAGAATACTATTGTAGTAATTTTAAGGTATGTAATCACAATTAAAATTAACCCTAAAACGTTACTAAGTAATTTATTAATACATGCAAATACCTAAATATCTTAATATTTTTATATTTTTTTAATGAAAAATTCTTTTAAAAATAATTAAATTATTAACTTTTTTTCCATTTTAAGAGCGTTAAAGATAAATATTGTAAATGAAAATTTTTTGAAACAATAATTGAAGAATTAATTGAAAAAAAAATCCTAAATGGAATTATTTTTTGATAACAAAAAATTTAATTAAAAATTTTTTTTTTTTGTAAATAACACCGCGTTACAAAAACGAGCTTTTGTTCTGTCCTATCAACCAAATATACATTTTCGGAAAGGGGATAAAAAATAAAAAAAAACACGTGTATCGGCGATTTTCATGTACACGTCAGAATTTTTTATTATTTATAAAGTATAAAGTTCATAGTATCCGTCTATCTGCCTGATCCAATAGAGCTGAATTTTTGCAGGCAGGCTTGTGCAAATATGTATTTGCATCACGTCAAATTTAAAAAAATAGATTTTTATCAATTATCGTTTTTCATTGTAACGGTTTCAGTTCGTTAAAAACCCGAATTTTTTTTATTAACCTTTATCTGCTCTTTGCGTCGAAAACGACGCATACCCAGTACAATTTTTGAATTTTTATTAAAATGGCTGGCTAAAAGTTGATAGAATTTCCTGACTTTGTAGAACACATAAATGTGCACATTTAGACTTATTTTCGTATTATAAATTTTATTTTTTTGTATTGTATCTAAAAAGTTACGTTGCCTACCCTCATGCGTCGTTTTCGACACATATGAGAAATCGTATGTTTTTTGGCGGGTAACTTTGTTTTTTTACTAGTCATTGTGATTTTTGTAGGCGATAAAGTAATTTGTGACTAATTTATAAACAAAATATATCAGATAATTAAAAAAAAGTAAATAAAATATTTGTCAAGTGAAGAAGTAAGAGTTCTTCTAAATGAAAGTGAAGCTGAAAATAACTACAGTTTTTCTGATGTCAGAAAGCCTGTAATTAGTAGTGGTGTAGTCAGCCACAAGATGGCAGGATTAGAGCTTAAAATGTTATCAATCTTCCGCCCGTTGTAACACAAATTGCATCTTCACAGGGTATTTCTAAGGTATATACCAAAGCTAAGTATGACGACGATTTCTTGCGAATTGATTCCAGCTTGTTGAGAGCTTCTATGGGTGTTTTGATTTTAGCTGGCGTATATAAGTATAGGTAAAATAGCTACTCATTATACATTAATGTTGAAAATATTTTTAGATCAAAAACATAAATCAAGTGTTGATTTATTCGATGCAGAGTATAGTCGTATAATATTAAGGGCAGTTACGTCGAAAAACACTTTTGAATATACAAATGAAGTTATTCCTTTGGATGATACCATTAGCTTTCACCTTTGACAAACCAACATTTGCATTCACAGGCAATGCATGTATTGATAGAAAAAAAGTGTACAATTTTACAATGTACTTTACTTAATTCTAGAAAAGTTGAACCCGGAGATCAAAAGGCTGCCAACAATCATGAGTTATTATAACAAGGCCACAGCCTTATTCATAGAGACGTTCCCATTCATTTTTTCTCTGAGTAATTATCAAATTTCAATTAATTTTTTTTACTTCAATATAGACTGTGTCGATATGGTCGATAAGATGCTTTCTTGCTACAGTTGCATAACTGCATTAAATGCATTAATTATTTTCAAAAAAATTAACCCTAATTGCCAAACAACGCATAAAGTTGTAATAAGAAGATATTTTCGACGGGAACTGTGGTTATCCTTTGTATGCCAAATAGAACAGGAAGGCTACGGTCAAGGTCATTTGTTAATTTTATTGGTATGCCATTTTCATCATATGCATCGAAGAAATCAAAAAGCGTTTCTCCACAAATTAAAGGAAGACTAAGGTGTTCAATATGTTTTAAAAGGAATTCAACCTCAAAAAATAACATGCAAACTACTATTTGTTGCTTTTGTCCAAAAAGTGCATGTAAAAACATATATTTTTAACCAAAACGTTTGTGTTAAATGCATCGATAATAATTCACTTTAATATATAATAAAACTAAAAACAATGTTTTAATATTAAGCAAATATAAATACAGCAATTTTTAGTTTTCTCATCATGTGTGTTTCTCGTTTTTCTACTACAAACCATAAGAAATATTATGTGCGTCGAAAACGACGCCAGGGTAGACAATGTAATTTTTTTTGAGGAGCAGATGAAGGTTAATTGTGTTATATTAAAATTAAAAATTTTTACAATAAAAATATCAATGCTTTTAAAGAAACTTAAGCCTTTTATTTTTGCGTTTTTAAGCATTTTTGTCAGCATCGCGACAAATACACCGACAATATTTGCCAAGCATATGCTAATATTTTGTCCTTTAAAGCGCTTTTCAGTAGCCGCAATGTCCTGATGGAACCTTTCGCCATGTTTATCGCTACAAGTTCCTAAATCATCAGGGAAAAAATCTAAATGATTGTGAAGGAAGGATCTTTCGCGACATAATATGCCTATTCCGCGTGTAGCGTCTTCAGGAAATATTTGTTTTTAAATTTTTTTCAAATTTCAAATAGAGAAAATATGTACATGTAAATTCAAGTAATTTTTTTTGTCAAACGAAAGAAAAAAATTTTTTTTTAAAATAATAATAAATAAACGATTTTTATTTAAAAAAGACCTTAACCTTGAGTAATTCTTTACATTAAATAATAAAGGTCGAAAAACCAGAATTAAAATTATTATTTTAAAATTTGTTAAAACACTGAAGCGTAAAATATTTAATAACCTTAAAAAATAAAATTTTG
This sequence comes from Metopia argyrocephala, assembly GCA_963576795.1. Taxonomy (NCBI): domain Eukaryota; kingdom Metazoa; phylum Arthropoda; class Insecta; order Diptera; family Sarcophagidae; genus Metopia; species Metopia argyrocephala. The sequence continues at coordinate 78,312,434 of OY756209.1, read as the reverse complement.
TCATCAACATATGGAATCATTATTGTCGAAAAGGAATGTACGTATGTATAATTTGGTATCAAAACTTGCATCTAATCAACTTTGTTAAAATCCAAATAACCCATTTTAACTTTTACCCCATACCTTAATTGGCATTGATGTCTATACCCATACGAGTACGTCAATATACACTCGTCAAAATGGTTTGAACATTAAATGGACGAAATGCCAATTTCTACAAGAATAAATTTTTAGGATACATTTTCGAAAATTCTACAATAGCACCATCTATTGAAAAGACTAGAGCTGTAAATAACTACCCGTTACCAACAAGCATAAAAGCATTACAAAGATTCGTAGGTCTTACATCATACTTGAGACGCTTTATCCCAGAATACGCATTAATGGTTAGACCGTTGCGAAAAGACACAAAGTTTAAGATAAGAGACGAAGAAATTCTGAGCTTCGAACAACTCAAAAGTTCAATGATAAACAGAAGTACATGCAGATGCTTGTCTATATGGATACGGCGCGGTTTTGTTGCAGAAAGGAGAAGATGCATAATTCCATCCAGTAGAATATATGAGCAGAAAGACCACTGAGGCAGAGCAAAAGTGTCACTCCTACGAACTTGAAGTTCTGGCAGTTATTGAAACCCTCAAGAAATGGAGAAACTTCGTGCTTGGAATACCAGTAAAAATATTGACAGACTGCAACGTCAACATAAGTAGTTATATTTTTAGCATTCTCCTCTGTACAATTGGTCTCTGCCAAATGAATGTAAAATTTCTCTTTCCATATTAGCCAAGACTTCTAGCGGGAGGAAAAATGAGGAATTATTGGTTGGATTGCATAGTATAGGGTGTTTTTTATTTAGGTATAGAACTTTAAGTTGGCATCACTTTTTTAACTGGCGGCCATTTTGTCAGCTGTCAAGTGATTAATATTTAGTTTGGTTTGCCATTTCATCATGAACAGGTTGACAAAAGAACAACGCTTGCAAATCGTGCAAATTTATTTCGAAAATAATGGTTCAGTTCGCGAAGTTTACCGCAAGCTCCGTCCATTTTATGGTCGACATAATCGTCCATCAGAGCAATTAATTCGGTTAACCATTGATCGTTTTCGCACTACGTTTACTCTATGTGATAATACGCATCCGCAGAGACGTCGAACAGTGCGCACCGAAGAAACAATTGCCGCTGTAGAGCAAAGTGTTGAAGAGAACCCGAATGAATCGATTCGCCACTGTGCACAGCAATTGGAGCTTTGTCCATCAACTTTATGGAAGATTTTGCGCAAAGATCTTGGCTTGCGACCTTACAAGATCCAGCTTGTGCAAGAATTAAAGCCGCGAGACCATGCAATGCGTCGTGATTTTGGTGTATGGGCCGAAAATGAGATTGATCTCGATGCTGATTTTCATCGCAAAATTTTGTTCAGTGATGAGGCTCATTTTTGGTTGAATGGCTACGTCAACAAGCAAAATTGCCGCATTTGGAATGAAGAGAATCCACATGAGACCCTTGAGACGCCATTACATCCACAAAAACTGACTGTTTGGTGTGCTCTATGGGCTGGTGGAGTCATTGGGCCATACTTCTTCCGAAATAATGCTGCAAAGTCAGTTACCGTTAATGGAGACCGGTATAGAGCCATGATAACCGACTATTTTGTTCCCGAATTGGATGGCATGAATGTGGATGAGTTGTGGTTCCAACAAGACGGCGCTACATGCCACACAGCGCACGTCACAATCGATTTATTGAAGGAAACATTCGATGAGCGCATAATTTCGCGGAATGGACCTGTCAATTGGCCACCAAGATCGTGTGATTTGACACCATTGGATTATTTTCTTTGGGGATATGTGAAGTCGCTCGTCTACGCCAACAAACCAGAAACGTTAGGTGACTTGGAAGCCAACATTCGTGGCGTTATTGCCAACATACGGCCCCATATGCTCGAAAAAGTGGTTGAAAATTGGACCTGTAGAATTGGCTTTATTCGAGCTAGCCGCGGCGGCCACATGCCCGAAATCATATTTAAACATTAATGGCATAAAATTATCCTTCCAATAAAGCCAAATTGATGGACATTAAAACGATTTTCTTGTGTTTTATTTCAATTCGAAGTTCTATACCTCAATAAAAAACACCCTGTATAACATAACAATATTATTTGGTACGCTATTTGGCAATTTTTTTTCACGAGTATATGATATGTGCAAACTGAAATAAAGCAAATTTGAGGTACAAATGGCTATAGATCGTGAGTGTCCTTTTATAATTAATTGTATTTTTATATTTTTTTATTATTTATATATTTTTTTAAGTGTTAATTTGACCTGGTGCTGCCGGACTTACCGACTCAACAAAAATGTGATATCTCTTCCCTAAAATGTCAAAAACACTGCGTATTAAAAAAAAAAAAATAAATATATTAAAAATAAAGATGCCTAAAAGCCGCGAAAAGAAAGAAAAGTTATTTTCTAAAACATACTAAAAGCAATAACGAAAAAGGAAAGCACGTGTTTTATATATATGAAATATTATCGTTTGCGCGTTTTGTTTGTTATCTTTACATGCGTAAATATATGGCTGTAGAACTGTCAAAAGTTTTTAAGCAAAAATACACAATTTACCTTAGGTTTTTTCAGTGCAATTGATGCAAGTGGCGAATGTATATATTTTGTTGTTGCATTGAAAACATATATGTATTTTTACACGCATTGCATCGTTTGCACAGTTTACAAGGCCCTTCGTGAGTACCCTTAATATTTTACTTTTAATAATAAATAATATAATTTCATACAGAAAAATTCTAAAATTTGCACATTTTCAATAACATTAAAATTTTTGTAAATTTTTTTTGTTTATATTTTTAACAATTTTTCAAAAAGGCTTTTGGAGTTACCAGACTCACATTTTTTTATATTGTGCATCATTTGATATAAATTTTTCAATTAAATTGATTATTAAAAACAAAATTTTATAAAATTTGTTCACAAAAATTAATATATTGTAAAATAATTTATATAGGGGACATTCCAAGTCAAATCAACCAATGAGTGTGACCCAACCCCGAATTTTATGATTTTTTGTAGAAATATAGTTGAATAACTTGATAAGCTATTTTAAACAAACCTTCCTTACAAGAGTTAGTTAATAGGGTGTAGAAATCAAAATAAACTCTTGTAAAGGAGAAGTTTGTAATTACATTTGTTTTGAGAAACAAATATAATTTAGGAGATAATTTTATGAATTTTAACGGGAGTAAAGAAAAGAATATGGGTTCAGACTTTTCCTGATATCGGGTAGGTTGGGTAAATTTCTACATACCTTTAATATGGGATAAGAGAAATACAAACAAAATGCAAGATTTATAATTTTTCCTTTAAAGTTGGTTACGTGCAAAAAGTGTTGTATTAAGACTTCAGTTAAGGTGGTTTTACACTATCCCACTGAGTATAACGACACGTCAAAAACTCAAATAAAATGAAAAAGTATAATAGTGTGAAAACAATATGTAATGAATTGTCAAAAAATACGGATAGAAATTTGACAGTCGTATGGCTCTCATCATTTTTAGAAATTTTTCTAAACCATTAGATTTTTCATTTTATCAGAGTTGCTTTTTTACACAAATATAAGAAAAAATCAGGGTTGGAAAACTGGAAATTATTCATCATAATTTTGCTTATTCCATTTTTATTAAATAACTACAAAAATACAAAATATAGTTAACATTTCAAGTTCTTTTCCTTTTAACATAAAATAAATTACAAATATTTGTCGTAAAAAATAATTAAATATGGCTTATATTATGAAATATTAATAGAACAAATATTGCCGTATCAACATGTCCATCGTTGGAGAAAGAGAAAAACACAAACAGCTGTTGTTTACATTTTATTTGAAATGTGATAGTGTGAAAGCAAAATGTAATAAAAATATTTTACATTTGATTTTTTGACAATCAGACCAAAAACCATTAGATTTTGTTTCGACAAAATCCAATGAAAATCTTAAGACTTGTAGAATAGTGTAAAAGCACCTTTAATAGTTAAGTGACTAAATGTATTTTTATCTTAAAAGAAAAGTTCCGTTTTTCAAAGAGAGACATTGGAAAATTATAAAAATTGTAACAAAATAAACTCTAATAATTTAGTGTTGTAAAGTGGCTTCAAAAATTACTACACATGTTTGCATTTACAGAAAGGTTATTTTAAAATAAATATTTAAAATTCATTCTAATTATTTTGTGTTCAAAGCAACTTTGAACAATAGTATATTATAGGACAAAATTAAATACAAAGTTTTGGAGCACTGACATTTTGATCCGGAAAAATTAGTTCTTAAAAATCGGAAAAAATAGAAAATTGCACAAAGTTACACTTACTTAATTGTAATTTTCTTGAAAAGTATTATACTTAGCTACGCATCTCGTAAAACTATTAAATTACCTTTGATTTAATATGTAACATGTTCTTTTTTTTAAATGTCAAAGGTAAATTTTCTTTACCTATAAGTCGGAAGCTTATATCTCCTGATAAATTTTTTTATTATCTGCTTGTGAATTTACACCAATCGTTTTCTTTTTTTTAATTATTATTTAAACTTTGCCTTTTGTGTATTTAAACTAATCGTATTTACGATTTTTTTTTTGCCTAGACGCCAATTGTTGATGTGATTTTAAAAATTTCTATTAAATGATCGTTTAATTGAATTTTTAGAACTTGTAAAATAGTTTTTTTTGTAAATACATACCTACAGATTAGACGACTCTGAACACAATGAGAGTAGGGCAAGTGTGTTGCAATTATGTTAAAATCTCTCTGGCATACAGGGCAATTTAAATTTTTATTATTTAGCGAAAAGCATTGGGGAGTTTTTAAAGATGATAAACCAGCCTGAAATTAAAAAAAAAAAATAATTATTAATATAAAAAAGCAATAAACATTTCCTAAAACTACAAAAGGGTTAAATCTGATCGACTTTAATGCAATCTATTTAAATTATTATTCAATAAATAAGTAATATGTTAAAAAATTCAATGCAGTATTCATAGTCAAAAAAACAGTCGACTTTAAGAGAAATAGAGCCGACTTTTGTATAAGTCGAATCTACCTCATTCATAAACAACTTAAAGTATACTTTTGACGTAAAAGTCAACTCTAAAGTTAAAACCAGCAAAAACTGTTTTTAACATTTTAAACAACAGAGTTCCTCACTTTAATGCTGGGAGATTTTGCCGTTAAAACTTTCCATTTCCAGTTTTTCCATTATTTTATTGTTTATTAAAAAACAAAAAAATATTTTTCACCTTATTGGCAAATACATTCATTATAATATAAAATGTATGCGTTTGGGGATAAGCATGTCTCTATGGCCATTTCGTCTCTGCTTAAGAGACTCGTCAGGAGATTTTTTCCCAAAGGTGGTATTCAAAACTATAAATAAGTACTTATGTGAAAATATTTATAGACTAAATGCGAATCATATTCCATTTAGTATATAAAAACCAAACAAAAGTATTTACAAAGCAATACATTTCTGTTTTTCAAAAAATTCAAATTCTATTTCTCTGTTCTACCACAGCAAGCCATCCAGCGGCATATGAATAGAAATGAATAGAAAAACAAAAAATGTAGGTAGGGGTAGGTATTTACCCCCAACTTTTTTTCCGAACATACCGAACTCCTATCTCCACTCCCTAGAGTGGTAGCAGCAAATTTTATATAAAAATGTAACTTAGTAATGGAGCCCCCTTAGGGAGTTGGAGATAGGGGGTAGGTATGTTCGAAAAAAAAGTTGAAGGTAAAATATTAGTGAGGGTCGGTCTTACATTTTATTCCTGTAGGGGCTACTTCAGGGCAGTTGTGGAGCTTTTTGTGGATTTTTATTCCTTCAACCCAACCTTTGACCCCGATGAAGAGCCATTTGCCCCCATTCCACATCCCTCGTTTTTGACTCGTAGTTTTTGTAGGAACTCACAAAATAAGCGGTTCTAGCTAATCGAAAAATCGTATACCATCCCACCACTATTAGACTAGTTTTAATCTCATTCTTTTGCGATTTGATTTTTGTTTCTTGATCCAAAAAGACCTCCACTCTGAAATTTTTCACAACTGTAGAGAACGAAACTATCTTTGGCATAATTCTTTTTTAAATTTTTAAAAAGGTCGCTTTCGGAGATATAGGCCTTCGACTTATAGGTAAAGAAATTGACCTTTGAGTTTTTCAAAGAAAAAATCATGTTGCATATTAAATCAAAGGTAATTTAATACCCTTTCAAATGCGACTTTTACGAGATGCGTAGCTGTAATACTTTTCAAGAAAATTACAATTAAGTAAATGTAACTTCGTGCGTTTTTGTACTTTTTCCGATTTGCATGACCTCATATTTTCGGATCCAGAAGTGTCAGCGCCCTTTATGGCTCGATTATCGATTGCAACTGAACTTCAGTGGAGTTGCTTACAAGCAACGCAACTCATGGTCCAAATGTTATTATGTACGGCAACCTTAGTCAGTTGCCTAAAGTTATTGTTTTTTACACATCTCTAATTACAAAAAGTAAACAAAAAACTTTTCTTGAAAAAAATTACATATATTTATCAAAAGTTTGTGTTTTTGTTACAAAAAATATATTTAAAAAAAAATTAACAATAATAAAAATAATTGTTTTATATAAAATCAAGAATGATTAGTTCCGTGGAACTTTTTTTTGATGTCGAAGAAGATGAGGACAAAAATGTGGCATTCATTAGAAGACGGTTAAGGGATAATTCTAATCCCTTAGAATTACCACCTACCCTGTGAGTCAATTTGTATATTGAGGTAGATAAATAAATAAATCCCTTTTTAGTTTTAAGTCGTATTTTAGACTTCCAAAACAAGCAGTTGTTTATTTAGTAGAAGTTTTAAAGGACGACTTTAGAAAGAGCCACCGGGTCACAGCAGTACCTCCTATCTTGAAAGTGTGTGCCGCTTTAAGGTTTTTTGCTGAGGGAAGCTTCCAAAAGTCCCATGGAAACGACTATAACATTGGAATAGCTCAACCTACAATGTCTGTAATCTTGTCGGAAGTTGTAAATCTTATGGAGAGGAAAATTTGCAAAAAATGGATTATTTCAAAAATGTCGGAGGAAGAAAAGTCCCAAAATAAAAAATTGTTTTATTCCAAAACAAAATTCCCTGGTGTTGTCGGGTGCATCGATGGAACACATGTACATATAATGGCACCTAAAGAAGAAGTTCGTCATTTGTATATGAACAGGAAAGGCTATTACAGCTTGAATGTTTTACTTGTAAGTTCTATTGTAATTCATTGAGTAATAATATTCCTAACAATGACCTACTTATAGATGTGTGATTACCAAATGAAAATAAGGTATGTCGACGCCAGACATCCTGGATCCACTCACGATGCCTTTATTTGGAACAATAGCGTACTAAAGCAAGAGATAAATTTGGATTTTGGACAAAATACGTGGATACTAGGTTGCCCCATTAATTAAAATACAACTTCATATATTAACATAAATACAAATATTTTAATTTATCTACAAATATAGGTGACTCAGGATTTCCTTTAGAACCACGTAAAGCCCGTAATGTGATTGAGAGAACAAATGGAGTTTTAAAGGCAGTATTTCGGTGTCTTTCCGCTGAACGTGGACTGCACTATAAACCCGAAAGGGCAATATCCATTGTAAATTCTTGCTGCGCCTTATATAATATTGGTAGACATTATAACGCAGATTGGGAGGAATATTCAAGAATTTCGAACGAAACAGAAGTAGTGAACGTAATTGAAAACGATAGTGATGTTTTGGCCATAGATATAAGACGGCGCGTAATGGAATGCTTAAATGAATAAAACTTAAATAATGTATTTCATTTTTCATATTTTTTTATTAATAAAAAAGACTTATAAATGTAATTAAAATTCATCTAATTAATAGTATTTAAAACAAAAACTTAAACATTTTAATTCAGCAATAGTATTACTGCTATTTTTATTTAATAAAAACAAAAAACTATATCACCTTCTTGGCTGTTAATGTAACAAAAAAAAAAAAAAAATAGAACTACTTATATAAATTATTTACTTAAATTTTGGAGTTCTTTTTCTAGTATTTGGAGTTTTTTTCCTTAATGTTTGTATTAAGGATCTGCTCTTTTAATAAGGCATTATATTTCTTTTGTTTTAATTCCTTGATTTCTTTTAAGACCTCATATTTCTTGGTTTTTAAATTTCTTATTTCTTTTAAAATTTCGTTTTTCTTCCATAGTTGTTTCTCAATTTTATTCATAGTTTTAACCAGTTCACTTTGGGTATCAGTTTGTGCCTGTAGAAGATTGAATCTTTTTTCTTCTATTTTTATTTTTTTCTTTTGTGGCTCTTGCTGTTTTTTATTTTGAGGCTCATTAATCTCTTGCTGCTGTTCGTTATACTTCTCGAGATCAATTTCCATTTCTGGGGTATTTTCTTTTTGGCTCACACCAAAGATATTACCATTAGGATTAACCACAAGATCAATTTGTAATAGATCTGCAACAGACTGCTCCAATGCCGATAAGGTTACTTCTTCTGACGAACCACCACCAGTTGTATGAAAATTTCTTTTGTTTTTAGCCATCTTTTTCTTCAGCTTCGCTTTATAGTGAATCCATACTCTCTGCCATTCTTCGGAAGTACGCACTGGCGGACCGTAGCTATTTAATTTGTTCGACACTTCAGCCCATACTAATTCGGCACTGGCTTTTGTTTCTCCAAAGGCACGTATTCCTCCTCCAATATTTGGATTTAATTCCATTTGATGAATCAGTTCCTCGAATTGTTTTTTTGTTGTACATTTAACCATTTATATATATATATATATATATATATATATATGCAGGGGCGGTAGTTTGAACACCGCGAAAATATCGACTTTTTTTAATTAAATTTAATTAATTTTTTAAAAGTATATGGAAAGGTATCGAAATTTTTTTCCAAATCCTTACTAAGTCTGAAAAAAATTAATTTAGGTATATTACGGATACTTTAAACACACTATATAAACCTCCGATAGTATGAACACTTTTGCACATAATATGCGTTATACCATTGTTGCCAGATCCTATCCAAAATTTTGGATTTTTCATTTGCCGGGTAAATTGATGTTGTATTCAGTCTTTAAAAAAAGCAAAAGAAAAAAAAATACGTGCCTTTGACGATTCGAACCCACGACATGTGTCATGCAAAGCATGACACACTACCCCAACGCCACAGTTCCGACATTAATAAATTGTGTTAACTAGGATGAAATATTGTTCTAACTTGGAATTAAAAATAATCTTATATGTATGTAACAAATATAATTACCTGATAATGATCTAAAGATAAACCGAACATACGTGTTACAAATACACATGCATGAGTAATAAAGCACCACATGTTTTTCTCTATTTTTTTTTTTTTTTTTGCATTCTGCACAAGACATACTTGACGCCGCAAAAATAAAGATGTATTTTGTATATACTAATATTAGAGGTAGAGAAATTATTGAATGTTTTATTGTTGTAGAGTTGGAAATATATAGACTCTTACCGAATTCCTAATACCCGTACTAAAGTGGAAATACATTCATGATAAAATTGTAACTAATTTATTTATTATTTGTTATTCATCCTGATTCAAAAGGCACACAATTTGTGTTTAGCTTAAACTTAAATTATATTGTTATCAAAGAATTTCTTTATTTTTTAACTTCTTTATGTAATTTATTACATAATTTTTATATTTATTGACGAGGCTACAAGCAGTTGTAGTATCGATGCAAATAAAAGAGTTTTTTTAAAGACCTTAAGTAATGAAAAAAAAAGTCGAAAAATTAGAAAAAAAATTATTTGAACTAAGAAAGTATGTATGTATGTATGTGATCATATAATTCGCATAAATGTAAATTTTCAAATTTGTTTCAATTTTGGTAAGTTTGAAATATTTGTACAATATTAAAAATGTAAAATTTAGCGAAAATTAAAAATTTCTTAAAAGAAATTAAAGTTCAATATGTTATTTAATTTTAGGAGATATGCGTCATTTGAAGCAGGAGAAAGAAGCTAACACCTTTTCTACAAGCAATGTTTTACATTGAAAATTAAACCAAATTTTAGTCTTTGAATTGTAAGAATCAAAAATTTTTTTGGAATATCTATTTTGTTGATACAGTGTATCATAATCAATTAAAAAGTAGATTATGATTTTCTTAGGGCTTTTTTGAAATTCTATTGCGTTATTCATAAATGTATAAATGAATTATAACTCTACACATGAATATGTGTACATTAGGGTGGCAGCAGGTTATATGAACGAATTTTTTTTTTAATCTCAATGATTTTCGCGTGGAATATTATGCCACTTGGTGTAAAAACAATATGGTAAAAATTTGAGTAAGATCAATATTTCCCGTGCCCCAAAGAGGTAAAAAATCAAATTTTACTCCAATATTTTTAAACGTTTTTTGATGAAGAAGTTGTTCATTTTTGCTTGAATTTGTATAAAAAATCATTGCACTTCATTTAAAATGTGCAATTACTAATAATTATAAGAAAATGAGAATTTTAACCCTTCCATGCCCAGTGGGTTTAAAGTCTTGGGATATGCTGACAAATTATCTATGACAATTTTAAATGATTAACCCTTTTGCCCACCGGTGTCAAAAGTTTTATTAAATTAAACATTCAATAAATACTTCATATATAAAATTAAATTTTTAATAAAAACAAAAAAAAATTTGAACGTAAAAAAACATAAAATATATACATATAAAAAATAAAATATGAGACAAATTATTTATAATTAGTTCTTAAGTTTTGTAAATTTGCTTATGTTGAAAATTACTGTCAACAAATTTTAACATACAAATCTTTAATTAAAATCAATAAAACATGTTTTCGCTACTTTAAATAAATGGAATTCTTGTACTAAGAATTTTTAAGTTTGAAATTATGTTCCTTCCTCCATGATAGTCTTCTGAAATTGGCTAACATTTTTTAAAAACTCTGAAGAAATGTTAAACCTTTGTAAAAGCTTGTTGGCATGTTTGTCTCTGGCAAGGATATGGCTTAGATTATGTTGGTTTATTGTTAGCCTTTTTGGATATTGTTCTCCTTCTTCTTGTAGATTTTGTTCAGGCAAGTTTGTTGCAAGCATCTTTGACTTTAGTTGCTAAATCGATTCTTTCGTCGAATAAGGCAAAACCTACACATTCTTCATTCAAATAATAATAATAATTTCAATATGACTTTTTCAGCAATTAACAAACCTAAATGTTTTATAATTTTCTAATATTTTTAAAAATTCGATGTCATATACAGGAGCTTGTTCTGCATTATCAGCGTTAAACTAGAAAATCGAATAACACTTAATAACAAATACAGCTACTTCAATCAAACCATTTATTTTAGCTCCGGTTATTTCGGGAAATTGGTATCGAAATATAATAATTTTTAGGCAGTAAATGGCCTTGGCAATCCATCTGCCTAAATGCAGTGCGCAAGGTTTTTTTAATTTAATTTCCTCCTAAAAATATTATTATTAATTCCAGAAATTTCTTGTATTCATCATTAAAAATGTTCAATTAAGTTAAAACACAGACATGCTAATAGTAATTACTTGTTTTAGTCGTCGTTATAACGTAAGTTTTCACATTTCTAAAAGCAATCCACATCCTTCCATCCCTCGGAAAAAGGCGTAATATCAAAAGTTAACCTATGCTGAATTTGTTCATAAAATATTTTACAAAAAAAAATGCATAATTCTAAAATTTTAAAAGGGTCATGTAGACCCTCAAGGCACAGACGGCTTAGTATTTTAACCAAAAACAATTATTATGAAACATTCTTAACCACATTAGATAGAAATATTGTAATTGTTTACAAGATTAAGAATAAAAATAAATAAAAAATACCTAAAAATACACAATATACCGTATTTTGACCTTTGACCTCTTTGGGTTACGGCTTAAAGTTATCCGATTTTGCTCAAGTTTTGACTATATCCGTTTTATATTAACTGGATCGATATTCCGTGCGAAAACTTTTGAAAATCCAAAGTTGAATTTTAGTGCCACCCTAATATACATGCATACATATAAATCTTAGCTTTATTGTTTTTAAACTTCTTTTAATAATTTACTTACATATTTTTTGTAAATAATTATTTATATAAGAATTCAAAATAATTGTTATTACCTAAGTATGTATGTATACATATGTTATTTTGGGCAAATATCAGAAATAAAATACAAAGAAAAATAATTAATGAATACACTATTTTACATTACAACCAAATATGTACATATGTATGCACATTAAATTGCAATAAAATTATTAAAAAGATTAAAAAATCAAAAAAATTAATTAATAAAACAATGGAAAAATTAAATAAATAAAAATAGAAAAATAAAATCTTATAAAAAATAAATTAAATGAAAAAAAATACAAATGTATGATCTCTTTGAGATTTGAACCCGACGACTTAAAAAAGGAAAAATAAATCCGAAGTACAACACGAGAGCTTAACTAAACGCACCACATCGATTTCTTGAAAACAGTTGACTTTTTGCTTTATATAAGTTTTATGCAATTTGTTATACATAAAAAAATTATAGAACCAACTTCATTTAGCATTTGTATGAGTGTTCATCATTTGTATACATATGGGTGTGTTCTTGTTGTATATTTTTGCCACCATTTTTAAAACCTGTTTTAAACAGCGTGGTCAACTTTATAAAGTCAAAAAGCATTAAAGTTGGGAAAAAAGCGCTTATTTAAAAAAAGGCCAAATTTTTTTGTAATGTTTTATTATATAGTAGGTATATACATATTTAAGTTATATGATCAGTTTAGTAATATACAAATTATTTTTTATATATTCACTTTTATTGTCTAGAAAAATTTCTATTGACTCAAATTGATATTTTGCATAAAAAAATAATGGTTTATGTTTAGTAGCAGCAACAAAATATTTTGTCGACTGTTTCTAAAAGATACATGAAAAGTTAACGAGAAAAACTGTTTTTGGTAAAACCGGTCTTCGTTGTAAAAGCCCTTGGAAATCAAGTTAAATTACAAAATGTTGGTAGTGGTGGATTTATTTATTTATTTCATTTTAGCTCCCTGCATAACAAGACTTAAGCTACGTTCACATTTGGCAAATATTTGATGAAAAAAGCGTAACCACTATTTTATGAAAACATTTTATACAAAAATGTTGTTTTGTGTAAACATTTCTTAAAAAATTATTTTAAACATGATAATAAGAAGAACTAATATTTTAATTTTTTATAGATTAAATTCGAAAAAGTAAACACTCAAAAAACTAAAAGCTCCAATTGAATAGTGGTTACGCTTTTTCCATCAAATATTTGATAAATGTGAACGTACCTTTAGTCTTATATGTAATTATAATGCAGGGCTAATATGCATACAACAATTTAATAAAAATAACTTAAACTTAAATAATAATTTGTAAATAAAATTTGAATAACAAGAATAAAAGATTGGAACAATTAATTTAAAAGAGGTAAAAAAGAAAAACATATAATAATACGAAAAAAAATAAAGAAAATTTATAAAAAAGACAAATATTATGTATGTAAATATGTATGTAATTAAAAGAATTTATTTAAAATAATGAAATAGACATTTTCTAAAAGTTGTTTGTTATGTGGAAGAGCATTCCAAAGGCTAATTGCATGCGGAAAAAATTGCCATTCTGAGACAAGGCATTGGTGCCTGGAAACAATAATATTTCTGCCTCTCAAAGATCTTTCAAATCGTATCTTCTGAAAAAGATACTCTTGTTCCTGTGTGTATATAATCTTTTTATTCTTTAATCTTTAGGCCTAAGCCCATGAAAATTTTGAAACCGTTCAAAAGTTTTTGGAATTTTTGCAAACCAGGTGAAACTTAAAAAAAGGAGCTTAGTTATAATGATTCAGTGGTTAATCTTAAACAGTCCATTAATTTAATAAATAAATAAATAAAATAAATAATGTGAGAGCAATTCAAATTAAAAACTAATTTTGCCAACTTTTGCTGCAAACGAGTTGGAAATTTATATTACTGTAAATTATATGAAGTAATTCAATTGTTGAATTAGTTTTTAATTAGTATACTGAAGTGTAATTGGCTTAGCATTTTGGTCTCATTGTAGATTATGCCCTGATATTATACATGAATATTTGCTTACTGTAATTATTAAATGCATGAAAATTTTGAAACCGTTCAAAAGTTTTTGGAATTTTTGCGTGAAACTTAAAAAAAAGAAACTTAGATATAATGATTCAGTGGTTAATCTTTAACAGTCTATTAATGTAAACAATTAATCTTTAAGCAGACAACATTCTTCGCGTTCTATACTTGAAGTAGTCGATTTGTTTGCCATCTTGCTAGAACTTTATAATTTTTTTGGGAAAACTTAGTATTCATTGGGCAAATTTCGTGCAGCGGATTATTTTAAGGCGTCAGTCAGTTTAATTACAAAAGAGAGTAATTTGCCTCCATTGTAGAAAATAATGCCGATATTACTATATCTACTATATTCCCTGTTTGGTATATAATTTTAGATCGTTTTGAAGCTCCTAGGGAGAAAGTGCAGAAATTTTACATTAACTTATTATTCATTCTCCAAATTTAGAGTAATCTAGCTTCATCTGGAGTTCAAGATTATTACTATTACGATACTCAGCGCAGAAACCCTAAAAAATTCAGTTAGTTGAATTACAGGTAAATAATATATTACCTTTTTCTCGGCAAGAACATTTTCATACACATATTTATTATTCCTTTTTAAACACCGTAACAGTACAATTTTCTTGAGATAAAAATACACACAAAAACCTTTTTGCAAACTTCAATTTCTTTTTAATAATTTACCTATGAGTCAAACAAATAATCTCGCCAAAAAATATTATGCTATTCTAGAAGTGGCTTGCTTGACGAAATGTATTTATTTACATTAAAAGCTCTTCAGATTTTTTTAAAACCTATTAAAACATAAAATTTTACACATCAATAAAACTGTTCGTTAGCACATCTACAATATCTTAGAAATAAGTAAAGTTTATTTATGACAAAATATATACTAATAAATTGTATTAATTCGCTTTAATATTTAGTTGGGTACATACAGAAAATATCATAAGATGATAACAATTAATAAAATGGGGATTATTATAAAAATAAACGGATACGAGTATATCGAATTGTAAACTAATCGTGAAGCATTTTTATTAATTTTACGCATAAAATAAACTATCATCATCATTTCCAGCACGGACGTATTTTTAATTTTGCATTTGGCATTTCATTGCAAAAATAATCTCAATTCATTTAAAAGAATTTAGTTCTGAAAAAATTGAAAAAAAATTGTATTCAATATCAATGCAAATAATCTGTTTTGGTCAAACGAAGCCATCACTAGGAATACCACTACATGAAATATATACAGCCTACGACTCCTACTATAATGTGGTAGAGGCAGTTTTACCCAATTGAGTTTGTGAATTTTTTTATAAATTTTCAAAAATTCATTTTTGAGCAAAGTAGGTCTCTAGAGGATTTTAGACATATTTGACCAAATGAAGCCATTGCTAGGAACACCACTATATGGAATACACAGTCCAAGACCTCCACCACGACGTGGTAAAGGCAGTATTACCCAATTGAGTTTGTGGAATACCACTACATGGAATATGCAGCCTCCGACCTCTGCTATAACGTAGTAAAGGCAGTATTACCCAATTGAGTTTGTGGGTTTTTTTTTAAATTTTCAAAAATTAGTTTTTGAGCAAAGTGGATCTCTGGAGGATTTTAGGCATATTTGGTCTAATGAACCTTTCGCTTGTAACACAGCTATATGGGGTACACAGCCTAAGACCTCGTCTATGATATGGTGAAGGCATTGCTACTGAATTGATTTTGTGAATTTATTTATGAATTTTCAAAAATTCATTTTTAAGCAAAGTGGGTCTCTAGAGGAGAAAAATTGACCAAATATGTCAAAAATCCTCCAGAGACCCACTATGTATCCATGTATTTTTTATAGACCCCCTTTTAATTAATTGTTATCATTTTTTTTTTACTTTTTTGGAGATGTTGGAGAGGGTTGCCTAGTTTTCAGAAATATTTGCGTGCACAAGGCACTTTTTACCTTTTTCGAAAAGATTGGATTTGAAAAAAATTATGTGTTAAAAAAAATTTTAAAATGACCCAACTTGTTGGACCATTTATTTTCGTTGAGATACTGTTTCTCGTAAGTGTTATATTTTTGTACAATCATTTCTACCGTTTTCGAGAAAATCGCATTTTAGAAAAATCATTTGTGCAAGCAAAGTCAAAAAATGAGTAGTCATCATCATATAGGATAGCTCCCTTCCTAGGCACTCTTCGTATGCCGCTCTTTTTGATTATATGTGATTGTCAATAATACTTAGTTTTTTAATAATCAAAGTATTGTGCTTAGTTTTTATTAATATACATTTGCGCGTACAATCTTTTGCTCATACATATCGTTTTTATTTAAAATTTTACTTTTTTTTCAAAATTTGCGGTATACATATTAAATGAAAAAGATTAAAATATACGCAAACTGTTTCTCAAAAATTAGTATGTAATTAGTTTTTAAGCAGCGGTTATATTTCGGCAAAACGGCGAAAGCTTATTAAACGAAAACGTCAATTAATTCTTGTACTGAATAGTTTTCTTTTCATCGTGTCTATGGTGGAAAACATACTTAATGCTGAATAATTGGTAGCAGATATACTCAAACAAATTCGTAAAGCTATGTATTCATTTGGAAAAACATCTTGAAGATTCTACGAATATAATATATCGAATATGTGTTGTGCAGAATGAGAGTTCAAGTAAGGCATTCATTTGAAATTGTCTCTTCTAGATTATCAGGATACTTTTTGACGAGATTATTTGTTTGACTTCTGAACTTATTTGTATCTATTTAAAAAAAGTTATCAAAAAAGTTGTATGCGTTTTTACCTTCGCATAGTTGTACAGTTAGAGGGTCTAAAATGGGGTAATAAATATTTGTATGAAAACTTTTTTGTCTAGAAGAATATAATTCTCATTATTCAACCGAGTGAAGTTTCCTGCGCCGAGTATTATAATAATAATATTCTTCAAAAATTCAATAACTTTATATAATTTATAAAAGAAATTTCGTATTCTTTAGAAGCAGAAATTAATCAAATCTATTTCTAACTTGAATTGCTCTTATGTTGGTTTGCATTTAAATATTTGCGCATTTTAAATTATGCCGCCCTATTCCAGAGCCTAATGGGCCTAGGCGTAAGTCCAACATTTTAGACATTGAGATGGAATGAATATTGAAATGCGCACACATTATTTTAAACGGGTCAAAATTAGCATAACCGGAATAAATTATTGTAATTCAAGGGAGAAGTTGTGGTTGGTCTACAGAAGTTGGTCTTAAGTCGTAGAATCCTTATAAGAGTTTCAGATTTAATAAAAACACGTCTTAAGTTATTCAAGAAAGAAATTTTCATTAAACTTCTTCTACTGTTAAGCAGAAGTTGCTTAATAAGTGCAAGATAGTAAAATTATACTCGGATTTCATTAAATATCACGACTACAAAAAAGGTGAAATTATATCTTGAGAGATTTAGTTTTAGTTTTTTAAATATCATGTTGTGGTTGACAGATTGATTTGATAACATGTTGATTCATTATTTCGTATTGTCACTAAATGGAAGTGAATAATTACATTTAGATCCCTGAATTCGTTTTTCCATGGTTAAATACAACCCAAACTTTCTTTCAGGATATTAAGATTCTGAGTGGTTTCTGAGTTAAAAATCCATATGAAGCAATACTTCCATATAAAAAAATGTACTCGTATTACCTTTTTGTATTACATATATTAAGTACCATTAGGAATTCGGCTACTACTATAAAATTTAATGTATTTACATTTATTTAAAATAGAGTCATTAGATTGGTGAAATTCTTTAACTTTTTTTGTAGTAGGCATGTAACGCCAGACCTGTTGACATAGAGGAGAAGTTTTAATCAGCGACATATATTAATATTTGGAAGTAAATTTTGCAAGTTGGTACCTCATTAAAGAAACCTCAGAATGCATAGAAATTTTTTTCGGCTTATGTTTCTAAATTCAATATGTTAGAAATTTCAATTTTATATAATTAATAAATAAGATGATGGATGCTTACTGTGAATAAAATATAGATATACATATGTACTTATATCAGTTCACATTGCTTTTGTAAAAGACGCAAAAGATTTTTGTGCCTATAGGCACCTGTCCCATTATGGCGAACGTAAAGCTATGCGTACGAAACAAGTCACTCATTATTATCTTAAAAAGCGTCAAACTATGTTTAAATGTATGGTTCTTTTGGCTTTATGTTTGAGACATAACATTTTTAAAATTTTTTCAATTTTCAATATTTCACAAGCAAACCTAAAATAAACAGCAACAACAAATTATATCTTAAAGCGATATATTATGATTCTAAAGTATGTATGTTATCGTTCGAATTTGTATATTACTCAACTGGTCATACAGCAACTGACTTACAAAATAATAAAACATTAAAGGAAAATTCGGTGCTTTTTGAAATAAGCGCTTTTTCTTGACTTTAGTGCTTTTTTAAATATGAAAGTTGACCACGCTGTTTAAAACAGGTTTTAAAAATTGCCTTAAACATATACATAGTAACAAGAATACACCCATATTTATGTAATGATGGATGCATGCTCATACAAATGCTGATTGTATTGGTCTCTTTATAATTTTTTAATACTTAAAAAATTGTCCAAAGTTTATATTAAGCAAAAAGTCATTTCGTTTTTGTAACTTATTGTGGTATCTTTGGTTAGTCTGAAGTGTTTTATTTTCTATGGGCTTTTATTCTTTTCCAAGCCATCGGGTTCAAATCTCGAAAGGATCATGAATTTTTTTTCTTTACTTTCCTTTTCTATTGTTTTATTAATTTATTTGTAATTTTTTTTTTTCTATTATTTTTATTAATTTTTTGGCAAGTTTATATACATACATACATATTTGATTGTAAAGTATAAACATACATACATACATAAGTAAATATGTATGCATGTAATTAGATACATTGGTATAAAATTGCACTTTTGTACATGCCAACATGCATAATAATTTTTAATTAAGCTCTACATATAAAGGTACATAAATACCTATATTTTAGCTACATAGGTACATAAGTTCTTTGTTATTTCAAAACAAAAGAGTTTTTTAAGTTTTTGGAATTTATGCTTTTTATTTTCTTTTTATAAGGAGTGATTTTTTTTCATTAATTTATCACTGAATTTTTGCAAAACACAAATTTTTTTGCTTTTTTTTAACAAGTGTGGACAAAAATTATTACATAATAAATGAGTTAAAAGAAAAATTATTATATAAAAACATTATCTAGTCAGAAGTTATTTTTAATAAATTCTTCTTCTTCTTACTTATCAAAAATAAAATACAAAGAAAAAACAATTAATGAATACACTATTTTACATTACAACGGAATATGTATGTATGCACATTAAATTGCAATAAAATTAATAGAAAGATTAAAAAATCAAAAAATTAAATAAATAAAACATGGCAAAATTAAATAAATAAAAATAAAAAATAAAAGGTTATAAAAAAAATTAAATTAAAAAAAAGTACAATGATCTCTTTGAGATTTGAACCCGACGACTAGAAAAAGGATAAATAAATACATAGTACAAAACGACAGCTTAACTAAATGCAACACATCAACTTAATGAAAACAGTTCACTCTTTGCTTTATATAAGCTTTGTCCAATTTGTTATACATAAAAAAATTATAGAAACCAACTTCACTTAGCATTTGTATGAGTGTTCATCCATTATTGTATACATGTGGGTGTGCTCTTGTTCTATATTTTTGCCACCATTTTTAAAACCTGTTTTAAACAGCGTGGTCAACTTTATAAAGTCAAAAAGCATTAAAGTTGGGAAAAAAGCGCTTATTTAAAAAAAGCCCACATTTTTCTTTAATGTTTTATTATATATTATATATTAAGGTTATATGACCAATTTAGTAATATACAAATTATTTTTTATATATTCACTTTTATTGTCTAGACAAATTTCTATTGACTCAAATTGATGTTTTTGCATAATAAATACATTTTTATGTTTAGAAGCAGCAACAAAATATTTTATCGACTGTATATTTAAACGCAAAGCTATAATTCTAAAAGACTACATGAAAAGTTTACGAAATAAATTGTTTTTGGTAAAACCGGTTTTCTTTGTAAAAGCCCTTGCAAATCAAGTTGAATTACAAATTGTAGGCTAAATAATGTGAGAGCAATTCAAATTAAAAACTAATTTTGCCAACTTTTGCTGCAAACGAGTTGGAAATTTATATTACTGTAAATTATATGAAGTAATTCAATTGTTGAATTAGTTTTTAATTAGTATACTGAAGTGTAATTGGCTTAGCATTTTGGTCTCATTGTAGATTATGCCCTGATATTATACATGAATATTTGCTTACTGTAATTATTAAATGCATGAAAATTTTGAAACCGTTCAAAAGTTTTTGGAATTTTTGCGTGAAACTTAAAAAAAAGAAACTTAGATATAATGATTCAGTGGTTAATCTTTAACAGTCTATTAATGTAAACAATTAATCTTTAAGCAGACAACATTCTTCGCGTTCTATACTTGAAGTAGTCGATTTGTTTGCCATCTTGCTAGAACTTTATAATTTTTTTGGGAAAACTTAGTATTCATTGGGCAAATTTCGTGCAGCGGATTATTTTAAGGCGTCAGTCAGTTTAATTACAAAAGAGAGTAATTTGCCTCCATTGTAGAAAATAATGCCGATAGAGCTACTCGATCGCAATAAAAAATCTACTATATTTCCTGTTTGGTATATAATTTTAGATCGTTTTGAAGCTCCTAGGGAGAAAGTGCAGAAATTTTACATTAACTTATTATTCATTCTCCAAATTTAGAGTAATCTAGCTTCATCTGGAGTTCAAGATTATTACTATTACGATACTCTGCGCAGAAACCCTAAAAAATTCAGTCAGTTGAATTACAGGTAAATAAAATATAACCTTTTTCTCGGCAAGAACATTTTCATACACATATTTATTATTCCTTTTTAAACACCGTAACAGTACAATTTTCTTGAGAAAAAAATACACACAAAAACCTTTTTGCAAACTTCAATTTCTTTTTAATAATTTGTCTATGAGTCAAACAGATAATCTCGCCAAAAAGTATTCTGCTGTTCTGGAAGGGGCTTGCTAATGCAATGTATTTATTTCCATTAAAAACTCACAACTCACTTTGTACAAAATGTATTCGAAATATTACATTCGCAGTATCTTTATCCATAAAATTTATTCATATATACAACTGTCCACAGACAAATATAGCCAATTAGAATTAATATGCACATTAATAAAACCTATACATAATACTTTATAAAAAGATATTTTTTTTTTGTATTCCAAAGAAGGGAGTAGCCCTAAATCCGACACTAAATGTATGAAGAAATGATACATTTGCAAAACTTGCAAGGGCTTTTGCTAGGAACGATTGTTAGTACTAATGAAAGTTGCTAGAATTATGCATCTTTGTTGCAATGGTGTTTGTTACTACGTAGTACGTACCCATCCCACTATTTTCGAAGACCATTTCATTCTTAAAAAATCTCTTCAGATTTTTTTAAAACCTATTGAAACATAAAATTTTATATATCATTAACACTACTCGTTAGCACATCTTCAATATCTTAGAAATAAATAGTGTTTATTTATTAATACTCTTCAATATTTAGTTGTGTACATACAGAAAATATCATAAGATGATAACAATTAATAAAATGGGGGTTATTATAAAAATAAACGGATACGAGTATATCGAATTGTAAACTAATCGTAAAGCATTTTTATTAACTTTACGCATAAAATAAACTATCATCATCATTTCCTGCACGGACGTATTTTTAATTTTGCATTTGGCATTTCATTGCAAAAATAATCTCAATTCATTTTAAAAAATTTGTTCTGAAAAAATTAAAAAAAATTTTATTCAATATCACTGCAAATAATCCGTTTTGGCCAAATGAAGCCATCACTAGGAATACCACTACATGAAATTAATTTTTGAGCAAAGTGGGTCTCAGGAGGATTTTAGAAATATTTGAACAAACGAAGCCATCGCTAGGAACACCACTACATGGAATATACAGCCCAAGACCTCTGCTATAACGTAGTAAAGGCAGTATTACCCAATTGAGTTTGTGAATTTTTTTATAAATTTTCAAAAATTAATTTTTGAGCAACGTTGGTCTCTTGAGGATTTTAGATACATTTGGGCAAATGAAACCATCGCTAGGAACACCACTATATGGAATACGCAGCCCAGGACCTTTACTATGACGTGGTAAAGGTAGTATTTCTGAATTGAGTTTGTGAATTTTTTTATGAATTTTCAAAAACTCATTTTTGAGCAAAGTGGGTCTCTGGAGAATTTTAGACATATTTGACTAAGCGAATCCATCGCCAGGAATACCACTACATGGACTATACAGCCTCCAACCTCTACTATAACGCGGTAAAGGCAGTATTTCTGAATTGAGTTTGAGAATTTTTTTATAAATTTTTAAAAAATTCATTTTTGAGCAGAGTGGGTCTCTGTAGGATTTTTGACATATTTGACCAAACGAAGCCATCGCCAGGAATACCACTACAGAGAATATACAGCCTCCGACCTCTACTATAACGTATAGATATACATATATCAGTTCACATTGCTTTTGTAAAAGACGTAAAAGATTTGTTGTAGTTGAAAGTCCTTTTATGAGACGCTGATAAAAATGAAGACACCTATAGGCTATAGCCTGTCCCATTACGGCGAACGTAAAACTATGCGTACGAAACAAATCACTCATTACTATCCTAAAAAGCGTCAAACTATGTTTAAATGTATGGTTTTGGCTTTATGTTTGAGACGTAACATTTTTAAAATTTTTAAAATTTTCAATATTTAACAACTAAACTTAAAATAAACAACAACAACAAATTATATCTCAAAGCGATATATTATGATTCTAAAGTATGTATGTTATCGTTCGAACTTGTATATTACTAAACTGGTCATACAGCAACTGACTTACAAAATAATAAAACATTAAAGGAAAATTCGGTGCTTTTTGAAATAAGCGCTTTTTCTTGACTTTAGTGCTTTTTTAAATATGAAAGTTGACCACGCTGTTTAAAACAGGTTTTAAAAATTGCCTTAAACATATACATAGTAACAAGAATACACCCATATTTATGTAATGATGGATGCATGCTCATACAAATGCTGATTGTATTGGTCTCTTTATAATTTTTTAATACTTAAAAAATTGTCCAAAGTTTATATTAAGCAAAAAGTCAATTCGTTTTTGTAACTTATTGTGGTATCTTTGGTTAGTCTGAAGTGTTTTATTTTCTATGGGCTTTTATTTTTTTCCAAGCCATCGGGTTCAAATCTCGAAAGGATCATGAATTTTTTTTCTTTACTTTCCTTTTCTATTGTTTTATTAATTTATTTGTAATTTTTTTTTCTATTATTTTTATTAATTTTTTGGCAAGTTTATATACATACATACATATTTGATTGTAAAGTATAAACATACATACATACATAAGTAAATATGTATGCATGTAATTAGATACATTGGTATAAAATTGCACTTTTGTACATGCCAACATGCATAATAATTTTTAATTAAGCTCTACATATAAAGGTACATAAATACCTATATTTTAGCTACATAGGTACATAAGTTCTTTGTTATTTCAAAACAAAAGAGTTTTTTAAGTTTTTGGAATTCATGCTTTTTATTTTCTTTTTATAAGGAGTGATTTTTTTTTATTAATTTATCACTGAATTTTTGCAAAACACACATTTTTTGCTTTTTTTTAACGAGTGTGGACAAAAATTATTACATAATAAATGAGTTAAAAGAAAAATTATTATATAAAAACATTATCTAGTCAGAAGTTATTTTTAATAAATTCTTCTTACTGCATAAAAATAAATGACTTTACAAGTATATTTGTGTGGTGTAATGTTGTTGGCTTGTGTTTACTAGACCGGCCGGCCTTGGTTCGATTCTGGAAAAAGGCATGTTTACTTTTTATAACCTTTTTTTTTTGCTTTTTATTTAAAAAATCGTTGATATTTATCAACAACTTTTTTTAGAGCACGTTATATCAAGAGTAGGTATAAGCTTAATAAAATTACACAAAAAAAAAATTTGTTGTGGCAAAAATTTTTCCCCGCTAAACTAAATTTTTTTATAAGGAATGGCAACGCCGCAACTGTATATATATTTTTTAAATGCAATTTTAATATATTTAAAGCGTGTATATAGAAAAAAAAATATTAAGATATTATTATATAAACATAGCGGAATCGATTTAGACTTAAAACTAAAAATCGACAAAAAATTGTGTTCAAACTAACAAGTCATCAAATTATGCGTTAAACCTGTTACAAGTTTGAACACCGTGTTCAAACTATGCAAGAGTCACTAAAGTATCCGTAAAAACTAAAAAAAGACATCAAAGTATGCTCCCTGCATATATATATATATATATATATATATATATATATATCTTTATTTTCGAAAAAAGCTATTTTAATTTTAGAAAATATTTTGTAAAATAATTTAGACACTTCAAGAAAATGGTTGCCGGCATTGCCACTGAAATTATCAGCTGTTAGTTGCCAGTTGCCATCTGTAATGCAATATTGGCAAGTGGCAACTCCACTGAACTCCAGTTGCAATCGATAATCGAGCCATTAATTTGTTTATGTTTGTCTTAGTGTTATGATATACTTTATCCGTGCCAAAAATCAGGCAATTCGGAAACAGTCATTTCAAAAATGGCATATTTTAAGTTAAGTTGAGGTGGTTTAACCCATATATGTACGAGTATATACTATATATACATATATACAGTAATAATACATTACATGTAATATATATTACATGATAAAAAATTACTTCTTGTCATTTAAAATTCTACAAATGTCCTTTGGTGCTTTTTTGATCTCATATGGCGATATTTAAAAAGACAAAAAAAATATATACATATATACACCGACTATTAAAAATGGCCGAGTAGCTCTCACTCTATTAGTGGGCAAGTTTCCCATAATTTGGGACATTAGTTTCGGTTTATAGCGGAAGCAATGTACACACTTGCGAACTATCCTACCGCACTCTTCCTTGGCATTCATGAGCCAGATATTTTCCCTTGAAAGTGCTATTAGAGCTTTAGTGCCAGCATGAAAATTCTGAATATGAAGATTTCGCAAACATAGCGAGGCAAAACTATTTCTTTTTGGTAACAACAGTGGGAATTTGGCATTATAATCCAAATCTGCATTTAGCAGTCTCCGACCTACCCTTGTAACTGAAAACTTTCTTTCTTCATCATCAAATGTATGGATGAATGGTGTCAATCTTTGAATATTCGACGGCAAGACTTCATTGCATTTTTGCAATCTCCTCAGAAAAATTGCATTTCTGGATTGTCTCTACAAGTCGATAAAATTACCACTTCAATACTTGTGCAGTAGGTATAATAGTTCTATTCAATAGTTCTATCCTCTACTGCAAGAAATACATTAGCTTTTCTCACTTCCACTAATTTTTGATTCTCTGTTAACTCAAAATGTTCGTTAACAGGCCATTTTGAACTATCGTTTGATAAAAACGATGGTCCTTCAAACCAAATTGTAATCTTGAGTTCGTCGACATCACATCCTGTTGATACAATGTCAGCTGGATTCTGCTTTGTCGCCACAAAGCCTGATGCGACCATTCCTGAATCTTAGAGACTCGATTTGAAACAAATGTCGCAAGAGAGGATGGATGAGTTTTTATCCAGTATAATGTGATTTCTGAATCTGTCCAGAAATAGACATTCTCAATACTGAAGTTTATCATTAACTTAACTCGATTCCACAATTTAGCCAATAGATGTGCTGCGCATAGCTCAAGTCATGGGAGTGATTTAGTCTTGAGTGGTGCTACTTTAGATTTAGCTATAAGCAGCCTTGACACAATCTTGCCTGAGTCAGAACTTCTAATATACATATATGGGCAATTTCAAAAATTTTCGACATTTTGATATTTTTTTTTCGAAATTTTTTTTTTGGATGACACGAATGACGCTTTGGTCACGTGAAGGGTGATATTTTAGCATACCAAAACAGTTCGCGTTAATCATTTATTGCAAACGGCGCGAAAGTTATGGAGGTTTTAAGTTAAAATCTCATAAAAAAAATTTAAAGTTAAATTTATTGGTTTATTTTAATAAATGTTGTATGGATGCATGAAACTCATTTCAAATTCATCAGTGTAGTCAAAATTCATCAATGCACTGATAATATACATAAAAAATATCAATTATAATTAAAATTCCTTAACATTAAAAAAGGCGAATTTTTGCAAAAATGTGAACGTTTCACCGATTGTTATAATACGTGTTTATATAACGCATAACTAATTTACAGAAAAACAATGTTTTAACTTGCAAATTTAAAAAATAAAAAATTATATAAGAATTATTTTTGAGGTTAGGATTTTTTTTTTGATCTGTAAAAATTAAAATCATGAAAATTTTTTAATGCCTATTCGGTTTTATTATCAAGCTTAAAAAAACCTTTCATTTGGTGTCAATCGCGGCGGAATCTATACATAACTGCAGATGTCACAAAGCAAAATGTGTTTGAAGAAAAATGCCACTGTACCCTCTAAATATGGACAGAATTCAACCGTATTTATATATGATCTTTAGTTCACCGCCGCACTTCATTTCCAATACTTTACATTGATTTTAAACCACGGATTAATTAAAAAAACGCGAAACAAAATCATGAAATTTCGCAAAATTTTTATTTTCTTTATAAAATTTTTGCGTTTCAATATATTTTAACGCCTTCTTGACGTTGAGGTGCCATTTATTAAGAAGTTTAGATCACGCAATACATAAACCAGTTTTAAATAAGATTGCAAATGTCAGGCGCGAAAAACTGTCATTTTTGAAAAATTTACGCCAATTCTATAAAAGTTTGAGGTCATCGTTCTCAACAACTAGCAGCCTGACATCGACGTGATATGGCGCAAATTTTAGCAAATTATACCATCTTTTAAATACTGTTGACGAAATGCAATTTTCTTGAACGGCGCAAAAACGCTATAGAAAAAACTGCGAAAATAGAAAAATCGGAAAATTTTGGTTTTAAAAATGAACCGCTGTACAACTTTTTCCCAAATAGTAGTATGGGCGTAACTTTTATAGTGTAAATATCTACTAAGTCTAGTGACTTTATTTTATATCAGTGGGCATCGGAAGTTTAAAACTAAAAGTAGAAAAGTGATGAAATATGAAAAAACTCTTGTAAATTTCAAGCCTGTTTTTGAGTTTTTCAATATTTAAGTGCCCATAACTTTAAGAGATAAAGAACTGATGGTCTAAAATTTTGAATTTCCCAGTTTTCTAGTGTGGCCTACCATTCCCTTTTGGCCGTTTTGGTCAATTCGAAAAACTGGAGAAATAATAAGCATCTGAACTCAGTTTCAACAAATGTTGAAAATTTTTGAAATTGCCCATATACAACACCCATAAGCGCTTATTGATGCATCAGAAAATCCATGGATTTGAATCTTTGCTGTAGATGTTGTGAATACTAACCTTGGGATTGTTATTGAATCAATTTTCAGTAAATTAGATTTGAAATTTTCCCACGAAGTATTTAACATCATAGGAATCGATTCATCCCAGTCAAGTTTTTGAATCCAAAGTTCTTGCAATAACATTTTGGATTTTGGAACTATAGGGCATAAGAGTCCGAGAGAATCGTGAAAACTTTCAGCTCCAGTGAGCAGATCATCAACATAAAAATCACTGCGAACAACTTTTGAACCAATAGGCAAAGTCTCTTTGTAAAGGTCGCTTAAATGTATCAAATATCTGATTGCCAAAAATGGTGCAGAAGCTGTGCCATAAGTAACGGTATTCAACCGAAATACTTCCAAAACATCAGATGGATTTTGCCTCCAAGGGATTAGTTGATAATTTCTATCATTCTCGCTAACTAATACCTGGCGATACATTTTCTCAATATATGCAGTGATTGCATATTTATGAAATCGAAAACGGATTAGTGTAGAATACAATTCTTCTTGAACTGTCGGGCCAACTATTAACAAATCATTAAATGAAACCAGTGAAGAAGTTCTACAAGAAGCATCAAAAACTACCCTTAGTTTGGTAGTTGTACTCTGAGGTCGCAACACACATTGATGTGGTATGAAATACTGAGTAAGGTCAGGCACTCTGTCAACAATTGACATGTGGCCCAAATTAAAATACTCTTTCATAAAATCATGAATCATTGCCTCATAATTAAATCTCTTGAAATTTTGCGCTCTAACGAAAGAAATCGTCGTTTTGCGGTTTCAAAAGAAAAAACCAAGCGCTTTAGTATCATATTTGAAAGGCAAAGGACCTCAAATCGTCCTGACGGTAAGCATCGCACGGAATTTTTAAAACTTTCCTCACATTTTTGCTGTTCATCAGTATATAATTTAATTTAATGGAAGTTCTTCTAACTCACAGAATTTTCTGACCGTAGAGTCTATGGTACTCTCGTTTTCTATAGAATTACTCAAGTGAAAAACTTTGCTTTTGCCGCTAGAGCTCTTGGGTTGAATATACTTGCCAGTAATAATCTAACCAAGTGAAGTTTTCTGAAGAATTGGAAGGCTAGGGTCAGACTTAATTTGTCCAACACAAATTAAATCAAAGAATATTTCCGCACCAATTAAAAGATTAATCCTCCGCGGTTCATAAAAACAAGGATCAGCCAATTCGATATTCTTAGGAATATTCAAGTTAGTCGTATTAATTTTACGATCAGGTTGTAAAAATGTTATCGAACTCTATGCCCAAAACTTTGAAGTAAATTAAGTAGAATTAGCCCTCGACGTGACAGTTAAATTTACACATGATTTCGAAAATGAATTTCTGTCACTAATACCATTCAAATTCAATCTACCTCCGTCTCTTTTTAAACGTAGTAGCTGTGCAAGTTCTTCAGTAATTAAATTTAGTTGAGAGCCCGAATCCAAAAGAGCTCGTGCTGGTATAAATTGACCAGAACTATTTCTCACCTTTACCACAGCTGTCGCTAATATTATTCTCTCATCTCTTGCCGAATAATTTACAGATGCATTAGAACTTGAAGACTGTTGGTAAGTATTAGAACTTGTATTTGTGTACCTGTGTAATAGAGCATTATGAGAACTATTACAAATTCTACATTTCGTTGCTGTACACCTTGCAACTGTGTGGCCTTTTTGTAAGCAATTAATGAAAGCTGGAATTGATTTTATAAAATCAAATCTTTGATTCACAGGGCAATTGATTATAATGTGCTGATTGGATTTACAATATAAACATTTATCAGTAGATTGTGTAGCTTTTGTGCAATTTAAAGAAGTTCTATTAAATATTTTTGTAGAAATTCAGTTTTATTCTTATTCAATCTCGGTCTTGAACTTGAAGATACATCAGCAGCAATATGCTGATACCGCTTGTTCAATGCGGATTCAGAGTCTGACCATAGTGGCAACTTTTCGAAATCATTTAATCTAGTTACTGGATCTACTTCTGACATAACCAAATGAATCAAAATCGCATTTGTTATCTTTTTATCATCACCAATCGATAAAAGAGAATCGTATATTGCCGAAACTGTATCAATCATGCTTCTCAAAGCGGAGGCCGAAGGTTTACTGATCTCTGGTAAATCGAAAAGTTTTGATATGGTATCGACGAATATCAGACATTCATTATCATATACCTTCCTTAAACTGGCCAACGCTTTTGGATAATTTTCAGCTGAAATCTGAAACGCTTTGTCTGTACCTAAAGTTTCATCGGATAAGCATGATATCAAATGATTGAATTTTTCTATGTCTGTCAACGTCGGATCGTTGTGGACCAAATTCTCAAATAAGCTCATGAAGTTTTTATATTCGGAATATTTTCCGCTAAATTTAGCCTCATATTTGGTATACTCGAATGATGTGGTTGTGAAATAAATGAATTTTGTGATTCTTTATTTTTAGCCAAAAGACTTAAAAACATCGCTTTCGTAGTCAGGTTTCAAATGTCCTCAAGCTCAGCTCTATCATAATTATCGGGATATATATTATCTACTTCTGATTGAAGCGTCATCGTTTGATCTATATAGTTTTTTAGAATATCTTCTGCACTCCAACTCAATTGGATTAAAAGAAATCGTTTTCTCCGTAATGGACCGATTAATTCTCGTAATATTCTGTACGACTTTTGCTTTTGTAGCAAGTAATTTACCAATATCTGGTTTGGAAGGAGAATCTTGACGTTTTCTAGTAGCCACTTTTTATTAATTATCAAACTCAAATTAGCAGAATAAAATTCCTCAAAACAATAAATATCAAATGATGTTGCGCTTTGGATAAACTAATTTTCCAATAAAATGAAATAAAACGCGATATTCGGTTTTTGTTCGTTCGGTTAATTATCACAATTCCACACAA
Organism: Metopia argyrocephala; assembly: GCA_963576795.1. Classification (NCBI taxonomy): domain Eukaryota; kingdom Metazoa; phylum Arthropoda; class Insecta; order Diptera; family Sarcophagidae; genus Metopia; species Metopia argyrocephala. The sequence goes on along the minus strand of OY756209.1, from coordinate 78,281,739 downwards.
TTCTTCTCTATGTACTAGGATAATTATATATTTGAACCGCTTACAGACCTTTGGTTACTCGAATAATCAAATTTGATTACTTTCGCCGAGAATTTGAAAATTAATTATCGCCCATGTTCTGAAAAACGCTGCGTTTTCAAAACCCATTTCATTTTGAAAACGCATTTGAGCATGTTCTGACAAACGCGCGATTTGCTTTTTTTCGATTTTAACACAAATGGAAATATTAACTAAATAAACGCAAATGGCGATGTTTGGCTATGAATATCCATCTTTAAAATTGTTTTTGAATTCCTTTTAAGAGTTTTCTTTGTGAATTAGTACAAAATTGTGTATTCAGTTGATCATAAATAAGTCAGCAATTGAAGCAGACAAGTGGTATTAAAAAAGCAAATTTTAAAATTATAAATTTTTAATAAAAATTTTAAAAGAAAACGTACAAGATTCCTTTAAATTAAAAGAAATCATATTAAATTTATATATTGTATAATTTTTTTAAGGTTTACATTTAATACAATTGACCAAAACGCTTCAGGGTACATTAGCGATTTGAAATCGCCAAAGTTTTAGCGTTTTCGTTTTGCAGAATACTTCAAATCGAAAACGCCAAATTCAAGCGTTTTGCGATTTTCAGAACATGGGCGTATATATAAAATTTGAAAATAATTATGTTAAATATTTTCGATGCTAGTGTAAACACAATAAATAACATCCATCAACAATTTTCAAGAAAATTAATTTTCACTGCTAGTGTAAACGCGCTGTAATGTAAATAGTCTGTAATACAATGTATATAGAAACGAATGGAATCGGTGCAATTATTTTTATTTTATAAAAATATATAATTAAAACCGAAGAAAACTCATATAAAGTGGATAAAATTATCAAATTAATCAATTTCGAATTAAAATTATTAACACTCGCGAATATCTTTATGCGTTTTATTAAAATTAATAAATAAATAATTATGTGCAATACCGATGGCACAATTATAACAACAACAACACGTATTTTATATATTTCATGTAAAGAGACGGAAATATACGTGTTTTTGTTTATGTTTATGAGAACAAATAAATTATGTCTCAAATTTAAGGGTGATTTTATTTTAAATATATTTATAAATATCAATATGTTTATAAATGATGAAGTGTAAAGTGTAAAGTTTCTTGTGTTGACTTGCAAAATAAAATCAATTTTTGAATAATTTACAAAAATCTCTTAATTTTGATTAAATTACAAAATAAAGGTTATTTAAAACACAAGAATTTACTTTTACACTTTTACCTGTTGATCTGAATTGGAGGAACTTCCCGAATTTTGTTCTGCTCTACAGAGAATGCAACTGCAACGGGGCATCTGGACAAGACTTGTTGCTTCCTTCAAAAAAAAAAACTGGTACTCCAAAGTTGAACAGGAATGTTGTTTATTTATGTAGTTGCATTTAGTGTTTATTGTTGTATTTAAATTTGTCACTTCGTTTGTTCTTGTATTGTTCACTTACACAACTTTTTATTTTTTAAATGTTTTTAATGTTTGAAACGTTTTTCACTTTCTGTTTATAAATATGTATGTGTTTTATATTTATTTTTATAGTGCGTGTTTTTATTATTGTAATTTTGTCCATATGAACTTTAATTTAAAATTTTTGTAGTCGCCGTGGTCTAGTGGTTAGTGTGTTGGCTTACTAAGACATGAGCCCTGGGTTCGACACCCAGCTCCGACATCTTAAAAAAAAAAGAAATATAAAAAAAAATATTTCTTTCGGCGACTACCTTTCAGCAGTCTTCTGGCAAAAACTCTGAGAGTAATTAATTGCCATGAACAAGCTTCTCAAGTCTGTCGTTCGGAGTCATGGATAAAAATTTACACACAAAACATGAGTGCTGCGTGAAGCTAGGCCGTAATCCTGACACAGGGTTGTAAAGGCCAGTTATGTATGTACTTAAACTTTAATTAATTTATAAAGGTTATTACACAATATTAATTTTCAAGTCCCTGCTCGGGCGCCAAAATGTTTAATCCTAATAGGTTTTAGGATTGTTTAAATTAAATAAATTATAATTTTCAAAAAAAAAAGAAACTTATTGGGCACTCGAAAATTAAATACACTAAAAACACAACCGTTTATATTAAATTCTACTTTGCAAGTAACTTTTATTATTGGATTATTTTGTACAGCTAACCTATCTCTATGTATTAGGATGCATCACTGTGGAAAATCTATGTAGTTCCTAAGATGTTAAGAAATGAAGCAAACTGGAAAGCTGTGTGTAAGTACTGCGGCTGAAAAAGATTAACCTGGATCATGCAAACATAATCGAAATGGAGACAAACGATCCAGCTGACAATGCGGGCGGTGGCTAAGGCGGCCGATCAGGGAACCACCCCGAAGTAATGCTAGACGCGGTCCCGGGGTGGATCGATTCCCAGGGGAGGAAGAAAAGGAGGTTTTTTAGTCGGCATGCCGCAAGGAGAATCCGACATGACACCTTGAGTGTATGTGTAACCACATTTTTACCCCCTTACCCCAAAAAAAAAAAAACCTATCTCTATGTATTAATTCAGCAGAACCGTTAATTTTAACATTTTCATTTCTATATATATTAAAATTTATCATTATTATTAGTGTATTAATTATTAAGTTTTTGTTTCGTCAGAAACGCTTTAATTAGATCAAAGTTAACGGCAATGAATATTTTTGGTAATTAAAGAAGAAATGATGTCCGTGAAGGAATAGTACACTAGCCAAACTTAACAATTGTTTTCGAATCCAGCTACGGTAGTCTCATCAGAGTTCTTTGTGTCCTGTGCATATTCAAGACCAAACATCAACTATTTAACCCACACTTTTCTGGAAATCGCATACTGAAATTATATTCTTTCACATGTATGTACATACATTTGTATGAGTTAGTCGAAGTAAAGTCACACAACAGTTTCTATCATATTCTCTTTTTCTTACCATCATTGCTGTTCTTGTAATTGTCATCTTATTTGGATGAAACAGAATTACAAATTTATTTTTGTTTTTGCCCTCTTATTCCATTTAATCCACATTAGTCGGCATCAACGACAAGTACGACTGTAGCCGTGGTGGTTAGAGTGCAGCGCCAGAAGCATGCGCATTATAACTTAATGTGTTTGAGGCTCTAGGTTCGAGCCCCAGGAAAGGTTTGATCAATATTTTTATAATTTAATTTTTGTTTAGTCAGAAACGCTTTAATTAGATCAAAGTTAACGGCAATGAATATTTTTGGTAATTAAAGAAGAAATGATGTCCGTGAAGGAATAGTACACTAGCCAAACTGAACAATTGTTTTCGACTCCAGCTACGGTAGTCTCATCAGAGTTCTTTGTGTCCTGTGCATATTCAAGACCAAACATCAACTATTTAACTCACACTTTTCTGGAAATCGCATACTGAAATTATATTATTTCACATGTATGTACATACATTTGTATGAGTTAGTCGAAGTAAAGTCACACAACAGTTTCTATCATATTCTCCTTTTCTTACCATCATTGCTGTTCTTGTAATTGTCATCTTATTTGGATGAAACAGAATTACAAATTTATTTTTGTTTTTGCCCTCTTATTCCATTTAATCCACATTAGTCGGCATCGACGACATGTACGACTGTAGCCGTGGTGGTTAGAGTGCCGTTAACTTTGATCTAATTAAAGCGTTTCTGACGAAACAAAAATTAAATTATAAAAATATTGATCAGACCTTTCCTGGGGCTCGAACCTAGAGCCTCAAACACATTAATATTAAGTTTTATATTAGGAATTCATTTGTTACATTATTATTATTTGTATTATTATTATCATTTGAATTTTACATTCTCAGCGTTTGCTGGAATTCACGCACCGGGTCTATGACCAAAGGTTGCACTCGGTTGGGGCATAGTTCATGTTCTATGTCCTTTATTCTAATATTTCCCTCATCATCGATACTGCTCTTATTAGTACTGCCTTCTGTAGTTCGATTATTGTTGTAATATGTAGGCCTAGGCCGATGATTTTGTTTGTCGTCTCCTTGGGCACTGTTCCCATGGAACTGATTACGATTGGGATAATATCCACCCTGTTGAGGTTTTGAGTATTCTTTAGATACTCAGCCAGTTGGCGATATTTTGATTTTTTTGTTTGGGTAGTATCCAGGATGTTGCTCTCGAATGGTACTGCGAAGTCTATGATCTTGGCAGTATTTTCCTCTTTGCTTATTATTATCATATCTAGCCTACTGGCAGAAGTTGTATCCTGAGGGTTGTTCATGAGAATTGATCGATCCCAGTATATTACGTACCGTTGGTTTTCTTCTATTGTATTTGGTTTATATTTGTGATATGGCGTAGTCTCTTCTTTTATATGTAATTTTTTTAGGATTTTCAAATATATAATTTTTCCCACATCGTCATGCCTCTGCTTATAGTGGCTTGTTGCGAGTGCTGCATTCATTAGGTGTGGAATAGTTTCAGAGGGTCCTCCGCATCTTCGACATTTGTCATCTGATATTATCATTATTATTATAGTTATTATTATTAATTTATTATTATTATATAGATTAAGAGCCATTTTTTGAGTTGGAGATTAAAGTCAAGTTTACGATTTAGTCAACTAATCTAAGATTAAATTTAATCCGGTATAAATTATGTTTTGTGTTTTTAAGTAAGAGTTTAAACCTATTAGTATTGCCATACTGAATAAGACAAATGGCAACTTCTTCTTTGCAAATGCCAAATATATTTTCACAACATTCTACTTATGTATACCATACATATACATTTTCATACCACTTTATTTTTGTTATTAATGAACAAATAATTCCGCCAAATATTTTTGAGCATTAAACAGAGTTAAAACATTTATAAAAAAAGATGTCTTCAGACAGTGAAGAAAAAATATATAATATGAAAAGTTTAGAAGCTAAACGGGCTTCAACTTTTACTTGCAGTGAAGTAAAAAAAAACATTATAGAGTGCAAAAAAGTGAACCTGGCCAACGAGAGCAACAATATTTCTAATTTTTAGGTTTGCGTCACAATTTGTTTGGACGTTTATGGACAGAAACCCCTTTCTATTTCGATAAATTTCAGCAATATTACATCCAGGAGATATTCAAAGGATATTTTCAAATTTTAAAAAACTTTTTCTTTGTGTTATGAATTTCCTCATCTGACTGGAAATTTTATAAAATGTTCCCTTAACAGCGCTATATTATGTGTAACATTCGCTACTACTTTTGATACTGTAGATATTGAAACTCCATTGATATCTCCTACTGTCATTAACATGCCTCCAGTTGCGTATACTCGTAAGGTTATTAATATTAACATTTCTCGGTTTAAAACATACACTCATATATGGGCAATTTCAAAAATTTTCAACATTTGTTGAAACTGAGTTCAGATGCTTATTATTTCTCGTTTTTCGAATTGACCAAAACGGTCAAAAGGGAATGGTAGGCCACACTAGAAAACTGGGAAATTCAAAATTTCAGACCATCAGTTCTTTATTTTTAAAAGTTATGAGCACTCAAATATCGAAAAACTCAAAAAAAGGCATGAAATTTACATACATACATACATAACTGGCCTTTACAACCCTGTGTCAGGATTACGGCCTAGCTTCTCGCAGCACTCATGTTGTGTGTGTAAATTTCTATCCATGAGTACCGGGACCTACAGTTTAATGTCGACTCCGAACGACAGACTTGAGAAGCTCTTTCATGGCAATTAATTACTCTCAGAGCTTTTGCCAGAAGACTGCTGAGAGGTAGTCGCCGAAAGAAATATTTTTTTCATATTTCTTTTTTCAAGATGTCGGTGCTGAGATTTGAACCCGGCACTATCGTCTTAGTAAGCCAACACACTAACCACTAGACCACGGCGACTAGAAAGAAAATTGCATTTTGTCAACACTATTTAATAGATGGTGTAATTTGCTAAAATTTGCGCCATATCACGTCGATGTCAGGCTGCTAGTTGCTGAGAACGATGACCTCAAACTTTTATAGAATTTGCGTAAATTTGTTAAAAATGACAGTTTTTCGCGCCTGACATATGCAATCTTATTTAAAACTGGTTTATGTATAGCGTGATCTAAACTTCTTAATAAATGGCACCTCAACATCAAGAAGGCGTTAAAATATTTTGAAATGCAAAAATTTTATAAAGAAAATAAAACTTTTGCGAAATATCATGATTTTGTTTCGCGTTTTTTTTAGTTAATTAGTGGTTTAAAATCAATGTAAAGGTTTGGAAATGAAGTGCGGCGGTGAACTAAAGATCATATATAAATACGGTTGAATTCGGTCCATATTTAGCGGGTACAGCATAATTTTTCTTCAAACACATTTTGCTTTGTGACATCTGCAGTTATGTATAGATTCCGCCGCGATTGACACCAAATGAAAGGTATTTTTAAGCTTGATAATAAAACCGAATAGGCATTAAAAAATTTTCATGATTTTAAATTTTGCAGATCAAAAAAAAAAAAAAAATCCTAATCTCAAAAATAATTCTTATATAATTTTTTTTTATTTTTTAAATTTGCAAGTTAAAACATTGTTTTTCTGTAAATTAGTTATGCGTTATATAAACACATATTATAACAATCGGTGAAACATTCATATTTTTTCAAAAATTCGCGTTTTTTAAGGTTAAGAAATTTTAATTATGTATAATTGATATTTATTTATGTATTTGATCAGTGCATTGATGAATTTGGACTGCACTGATGAATTTGAAATGAGTTTCATGCATCCATGCAACATTTATAAAATAAACCAATAAATTTAACTTTAAATTTTTTTAAAGAAATTGTAACTTAAAACCTCCATAACTTTCGCGCCGTTTGCAATAAATGATTAACGCGAACTGTTGTGGTATGCTAAAATATCACCCATCACGTGACCAAAGCGTCATTCGTGTCATCAAAAAAAAAAATTGAAAAAAAAAATATCAAAATGTCGAAAATTTTTGAAATTGCCCATATACATATGAATGTATAGATATAGATACCAATTTGTGGTATTTTTTATATGTGGGCCAATTAGCTCTAAGACACTATATGTCGGTTTTTTGGATAAACGAAACCTTTGAATGAACTCTGTGCGTTATAGCAACTAAAGTGATTTTGTCGTGCTCTTAATAATATTGGCTTTATTGTTTTATTTAGGTTTTCATATATTTCGTGATCATTTAAATCTTTTTCGGCACTGGAACAATTCATTTTTATTTAACTTTTAATTTTTGTATTTTCTTCTTTCTATTAAATAAATGAATAAATAATATTTTCAACAGTTGTTTATATTACGCATATGGAATTTGACAGTTCTCCCTTAAGATTAAACTACCAGAATCGGTCGATTAAACTAGCAATTAACAATAAGATTATGTCAACTCAAAAAGTGAAATCAAAGATTAAAGTTAATTTAATCGCTAATCTCCAACTCAAAAAGTGGCCCTAAGTATACAAAGTATAAATAAGTATATACAGATAACGGCGCAACACTCTGTATATCTTCATATGTATATAAATATTTATTTAAAAAATTCCGACAGAATATTTAAAGTAAATTTATCTGAAAATTTAAAGAATAAAAACCTTTTCTGTTAACAAAGTGACTGGCAATTTCTTGACCAACCACCTTGGCCTGACTCTTTATACGCATATGCGTGCAATCGATGGCTCTATTACGTTTGGAAATCCACCAATTGGTAAAATTTTCTTTTACATCAACGAGTTTAACATTATTTAGAAACGTTATAAAGTTCGGAAGCAATACGGCAATTTTTTTAGAAATATTTTTTATGACTCTACCGAAAGTTACCCGAGACAAGTCGTACAGATCAGCTAAAAAAACAACTTGCAAGTACAATGCTGGCGAGCTCAATAGATGCAGTCTCTTATATTTTTTCGTTGGTGTTTTTTATCGCGTTTTAAAGTTGAGTCAAAATGTTTTGTTTTCTAAAAAAAAGTTTAACCTCATCAAATAAGCCGATAACCGTTTTATTTACCAATGTCGCTTTGATGGGCATTCCTTCCCTAATGCCGTTAAAACTTAGAGGCTTATTTGAATGGGTAAGTCATTTGTACGTTGTTGGTCATCCATTAGAGTTATTAAGAAACGTGTTGTTTCCTTATCAAATCAATACCTAGCAAAAAATTCGCCATCATCTAGTTAAAAGTGCACAAACCTCTTCCTATAAATTTTGAGCTTTCTTTCATCTCGCAAATTCTCCAAAATAGCAAAGTCTCTTATAATTCCATCAGTTGAGCACTTTTTTATTTCGCTTTATACACAGTTATAACAAAATTATTAAATTTTTTAAAAATAATTAATTTATAATTTTAGTTTTAAGTTTGATTTTAAATAATTTAAAAACAACTTCAGCATGTTTTAACTTTAAAATATACTTTTACATTTAAAGTATGTTTTAATTTGTCTATGGTTAACAAAAAGTGTACTTTAAACAAAAGTCAACTTTATAACTCCTAAAGTATACTTTTTTAATCACTATGACTATAGTCCATTATAATCAAAGGTTCAATCAACAGTCAAATTTTAAATTTTTTCATTAGATTAATTTTCAATGAAAATTCAATAACAAATAATTGCAACATAAATTGGTGGCAATAGAGTGAGTGGAAATAAACAAAAACAATTATTTTTTCATATTTAAAACACCTGTATTGCTATGCCAAATAATAAAACTTTGCGACTTTATTTGAAAGTAGGGAATGAAGTTTGAAAAATAACATAATTTATATAATTTTTTTTACCATTTACATTTACAATACCAGTGCATTTAAATTAAAAAGTAGTTCATCTACATTATTAATTAATATTCCCTTCTTCAGTGTTCAAAATGTTCTTAACCTAAAATGTATAAAGAGTTCATATATTCCTGGCCCAGATGGTGTACCCAGTTGTATATTAAAGAATTATGCGGATGTTCTGGCTAACCCTCTTACATATTTATTTAATTATTCTTTAAAATTTGGGATTTTCCATAATTGTTGGAAGGAATCTTTTATCATTTCTCTTCATAAGTCTGGTGGTAAAATTTCTAATTACCGTGCAATAGCTAAACTTAATGCCATACCAAAGTTATTTGAAAAAATCATAGCTTATCAAATGCCATCATTTATATCTTATGCTCAACATGGATTTTGTAGAGGCAGATCAACTTGTACTAACTTAATGGAATTAACGTGCTATATTAACTCAGGCTTCTGTAATGGTTTGCAAACTGATGTCATCTACAGACTTTCATTATTTGTGAACTCTTGAAGCGATCGGACGTCTTTTCTCTAGCGACTGCGTGATATTTGTTATAGGTGATATTTTATAATAGGTGACTGTGGTGATAGCTGAATATTGTAAAACCTATAAAATGACACAACTCAAACTGAAAATGATCCAGTTAAATTGGCTTATTAGAAGAAATTCAGTGCTAAACTTGGACTGCAAGCTCCTTATCTACAATTCTATATTGAAGCAAACCTGGTGTTATTGTGCTCAGCTAAGGGGCACTGCCTCAAAGACAATTGTTGAACGTATCCAACGGCAGCAAAACAAAATTTTGAGAGCTATGATAAATGCCCCTTGGTACCTAAAAAATTCAAAGATCCATAAGGATCTAAACGTGCCCTTGGTTAAGGATGAAATAGTAAAGTATGCTGTGAAGTACTTGAGTAAGCTTGAGATTCACCCAAATCCTCGGGGTCGTGCAATCTTAGATAGTAGTGGCCAGATCCAATTAATAGGAAGAGTTACTACAGATCTGATATAAAGTCATCCGTAAAACCGGAAGACCAATCTAAACCAGCAATATAATAATCTTTCGTCCAGCATTGGCGAGACTGATTATCCGTTTTTAACTTTAAGATTTGATATACAAATCGTTATTTCACATATGTACGTGAAGATTCGATTCTAAATGAAAGAAAAAAAATTACAGAATTACTTTGATAAAGTAGACTATGATATACTTTTACATAAACTTGATGCTACTCTTTTTACTGCAATTTACTTAACTGGATTCGATCATATTTAAACAGTAGATATCAATGTGTTATTTTTAATAAAACAAAATCTAAACTTATAAAAGTAACTTCTAGTGTTCCTTAGGGAAGCCATCTTGGACCGCTCTTATTTCTTATATTTATAAGTAATCTTCCCAAAGCCATTAAGCACAGTAAAAGTTTAATGTATGCTGACGACGTTAAACTTTTTAAAAATATTTCTAATGACTCTGACAAAGCTCACCTTCAATCTGATTTTGAAAATTTTTATAGATGGATCGATGCTAGCTTAATGGAATTTAAAAAAATGTAGATACTCTCCGTCTTATGTTTACTTTATCATCCAATGTACTTAAAGCCTCTAAGATCAAACTTTATAAATTTAGAACCCCTCCGTAGAATATGTACAGAGTTTAATAGATTTTATACTCATATTGATTTTTCTAATAGCATTAGTAAAACAAAAAGAAACCTGTTACTCTACCTAAACCATAATTCTTATATACATATGTATATAATAATAATTAACTATATTAATTTTCTTATTTTAAATATTTTTAATTAATTCTAGCTATTAATTTCATTGCAGCTTAAATAAATAAATAAATAGAAATTTGTTTACCCATCATAATATAAAACTGTGAGCATTACTGAAATTTATTACTTAGAAACTATTTTTGGGCATGTTTTATTTATTACAGGGTTACAGCCTATCAGCACCCATGTTGTGTGTGTTTATTCATAAGTACCAGGACATACACTTTGAAGTCGACCCCGACAGACAGATTTAAGAAGCTTGTTCTTGGCAATCAGTTACTCTCAGAGCTTTTGCCCGAAGGCTGCCACCTCTCCGTAACAAATATATATATATTTTTTTCATATTTCTTTTTTTTTTTTCAAGATGCCAGAACTAGGGTTTAAACTCGGAGCTCTTGCTAACACACTAACCACTAGACACTAGCAACTACAGTGGAATCGCAATAGAGTGAAGTAATTCGTGCAAGGCCAGTTCACTCTATTGGAAATGTTAACTCTAAAGAGTCTATAATCTATACTTATTAAATATTATTATTTAATTACAAAGAAGTAAAGTAAATTTCAAGAGTTTTTTTGCTTTGTACAAGCATTTTTAGCTTTTTTCACCGCTAGATCGCGGAATTTATGCAAAACTAAAATATTTTCGTAATTGTTTGTGTTATTTTCTGCCGAGTCAATAGCTTTTTCAATAACCTACACGGCCTGCGTTGCTGTAATGTCTGGTTTTACTACTGGTACTGCATTAAAACCGCCTCTTTTTTCCAACATTTAATGAAAATTTTTAGGTTTTTCTCTCAACATTTCTCTCTTACTGGCAGATTTTTGGCTCGTTGTAAGAGCTTTTTCAACACGTGGGTATTCTGTTTTTTTGAACGACTTTTGATATTTCTTTGCAAGAACTGTAGCACCCACACCTTTGGATAGTTTTTTTAATTATTTTTTGCTTTATTCCAATAGAAAAGATGTTTTACATTTATTAGAACTCATTTTATAACATTTTGTCTGCACATAACACAAGGAGAAAACAAAAATCACTAAAGTAATCTAGCTCATACTTTTGAAAAATCTTCAAAAAAAGACAAGAAAACAAAAATGTTTGCAAATTCAACGGAAATCGAACGGTTTCATAAGACAATGTGTAACTTCTGTGTCTTTATCAACGATAACTTTGGTGTCTTTGTCAATTTTGTATAAGAAAAACGAAAGTTCACTCTACTGAGTTCGGCATTGTTCACTCTATAGAGTAACTAATGAAAAAAACGGGAGTTCGTAATATCGAGTAATTCATATTACCAAGTGTTCACTCTATTGCGATTACACTGTATAACAAAAATCAATGGAAAAATACGAAATAACCCGCTTCATCATCATTCTCTATAAAAAAAGGAGACCAAAAACATACAAGTACACAAATATCTTCTTAGCATTAAATCTGGTATTGTTGTTGGAACAACTATCGAATCTATACCCCATATTACTTACTTAGATGGCCATAACAACCCGTTAAAGGGTTTCGGCCTGCCTTAACACTAGTCTCCAGGCGTCTCTGCTAAGCGCGCGCCTTCTCTAGTTGGTCACCCCAATTGATGACAGGGCTTCATCAACTTGGTCCTGCCAACGTAAACACGGTCGTCCTCTACGCCGACGTCCAGTGACCTTCGCATCGAAAACTTTTCTCGCTGGAGCAGATTCATCCATCCGAACAATATGGCCGAGCCAGCGTAGCCGCTGGATGTTAATGCGCTGAACAACGCCCACATCGCCGAGGAGCTCATACAGCTCATGGTTGGTTCTAATACGAAATTCATCGCCATGCCTTAGAGGACCAAAGATCTTACGAAGAACTTTTCTCTCGAACACGCCCAAGACTGCTGCATCGGCACAAGACAGCGTCCATGCTTCCGCACCATAGAGAAGCACCGAAAGAATAAGCGACTTATAGAGTGTTAATTTCGTCGCACGAGAGAGGTCTCTATTACTAAACTGTCTACTGAGACCGTAGTAGCACCTGTTGGCCAGTGTGAATCTTCGTTTGATCTCCAGACTGACATCATTCTTGCTGGTAATGGCGGTGCCAAGGTAGATGAACTCCTTGACCACATCGAATGTATAGTTGCCAGCTGTAACCTGGGAGCCGATGCGATCAACATCCCTACTCGTCGACAACATGTACTTCGTCTTGCTCTCATTTACCGCCAGACCCATTTTTGCAGACTCTCGTTCAATAGCATTAAAGGCTGCGGTGACATCTCGCTTGGTATGCCCAATGACGTCTATATCGTCTGCATACGCAAGGAGCTGGACACTTTTGTTAAATATAGTGCCATTTCGATGTACACCCATATAATAGGGGTAATTAAGGATATTCTTATAGCACATCAGTTTCATGCAATTAGTGATGACTTTCCTAACCAAATGAATGGAATTGCAGGTATGGACTTTATCAGGAAGTACAAGTGAATGCTGGACTACAGCGGTGTTCAGGATTATTAAATATTAACGTATACCGATGGGAGTGGCGTATGTCGTTGCCTTTGGACTGGTGAACGCCTTCGGTTTGTTCTCTTTATTGCTAACTCCTTGACGAGGAAATCCTAGTCATTGGTCAGGATAATTAATATAACCTGTAAGCACATCATTATCAATAATATCAAGATAAAGGTTGAGAATTTGAGTGACTATAAAATTGCTCAAGTAAGCTCTGATCAAAAGAACAAAACTTAGAAGTTGAATAAGCTGTGAAAAAGGTTATGTTCAGAATTCATTTATGTGTGTACCCTTGAATCAGAGAAGATAACGCGAACAATTTTTATAATAAAAATTAGGACTTAGCAACAGGCAACAGGTTTACGAAAATAATTAAAAAATACGCCACTCTCATAAGAAAAATGTATACCGACAGGCAAAAACGCTAGTAGACGATAACATAGTAGTCATCGACATCCGAATATAATAGTCCAACAATTCTCCTAGTACCAAAGAAATCTCTGCCAGGGACGAATCAGAAACGATAGGGGTGTAAATAAGAAATTGATAGCTAATAAATGTCTCTTAACTCAAATCGATGGCATACTGGATCAACTGGGTAGAGCAAATTACTTTTCGTGCCATGATTCGATTTCAGGCTTTCATCAAATAGAATTGGAAGAAGATTCAAGGGATATAGCCACATTTTCAGCTGATAAGGGTTTATAACGGTTCAAAAGATTACCTTATAGCATAAAGATCACTAGCGATGTGTATAAGTACATGAACGATTTGATTATTTGATGTTCTACTGGGTACATGTTAGAAAACTTGTAACCTGATATATTTGAGATATGTAGAAAATACCAACACAAACTTCAACCTGACAAATGCCTTTTCTTTCGCCAGAAGTAACCTTACTGGGTCACAAGTGTACATATAAGGGAATTCTACCGGATGACAGCAAATTTTCAGTGATACAAAATTGTCCTAGACGAAAGGATGGTGTCGAAGCTAAACGCTTCATAGCTTTCTGTAATTACTGCACTAGATTTATATGTTCTAAATAGGTTGCCTAGAAAAAATGTACCCTTAGAATGAACTCAGAAAGCCGAAAACACATTTTAACCTCAAAAATTGGTTGTTGAGTCCGCCTATTTAGCAAAATCCCGATTTCACAAGAGAATTTGGCATAACGACTGATTCTAGTAAATAGGTAATTGATGTTGTTTTAAGCCAGAAAAGATAGGGTGTTCAATTACCAATTGCATTTGCATCGAAATCTAAACGATAAAGGTGAATGCAATAAATCAACACTAGAGAAATAACATGGCCATATAATATTTCAGACCATACATATATGGGAAAAAATGTGTGATCAGGCCGCTTACCTACTTTTTCAGTTTAAAAACCCGTTGTCGAAACTAATACGCCTGAGGTAAGATTTCGAGGAATATGAATTTACTGTTGAATACTTGAGGGCTAAATATAATCATGCTGCGGATGCACTATCAGGCGAATTATAAAATTGTAGAACAAATTATTTTTTTATAGAAAAATATATATTTATTGTTCAAAAGTTGCTTTACAACTGAATAAAATAAATCAATTTTTATATTAACAAATGTTTCAAACTGAATATGAAAAAAGGAAAATTAATCAAAACAATGTTAAAAGAATTAAATAATAAAAATATAAGAAATAATAAACTCTCAAGTATGTTATTTAGAGTCTCCAGAGTAATTACGTAACTACTCCCCCCTTTTAGTTAAGGATATTCCTAGTCCTCATAAAAAAATTATAAAAGTTATATAGATATTATATGTAGATACATATTTTATAAATTTAAAAAGAAAAATAAAATAAACCATTTAGTTTATATAGAATGAATATATTTTATAATATCAATCATACCAGCATACTTTGGTTTTCTTTTTATATTTGAACAGTGAATATTTCCCAAATCATTTAGTCTAAATTTTGGTTGTTCCTTATGCCTTAAGGCTTTATAGTTTTTTATATATCCTTTATTTCTTTGTTCAATATATTCTTCCCTAGATTTATTTCTCTTTTTTATATAATCTTTTTTTTTAAACCATCCTTCAATATATAATTTTTTTGTTACAATATCCATATTCAACAACAATTGGTTTTTCTTTAATAACAGAATGAAAACTATTATTATAGAACTCTATAGATTTACTGATTTTCTCCTTAATACTCATATTATCTTGTTGGATTGTAAGTGCCCTAATCTTTTCGCTAAGAGTGCTATGCAACCTTTCAATATCAGCATTTCCTGTATGGTTGTTAGGTTTTACAAGATGAAGTTCGATATTTTCACTTCTCAAAAATTCTTTAATATTAATGCTCTTAAACTCATTATCTGTTATTAAGTAATTTCTTTCTTTCCGATTTGTTCTGTCTTCTAAATAATAAGCAGTAGCAAATTTTGAAAATTTATTTATAAACGTTAAAAAATTTGATCTCGAATTCGTATAAATATCCATATGGATAATCTGGCCAATATCATTCGGGGTTTCCGTTACACAAAATTTAAGTCGAATAGGATTCCTATCGAACTTTACTCTGTTACATATATCACAATTATTAATATATTTTTGAATAAGAATCTTTAAGTTCGGAAAGTAAATCTTTCTTTTCAAACCCTCATAGTTTTCGCTTATACCATTATGTCCTGTTTCATTCCTATGATATAAATGAATTTGCCTAAAAGTTTCGTCCTCAGATTGCATATCTATTGCTTTATATGAACATCTTATAAACTTAACAGAATTATTTCCCTCATATAATTCAATGATTTTCTGCTGCAGTATATTTAACTTGTGGTCATCCAATTCTGTAAAAATACCTACCTTTCCTTTGACTATATTCCGTTTCAAAATTATCTCCAAATCATGGGAATTTATATACACTTTTCTATTTCCATGTTTCACCTCAAATTCAGTTGTCTTATTTTCCGTCAATATTATCTGTGTCTTAAACCTATTTACAATAGTATCTAGAATCCTAATATGATCGAATCTTTCCTCCGCCTGAGAATGAATAGTTGCTATAGTCGAACCAGCATTATTAACTATGGATTCGTTATCAACCTCATCATTCAAGAGATTTATCTCACCAGAATCATTGTTAATTCTGCTTAAAAAGTCCACAACAGTATTATCTTTACCATTTAAGATGTGCGTCACTATAAAGTGTAATACCCATTTTTCTTAATAACTTTTTTCACCTTTAATCAAAATTATTTTTCTTAATCACAATATCTTTGAAAAATGTGTCAGATTTTAAAATGTATCAGTTTGTCAAATTTGACTTGTTAGTTAGTTCACAATGGATAATCAAAGACAAGTGCATACAAAAATTATTCAAATAATTCAAAAAAAAACCATATTGGAGTTATACAAAAGTTGCTAGGGAAGTCCACGTGACCAGGCAATGTGTTTCCAGAGTGGTCAAAAAGTTCAACAAAGACCTAAAAATTGAAAGAAAGCCTGGAACAGGTAAAGCAAAACTGGTAACGAACGACACGAAAGCCAAAAAGGTTGAGAAGCTTTTGCTGGCTCTTCCAAACATTTCTGGTCGCGATGTGGCCCGGCGCGTGCAATGTTCGGAAAGTTTTGTGCGCCGAGTTAAAGCTAAAGCTGGCCTTAAAACATTTAAAGTCCAAAAAGTTCCGGATAGAAATGCTAAGAAGAATATTGAAGCAAAAAAAAGAGCAAAACTCCTCAAAAAAGAATTTTTTCAAAAGTTCGAATGTTGTGTAATGGATGATGAAACTTACGTTTTTGCAGACTTTGCGCAGCTTCCTGGCCAAGAGTTTTATGTAGCGGATAGTAGAGGCAATGTTTCTGAAGAGTTCCGAACTAAAAAACTATCAAAATTTCCCAAAAAGTTCCTAGTTTGGCAGGCTATTTGTAGCTGCGGCAACAGAAGTGCATTGTTTGTTATATTGGGATCAATAAACTCAGATATTTATATCAAAGAGTGTCTTCAAAAGAGGTTGCTCCCATTTCTAAGACAGCACAACATATCAACATTCTTCTGGCCAGATTTGGCAACATGTCACTACAGTAAAAGAGCAATAGACTGGTATAATAAAAATAATGTTATTTTTGTTCCAAAAGAGGCTAACCCACCAAACTGCCCAGAGCTGCGGCCTATTGCAAGATATTGGGCTCTGGTCAAAAGAGAACTAAAGAAGAGTACATCTGTTCCCAAAACCATTACTAGTTTTCGATATAAATGGACAGCTGGTACCAAAAAAATCTCCAAAAACACTATAACAATTCTTATGGATGGCATAATGAATAAAATAAAAAATTTTATAAAATTAAATTAATTTTTAAATAAAATAATACAGAATATAAATCTGTAATAAAAATACAAAATAAAACTGTTTTATTTTTAACTCTAGCTTACTCCAGTCAATTTTTATTTGACTTTTGATGTGTTACAGTTTATAGTGACGCACATCTTATATTGTTTATAGAAAAATTAAAATCACTTAGCTTTATAATCCATCTATAAATTTGACGAGTAACCACCTTAAGGGCTAATGGTCAGAATGGATTTCGTACTTCACTCCGAACAAGTATGGACGAAAATAGCCAGAAGCCCAAACAATAGCCAACAGTTCTCTCTCAGTCGCTGAATAATTTCTTTCATGGTTATTTAAAGTTCTGCTAGCAAAACAAATTGGGTGACCATTTTGCTGTAAAACAGCACCAATTGAATTTAAGCTAGCATCAGTAACTAACTGAAATGGTTTTCCAAAGTCTGGATATTTAAGAACAGGACTCTCAGTCAAAATTATTTTTAACTTCTCAAAAGAGTTAATGAAATTTGAATCATTTACATTTAACACCCTTTTTCAAATACTTAATCATAGGATAAGCAACTTTGGAATATTCACGGATAAATTTTCGATAATACCCAGTTCAACCAAGAAAAGATTTAACTGCTCTTATTGTAGTTGGTAATTTCAAATTTTGAATGATATTAATCTTAGTTGGGTCTGGCTTGACACCTTCGGGAGTCAAAATGTGACCTAAAAACAAGGTGTCTTTAGCAAAAAATTTACATTTATTAATTTAATCTGATTTTAAGATTCGCTTTTCTTAATTTATTAAAAACTTTTTTTACATTACAAAGATGTTCTTGGAAACTTGTTGAAAAAATTAAAATATCATCCAAATATACTACACATATTTTATTTATAAGATCACGAAGAACATTGTTAATGAATCTTTGAAATGTTGCCGGAGCATTTTTCAAACCAAAGGGCATTCTTAAGAACTCATAATGACCGTAAGGTGTGGAAAATGCTGTCTTATCAATTTTTATATTAACAAATGTTTCAAACTGAATATGAAAAAGGAAAATTAATCAAAATAATGTTAAAAAAATTAAATAATAGTGCATTTACACCAAACTCAAATCAATTAAATTTAATTTGAAATCTCTTTGAAAATCTATAGTGTTTACACCCACATTTTTTGACAACTAGCAGGATTTTATTTTTATAAAAATAACAACCAATAAAGAAATAAATAAATAAAACAATTTCTTGTTATTTTATATTCAATAAAATAAATAAATAAAACAATTTTTTAAGTGCTGGAGACTCGGGTTCGAGCCCCAGGAAAGGTGTGATCAATTTTAATTTTGTTTTTTGTCAGAAAACGCTTTAATTAGATCAAAATTAACTGCAATAAATATATATTTTTTGGTAATTAAAGAAGAAATGATGTCCGTGAAGGAATAGTACACTAGCCAAACTGAACAATTGTTTTCGACTCCAGCTACGGTAGTCTCATCAGAGTTCTTTGTGTCCTGTGTATATTCGACACCAAACATCAACTATTTAACTCATACTTTTTAGGAAATCGCATACTGAAATTATTATTGTATGTACATACACTTGTATGAGTTAGTCGAAGTAAAGTCACACAACAGTTTCAATCATATTATCCTTTTCTTACCATCATTGCTGTTCTTGTAATTGCCTTCTTATTTGGATGAAACAGAATTACAATTTATTCTGTTTTTGCCTTAGCTTACGAAGATCATATACTAGGACAAGACGACGAGGACCTGCGGAAAGTGAACGTAGAGCTTACAAGGAGTCACAGAAAATCCTTCGTAACGCTTTTAAAGAAGTGCAAGAAGGATAAGTGTCATGTCAAATAAAAATTACAACCATACCAAAATTATACGTTGTTACAATTGTGGGTCTACAGATCATAAGCGTAGTTCTTGCACCCAAGGTTCAAAATGTTTTAAGTGCAACCTAAATGGATATATAGCAAAAGATTGTAAAACACCGAATGTTGATAAAGTGAATTGCACAATGAAAGAAACAAGTTTGAAAACAGTATTAATTGATGGTATAAAATTTTATTATTTAATTGACAGCGGTGCAGACATTTCCTTACTTAAAGAAAGTATTTTTACTAAATTTATTTAGAAAGACATTTTTAATTATCGAAAAGAAATTATTGGTTTTGGGGGTGCGGTGACAGTACCAAAAGGTGTTATAAAAGTTGAGTCTGATTTCGATGGACTAAAAATTAAACACAATCTTATAGTCGTGCCAGACAACGCTATTGCTCATAATATAATTATCGGTTTTGACATTTTGAAAAGGTTTCGTTATTCGTCGGATGAAAACGGTTACATATTTAATTCTTTAATAGAAAACAATTTTGAAAATGAAATCCAAAAAGTAATGAAAATTAATATCAACGCAGAATCTGATTTGTTTATACCATTTACATATAAAAAACAGATTGAAACATTAAAAAATAATTATGAACGAATAAATAATAGTTTAAATCCTGTAAAGATGAAAATCATGCTAGAAAAAGAATCTCCAATATATACGTCTCCAAGTCGTTTGCCACCACCAGAGCAGAAAATTGTTGAAGAGCAAGTAGAAACTTGGCTAAAACAAGGCATTATTAGAAAATCTACTTCACAGTTTTGCAGTCGTGTAGTATTAGTAGACAAAAAAGATGGCTCGAAACGAATGTGCGTAGATTATAGAAGAATAAACATAATCGTCTTTGAGGATCGCTTTCCTGTTCCATATATGGAAGATGTGATTGACTGCTTATTCGGATCCTCAATTTTCAGTGTGCTAGATATTAAAAACGCCTTTCTGCACGTTCCTGTTGAAGAAGAAAGCAAAAAGTTTACTGCATTTGTAACAAAGCAGTTCAATTATACGCCATTTGGTTTTTGCAATTCTCCTGCAGTGTTCATATTGTTTATTAACGCAATTTTTCGTGATTTGATTAACGATTTGATTAAAGTAAATTGAGACAAATTTAAGTTTTTACAACGTAAAGTTGAGTTTTTGGGGACAATAATTGAAAATGGCAAAGTAAGGCCAAGTGAAGATAAACTTAAAGCCATAAAACGTTTTCCAGAACCATGTAATATTAAAGGAGAACAAGCATTTCTTGGTCTTACTGGATTTTTCAGAAAATTCATTGAAAATTATTCAATTATAGCTAGACTACTAACTAATTTACTGAGAAAGGATGTAAAGTTTATGATTGATGATGATGTTAAAGCAGCAATCAACAAATTGAAAAACTTGCTGACAGATCAACCAGTTTTTAGAATTTTTTCAAGAGAAGCAGTAACAGAGTTGCATACAGATGCGTCAAAATTAGGATTTGGGGCTATACTCCTACAACAGTTTGAAGAAAAATGGTATCCAGTTTATTATTATAGTAAAAAAGCCTCGGAGTCTGAATCAAAATTACATAGTCATCATTTGGAAATTAAAGCCGCATTTTTAGCAATGAGAAAACTACGTCATTATCTCCTAGGAATGAAATTTGATTTAGTTACAGACTGTTTAGCCTTCCAACAGACATACGGCAAAGATGAATTAATACCTTCAATTTCTAGATACGTGATGTACATGTACAATTTAAAACATAGAAAGGGAGACGGCATGAAACACGTAGACGCTCTCAGCAGATATGCGGTAAACATCGTAAGCGTTGATTCGGAGTTAAAATGTCGATTGAGAAAAGCCCAGCACACAGATGAAACATTAAAATCTATAATTGAAATTTTGAAAATTCGTCCTTATGAAAATTATAAATTGTTAGGTGGTAATCTTGTGTAAAGTAGTCGATGGGCAAGATGTTTTTGTAGTTCCCCGTCATATGGATAAGGAGATAATATCCAAAGCACACGAAAATGGACTTTTAATGCAGATAAAACGATTCATCAGTAAAAACAACATTACTTTATACCGCATCTAGAAAGTAAATGTAAAAGGATAATACAAAATTGTATTAAATGCATTCTTTTAAACAAAAAACAAGGCAAATTGGAAGAATTTTTAGAATGCATCGATAAGGGAGATTTGCCAATTCACATCGATCACTTAGGGCCAATGGACGCAATTTCCAAACAATACAAACATATTTTTGCTGTAGTCGCTGGTTTTAGTAAATTTGTTTGGTTGTATCCTACGAAAACTACAAATACCGACGAGGTAATTAATAAGTTGGAATTTCGGCGTTCCATATTCGGTAATCCGGAAAGATTAATTAGTGATCGTGGCCCAGCATTCACGTCAAAAGTATTTGAAGAATTTTGAAGTGCTAATAACATCGGGCATTTCTTTTTTATTTTTTTATTTTTAAGGCCAGCACTCAGGGGACGGCCCCTACTCATGCAATACATTGTGCTGGTCTAGGAAAATATGTTGTGGGAAGGGGGAAAGAGGGAGTAGTGTTTGTGGACATTTGATTTAAACCTACTGATATCGTAATTGGCAGGAAAAACTTTCACCGGAAGATTGTTCCACAAACGAGCGGTGCGGCTAAAGAACGAATTCTCTCTATAATGCATTGTGCGATTCGCTGAACAATCAACCACAAATGGGTGTGCTCTGAGAGAGGTACGTGTAGTCCGCAGGAATATGCGACCACCCGGAATCAGTTCCCCTATCTCATCAGAGCACCTCCCATGGTAGTATCGATAGAACAATGAAACGCACGCCACATTGCGCCGATGCTCCAACGAATCGATAGAGTTGGATACCCTACCGTCGCCGATAAGCACCTTCGCCCTTTCCTGTACGCGGTCGAGAAGCCCCAAAATTGATTTGGAAGCACCGGCCCATACATGAGAGTTGTATTCCATCCTAGGCCGGATGAAGGTTTTGTAAATATTGAGAAGGTCAGATGGAGTGAAGTATTTCCTGCACCGTTTTAGAAAACCGAGGCACTTGAATGCTTCTTTCGACACTCGAAATATGTGATCATTCCAACGGACATCACAACTAATTCTCATGCCCAGAACATCAAGAGCGTCAGCCTCCTCAATATTTACATTACCCATAGTCACAGATGGCAGGATTAAATCATCACAACGCCTATGCGTCATAACAACAACCGGTGTGCCAAGAGGAAATGGGCAGATTGAACGCGTAAATAGGGTGATAATATCTGTATTATCAAAACTATCAGCAGAAAAACCAGAAACTTGGTATAGAGAAGTTAATAACATTCAAAGAGCCATAAATAGTACTATCCATAGATCAACAAGTCGATCACCTTTTGAAATAATGTTTGGTGTAAAATAGAAATATGAGAAAAATGAGAAATAATAGCAGTACATATATAATCGATATTATTAAAAATGAATTAATAGATGATTTTGATAATAGTCGCCAACAAATAAGATAGGAAACCAAGTTACAAATTCAAAAAGTGCAAGATGAATATAAGAAAAATGTTGACTACAAAGTGGGTGATTTGGTTCGTTGCCGGAAAGAAACTTGTAAATGAATATCTTGGCCCGTACGAAATTACCAAAGTGAAGAGAAATGAAGAGAAGAGAAATATGAAGTCAGAAAAGCAGCTGTATTTGATGGACCAAATGTGACAACCACCAGCAATGACCACCTTAAGTTATGGAGTTATTCCCAAGTGGATGACAGTAGTTGCAGTTCATCCGAGGCGGATGATGAGTCGGATGGCCGAATATAGGGTAGCAGGGTAGTTTAACGGACGGACTAATACTAATAGTAATACTTAAATACCTTATTATACAGCGCTTACAAATAGAAAGAAAAGTTGAAGACGGACAATAGGAAATTGGGCAGTTGTTTGATAGCTCTTAAAAGACGAATGTTGTAAAATATAAAAGTTGAAAGTAAAAAGTTTGAAGGTTGAAAGTTTGCAAATTTGTTTTTAAAGTTGATGAAAGTCGGACTGATAAATCATAAAACTAAATTAGTGAATAATCCTTTTCTCTTAATAATTAAATATATTTTTCTTTAATAAAAATTAAAAAACATTTAATTAATATTTTAAATAAAATAAAACATCGAATTTATTTTTATTAAACCAATTTATTGCGTTTAATTTAAACTTTCCTACATGTATATATAATCGAAATACAGACTTTTTTTTAGAAATAAAATAAAAAAGTATACAAACAAACAGCAGTTGAAAGAAATGGTAAATACGTTTAATGAAATCTAAGAAAGATATTTAAGCCAACGAACGCGAATAAAATATGCTTGTATTAAGAAAGAATATTCTTCATTGATTCTTGATTTCTTTTGCATTATACTGTACATGTGGACTGATTATAAAATCAGAGCGAAAAAGAAGCTGTCAAAGAATATACAGCTTTTGACTGGAACATGCTGTGATCCATGTAAAAAAAATTCCTTTTACAAAAATTTAGGAAGAAGTAAGCGCTTTCCTAATGATTAGTACCGCTATTCATGGTATACAAAATGTAAGCAGTTTTGGTGTTTTCAAGAAGAGTATGCCGACTGAAAATATTGCAAGTGAAGATATTGAAACGGCGGAAAAAATGTTTTTTAATATTTGTTATATTTTATGTATACTCGTACATATATTTTGATTTCACAAATTACAAAAATCTTTTATAATTTTGGACTAAATAAATAAAAAAAATATCACACCAAAATGTTTATGTATTATTACCATACTGTTTGTATTTTAACAACAAATCAACTCTAAACTCATTAAAACAGGAATGTTATATTAAAGTCGCGGAAAACTCATAATGCAGGAATGAATAATTGCAATTTGCTTATCGATCGATATTTCTTTCCGTTCAACTTTCCTTTCCATGCGGAATCAAGAATATCACCCATTAGTAACAGTAATTATGTCCCTAAAATTGGTTACAGTATTCCAAGAATAATTGCCTCGACAAAAATTTTGAAATTTTTGCTTATTATGCGTGGAAGTCATTTAAACGAATACGATTAATTGCCTATATACAATGCCGTCAATTCCTGTGAAAAGCAAGTAACTTTAAACTTACACTTATACATAAACTTGTAAGGTTGTATCAAAAAAGTAGTTTGAAAGTAAATTTAACGGACATTTTATGCCTATAAATCAGTGGTCTTCACCAGTATTACTCAGGTAAATAAATTGGTCGGATATTTTTTTAGTTTTCCTTACTCTCTTCGTGAATATTACAACCAGGGTTGCTTAATTCCACAAAAATTCTGGCAAACAGCTTCTTAAAATATACCAAAACTACTCGTATCGTTAATTCTTATTATATTAGTTTAAACTTAAATGTATTGTACTGTATTAACAGATATCACTTTTAGAATTCCTGGAAACCAGTTTTTGTTTTATTTTCCTATGAAAAACTTAATTAATTCTAAAAAAATTTGAAATGTTAAAAATCTTTCATAAAAAGAAATCCATACGCTTTGTTTTCATCATGCTAAACGACAACCACAATTTTTACAAAAACATGTGTGTGAGACAAAAATTGCGTATGTGTTTATGTTTTATTAGTTTTCAAGAGAGCTAAAGTGGTTGGTCAGACACTAAGAAGTTATGATAATAAGCAACATAAACGTATTAATTGTTATATTTCTTATAACTACATTTCAATTTGTTAATAGCATTTACAAACAATTTATTTCATGAATAATTTTAATAAATTAGTTTAAATTTTAAAACTAAAGGTTTTTAAAACGAAAATTTTCAAAAATTTCATTCAAGTTGTTAAAAACAATACAAATGAAGAAACCAATCTCATCTCTCAGTGTATTTTTGTGTGACTCTCTTTGTGAAGATCACTGCTATAAATATAAACATAGTTGAGTTAAGCTGCACTTTTTAGAAAATAATTATTTTGGGTAATTGAACGATGGAATTTTAAGGGAAATTTCTCTTTGGGGAAAATATATTTGAGGTAATTAAGCGAATGACGCAATTAAGCGAAAGTTAATTAACCGTGGAAATTAACTAGAAAATGTTAAGAAAAAATATGGGGACTTAGAAATTGAAGTAAATAAGCGTGAAAGGCAAATAAGCGTGGGGCAATTATCCGGGATATACTGTACTACTTTGAACATACCCATTAGAATGGTAAAATTTAACATAGCCTTTTATTATCACATGTTTTTTTAAAAGGTAACCTCTTTAGCGTTAGACAGTTACGAAAATTTGAAATTATGTTAACTTTAACCATGGAGTGGTCAAATAAAGAAATCCTTATCTCAATTATAGCACTTTTTAAGTGTCGAAAGAAAAATAATGATATTTTCAAAACGCTCCGACCTCTCGGAATTAGCTGCATGTTCGTCTACAGGTGCATACAATTGTTCGTGGAGCCCGGAAACATAAAAGACTGTACCGATTGGACCTTCCACGTACCGTTCGGGCACAGCAATCAATCAGCAAGAATTCAACAAAATCCTACCCGCGAACAGAAAATCTTGGCCCGAGAGATGTAAATCACACAAAAGTTCATTAGTCTATTATTAAAAAAGACTTGGGTCTTGGATCTGTCAAACAGTGTACAGGACATTTGTTGACTGTAGCTTTAAAAAAAATTGAAAAGAAAAATTCAAACGACTTTTGGTGAAGTACGGTGATAACTTGCATAGAAAAATCTTGTTTACGGATGAAAACATTTTTACCGTACAGGAAAAGTTTAACAAACAAAATGAGAGAGTTTATGCCCGATCATCTAAAGAAGCATCAGAACTTATTCCACGGGTCGAAAAGAGTCATCATCCAGCTGCAGTCATGATTTGGTAGTGTCTCTTACGATTGAGTGACTGAATTTCATTTCTGGGAACAAGGGGCCAAAACATCAGGCAAAGTTTATCAAAAAACAGTTTTAAAAACAGTTGTGAAGCCGCTTAACAATTTCCTGTTTCAAAGTTAGACTTGGACTTTCCAACAAGATTGTACACAAGATCATAAGGCTAAAACGACACAGACCTGGCTCGAAACAATTTACCAACTTTTATATGCTCTGAAGATTGGCATTTGGTAGACCAGATTTGAATCCTTTGGATTACAAATTGTGGACAGTTTTAGAGGATATGGTCTCCCACAAAAAATACCATAACAATGATTACCTTAAGACAGGTCTGGTTCGTCCAGTAGCCAATTTTCCCATGGATAAGGCGCGTGCAGCTATTGATGAGTGACCAATGCGTGTGTGAATGCCATGGGCGGACATTTTGAATAAAACTAAGATTTTTGTATTCAATACATATCATATCATAAATTCTTCCAAAAACATTCATTAGTTTTTATTTTATAGCCCAGCAGAAATTAGTGCTTACCGATAAGCTATTTTGTAAGGGAGAAATTGTAAACAATCACTTACTCGTGCGCATCAATAATGCATGGTTTTTTTTATGAAATGAGCCGCTAAAATGCAATAGAAACGTAAATTTATTGCAACCAGTAAGCAAATATTATACAAAATCAAAAATACTTAATACCTTATCCTATAGCATCTTTGGAAGCTTTAAAGTATGAATAACCAATATAATGCTTCCATTATTGCTTACAATTTTATTTATTGCTTCCAAATTTGAAACATTTTCTGCTGGGAGTATTTATGTCCCTTCTAAGTAGACATTGCATCATCAGCACTACGAGAATAAAAGTTTAAATATTTTGCATATGTATTGGCACGGATTTTAGAGTTCATAAATTTAAAAAAAACCCTTAGATTATTCTTTTTATTTGGCTTCATTCGGTGTAAGTAGTTATTATAGGCCAATTAACAATGGCGTCCAAATTTACATGAAAATCCGTATACGGGGGCTTTTGATGTTGCTGATTCCGTATTCGAGGTAAAGTTTTCAAATTCATGGTTAACCCAACTGGGTAAAACTGATAACTGTGTAAATGTAAACTTTTCTTTATCAAAATTTATAAAAAAATTATTTATTTTTGATAAAGCTATTTAAAATTTGCATGAACTAGCAACTCTGTTTCAAAGCATTGACTTTTTGAGAAAGCCTCCTCCTCATCCTTCTTCATTGTTCGATCAGATTTCTCACTTGTTCTTGGGACGTCCTTTTAAAATTTCAGTTGGCTTAGTTTTACTTGTCAAATTAAATTCAGCGTTAACCAGAATTACTTTTGCATCTGAAATATGTTAATCTTTTTTAGAAAACCCTCCAATCAGTTTGTAATATTTTTATAAAAAATTGGCACATTCTCTTTCACATAAGCCGATTCCTCATTCAAAACATTGCCGCATTCAGTTTTATCGACAATAAAATTGCAAACAGCATTTTTCTCCTCTTTCTCCTGATCATCCAACAAAACTTCCGCAAGTAAGCTATTTTACTAGCGGAGGCTGCCTGCGTAGAAAAAGTGATATTTCTCCAAAAACGCAACATGAAATTAAAAACATAAACTCAAAATTCTTCATTTAACAAGTTATTAAATGTTTTACAAATTGGATATCTGACAATTTTTTTATTGGAAGGTTTCTGGAAGCGCATTAACATCCAGCGGCTACGCTGGATTGGCCATATTGTTCGGATGGATAAATATGCTCCAGCGAGAAACGTTTTCGATGCGAAGGTAACTGGACGTCGCACAGTGGAAAATTTTAGTCCTTATCGGATCAAAAATCTGTAACTTTTTTGTTCTTGGAGATAAAGTTCTGAAATTTTGCACGAATAATCTTAAGTGTATTTTCTATTATTCTGTAAAATATGAACCAAATTAAACCAGAACTTATTACAGAATTAAGGTAAGAAATTTAGTTTTTGCATATAGAGATGACTTGTACATGTATTTGGTACAAAATCGCTATTTTGTGGTTACTTCATCAGTTTAAGCGTATCTTCATTCAAACCTTTTGCAAGTTTGGCGGATGGTTTTCTTAAGATGTTTAAAACATTAGTGGCTGATCGCGAACACTTTCGGGAGTGATGTAAACGATATTTTTTGTAGTCTTTATTGCGCGATTCTTGTGCGTCTTGGGACAGCTGACCAATAGGCAACACTGCATGTATCAATATTTTGTGGAGAGATGATGGCATATGATACCAGATGTATTTTTTTATATACAATATTGCTGTTGCCATTGCATATTCGCCAAATTTTTCAGAGTCTATTACTAAATCAGACGATAAAACTTGAAGAATGAAACTTTTTTATTAATTCTTCATCTACTCCAGTTATATCAGCAGATCGCGAAAAATTAACAAAAAAAATCTTCTAGTGGTATTACCATCATTGCTGTTACCATTTCCATGTCTTGGCTTATCAATAATTAATTTCAACTCTTCACAAAAACGTTTTTGTATATTAGCTTTTTACTGCTTTATGATTTTCAGTTAACGCTGAACATTTTTGGAATTCACTATTGTATCCAATGTGCAAAATCATTTCTGTACATCTTATCCACGCGTGGAGGATCGATAAGCCATACTTAAAAGCATTTTCATCTTCTGGTCTTGCAGGTACTCTCTCTAAGTTATTCATTTGAGTAGGTGTCGCTTTGCATATGGTACATGATGCACTTATATATAGTTGGTGACAATAACTTTGAGTTTCAATATTATCTACCACTTTTTTCGTTTTTGCTGGTTTCTCTTTGCAAAGATGTTATAAATAGATTTGCATCAGAAATTATATAAGATTCCTCTGGAAAAGATTTATTATATTCTGAATGACCTGACAAGCTATCACAACGCGATTTACAGTAGAGGGTTAGGTTTATTAAGCTTTTATTATCCACAGCATCAATCACTAAAATCCTGGTTGAAGTGTGATCTTGTAAAGACTTAGCTCTAGCATAAGTATTTGTTACTTCTAATAAATCTGGTGGAAGGCAGCAACTTTTTTTGCTTCCTGAATTTTATAGTATGGAGGAAGAACAATATATTTTTTTTCCATCATAAGATTTCTTAAGTATATGTATTGTGCTTTTGTCAAGTCAAGACCAATAAATACACTTAACGCCTCTAATTCATCGAAAGATTCACCCTTTCTTTTCAAGTTTAGAAGAAGATAACAATGCAATGCTACTTTAGAAAAAATCATTTGTTCAATTATCTAAATAATTTAGTTTTTTAACATTATTGACTGTAACTTCTGTTTAGGCAAGAATATGCAGCTAATATTTTTAAAGTATTTTATTAATATATTAAGCTTTGAAGTTTTATACATATGAGTGCAGAGCTAAGCAGAGCTCCTAATTAAAAGCCTTACCAAAGTTTTTACATGCAGCCGAAACAGCATGACATCATACAGGAGCTAAAATTTCAAATGTTTTCACTAAAACTTGATCCGCTATTTATGAAATCGGAATCTGCATCAAATTACCTTTCGAATAAGGTATATAACTCCTTAATTGTAATATGAGTTAGATTAAAAATTTTCTCTTAAATATATTTTATTCTTATAGTAATAAATCGTTGTCGTAAAAAGCTGTGAATACGGCCCTTATTTCCGAGTATTACTATTGACGAAACATCAAATATTTTCCTTAAATTATTAAGTTCAAAATCTTAGCTTTTCGATAACAAACAAATTATGGTGCAATTCGAACCTTTTTAGAAATGAATTATGGGCTGGCCTTACTCTACGATTTTCCACTGTGCGTCGGCGTAGAAGACGACCGTGTTTATGTTGGAAGGACTGAGTTGATGAAGTTGATGAAGGCGCGCGCTTAGCAGAGACGCCTGGGGACTAGTGTTAAGGCAGGCCGAAACCCGTTAACGGGTTGTAATGGCCATCTAAGTAAGTAAGTAAGTAAGTTCTGGCAAAATTCCTTCACGGATCTGGGGTGAACTCTCTGATGTGAGTCTAATGGTTAATTCACCATTACCTTACCGAAATCCCTTCTGAACCGTCTGGGGTAAGCTTAAGAGGATAATAACGACAGAGCGGACATCTCCCGACGTGCTAGAGGTGGACATTTGCCATTATTAATTGGCTGTACCACATAATCCCCAAAATCAAAATCTCCAAATCAAAATTCCCCAACACAAAATCCTCATTTTATACAGAAAATTATTTCTAAAATTAAAAATCAAAACAAATTGTATTATAA
Organism: Metopia argyrocephala; assembly: GCA_963576795.1. Lineage (NCBI taxonomy): Eukaryota > Metazoa > Arthropoda > Insecta > Diptera > Sarcophagidae > Metopia > Metopia argyrocephala. The sequence goes on along the minus strand of OY756209.1, from coordinate 78,251,314 downwards.
ATTCACAAATATTTAATATACCTATCATGAATAGTACTAAATTAAAATATATAACAATAAAAAAAACAATATTTCGTTATAATCGTCTTTATTATTTCCACTCTGTATACACAGCTTGTTAATATCAACTTTATAAGAAATCATATCGAACTGATGAAACTATAACGGTTAATGTTTAAAAATAGAACACGAGTACACAAGGAAAAGGTTGTAGTGATAATTGAGAGCGAAGTTTTATAAACGTAATAACAAAATAAGTCAATGGAAAGCAATGAGAAATAAAGTAAAACGAAATTAAAAAGTGGTGATTTCCATAGTTGTTTCACATTACTATATTTTGTATTTTTGTTTATATGATAATATCGTAAACATTTGGGGATTTTGTACATACATACATACAGTAAGGGACAAAATTGTTCAGAAAAATACTAAAATTTATAATATATCCAAAAAAGTATGTTTTATTCAAATATATTTTAATTTTTTTTACCTATATAGAATAATGTACATCTAAAAAACCTAAAAAGAACAAAATTTTAAAAGAATGTGTGTTACGAGTAAAAAAAATAAATATTAATTTAAAAATTCACATGTGAACAATTATGACCGTTGTTGAATATTGCATTGATTTTAGGTACAAATATTTGGTATGTCTACCGTTTGCTTTTTTAACTGCCCTAATTCTTTTTGGCATACTTTTCACTAAATTCGTCAAGACATTAGGGTCAATACTTTCCCAAGCTTCAACAGCACGCTCCCAGAGTTCGTCTACGGTCTTTGGAGGGTCTTTTTGAGCAAAAATTTTTCTCTTTAATATGGACCACAGGTGTTCTATCGGGTTTAGATCCGGCGACTGAGGAGGCCAATCCAAAAGCTTGATCCCATTTTCTTCAAACCAACGTTTTGTTATCTTCGCGGTATGCTTAGGATCGTTGTCCTGCATAAAGATGCTATTCTGTCCCGGATCTAAACCAAATATGTCGAGACTTGGAATGTATGAGTCTTCTAAAATGTCTATATAATCTTTAGCACACATTTTGCCTCTAATTCGGCGAAGTACTCCAAGTTGATTCCAGCGAAAACAGCCCCAAGCCATTAATGAGCCAACTCCAAATTTAATTTAAGACGCCTAGAGTTCGCGAAAAAATATGAAATATTCACTTTTGAAGACTGGATGAGTGTAAGATGGTCCGATGAAACAAAAATTAATAGAATCGGGTCAGACGGACGACAATGGACATGGGTGGATAAAAGTGTTGGTGTCAAAGAAAGAAATATTTGACAAACACTTAAATTTGGAGTTGGTAGACATACCAAATATACATTATTCTATATAGGTAAAAAAAATTAAAATATATTTGAATAAAACATACTTTTTTGGATATATTATAAATTTTAGTATTTTTGTGAACAATTTTGTCCCGTACTGTACATAACTGGCCTTTCAGGATTACGGCCTAGCTTCTCGCAGCACTCATATTGTGTGTGTCAATTTTTATCCATGAGTACCGGGACATACAGTTTAATGTCGACTCCGAACGACAGACTTGAGAAGCTTGTTCAGGGCAATTAATTACTCTCAGAGCTTTTGCCAGAAGACTGCTGAGAGGTAGTCGCCGAAAGAAATAATTTTTTTTATATTTCTTTTTTTTTAAGATGCCATAGCTGGGATTTTGTGTTTGGGGATTTTCTGACACTATCTTCAATTTGGTATTTGGAGATTTTGATTTGGGGATTTTTTTTTCGCTTGGGGATTTTGTGTTTGGAGATTTTTATTATGGGGATTATGTGGCACTCCCTTATTAATTACCATATTTTTACTTTACATTGGTATCAATTATACTGAATTTAAAAAAAATGTGTTTTTAAGCCAATATACATCGTAACCTCTAATTTGTCCCCTTTTTATTTAATTTTTGTTGTAAAGAAATAAAATATATTATAATAAATACTAAAACAAAATTTATCTTCAACCTAGTTTCGAATTTACGTACTATGTACATACATATGTATGTAAAAGATATTGAAGTATAAAATAGGCACGGTTCCATCTATCAAATATTTGGCTATAAAAAAAAAACTATTTAAAGAAATAAGTAACACCATTGTATGAAGAAGTAGGTTAACCCATTCAATCCCACGTCAACTTTGTGATGCTGTATCTCAAATATTGCTATTGTTTTTTAAGATTTTTTTGTTGTTCGTATTAGTTTACAATGTAGAGAAATAGAAATGGTAACAAAAAAATATATAATGGTAAATTTGCAAATACTTTCTTGCTAACCGTGTTTTTTGTTTTTGTAATATTTTGCACCCTTAGTTGCATTTTGATAAATATTACATTTGCTTGAAATTAATTGGTGTCAGGGTATGGGTATGCATAAATATTGGTGTACTCGCTTGAGTACAATGGGAAAATGTATGTGATAAATTTTATTGTAAACTTTCAGTTTTCAAAATCGTACAAATTTCGATATTATGATGAGGAGGACATTGATGACGGTAATTTATTAGGTGGTTGTTTATGTGACTCTAAAATTATGAACTTGAGTGTAGTTATTAACGAAACTCTTTTTATTACAACAACATTCTTTGTTTGTAATGAGTAGTTCTCATCAACATTTTGTAATGTGTTATACTGTAGCATAAATTGTACATATTATTTTAAAAGCTAAAGTTAGTTGCTCTGTGACTGCTTAAGATAAAAGGTAATTATCCCATCTTATACCCGATAATAAAATACATACTCAAATATTAATTATTTTGTATTTTTATTTCTATAACCCACTACTACTTATTTTTGGAGTTTTTGACTCCAGAAAACCCTCTACAACCCAACATTTGCTGGTCCTTCGAGCCGGATTCCCAGATACTCACTAAGGATATAATTCCAGGATCTCCCCAAGGAAATATAAAGGCTACTCCATAACCCCCATTGGATTAAAGTTAAACTTCACCCAAAACCAACATACTCAAGCGGATATTTCACACCCATAATTAAACCCATTAACATTGGAACACCCAAATATATTTTAATTTATCCAATTATTTCCTCCTCTGAAGACGACGTTTCATCTTTACATTAAAACAACACATAAGTACAAATTCAACACATCGGTATGTATTTAAAATTTGTTACTTATATTCTATGTGTATTTTAAAGTAAGTGCAAAGTGACCAAAAAAGAAAAAAAAAAAAAAAAGAAGTGTGTGATAATATAACTAAACGAACCACAGTGCATTTTAAAATAATATATGTATGTAACAATAAATTATATACATAAAAATAGAAAAAGAAAGGCAACAACAAATTTAATATCGAACCGTTAGTCTATTTTTCGCTTAATAAAATTCCTTTCTTATTAACAATAAAATCCACAAGTTGACAAAATAAAATTCGGTAAACATATTGTGTTTTCTCTCTCGGTATACATTTAATTTTTTGTTGCACTTTACATTGTTAAGAAACATTTTGGTTTGAGTTGGCTCGTTTAATGTTTTTAATATACACACAAACAAACATTCGTTTTGTTGCTCTATTTTCATAAACATATGTCATTAGCATCATCAAACATTTTTTAACTTCTTTTTTATGTCACTCTCCCAATATTTATTTTCGAACATTTTATATTTTTTGCTTTGAACAACTTGTATGAAGATCTGTAAATGGTACCTCGTATATACACGGCAACTTTATTGTACACCTACATATTTTAATTTTTAATTTTATATTCGATTTATACTTAATGAATTAACAAGATATTCTCTTGTCTACATTTAACTTCACAATTTTTTTTATCTGAATACTTAATTTCAATTTTTTATTGTTGTTTATTTTATTATAAAATAATTCAATTTTATTAATAATTAACCCTCTAATGTGCCATTGAAAACAAAAAAATATTTACAAGTTAATATAAAATTAAAATCTTTTATTGAATTCTGATTTTAAATCAATATTATTTTTTAATACGGTATAGTGTTTTTTAAAATAAAAATAGAAATTAAAATATTTTTTATTGGCTAATTTTGCGCATATTAAATATTTGCCTTTTCTCTTGATTTTTATCGATATGTCTGAATTAAATAAATTTATACGCGCCTCGGATCGCGTCGTTGAGTTTCATTCATATTATTCATCGATACCTCAAGAGGAGCATACCTCTCATACCCTTGAAGTTCAAAAGGATGAAATAATTCGTTTATGGGACACATTACGGTCGTCATATGACGCTCTTTTAGCAAAAATGCCTTCTATAAAAGAGGATGTAAGCTTGGAGACTGTTAAAAATAAATATTTTACTGCTTATAGTTCCCATATAAAGACCCTTTCAAGTGTTAATGAACTTCTGGATTCTCTTAAAGTGCAATCTAATCTCGGTTCTAATGATTGTAAACCCGTTACTACTACCGTAGACCGTTTTCATTTACCACCATGTGACATGGATACTTTTCATGGTGATTATGACTCATGGCCAACTTTTCGAGATCAGTTTTCGGCCTTGTACGGTGATCAAAGTCATATTTCTCCAGTTGAAAAGCTGTGTCATTTACTTAAAAAGACAAAAGGAGAAGCCCATGAAATTGTAAAATCGTGCCCGTTTACAAATGCTGGTTTTCGAATGGCATGGGAAAACTTAATTGAACGATATGAAAATAAACGCGTGTTGGTAAATGCACAGCTCAAAACTCTTTTGAGTCTTTCTCCTATTACTAGAGAATCGGGCCCATCTATAAAGGCATTACAGAGAACAATTAACAACTGCGTTTCTAATTTGACCCTTTTGGATATAAATACAAACAATTGGGATGTTATTTTTGTTTATATTTGTTCAACATGCTTACCAGACGTGACTCTTAATTTGTGGGAGCAATCTATAAAGGATATTACAGGTTTACCAACCTGGAAAGATATGGATACATTCCTATCAAGTCGTTTTAACACTTTGGAACCTGTGTGTGATATTAGATCCACTGGTAATGCTCCTGCTTACTCAAAAAGGAATACCCAACCAAAAATGGATAACCCCCGTGGGTCGCGAAAAGTAAATACGTTTCATACAAATATTTTCCAACCCAAGGCAAAGAAGTGCTCTTTGTGTCCAGAGTGCCACCCTCTTCGACTATGCCCTCGTTTTCTGGCAATGTCAGTTGAACAACGATTTGCTTTAATAAAAGAACAAAAGCGGTGCACTAATTTTCTGGCAATCTCACATGATTTTAAAAATTGTAAAAGCCAAGTTGTATGCTATACATGTAAACAAAAACACCACTCGCTTCTACATCGTGTATCCTCATCGCAATCTAACTCGAACCCATCGTCCTTGTCTGCAAATCTTGTTCCTGTTGAGGCATTAAACTCAGTTAACCCATCCTTTTTACCGCCTATGAATACCCCCTCAACATCTGCTAGTGCTGGATTACACCGTCAATCATATACAACCCATGTACAATCTACAAAACAAAATTTAACCCTTCTTGGAACAGCTCTTGTTATAGTGAAGGTAGAAGATCTTTCTTGTACTGTTCGTGCCCTCATCGATCCAGCGTCTGAAGCTTCATTTATTTCTAAATCTTTACAACGAAAACTAGCAATACCATCGCACACATCAAATACGAATATTATAGGACTTAGTGGTTCTGTTGCAACAACTTCTTCTCAGACTGGTCAAATTGAGATCAGGTCATATTTGGACCCTGTTTTCTCAGCTCATGTTGATGTTTTTGTAGTTGAAAATCTTACTGGAGCTTTACCTAATCATCCCTTTTCGTCTTGTAACAAATCTGAATTCTCCGACTTACCCCTGGCCGACGAAAATAATCACCCCAGTATGCATATAGATTTACTCTTAGGAGGTGATGTATACCCCAGACTTATTCGTGATGGTGTTCGCTGGAACCAGGACAAAACACTTATCGCGCAGCAAAGTGTTTTTGGTTGGATCATCACTGGCCGACTAGATAACGGTCCTTACCATCATTCAGTATCGTCCTTTTTCAATAAACTGGATGTTAATAATCTTTTAACCCGTTTTTGGGAACTAGAAGAATTGCCTGCAAAGCCGCGAGTATCAGACGACGATCAATATTGTGAAGAATTATACAAAAGGACTACTTATCGTAACCCTTCTGGTCGTTTTGTAGTTTCTCTTCCTTTTATTAAAAATTTCCCTTCTGATAAAACACTAGGTAACTCTAGAAATATAGCAATGTCACAATACATTCGCAATGAAACACGTCTCAGCAAAAACCCAGATTCTAAATCGAAATATGATGAAGTCATCTTAGAATACTTAACTCTTGGACACATGAATTGTGTCACCCCCGATTTAAATCTTAACCCTAAATCCTACTATTTACCCCATCATGCGGTTATAAAACCCGACAGTACTACCACAAAGTTACGAGTAGTATTTAATGCATCCTGCCAATCATCCAATGGTGTCAGCTTGAATGATATTCTTTACCCCGGGCCGGTATTACAGGCCGATTTAACAATCCTTATAATCAGATGGCGTTTTTTTAAATACGTTCTTAATGCTGACATAGAGAAAATGTATCGCCAGATACTTGTAAACCCTCAAGATACCCCGTTTCAACGGATTTTATTCCGTAGTTCACCCCATGAAAACGTCACTGACTTTGAATTGAAAACTGTCACTTTTGGTGTCAATTGTGCTCCCTATTTGGCAATAAGAACTTTATTAGAATTGGCCAATGTGTGCGAGCAGGAAAACCCCCATATTTCGAATATTATACGACATTATATGTATGTGGATGATGTATTATTTGGATCGCATGATATATCTGATGCAATTAAAACCCGAAATGATCTTATTGACATTTTCATGTCTGCTGGATTCTCTTTGAGAAAGTGGACAGCTAATAACTCTGCTATACTACACGGTATAGAACCCGAAAATTTACTGAATGAAAATTTCCTCAACTTATCTGAGTCATGCACCTCGAAATTATTAGGCTTACAATGGAATGCTTCAGGTGATTATTTTTATTTTAAGCCTCACAAACCTCTATGTTCTGATCACTTTACCAAGCGCGTTGTGTTATCTGAAATCGCTAAATTATTTGACCCTGCAGGATGGTTGGCACCCAAAATAATTGTTGCAAAAATTTTAATGCAACAAATCTGGAAAGATAACACTGATTGGGATGAAGTTATTAAACCACAGACTCTTAAAGTATGGAAAACTTTTCTTGAAGATTATCCCAATATTGAACGGATTCAAATCCCCCGATTTGTAAACTACCACCCTACGTTTTCTTTTGAAATACACGGGTTTTGTGACGCTTCAGAAAAGGCATATGCTGCTGCACTATATATTCGGTCTGAAGCCCCAAATGGACAAGTTTACACCCACCTTATATATTCAAAAACTAAAGTTGCCCCTGTCAAATATATAACTCTTCCTAGAAAAGAACTCTGTGGTGCAGAACTTTTAGCAAAAATGGTTCAACATCTTAAAACCCAGCTTCTCAGCCTTAGTTTTCAACCATATTTGTGGACTGACTCCACCATAGTTTTAGCGTGGTTGCAAAAACCTTCTTATGTGTGGAATACTTTCGTTGCTAACCGCACAAGCTCAATTTTAGAAAAAACCAATGTTGATAGATGGTCACATGTAGACTCCGAAGATAATCCTGCAGATGTAGCATCCCGAGGTTGTTCAATCATTGATCTTGTTAAAGATCAACTCTGGTGGCATGGTCCACCTTGGCTTAAATTACCTCGTAATTGTTGGCCCTTAAATAGCAATAAATTTGACACTGACCTAGAAAAGAAACCCATTCGATCGCATGTGACGAAAATTTCCGACTACGACATTCTAGATAGATTCTCAGATTTACCTCGAGCTATGCGAGTAATAAGCTATATCTTTCGTTTTCTACATAGAACTTGTAGTAAATATAAATCTAATCATACTTATATATACACAACGGTGTCTTTACGACAATTTGAAATCCAATTCGTAAAATCTCGCCTTATTCTCTTGTGTCAACGTCACTATTTTCCGGAATATAGTCTTTTATCTGAAAAACTGTTGATACCAAAGAAAAGTCCCCTTGTAAGTTTTAACCCCTTTCTCGACGCTAATGGATTAATTAGGGCAAACGGCAGACTGTCTCAATCGCCAATTTTGACGTATAATGAAAAATTCCCTATAATATTGCCATATTCAGGAAGATTTACTCGATTATATTTGCAAATGTTGCATCAATGTTCTATTCATGGTGGCAATTCATTATTAATGAGATTAATGCGAATCGAATTCTGGGTCCCCAAATTAAAAAATTTAATTAGAACCGTTATTCACAATTGTAAAACTTGTGTCTTATATAAACAACGGCAAAGTAAACAAATAATGGGTGCTTTACCCGCCGAAAGAACCGTCATGTCACGTCCTTTTACCCATACGGGTGTCGACTTCGCCGGTCCTTTTGACATAAAATCTTATGTAGGACGAGGATGCAAGACGACAAAAGGATATGTGCTGGTGTTTGTTTGCTTCTCAACAAAAGCCATCCATTTAGAACTCACATCTGAAATTTCCACAAATGCCTTTCTAGCAGCATTTTCTCGCTTTTTCTCCCGCCGCGGTTGTCCTTCATCTATGTACTCAGATAATGGAACGGCCTTTGTTGGAGCTGCAAACGTTATATCTGCTGATCACACCCAGGTTTTGACCTCTGTTAAACAACAACTTTCTTGTCAATATATGCATCAAAATATTGACTGGCATTTTATACCGCCAGGTGCACCTCATATGGGAGGAATTTGGGAGGCAGGTGTTAAAAGTTTTAAGTCCCATTTAAAGAAAATCACTTGTGCTCAAAAGTTCACTTACGAAGAATTTGAAACAATGTTAATTCGTATAGAAGCCTGTTTAAACTCGAGGCCCTTGTGCCCTATTAGCGAAAATCCTTCCGAATTGAACGCTTTAACCCCAGGTCATTTTTTAATTGGATCGCCTCTTCTATCCCCTGCGGAACCAATTCCAAATGACAGACCCATAAGTTATCTTAATCGATGGCGTAAATTAAAATTACTCCATCATCACTTTGCAATTCTGTGGAAAGAGGATTATTTAAAGGAAATGCACAAACGAATTAAATGGCAATATCCCCAGCGAGACTTTATTCCCAATGATATGGTGGTTATAAGACGTGAAAACCTACCACCTTCTCAATGGCAATTAGGCCGAATAGAAAAGGTATTACCAGGCCCTGATGGTAAAGTAAGAGTTGCACAGATTCGTACTTCCCGTGGCCTAATACTTAGACCAATTGTCAAACTCGTATTACTACCCCCTTGTGAAACCAATAATTAAACATATTTTTTACCCTCTTGTTAAACAAATTAAAACATTCACTTTTTTACAGCTAATATGTCATCTCCACCCCGTCGCCTTAAAATCAATCGCGAGAGCTCAGCAAGTCACGCGTCATCCTCTAGAGACACATCACATCAGGCAGATAAGGCCATTACCAACTTTACTCGAAAGCGGCTCAGAGATTGTCGTTACTGTAATCGAGATCATGCGTTAAGAAAATGTTTTCGCTTCCGACAGTTAACAGTTTTAGAGCGAATTAAAGTAGTCCGAATGTTCGGCTACTGTTTTAATTGTTTAGCGCACTCCCATGTGGTTAAATATTGTAAAAGTCGTGATCGATGTCAAATTTGCCTGAATGAACATCATACCCTACTTCATCGACAACCCACAACTGGTCGAGAAAAAGGCTCTAGAACACACGATAGACAACGCCATCGTCGCCCTCTTCATGGACATAACCATTCACAAGGTCAACTAACATCTTCTCGTACTGCTGCATCATCAACTGCAGCCCCAACTATTGTAATTAATGTATCTGCTAAGTCTTAAATTACCCTTTAATATTTTACTTATAACATAATATACATAAGTATTATAAGTATATGTTTTTTTTTACTTAATTTAATTTGAAAATGAATTTGTTTCAAAAATGAATTAAAATAATCTTCCCATTTATATTAATATGTATATAGTATATCTCTGAAATGTATATCTTTTCTCTATGAAACTCACTTGAATTTATATTATTAATTATTTTTATATTGTTATTTCATATATATACATATATCATTATATCATGCCTCTCAATGTTGCAATACTGCAAGGGGGGCGGAATGTTTATGTGACTCTAAAATTATGAACTTGAGTGTAGTTATTAACGAAACTCTTTTTATTACAACAACATTCTTTGTTTGTAATGAGTAGTTCTCATCAACATTTTGTAATGTGTTATACTGTAGCATAAATTGTACATATTATTTTAAAAGCTAAAGTTAGTTGCTCTGTGACTGCTTAAGATAAAAGGTAATTATCCCATCTTATACCCGATAATAAAATACATACTCAAATATTAATTATTTTGTATTTTTATTTCTATAACCCACTACTACTTATTTTTGGAGTTTTTGACTCCAGAAAACCCTCTACAACCCAACAGTGGTGATTTGCCGAATTATTCCAGGTGAATTGGAATTACTTTTCAGTAGCGAGACTGAAGATGACATCCCATATGCAGATTTGAGAGAACAAATGTTAGCACCAACAGCAATAAAATGGTGAAAAAGGGCAATAAATAAGATTATGCCTGGTATAAACTTTTTCTAAACTTTTAAATATGAAATGCATAGATCATTGCAAGGTGAACCTCCTGTAAAAGTATTTGAAGAAATTTGTTGATGATGTTGGTAAGCTAATTGTTACGCAAACGATAAAATACGCCTTTCAACATAATATACATAACATTCGTTTGCACTTCGTTTGATCTTTTGTGACTCTTAAACCAAAAAGGGGTTTAAAGCAATAGAAACTGTAGAATAAAGAACAAAATATTGTCTTCTACTTTCCAAAAAAATGCTACAAAAAGAAGAGCAGAGAAAATTTGCTTACAGGTAAATAATTATAAATGATTTTCTCTATTTGGTATGGGAAGCTTTTATAACAACAGGAATGCTGATTCCGGGATTCTTTTCGTAAAATGGAATGATAACAGTGCAGTAACGGTCGGTACAAATTTTGATGAGATTTACACCGTATGTTCAGTAAAAAGATCATCAAAGGCTAATAAAAGTAAAGTAAATGTCCAACAGCCACAGATAATTGCCGAATATAATGCTGGAATGGGAGGAATTGATCTCCTCGATCAGGAGATAAATGCGTACAATATAAAATTTAGAGGAAAGAAATGGTTGTGGCCTCTTTTTATGGGAATGATTAATTCTTGTATCGTAAATGAATGGAAACTTTATAAGAGTGCTAACAACAACAGTATAGACCTCTTCAATTTTTAGCGAGATATTATTCGGTGCTACCTACGAAACTATTCCATTCGTGCAACAGAACCAATACATTCCACTACATACTCTATAGCAACATCGGCGGAGCACCACTTTCCAAAGCGTATTTTCAATCAACTAAGATGCAAAGTCATAGTAGAATTAGTTAAATTTACAAGCTTACAATATGACACTTTGCGTTGAAAAGGACTGTTTTAAATAATTTCATATCGAATATTCAAATACGCCTAATAATAGTTAATTTAATATTGTTTTATTTATGCTCCAAAATATTTCAAAATATGAATAAATTTTAATTTCAAATACAATAAAATGTATCAAATTTTATATATACATATTTTCCCATTGTATTCGTATGAGTACAGCCTATAAAAGTCATTTCCAAAATCTTTTTTTAATTCTTAATTGAAGTGAATTTTACAAAAAAAAAAAATCATATTTTGGTTTTAAATACGGTTGGGATCTAATGGGTTAAGTAATATCTGCGCCCCGAACCTCAATTTCTAAAATATAATTTTTTAGAATAATTTAAAATTTTCTTAGTAAGATTAATTTGTATTCCGAATATAGCCTCAGCAACGGCGACGAACGATAATTGCCCGAACCGAAAGGCTACATATTTGCCGAATCATATATACATACATATTGTTTTCCTCTTTCTACAAACTCATTAATGAGCATGAAATACTTGCCTGACGAACGAAAGTATCAATAGCAGTATTAAACCTTTCATTTTTTTTTACTTAGACCCAGTACGTGACGCTTTTTCTCCTGATCATTCGTTTTTTTCATGACAATATTGGAATAATATGGAATGTCAAGGAGCGGTTTCTTGTGGTATCTTGAAGGGGGAAAATCTTATTTGTTAAATTATAATTTCGAAAAAACCGCAATGTTTTTATTATTTTATTTTTCTTCTTTTTTGGGATTTGAACCTAGGCTTTTTTAGTTTTTGTGCGAGCGCTCTAACAACTATAATCCGCACCCCCAAGGCTTTTTAACAATTCCCGACGAGTCAGTACTATTAGTAAATAACAGACTTTCTTGGCTTAGTTCCATATCTAAGTCGCTACTGTCCTTTAAGTCGCAATTTTCTTCTCCAAACTGTCTCATTGGGGTTTGACAATCTTGCAAGCGTTAGTTTTCTACCTAGAGCTCTTAAATATTTTACTTACTTAATCAATAATATTAGTTATCTTCCGAAACAATACGGAGGAATTTAAAAAACTGAGCTCGTGGTAAAAAGAACTAATAAAATATGTGTGTACTCTGCAGACGATCCCGACTTTTTTAAGGTTTCCTCTTTTCTCTTTTCAGCGAAATAGACTGATCGTTAATTTTTAATTCCTTTTTTATTTCCAATTCATCCTTTTCTATTTTATTTACAATTTCCTTCCAAGAGTTTCTTTTCATATAAATAGATTTAAACTATGAGCTTATTTATGTTAAAAAGAGAAGGAAGTTGTTGGTATAGTGCAAAACATTTTAAACAGTTATTCAAAATTCCACTCCATATTATATTTCACTTTTATTTCACTTTAAACTTTTTCTTTTTTGTAATAATTATTTTCGAATTTAATTATAACTTTTTTTTTATTATTGAATTAACTTCAAATTTTTTTTTATTTATTTATTTCAATTTTATTATTGTATGTACGTGAACTTTTTTGAGAGTTCATCTAATAATATATTTGCCTAAAGAAATCTCATAAGAAAGATCGTATAATAATTATTATGATACTGCGATAACACTAATTGGATAATTTGGCCCCAGATCTGGTATTTGCTGACCACTCATTATGTGCTTATTAATCGTAAAACAGAAAAAATTTAATTATAAGCGCTTTTTACACAATTTAAGCTTTTGCAGTCTAATTCATAATGACATAAAACGTGCTTATAATGCTCTTATAAGCAAGAGCTCTTAATTTTGTATTCATAAAGAACAAACATTTATGAATGTGAAATTTTTATTGTAGGTTTCTGCATACTTTAACCGTAAAATAAAACCACATTTGTGATTTAGATTATTTGTATCTATATCTATATTAAATATATAAAAGAAAGTGGCGTTAGTTACTACGCTTATAACTCAAGAACGCCTGGACCGATTTCGATGATTCGGAATGGTCTCTGGCCAAATAAGAAGAATAGCAAAAAAAATTTCTAAAATATTCCAGAAAAAAAAATTGCGTGTGTACTTTTAAAATACGGGGTTCACACAATGCCTTTCGTGACTGTTCACATTAGAGTTGCATGACTGTTCACACTTTGTTTCAATGGTGTTTACACTAAAACCGATTTTGATGTTTCGTACCAATTTGGAATGGTCTCTGGCCTATTAAGAAGAATAACAAAAAATTTTTTTAAATATTCCAGAAAAATTAAATAACGTAATACTTTTAAAATCCGGGGTTCATACAATGCCTGACTGTTCACACTATGTTGCGATGGTGTTCACATTGATAAGAAGAATAGCAAAAAAACATTTTTATGTCGCAATGATGTTCACACTAGAGTTGGATGACTGTTCACACTATGTAGGAATGGTTGTCTCACTAGAGTCATGACATTTCACACCATGCTGTTGATCAAATTAACGCTTGCTTGAATTATAGGGATGCCCATCCTTAATTACGATACTGAAAATTATGATTTTCAGAATTTACAAAATTTTTGATTTTAAGGTTTTTTGCTTCTCATGTAAAAAAAACTGTAGTTACGTCCGTTTGTATTTAGTATGACGATCTTATTATTATTTATTAAAAAAAAAGTCAATGGAATAAATCCTTACAGACTATTTACAAATTAACGATATATAAAAATTAGCACAACAAAATTACAATTAGTTACATATTTAGAAATAGAATTATTTTACGTTTAATAATTCTAGAATTTAGAGAAAAATCAATTAATTCTGACAAGTAATTATATTGGCTGCATAATCTATTAAAAGGATCAGCCATATTATAGTTAAATCTACAAAATTGAACAAAAAGAGGATTATAAAATCGAGAATTACGACAAGGAATATTAAATTTAACAGATTTTAAAAGAGATTCACAACAAATATTTCCATTAATCAGATTAATCATAAAAGATACATTTAACATTATACGACGACTTTTAAGCGTTGGTAGTTTAATTAACGCTAATCTGGAAGTATATGAAGGCAAATCAGTATAGTTCCAACCAAGGCCACGTAAACAGAATAACAAAAACTGCTTCTGCACAGATTCAATACGATCACTATGAACATTGTAGTAAGGATCCCATATTATTGACAGATATTCTAGAATTGGTCTCACAAGTGACACATAGAGTTGTTTCGTAATATAAGGATCGGTGAACTCCTTAGCCCATCTCTTTATGAATCCCAGGACACATTTAGCTTTGTTTACAGTATAAGTAATATGCTCATTAAAATTCAATCTCATGTCAAGAAGAATGCCAAGATCGATAAATGTTTCAACCATCTCCAATTGATTACCTCGAAGTGAATAATTAACATTAATAATATTCCTACGTGAGAAACTCATGTATTTGCATTTTTTAATATTCAATTCCATCATGTTGTATTGACACCATAAAAAAAGTTGTTAAGGTCACTTTGAAACAAAACATGCTCAGTAATATTTTTATACGATAGAAACATCTTCACATCATCAGCATACATTAAGATATGGGCAAAGTTAATAACATTTGGAAGATCATTAACAAACAATGAAAATAAAAGTGGACCAAGATGACTGCCTTGGGGAACACCGGAGCGAACATAAATAAACTTAGAAACGTTATTATGCACTCGTACTGTTTGTTTCCTACCCATCAAATATGACCTCATCCAATTTAAGCCAATCTTCGTAACTCCCAGCAAATCAAGTTTATTCAGAAGTAGTCTATGGTTTACCTTATCAAATGCTTTACTGAAATCAGTATAAATCACATCAGTTTGCTTTCCTTCAGTAAAACCAGCACTAACTACAGTTGTTAATTGTAGAACATTAGTTATTGTTGAACAGCCTTTTCTAAACCCATGTTGATAAGGTGATAATAACGATGAGGTATGATGACGAAGAAAATCAGCAATTAATTTCTCAAATAGTTTTGGAATAGAACTTACCTTAGCAATGCCTCTATAATCTGTAATATTAGATCTATTACCAGATTTAAAAAGCGGTACAATATACGAATCCTTCCAACACGCAGGAAAATAACCATATTTCATAGAGGCATTAAACAACAAAGATAACGGTGTGACAAATGACTCAGCACATCGACTTAAAATACAATTTGGAACACCATCAGGACCGGGACTAAAGGACATCTTCAGCTTCTTTAAGGACAGCAAAATATCACTTTCATGTAAAGTAGGAAGAGATATTACTTGATTTGATGGAATCGAATAAGGATATATATTTTTATCATTATAAACTGCATCGGAATAAGTACTGGCAAAGAAATCGGCAAACATATCACATATGTCATCAATATCACTAGATTCACGATCGTTAAATTTCATTACATTTGGATAACCAACAGCCTTTCTTTTAGAATTGACGAATGTATAAAATGATCTAGGGTTACGGATGAAGTTTTTCTTTACTCTAATTAAATACTTTTTATACAAAAGACGGTTGAGCATAATATATTCAGACCGTGCAACAGAGTACTTTGAATAATCAATAATAGAGCCAGATTTCTTATAATTTTTATAGCATTTATTTTTAAGATTCTTCAATCGAGACAGTTGAACAGAATTCCATGGTGGACCAACTTCTACATTATAATTCATTTTGGGAACACAAATTTCAAAAAAAGAATAAATTAACTTGTAAAAATTTGTTACGCTGCAGTCAATGTCAGTATTGCTATTAAAAGAAATAGGTATAATGTCATTCCAGCAAATATTTCCCATCAATGCATTAAATAAATTATAGTTAGTTTGATTGAAGCAAAAAATCTTGCATTCTTTACTATGCTTTAATTTAGATTCAGATGGAGTACACAAAATAATATTTATAGTAGGATGATATAGATCTTCCGGTAAAGTAACAGGTTCTGCACGTATAACTGAGCAAGCATTGAGATCATTGACGAACACTTAGTCCAGTAATTTTCCAAAATTATTTAATACTGAATTCATCTGGTAAAGGGATAGACCCAAAATTTCATTTAAAAATTCTTCATGACAGTTTCTATTTTTCACTGGTATTAAATATGGTACATCAGATGTAAGTTTCCATTCAACTGAAGAAAGATTAAAATCACCAACAACAAAAACAGTATCACATTTGTCAGCAAGAGAAGAAACAGACTTGATAACATCAGCATGATTGGCATAAATAGAATAGTCAGAATTTGAAGGAACATATGAGCAGGTAAAATAAACTTTCGATCTTTTTAATTTCACTACAACAGCAACAATTTCAATATCAGAACGTTGAGTTACAATTTCTTCAGATGGAAATGAACAAGAAACAGCGATTAGAACACCACCACCTTTACGTAAACTGCGATCATATCTATATAACTTATAATTATTACAAAGAATTTCCGAGTTGAAAATATTGCTATTTAGCCAAGTTTCAGTAAATATAACAACATCATAAGTAAACTCGTAACTATCAACTAGAAGAGTAGCTAATTTGGTATTTAATTTAAGCCACGAACATTCTGATATATAATATTCAAAAAATTATCAGAAGTATTATCACAGTTAATTAGTTATTTGAGATTCCTGACTGTAAACGAGCGATATTACTATCATAATTAGTCCTCGTTCTCTCTCTATAAGTATATTCCCGGACTAATGTATTTGCAGGCCAGAAGTTAGGATCAACAATATTATCAAAAATGTCCGGAGGGGTGGAAATTTTAAATGATGCAATGGACCTTGGAGTGGAAAATTTAAATTTTTGAATTATAACATTTACATCTCGTCTAAATTTAGATTTGATGTAATAGTCAACATCATCCAATGAAGTTTCACTTGCTAACCGTGAAACAAAAACAGTCTTCATGGGTGGAACGGCAAGAAGCGGCTTAGGCATAATCGTATCATTTCCTGCCCGTCTATTTACGTCAGCGTTAACTGGTAAAGATTTTACATTAGAACTAGATCTAGTATCAATTGCAGGAGAAGTTAACTGACCAGAATAAACATCATTTGAAATAGTGGATGGCGTAGAATATGTTTCACCAACAGCATCGGGAATAATAATAGTCGTTACAGGTGAATTGACTGACGAAGGAATTGAAAGTAAGTTGTCAGATTTTAGCTTTTCGTTAGAACCTTTATCAACAGCACCAAAATTATCCAAGCTAGGAAAATTATTATATAAGTCCTTAAACTTTGCAAGTTGGGATTGTAAAGACAAAAAGTCTTTATTAAGTTTACTAAATTGATCCTTATAGCTCTTGAAAAATCTATAAAATTCCATTTTAATTTTTTTACACGAAGCGCAAGTCCAGTGTAATGATTTCACAGGATCTAAAAGCGCATCCGCATCTCTTGCCTTCAGTGCAGTACATTTTAGGTGATAATTACCCATACAAAGCCAGCAGGTTACCATACGATCATTACCAGAAGAAGCACAATTAGTATTTAGGCAATTCATTTTTGTTCAATAAAATATATGTGTATGTAATAATTTAGTTATTTTTTTTTTAAATTTAAGGATACGTTACAATAATTCAAAAGTAGATGTCGCCACAACCAGTTAGCAAATACACAAACCAATATATAATAATAGTATATTTATGACGAAAAGTTTGTATTTATCCAAAACATATGACACAACAGCTGGTTCAGTATATTTTATTTTGTTTGTTTATTAACTGTATTGGTTAGTGTTGTTGTTATATAATGTTTATTTATTTTTCTGTTTCTGTTTTTATATTATTATTGTAATTTAAGACAAACTGTTTTATATATATTTTTTTTAATTTGTTCGAGCAAGAGTTGTATTGTAATTGTATGTAAACACTCTCAGAATATATTTATTTCTCTTATAAATGACTTTATGTTGCTCTTTATTTTCTGATTGATTTTTATAAATGTATATATTATTATCAAAATTTTTTGTCTATTTAAATTTAAAAATATTTAATGTAGAGTTACTATTGTTGAGAGCGAGGTAAAACAAAAACACGTCCGACTTCAACGACAGGCAATACAATATGTATAGAGCTTTCAGTTGGTGTCCACATTTTGTATTGTCGCCGACTTTTTCATCTGTTCGTTGTTGATATATACGCAAACATTACAACTAAACGACTAAATTTCATACGTTTTAATCAAAAGAAATTACGTTCAGAAGAGAATATCCATTTGCGTGATGCAATTAATAACGATGGTAATGTAAACGACCTCGGAAAAATGGTTATTTTGCCTTCAATATGAATACGACACAAATGCATTAAGATCTGCGTAATGACGCAAGATATTTTGGCGGTGCGTTGATTTTACTCTCAGGTGATTTCCGGCAAACACTACCAGTATTACCACGATCGACCGCAGCCGATGAGATCAATGCTTGCCTCAAATCATCGACATTGTGGCGTTATGTGAAGAAACTTCAGCTGACGACAAACATGTGAGTTGCATTGCAAAACGATCCATTTACCGACGTGTTCTCCAATCAACTGCTAACTATTGGTAATGGTCGTATTCCTGTCGACGCATCGAATGGATTGATATCCTTTCCTCTGAATTTTTGTAATTTCGTCTCAACGAAAGAGGAGCTCATCAACAAAGTGTTTCCTAATATAATTGCTAACCATAAGAACTACGATTGGTTGAGTGAAAGAGCAATTTTAGCTGCAAAGAACAAGGATGTGGATCACATAAACTTTAAAATTCAACTTTAAAATTCAAGATAAAATCGTTGGTTCCCAGTTTTCTCACATGGATCAGAGCAACTCTTTTGTACATACATTTATGCCGAGAGTGCAAAAACTAATAATATTGTGTACTTTCTCAAAAACATACATATTTAAATTCAAATAATTGAAAATTTTTGTATAATAGCGAATGATTGCAGTCTCTGCACAAAATTAAATTTCTAAATAGCCAAAAAATTGTTTTTATTTTATATTCCATATTATAGCACTTTCCTTTACAGGCTCTGTCAGCAGTGCCTGTAGAAGTCACGAATGTAAGTTAAAAAATTGTATAAAACACATTAGGTGTGTTCAACAAGTTAAAATTGTTACAAATTTGTAACAATTGTTACTGGAAAGTGTTCATTAACTCAAAAAATTTGCAACGAGAGAGCGTCGAAAGAGAGTAAGAAATTGAGAGAGAAAAAAATGTTTGCAAATTGTTACTAGTAAAATTTTTACTTGTAAGAATTTTTCAAACAGCTGTTTTCTGTTTATGTTTACAAATTAATTAAAAACAAAAGCTGAAAATAAAGAAATATTTTATGAAATTTAAGAAATTGTAAATAAATGTAAATTTGTAAACGGATATAATGTATTTATTCTATAAAAAATCAGTATTTGTTTAGGTTGGGATCAGCAGCACCAAAATAAGATGTCTAAAGGAATTGAATTAAGTAACACAGGGTCTAGAACATTAACGTCAGCGGATGTTGCAGGAAATAGAGGTGGCTTCCAATTTTAGAATTAATTGTTTTTAATATGTTTACCAGCTAATTTTTGCAGTAGTAGAATCTTCATCAAGTGATTCGGACTGTGATAACGATGTTGAAACAATTGAGTGTTTGGTGCCAGCTCAAAAAGCTCTGAATTTGTAGTTAAATATAATGAAAGAATATAAAAATTCTTTGAAAAAAATTAAGAAACTGCATAAAAAAGTATTCTGAAGATGTAATACCAACATACACAGATGAGAGGTTTAAGAGGCACTTTTGGATTTCAAAAGATATATATAAACATTTATGTCTAAAATTTAGAGAATTTTTCCAAAGGAATTTTTTCGATTTATGTATGTATTTATTTTGGTCACTTTTAACAGACCAGCTGATGGTTTTAGTATTGTAAATATTATAAGTACCTAGATACCCGATACTTTGCATAATGCCGGTAGACAACCCAATTAGTTCAGAAATATATCACAAACAAAATATGCAAAATAAAATAATTTTTTAAATAAAAATCTTCTATACAATGTAGATTTATACATATAACTTATATTTTTTTGAAAAACATTTCTGAATTAACAAATTGAATAAAATTTTGCTAGACATTTTGAGTTTATACAAATTCATTTTTTTAACTCTTTTGCGAATACATTTCTGAATTAACACTGTGTATTAAATTTTGTTGAAAAAAAAAAAAAAAAAAACAGAAGCATTTTTTATGAATCAGAGGTCTTTTACGAATGAAGAGTAATTAACACGCGTCTTGAACGTTAGGCGTTTGATACTTGGAACACTTTAAAAACGTTATATTACACACCAGACTTTTGAGGCTAGCGTTCGAAATAATTGTGTATATAACTTTTTATGTCTTTATCTTTTTAACCTTTTCAATCAAATTTGTTTTTGCGTAACCCGCTTTACGAAAATACACTGTTCCAACTTTTTTTTAACAGAATTATCAAACCCCTAACGTTCAAAACAGTGGTATGTACTTTTATCTTAAGGAATTTATACTTTTAGTATATGTACGTAAATCGAAAACCTTTTCTGTTTTTTCTTAAATTCTTTATTAATATTATTAAAAATAAACATTGATAAATGCCTAAAATCGCATTCTTTTTATAGCAATGAATACAATTTTCCCAGGAGTAGCTATTTAACTACTCATGTAATTCTAAATATTACACCACTATTTTTGCTTGCAAATTTTTACTGGTAAAGTGTTCATTTACTTTTTATTATTTTTGAGAGCAATTGAGCATAATTTCTTTTTACTCTCTCGTTACTAGTTTTTGCAAGTAAAGTAAATGAACACAACTATTATCACTTATTTTATCGTCTTCTCTCCAGTTTCAAATTCCAATTTTACCAATTCCATTTTTACCACTAATTTTATTATGAAAACTAATGTAAACATAATAAGTTTTATATGTTGTGTTTAATTCTTTCGGACTTAAAAAACAATGACAAAAATTTAAATAAAAAAACAGCACTTGCAGCCCACTGTATCATAACTGGTCATAAACCTGAGTTTAATAACCCATCGGGAAAAGATTGATTACCTTATTTTATAATCAATTATATAATATATTACTTCAGAAAATATTACTTTTGGAATCGAGAAGGTAATTTCACGTGGCACACAAGTAAATATTGATTACCATGTGCATTCCCACATCTATGAAGAAGGAAGTTATTGCTTGTTGCTTGTTGTCCTTTTTGTATATTTTTTTTTAAAAAATTGTAATTTTTTTGTTATTCTATTTTACATATCGTTGTGTGGATGTTACCACTTTTAACAATGCGGCAAATCGTTGCTTTTGGAACAGAGTACATCAACGAAATTTCTTTTTGAGAAAGTCCCTTTTTAAAATCATTTAAAACTTTTAATTTAAAATCAGAATCCAGCCATTTTTTACACAAAAATATTCTGATAATGTTTATGCTTTCAAACTCTTCTTGCAACTAAGTATTAAAAAACCATGATTACTTATAACAAATTTGTTTAAAAAGAATAATTGCCTGAATCTTATATTATTAAAAAGAAATGCGATTACCATTACATCCGAGCATTTATTAGTATAAATTGCTTCGTTAAGAGCGAGAGAAATGAGAGTTGCAAATGTTTTGAACACCTGCATTTAGAATACATCCATTATTTTTAGTTTTTTTGTTATTTTAATTTAACGGAATTAATTTTTTTTATTTGTTTAATAAAAAAAGACTGTATAAAGAAAATAAAAATAATAAATTTTAATAACTATGTGTAATTTGAAGAAAATAAATTAATGAAAAGAACAAATGCTTATTCAGTTCCATATGTTTTGACCACTACTGTATATAGAAGAAAGAAATTATTTTTTCTGCGTATATTTGTTTGTGAATTTTTTGTTTTCTATTTTTTTTTTTCATGGTTAAAAAATCCGTTATTTTTTACGCAAAAAAAAATAATAATTTTATTAAATAATGCAGTTTATGTATGTTGAAATGCGCAGAAGTGCAGACACGAAATTAATGTTTAAGATTAATTAATAACTATGTATATTAGTAACTATTCGGGATTATTTTAAAACTAACATGTTTGCAAAATGTTTTTAACATGAACATGGAAAATAGTAAAACAAATATTCCCGAATAGCTACTATTATTTTATTTATAATGAGGGAAATTAATTTATTATTAATAATTTAATGCATAATTTAATATATTATAAATACATTAATAATATAACGCATTAAAAATAATGCATCATAGAATTTATTCCTTCAAATTATTAATAAATAATTACTTTATGCATTACAAATAATGCATTCTAATACTTATTACGAGGGGACAGTAAAAGAATTTATTACTTTCGTAGGACATGATCTGTGTTAAGCTAATGCTTTCCGTAATCAATAGATTATACATTCTTTGTATTACCTTCTCGTTTCTCATTGATTACCATTTCCCGCTGGGTTATAATAAATATACCAACAAATAAACGAATAAACTTTAAAACTGATACTGATAATTGTGCACATATAGCGACACATAATAAATAAGCACAGAACTGAAAAAGGAGAAACGTAACAGTGAGTGACAAATAATATAAACAGATTGACGACACCACGGATAATAGTTATGTAAGATATTTGTTATGAAAGTTGTGATATTTTTTTTGTTTGTGGTTTTTATTAAATTCACGTTATATATTTTACATTGTATTGTAGTGATAATTTATTCCCTGAGGATGATCAACGAGGTTGATCGAAATATTGGAAAAATAAATTAAATAAAGTAACACAAAAGAAAAAGTGTGACAAATTTTTGAATTTATATATAAGAACCTCTAAGCCGAAAGTTTGTATAATTTACGTAAACATAATAGTGATGCACAAACCAAAAGGAGGAAGGTAAAGGGTGTTTTTTATTGAGGTATAGAACTTTAAGTTGGCATCACTTTTTTAACTGGCGGCCATTTTGTCAGCTGTCAAGTGATTAATATTTAGTTTGGTTTGCCATTTCATCATGAACAGGTTGACAAAAGAACAACGCTTGCAAATCATGCAAATTTATTTCGAAAATAATGGTTCAGTTCGCGAAGTTTACTGCAAGCTCCGTCCATTTTATGGTCGACATAATCGTCCATCAGAGCAATTAATTCGGTTAACCATGGATCGTTTTCGCACTACGTTTACTCTATGTGATAATACGCATCCGCAGAGACGTCAAACAGTGCGCACCGAAGAAACAATTGCCGCTGTAGAGCAAAGTGTTGAAGAGAACCCGAATGAATCGATTCGCCACCGTGCACAGCAATTGCAGCTTTGTCCATCAACTTTATGGAAGATTTTGCGCAAAGATCTTGGCTTGCGACCTTACAAGATCCAGCTTGTGCAAGAATTAAAGCCGCGAGACCATGCAATGCGTCGTGATTTTGGTGTATGGGCCGAAAATGAGATTGATCTCGATGCTGATTTTCATCGCAAAATTTTGTTCAGTGATGAGGCTCATTTTTAGTTGAATGGCTATGTCAACAAGCAAAATTGCCGCATTTGGAGTGAAGAGAATCCACATGAGACCCTTGAGACGCCATTACATCCACAAAATCTGACTGTTTGGTGTGCTCTATGGGCTGGTGGAGTCATTGGGCCATACTTCTTCCGAAATAATGCTGGAGAGTCAGTTACCGTTAATGGAGACCGGTATAGAGCCATGATAACCGACTATTTTGTTCCCGAATTGGATGGCATGAATGTTGATGAGTTGTGGTTCCAACAAGACGGCGCTACATGCCACACAGCACACGTCACAATCGATTTATTGAAGGAAACATTTGATGAGCGCATAATTTCGCGGAATGGACCTGTCAATTGGCCACCAAGATCGTGTGATTTGACACCATTGGATTATTTTCTTTGGGGATATGTGAAGTCGCTCGTCTACGCCAACAAACCAGAAACGTTAGGGGACTTGGAAGCCAACATTTGTGGCGTTATTGCCAACATACGGCCCCATATGCTCGAAAAAGTGGTTGAAAATTGGACCTGTAGAATTGGCTTTATTCGAGCTAGCCGCGGCGGCCACATGCCCGAAATCATATTTAAACATTAATGGCATAAAATTATCCTTCCAATAAAGCCAAATTGATGGACATTAAAACGATTTTCTTGTGTTTTATTTCAATTCGAAGTTCTATACCTCTAAAAAAACACCCTGTAATATTCGATTACTTTATAGATTAATTAATAAAATGTGTTGAATATTATGCCTTATTCCAGTTAGCGACGTCGTCACCGTTTTACGACATTTTTGCAATAGAATAAAGAAAAAAATGTTCTCTTGCCTTTAATCTATAACAAAAATGTCGTTAGACGACGACGACGTCGCCAATTTCAATGAGGCCTATTAAATTAATATAAAAATTGCCTACATAACCGATGGCTTTTAATGTGCATCAGTATGCTGAAATAACATTATGGTATTGCCAGCATGACATTAAAATCCTTTATTAGTAATTTACTCTTATTAAAGGTTTATGAATATAGATTATAGTTTTTATATTTTGAGATTATAAGACCGATAATGTCTCATAACTAGGGCAACCAAAAATATGCATTAGCATCTTTTTTTTCTGAATGTTACTGACAAAACAAACAAAATATTAATTCATTTTATTAAAAACTACGACGTTTATTCTCTATTTGTTACGGCATATTTTTGCATATTTTGTCATAAATGCATACTTTTGCATTTTTCAAACTTTTTCATATTTGTTTGGCATATTTTACAAATTTTTACATATGTTAGAAGAAATTACGTGTATTACCAAATTTTATTTTTTCAAAATAATGACCATATACTGACACATTACTTAAGTATAATCTATTAAATAATAAGGGTACTTATGAAGACGCTTAAAACTAACATTGGGAAAATTGGCGAAGCTCCTTTTTAAACTATTGTGCAATAGTTAATGTCAATTTGATAAAAACGTCAAAGCAAAAAACAAATTAAATGCAAAGCTTATAAATTTTAAATACATTTATAGGAATTATCGTTTAAAAAAATTGCTTAATAATGAAGTCTCAATTAAAAGTTACGTATTTTTCAACGTTGTATCTATTGGAGAAAAATTGCCATAATTGCTTGATATAAAAAATTTAATTAAAAGTTAGTTTTTAAATTAATTAAATATTCGTAAGAATAGAGCATTTTACGACAAAGCTTCATGTTTCAATTGCAAAAATAATTTAAATTAATTTTTACTCTTTTATTTTGTATTTTTGTCAGTATGAATTTTTTTAATTTTTTTTTATTTTTTTGTTAAGTTTGGAATTGAAATAAATATATCGGTCATTTGCGAGAAGTGTGGCATAATTTAAAAAAAGCGATTCTGAGATAATTGTATTTAAAAATTTTAATTTAGCCAAACTGATAGGAAAAGTACAAGACACTTTTAGTCGCCACTCAGTGAAAAAAGAGATAAAAATACAATTTTTAGATATATTCTAAATTACAGTTCGTCTCAATGCAGAAAGCATTAATAACTCAAAAAACACATTTTTTGAGTTATGTCACTCTTGTCGCAAATGAGCGAAACGTACATATAAAGGAAATTTATTTTTATCTGGTTGGTGGCTAATTCTTACTCTTCATGTTTTATAATTTTTGAAAAAAATATACGTAATTTTACATAAACATATTTATGTATTAGGAGTTTTATAGAGCATATTTTTAATGCTTAAAACTGTTTTTTTAATGCATATTTTAGGCGCTTAAAACTAATTTTATAGAGCATATTTTTGGTTGCCCTACTCATAACTATTGTATGGATTAAATCTAAAATAATGAGTTGTGGACTAACGTATTTACTACTATTTAATTGTAATATAAATAAATAAAATATCAGATCAATTTTTATTGCTTAAATTTTGTATAAAAGTTCTTAAAACTTAACATATAATATTACCTGTATAGCAATGCTAAGTAGAGATTGAGAAGATATCTGAAATAATCGATAATTTTCATTGCGGAACTTCAGTACTAAATTCTGCCAACGACTGGGATCAAACAGGCTTCTGTACGGCTCAATTTCTGTTAAAAATTAAAAAAAACTTTAATTTAACACCAGTAATACTTATACATAAGTATAGCCACTCTTGGCCAATTCAATCATAAGATTATTACATACAAGTAAGTTATTCGTAACTGAATATATGTAAATATGTATTATATTATATAAATAAATATAATAACGAAATTATAATAACAATTGTAATAATATATAAATAATTATGAAACGAGATAAACAAAACAAATATCCCAGTAGTAATAGTAATAATAACCGAGTACCACATCAGTGATAACAACACTAGGTAAAACAAGAATACACCATTATTAGATTCAAGACGCAGATAAATTCAGTAACGAGCAATTCTAACAACGAAAGATTTCTCATAGATAGCATTACGAAATGTAGGTATAACAATTCGTGGGTTTCTAGTAGCATGAAAAATGTAAATTTAGAAAAAAGTAGTGAAGGTAAACCGCATTTAATGAATTTGTCATAGAAGTATAAATTGCGAAAACGGACAAATTCATTAAATGAACAGCCAAGAAAACGTGCTACAAATCGGAAATATAATCACGCATACGAATAAAGAAAATGTATCTAACGATACTATTCACAATTCTATTCAGTTTAGAAGTAATATATGAAAAAGCACCAAATACAACCTCCAAACCATAAAGAAAATTAGACATCATGAGGGAGTGCGCAAACTTCGCAAAGTTTACACAAAATCCGAGAAATCTTACACTGCAAGTTATGAACATGGCATTTAAAAGTTAAACATCTATCGATATGAACTCCCAAACATTTGAAGAATCCACAAATACCATATAAGATCCATCAATAGAAACATTGAAATCAGGCAAACGATAATTACCCATCAAAAGTGTTTTAGTTTTTGATGTATTCATAGTCAATGAGTTAGCAGACAGCCAACATTTAAAAGGTTCCAAGAAAAAATATACGAGAACCCAAATTAGGAATATTACTCTTACTACCACCAATAACATAACATCATCAACAAGAAGAAATTATATACAATCCAGAGCATCAAAATAATAGTAAGGCAAGTCACTCAAATACAAAATAAATAACATAAGTAATAGTAAATTAAATTAAGCTAATATTATTAAACTAAATAGACTATTATTATATCAAATTGTTATTACAAGTACTACCCTAATTATTATTTATTCCTACTGGAAACCTATTGGGCTATAGTCATAGTCAAACACAAAAGTCGGTTTTTTTAAAAATAGTTTTATTTTATTTTTTTTTTATTTGGTTTATACATACATACATACATAACTGGCCTTTACAACCCTGTGTCAGGATTACGGCCTAGCTTCTCGCAGCACTCATGTTGTGTGTGTAAATTTTTATCCATGAGTGCCGGGACCTACAGTTTAATGTCGACTCCGAACGACAGACTTGAGAAGCTTGTTCATGGCAATTAGTTACTCTCAGAGCTTTTGCCAGAAGACTGCTGAGAGGTAGTCGCCGAAAGAAATATTTTTTTCATATTTCTTTTTTTGAAGATATCGGAACCTGGAGTCGAACCCAGGGCCCATGTCTTAGTAAGCCAACACACTAACCACTAGACCACGGCGACTACAATTTGGTTTATAACGATAGTTAAAATAAAAGTATATTTTAACTCAAATCGACTTTAAATGGGTGACAACTCAAATGTAGAAATCGTTTTCATACAATTTATAACAAAATACAAATAAATGTCATCTCTGACTGTAAACATTGTGAAAATGGCAAAACAAAAAAAGTTTTTTTTTAAATTGTTGTCTTTAAATTAAAGAAAAAGAAAGAAAAAATGGAACACTTTTATGAATGCTTGCTTTTTTCTAGTGATATCGGTGTTCATGTAAAAAACTATTATTTTATTATTTAATGCATATTATACTATTTTGTTAATTAATTTTTTTATACTCTAAACGAGTATAGCAGCAGCTTTTATGAATCGATTTTTGTTTGAACTAATTTGTTTTATTCACACATACGGCATTATTCCAGTAGGCGACGTCGTTGTCGTCTGATGAAATTTTTGTAGCAGAAGAAAGAAAAAATGTTTCTCTTGCCTTTAATCTATTACAAAAATATCGACACATGACAACGACATCGCCAATTCTGTTCTGACACATAATCGGGAATTGCATCGAAAACTGTGGAGGTTAAAATATGAAATATAACTTATAATATGTTCAATTATATTTAAGTTAACTAAATTGCAATAAGAATTTCGTTCCTTTGTTATATTGTGTAATACAACCATTGCAACTATTATATTTTTTGTCGTATTTGAATCCGCCCGAAGTCTTTCAAATATTGAGCGAAATTTTGATTTCAGTTGTCCATTCAAGCATTCAATTTTGATACGAGTTGATATGTAACTTCTGTTGTACCTGGGAAGGATAAATTGTTATAAAGTGGTATGAAATAAAAGAACTGAAATTGTTTTCCTATTTTTATGTTCTATAGCTTAATGTGTATCAATAAGACAAAAAAAAACCAATTATTTATATACAATATATATATATATATATATATATATATATATTCCGAGGTAGAAAATTGTTTGAACCCACTATATACATACATATTAATTTTTTTTAAAATAGACGAAATAAAAATCTTTTCGGTGATATTTTTCATTGTTGTGATTTATTAATTTAAGAGCTTACAAATAAAAAATAAACTTTAAATATTTTTTACTTTAAAAATAAAAAAATAAGAAAAAACACAACTTTTGTGCGAAATACGTTTGGACGCACTATTAAGAAAATAAAAATATCCAACTAATACCGGTACTTTTTTTGGGCACTTTGTGTGCCCAACTTCGTTGCGGATAACATTTAATATCCTGTTAGGCAATGAATCTACTAATTTTTTTAAGATATCGGTATCAATGTTGAACCAACACTCTTTAATTTTTACTTTAAGGTTATTAACGCTCGAAAACTGTCTCCTTTTCTCGTATACATACTTTGGACGCAAGAACTCCCCAAAGATTCTCACTTGGATTACAATCTGGACTGCATGCTGGCCATGCTAATACACTTATATTTTTGGATGAGAACCAATCCATACATTGTCGAGAAACATGAATAGCTGCATTGTCTTGTTGGAAAATGTAATCTTCATCCGGATTGTCATCCAATGTTGCAATCAAGACGTTTTCTGCAAGCTCCAGGTACAACAATTGTATGGGTTTAACGTGCGTACCTGTCCTGAGAGTTTAATACACGCCGCCCATTGCCAGGGCGGTAGTTGAATTCAATGCGTCCAACCACCACCACCCGATGCCGGTACCCTCTAATCTCGTTTCTACCCAGCACTACCACAGCCACTACGTGTACTCCCCGAAGGGCCGCACCCAAATCATCAGGCCGGTTTGCCTCTCTACCCGAATGACAGGGAAGCCCAGGCATAACCGGGGGTTCCCTGATGTCCGTAGTACCAAATTAAGGACAGTCCTTGAGAACGCCAAAAAATTCCTCCCACGGACACTTACAGAGACAAGACCAACACCACCAGGAACAAACTGGGTACCCTATGCGGTCTCGGGTACGACATCCCCTGGACTGATGACAGTCAAGTCTCCGATAGCACACGCGACACCATGCATCACCAACCATTCTCTGCCTATAGCGAGCGCCAGGTAGCTCAGAGCTATGTTGAACTCCATATTCCCCGGAGAAAACAGGCCACTGACGGGACGTAATCATCAGCAGCCTTTAATGTATTCATGGGGGGGAGCTCCAGGTACATTTGGGAATTCATTCTTGTTGTTATAAAGCATATGGGAAGTTTAAAATTGTAGGAAAACGCTTCCCACACCATGACACTTCCACCGCCGAAATTTCTCTTTGATCTCACTACAATATTTTGCTTCAAATCATGATAATAATAACTGTAGCAGTCTGGACCGTCTAAATAAATTTTTTTTTTTTCAACAGAAAAAATCAGGTCTTTCCACTCATTTGTCCAATACATGTGTGCCTTCGCAAATAAGAGACGCTTTTCTTTATGCACCTTCGTTAAACGAGGTTTTAATTTAACTTTTTTCCATCTTATGGAGGAAGTGGCATTTAAAACGTTGGCAATTGTTTGAGTTGTGACTGGAAGGCTAAGTTTTTCCTTTATATCACGGCAAGTTAATCGATTTTTTGTGGCTTGAAAGCGAATCTGACCCTTTTGCCACGTAGTCAATTTGGAATTACCATTTATTGGAGCCTTAATGCCATATCTCTTGCCCAGTTTCAGAAAGTTTCTTACCACTTTTTCAGAACGGTTTATTAACCTGACAATTTCTCTATTGGATTTTCCTTTTTTTTTAATATCCTACAAAATTTTTATTTGGATTCATTTAACCGGTTTCCAGATCCCATTTTTTCACTTCCAACTGCTTTTTTAAGCCTCGGTGCCTAAATTGATCCAATTTTTTTTGCTGCGTCCAAATAAATTTCTTATGTAAACTGCAATAATTTCAAAAAAGAATGCATATATTTTTTTCTATAAACCGTTAGACACTTTATTGTTTTTGCTTTAGTTGCTTTATTGAATGTAAACAATAAAGTAAAAACAAAAGTATTTACAGTAAGGGGAAATAAAATATGAAGAATTCATATTTCAAAAATTAAATGCGGCCAAACGGTTTTGTACCATATTATACCTTTACCTTAGGGTTGTATGGGTCAATTAATCACCCTTATTCTATTTGGCGTCGGCAATAACAATAGCAATATTAAGGCAATAGCAATTTTAAACAACGGCAACGTCAATTTAATGTTAATTTGGTATTCTATAAGAGTATTATGACGACGTTGCCTGTTTATCGATAATGTTAATAAAATACAGCACACATCTCTAATGTTTTAGACAGCTTTTTCATTGTTTGGTAAAAAAAATAGTTTTGTGAAAAATATAAAAAAAAAATAAAATCCAGTGAAGATGAAATTTAAACCAATTTAGTTGTGAAAAAAAGACTGCAGAAGTCGAGCATTTTTTACTTGCCCAATGAGAAGTAAATTTAAAATCTTCATGTTCAAAGTTTTTTTTTATTAATTTCATTACATTTTTTAAGATTTGAAAGTTATTTCACAGTAAATAAGGCATTATTAAAATATGTGTTGGATACCATAGAGCCCAATTTAAAAAAAAGGAACTCTATCAACGTACTTTCCAAACATCATAAAATTGGCAGCGACATTACGATTCTAGGCCAGGGGTTATAAACGATTATAACCTGGGACTTTCACAGCCAATGGTGGCGAAGGTTTTGGCCGAAACACTGGACGCCATAGAGATAGCTCGTCCACAGTGGATAAAATTTAGCATGACAAAAGCTGAAAACAAGGAGTTAAATTTTATTTTTTCGAATAAAAAAAAACAGGATTTCCAGGTGTAATTGGTCGTGTGGATGGAACAACATCGAGATTATAGCCCCAAATGAACAGAACCGCACATTAACTGAAATTTTTTAATTTAAATGTATTTTTCAACTACACTTTTTCTTATATTTTATTTATTTAATAAAATATAAATTTAAATTTAACAGCTTAGAATATAAAGTAACACAGTTAACATATGTAGGTATGTATCGATTTTTTAAAACAAAGAACAACACAAGGCAACACCAAAAATGACGACGACAAAATCTTTGGCAATTAAAGACAATAACGACGTCAATTTTGCTTACAGAATACCAAAAATATGTTAACAGTGATCGAAAAATGGCAATATTGCCAACTAGAATACCGATCTGAAATAAAAGACTAAAAACGGCATTGCCTTCTATCGATGACGCCAAATAGAATAAGGGTGAATATATCCTCGTGCGGGAGTTTATGTGCTCTATACGCCATTTTATATATCTCGTTAATGATGCCACTTTAGGTTTTTTTTTCGGCTATTTATTTCCGAAACTGGAAGAGATATCCGAAGACTTGAAGAATTTGGGTTCGATAAAAAAAATATTCACCCTTATCGTGGTTGGCGTTTTTGTGGCGAAAGTTAGGCGTTTTTATAAAATGGTATCGTAGTTGGCAAAAACGCCAGTAAATACGACACTGTTCTGAAATCTATTACAAACAAGTTGATAAAACAGTATCGTGTTTGTCGTTTTTGCCTGTTAAAAGCGACGAAAACAGTCGTTAAGTTTTTTGCTGCCGCCTTTATACAAAATTTAAAGATAGAATTAAAATGGCTGAAAAAAAAAATTGTAAGTATTAAATTATTTTAATTTTAAAAATAAAATTTGCATATTTCCATGATTATTTCATTTTATTTAAAACATTTTAGAATAAAAATAACTACTCCAGAACAATTTGCAAAAATGGTCGAGATAATGGAGAAAAAGCCGTACTTGGCAAGAGGCCATCATAAAAGTTTAAATAAAATAAACATAAAAGAAGAGTGGAGTGAAATTGCTGATGATCTGAATAGTATTGGACCTCCATTTCGCAATGGTGAAGGTTGGATGAAAGTGTGGGGAGATTTTAAATTAAAAAAGAAACTTTCACACAACAAAGCAGAGTCTCATGCAACGGGTGGGGGCTCCTTTAAGCAGTTCAGTTTGTCACCAATTGAAGAAGCTGTTGTTACCCTTTTAGATATGCACTCAGTAGTAAGCCATAAAGATCCCTTTGGATTAAAGCGACCCCGGTGCATTTCTCCAGATCCAATAGTAACTGCTGAAAATAATACTGCTGAAGAAACTGAAACTGTTGATAAAGCACTGTCTGGTGATACCAATGATGATGAAAAAGAAGAGCCCAGTACTTCTTCTAGCAAGAAGGGTCGAAAAAATAAAGAAAAGCAAAAGAAGAAGAACAAGTAAAGCTCCAAAGTGAATTATGTACGGATTTAAAGAAAAACTTGAATGAAATAGAACGGTACACCCGAAAAATATTCAAATTGAAAGAGGAAAAGCTGAAATTATACAAGGCCGAATTAAAAAGTAAAGATGAATATAGGAAAGCTTTGTTGGAAATCAGAAGAGCCGAGCTTGAAATAAAGCAAAAGAATATAGAACTCGAGTTACTAAAAATAGCTTATAAAACTCATTTTTATTATTAATTTTAATTAATTTTATATGTTTTTATTATTTTAACTTATTTGAATTCAGTTTTTTACTTTTTATTTTAATAAATATAAACTAATTAGTCAATTGCCTCATTATTATCATCAACATAGTCAGGGGTATATATTTCTTCTTCTATTTGCATGTCAGGCCAGTCAATGTTGTAGTGGATGCATATGTTATGCAAAGCGGCACAAACCGAAGTAATTTTTCCGGCAAATTCAGGCGTATAATGTAACTGCCTTGCTCCCAGCAAACAGCGAAATCTATTTTTCAAAACGCCAATGGTTCTTTCTACGACGTTTCTGGTTTTGGAATGTATTTCATTGAATTTGCTCTCATTAGAACCTTCTTGTGATGTGCGGAAAGGTGTTATCAAGTATGGATCCAAAGGATAACCCGCATCTCCTGTAGATATACATACATTTTCACATAAAATAAATAATTAATTTTATCTTAAAATACTAAAGTTGATATTTATATTTACCTAACAGCCAGATATTCCTTTCTCCGTCCTCATATTTTTGTTTTAAATAGTGTTTTAAATCACTAACATTCCAAATAAGAGAATCATGACATGATCCAGGAGAATGAGACTGAATGTACCTTATACGAAGTTTATGATCACAAACCTAAAAAATTCTAAGTTAGTATTAAATGTGTAAAGTAATTGGATTTAAGCACTTACCACCATTGCATTCAAGCTATGAAAACCTTTTCTATTTAGGTATTTGAAACGTTCATTGACAGAAGTTGGTAAAATCGCAATGTGCGTTCCATCAATGCAGCCAATTACTCCGCGAAATCCTGTTTTTTTATAGAAATGTTTTTTAATAAGATTTTTTTCCTCATTATCCATTTCAAAAGAAATCTATCTTGGACAAAGCTCGCTATACATGGCTTCAATACATTCGTGAAACGCATCACTCACCGAGGACTGGCAAAAATTTACAAAAATATCATTTCCAGCACCTTTTTGGTAACTGCTTTCAGCAAGTATCCTCATTGTTGCTGTTAGTTTTGTCAGTTGTGATACACCAGTTTTTCTTTGGGGTTTTTTTTAATTTTGGTGAATTTTTTTTAATACGTAATTAAACGCATCCTTATTTAACCTGAAGTATTTAATAAATCTGTGGAAAATTCTTTCCTTAATTTTTAAAAAAAGAAAATGTAAACTTACTTTCTATTTTTTAGTGAGAATATATTAGTTTTCTCCCTTAAGTGTCTTCTTAAAAGATTTATTTCTTCTGTATCACACATGTCTTCATCTTCAGAAGACGAATAAAAACACACACTTAACATATTTAATTTAAATAAATTAAAACAAGAAACAAATATCACAACTAATTTTTATATTTATGTGTCTATAAAAGATTTTTTTCACATGGTTCATAACAGGATGTTTCATAATCAATTAAAATTGGGCAATCTGTTACAAAATTACTCTTTTACAAAATACTTCAAGGCGAAAATTTTACACGATACCACTAAATTTTAAATTCGACTACAAATGTGCCAGTCGTCGAAATACGACTACGCCAAACACGATTGGGGGGGTCATGGCATACTGGTAGAGCGATTGCACAGAAACTCACACGACCAAGGTTCAATTCCAGGGAAGGACAAAATTATAAAAATAAATATTTGTGGTTTTCTAAAAATTACAATTTAAATTAAAAATTATATTTAAATAAAATAAGAGGTTCCCCCCCTCCAGCAAGATCATCTGCAAGAAACCGCCCCCTGACATTTCTAATCTATTCCACCAGAAACCAATGATCAGGGGTACAGCGACACCTTCTGGGAAGATAACAGATAATTCAGTAGTGAAGACGCTCACCATTCACATGTAAACATCCACCGACAGATGAGGCCATTGCTGTTTGATCATTTGAGGGTGAAGGTATAACACTGGCTCTTGAGTGGACAAATTACCAGCAACTTGTTTCATCAACAAATAGAGGCGCAAAAAAAAAAAATACAAAATCTATGAAAAAAAAAAAAGGTCCAATTTTCAACCACTTTTTCGAGCATATGGGGCCGTATGTTGGCAATAACGCCACGAATGTTGGCTTCCAAGTCCCCTAACGTTTCCGGTTTGTTGGCGTAGACGAGCGACTTCACATATCCCCAAAGAAAATAATCCAATGATGTCAAATCACACGATCTTGGTGGCCAATTGACAGGTCCATTCCGCGAAATTATGCGCTCATCGAATGTTTCCTTCAATAAATCGATTGTGACGTGCGCTGTGTGGCATGTAGCGCCGTCTTGTTGGAACCAAAACTCATCCACATTCATGCCATCCAATTCGGGAACAAAATAGTCGGTTATCATGGCTCTATACCGGTCTCCATTAACGGTAACTGACTCTTCAGCATTATTTCGGAAGAAGTATGGCCCAATGACTCCACCAGCCCATAGAGCACACCAAACAGTCAGTTTTTGTAGATGTAATGGCGTCTCAAGGGTCTCATGTGGATTCTCTTCACTCCAAATGCGGCAATTTTGCTTGTTGACGTAGCCATTCAACCAAAAATGAGCCTCATCACTGAACAAAATTTTGCGATGAAAATTAGCATCGAGATCAATCTCATTTTCGGCCCATACACCAAAATCACGACGCATTGCATGGTCTCGCGGCTTTAATTCTTGCACAAGCTGGATCTTGTAAGGTCGCAAGCCAAGATCTTTGCGCAAAATCTTCCATAAAGTTGATGGACAAAGCTCCAATTACTGTGCACGGTGGCGAATCGATTCATTCGGGTTCTCTTCAACACTTTGCTCTACAGCGGCAATTGTTTCTTCGGTGCGCACTGTTCGACGTCTCTGCGGATGCGTATTATCACATAGAGTAAACGTAGTGCGAAAACGATCCATGGTTAACCGAATTAATTGCTCTGATGGACGATTATGTCGACCATAAAATGGACGGAGCTTGCGGTAAACTTCGCGAACTGAATCATTATTTTCGAAATAAATTTGCACGATTTGCAAGCGTTGTTCTTTTGTCAACCTGTTCATGATGAAATGGCAAACCAAACTAAATATTAATCACTTGACAGCTGACAAAATGGCCGCCAGTTAAAAAAATGATGCCAACTTAAAGTTCTATACCTCAATAAAAAACACCCTATACAATATTTTAAAAAAAAAAAGAACACATTTTAACTAAAATGGGTAGCAAGTAAACCTTTAAATTAATTTTTTTTTTAATTAATATAAGAAAGTTAAAAAAATCAATGTTTGTGATTAAAAAGATATAAGTTTAAATTACACTTTCGACATACAATTTGAGTTTCGTAATTACAACCAGCAAATTTACAAGTCTGTTTTTACAAGCGCGTGATAAAAACTGCGGAAAATGTCCTCATAACAAACATCTGCAGGCGGTAGAAGGGATTTTTTAACAGTACAGTTTGTTTTAGATCTTGACGTGGGTGCCCTGGGGCCTTTGGTAACAAAGGACTCTGCAAGCAAAGTACGGATGTTTGGCAGCTGGTATTGCCTATCATTAGTATTACGCTTGTTGATTCTGTTGAACAAAATAAAGGCGTTAACCATAGCTAAGTCAAGCAAATGTACGAACAATCGATTTGTTATATTTGTGCTCAATAATAGTGTAGCCCAAAAAGTACACAAAGCATTTGGAAGTCGTATTAAGATTTCTGAGATTTTCACCTAAGTCGGCCTCAGAAAATGCAATCGCAGTGTTATTCATCACTAAGTTCTTTTGGCGCCACAAGATTTTTTTGAAATTGTTGGTTTTGGAGCCTATATCCGAAACGGATCCAATAAACTCCCCAGTTTCACCTATAATCCTACCTTTAGACTGAATGACATCCTGCTCTGCAGGAACATTGCGTTTACGTTTCTGTGATCGGGGAGTATTGAACTATATCGAAATAGGAGTTAAAAATTTTGTTCAATGACGCGGGACTTCCGCTTGGAGTAACACAAATCTCTAATATTAGCATTAAATCTGACATATTAACCACTCTATTTATCGCCTTGCACTTGGTCTCGCAAACATCATCACCCAAGTCATCATCTTCTATGTCAGAGTTGTTATCGAAATTCATCAAATCCAAAATTTTCCCAATTTCATCAGAGAGCGATGATACTTTGCGCATTTGTTGGAGCTCCATGACTATTATATTCCACTTCAAAATTCACCTTAGAGATATATTTTTTTTTAATTGTCCCAAAACCGCCTCCAGACGGGCTACCTTGCGAGATCAATAAAAAGCTTGGGAAATTTTTGTTTAAATTTTTTATTATTTTTTCTTTCTTTACACTATTAGCAACACACCAATAATTTTGTTTTTAACCTTTTACCACTTTTAATGTTTTTTTTGATTGTTTGAAATTCACATTTTCTGAAAAATAATTATTTAGTCTGCATTTCACAATTTTTCAACTTCAAACGAAAATTTTAGCTGACCAAAGCATCAGCATATATTGAAAATAAAAGAAGACCCATTTTTGGACTTCCGCGAATTAGATAAAGTACAAAAAGAAAGCAAAACAGCATTTGGAAAGGGAGTTAATGAGCATTGAACTTAACCCGTCTGCAGGCGGTTTTGGGCACTAGAGGGTTAATTTATAAAAAGTAAAAGAAAGAAAAATAAATCATATTTATTTATTAAAGCAAAAAATTAATTAATAAGAATAAAATGTCTGTATATAGTAGTATTAAAAGATCTAAATACAAATTCTATTGTATATAAAATATAAAAACAAAAAATAAGGTTCCCAATATACACTCCGGTTCACTTATTTAAAGCCACAAAAAATACCATATTCAGGAGCCGGTATCTTTTGCAATTTTTAACCGATTTCAGAATTTTAAAATAGAAACGGAAGCTAGACACCTTGAGAATAAACAAAATCATGACAATGGTGGTATCTTAACTAAGGAACCTTTTTTTGAGGAATTTATAAAAAAAATCTAAATTTGAAGTTTTTAAAAACAAAGGGGGTTGAACCCATTACTAATAGTTCTTCAATAAAGCAAATAAAGTAATAATAACTTAAAAAACAAGAAAAGCTGTTTTTCATTAAAGTTAGTTAAAGTGCCAAAAAACCTTCCTTCAGAACGGTAAACATCGATTTTAGCCCTTTCCTATAGATTTAAAATATTTTGTTTTGCCATTTTGACTCGTAAATCGACTAGGATGTAATAAATTGCAATAAACAAACGCCCCCAACAAAAAATCACCGCTTACTTTAAAAATAATACAAAAACAACAAAGTGCCTTTATTCAAGTGAACCAAAAAAAAAATACCACATTTTTAGATTTTTTTTATAAATTCCTCAAAAAAAGGTTCCTTAGTTAAGAAACCACCATTGTTATGATTTTGTTTATATCTCAAGATGTTTACCTTCCATTTCTATTTTAAAATTCTGGAATCGGTTAAAAATTGCAAAAGATACCGGCTCCTGAATATGATATTTTTTGTGCTTTTAAATAAGTGAATCGGAGTGCATGTACTGTTACAGAATTACGAAAAATATTTAAATACACCAATACCCCGGTTTGCGTCGCTAATTGGGACTGAAAAAATGAGACGCAAACCGAAACGACGCAAACTGAAGCAGAATTTTAAATTGTTTACGTATTTGATTTTCGTTTAGTCAATACAGGTTTTAAACATTTGACCTTAGAAAAAGGGTTTTTAAATCAAAATATTTTCTTATTATTTTTTGAATAACAGATTTTATTAAAATAAAAATATAACAATTCACAAAAAACTTAAAAAACATAACAAAAATTCATACATATTAAATTTAAAAGTAAGGAATTCATAGAATTAAAGCTAAAGTCTATATAGATGTGTTAATTTTTTATTCTGAGCTTGAACCATCTAAATCGATTACAAATTCTGTGGTTAGATTTGTTAATCTTAAAGATTTTTGGATAAAATTAAAAAAAGACGCAACTTCGAAGCGACGCAAACTGAAGCGACGCAAATCGGGGTATTGGTGTATTGCGAATTTAAATTGTCTTGCATTATTTAATATTTGTATGTGTGGTGGTAGTTGGCCCCAAAGTCGGATAGCGTTTAAAAAAAGGGTTGCTCAGATATTGCTTTACTTAAACCAATGGTATTTACTTTATTACCACTATTCGATCTTGGTAGTCCAGTGCAAGGTTGTCGTATGCAAAAATAATAGAACACGACATTTTAGTAAATTGTTAAAAAGAGACGTTATAAATTTGTCGCACATAACGTGAAACACTCCCGTTTCTTTTTATTCCGTATACATATCTGGCTATATTATTATATGTAACATTGAGTTTTCGTCTACTCAATGCATCACAGCTTACAAAAAATTCACAATGGCTTTTGTTTATTTATAGGGCTACCAGACAACATTCGAGAAAAAATCGCTTGTACGCGTTATTAAAATTTTAGTTTAGTTTTTAAGTTATTATCTTTATTACTTTGTTTAATAAACATAAAAAAACTTTATATGTTATGCTTATGATATAAATTAAGTTGCATATCGTGTTACAAAGCTGTTAATAAAAAACCTTCTTATAAAAAAAATCTTTAAAATTTTAAGGCGACAAATTAGCAATCTGGCAGCTCATTGTTTACATTTATGTATTTTATTGGAAGCAAAGCGAAATAAATTTCTGAACTTTATTAAATAAAAACCAAAATATCGAGGTTGGCGCATCTATTTTATGTCCTAGAATTGTTTAAAATCAATTATTAGACACACTGGCATTTCTTCAATCATTTCCTCAATAATTTTTTATATTTTGCAAAAAAAAAATAAAAATACTCTGGAGCTGTTAAAAAACAGTGCAATTCCCTTTTTATATTTGTGTTATGTTCTCATTAAATAATAAATGACATTTCCAGAGGGGTGGTCACACATTTTATTCATGTACCTTTTAACAGGATGGTATTTTTCTGGTAGAAAAGAAAACATCATTAGTTTCGAAAGTTCTAGAAGAAGAGCGACGCCAAGGAGAAAAAGGTAATTTAAATGAAGACAAAGTTTTTGCAGTAAGCGAGAGCAAAAGCAAGAAAGAGCAAATAAAAGCAACAAGTTTAACAGAAAAAATATTCGTATTGAGAAAGAGAACAAACGCAGTAATATTAAATGCTACAAGTGTGGACAAAAAGGGCATATTCGCTCTAACTGTAAAGGTGATGGTGGTGAGTCTGTTGCGTGGGTGCTGTGTGCAGTGAAAAAACAAATTAACAATAATAAGCAGTGGATTTTGGACAGCGGCGCGTCGTCTCACATGTGCAGTAGCAGAAATTTGTTTTCTTGTCTGCAAAAAGAAGAACAAAAAATTGTGTTGGCGTCTGGTGAGACTGTTTTTGCAGAGGGGAAAGGCACAGTGAAAATAAAGTCAAAGTATATGAGCATAAAACTCATCAACGTGCTATATGTACCCTGTCTTCACTCAAATTTTTTGTCTATTAGCAAATTTATAGAAGCTGGTCACACCATTTGTTTTGAAAAAAATTATGCAAGTATTAAAAACAAATACAACAAAAATATGATGTATGCAGTTAAAGAAAACGGTAATTTTGTTGCTAAAGTAGACAGCGAGACGTCGGAGCAGTATGTGTATGGTGCAGCAGCAGAGGATGATTTTATTAAATGGCACTCTAGATATGGTCATTTGAACAGTAAAGATTTGAGTACACTGTGCAACAAAAATATGGTAAGAGGTATAAAATTAAAAGTTCCTGGGAATTTTGAATGCGTTACTTGTGCTATTGGAAATATTACTACAAAACCGTTCAACAACTATTCACAAATTAATTCAAAAACAAAGTTGTAGTTAGTACACACAGACTTGTGTGGGCCTTTTAGAGTAAAATCACATGGCGGTGCATTATATATGATGACGTTTACTGATGATTTTTCCCGATATATATTTACGTATTTTCTAAAGCATAAATCAGATGCATTTGATGTCTTCGTAGAGTTTGTGACAATGGCCGAGAAACAGAGCGGGGTAAAATTGATGAAACTAAGAAGCGATAATGGTAAGGAATGCTTAAATCCCAAACTTAAACACTATTTTCAGAAAAATGGAGTAATACATCAGACAACAGTTAGTCACACACCACAGCAGAATGGTATAGCCGAGAGGGTAAATAGGACTCTTGTCGAGATGGCTCGTTGTATGCTATATGAGTCTGGTCTGCCTCAAGATTTATGGGCAAAAGCTATCAATACCTCGATTTACATACGAAATAGAAGTCCAACCAAAGTTCTTGGGGAGATGACACCATATGAGAAATGGTACAACATAAAGCCTTCAGTTGCACATTTTAGAAGATTTGGGTGTGATGCTGTGGTACTGCAGAAAAATGGTAAAGTTGGTAAATTAATGCCGAAAGGAGTTAAAATGAAACTGGTTGGCTATGAATCTATGACAAAAGGGTATCGTTTATATAACTCGACTAAGCGTGAAATAGTAAAGGCAAGAGATGTTATCTTTTTTGAAAATTCTTTTGAGAAATTGCAAAACGAAGAATATGGTGAAGAAGAATTTTGTGTTCACTTATTTAAATTGGCAAATGAAGGTGGTAATAAAATCCAGGCCGATGAACCTCAATCATTGAATGAATCTTTCAACACGGCAAGTGAGGATGAAGCCCCGGCTGAAAATATAAAAGAAGAGGATAATGAAGAACTCAAAACCGAAAAAAGGGGTCGTGGAAGGCCAAGGATTATTTCAACAGGACAGCCAGGACGTTCAAGAAAGCAATATGCAGGCGTTACTGAAATGCTGAACTCTATAGTAGAATGTCCATTAACCTTAAAGGAAGCATTAGACTCAAATTAAGCTTCAGAATGGAAAGGTGCCATGAAACGTGAATACAATTCTTTAATAAAAAATAACACCTGGATACTCGTTCACAGACCCAAACTGAAGAACATTATTGGCTCAAAGTGGGTATTTGCAATTAAACGCAAACCAGATGTCACTATAGAGAAGTATAAAGCTAGGTTGGTGGCGCAGGGTAATACGCAAAAATTGAATGTTGAT
Organism: Metopia argyrocephala; assembly: GCA_963576795.1. NCBI lineage: Eukaryota > Metazoa > Arthropoda > Insecta > Diptera > Sarcophagidae > Metopia > Metopia argyrocephala. The sequence continues at coordinate 78,208,660 of OY756209.1, read as the reverse complement.
TACCGTGAAACGTTTGCGCCTGTGGTTCGGCATTCCACTATAAGAATTATATTGGCACTCGCAGTAGAGTACGAATTATTACTAAGACATGTGGACATTGTTTCTGCATATTTAAATGCTGATCTAGAAGATGAAGTTTTTATGGAACAACCACCGATGTTTAAAGATCCTGTACATTCTAACAAGGTATGGAAATTAATCAAGGTGTCACTAATTCTTTCGAAGATGGGGTTCCGACGTTGTCAAACTGACAATTGTATATATTTTAGAAGAAAAAGCGATTGTATAAGCATCATAGCATTGTATGTCGACGACATGTTGATAGCATCTTCAACTGAATCCAATTTAAATCAGATCATCAAATAACTTAATGATCATGTTGAAGCTGAGGATCGTGGATCAATTTATTTTTACTTGGGCTTAGAAATAGAACGAGAAGGTAAAAGAGGCCCCATAGTAATTCATCAAAGGCAGTATACTTCCGAGTTACTTAAAACGTGGCAAATGGTGAACTCTAAACCGGTGTCAACACCTTAGCCGAGTGGAACAGTCCTCAAAAAGTGTGAGGATATTGACTGTAAAGTATATCCACGTGAGTACCAAAGATTGATTGGTGGTCTGATGTATCTGACGGTAATTTCTAGGCCAGATATTGCCCATGTGGTCTCCAAATTTTCTCAATACAATTCTCACCCTCATGATGAGCACATGTGTGTAGCAAAACATTTATTAAAATATATTGTTAAACATATAGATAATGGAATATCCTTTATTAAAGACAAGGCCATTCTTTCTTGTTATACAGATGCAGATTGGGGATGTGATACGTGTGACCGAAATTCATATTCGGGTTTTGTAATGTTTCTGGCAGGCGGTGCGGTTTCCTGGGAGTGCAAGAAACAAACGGTTGTGGCTCTAAGCTCAATGGAGGCGGAATATGTGGCCCTTTGTCAAGGAAGTAAAGAAGTTGTTTTTGCAAGAAGCCTTCTTAGCGAAATTGGTTTTGAGGAGCTAATTGAACAACCCACGGTCGTTTTTTGTGATAACCAAGCGGCAAATTTTTTGGTTAAAAACCCAGCTATTCATAAACGAAGCAAACATATTGATATAAGGTTCCATTATGTAAGAGATAGATTCAACGATGGATCAATTGATGTCGAATATGTACCATCTGAAGAAAATGCTGAAGATATTTTTACCAAGGTATTAACCAAACAAAAACATGCAACAAGGACATGTGAACTTTTGAAAATGTAAATAATAACTTGAATATTTGAATGCTAATATAATCTTTTATTATTTTGTATTGTAAATGCATTTGGATAGAGCCGGAGTATGTTGGTAATTTTAGTATTATATGCACAATGGCAACACTGCAACCCAACTGCATACCTATTCATTCCAATAAAACTTGTCAAACTAAACAGGCGGTGTTTTTTATTTCAACAAAACTAACACATTTAAAGCAAATTCAATACATACTTTGTTTTAATCAATTCAGCTCTCTTAAAATTACAAAGCAATAAAAATATCCGCTATATTTCCCTTGTTTACCGCTGGCTAGTTTTTTGTTTTTTTTTTTTTTTTCTTTCTAACAAAAATTATTCTTTAATATTTACTTAATTTGTATCTAGTCGCTCGGGTTTCACTGTCTGTGTAATGTTTCTCTACATTTCCCTAATATTTTACCCTTTACATAATCAATAAGTATGTTCCTATGGGCCAAGTCGAATTCTTGAATTTTTGGTAAAATATTTTCTAATGTACCTATATTTTTGATACATTCCGTCCATTTTTTTTGCTCCAACTGTTCGAAATAGAGTTAGTAATTTTCCTTTATTTTACACAAAGGGTACTCACGATTGAATCTGTGCAAACTAAACTAAGCAAATTTGCTGTGCAAATGGCTATAGATCGTGAGCGTCCTTTTATAATTAATTGTATTTTTTGAAGTATTTGTTTGACTTAGTGCTGCCGGATTTATAGACTCAAAAACATCTGGCATCTTCCTCTAAAAATGCCAAAAACAACGCTTATTCTTTGAAAAGAAAAATAAGTTTATTACAAATAAAAATGCCTAAATGCTGCGAAAAGGAAAAAAATTATTAATTTTTTAATAAATAAAGGCAATAACTAAAAAAGAAAGCACGTGTTTTGTATGTATGAAGTAATATCATTTTTTGGTTTCAGTTGTTATCTTCACATTCGTAAATACATGGCTGTAAAAATGTTAAAAGTTTTTGAGCAAAAATACACAGCCAATTAACTTAAGGTTTTTTCAGTGCAATTAATGCAAATTTCAATTGCGTATATTTTGTTGTTGCAGAGAAAAAATTTTATGTATTTTTACACACTTTGCATCGTTTGCACAGTTTGCAAGGCCATTCGTGAGTACCCTTACAGTTTTTATTTTCTAACTGGTTTTATGCAATGACATGAAATCAGTCATAAATCTAGTTTAGTTTTTTATAAACTTATCCTTTACCTCTTCTGTAGTTTTTATTTAAAGCTGCTGCGACTTTATCTCTGCGTAACCAATATTGTTATTGTGCGAATTGTTGATACTATTTTAGTTTCCGCTCAGCTTTTTGATTTACCTGCATAATTTGTTAATTGTTCTCTTTATTCCCAATCAGAGCTTTCCCGTCGCTGACTTCTTTTTCTTGGCTTTCATATATTTAAGGCTTTTCTGCCGTCGACACCAGTGGCTATTATCAAATTTGTTGCTGTTGTCACCTTTTGTCCTTGTGATTAATCTTTTTAATTTACTGATTTTCAAGTTTTATTTCTTTATGCTTATCTTTTCATTTAATTTAATTAAGTTTAATCCCACAATTGTTTTATTCGCTTAATCGCTCTCTGTTCACGATTTATTTTTTATTCACAACGTCCCACAAGTTCTCTATAGGGTTAAAATTAGGTGACTGAACTGGTCACTTAAGAATATTAATATTTTGGTATTGAATCCAGGACTTAACACATTTCAAAGTACGCTTCGGATCACTATCGTGTAAAAAAATCCATTCAATGAGAATTTCATCTTTTGTAAACGGCAACATTTTTGTAAAGGTACCGGTCCATAGTCTCGTAAATTTTATACAGACTCCCAGTTCCATTGGGTAAAATCACCCACACACCATTACGTTTCCCCACTATGCTTAACGTTTGCAAAGTTGCAAAAAACTCTTTATTTCACCTAAGAACCGTAAAGCGAGATTAGAATTTGCTAAGATGCACATACAGTGGAGTGCTAAAAAATGGCGAAAAAACCTGGTTTCCGAGGTTTCAAGTTTAACCTGAAACGATCTAATTAAATTAGATCTAATTCAACACATGCGTTCGAAAGCCCCCGAATAGCAGATAGACCCAAAGTATTTCAAGGGAATTGTTAAGCGTGGTAGTGGGAATGTAATGGTGTGTTTTTAACTCAATGAAATCTCGACTCTGTATAAAATTAGCGAGACTATGCACCTTTACAAAAATAACTGTCATGTTGCCGTTTCCAAAAGATGAATTGCTCAATTTAGAACTTCTTTTGTTTATGTCTTCTACTTTATATATTTTATTTGTTTCCAAGAAATATACAAAAAAATGAAAGCCTCTGTCAAGGTTGCCACTTCGTAATTTTTGATTAGATTTTATAAGAAAATGTTTATCAAATAAGAGTTGACACACATTTAGGGCCAGCTCAACTTAGAGTATATTTTTATTTTGGCTGTGCATACGAAGTTTTTATTTAAAGACTAACTTTAGCAAGAGTTGACTTTGCGTATGACTATGAATACGGGCCAATGACTTCGAACTTAAAAATTTAAATCTATATCTATATATCTATATCTATATATAAAAGAAAGTGGCGTTAGTTACTACGCTTATAACTCAAGAACGCCTGGACCGATTTCGATGATTCGTACCAATTCGGAATGGTCTCTGGCCAAATAAGAACAGCAAACAAAATTTCTAAAATATTCCAAAAAAAAAAAAAAAAAATAACGTCATATTTTTAAAATACGGGGTTCACACAATACCTTTCATAACTGTTCACATTAGAGTTGCATGAGTGTTCACATTATGTTGCAATGGTGTTCACACCAGGGGTTCACACAATGCCTTTCATGACTGTTCACATTAGAGTTGCATGACTGTTCACACTATATTTCAATGGTGTTCACACTAAAACCGATTTCGATGTTTCGTAACAATTCGGAATGGTCTCTGGATAAATAAGAAGAATAGCAAAAAAAAATTTCTAAAATATTCCAGAAAAAAAAAATATAACGTAAGTGTGTACTTTTAAAATACGGGGTTTACACAATGCCTTTCATGACTGTTCACACTATGTTGCAATGGTCTTCACATTACAGTTGCATGACTGTTCACACTATGTTGATTTTTGATTTTAAGGTTTTTTGCTTCTCATGTAAAAAAAAGAACTGTAGTTACGTCCGTTTGCATTTAATATGACGATATGTATAGAGCTTTCAGTTGGTGTCCACATTTTGTATTGTCGCCGACTTTTTCATCTGTTCGTTGTTGATATGTACGCAAACATTGAAACTGAATGAGTAAATTTCATACGTTATAATCAAAAGAAATTACGTTTAGAAGAGAATATACATTTGCGTAATGCAATTCATAACGATGGTAATGTAAACGACCTCGGAAAAATGGTTATTTTGCCTTCAACATATACAGATACTCCACGTCATATGCATGAATATGCACAGGACGCAATGACTTATGTAGGTCATTACGGTCGGCCAGTTTCATTCATAACTTTTACGTGTAAACCACAATGGAATAGCTTCTCCGAGATTCTCTGACCGATTCTTATAAAATTTTGTCTGTATAGACCGTAATCTTTTTTTTATACATTCACTCGCACTTCAATGCCCACTTCTTCCGTGAACTTAAAACCCTGTTTACGTTCCCCATAAAGCCTTTAAAAATGGTACGAATGCTTCTAGCAATAGCTTTTATGATATAGCTTAATCCGAGCGGGATAAGGGCAGAGGAAGGGGTATTCCCGCAGAAGGTAGAACACATTTTATCACTCTTTTAAAGTAGTGTAACACATAAAGCTTTTAAGCTTAGTAGGAATACTAAGAATTATATTTTTTAGGGACAGGGGAAGTTATTCCCTCAAACAGGTAAATTATGTTCTGTCGTTTATTTAAATAGTTGTTATACATAATGCTTTTAAGCTTGCTAAGAATACTGAAATTAATTTTTTTTATGGCGGGGGGAGGAGTTCTCCTACTTAGGTAAAACACGTTTAATACACAAAAATCTTTTTAACTTTGGAGAAAAGCTTGAAGTTGCATTTTTTATGATCCAGTTTAATCCGAGCGAGATAGGAGCAGGGGAATAAGTAGTCACATAAAGGTAAGTTACATTATTGCTTAAAGAGTTATTACAGATCACGCTTTCAAACTAAATAGAAATACTGCAATTATATATTTTATGATCTACCTTATCAAAATTGGGGGAGAGAGTATCCCCGTACCGAGAAAGTGGGTTTTGTCGTTAGTTTGTTGCTCATAAATCTCTCAAACTTGGTAGGAATACTAAATTTTTTATTATTTCCAATCTTGCTAAGCCCGAACGGAAGAGAAGAATAGAAATTGAGCTTATTTATGTACGGACTAAAGAACTATACATGGGTATGTTAAGCGCTTAAGTTAAAAAAAAAAAACCTTTAATTTAAATCAAATATTTATTGAAAAGGATTTATGAATAAACAAATATTTTTTTAATTTTTTTATATTTATTTATTTATTTATTTATTTGTTTCGCCAATGGATTTACAATATATCCTTACAGGCTAGAGGTGTCTTAAAATTAAATTATCTTAAAAATAAATTATTTACTACCTTATTTTCTAAATATTGTTTAAAATTTTCACGGAACCATGACAAATCTATACTTAATGCAGCATTCATACAATTTAACGTTATCAATGATCGAACAAGAGGCTCATTCATAGCATAGTTAGTATTATAAGTAGACACATAAAACAAGTTATAAGATCTTAGCGATCTAAAAGGAATACAAAAACAGATAGAATTAAGCAGATAAATACAGTCAGTAATACCATTAATTAGATTAAATATTGTCAACGCAGAATGGGTAATTCGTCTAATATAAAGTGGTTTCAATCCCAAAAGCAAGCAGCGAGCATAATATGAGGAATGTATTAAAAGTTCACGCTCACCACGAAGAGCATACTTTATAAATTTCTTCTGAACTCTCTCAATCCGATCACAATGTACAGAATAATATGGGTTCCAAACAAATGAACAATACTCTAACTTAGAACGAACGAAACTAATATACAATAATCTCAATGTAGAGGGATCAGAAAAGTCCTTGCAGTTTCTTCTTATAAATGAAGACGCAGAATAAGCTTTAGGAATTATATAGTCCAAATGAGCATGAAAATTTAATTCGCTATCAAGAACAATGCCAAGATCTAATATACGGTCAACAGCCTTCAAATTTTCATTTAGTAGTTTATATTGAATATATTTACGATTACTAATATGAGGTTTGCAAAAAGTCATCTGAAAGCATTTATTTATATTTAAGGATAGATTGTTCAAACGACACCAAGTAGATATACCATGGATACAATTTTGTAAAATATAGGCATCAGACTCAGTACGTATCTCAGTGAAGATTTTAATATCATCAGCATATAACAAAAACTGAGATCCCGTTATAAAGTGACCAATATCATTTATAAAAATAAGAAACAACAGAGGGCCTAAGATACTACCTTGAGGTACTCCCGAGGTGGCAGTATATGGTGAGGAAGCAAAATTCTCAATCATAACAGTGTACCTTCTATTCATCAAGTATGAACGCAACCAACAAAGGAATCTACTGTGAAAGCCGATTTTCTCAAGTTTAAGGCAATGGATGTTGTGCGCCACCTTATCAAAAGCTTTACAAAAATCCATAAAGACAGCATCAACTTGATTATGTCTTCCAAAGGCTGATACACAAAAATGATTAAAGACAGAAGCATTAGTGGTTGTCGAACGACCAGGAAAAAACCCATGCTGCTCATCACAAATATAACGCTTAATAGAAAAAAACATTTTCTCATTGACCAAATTTTCAAATATTTTCGAGACAGTTGACAATTTGGCTATAGGTCTGTAGTTGGAAATAATGGACTTATCACCACTTTTGAAAACTGGCGTTATAGAAGCTACTTTCCATCTATCGATAAAAATACCCTCTATCAGGGATCTATTAAAAATAATTTGCAGAGGTTGTACTAAATCTTCAGCCAAATTCTTTATAAAGAAAGCACTAAGACCATCAATGTCCTGGCCATATGAATTCTTGATATTTTTTATACCATTAGAGACATCTTCAAGACTTTAAAGAGTGAAACCGAAGTTAATATTAGATTTTAAAAATTTTAAGACATCAGGATCAATAGATTCATTTGCATTATTAAAATTTGATTGAAAAAATTCCGCAAAGGCATTAGCAATTTCACTTCCCGACTGTAGAACTTTGTCGTTATACCGCATAGTAGAAGGGCAAGCTGTATAAGACTTCTTTGACGTTATAAAATTCCAGAACTGTTTAGGATTTTCCCTAATTGAAGTTTCAAATTTTAATAAATATTGCTTGTATAAGAATTTGCTGAGAAAATTAAATTCTCTCATGCTCATAAGCTCTTTTATGATTTACATCACCAGTTGCATTAAACTTATAATAATATCTATTTCTAAGATTTTTTAATTTTTTCAATCCTTTAGTGTACCACGGAAATTTATGAATTTTTCGAGACATACGCGGAACAAAACGATTTATAATATCATTTAAAATATTAGTAAATATATCGTAGCAAGAGGATGTATTTTTCATATCAAAAAGCAAATTCCAATTAATGGTATTAATTTCTGGTCGTATAATATTAAAATCACAATTCTTAAAGTTGTAAACAACATAATTGTTTTGAGATATAGGAATATATTCAAAATTGGAAAGTATCAAAATTAGTGGGACCATGCATGTCAGTCTTACACATTGGAAACGGACAATCAGTTAAAGAATATTTTATCATATCAGGTACAAATATTAAGTCCAGAATACGTTTTAGACTGTTCTTAAATGAATTAATTTGTACTAAACCAATACTTAAAAAGGAGTCTACTAGGTTGATTTCATATGTTTTATTTATATTAACAGGTGTCAGTACAACTTCATCAAATAAATATTGCCAATCAATTTCATTAAGGTTAAAATCTCCAAGTACACAGACATTTTCAGCTCCAACAGTATTTGACAGATGAACAACATTATTAATATGTGATATATAAATAGTTTCATCGCTTTTGGGCGGTATATAGGACACACAAATAAATAAATTCTTAAAGCTAGAGATGCATACACAAAGCTGGTCAAGGATGGGATTCGCATCTAATAATATGGTGGATTTAGCCATTAAAGACCGTTTGACAGCAATAAAAACACCACCTCCACGAGACCTTCCAGTATATTCAGTATTACGATCTTTACGAAATAATTGATATTGTTGTAAATCACAAAATTCGCCATCATGTATATCACTTATCAACCAGGTCTCCACAATAACAATAGCATCATAGTCGGCTTGGATAGTGAAATCAAAAACTTCAGTTAATTTAGATCGAATACCAGAAGCATTTTGGAAAAAAATTTTCAATTTTTTATTAATAATAGGAGATGGTAAACTGCCAACAATATTTTTATTTAGTTTTTTGCCAACGGTAAGTGAGCAGCAGGCTTGCGATTTTGATACTCACGAACAAATGTGTGTACAGGCCAGAATGTAGGATCAACTGCTAGACTAAATAGTTCATCCGGCACAGTTATTTTAAATGACGTAATAGCTCGTGGTTGAGTATATGTGTATTTGTACACAGAAATGAAATCATTTGTACGTAGCTTAGTTTTAACGTAAAATTCAACATCCTCAGCAGTAGTATCAGAAGATAGACGAGAGACGAAAATCATTTTACTAGGTGGCAAAGCTTTTAATGATTTCGGACCAGGTTTAGCAACAGAAGAGGTGTAAGTAGAAGGAGTTAAATAATTTTCATTTCTATTAGGTGGCAAGACAACCGGTGTGGTAGGTGATAATAATTGGGATTGTTGAGATGGGATTTTTGGGATTGTTGTCCCTGCATGATTATCCGTGGCAGAAACAGTAGGAATTTCACTCACAGGAAGACCCGACAATGGTGAGGTGGCTGATAGCGGAGTGTCCGTGGTAATAACTGTTTTGTCCACCAGCTCAAGAGGATTAGAGCGAGAAGGTTGTGTAGATGTAGGCTCTTTATTTGAAACAAATTTATCCAGGTTAGGATAATTAGAAAATAGTTCTCCAAATTGGGCCATCTTGCTCTGTAACACCTGAAACTCTTCGCTAATCTTCTCAAATTTTTCTTTAGAATTTTTAAAAAGATTGTAAAATTCAATATTAATTTTCCGGCATGCTGGGCAGGTCCAATTTAGGAATTTTTGAGGATCTGCCAATGCATCGGCATCACGAGCCTTTAGACCACTGCATTTCAGAAGAAAGGGTTTAATGCACAGCCAGCATGATACCATTCTTTCATTTCCATTTATAATACAATTTAGCTTTGTGCACGCCATATTAAAGAAAGTTATAATAATAAAGGTAAGTGAATGACAAACAAAATAAATCAAAGTTTTTTAGTATTATGTCAATGTAAATAATTGCCTATTGGGTTATAGCAAGTTTAATATTTATTAACTTCACCCCTAGAATATGCACTGTATTTCGAATTAAATCTTTAGTTTTATTTATAAGTTAAACTTGGGAGCACTTTTATTTGTAATTAGAATACTTTCACAGCTGTCATTTATTTACTAATTTTGTTTTTGTTGTAGTTTAGTTCACTTTGTTACAGCTGTTAATTATTATGTTTGGTTAATTTTGTTGTTGTCTATTAACTGTTCAAAATCTGTAGTTGTTAAAGTTAAAAATTTGTGTCTCTATTTTTCTTTTGTTGTAAATTTATAAACATTTATCAGTGCTTAAAAATGTTGTTGTAAATCATCTGTTTGCTTGTTATTCGTTGTTTACTTGTTGAATTAGTTTTTGTTTTCATATTTTTATTTTCGTATATTTTTTAGAAATTTCTTAATTTCACTTGACGAAATTTCACACACAAACATTTAAAATTTCTGTTTTTAATTTATATTTTAACCGCCAAAATTTTTAGAAAAAGATTCTTTGCGTTTAAATAAAACACGTCCGTTCACTACATATGACGCTTAGTTTGTTATTTGTTATATTTGTTGTCATAATTTGATTTAGTTTTTTATTAAATAAAAAATATAATTTTATTTTGTTAAACATATTTTTTTCAAATAATATAAATAATATAAAAATATAATTGACTTCAAAAATCGTGGAAAATAGTCGTAAGTTAACTATAAATTTTTTGGCAAACGGCCACAGTTCAAATTAATTTCATTGGTAATTTTGGTGTGAAGCTCTATTTTCAAACGGTAAGTTAGCAACAATATGATATTTGAGAACATATTTGCGAGGTCCTGACATCTGTGCACATGTATATATGTTAATTTTTTACTACCACCAAATTCGTTTTATTTAATGCATGAATTTTCCACTACAACTAAATTTACTTTATTTAATGCACTAAATTTCCACTACCACTAAATTTATTTTATTTAATGCACTAAATTTCCACTACCACTAAATTTGTTTTTTTTAATGCAATAAATTTTCACTACGACTAAATTTGTATTTTTTAATGCAATAAATTTCCACTACCACTAAATTTGTATTTTTTAATGCAATAAATTTTCACTACCACTAAATTTGTTTTTTTAATGCACTGAATTTCCACTACCACTAAATTTGTTTTTTTAAATGCAATAAATTTTCACTACCACTAAATTTGTATTTTTTAATGCACTAAATTTCCACTACCACTAAATTCGTTTTATTTAATGCATTAATTTTCCGCTACCACTAAAATGGTTTTATTTAGTGGTTAATTATTTCCATCTGCATTTAGTGCTGGCTGGAATATTGCTGCATTAATAATAAGCCGTTTAGTGGTAGTGGAAGCGATAATGCATTATAAATTCAATGTAATAAACCCAACTCTGATATGTATATAATTCCTTAGTGGTTTTTGTGATATTCATTTCTTAGTGTTAGTCACAATGCCTCGACCCAGAAGATCTAATTTTTCCCATCGAACCCGTAATGCAAGTAGAATTCGGAATATCGCCAGACATTTGAATATAGATGAAGAAGAAATCGCACGTGAACAGCATCGTGTTAGTATGGCCCGACTTCGTGCGTCACAAACGCAAACAGAAAGGTAGGCGGCAAATGAAACTGCTCGCTTAACAATGAGAAATCGTCGAGCAAGTCAAATAATTCAACAGCATGAAAATCGGAATCGACGCTTCAGAAGAACTGCTTCAAGTGTTGATTCAAATCGAGCATCGTTTCTTTACGATTAGACATTTGACTACAGCTCGCATCCTTCCGTGCAAATTGGACAATTGGAGTTGGCATTGAAGTTCTCTGGAGAAACGCCTGGATTGTGCTGTTTCAATGGCAAGGTAAAATTACCAACATTGCCATTACCACCAGAGCCACTGCATTCTTTGCTACGTGGTGAAACACCAGAATCACGTCATTTTCTATCGAACATTCAGAAATATAACGGGTGCTTTCAAATGACTTCATTTGGAGCAGATATAATTGATGAAAGTGGGTTCAATCCGACATTTAAGGTAACAAAGTAAAGTTTTTATGCACAAAAACTACTGAATCTTATATCACCATCGATTCCACAGATCCAAGGCCAAATTCACCATCGAATTGGATCATTGCTACCGCTAGAAGATACGCAACATAAATTCCTCCAAATCTACTTCATGGGAAATTCTGAAAATCAACTTGATCAGCGCCAGACAATCAATACGGCATTGAAAAAGGGAATTCTTAGAGATTTGCAGCAGCTACTTTATGAACATCATGCATTAGTTCGGTTATTCAAAACTGCGTTGGATTGCATGCCAAGCAATGACTATAAACTCTTGATCAGAGCAGATAAGCGACCTGCTGGAACGCACGAACGCCAATTTAACGCTCCAACAATAGACAAAGTTGCTATTGTGATTGTTGGCGAAAATCGTGAATCACGCGATATTGTGCTAACACGTCGGGACTCTGGGCAATTGCAACGAATATCCGAAACACATCGTTCATACGATTCATTGCAATACCCACTGATGTTTTGGCAAGGAGACGATGGCTATTATTTAAACATCCATATGCTAAACCCATTTTCCGGTGATTACCGATAGCATAATAATTTTTAATTCAACATGACACTAATGTGCTTAATGTCATTTTAGGGGAGGAAACCACCAAGAAGGTCAGCGCAATGAATTTTTATGCCTACCGCTTGATGATTCGCTATAATGTAGACAACTATTTACTTCGGTTTCGCCGATTTTTTCAGCAATTCTGCGTCGATATGTACGTGAAAATAGAAACGGAGCGCCTCCTTTTTATTAGATTAAATCAAACCAAACTAAGTACGTACGGAGGAGTACATTCATTTACGCGATGCAATTCGCACCGAAGGAAATGCATCTGATATTGGTCGGTTACCCATTTTACCAGCAACGTTCGTTGGCAGCCCAAGTCATATGCATGAATATGCGCAAGATTCAATGACATATGTACGTCATTACGGACGTCCAGACCTGTTCATAACCTTTACGTGCAATCCAAAGTGGATAGAAATTGTTCAACTGCTGCTTCCCGGCCAAACTTCAAGTCATCGGCACGATATCACCGCACGTATGTATATTCAGACAAAAAATCCGGTCGTTGATGGATTATATTGTTAAGCATTGTGTCTTTGGTGATACTCGATGTTGGATGTACTCAATTGAATGGCAAAAAAGAGGCTTGCCGCATGCTCACATTCTCATTTGGTTAATCGAAAGAATCCAACCAGACCAAATTGATGACATTATAAGTGCCGAGATTCCTGATCCCGAAATCGACTCAAACCTTCATGATGTCGTAATTACAAATATGATTCATGGGCCGTGTGGCTCCATAAACCCACAATCACCGTGCATGGTCGACGGCAAGTGTTCCAAGCGTTATCCACGAAGTTTGAGTAGTGAGACTATCACTGGCAACGATGGTTATCCACTGTATCGACGTCGATCATCTAATGATGGTGGTAAAACAATCAAAGTTAAAGTGAAAGGAAATGATTTCATGGTCGACAACTCATGGGTTGTTCTGTATTCACCACTTCTTTCAAAAACATTCAAGCGCATTGTAACGTGGAGTATTGCAACTCAGTGAAATCTATTAAATACATCTGCAAATATGTCACGAAAGGCAGTGATATGGCGGCTTTTGGTCTTCAATCTCTCCTGACCCCAATGATGAAATCACGCGTTATCAAGTTGGTCGGTACGTAAGCTGTAATGAGGCAATATGGCGTATATTCTCATTTCCCATTCACGAACGCTATCCGACTGTTACTCACTTAGCCGTACATCTGGAAAACGGTCAACGAGTTTATTTCACTGCAGCAAATGCTGCTCAACGTGCTCAAAATCCATCAGCGACAACACTGACCAGTTTTTTTTCGATTTGTCAAAATGATCCGTTTGCACGTACGTTATATTACTCAGAGATGCCGCGTTACTACACCTTGAACCCTTCATCAAAGAAATTTCAACGTCGAAGGCAAGGCGATATAGTTCCTGGTTATCCGGATATGCGTTCTAGTGAAGCTCTTGGCCGCATTTATACAGTTCATCCGAATGCTTTTATTTGCGACTATTGCTGGTGAATGTTCGTGGGCCGACATCATTTGAGTCACTTCGAACTATCCATGGTGTAGTATTGCCAACCTTTCGTGCTGCATGTCAGGAGCTCAATTTGCTTGAAAACGATACTCATTGGGACATGACAATGGCTGAAGCAACTGTTTCTGCATCTCCAAGTCAAATACGCACATTATTTGCGATCATTATTGCTACATGTTTTCCATCAAATCCACGTGAATTGTGGGATAAGTACAAGGATAACATGTCAGAAGACATTCTGCATTGAGTTCGTGTACTTTCAGAAAATCCCCATTTTGAGATGAATGAAGAGATGCACAACCAGGCTTTGATTTCGATAGAAGACATGTGTTACCTTATATGCGGCAGTCTGTTAGCAAGATTAGGAATGCCATCGCCAGATCGTCGACCAAAGGACGCTTTGAAACGAGAATTTCAGCGTGAATATGAACACGACACAAATGCATTAATCGATTTGGTTCGAACTAATGTACCTTTACTAAATCCCCAACAAAAAGAAGTGTACGATACGGTGATGAACACAATTGATGGTGGAAATGCTGGCATGGTTTTCCTTGATGCGCCTGGAGGCACTGGCAAGACATTCCTAATATCACTGATTCTGGCTACAGTTCGTACAAGGTCAGAAATTGCCATAGCAGTTGCTTCTTCTGGAATAGCGACTACGCTGCTGGAAGGTTGTAGAACCGCTCATTCGGCATTGAAATTGCCATTAAACCTTCAAGCGGTTGAGGAACCAACATGTAACATAGCGAAACATTCAGCAATGGCTAAAGTTTTAATAGCAAGCAAAATAATTATCTGGGACGAATGCACAATGTCGCATAAACGTGCGTTAGAAGCTCTGAATCGCACTATGCAAGATCTGCGTAATGACGCAAGATATTTTGGCGGTGCGTTGATTTTACTCTCAGGTCATTTCCGGCAAACACTACCAGTATTACCACGGTCGACCGCAGCCGATGAGATCAATGCTTGCCTCAAATCATCGACATTGTGGCGTTATGTGAAGAAACTTCAGCTGACGAGAAACATGCGAGTTGCATTGCAAAACGATCCATTTTCCGAAGTGTTCTCCAATCAACTGCTAACTATTGGTAATGGTCGTATTCCTGTCGATGCATCGAATGGATTGATATCCTTTCCTCCGAATTTTTGTAATTTCGTCTTAACGAAAGAGGAGCTCATCAACAAAGTGTTTCCTAATTTAATTGCTAACCATAAGAACTACGAATGGTTGAGTGAAAGAGCAATATTAGCTGCAAAGAACAAGGATGTGGATCACATAAACTTTAAAATTCAAGATAAAATCGTTGGTTCATTGCACTCCTTCAAATCTATCGATTGTGTAACAAACGAAGACGAAGCAACCAACTATCCAACTGAATTTTTGAATTCATTGGATGTGCCTGGCTTGCCACCGCACAATTTACAATTGAAGATTGGTTCAGTTTTCATTATGCTTCGCAATCTAAATCATCCAAAATTATGCAACGGAACGCGAGTAGCGGCCACAAAACTCATGAGGAATGTGATTCACGCAAGAATACTAAAAGGAAAGTTTAGAGGTGTGGAAGTTCTCATTCAGAGAATTCCAATGATCCCAACCGATATGCCATTCGAGTTTAAACGAATCCAATTTCCAATTCGTCTCGCATTCGCCATGACAATCAACAAATCACAAGGGCAATCATTGAGTGTTTGTGGCCTAAATCAACTCTATGTCGCATGTTCGCGTGTCGGAAAGCCATCATCTTTGTTCGTTTCGCACCTGACAACAAAACGAAAAATATTGTTTATCACAGAGTGCTTCAATGATATTCTCTTAATTTATTCAATAGTTTATTTATTATTCCCATTTTCATATTTTTTTTTTGTAAATAAAAATAAAATATCTGATTCTGCACCTGTATTTTAAATATGCACAAAAACAAAACTTTTTTAGCAAAACAACGTTTGCGGGGTCAGGAATTTGAGGAGTGAATTTAGAGTATCCAGTTTTCTCACATGGATCTAAGCAACTCTTTTGTACATACATTTATGCCGAGAGTGCAAAAACTAAAAATATTGCGTATTTACTTAAAAACCAACGCCGGGTCACACCAGCTAGTACATATATAAAAGAAAGTTACTACGGCGTTAGTTACTACGCTTATAACTCAACAACGCCTGGACCGATTTCGATGATTTGTACCAATTCGGAATGGTCTCTGGCCAAATAAGAAGAATAGCAAAAAAATTTCTAAAATATTCCAAAAAAAAAAAATTACGTGTGTACTTTTAAAATACCGGGTTTACACAACGTCTTTCATGACTCTTCACATTATAGTTGCATGACTGGTCACACTATGTTTCAATGGTCTTTACACTAAAACCGATTTTGATGTTTCGTGCCAATTCGGAATGGCTTCTGGCCAAATAAGAATAGCAAAAAAATTTGTAAAATATTCCAGAAAAAAAAAAAAAATTACGTGTGTACTTTTAAAATACCGGGTTTACACAATGCCTTTCATGACTGTTCACATTAGAGTTGCATGACCGTTCACACTATGTTTCAATGGTGTTCACACTAAAACCGATTTTGATGTTTCGTACCAATTCGAAATGGTCTCTGGCCAAATAAGAAGAATAGCAAAAAAAAAAATTTATAAAATATTCCAGAAAAATTAAATAACGTAAGTGTGTACTTTTAAAATCCGGGGTTCATACAATGCCTGACTGTTCACACTATGTTGCGATGGTGTTCACATTGATAAGAAGAATAGCAAAAAAAATTTCTATGTCGCAATGATCTTCACACTAGAGTTGCATGACTGTTCACACTATATTACAATTGTGTTCACATTAGAGTTGGATGACTGTTCACACTATGTAGGAATGGTGGTCTCACTAGAATCATGACTTTTCACACCGTGCTGTTGATCAAATTAACGCTTGCTTGAATTATAGGGATGCCCATCCTTAATTACGATACTGAAAATTATGATTTTCAGAATTTACAAAATTTTTGATTTTAAGGTTTTTTGCTTCTCATGTAAAAAAAAACTGTAGTTACGTCCGTTTGTATTTAGTATGACGATATGTATAGAGCTTTCAGTTGGTGTCTACATTTTGTATTTTCGTCGACTTTTTCATCTGTTCGTTGTTGATATGTACGCAAACATTGAAACTGAACGACTAAATTTCATACGTTTTAATCAAAAGAAATTGCGTTCAGAAGAGAATATCCATTTGCGTGATGCAATTAATAACGATAGTAATGTAAACGACCTCGGAAAAACGGTTATTTTGCCTTCAATATGAATACGACACAAATGCATTAAGCGATTTGGTTCGAACTAATGTACCTTTACTAAATCCCCAACAAAAAGAAGTGTACGATACGGTGATGAACACAATTGATGGTGGAAATGCTGGCATGTTTTTCCTTGATGCGCCTGGTGGCACTGGTAAGACATTCCTCATATCACTGATTCCGGCTATAGTTCGTGTAAGGTCAGAAATAGCCATAGCAGCTGTTTCTTCTGGAATAGCGACTACGCTGCTGGAAGGTTGTAGATCCGCTCAGTCGGCATTGAAATTGCCATTAAACCTTCAAGCGGTTGAGGAACCAGGAACATGTAACATAGCGAAACATTCAGCAATGGCTAAAGTTTTGATAGCAAGCAAAATAATTATCTGGGACGAATGCACAATGTCGCATAAACGTGCGTTAGAAGCTCTGAATCGCACCATGCAAGATCTGCGTAATGACGCAAGATATTTTGGCGGTGCGTTGATTTTACTCTCAGGTGATTTCCGGCAAACACTACCAGTATTACCACGATCGACCGCAGCCGATGAGATCAATGCTTGCCTCAAATCATCGACATTGTGGCGTTATGTGAAGAAACTTCAGCTGACGACAAACATGCGAGTTGCATTGCAAAACGATCCATTTTCCGAAGTGTTCTCCAATCAACTGCTAACTATTGGTAATGGTCGTATTCCTGTCGACGCATTGAATGGATTGATATCCTTTCCTCCGAATTTTTGTAATTTCGTCTCAACGAAAGAGGAGCTCATCAAAAAAGTGTTCCCTAATATAATTGCTAACCATAAGAACTACGATTGGTTGAGTGAAAGATCAATTTTAGCTGCAAAGAACAAGGATGTGGATCACATAAACTTTAAAATTCAAGATAAAATCGTTGGTTCCCAGTTTTCTCACATGGATCAGAGCAACTCTTTTGTACATAAATTTATGCCGAGAGTGCAAAAACTAAAAATATTGTGTATGTTTTCAAAAACCTAGCTGGGCGTTGCCGGGTTCACCCCACCTAGTATAATATATTTTTAAATATATATATATATATATATATATATATATATATATATATTTTTTTATAGAAATTGTAAAAATGCCAAGTTAAATTTCTATCTCTAATATGCCGTTTTTTCAAAGAAGAATATTTAAGCACTTATAGATATGAAAAAAACATAACTCTTCAAAATTAGAGTTATGTTATAAAAACCACCTTTTATGTAATTGGACCGCCAGAAATGAAGAAAATAAAGCGTGTATCTTGTTAACTTACTTGTATTGGGTTGATATGCCAAAAGTGCCATACATTCACAAATTTCTTTAATTTGAGTTTTTTCAAATGCCGGAAAATATTTTCTAGCGTGAGCCACAGAAATGAAGAAAATAAAGCGTGTATCTTGTTAACTTACTTGTATTGGGTTGATATGCCAAAAGTGCCATACATTCACAAATTTCTTTAATTTGAGTTTTTTCAAATGCCGGAAAATATTTTCTAGCGTGAGCCACAGCTTCTGTTCTTAGATTTAAACGAACAAGCTCAACAAATTCCTGTACACGTAGTTTAAATTCTATATTAGAATTAATTCTTCTTAGCTTTGATTTATTATCCGTACACCATAAGATACATTTTGTAGTTCTTAAATTTATCAAATCTTCTTCTACTTCACGAGATGTATGAAAAATATCTGTAAGTAAATAACATTTTGTTGATATTAATTAGAAACTCTACAAATATATTTAAATTAAAGTAGTATGTAAAGTAGTTTTTACTCGCTTTTATTTTACTTATATACAAGTTTTCATTACTGGTTTTTGTTCACTTTTGTTACAAAATTTTAAGTTCAATTTTATCTTCCTCCATGTAAAGCTATGTAAATAAAACCGTAGATAAAGCTTATGCTGCAAATTTTAAAGTTTAAACTAGCTTTCAGGTGAATAAAAATTTCAGCTAAAGCTAGTACTTTATGCTGAGTAGCAAACACTAGTTTTTCTAGCGTTGGCTTAAAAAGGGTGTGAATAAAGCCTAGTGAATGCTTAAAATTACTAGTTTTTGCTTTGTTTTTTTTAAACATCTGATTGAGGTGCTTGAAATCTGTTTTTTCTGTATTATTTTAAAAAATTGATTTTTTTCTGTAATTTTAGTTAAATTAATATGTCCATATGTATTTATTCAATTTATAAATGACTATATATCCAGAAATATTAAATATGTAAAAAAACTAAAAAAACCTTTGTTTAAAAAAGTTTTGTTGCAGAAAAAACATATGATATTATACGACGTTGCCACTATGGTATTTTAATAATTTACCGCCTAGATTCCTTTGTGGGTTTTAATAAAATAAATTTAAATTTGTCATTGTGGACTAAATGCATATTCCAACAATTTTCATATTAAAATCGTTTCAGAACACCTTAACTATTTCGCAGTTTATACAAATGCTTCCATACGTTCATTAAAAATACTGAAGAAAAAAATTTGGTCATACTAAAAATAAAAATTAATATTATAAGTGTAATATTCGTAATATATACATACAAACATATATGTACATTTATTTGTACTTTTCTTTTTTTCTTAACCTCCGAAATTTTAAAATTAATTTCGGAGGCTAAGAAATTTGAAAATTAACCTTAAGTGTTGAACGGACTTCGTATTTACACGTCACGATTCACAAAAGAAAACATAAATTAACTTTATTTTTTGTTTCGTCAGAAACGCTTTAATTAGATCAAAGTTAACGGCAATGAATATTTTTGGTAATTAAAGAAGAAATGATGTCCGTGAAGGAATAGTACACTAGCCAAACTGAACAATTGTTTTCGACTCCAGCTACGGTAGTCTCATCAGAGTTCTTTGTGTCCTGTGCATATTCAAGACCAAACATCAACTATTTAACTCACACTTTTCTGGAAATCGCATACTGAAATTATATTATTTCACATGTATGTACATACACTTGTATGAGTTAGTCGAAGTAAAGTCACACAACAGTTTTTATCATATTCTCCTTTTCTTACCATCATTGCTGTTCTTGTAAATGTCATCTTATTTAGATGAAACAGAATTACAATTTTTATTTTGTTTTTGCCCTCTTATTCCATTTAATCCACATTAGTCGGCATCGACGACATGTACGACTGTAGCCGTGGTGGTTAGAGTGCAGCGCTAGAAGCATGCGCATTATAACTTAATGTGTTTGAGGCTCTAGGTTCGAGCCCCGGGAAAGTTCTGATCAATATTTTTATAATTTAATTTTTGTTTCGTCAGAAACGCTTTAATTAGATCAAAGTTAACGGCAATGAATATTTTTGGTAAGTGTACTAGTGGCTAGTGTACTATTCCTTCACGGACATCATTTCTTCTTTAATTACCAAAAATATTCATTGCCGTTAACTTTGATCTAATTAAAGCGTTTCTGACGAAACAAAAATTAAATTATAAAAATATTGATCAGAACTTTCCCGGGGCTCGAACCTAGAGCCTCAAACACATTAAATAAATTAACTTTATTTTTGAAATTTTTAAATTTCTGCAGAAGTATGAAACCGTTTAAGGCATTTGTTTTATTCATTTTAAAATGTAACAGTAAAACTAAGCTTTTCCAGAAATAAAAAAATAAAGTTTGAAAATAACTTCATTTATTCTTACGGATTAATTATAAAATAAAACGAATCATTTAATACTGACATAAATTTGCAATTCATACGTTCAAATTCCCACAACATTATGACGGGATTTAAAAGCAAATAAAGTGGGAACTCATATATGATTTATATCAGCTGGTAAATTTTCCAGCTTATGCTATTGCTTTTCAGAATTCTTTATGTAGTACTAGCAAAGAATTATTCACACTTTTTCTAGTTTTACCTAGTAGCTTTAGCTAGTACTGAAAAGACAAAGCTAGTGCTACTACTTAGAACTTCGTAGCATAAGCTGCATTTTTATTCACTCTGTCCATAATTTTTTGTAAGCAAAAGCTGAAAGTTTTATTGCAGGATAAAATTCTCTCTCTAATTTATTAACGCCAAAATTTAACGAAAAACTGATAGATAAGTTTTGTAGTCGCCGTGGTCTAGTGGTTAGTGTGTTGGCTTACGAAGACGATAGTGCTGGGTTCAAATCTCAGCTCCGACATCTTAAAAAAAAAAAGAAATATGAAACAATTATTTCTTTCGGCGACTACCTCCTCTGGGAGTAATTAATTGCCATGAAAAAGCTTCTCAAATCTGTCGTTCGGAGTCGACTTTAAACTGTAGGTCCCGGTACTCATGGGAAAAAATTAACACACACAACATGAGTGCTGCGAGAAGCTAGGCCGTAATCCTGACACAGGGTTGTAATGGCCAATTATGTATGTATGTATGTATGTATGTATGTATGTATGTATGTAAGTTTAACATACTTATTTTCCATTTTGGTATAAAATTAATTGCTTCCTAATCCTTCTTCTTGTACTAACCTTCAACCAATTGCTGCAGTTTTTAAAATAAATTATCTCCTAATTCATAAAGTTGATGCAAATATTCTGAATAGAAAGTTTACTAGCATACCTGTAATTCGTGCAAACCATGATTATTATAATTTTTCTTCAGATTTGATCAATGATTTTAATCACAATTTTCAATTTAATCGTATAACACAATATGATGTGATGACAACGTGTTCGTTAATTAAATCAAATGCAGTGGGTAGCGATGGCTTGTATCCAAACTTTGTTAGAATACTCTTGCCTTTAATTACTCCTTACATTACTCATTTATTTAACATGATTTTAATGACTAATGTATATCCGCAAAACTGGAAACATGTTAAAATTGTGCCATTACCAAAATCGAATGGAGAGTACAGACCTATAGCTATCTTATGCTTCCTATCGAAAATTATGGAAAAAATCTTATACAAGCAAATGATTACATACATCTCAACGCATAATTTGCTTTGCAGTGTGCAATCCGGTTTTCGTCAAGGTCATAGCTGTGTTACGGCACTTGTTGAAGTTAGTGAGAACATACGGCAAAAATTAGAAGAATATTGTATTAATTTTTTGGTGCTTCTAGATTACTCATAATCATACCGTGGATCATAATTTACTTATTAGCAAATTAAAACACTTTTTTGCTTTTTCAGATACATCAGCAAAACTTATACTATCCTATCTTTCCAATCGGACACAATCGGTATCTGTGAATAATGTATGGTCAGCAAGCTTACCCCTTACCAGAGGAGTGCCTCGGGGTTCCATCTTAGGACCCCTTTTATTTTCTTTAGACATAAATGATCTTCCAGAACCTCTTTCTAAGAGTAAAATACATTTATATGCTGACGATGTCCAACTTACATTGAGTAGTACGCTTCAAAATATTACTTCGGCTATACGTAATTTAAATGACGAATTAAACAAAATTTACTTATGGGCTACCGGGAATGCTCTTAGTTTGAATCCGGCTAAATCGAAATGCCTAATAATATGTAAAAAGAGCATAACACCGATATTGCCTGAGGATATTACTTTAAATGGCGAGAGAATTGAGATTGTTAATAGAGCAGAAAATCTTGGCATAATTTTTAATAACAGTTTAACCTGGAATGATCATGTTATATCACTAGTTGGTAAAATCTATGTAAAACTACGGGCTCTCTGGTTTACACAATATTTCACACCTTTAAAAATTAGAATTTTGCTTGCAAAAACATACCTGATCCCTTCCTTACTATATGGATGCGAATTATTTGCTAGCTGTGACTCCGTGAGTAAGAGAAAACTGAATGTTTTGTTTAACAACATTATAAGATATGTTTACTGTTTGAGAAGGCTTGATCACGTATCATCTGTCTGCAATAACCTTTACGGAGTATTCTTCGAAAATCTGCTTAGAATGCGTACTCTAGTCTTCCTGCACAGGATAATTAATACACAAATTCCAAAATATTTATTTGATAGAATTCGTTTTTTCCAATCGCCACGAAGCCGAAATATTGTGATAATCCGTCATCGACGTCTGGTGTCCGAATATCAATTTTTCATACATGCTGCACGTCTCTGGAACAATCTTCCTCTAAGTCAACAACAAAACAACAATGCTAATAGTTTCAAAACGTATCTATATAATGCTTTGAAATAATTCTTATTTTTTTTTTTTTTTTTTTTTTTTTTTTTTTTTTTTTTTGGTTTTACATTATTTTTCTTTTTAATTTGATTTTATTATATTATTATATTTTGTTATATTATTTATATTATCTATTAATGTTGATTATTTTGTAATTTCTGTAACATGATACGGTCTGTGCTATAAATATAAGACATAGGCCCATTATTACAACTTGCCGTTAGTTAAAGGTAGGATTTTTTCAGACCGATAAATTGGTGTTTGTTATTACAAATAAATTTTAACCTAAAGTGACCGATAAAGTTATTGGGAAGATTGCCTTACCATTAGGTAAAAGTTAACTTGTAATAACGAAAACCAATTTATCGGTCTGATAAAATCCTACCTTTAACTAACGGCAAGTTGTAATAATGGGCCTAAGTCTTGTTGTACAGGGAATGCCAAAGAACTAAATAAATAAACTCAAAAGTTCTGTTTAATTTTCTACTAGGATATTTCTGTCCCTCTTTTACGGCGACTTTTCGTTCAGAGCGAAAAATATTTTTTTTAATAAAAATAAATTTTTTTCCAAACATTCGCTACAGGTTTTTGTGCCAGGTAATTTTCGTCTGACTGTGGTGAAGCAGGAAAAATGGAATTTGAATTTTTGAAAAAGAGAAATGTATTGCTTTGTACTTTTGTTGGGTTTTTTATATACTTATGCCCGTATTCATAAAAATTATTTAAGGTTTGTTGAGCGTTTATTTGACAAGTATTGCATAGAAATATGTCAAATAAACCCTCAATAAACCTAAAATAATTTTTATGAATACGGGCATAAATATTTGAAAATTAGTAGCTGATTTTATTGTTCATCATTCTACACCGTTATTAACACCTTATCAACATGGTTTTAGAAAGGGCTGTTCAACGGTAACTAATGTTCTTCAATTAACATACTGATTAATGATGCATTTAAGCATTAAACACATAGACGACAGCAAGCAGCATGACAGCAAGCAGCAAATGCAGCCGACAATATTTGCTGCCATGCAGTCGGCTACTTAAATATTTTGAAGGCAGCAACAGCAAAACAATAAAAAAACAAATAAAGTAATGAACATGTGTTTGTTGTTGAAATAAATATTTCAGTGATACCACTTTTAAGTGTACGAAACCGCAAAAATAAAATCGCTGGTTTAAAATGTATATAAATTTTAGTTTTATTTTAATTTGTTTATATTAAAAAACTACAAAACTCATTAACAAAATATACTTTCTACTAGTTGTACACATACTCTTTCAAAAAATTAAAATTTTGGCCTAATCTCAAATTTTTTGGCTATAATTGGAAAATAATGATTTTTGTTTAGCCGTTGATTTTAAAAGATGAATTCTGAAATACTGTGAATTCTGGTACGACTGCCTATCTCCCAAATGAATCCCCTGATCAGAGAGATAATTTGGTTACAAGACATAACATAAGTAGCTAGTTATTCATTCAACCACTTCCTCGTATTTTCCATCATATTATCCATGTATTTTTAACAACAATGCATATTGATCGTTGTGGGACACCAAACATAACTTTAAAATATTAAATTAAATAAATACCGACTTGTAATGCTAAAAGCTTTTAATTGTTATTATATTTATTAATAAATAAATTTTTTTTCATTGTAATAAAAAATATTTTTTAGGTCGTTTTTATTTGAAATTTTATATTGTATTAGCATCACTAATCAGTTTTTGCTGCCTCAAAAAATAGAAATTATTCTAAGTTGGGCAGCAGCAGCAAAGGTTTTTGTCTAGGGTTTTGCTGTGCTGCCTTTAAAATAATCGTTTCCATATAAACGTGTGTATTCTAATTTTGAAAACTTGCTGCCTGCTGCTTGCTGTCGTCTATGTGTTTAATGCTTTACTCAGGGAAAGGAAACAGATGTAATTTATACAGATTTTAGCAAAGCGTTTGATAGAGTGAACCACAGACTTCTTTTAAAAAAATTGGATCTGCTGGGAGTAACCCAAACAAGCTCAAGCTGGCTAAGTTCGTATTTGACTGGTAGAAAGCTGTCTGTATTGGTAAATAATAGTAAAGGGTGTTTTTTATTGAGGTATAGAACTTTGAGTTGGCATCACTTTTTTAACTGGCGGCCATTTTGTCAGCTGTCAAGTGATTAATATTTAGCTTGGTCTGCCATTTCATCATGAACAGGTTGACAAAAGAACAACGTTTGCAAATCGTGCAAATTTATTTCGAAAATAATGGTTCAGTTCGCGAAGTTTACCGCAAGCTCCGTCCATTTTATGGTCGACATAATCGTCCATCAGAGCAATTAATTCGGTTAACCATGGATCGTTTTCGCACTACGTTTACTCTATGTGATAATAAGCATCCGCAGAGACGTCGAACAGTGCGCACCGAAGAAACAATTGCCGCTGTAGAGCAAAGTGTTGAAGAGAACCCGAATGAATCGATTCGCCACCGTGCACAGCAATTGGAGCTTTGTCCATCAACTTTATGGAAGATTTTGCGCAAAATTATTGGCTTGCGACCTTACAAGATCCAGCTTGTGCAAGAATTAAAGCCGCGAGACCATGCAATGCGTCGTGATTTTGGTGTATGGGCCGAAAATGAAATTGATCTCGATGCTGATTTTCATCGCAAAATTTTGTTCAGTGATGAGGCTCATTTTTGGTTGAATGGCTACGTCAACAAGCAAAATTGCCGCATTTAGAGTGAAGAGAATCCACATGAGACCCTTGAGATGCCATTACATCCACAAAAACTGACTGTTTGGTGTGCTCTATGGGCTGGTGGAGTCATTGGGCCATACTTCTTCCGAAATAATGCTGGAGAGTCAGTTACCGTTAATGGAGACCGGTATAGAGCCATGATAACCGACTATTTTGTTCCCGAATTGGATGGCATGAATGTGGATGAGTTGTGGTTCCAACAAGACGGCGCTACATGCCACACAGCGCACGTCACAATCGATTTATTGAAGGAAACATTCGATGAGCGCATAATTTCGCGGAATGGACCTGTCAATTGGCCACCAAGATCGTGTGATTTGACACCATTGGATTATTTTCTTTGGGGATATGTGAAGTCGCTCGTCTACGCCAACAAACCAGAAACGTTTGGGGACTTTGAAGCCAACATTCGTGGCGTTATTGCCAACATACGGCCCCATATGCTCGAAAAAGTGGTTGAAAATTGGACCTGTAGAATTGGCTTTATTCGAGCTAGCCGCGGCGGCCACATGCCCGAAATCATATTTAAACATTAATGGCATAAAATTATCCTTCCAATAAAGCCAAATTGATGGACATTAAAACGATTTTCTTGTGTTTTATTTCAATTCGAAGTTCTATACCTCTAAAAAAACACCCTGTATATCTAAATACGTTTATGTTCTATCTGGTGTTCCTCAAGGTAGCCATCTTGGCCCACTTCTATTTTCGCTATTTATCAATGATCTTTACAACGTTATTAACTTTGCTGATATATTAATGTGGGAAATAAAAAAGACACTTTTAATGCATTATAAATTCCCTGTTTATTAATTTATTTTTTCTTATTGGGTTATAATACGAGCTTATTTGTCCGCGTCCGTCTGTTTACCTTGATTGCTACTTTCCAAATTACTTCAATGTCTGTCTGCTTTTTTAATTCTAGTCTGTGTTCTTCTATCTGTCATACCTTCTACTTTTGTCCGTTAACTCTCTCTCTCTATCTCTCACCATACTCATCCAAACGTTGGCTACAACGCTGTCCTACCACTGGCACTCCCACATTAATGTATGCTGACGATGTGAAAGTTTTTCTTAATTAAGTTATAATGCGCGCGCTTCTGGCGCTGCACTCTAACCACCACGGCTACAGTCGTACATGTCGTCGATGCCGACTAATGCTTTAGGCACAATTGGAGCGAACGAGGTATTTTTCGCGGCGACTATTCATCGCCAAAAATAAAACTCATTTGTGTATATGGTAATTGGCACAATCAGGGCGACGGCGAAAATTTCGTCCGACGCCGCGAACTCAAATAGATTTATTTCTATTTCATACGCCGGCGAACGGCGAACAAAACAGTACAAGGTGGCCATATTTTTACAAAATTTATGTGTTTCAGTAAATAAAGTTACTTTTTACTTTAAAAATTGTTCAATTTTGACTTATTAACATTTAAAATGAAAAAACAAAACAAAAATAGCTATATTGTATGAAATTTAATAGCCAAAGATCCTAATACTGGTATTCTTATGAGAATATCTTATGAGAATTAACATCCGTTACGGAATATGTACAAACACTAGCAGAACTGAACTAGTTTTCGACCCAGCTACGAAAGGTCTCATCAGAGTTCTTTGTGTTATACATATTCATATTTTAATATTTCTATTTAAAGCACAATCTATTGGAAATAGATTATGTGAATTATATTTGAATGTTATTCTCACCAGTCTTTTTTCCTTATGAACTGAAAATTTTTTCAAATTCAACTATTTGTTGAAATTTATTCAAATTCAACATATTTTTCAATGTAAGTGTTACCATATTCTAAGCAACCGGAATTACATATTTATTTTACAATTTACCCTTTTATTACCAATTTTTAATCAGTAATGGGTTATGTGCTGTGGCCAGCAAATTTATAATTATTATACATGTTTAGGATCAAGCTAAACAATTAAATAAAAACACTGTTCACTTTTTTATGGTTTTTTATCTTTCACAAAATTTTAATTTTATTTAGTCTTCTTCTATATGTGTATATTTTTGTCTTAATTAGTCTTAATATAATTATTTGATTTCTTTATTTAGTTATTTTATAATTTCAAATTTTATTCTTTGTTTTCTATGTTAGAAGTTTATGTCTTTATTTATTTTTTGTTTGAATGTACTTTGTACCGCCGCGTTCTGCTCACTACTAATAATAAACTTACTTTGCTTTAAACAAAAGTATAAAAAAGGAGAAAGAATAGAAAACGAAAATAATAAATGAACCAGTGTTGTACACTGCAGCGTGTTTCTAAACATTCTGCCCCCTCGAAGTGATGTGTATATGAGTTCATCTTCTTTACGGGTCTAACAAAGGTGTAACCAAACCATTTGATTATATTAGATGCTGGATTGATGAGATATACCTGAACGCTGACAGTCGGCACAAAAACGCTAGACCAGGAGAAGGGGTCGCTGGTATTTGTTTGGGTCATTTGAGTTTCAAATTTTTCATCCATTTGTCGACGGTCTTTTGCAAACTTTTTTGATTGTGTCATGTCATGCAGGACAGTCTTGTGTCGTTTTGAGCATATATGACATCCAAATTTATTTTTATTATTCTGCACAAAATGGAACCGGGTCAAACAATTTATGCTATACTTTTGCATAATAACAACACCGTATTTCTCGTCTCGACTGGCGTTAAGAAATTTGAGCGTATGGCTTTGGTTGTATGACCACTGGTGATGAGAAGAGCTGCGGTGAAGATTTGAAGGCATGACTGTAAATAAGTGTTGAGAATATATTAATAAGGATGTTTCAATTATTAATAATACTACAAATTTTTTAATGTAATGCAAATCATTAATCTGTGTTTTATGTCTTCAAAATTTCCATTTATATCTGCCACGTAGTTCAGCCAGATATATATTTTGCGATCTTTGGTACAACAATTGATAGATGATTATGATGCATTTCCAGCGGTTGGCAAGGGTAAAATTTTCTTCTTTTATATCTCTTTCGGTTGAAAATGTTATGAAATTGGTGATAAGAAAGTGTCTAGGAGTTAATGGGGTCAAATTAATAGGGTCATCGCTAGCAGGGCTTAAGGGTCTAGAATTAAAGCATATTACAATGCAGGTCAGAATTGTACATCGTGCTTTGAATGTGGATTTCATCTCATGAAGTATTTTTTGTAGATGTCTCTTGAATGATTTTAAGCCTGTTTGACGGAAACCTGTAATGTGTTGGGTGTCAGGTGGCATAAACTTCCATTCGATGTTTATATGATTCTGCTGTTAAAAAATATGTTGCTGTAGAGTTTTCAAAAATTCTAGACGATCATTTTTGATGAGTTCTGCTGCTCTGACGAAATTTGTCCCATTGTCCAAATAGATACAAGCGGGGTATCTACGTCTTCCAATGAAGCGCGAGAATGCTGCTAAAAATGCTTGTGCTGTCAAATTATTTGCTGTTTTTAGAATTGTAAATAGTTTCATTCTGGATTTTATGGTGTGTTGTAGTATTTTTGAGGGTGAGGGGTAAGTTGATTTTACCTCATCCGCTAATTGAAGGAGTTTTCTTATGGCTAAGAACGGTGTGCAATTGACTCCGAATGTTACGATAAGGAGCTCGTAATCCTCAATAGGATCATTTGATGGCTTACGAAACAATATTCGTCTGTAACTGGTTTGAGATGAGTCGATGAGTATTTGGCGATACATTTTGGTAATGTCCGCATTGAAAACATAACGGAAAAATCTCCACTTTGCTATCAGAAGAACAAGATCTTGCTGAAGAATGGGTCCTGGGTATAAAATGTCATTAAGACTATTCTTATTTGACGTCGGGCTAGAGGCGTTGAAAACTACACGAAGCTTTGTAGTAAGCCTATCCGGTTTTATTACTGCGTGATGCGGCAGGTAATAGTTTGGAGCCTTATTTATAACCAAGGGTGAGATTTTCTTCATGTGTCCCAACTCGAGGTATTCAAGTATGACTTGATTGTATTGTTGCTGTATGTCAGGTTTTTTACTGAGCATTCCTTCCATTCGTAAATATTGAGCTATTGCGATATTTCGCGAGGAACCTATTTCTTCGCCTTTTTTGAAGGGTAGGGTAACAATATACCTCCCTGTGTCGTTTCTACGTGTTGTATATTTGAAATTGTTTTCGCAAAATGTGTCCTCATCTGACCTCAATATCTGTTTTGGGGTTTCCTCCACCTCCCAAAAGCGGGTGAGGATTTGGTCAAGGGACGTACTGTTAAGTAACGATACTGTAGTTTGTGACTGAGTCATTTTTGAAATTGGTCCCCCCACAATCCAGCCAAATGCTGTTTTTTGTGTCAAAAGGATCCAATTGACCGCATCGGATATATGGATGGCCCTAAGTCAAGGCCTATTAGTAGGTCGATGGGTCGGCTTTTGTAGAAGTGAGCGTCTGCTAGTAGCAATTTTGCAGCCTCATTGATAATTTCTGAATTTGATATTTGTGATGGCAAATTGGGTGGGAGAGTCTTGAGTACTGGTGCAAAGACTTCCAATTTAAAGTTAGGGTCTACGCTAGAACAAAGGTTAAACAAACACGCGTTTATTGAAGTTTCTGAAACTGTTTGATTCAACCCACTTACATGTACGACGTTTCGTTTAGTGGGTAATTTTAATCGTTTTTGCAATTTGTCTGATATAAATGTTGATTATGATCCAGGGTCGATGATAGCTCTTGCCTGGTATCGTAGACCTTTAACTTCTATTTGAACTACGGCGGTAAATAATAAAGTGTCTCGGTTTTGTAATTCTGTAGATGAGTCAAAATTTTGTTGTAGAGTTAAGGACGTGTAGTGAGGAGTGAATGTATTTGGAGTGGGCTGTATATTTTTGGTTAAAGCTGCAGAACTCGTGGATGATTGCTCCTCTGTATTTACCTGTGTAAGATTTGCAGATTGAGTCGCAGCTGATTTGTGTAGTAAAGTATTATGTTTTAGTCTACATATTCTACAACTATATATGCTGGGGCAGTCCTTTACACTGTGGGCTGCTGACAGACAATTGTAGCATGAGTGTCTTGTTTTTACTATGTGTATTCGATCACTGACATTTTTTCTAAAAATGAAGGGCAGGATCGTAGTAAGTGTGTTTGGTTACAATATGGGCATTTTTCTCTTGTTGCAGAGGGGTTCTTTTGTATTTTGCAGTCAACTTGATTTGAAAAATTTTTCTGAAGCGAATTAATGATATTTTTACCATAAATAGTTTTTGTGTATTGAGGACTGTTTTGAGTGGGTCTAGTTTTCGACATAATATTTTCCACTGATTCTAAGGCTTTGAATTTGTGTGTCAAAAACTTATCAAATTCGACCCATGTGGGAATTTCAGCGCAATCTGCACACGATTTTGAGAACAAATATATATTAGAAATGACTCCCATGTTGCTGTGTCGATGCTTAACATGTTTAGGGTTTGTCTAGAGTCATTTATAGTGCGCTGTAATTTTTTGATTGATGCACCTGAATTTACCGATGCTTGAGGTAAATCTAAAATAATCTTATATTGTTCATTTACCTGCATCCATTTATTCTCATAACGGTCTATTAAATTTCTCCACGCTAAAATAAAACCGTCATTTGTAAAGGGTATATGAGCAATTACTTCCCTCGCTTCGCCGCCTGTTTTTTGGATCAAATAAAATAATCTTTCAACATTACTTGAATTTGAGTTTCATATATATATGGCTGTAAATAAATCTCGAAAACTGGGCCATAATTTATAATCCCCAAAAAATGTGTCTGTGTCACAGGGCAGGAGCCTTATTGACGAAGTTTTACTTTCTTGAAAAATCGATGACTGTTGTTCTATTTTTTCAACGGGTTCCGAAAGTGCGCTAATTTCTGCATTAATAGACGAAAGACATACCTTATATGCTGACAGGGTTTTTTGGTACCGTTCCCGAAGTTTATTTCTTTCGATTGGATGGTCACCCTCCTTCTCTATATCTCTACATTCTTCATAAGACCGCTTTACTTGGGTCCAGAGCGAATCTAACTCTACGCGAAGAATTTCCAGCGCATGAATATTGTCCTCTGCATGGCTGGCTGAGTATGTCTTTTCAAATTCAATTAAATCATTTGTACAATTTACAAACTTTCTAAGAGACATCTTGAAAAGTTAAAATTTTATACTTTGTAAAATTAGGGAGAGGTGTCGAAAAAATTGGGTCAAAAAATGCCTGCTAGCGATTTAACAACAAGTAATATTGAAAAAATATTAATATATTCAAATCCTATTTACGATTTGAAGTTACCCGGAATAAATTAATTTTTGGCCCGTTGGTAACCCTTTTTATTTCTCCGTTACACCAAATGTGTTTTTTCTTATTATTTTATGTGTTTAATACAAGTGTCTCATTTGTATTTATATGTACATATAAAATATTTTTTGTACTTACTTGTTGTTGTTGTAGGGTCTTTTACTTGCTTGTTTTAGTTACCCGGCGTTTAGACATGCAAGTGCAAGTTCGAAAAACTCAATACACTAATACTTTTTTACTCACACAATCACATTTTTCACACTTGCAGCTCAACTTACAAGAGAATTTCCTTGTAAGTAAATTTTTGGCACTTGCGACAAGTGAAATGAAATATGAAAAAACGGTGTTACCACGGTTAAGTTTTGTTTAAATTTTTAGCTGATTTTCGCACTATTTATACAGAATTATAAATAAAAAATAAAAGAATTGTCCAATTATTCACCCAAAAAGTATTTTTAATTATATATTTCATGCACTTGGGGGAAAAAATACTTATCCGTTATAAAGTCAGAAACACAGCAACACTGAATTTATAAAATAGCAAAAAATTTAAAAATAAAGCAATATTCATATGTATTTTTATTCAAGATGAAGAAAAAGTTAAATAAAGAGGAAATTTTGCAATTAATTTCTTTATATCGCTCAAATGAAGTTCTGTGGAACATGAACAACAACTGTCTTTTTATTTTTTTTAATATTATAATTATTGTTTTGTATTTCTAGTTTTTTAATTCTAGAAGTAAAGCTATTTGCATATGATGTTTACGCTTCGTGAACATTTTGAAAATGAACTTGCAACTGGCTGTGTAAACACTCAAGCTACTTGCAAATATTCGGCTATTTTTTCGGCATTTTCGATGTTAATACGTATGCTCTACTTGCAAGTGATTACTTGCATGTCTAACGGCAGTGTTACTTTTGTTTCTGTTGTCCTCTGTCGCTACTGTTACTGCTGCTGATGTTTCTGTTGTTTGTTCTTATTTGCTGTCGCTACTGATGCCGCTGTTGATTTCTCTGCCTTGAATATTTTATGTATTTGAAATTTCTTATTTTCTGCAAAAACTAACTGTTTATTTGCAATGTAACTTTTTTGTTTTAAGTGTGCACAAAATTTGATAACTGTGCCTCGTTTCTGTATTACTCGACTCGAGAAATTACTCACATGTGTGTTGAAACAAAAAATCCCATCGTTTTTCGAATCGTCGTTAAAAAAGTGTTTCTGTATCTGCATGCGAAAACAATCAAAACAAACTCTTTTCCAACTGGAATATTTCCAGTTTAAATGTGTGAAACGAAAGCAAAACGTCAAAAAAAAAATATTAATTGTGAAAAAGAGTGTTGTCAGATTAGGAGATTGATCACCAAAATGGGGATTTTTTTTCTGAAATGGGGAAAAAAAATTCATTTGGGGATGGAGATTTTATTGTGGATAATCGACAAATGTTTGACGATTATTTAACTATATATTATAGATTTCTTTCATTCGGAACACACAGTGAAAGAATTTCCGATGAAAGTATGAATTTATAAGCATGACTTGTTTAAAACTCATGCTTTTTAGTTTGGTTTATCTTCTCATATAAACAAAAACATCTCCATACCATTATATTTCCCCCACCGATTTTAATGGTTTTATTGCGTAGGAATTTAGTATTAGAGGGTCGCCTTTTAGTTAAACTACTACTGAAGGGTGTTTTTCATATTATGGCACAGGACATCTATGTAGAATTGAAGGTACAACAGATACCGTATACTATACAAATATTTTAAACGGCATAAAGATGTCTTATTCTGAATATGAAATGGCACATCGATGGGTGTTCCACCTAGTTAACAACCCAAAACAGACATCGAAGCGAGCAAAAATTTATTTTCAAAATATATGCTTCAAAATTTTAAGCTGATCTGCTCAGTTTCCAGAGTTAAACCCTTTTGAAAATTTATGCAAAATTGTCAAAGCGGCTCTTTGAGAAAAAACCCTTCTAATAAAGTACTTTGTGGGAATTTGTTAAAGATGTGTGCAAAAACATTGCAATCAATATGTTTTAAAGACTTGTGGACTCAATGCCAAAACGCTTTTGGGACTTTATTTAAAACCAGGGTAATTCCACTAACTACAGAATAGTGGTAATTTGGTGCCATTAATAAGAAACTGTTTCTTTTAGGCCATCAAATTTGATGTGTATATTTTTATGTAGAAGCAAAATTAGTTAATTTTAACAATATTTTTGAATATGTACATGGTTTTTTAAGTTTTGATCTTGGGAAATTTTAATGTTTTTTATTTTATTTACTTTATAATTGATATTTTATATAGAAACAAACAAAAATATTAATCACATTGATCTAAAGTTTTTTGGTCATGATGCTAGATCATGGTCAATCTTTTTATAGACCACCACTGTAATAAGAAATACATATCAAATAAAATAGTATATATTTATACCTATATCAAAGCATATGTATCTATGCAAAATTATTGATACAGTTTCTGTGGGGATTTTTGAGGATATGAATTTTAAAATCGGGGATGAAAATTGAAAACTATCTAACAACCCTGGTGAAAAATGTAAACAAACCAATAAAAAAAATTATATGAAGAGAAATGCAAAACTATAAAAATATACATATATCATATATATATTAAAAAAGCTATGCAATATTATTTTTAATAAAAAGGCCACACAATATTATTTAAAAAAGACACAAAATACAAAAATTGTTTTTTTTTTTTGTTTGCAAAACACTTTTCGCACCGTTTTAATATGCGGCTTATTTTGACACTTCATTCGGTTCAGTTTTCACAAAAAAAAGATACAGAAACACTTTTACTCACATTTTTCCAATAATAATTGGAAAATGGCATAAATGACAGATAGTACTCGCATTATTTTACATACAGAAACACGTATGTGAGAAACAGCACTTTTTGTGTCAATTCACATAGTTTTTGTTTCAATTTTTTCGTTTCATGTGAGATATTACTCGAGTCGAGTAATACAGAAACGAGGCACTGTTTGTATTTATTATTTTTGTTGTTGGGTCTGTGTCAGTCAATTTTTTTGTATAAATTTTTTATTTTTTTTTTTGTAATGATTTATTTCAAATTTTTTTTATTTTAGTAACTTTGTATTCTAATTAATTTGCAATATAAAAAACCACAATCCAGTTCGTGAGGACCAAAAAATGTTTAGGATCAAGCTAAACAATTAAATAAAAACACTGTTCACTTTTTTATGGTTTTTTATCTTTCACAAAATTTTAATTTTATTTAGTCTTCTTCTATATTGTGTATATTTTTGTCTTAATTAGTCTTAATATAATTATTTGATTTCTTTATTTAGTTATTTTATAATTTCAAATTTTATTCTTTGTTTTCTATGTTAGAAGTTTATGTCTTTATTTATTTTTTGTTTGAATGTACTTTGTACCGCCGCGTTCTGCTCACTACTAATAATAAACTTACTTTGCTTTAAACAAAAGTATAAAAAAGGAGAAAGAATAGAAAACGAAAATAATAAATGAACCAGTGTTGTACACTGCAGCGTGTTTCTAAACAATACATTTTCGAATTAAATTCGAATATTTTAATGGATCTTTATTTATTTATTTAATTCGAAAATGTATAATAATTATAAATTTGCAGGCCACAGCACATAACCCATTACTGATTAAAAATTGGTAAATTGTAAAATAAATATGTAATTCCGGTTACTTAGAATATGGTAACACTTACATTGAAAAATATGTTGAATTTGAATAAATTTCAGCAAATAGTTGAATTTGAAAATATTTTCAGTTCATAAGGAAAAAAGACTGGTGAGAATAACATTCAAATATAATTCACATGATCTATTTCCAATAGATTGTGCTTTAAATAGAAATATTAAAATATGAATATATATAACACAAACAACTCTGATGAGACCTTTCGTAGCTGGGTCGAAAACTAGTTTAGTTCTGCTAGTGTTTGTACATATTCCTTAACGGATGTTAATTCTCATAAGAATACCAATATTAGGATCTTAGGCTATTAAATTTCATACAATAAGTATAATAAAGATCCATTAAAATATTCGAATTTAATTCGAAAATGTATAATAATCAAAAATAGCTATAAAAAACCATTTAGTTGAGTTGTTGTTAATGTTTAATTTCTGATGAACTTTTTCCCAGCATATGGTAACACTATCGTATACGAAAACACAAATATTAAACAAATTATCTTTTCGTCGTTATTGTGCCTCATACGACGAATATACGCGGCGATTTTTTACCGACGACGTCGCCGTGTTGGGCGAAATACGTCGTTCGCTCCAATTGTGCCTAAAGAATAATGTGGATAAAATAGAATAAGAGGACAAAAACAAAAATAAAATTGTAATTCTGTTTCATCCAAATAAGATGACAATTACAAGAACAGCAATGATGGTAAGAAAAGGAGAATATGATAGAAACTGTTGTGTGACTTTACTTCGACTAACTCATACAAGTGTATGTACATATGTACATGTAGGGATATACATATTTAACGGAAAGACAATAATCTGGCAAGACTAATAAAATAGAATTCGGAATTACGGACGGACAGGAGAGAAATATGAGACAGAAAGAAAAGAAGTACAAAACTGAAGTACATAATTAGAAAGTAAAGTCAGTCGGAAAAAGAATTCAATTTATGACAGTAGTGTTGATAGTTAATAAGTCGTTAATAACACAGGTTTACAAATTTTTATTTTGGAAAAATACCAAGAACGCCACATGCCTAGATAAGTTAATTGGGACCTCCTGAGTACGAAAAACGCTGTTATGATTTTTTTCTAAGTACCGTTTTTTAGATAACGGTACTTTTGTGTTTTTCGGTGTATGACCCCACTCAAACCCTTGTGGAGTCCAACCAAAAAGTTCGATCGAGATAAGTGGCATATCGATGGAAAGGTAATTGAATGTCTTTTCCGTCGATATGCTGGAAAATTCTATCTGATAAGAAATCGCTGAGATATGGCACCTCAAAATTCAAAATTTGCCTATTTTTTACGTTTTTTTCAAAATTTTTCATTTTCATTTCAATTTTTTCCTACGTTATATTGAATATCTGGAATGTTTTATTTTTTTACCAAATAGTTTATTTAGTTACCAATACTTTAAGCGTATTTTGAAAAAAATCGGATGAAAAATAAAGTTTTTATTAAGATTTTGTGGAACGACAATATTTTCATTTTCATTCCTCACACAGTATATTCGGCGTAAATTCAAAAAATTAAAATTAAAATGACGAGCGACTTGAACTTTTGCGTTTTTTTCGGATGGATTTTTACGAATGAGGAACCAACAATAGACCGCCATAATTTGTTCATGCCACCAGCCTTTGTAACATCTCTCGATTTCTTCCATTACCTGGTGAAATCTTTCACCTTGTTCAGCCCAATTTCGTGGGGAAAATATTCAAATGACTGAATAAGAATTGTAATTTAGGTGTCATATTTTAACCTAAAAGTTAAATAGAATAAATTTTCAAATGATAACGGCCATTTTGTAATACATGTTTCCACTCAACGTTTACCAATGGCATTGAATTTTTGCAGTAATGTATCGATCTTCTCAGCGTAATCAGGACTTCTGTAGTTTCCCAAAAAGTTGTGAACGATGTCCTAAAATGCTTCTCATGGCTCCAAATGAGTTTAACCTAAACACTTTTTAAATGCTTGGTCACCCTACAGACTCGAAATTTGAGGCCCATCAAATATACCAGCTTCAATTTTGCTAGCTGTGGCTCTCGGAAATTTTTGTTTAAGGTAATTAATGGCAAGACTGTTTTTTTGAAACTTTTTCATAATATTTGAAAATAACCCAAGCTTAATATGTAATGGAGGAAGAATTATCTTCTCCTGAGGAATAAGTGGGTCATTTTTGATGTTGTACTCTTCGTGCGTACGTCCACTTCGCTCGGGCCAAACTTTTCGGGTGTAGTGAATCTGACGGTCACGGCTGTCCCATAGACATAGAAAACATAGAAACTTCGTGTTGCCCCCTTGCACTTCTTATTCAGTCATTTGGAAATTTTTCCCACGAACTTGGGCTCCAGAAGTGTAAACAAGGTGAAAAATTTCACCAGGAAATGGAAGAAATCGAGAGACGTTACAAAGGCTGGTGGGATGAACAAATGATGGGAGACTATTGTTGGTTCCTCATTTGCGAAGATCCATCCGAAAAAAAACGTAAAAGTTCAAGTCGATCGTCATTTTAATTAAAATAATAAAAAACGGTACTTAGAAAAAAATCATAACAGCGTTTTTCGTACTCAGGAGGTCCCAATTAACTCATCTAGGCATGTGGTGTTCTTGGTATTTTTGGCTGTAAACCAGTGTAATAAATAAAGCTGTAGTTTTTTTTTAAGAAAGATAATTGATTCGGACGGACATTATATTATATTTCTCAACCTTTATTTAATTTTAAAAAACTCAAATTTATAAACTATGAAAATAAATGAATTAATGAATATCTTATAATAAAACATAAAAAACAAATTGCTCTTTTTTTATTCTTCTTACAAACATATGGAAGAAAATAATTTCAGTATGCGATTTCTAGAAAAGTATGAGTTAAATAGTTGATGTTTGGTCTTGAATATGCACAGGACACAAAGAACTCTGATGAGACTACCGTAGCTGGAGTCGAAAACAATTGTTCAGTTTGGCTAGTGTACTATTCCTTCACGGACATCATTTCTTCTTTAATTACCAAAAATATTCATTGCCGTTAACTTTGATCTAATTAAAGCGTTTCTGACGAAACAAAAACTAAAAGTTTTTCTTTTCCATAAGAATTCCATTGAGCATGCTTATCTTCAAAGTGATCTCGACAATTTTTTTTTATGGTGCAAGGATAACATGATGGAGCTAAATATTAAAAAGTGTAAATGCATGCGATTTTCAAGAGGTAATTTTATTGAAACTAATTATTGGTGGAGTTGGTGGATTCATTTATTGACCTTGGTATATTACTGGATAGAAAACTGAACTTTAATGACCATATTATTATGGCTGTAAATAAGGCTAGATGTGCTCTTGACTTTATTAAGCGGTGGCCAAAAGAGTTTTCTGATCCGTATATTACTAAACAGTTGTTTATTTCACTCGTCAGACCTATTTTGGAGTATGGTTCCATCATTTGGGATCCCTATTACAACGTTCATAGTGACCATATCGAATCTGTGCAAAAACAATTCCTATTGTTTTGTTTGCGTGGACTTGGATGGAACTACATGGATTTGCCTTCATATGCGAGCAGACTGTCAGAAAGGCTTCCTACCTTTCAGAGTCAACATACTATGTTAAATATATCATTTATGATTAATCTTATCAGTGGGGATATATGCTGTGAATTTGTTTTAAATTCCGTTAGATTCAATATTCCTTGTCGTAATTCACGTTATTATAACCCTAATTATGTTCATTTATGTAGATCTAATTACGCTCTTGCTGATCCTTTTACTAGGCTATGTCGACAATATAATTATTTGTCAGATCTTTTTGATTTTTCTTTAAATTCTTATTCTATAAAACGAAATTTTATTGTTTTTCTTAATACGTAATTGTAT
Source organism: Metopia argyrocephala (assembly GCA_963576795.1). NCBI lineage: Eukaryota > Metazoa > Arthropoda > Insecta > Diptera > Sarcophagidae > Metopia > Metopia argyrocephala. The sequence goes on along the minus strand of OY756209.1, from coordinate 78,168,712 downwards.
CATTTGTATCGTAAAAATTATCTATATTTTTATATGAAATTATTTTAATTTAATGTTGATTTTATATGTGTAACATACGAACCTTTAACACGAGTACATTAACTTTGGGTATAATTATAAAATTATTATATAAATATCATCAAAATTCATTTCTTTATTAAACGCTAGTTCTTATTATTTAGAAATATCCACTTAAAACTAGTAACTTATAATATTGATGGTGTTGCTAGATTTTCAATATTGCAATATACCACAATATATAATGGTCAGTAAGGATTTTTATCCATTGACTTAAATAAATAAATAAATAGGATATGTTTCACATTTAGTTTTTAGCTATTTGAACGTAAGAAAAGAAAATAAGGTATTGTCATATAAACCAAATAATCTGTATAATTATAATATAAAAATTTATTTTACTAATGAAATTTTAGAAATGGCTTATTATAACAATTAATTTTCTGAAGAAATAAGATCAAGCACAATAAGAACCATTATAAATCATTTGCAGAGTAAAATTTATCAAGATTCAAGTACAGTCGGGCCTCGATTATCCGTAATCCCGTTAACCGGTAACCCCGATTAACCGTGATGGTCAGTCTATTGTTTTTTGTTTGCAATGTTTACAAAGTGGTTTTCTTCGGTTATATTGACATATTTATGTAGTTGCCATATTATGCAATTGTGCATTCTTATTCGTTAAAACTGTAAATCATGTTATCCTCAATTTGACATTTAGAAAGCTGTAATTAAATTTTCTTTTATTCTTTTTTCTCTTCCTTTTATTCTTCTTAAGTTGACACAAAATAAATTAAAATAATTTAAATTAACTTTGAATTATTAATTATACAGCCTGTTTTCAGAACACGAATGGTTTTTGACATTCGTCTTTTTATATGTGAAACAACAACAAAAACACTCAAATTTGTTAAGTGTTCCTCATATAAAAAGGGGAATTTCATAAACCATTCGTGTTCTAAACAGGCTGATAGTGTTTTACTACAGGTTATGGACCCAAGCACTACAAATAAAGTATTTTAGTTCGTTTTATAATAAAATTATCAAGAAAACTGTCGAGCGAAATGAAAACAAAAATTGCTAAATTAAATGCTGGCAATTATTTCACATGGAAATTTAAATTAGAGATGCTGCTGATTACGGAAGGAGCCTGGGAAGTTTTAAATAAGAATAAATCAGAGGAGGACCCAGACGAGTGGATACGGAACAATAATATCGCCAGAGCAACAATATCTTTGTCTGTGAAAGATAATTAATTGCACCTGATAAGGCAATGTACAACAGCAGCTTAAATGTGGCAAAGTCTTCAAAATTATCACGAAAGAAAAACGATAAGTAACAAAATAAGCGTAATGAGGCAAATTTGTTCCATGAAATTAGATGATGACGATGATGTCGAAGCTCACGTTGGTTTAATGAAAGATTTATTTTTAAAATTGCATAATCTTGGGGAAAATGCTTTTGACGAGAAGTGAAACATAGCTATGCTGCTGAGCAGTTTGCCAAACAGTTACAATAATTTAATAACAGCGTTCGAATCTCGTACAGAAGAAGAATTGACAATTGGGTATGTAGAGTCAAAATTAATCGAAGAGTATGCTAGACGTAAAAGTGATAAAACAGATGCACAAAAGGCAATGGTAATTGGAAGTAGAAAGCTTAAAGCTTTTTGTTTGCCACAAAAAAGGTCACAAGAAGAAAAATTGCATACGCTATAATGAATGGAAAAAGAAACAACTACAACAACAAAAGGTTAATAAAATTACTAATAGCGATATCTGTTTGATGACTACATATAATGATTCGTGTTTGGTAGTAACAGAAGGTTTAGGCAAATGGATAATAGACTCTGGAGCGTCATGCTATATTTCCAATGATGAAAACGCTTTTATAAGGTTGCTAACAATGAAAAGATAATGTCTAGTGGCGAAGGAGTAGTTTAAATAAAATTACATAAAAACGGTAAAGGATACAGCAACATAATTCTTCAAAACGTGTTATATATACCAGAACTAAGCAACAATATACTATATCATCAGTAAAACAACTAACAGAAAAGTGTTGCAATATTGATTTTAAAAATGATAAATGCATCGTAAGCAAAAATGGTAGTGTGTTATTACTTGCTAAAGCTGAATCAGGCTTATTTATGTACAGACGTGAAGAACGTTTATATCAACTTAAGATATGCAATAATAATTGTGTCCACTATTGACATAAAGTATTGGGTCATAGACATACAGACGCAATTCAAAACAACTAGCTAAAGGTCTAAATTTAAAATAAATAATATCTGTGAAATATGCCCAATTCGAAAGTCGTCTCGAACACCATTTCCTAAAAGAACTGGGGTCAGCTCAACGAAAATTATTTAATTAATTCACACGGACTTATGTGGACCCATGGAAACGCCTACACCCAGTGGTAACCGCTACATTTTAACTTTTATAGACGATTTTAGTCGTTTTTGTTACATTTACTTAATTAAAAACAAATTTGAGGTTTTTGAAAAATTTAAAAATTATATTTCGTTAATAAAGAACAAATTTGGTAATAAATCTAAAATATTAAGGTCAGATCAAAGCAAAGAATATATGAATAAGGAAGCAACAACATTTTTAGAGCGGGAGGGTATACAGGTACAATATACTGCAGGCTACAGTCCTGAACAGAATGGCGTTGCAGAAAGGAAAAACCGGTCTAGCATTGAAATGACAAGATGTTTGCTGTGTTAACAGCAAATTAATTTCAAAACAGAATTATAACACGAACAACGGGCGTTACACCATATGAAAAAGTACTACATAAAGTCCCAAATTTAAGTCACTTCGGTGAGTTAGGTTTTGTAAACATTCCTAAGGTGAAGAGAAGTAAATGAAGTGATAAGTCTATAAAGATGACTTTTGTTGGCTACGACCACAGTTCTAAAGCTTATCGTATGCTTGACAAAGACTAAAAAAATTCACATATAAATAGAGGTAAAATTTACTAGTAGAATAGAAGATGTAAGTAAGTATGATGATACACCGGATGAATATAATGATGTTTATCTCAAGCGAGACAGTTATAAAATTAAAAATAATGACAAAACAGCGATGAAGTCCATGACAATGATAGAAATAAAAGCAATAACAACAACAGCGATGAAATTTATGACAATGATAAAGACAAAGAAAATGACAGCAATAGCGAAGAATTTTGTTATACACGTGATGATAACGTGATGGTTTATCGTTATCATCAGAGTCCAGTACGGACATTGAGAAAAATCAGAATGATACCCCAGAACTAAGGAGATCACAACGGCAAACAAAAGGAAAAGTTCCAAATCGCTATATAAATTTAGTTACGAGTACAGATGATATTCCTACTAATTATGAAGAAGCAGCAATGATGAACATGAAAGTTGGCTTGAGGCGATGAAAAAGGAAATTGGCTTCATGATACTTGTACGTTGGTGAACAGACCAAAAGATCAAAATGTAATTGGATGCAGATGGGTATTTAAAAAAAGGGTGGATGGTGAAATTGTACAATATATAGCGAGGTTAGTAGCGCGTGGTTTCTCTCAAAAATATGGTATAGACCAGGGGTGAGCAGCCTTTTTAATCAACGGGCCACTTTAAATTTTGAAATTTTTTGGCGGGCCGCACATAAATACTAATAATTTACAGAACTCTATTTATAATAAAAATTAGAATAAAAAAATATAAAATTTAAGAAAGAGTAAAAATTTCATATATACAGTAAGGGACAAAATTATTCACAAAAATACTAAAATTTATAATATATCCAAAAAAGTATGTTTTATTCAAATATATTTTAATTTTTTTTTACCTATATAGAATAATGTACATCTAAAAAACATAAAAAGAACAAAATTTTAAAAGAATGTGTGTTAAGAGTAAAAAAAATAAATATTAATTTAAAAATTCACATGTGAACAATTATGACCGTTGTTGAATATTGCATTGATTTTAGGTCCTAATATTTGGTATGTCTACCGTTTGCTTTTTTAACTGCCTTAATTCTTTTTGGCATACTTTTCACTAAATTCGTGAAGACATTAGGGTCAATACTTTCCCAAGCTTCAACAGCACGCTCCCAGAGTTCGTCTACGGTCTTTGGAGAGTCTTTTTGAGCAAAAATTTTTCTCTTTAATATGGACCACAGGTGTTCTATCGGGTTTAGATCCGGCGACTGAGGAGGCCAATCCAAAAGCTTGATCCCATTTACTTCAAACCAACGTTTTGTTATCTTCGCGGTATGCTTAGGATCGTTGTCCTGCATAAAGATGCTATTCTGTCCCGGATCTAAACCAAATATGTCGAGACTTGGAATGTATGAGTCTTCTAAAATGTCTATATAATCTTTAGCACACATTTTGCCTCTAATTCGGCGAAGTACTCCAAGTTGATTCCAGCGAAAACAGCCCCAAGCCATTAATGAGCCACCTCCAAATTTAAGTGTTTGGCAAATATTTCTTTCTTTGACACCAACACTTTTATCCACCCATGTCCATTGTCGTCCGTCTGACCCGATTCTATTAATTTTTGTTTCATCGGACTATCTTACACTCATCCAGTCTTCAAAAGTGAATATTTCATAATTTTTCGCGAACTCTAGGCGTCTTAAATTAAATTTGGAGTTGGCTCATTAATGGCTTGGGGCTGTTTTCGCGGGAATCAACTTGGAGTACTTCGCCGAATTAGAGACAAAATGTGTGCTAAAGATTATATAGACATTTTAGAAGACTCATACATTCCAAGTCTCGACATATTTGGTTTAGATCCGGGACAGAATAGCATCTTTATGCAGGACAACGATCCTAAGCATACCGTGAAGATAACAAAACGTTGGTTTGAAGTAAATGGGATCAAGCTTTTGGATTGGCCTCCTCAGTCGCCGGATCTAAACCCGATAGAACACCTGTGGTCCATATTAAAGAGAAAAATTTTTGCTCAAAAAGACTCTCCAAAGACCGTAGACGAACTCTGGGAGCGTGCTGTTGAAGCTTGGGAAAGTATTGACCCTAATGTCTTGACGAATTTAGTGAAAAGTATGCCAAAAAGAATTAAGGCAGTTAAAAAAGCAAACGGTAGACATACCAAATATTAGGACCTAAAATCAATGCAATATTCAACAACGGTCATAATTGTTCTTCGTAATTGAAATTCGTTGATTAATGTGTCTATATATTATGTGTATTTTTGAGAACCAGCAACATTTGTTTGGCGGGCCGCATAAATATGTTGAAAGAGCCGCAAGCGGCCCGCGGGCCGCGTGTTGCTCATCCCTGGTATAGACTATAGCGAAGTTTTTGCACCTGTTGTTTCACATATAACATTAATTACACTTTTTACATAAGCGGTAAAAGAAATTTTAAACTACATTATATAGATTGCAAAACTGCTTTTCTTAATAGTACTCTGCATGAACAAATATTTATGGAGCAACCAGAAGGATTCATCGTAGATGGTAAAGAAAACAATCTGCAAGATCGTGGAATCATACAATAATCTTGATAAAATCAAATTTTAAACAAAGTACTTCAGATCCCTGTTTATATTCATTTTCAGAAGGGGTAGAAGACCTGACATTAGTGTTAATCTACGTCGATGACTTTCTTATTTCCTCTAAAGAAGAAACAACAATATTAAAATTAAAAAAAATGTTTAGTACTGCATTTAAAATTCATGATTTATGACAAATCAAAAATTATCTGGGTTTACAAGTATGGCGTTCGACTCATTGTATCTATTCAATATCACAGACTGAATATATTCACAAAATTCTGAAAAAAAATGGACTTCCAGAATCAAAACCATCATCCTTTCCTCTGGAGGTATCTTATGGAAAGTCTAGTATAGAACAAAATATGTTAAACAAGAACAAGAATTATCAAAAGCTTATTGGAAGCTTATTATATATAGCATTGAATACAAGACCGGATATAACAGCTGCAGATAATATCCTAAGTCAAAAAATAAAAATGAAGAAGATTGAAATGAATTGAAAAGAGCAGCAAGATATTTAAAAGGCACTGCAGATATGAAACTACATTTAACTCCAAACAATAATGAAACTCTTGTAGGTTTTTCAGATGCCAATTGGGGAGAAGATAGACTCAACAGAAAATCTAATAGCGGCTACCTTTTTAAGGTTTATGGAGGTGTTGTTTCATGGGCTTGCCGAAAACAAACATGTGTAGCTCTATCTTCTACTAAAACCGAGTTTATCGTGCTTGCTGAAGCATCGATGTGGCTAAAAGAATTATTGCTAAATTTTGGAGAAAAGGTACACGGACCAATGGTTATAAATGAAGATAATCAAAGTTTCACTCGAATTATTGAAGGTATCAAGTTAAATAATAGAACAAAACATATCGATATAAAATATCATTTTGTCAAAGATTATGTTGGCAAAGATGTCATCAAATGCAAATACTGCCCAACTAATGAGATGCATGCTGACTTGTTAACAAAACCACTCCCACCACATAGAATCAAACACCTGAAATCAGAGTTGAAGTTTTTTAAGAATTTAGAATGAGACGGGGTATTGACATATTTATGTAGTTGCCAAATTATGCATTTGTGCCTTCTTAATTGTTAAAATTGTAAATCATATGTTATTCTCAATTTGCCATTTAGAAAGCTGTAATTAAAGTTTTTTTTTATTCTTCTTTCTCTTCCGTTTTATTCTTGTAACAAATAAGTTGACACAAAATAAAGAGATTAACAGCGGTTACCTCTATTATCCGTGAAGAAAACGGGGAGTTCTCTTGTATATATATGGGTCAAAAGCATTTACAAGTGATTAGTTTAATTTTGAAATTTGAGAAGTGCGGGGGTTAGATCTAAATATATTTAGTATGGCATCGTTACCAGTGGCAAAAGGACAGAGAAACGTTTTAAATATTGAAAAAATAATATGAGTGTTAATATGCTAGTTGCAATATACGAAGTTAGGATACAGACCGTTTATGACATTGCTATCTTGAATCCAATCTTACTTGGACAATAAAACCTTTTTTTTATTATATTTATTGTAAAATTATTGAAAGCAATTTAAATTATATATGAAATATTAATTACATAGACTTTAAGTACATATGTATATTTAAACTGAAATTTCGATCTGTGTAATAATCTTTATTATCAATCGCAAAATTGTCTTCCCTATGAACTTTAATTCGCTGTGTTTCTCATCTCAGTTCGTCATATTTCTTTTAAAAAACAGTATTTGTGAGCCTGTTTTATAACTTAACTCACTCAGCTCACAACCACCGTCTGGTTAAGTTAAAGAAGGAAGACGATTTTAGGCGATCTACCTAAACTTATTCTACTCTCTACTCTATATTATAATGAAACAATAAATTTATTTTGGTGTACCACACACACCAAAACAATTTTTTTAATGTAAATATGTATGTACACCGATGTTCACTTGTTAAATAATCACCTCTATCGTCAATAACATGGAAGAAATTTGTTTCCTTCAAATGTTCATTCCCCATGAAGGGTAATTTGCTATCATGAATTTTATGTGAACTTTTGTTCTGTTGTCAATGCTTAGTGAATGTAAAACAGAAGAAAAATATAATAACATTAAAAAATTTTTTAAGGATAAAATACAATTCAATCAAATTTAAGAGTTATTGTAAAATAGAAATAAAAAATTGATTTCTGGGTTGAATTAAATATTTTTTAATATGTCTTTTAAGTTGTGTTTTTAAGAATTCTAGTGAAAATGTTTAAAATTTGTCCATTGTTCGGTTTGGTCCACCACCCGTTCCCTGTTAAATTTTTCAAATTAGCGGCATAATTTGACTATTACAAGGTATATGTCAATACATATGCGTGAAAAAATGTGCGGCGTTTAAGATAAAACTAAGTTTTTCAATTTATGTACGCTTCATAAGATGTCCAGCAGTATTAAGTTCTCCTATAAGGTATTAGAAACTCTAAAATTAGTCCACGACATCTTTGATAACCTTTACAAAACCGCATGCCATGAGTCGGTTGTTTTGCATCCCATTAAGTTCCTCAAATGGGTTAAAGATACAAAAAGGTGAAATTGCTGTCCAGCAACGGCCATTAAATTTAACAATGCCGGCAGTAATCTGCATTTTTATTTTTAAATGAAAACAATTTGAACTACGTTTTTACTTGTATACCCTTAAAATAAAATATAGTAAACTGATTTCATATTATAAGGAAAAATAATAGTGCATTTACACCAAACTCAAATCAAGTAAATTTAATTTGAAATCACTTTGAAAATCTATAGTGTTTACACCGACATTTTTTGACAACTAGCAGGATTTCATTTACATAAAAATAACAGCAAATAAAAAAATTAATAAATAAAACAATATTTTTTCTTATTATTTTATATTCAATAGAACAACAAATAAATAAAACAATTTTTCTTTTGATTATTCATTCAATAAAAAATAATTCAAAAATCTTGAATTTATTTTTGTTTTAGTTTTATGAGGCTCTTTTCAATTGTCAGTTTCTTAGTCGGGATTTACAATGTAGAAATTGATCGACAGACAGAAATTTGTAGAAATAGTGACGAAAATGTGAAGAATGTTTGTATAGGACATTTTGCCTCTTGCTTTTTAACTTTTGTAGTTTTTGCTTCTTCTGTTTGTCTTCTAAGTTCTATATGGTAAAAGTTTTAGGCAAGAGCAAAAGAGAACTGAAAAATTTCTGCCTTTCAATTTCCACATTGTAAATCCCGACTTACTGTAGTTTTGTATTTTTTAGTACAACTTAGAAAAAATACAGAGTTGCATCGGAAAGTACACTAGATTTCAACTAGATTTTGTCGAAATCAAGTAACGAAGTAGATTTTATTTTATATGGGAAATCTACTAAAAAACGAGTAGATTTCAATTGAAATCTGGTAATTAGTTGATTTGAGTTTGGTGTAAATGCACTCCAACTCAAATATTTAAATTTTTTTTAGTTCGCCAGAGGTTCAAGGGAGGAAATCAAGGGGAAAAATTAAAATATTTGGAGGGAAAAAATTATTTACGATTAGGGGAATTGTGTTTGAATATGAAATTTTTTCATGGATATCAGTCCACATTGACCAGGTGACCAAAATGTAAGGGAAAAGTTATTTACGATTGCAATTATGGGAAAAGGGAAAATATTTCGAGGGAAAAAATGTTTATGAAAGGGATGAATAAAAATATAAAAAAAAAGAAAATTGTTATTCGATTAACTGTGAAAATCGATTATCCGTAATGATTCTGGTCCTAACCATTACGGATAATCGAGGCCCGACTGTACCTCAAACTGGAACAATGATGTCTTCAACAAATGTCACTAATTGTTGTCGACAACATTGCGGACGTGTCGGCACTCGACATTTTGTTGCCTTTTTCCTTGAAATTGTCGATGAGAAACAGAACATGCTTGCATAGCCCTCAGTGACATTATCGCTCAACGAGTCGTCCACGATTTTTGCGACATTTGTTTGAAAATGTCGTGGACGAATTGTTCTAGCAGTCGTGTATGCGTCGTTCAGGAAAGTCTGTTGTCATGCACCCATTTTCGAAAATGTATTTAAGTCAGAGCCAACTGGGATTTTAATCCTACCTGTATTTGGATTTGTGATTTTTATATACATTTTAAACCTGCAAAAGTGGTTAGCATTTCATAGCACAATTGTGCAGAGAGCATTCACACGTATTGCTTATGCTCTTTTATTTAACTGCCGATTAGATTGCGACAAGTACACATGCTAGCGAATGCTTTAATATTTTTTTCAGGCTTAATGATTAAACAGAATACTACCGCAACTTCAGGCAAAAACGAAACTCAAAGAAAACATGCCCAAAATTAAAACGACGCAGAGTGCGGCCGAAGGCTGATCACGAATCCATCGTCAGAATTACAGAATTCAAAATGGCCGTTCCAATATGGCATCATACAAAGACTTCTAAAGTTTTTTCGTGTACCTTTTATAGAAAATAAATGAAATAAACTAAAAATTGTTCAAGTTTTCACAAATATTTTTTTTTAAATTGAAAATTATAGGTTATACAGGAAAGTAGAGTTTCGAATTGTAGTACAACTTGTACAATTATTTGAAAAAGTACATACTAATCTTATAAAACTGGAAAGTGGTCCCTGCTTTAAAGAAGAATTACATTAAAAAAAATTTAATTACCACAAGCATCTAAGACTGTGTCTGACACAGAGGAAGAGCTCATATCAGTACTTGCTAATATCATCTTGGTCCTCTTTTTTATCAACAGATAAAGACGACAATAAGAGAAATCTGCTGATAAAGATTTTAGCTGTTTTGTAGGTAATGTTCTACAACTAGAAATGTATGAGTCAGAAGCTACTTAAAATCTTTTGAACTCATCCTCCATTGTTTTTAGACGATAATTTTTTCTAGCAAAACTCAGACGATATAATAAATAAAATTTATTTCAGGCCTCTTGTGCACGTATAGTTTTGATTGCCATACTATGTATTTTACTATGAAATTCTATTCCACAAAAAGTTATATAAAAACTAAAGTAGCAAAAGGTAGCAACTAAATCTTATTTTATTCAGTAACTAATACTTTTCTGAAAAACTTCTAATAGGTTTTAAGGCAGCAAACGATAGCGTTTTACTACTATATGGTTTGTAAACTCAAAGTTTATATAAAAAATCACACAAAAAATATATTTTCAAATTTCTACTGCTAAACATTTTTTGTTACGGTATTGAAATTTACTAGTTTTTTACGTGTTTTACTAATCTGTAGGCGTACATTACATTTGGTTTTGTTAGATTTCCTTTACTTCACGAACTTTCACCCGTGTATAACTTTGCCTATGTATCTACAGTAATATGATATTTGAATGAAGGTCACATTGCGACTAGGGTTGCCATTCGTACTGATTTTACCAGTACACGTACTGGTTTTTATTCAATGTACTGGTTTATGCATAGCACACAAATCAGTACGCAAATGTACTGGTTTTTTTAAATGTTGCCTCCAAATAATTTTACTTGTTTAAAATTGGTTTACTTAACTTATAACTTTTGATTTGTTATGAATCACCCAGTTAAAAGTCAGTCTTACGTTTTTTTTTTTTTTTGTTTACTCTTAACTTATCATATACTTTAAAAGTATTACTTTGTATTCAAATAAATAGAAGTTACATTAGTGCTTTTCAAATGCAAATGCTGCTTTTGCTTTCTTTTGAAATTCAAAAGCAAAAAATATGAAGGGGTATTAAAATTATAACCTATGGCTAGATAGGAGACCTCGTGATTACCCTCATTATATTGATAATAGTTTGTATAAATTTTAAATTTCAACGACATTACTTTTTTTATAATTTGATGTTATGTTTTTGTTATATGTATTTAGTTAAGTTCTTGCCTTGAAAAATAGAAAATTTTTTAATTTTTAACTTATCAATTCAATTAAATTTTGGTTTAAAATTTGTGTATTTTTCTTACGATGTACTGATTTTTATAATTTCAAAAATGGCAACTCTAATTGCGACTGAAAGAAAAGAGAACGCCTAGGTATAGGACGTAAATATAAGCGGATGTCGCTTCTTAAAGGATCACTTCAGTCAACTCAATGATGGAAAAACTCTATCTAGAAACTTTTTTTTATTTTTGCCCGCAAAATGGGGTCTTCGGCCGCACAGTGCGACGGCCACAACTTAGAATTGAATTTATATTTTTTTTACGCATTTTTTCAATTATTTTTTCTATAATATCACTCATTTTATTTAACAAATTACAAAATTTATTAAATTAATTAAACTTTCAAATGTTTTTTCGATTTATATTACTCTCATTTTTCTTTGCGCCAACAACAAAAAACAAATGGGTTTGTTTACAAAATGTATGAAATTTAATAAAAGTGTGGTAACATTGTTGCGAGAATTTGTTTCTAAAAATGAGAGCATAAGAAAAATCGCTGTCAAAATAAAATAGATTCTATTTCACGACTGCATTCTCCAGCGTTTTTATACGTCAATTTGTATGGAAAAAAACGTCATGCCCCAGCTCTGTTTGATCATTTACACTCAAAAAATATTTTATGTTTAAAAATGCTTTTTATAAAATTCAATGCCTTATATGTTATAACTAGATGACCCGTGCGAATATTTCGCACAGTTAGTTGCCATTTTTGTAACATAAAATGAAAATAATTAATAGAAATTTTAGTAACTTCATTTTATTAAAAGTATAAAAATATTATAAATCATAATATATATTAAGACACCGTATTACTACACTTCATAAAACAACCAATGCCATGACAATAACGGCATTACCAAATGGCTTTTACAACTTTATAAATTATGTGGAATAGCATTAAGCTGGCTACAGACAACGCAATGTGTTTCTGAAATCTGTTGCATTTCATTACAGATTGCGTCGTCTGAATTCGTGTTTCGTGTTTCACTTCGGGTTGCAATCCAGGTTTCATTAACATCAAAATGTTTTGATATTATTTGGTTGCATTGAAACAGATTGCATTGTTTGTATCGCTGTTTCATTATTTTATGTGTTAAGTACATTGACAACAAGCAAGCTGTAAACATCTATGTAATTAAGAAAGAACAAAATGGCGATCGGAAGGAATGAACACTGGGTAAATTTTATGATAATGTTATAATACAAAATAACAGAACTGAGATTGCGTTTATGGTTTCACTGTTGGTTTTAGTGTTTGTGTCAAATCATGAAACCTGAATGTGAAACGTGTTGCAGAAACAAATTGCGTTGTCTGTAGCCAGCATTACAATTAAGCCACCCTGTTTATCGCACTTGATCTAACAACTACTGCAAAGTATTGCCAGCTTTTTATAGTAAATAGTGGTATTGCCGGAATGGATTTTAATATATACATACTAAAGGCCCAACCATAATGTACTTTCGTAGACGTATGCTAATGTCAAAAATCAACGAAACGTCTGTCAAAAGTCTAACGAAGCTTTCGAGCGGCTATAATGTACTTTTTGAACTTAAATGCAAGCTGTTCCTAGTTGCAAACATTAGTACTTATGTAAAACTTGATTTGTCTCTATATTTAATAAATATATGGGTTAAACCATATCAACTCAACTTAAAATATGCCGTTTTTGAAATGACTGTCTCCGAATTTGCTAATTTTTGGTATGAATAAAGTATATCATAACACTAAGACAAATATAAAATTTAAGGGCACTGACACTTCTGGATCCGGAAATATAAGGTCTTGAAAATCGGAAAACAGTACAAAAATGCACAAAGTTACACTTACTTAATCGTAATTTTCTTGAAAAGTGTTATAGCTACGCATCTCGTAAAAATCGTATTTGAAAGGGTATTAAATTACCTTTGATTTGACATATAATATGATTTTTTTTTTCTAAAAGTCAAAGGTCAATTTTCTTTATCTCTAAATCGGAAGCCTATATCTCCGAAAGCGACCTTTTTAAAAATTTGAAAAAAAAAATTATGCCAAAGATAGTTTCGTTCTCTACAGTTGTGAAAAATTTCAGAGTGGAGGTATTTTTGGATCAAAAAATAAAAATCAAATCGCAAAATAATGAGATAAAAGCTAGTCTAATAGTGCTGGAATGGTAGACGATTTTTCGATTTCGATTAGCTGGAACCGCTTATTTTGTAAGTTTCTACAAAAAAAAAAACATGAAACAAAAACGGGGGATGTGGGATGGGGGAAAATAGCTCTTCATCGGGGTCAAAGGTTGGGTTGAAGGAGTAAAAGTCCACAAAAAACTCCACAACTGCCCTGGAGTAGCCCCTAGAGGGATAAAATGTAAGACCGACCCTTACTAATATTTTACCCCCCAACTTTTTTTCAAACATACCTATCCCCTATCCCCACTCCCTAGAGTGGTAGGAGCAAATTTTATAAACTTTGTACTGGAGCCCCTTAGGGAGTGGTGATAGGGGATAGGTATGTTCGAAAAAAAAGTTTGAGGTAAATACCTACCCCTACCTAACCCCTACCTAACCCCTACCTAACCCCTACCTACATACCAACTCCCTATCATCATTTCCTAATGGGGCTCCAGTCCAAAGTTTATAAAATTTGCTCCTACCGCTCTAGGGAGTGGGGATGGAGGTTAGGTATGTTCGGAAAAAAAGTTGGGGGTAAATACCTACCCCTACCTAACTCCTACTTACATACCTATCCCCTATCACCACTCCCTAAGGGGCTCCAGTACAAAGTTTATAAAATTTGCTCCTACCACTCTAGGGAGTGGGGATAGGGGATAGGTATGTTTGGAAAAAAGTTGGGGGGTAAAATATTAGTAAGGGTCGGTCTTACATTTTATCCCTCTAGGGGCTACTCCAGGGCAGTTGTGGAGTTTTTTGTGGACTTTTACTCCTTCAACCCAACCTTTGACCCCGATGAAGAGCTATTTTCCCCCATCCCACATCCCCCGTTTTTGTTTCATGTTTTTTTTTTTTGTAGAAACTTACAAAATAAGCGGTTCCAGCTAATCGAAATCGAAAAATCGTCTACCATTCCACCACTATTAGACTAGTTTTTATCTCATTATTTTGCGATTTGATTTTTATTTCTTGATCCAAAAATACCTCCACTCTGAAATTTTTCACAACTGTAGAGAACGAAACTATCTTTGGCATAATTTTTTTTTAAATTTTTAAAAAGGTCGCTTTCGGAGATATAGGCTTCCGATTTAGAGATAAAGAAAATTGACCTTTGACTTTTAGAAAAAAAAAATCATATTATATGTTAAATCAAAGGTAATTTAATACCCTTCCAAATGCGACTTTTACGAGATGCGTAGCTATAATACTTCTTAAGAAAATTACAATTAAGTAAGTGCAACTTTGTGCATTTTTGTACTGTTTTCCGATTTTCAAGACCTCATATTTCCGGATCCAGATGTATCAGTGCTTTCAAACTTTGTATTTAATTTAGTTCTATGATATACTATATTTCTACAAAAAATCATAAAATTCGGAGGGGGTAGGTTAAAACCATTGGTTGATTTGACTTGGAATATCCCATATAGATTTTTATCACAAAATTTTTTTTAATATCTACAACGGTTAAATATTTTACTGAAAACATGTCAGTTATATTTATTTTTTTAATGTGTTTGAGGCTCTAGGTTCGAGCCCCGGGAGAGTTCTGATCAATATTTTTTATAATTTAATTTTTGTTTCGTCAGAAACGCTTTAATTAGATCAAAGTTAACGGACATCATTTCTTCTTTAATTACCAAAAATATTTATATTTATTTTTGTTAATAAAAAAAAATAAATCATAAATAAAATATAGTACTAAAAAATAAATATTTATTCAATATTTATATAAAACAGTTTTTTTTTGTATTAGTTAACATGTACTTATAATTCGAATTATTGTCGTTTATTTTTTGCGAAAGTACATGTTCAATATGTGTGTGTGTGACATAAAGTTGTGTTTTTGTGTTTGTCTCTTATTGAGAGAAATTATTGTTTACTATTTACCGAACTTTACCCAAAACGTAAAGAAACACATATTATGTAGAACTGCATTACTATTAAAGGTGCTTTTACACTATTCTACAAGTCTTAAGATTTTCATTGAATTTTGTCGAAACAAAATCTAATGCTTTTTGGTCTGATTGTCAAAAAATCAAAAGTAAAATGTTTTGTATTACATTTTGCTTTTACACTATCACATTTCAAATAAAATGGAAACAACAGCTGTTTGTGTTTTTCTCTTTCTCCAACGATGGACATGTTGATACGGCAATATTTGTTTTATTAGTATTTTATAATATAAGCCATATTTAATTATTTTTTACAACAAATATTTGTAATTTATTTTATGTTAAAGGGAAAGAACTTGAAATGTTTTGTATTTTTGTAGTTATTTAATAAAAAAAGGCATAAGCAAAATTATAGTGAATAATTTCCGGTTTTCCAACCCTGATTTTTTCTTATATTTGTGTAAAAAAGCAACTCTGATAAAATGAAAAATCTAATGGTTTAGAAAGATTTCTAAAAATGATGAGAGCCATATGACTGTCAAATTTCTATCCGTATTTTTTGACAATTCATTACATATTGTTTTTACACTATTATACTTTTTCATTTTATTTGAGTTTTTGACATGTCGTTATACTCAGTGGGATAGTGTAAAACCACCTTAAGCGACCCTGTATTACCACACTTGAGCAAAAACATATAATCATAATGACAACAGTATTACCATGCAGTTCTATATAAAATATAATTTTTAACAATGAATATATTAATTTTTCAATTTCTAATTATTTTTCGTCATTAGTGTTAGAAATAAGCTTTAAAATGAGATATCATTCATTAAATTTGATGCGGTGGTATGGGAGACATTTGCAACCGACAAAAAAAAGTGCTTTAGAAATAATATATATGATGATATATTTAAAGATTTTTGGGAATATGTTTTTGTAAATGAATAAATTCTCCCAAATATTTTCCCTCTCTTACTCACTAATGCAAAACCAAAATTTTTGGTAACCCCTGACCCACATGTTTATTTGTTTTTCTAATTATTTATAATTTTAAACATATTCGAGAATATTCCTAATTTGTTATAATTTTGGTATATAACTTATACATTAGAAATAGTACCAAAACTACTGTAAAAGAATTTAATGATGATTTGATGTATAAAATAATTTCTTCGTAACAATATTTTGTAAAAATTTGAAATAAAAATTACTACTAATACAATCTTAAAACAAACTTACCTAAATTAGTTAGGTGACGAATATCCGAGTGACTTGAAAGACGTTCTGCGGTTTCATAAAAACCCATTCTAAGTAGATGTTCAATTACCATACGATCCATACGAATCTACAAGAAAGAAAAAAAAAGAAAAACTAAAAATATACTTGGTTTGTCCAGACCAAATTTGACTTTAATCGAAAACTATGTGCGACTGAAGTGTTCTTAGAAGAATTAAATTAATTTGGGATTAGTAGGGACACTACTCAATTTTTCCAGAAAAAATGCGTGAGATGCATTCGTGGACTAAAAATTAAATTATATGAAATTTGCTATGGTTATTTCCTACGAAATTTATTAATTTTTTTATTGTTAACAAAAAATTTAAAGAAAATAAAATAAATAAGGAAAATATTTTTAAAATTAAATAAAACAAAAAAATTCTCGAGATCAGTGTGTTAAAAACGGTTTCATTTTTCATTGTAATGAAAAACTTGAGCGTTTATTGAAGACAAAGGTTAAAAATAGGAATACGAATACAAGACAAATAAAAAAATGTTGTATTTTCAAAGAAATAGTCGCATTGAGTAACAGATTAATACTCCAACACTTCCCCTCAATGCGATTATTTGTTAGAAATCAAATTAATTTAAACCAGAGTAGGAAAATAAACAAAACTGAACGTTTAATCTCATTTTGTTATGTTCTTTACAATTAGTATAACAAAAATAAAACAGAAACAGCGAGAAAGATTGTCCCATTTAATTTTGTATATTCTTTTTGTTTTGAGTACTACAAATACACTAACTTAAATGTGCGTGGGTACAACAAAAAATGAATGAGAAGAAAAAGGATAGAAGAGTAAAAGAGAAGAAGAAGAGAAAAAAACAACAAAAAACAAAGCAAGCACAAGAGCGAAAAGCTAATTGTTTCATTTGCGCTCTTTCTCATTTAGAAAGTATTTGTGTTTGTTTTGCTCATGAACAATACTATTAAAAAAATTTTGAAAAGTGTATGACTTTGTTGAAACTTTTGCGAAATGTTTTGTTTGTTTGCCCACTCTGATTTAAACCCAAACATTTTAAAAATCAATGCATACAGATACATAAGGCGGCCAATAGAAGATTGATATGAAGTACAATTCACCTTCACACATTTTTCATCTTTGCAATTTATTCGAAAACCAGCAGCTAATGGTGTCGATATAGAACGACAGTTATCCATGTTGTGTTGTTTTAATAATTCTTTAATATAATTTGACTGATGCACCGACATCGTACCAAGTTCGCCATCTCGTTCTATTTGCATACTCAAGAAGAAATTTATTGGACCCTTGTCTATACAATCAAATTTATCAGAAATATAAGCTTTGATCTTCATTTTGATGGTTTTGTCTTCACAACCAATTATTAAATTATTATATGGCCTTATTCAATTTAAAAAAACATATTCAGGATATATTTTACAACTCTGGGTCTTCCCGTACCAGCTTTAAAAACGTTTTGCTGCATATGGGTTAAACCACCTCAACTCAACTTAAAATATGCCGTTTTTGAAATGACTGTTTCCGAATTGGCTGATTTTTGGTACGAATAAAGTATATCATAACACTAAGACAAATATAAAATTAAAGGACGCTGACACTTCTGGATCCGGAAATATGAGGTCTTGAAAATCAGAAAAAGTACAAAAATGCACAAAGTTATGCTTACTTAATTGTAATTTTCATGAAAAGTATTATAGCTACGCATCTCGCAAAAGTCGCATTTGAAAGGGTATTAAATTACCTTTGATTTAATATGCAACATGATATTTTCTTTGAAAAAGCAAAGGTGCATTTCTTTACCTATAAATCGAAAGCCTATATCTCCGAAGCGACCTTGAAAATCGGAAAACAGTACAAAAATGCACAAAGTTGCACTTACTTAATTGTAATTTTCTTAAGAAGTATTATAGCTACGCATCTCGTAAAAGTCGCATTTGGAAGGGTATTAAATTACCTTTGATTTAACATATAATATGATTTTTTTTTTCTAAAAGTCAAAGGTCAATTTTCTTTATCTCTAAATCGGAAGCCTATATCTCCGAAAGCGACCTTTTTAAAAATTTGAAAAAAGAATTATGCCAAAGACAGTTTCGTTCTCTACAGTTGAGAACAATTTCAGAGTGAAGTACTTTTTGGATCAAGAAATAAAAGTCAAATCGCATAAGAATGAGATTAAAGCTAGTCTAAAAGTGGTGGGATGGTATACGATTTTTCGATTTCGATTAGCTAGAACCGCTTATTTTGTAAGTTTCTACAAAAAATACATAAATCAAAAATAAGGAATGTGGGCAAACGGCGCTTCATCGGGGTCAAAGGTTGAGTTGAAGGAGTAAAAGTCCACAAAAAGCTCCACAACTGCCCTGGAGTAGCCCCTAGAGGGATAAAATGTATGACCGACCCTCACTAATATTTTACCTCCAACTTTTTTTTCGAACATACCTACCCCCTATCTCCATCCCTAGAGTGGTAGGAGCAAATTTTATAAACTTTGTAATGGAGCCCCCTTAGGGAGTGGAGATAGAGGTTAGGTATATAGGTAGGGGTAGGTATTTACCCCCAACTTTTTTTCCCGAACATACCTAACCCCTATCCCCACTCTCTAAAGTGGTAGGAGCAAATTTTATAAATTTTGTACTGGAGCCCCCTTAGGGACTGGAGATAGGGGGTAGGTATGTTCGGAAAAAAGTTGGGGGGGTAAAATTTTAGTAAAGTCTTACATTTTATCCCTCTAGGGGCTACCCCAGGGCTGTTGTGAAGCTTTTTGTGAACTTTTACTCCTTCAACCCAACCTTTGACCCCGTAGAAGAGCCATTTGCCCCCATCCCACATCCCTTCTTTTTGACTTACAGTGGTGGACACGAATTTAAGACATAACATTTTACTTGTGTAATTCTGATTATTTTTACATCTTATCAAAAAAAAATTAAAGCCTTGTTATTTTTTTAAAGATCCCGGTAATGTTATGAAAAAAAATTACTAATAATTTGTTGTTTTGCTAAATATTTTCTCTTCAATTTTATTCAGATTAATCTAAGTTTTAGTCTGGTCATGAATTTAGGACATAGGCAAAATTAACTTTAATACATTAAACTGAGGCTGAGATTAATAAAGAAAAGTTAATATTTTGTAGGAAAACCTTTATTTCGGATCACAGCACCGCATCTACTAGGTAAACTTTCGACTAATGCCATGCACCGTTCCTGTGGAATGGATAACAAGCTTTTTTAATTTCTTTCCATAAATCGCTCAAATTCTTTGGTCTTACTGCTCGTAAATGCTCCTCAACATCATTCCACAAGTTCTCAATTGGATTGAGATCCGGAGATTGAGCTGGCCACTTTAGAACAGTGACATGATTTTCCTCTAAGCAACTTTTCACTATGCGTGAAGTGTGCTTAGGGTCATTATCATGCATAAACTTCTACATTAGAGGTTTGAAGGGCGCCATACGTACCGTTTTCCATCAGAACCGAAGCGGCAAAACTCGATTCATCGCTCCAGAGTACATTTTTCCAAAAATTCATCGGCTGATTCTGATGTTCTCTTGCAAACTCAAGTCGGGATTTAATGTTTTTTTTTTAACACAAGTGGTTTGCGTTGTGCAATACGTCCACGTAAATTTTTTTCATTTTCATTTTCTCATTGTCCTGGACGATATGTTAATACCGAAATCCGACGAAGTTTCATTTTTAATTTTACTTGAGCGGGCAAAAGGATGCGTAACAGCTGCCTTATAAATTAAGCTATCTTCCTTAGGTGTAGTTTTTCGGGCTCTTGGTCGCTGTTTAACATTTTTGGTGGTACCATGTCGCTTGATGTGTTCCAGAGCGTTGTAAATCCTAGATCTCGAACATTTAAGAAGCTTAGATATCTCCACTACTGTTTTTCCATCATTTTTCATTTTCTGGATCAGTTTTCGTTCGGCATCCGAACTCCAAGTACCTCTGGCTATTTCTAACTAAATATTTTAATTTATTCCAACGTAAAATGGAATGTAACTTTAATTACTTACCATTCAGCTTCAAAAGACACAAAAAATCAGTCTTAAATCAGAAATTTCGAAATTCGTAGCCAGCTTCAAATGCACGTTTTTATAATAATATAATATAATATAATATAATATAATATAATATAATATAATATAATATAATATAATATAATATAATATAATATAATATAATATAATATAATATAATATAATATAATATAATATAATATAATATAATATAATATAATATAATATAATATAATATAATATAATATAATATAATATAATATAATATAATATAATATAATATAATATAATATAATATAATATAATATAATATAATATAATATAATATAATATAATATAATATAATATAATATAATATAATATAATATAATATAATATAATATAATATAATATAATATAATATAATATAATATAATATAATATAATATAATATAATATAATATAATATAATATAATATAATATAATATAATATAATATAATATAATATAATATAATATAATATAATATAATATAATATAATATAATATAATATAATATAATATAATATAATATAATATAATATAATATAATATAATATAATATAATATAATATAATATAATATAATATAATATAATATAATATAATATAATATAATATAATATAATATAATATAATATAATATAATATAATATAATATAATATAATATAATATAATATAATATAATATAATATAATATAATATAATATAATATAATATAATATAATATAATATAATATAATATAATATAATATAATATAATATAATATAATATAATATAATATAATATAATATAATATAATATAATATAATATAATATAATATAATATAATATAATATAATATAATATAATATAATATAATATAATATAATATAATATAATATAATATAATATAATATAATATAATATAATATAATATAATATAATATAATATAATATAATATAATATAATATAATATAATATAATATAATATAATATAATATAATATAATATAATATAATATAATATAATATAATATAATATAATATAATATAATATAATATAATATAATATAATATAATATAATATAATATAATATAATATAATATAATATAATATAATATAATATAATATAATATAATATAATATAATATAATATAATATAATATAATATAATATAATATAATATAATATAATATAATATAATATAATATAATATAATATAATATAATATAATATAATATAATATAATATAATATAATATAATATAATATAATATAATATAATATAATATAATATAATATAATATAATATAATATAATATAATATAATATAATATAATATAATATAATATAATATAATATAATATAATATAATATAATATAATATAATATAATATAATATAATATAATATAATATAATATAATATAATATAATATAATATAATATAATATAATATAATATAATATAATATAATATAATATAATATAATATAATATAATATAATATAATATAATATAATATAATATAATATAATATAATATAATATAATATAATATAATATAATATAATATAATATAATATAATATAATATAATATAATATAATATAATATAATATAATATAATATAATATAATATAATATAATATAATATAATATAATATAATATAATATAATATAATATAATATAATATAATATAATATAATATAATATAATATAATATAATATAATATAATATAATATAATATAATATAATATAATATAATATAATATAATATAATATAATATAATATAATATAATATAATATAATATAATATAATATAATATAATATAATATAATATAATATAATATAATATAATATAATATAATATAATATAATATAATATAATATAATATAATATAATATAATATAATATAATATAATATAATATAATATAATATAATATAATATAATATAATATAATATAATATAATATAATATAATATAATATAATATAATATAATATAATATAATATAATATAATATAATATAATATAATATAATATAATATAATATAATATAAATGGCAAAAGAACTTCAACACTTCTAACGATACGTATTTATAAAGAAATCAATATTTAACTTGTATGGGAGGTGTCACGCCCACTTGTCCAATTTCGCCCACTTTCTGACTGATGATTTGCCTTGCCTATGAAATCATTCAGACTCAATAGCGAAACTTTAGCTTTAACCGTTTCAAATATATACAAAAATCAGTATTTAGAGATTAATAGAAAAAAGTGGGTGTAAAGGTAGGCGTGGCAAATTTTTCTCTCAATGAAAACTTAAAATGGATTATACAAACATTTGAAAGAAAAATTAGTTAAATCGGTAGAGCCGTTTTCTGATTTTAGGTAAATAAGAAAATGGGCGTAAAAGTGGGCGGGGCAAAATTTTCTTTCCGTAAAAACCTAAGTTGGATCACGACGATCATTAGAAAGAAAAAATCATCAAAATCGGTCCAGCCGTTCTCATCTAATGCGATGACCAACGAACAACATTAATTTTTATTTATATAGATTTTCAGCATCGTGAACAAAACAAGTGTTTGTTCGGTGTTCTCTTTTTTATTCGAAATAGAGTTTCAGTGAACAAACATACAGTGTTGCCAGAATTTCTAGGGGTAAACTCGTCAAAAGCAAGAAAGTTCTTTGAAAAAACCGTCAAAATCGTCAAAATAAAAGTAATTATTTCCATTTGCTTCGTTATTTAAAAAAAAATAAAAAACAATATACACATAAATACAAGTTGTATTAATAATTAATATTACATACATACATACATACATACATACATACATACATACATACATACATACATACATACATACATACTTACATACATGCACAAATACATACATACGTACATACATACATACATAATTGGCCATTACAACCCTGTGTCAGAATTACGGCCTAACTTCTCGTAGCACTCATGTTGTACCGGGACCTACAGTTTAAAGTCGACTCCAAACGACAGATTTGAGAAGCTTTTTCATGGCAAACAATTACTTCCAGAGCTTTTGCCAGAAGACTGCTGAGGGGTAATCGTAAAAAAAATTATTTTTTCATATTATTTTTTAAGATGTCAGAGCTGAGATTTGAACCCGGCTCTATCGTCTTAGTAAGCCAACACACTATATATAATATAATAAATATTATACATATATGTAAATATATTGAGATCCGAATTTACATAAATAGCCTTTTCTGTACAGGATGCATTCAAAAGAGGAATTTTCTAAGCCATTGTGTTCTTTTATTTTATTTATTTACTTATTTATTTCCATTTTTTGTACAACAAGATTAAATCTTATAATTAAAGTACAAAAATTATTTATCCAATCATATAAAAAATTAAAAATATAATATTAAAGACAATATCAACTAAAAAGAAATCTAAAGTATCAAAATATTAAAACTTACACATAATTTAATTTTAATAAGAAGAATAAATATTAAAATTACACTTACAATCATTTAAAATGATTAAATAGAAAACGTTTAAAGCTAGTCGCGTTGCTATTTGTCTGTTGGATATGTGGAAGAAGATTCCAAAGACGCGCGCCATATACGAAAAAGTGCCATTCGGAAAATAGATAACGGTGGAAGGGAATAATAATTCTCCTACCCCTGGGAGAACTAGAAACTTTGATTCTCTCTAGCAAGTAATGGGGTGCCCGAGAATACACAATTTTGTGCACTAGTAAAAGAACACGTATCTTAAGAAAATTATCAAATGACACACCAAATATTCGTGAAGAAAAACAAGATACATGGTCATATCTCCTCAAGCCAAACACATATCTCAAAATGTTATAATATAATACATTTAATCTATGTTTGCTAATAGAGTCACAATTTGCAAAAAGTTCACAGCCGAATAGTGAAGTAGGGAAAATATATGTTTTGGCCAAAAGCAATCTGATGTTGATATATTATATCAATATATATAATATTGAGTAGACCAGAGAGATCTCAACTTAATATAAATTTTTTCAGAAAATTTACGTGATCTGCCCAGTTAAGACTGCTATTAAAAACCAGTCCAAGATTTCTTGTATTATCCACAATTCTCACCTTGCCACCATTTATTACAACGTCATGGTTAATGACTGTATTGACCCTTACCTTATGAAGTACCATACATTTGGAATTGGTAGGATTCAGCAAAAGGCCATTAGCTGAAGCCCAACGATATATACTTTCTAAGTCGGTGTTAAGCTTAGAAATAGTATGCGCAATAGAATTCAGAGAACTGCAAGTATACACTTGTACGTCATCCGCAAACATATGAACTTTGCAATAAGATAGTTGTAGAGGTCCCAGAACAGATCCCTGTGGCACTCCTCTAGATAGACAGAGTGGTGACGATTGAGAATGTTTGGTATACACGGACTGCCGGCGATCAGTAAGGTTTCTTTCGTTTTATATAAATTTATTTGACTAAATATTTGTTATACTTTTGCTGAGGAATGAGGTAAAATCATTATGCTATGAACAAATTTTTTTTAAAATTGAAACCACCTAAGAAGAAATTACATGGTTTCATTTCAAATATCTTTTTTTTTATTAAAAAATTTATAAAGTTTGTTTCTATTATTTTCTTAAAAAAATGCTTTTAAAACCTAATTCCCGTATTCATAAAAAATATTTTAGGTTTTTTGAGGGCTTATTGACAAATTTCTATGCAATACTTGTTAAGTACACCCCCAATAACCTAAAATATTTTTTATAAATACGGGCATAAAAATTTTATTTTTCTAAACTGTAAATTTATACTTTGCTTATTATTTTGTATTTGTCTAAAATAGAATTATGTACATTCACCATTTACTTATATTATTAGGTTTAATAATTTTTTTTTTAATTTAAATTGATTTTCAAAATGTCTTAAAAATCTGTAAAGAAAATTGTATACAATTGTAAGCTATTTCATCGCCATCGAATTCATGTATAATTTTTTAGCTTTAATTTCCAATAATTTTTGAATATTAGTAAACTGATTATGCCTCTTTACACATCTCTTCCAAGAGTTTCGATGACTGATGGAGTTTTAAGGAGTACCTAGGAGGAACACAGAGCCAATGACCAACAAGCAAATTTTATTTAAATTTTTTCGAAATTAAGGATACTGAATGTATCTTGCTGGTCATGACTGATGCTCCATCTGCGGCAAAACCACATAAAAACGTGTACGATGAGGTAGATGGATTTTTTAATTGAAGCGACGGTAGATTCATCTTCTATTAGCACCCAAGAAAACAATAACAGTGCATTTTCATATTTAAAAAAAATTTTTTAATTGCCTTGTTTTTGAAATTTGGAAAAATTTATTATTTTTTGATTAAGTTGTGGTATATATTTTGATGTAAGTAAACATAAATACCATACATGAAAAAGGTACAGAAATAAGTTTCCTAAAACTAGTAGTAGAACTAGACCTATTTACCAGTGTTATGAAGTAAGTTTCAATATACCCTTGGAAAGTCTAAAGGGAGTAGATTGTAATTAAGATGTGCGTCACTATAAAGTGTAACACCCATTTTTCTTAATAACTTTTTTCACCTTTAATCAAAATTATTTTTCTTAATCACAATATCTTTGAAAAATGTGTCAGATTTTAAAATGTATCAGTTTGTCAAATTTGACTTGTTAGTTAGTTCACAATGGATAATCAAAGACAAGTGCATAAAAAATTATTCAAATAACTCAAAAAAAACCATATTGGAGTTATACAAAAGTTGCTAGGGAAGTCCACGTGACCAGGCAATGTGTTTCCAGAGTGGTCAAAAAGTTCAACAAAGACCTAAAAATTGAAAGAAAGCCTGGAACAGGTAAAGCAAAACTGGTAACGAACGACGCGAAAGCCAAAAAGGTTGAGAAGCTTTTGCTGGCTCTTCCAAACATTTCTGGTCGCCAAGTGGCCCGGCGCGTACAATGTTCGGAAAGTTTTGTGCGCCGAGTTAAAGCTAAAGCTGGCCTTAAAACATTTAAAGTCCAAAAAGTTCCGGATAGAAATACTAAGAAGAATATTGAAGCAAAAAAAAAGAGCAAACCTCCTCAAAAAAGAATTTTTTTCAAAAGTTCGAATGTTGTGTAATGGATGATGAAACTTACGTTTTTGCAGACTTTGCGCAGCTTCCTGGCCAAGAGTTTTATGTAGCGGATAGTAGAGGCAATATTTCTGAAGAGTTCCGAACTAAAAAACTATCAAAATTTCCCAAAAAGTTCCTAGTTTGGCAGGCTATTTGTAGCTGCGGCAACAGAACTGCATCGTTTGTTACATTGGGATCAATAAACTCAGATATTTATATCAAAGAGTGTCTTCAAAAGAGGTTGCTCCCATTTCTAAGAGAGCACAACATATCAACATTCTTCTGGCCAGATTTGGCAACATGTCACTACAGTAAAAGCGCAATAAACTGGTATAATAAAAATAATGTTATTTTTGTTCCAAAAGAGGCTAACCCACCAAACTGCCCAGAGCTGCGGCCTATTGAAAGATATTGGGCTCTGGTCAAAAGAGAACTAAAGAAGAGTACATCTGTTCCCAAAACCATTACTAGTTTTCGATATAAATGGACAGCTGGTACCAAAAAAAATCACCGAAAACACTATAACATTGCTTATGGATGGCATAATGAATAAAATAAAAAATTGTATAAAATTAAATTAATTTTTAAATAAAATAATACAGAATATAAATCTGTAATAAAAATGCAAAATAAAACTGTTTTATTTTTAACTCTAGCTTACTCCAGTCAGTTTTTATTTGACTTTTGATGTGTTACAGTTTATAGTGACGCACATCTTATGTATAGACAATACAACATAATGGGTATGAGAAACAACTGGGTATGATTTATGCATGGGTGGAATCTTCTCTCTTAGGCCTATCCAGAAATATATCAAGATCTTATTCATGTCCTTTGGAAATGCCGCTTAGATCGCATGAATACTTCGTTATAGATATTGTTATACAGGGAAATTGAAGTACCCTTCATCTTTTTCTTGAATGAAATATGAAAAAGCATTTTGTTTTCTCCTTAATTTATTTAAAATAATAATTTATTTTTAATTTTTAGCGAAAAAATATGAATTTATAAAAATTTTTATATTTAACATTTTTGTGGAATGTATTTAACATGCGTGTGGGACATATTTAGAATTTATCTTCACACCATTTTTGTTTCATATTGTTTTTTATTTATTTTTTGTATTAAAATTTGTATAAACACAAATGAATAAATTAAATTCTTCTAAAGTGGACGAAGTAAAAAGATTACTGCAATTGGAAACGACACATCGAAAGATATCGAGGCGGTTAGAAGTATCCGTGGGTATGGTTTCCAAAATTCGAAAAACCATGGACCTATTAAGTAAAAAAAAAAAACAAGCCTGGTCGAAAACCCATTTTGAATGCTCTATTAGAAAGACGGATTGCGAGGCACATAAAGTTTTGAATACACGATAACGCCGCCCAAATCCGACGTAACCTTTTTGAAAGTGATGGTATAAGTATAACAAGCGAAGCTATAAGGAAAAGTTGCAAAAAAATGGCCTAATCGGACGCATAAAAGTGAAAAAACCAGTGCTGACAAAACGCCATAAAACTGTAAGGCTCCAAAATACAAAAAAATACAAAAACTATACTTTAAATGACTGAGCACGCGTTGTGTGGTCGGACGAAACAAAAATTAATCGTTTTGGAGAAGATGGACGCCAATATGTTTGGAGGAAACCGCGCGAAACCCTAACTAGCAGAACTGTTTAGCCTACAGTGAAGTTTGGAGTATAATGATGTGGGGGTGTATGAGGATGGATGGGGTACGTACATGCACTAGAGTCTCTGGTCGAACGGATGCCAAGCAGTACGTTGATATTTTGCACCAAGGTCTTTTCCAAAGTTTAGAAAAGTGGGGCAAAGGTGTGTCGGACGTCATATTCCAGCAAGATAACGATCCGAAACCTACTTCCCGTGTTGCCCAAGCTTGGCTTCAGACTAATAGATTCGAAGTGCTCGACTGGCCACCGCAATCACCGGACTTAAACCCGATTGAACATTTATGGGTTGAGGTTAAGCGCGAAATTTCAAATGCGACTGATGACTGCCGGAATCAGGATGACCTATGGCAAGGAGCTCAAAGTGGTTGGGAAAAAATTAGCAAGGACTTCTGTAAGAAGGTTTTAGAGTCCATCCTAAACGTATTGAGGCAATTATTAAACAAAAGGTGGCTACATAAAATATTAATAAAAAAGTTGTTTAAAGTCAACTAATTGATCACATGTTTTTTTTGCATTTTTTTATTTTCACTTAAAAAATTACGGTTTCTATTCAAACATATAGCACTTGTAGAAAACATTTCTTCTATAGCAACTTACTACAACAAAATTGCAACAAAATGCAATTTTTTTCAAAGACGTGATCAAAAAGTTGACCTACTATATGCAAAATGCAATGAAGTGGCTGAATATGAAAACAAAGATTACAACTAAATTTATTTTATAAGAAAGATACGAGTAGGTGATGCTCCGGAATATCTTTTTGGTCAGGCAATTTACAGTGGTGGCCACGTATTTAACACACTGGGAATGCACAAGTTTAGGTGTTTTTTTTTTTTGTTGGTGTAATTATTTGGCAATTTTTTTTTGTCACCACGTGTTGCTTGTAGTGTGATCGAGATGTTCCGTTACTTTTTTGTTATTCTTTTACTCCTTATGCTTTATATTTAATTTATTTGTGCGTGATACTTAATTGTAGTTGGACACCAATTTAGCACAAGTATTAAATTAAAAAAAAAATTAAATAAAAAAATTCTCAAAATATTATGTAAAGTTTAAGATTATTAAGAAATAAAATATTTATTAGACATGGCCAGAAAAAAAATTGTGCACAGAAGCCCAGCGACAGGGCATTGAAGAGATGAACTCGAGAGAATGCCCCTTAAGTGTAATAGCAAGTATTTTTAATTGCTTCAGAAAAATGGTATATAATGCTCTGGGTCATATTAAAGCAAACGGAACAAATAAAAATGATCCACGGGCTCCCAGACAATAAAAGACTAATGCAAAAGAGGATTTCTTAATTTACAGAATGTCAGTGGCCGATCCTTTTAGAACCCCAAATGATGTAAGAAGTGAGCTATCAACAAATTATGGTATTGATATTTCCTCCAGAACGGTACGAAGACACCTTAATGAAAAAACCTTGCGTGGCTGCATCGTACAACCTAAGCCACATGTTTCTTTTCCCAGGGAGCACTTTGATAAACCAATAAATTTTTGGAAAAACATACTTTGGAGCGACGACTCCAAATTTTGCAGATTCGGATTTGATGGTATGGCGTCCTCCAAACATGCAGTACAATTCTAAGTACACATCAAAGACTGTAAAACATGGTGAAGGAAATGTGATGGTTTGGGCCGCATTCTCAGGGCATGGAGTTGGCTCAATACGTAAAATTGACACACGTATGGATCAAAATGTGTACAAAAGTATATTAATCGAAACCATGATACCCTACCGTAAGACAAATATGCCACCTGGATAACGTTTTATGCACGATAATGTCCCAAAACACACTTCACGTACTGTAAAGTGTTACTTGGAGGAGAATCAAATAGAAGTTTTAAAATGGCCAACTCAATCTCCGGATCTCAATCCTATTGAGAAGCACGTAACAACTGTTAAGCCAAAAAATGTATATGATATGTGGACCGAAATCCAAAAGGCCTGGTACGATATTCCAAAAGAGCGCTGTATGGCTCTTGTGGAGAGTATGCCAAGTAGATGTGCGGCAGTTATACAAAATAAGAACTATCCTACAAAAGACTTAATTTTTGTTATGATAAACTATTTGAATAAGTTGTTTTTTTATTCTTAAAAAACTATGTTTTAATTTAAACTAATGGGAAAAATTAGTCATTGTCATTGAGTGAAACAATCCAAATCCCATATTTTTTGAATATTTTATTTTTTTCTACAATTTATTGGGTTTAAACGATTTTAATATATTTTTGTTTTGACAGCTTGTATAAAACGTAGTATAAATTTGATTGAAATTATATTTATTTGTGTTCACCAAAATGCCTAAAAGAAATCGGGAATTTGAGTGCGTAAACAATGTGGAAAATTTGTTGCCCAACCAAATAGACGTAGATTCACCGATTCAAGACAACAGAATTATCTGCAATATTTTGGAATACCACCTGCAACTTTTCATGAGCAATGTACACCAAATAATGTTTGTTTATCGTGCCATATAACTCTTGCCGCGTGGGGTTCTGGTTCATCGCAGTAAGATTAAATTTATATGTATAAACAATTCAATTAGATAAAGTGAATTTTTTTTCGGAACTAAACGATACATGAAATTCGGTGTACCGATGATATGGAGAGAGCCGCTCTGCCATTCGGTTGATTGTTACTTCTGCCTGAGCACATCCACTGGTTTTGGAAAATGGTGTGCCAAATTTGTAGTCGCCGTGGTCTAGTGGTTAGTGTGTTGGCTTACTAAGACATATATCTGAATGACACTTTGTCAAAGCTGAGAAAACCGTAAGGAGGCAGATTTATAGGGTTAGTCATACTGAGTACAATAAGGAGATTAGAAGGTCTAAAAGGAAGACGTGGAGGGGATTTTGTCAATCCATTGAGGGCTTGCCGGCATTGGCCCGCCTTCATAAGTCTCTCACCATAGATCATTCTAATGGCATAGGGTCCCTTAGTACAGGTACCGGAGGGTACACTCAGTCTAGAAGGCAAACCTTGGAACTCTTGATGGGAAGGCATTTTCCTGGTGGCACCTGTACGCGAGTGCTGGGATATTCCCGCACCTGTACGTGTTACCAGAAGGGTCAAAAGTCTCGCGAGTAGAATATTCACTCCGGACAAGGTTTTGTGGGCTATTGGCTCCTTTAAACCCTATAAGGCTCCGGGCAGAGATGGAATTTGTGTGACTTTACTTCGACTAACTCATACAAGTGTATGTGCATACGGTAATAATTTCAATATGCGATTTCCAGAAAAGTATGAGTTAAATAGTTGATGTTTGGTCTCGAATATACACAGGACACAAAGAACTCTGATGAGACTACCGTAGCTGGAGTCGAAAACAATTGTTCAGTTTGGCTAGTGTACTATTCCTTCACGGACATCATTTCTTCCTTAATTACCAAAAAATATTCATTGCAGTTAACTTTGATCTAATTAAAGCGTTTCTAATGAAACAAAAATATATATTGTGTTGGAAAAAAATAGATAGAGACTATTTAAAAAGACAAAATAAGATATAAGAAAATTTTGAAAAATAAAGTTTATTAAAATAAACAGACTGTGTGTGTTTTAAGTGGAAGCTTAAAAATTAAAAAAAAAAATAATGGCCGAGTGTCATAGGTGCAAAGGGACGATAAGGGGTGAAAGCGGTATTAAATGCGAAGGCGTATGTTGAAAAATCTACCATAGTGCAACAAAATGCTCTGAAATCGATCAATACTCAATTGGAATATTAAATGGCCGGAATTATATCAGATTCATGTGCGATAACTGTGTTCAGTATATCCAAAATATTGATGAGGTGTTGTGTAATGTTCAAAATGGAGTTCAGAAAAACCAACAACAATTAAGTCAATATAAAAGTGAATTTGAAACTTCGTTAAAGCAAAATGAATTAGAAATAAAACAACTTTTAGAGGCCATAGAAAAAAGATATGAGGAACGTATAAAAAAATTAGATAAAGCATTTAAAATGTGCGACAAAAATATTCAAGAGATTAGGAATCTTAATGAAAAAATTAACAAAGTTGATAATAAAATTAATTTTTACTGAAGATAAAACCGATAGTTTATGTCACCAAAATTTATCAAAAGATATAGAAAATATAAATAAATGGTTAATAATGAATAAGCTCAAATTAAATGAAAGTAAAACCAAATTATTAGAGATTAATATGGAAAATAACAGAGTAGGAAAATAAACAAAACTGAACGTTTGATCTCATTTTGTTGTGTTCTTTTCAATGGGTAAAACAAAAATAAAACAGAAACAGTGAGAAAGATTGTCCCATTTAATTTTGTATATTGTTTTTGTTTTGAGTACTACAAATACACTAACTCAAATGTGCGTAGGTACAACAAAAAATCAATAAGAAGAAAAAGGATAGAAGATGAGAAAAAGAAAAGAAGAAGAGAAAAAAGAGCAAATTATACAAATGTGACGGAATAACAAAGCAAGCACAAGAGCGAAAAGCTAATTGTTTCATTTGCGCTCTTTCTTATTTAGAAAGTATTTGTTTTTGTTTTGCTCATGTATAATACAATTAAAAAATTTTTGAAAAGTATATGACTTTGTTGTAACTTTTGCGAAATGTTTTGTTTGTTTGCCCACTCTGGAAAATAACATACCGTTTAATATAAATAATATAATAATAGACAAAGTCAATACAATTAAATACTTTCGTAATAGATAAAGGCTTAAAATTTAAAGATCATATAGAATATATCTGTAAAAAAATTGGAAAAAAAAATCAGATTCTTCAAACGCATACCAAATAAAATATCAATTATTACATCAGTAAACATTTACAACACAATGATTAAACCACACTTTGAATTTGGATCAACAATATTGTATACATGCTGTTCAGAACAACAAATATTAAGACTACAGAAGTTACAAAATAAGGCGATGCGTGCAATACTTAGAGTACATAGGTTAACATCAACAAGATGGATGCTAGACACTTTGAAATGGTTAAATATAAAAGAGAGACTAAAGGTAAACACCATACACTTTATACAAAAAATGAAGAAAGGGAATGCACCAGAATATCTCCTAGAACAACTACGATTTGTCGGGGAGGTACAACCATATAGTTTGAGAAACGCCATGGACTTCCGGATTCAAGAAGCTAATACCAGCACAAAACAAAAGACACTATTTTTTAAAGGACTAAGTCTTTATAATATGATGCCACTTGAAGTCAAGACTGAAACTAATTCAAATATATTTAGAAGAAAATTTGTAAATTTTGTAAGGAATAATAGATAGAGCCTGTAAATTTTATAAATTTTTATAAATTTTATATATTTCATATTATATTTCTCGTTTTTTTAAATTTTAATTGAAATGTAATTTAAAAGTATTAATAATACTTACTATTTAATATCAAAAAAAATAAAATAAAAGTAATGAGATATGTAAATCGATTAAAAACAACAACCTAAAATTATGTAATGCAATAATGCTATAAAGGAGACAATTTGAGACAAATTGTTTCTGCGGGCAAAACGCTGGTTAGTCAAAAATTTAACATCCATACCTAAAGTGGATTCATGGCGTTTACGCATTGGGCGCTTAATTCCATTGCGGTGAGCCTTGCGGTTTTGATTGTGGTTAGTGTGATTCTTTGACTTGGCCATTGTACGCTACGATTTTGACACTTTAGCGGAAATATAAAAACAAATCAAAAGTCATATGCACAAACATTAAAAACCAGTATTTCAGCGATGCCAGATCTAACAAAAAAAGTCCCACTTATAATTAAACCCAAAGAAAAACAAAACGTCGAAAAAACTAAAGAAGAGTTAAATTTTTTTATTTTTTTTTTTATTTAAATAAAAAAGTCGATCCTGTAAATTTAAAAATATCCGATGTGGAAGGTAGAAGAAGTGGAATTGTAGTACATTTGTTTTCGGTTAATTGAGCCCCGCTTTATTGAGTTTCCCGCTTAATTGTACTAAAAATCATGAAACGAAATCATTCCGTATAACCTCCTATGCAAAAGTACCCGTTTAATTTAGTTCCGCTTAATTGTGCCTCCCGTTTAATTGATTCATAAAATGAGACCGCATTGCGAAAAATACAAACAAATGTTTCAGTTAATTGATTTCGTCTGATTAATTTTTTTCTCCACAAACTTAAAACCATTTATGTTGCACCAAAAAAATGTTTGTCATATTTCTGTTCACCATGTAAATGGAACGCTATAGAAAAACGAATCATCGAAAGCCTCAACAAATCTAAAATTCAAATGTTGATGACTGATTTTTTTAATCATAGTTTTACTTATGTATGCATGCACATACATATGTAATGTAATTATTTTAAATTTTGATCTCTTTTTATATAGAATTTTGTAATTTTTGTTGCTTTTCAAATATTGTACGATGAACGTACCTGATTTTTGTTTTGTTTTAATAAACTAACCAGTGTTCGAAAATTTACCTTATAAAACGTACTTTAGTGTTCTGTACTGTAGAATATTAAGTACAGAAACACTAAAAGTGTTTGTGTAAGAAATTCAAAACAAACAAAAAACATTATAATATTTATGAATTTTCTACATAACGAATATACTGTTCTTATCCTATAGAAAAAAAAAGGAAAAATATTTTTTTTTGTTGTAATTTTTTTTCAATTTTTTTATTTTAAACTGATTGATAAAAAATGCAAAAAAAGAAAATATTTTGAAATTTGGGGAAAAATAACCCAGGATCACTAAACCAAAATGTATACAAACACTAAAACTGTACTGTTTTAAAACAAAAAACAGAACGACTTATTCTGGTTGTGTAGAAATACACAAACGCTAAAAAAATAAATACCGTTCTTGGATTTGTGAACCGTACATATAATAATGTACAGTTTATTTTCGAACACTGAAACTAACACTATTTTTTAACTTAATAAATAAAAAAATGAATTTCTTTTTCTCTATACACGTGGATGTTTCGCTTTATTGCTCGTCTGGCTTAATTAAGTGATTTTCGTTTTAATTGCGTCGGCGAATCAATTAACCGAGTATCGCTTAATTGAGTTTACCGTTTAAAAATCGTGCATTTTTAGAGACTCAATTAAGCGGAAATAACTGTAATTCAAACAGAGAATGATGATGAAAGAAATAAAATAAAAACGGCAATCGAAAAGGAAATGAGTAAAGGCTATGAGATTAAGGTTCCTAACCATATTGAAATGAAAGTTGGTGTAACGGATATGAACTTTAAATATAATAAGGAAATTATTGAAAAGAAAAAGAAACAAAACAATATGTTACAGGAAAGTGAGTTAAGTGTTATCAAAACTTACGAAATAAAAAGAAATAATAGAACAATTTACACTGCAAAATTGAAAGTGGATAAAGAGGCTTATTGGAAATTAATGAAAGAGAGAAAAATCAATATAGGCTGGGATAGATGCAGGGTTTTCGATGGTACCGAGATCATACAATGCTATAAATGCCAAGGATACAATCACAGATCAAACGAATGCAGAAACAATGAAATATGCCTAAAATATCATGAAAGTCATAAAACTAAAGAACGCAATAAAGAAAGCATAAAAAAGTGTATAAATTGTTTACATGTTAACAAGAAATTGAATTTGGGTCTTGATGATAACCACTTTACAATGGATAGACAATGCCCTGTTTACCTAAAATTTTACTAAATTGAATAATAAGAAAAAACAAATTGGAATGAATTTCTAACAGTTAAAAAAATGGCGCGGAATATATACTAATGCTCAAGGTCTATTAAATAATTTCGATCAATTGGAAATAATTGCATCTTATGAAAAACAAAAATTTATAATTTTGTCAGAAACTCATATTACACATGATATAAAGGGTACTGAAACAACGTTAAATGGATACGAGCAGATAATAACATTTTCTAACTCAAAGAGAAGTGGTGGTGTCAGTATTTATTATAAAAATCAATTCAAAATGCAACTCATTATCGAAAAAGCAGTAGATTATAAATATTGGATAAATGCGTGTAGTTTGAGTTACGGCAACACGCGTCTAATAATAATGGCTGTTTACAGATCACCTAAATGCAATGAAGCAGAATTTTGTTTTTGAAGAAGTTATGGAGGAAATAAGTGAAAATAATATGGACGTAATAATTGCTGGAGATTTTAACATTGACTGTTCAAAAGAACGAATATACAAGAATAAACGAAAGATCAAAAACATTAATTGACTATGTTATATCAAATATAAAGAATATAAAAGTTAAAAGCAATGAAGCAAATAAAATATCAGACCATGAGTCAATTGACATAATTATTGAATATGATAATAGGAAGCCTAGCGGGAATAAATCAAAAGAAATAGAATTTTTTAAATATAACAAAAATTTATATAGATATGAAATAAGAAATAAAATGAATATCAGTGAGATCAGTGACATAAATAATACTGTTAAATGTTTTGACGAATCCATAGAAAGTGCAATAAGAAAAAATGTACAAAAAGAACAATATGAGAACAAGTGGTTCAATAATGAACTGAGGCAAATTAAACATGAAAAAATTATAAAATATAATATTGCTAAAACAGAAAATTCAAGTTCAGCATGGAATGAATATAAGATTATTAGAAACTTGTACAAATACAAAATAACTGTTGGAAAAAATAAATATATAAATAATCAAATAAGCAATACAGACAATCAAAAACAAATGTGAAAAAAATTAAGGACTTGGTGATAAAGAAGGAACAATCTGTGATAAAATATGTGATATTTAACCAAATGGAATATAAGGAAAATTATACAATAGCCAATCAGTTTAATAATTATTTTGTTGATAGTATTAAGACCATTAGAGATAATATAGAAAATGTGCAATATATAAACCGAATACCTGTGATAAATAATGTTTTTAAATTCCGTGCAATAAATTTACAAGAACTAAGAGAAGTATGTAAAGATCTAAAAAATAAGTCAGATTTTAATAAAGTGACAATAAAACTAATTCTTGACATAATTGGAAAACCACTGTAGATAATAATTAAGAAATCCATGGAAAACGGAATTTTCCCAAACAGTTGGAAACAGTCAATGGTGACTCCGATTGAAAAAGTGAACAAAATAAATAAATGTGAAGAATATCGTCCCATTAACACTCTGAAAACATGCGAAAAAATCATTGAAAAGGTTGTCAAGAATCAACTGGAGGAATACATGGAAAACAACAATTTGTTCTCAAAATACCAATCAGGTTTTCGTAAAAAATATTCGTGTGAAACGGCGTTAATTATGTTATAAATAGATGGAAAAAAATTGACAAAAACAAGAAGATAATTGCCATTTTCTTTGACTTCAAAAGGGCCTTTGAGACGATAGAAAGGACAATTCTATTAAACAAACTTGTTAGGTATGGTATACGAGGCAATGAGTTAAAGTGGTTTGAAAGCTACCTAAGCGACAGGACACAGATAACTAAAGTTAATAATGTAAAGTCAACTGAGATACAAAATGATTATGGAGTACCTCAAGGATCGATATTAGGAGCACTGCTGTTTATTATACATATTAACGAATTACTGAACATACTACAAAAATCTGAAATCGTCCTTTATGCTGATGACACGTTAATTTTTACGGAAGCAGAGACAGAACAATTATGTGAACAGAATTTAAAACAAGACATTGTAAATGTTGAAATATGGTTAAAAATGAATAATTTAAAATTAAATGAAAACAAAACTAAGATAATAGAAATAAATATGAATAGCAACATTCAAATAAAAATTAACAATAAAGAAATAGAAAAAGTAACAAAAATTAAATACCTCGGTTTTATTATAGACAATACGTTAAAATTTAAAGAGTATATGTAAAAAGATTGGCAAAAAAATTAGTTTTTATAAACGAATAAGAAACAAAGTAAATATAATAACGGCAATAAACATTTATAATGTAATGATCATACCGCACTTTGAGTTTGGTTCGACAATAATTTATACGTGCTGCACAAACCAACAAATACAGAGACTACAAAAATTACAAAATAAAGCAATGCGTTCAATTTTAAAATGCAACCGCTACACTCCGATAAATTTTATGCTACAAGTCTTAAAATGGTTAAATATTGAACAAAGATTAAAATATAACACATTACAATTTATCTTCAAAATGAAAAAAGGAAAGGCGCCAGAATATCTATGAGAACAATTAAGCTATGTGGGAGATGTACAACCATATAACCTAAGAAACGTGATGGATTTTAGACTTCAGAGAGCTAGGACAAATGCAATACAGAAATCTCTTTTCTATAAAGGCCTAAATTTATTTAATTTATTACCAAATAATGTAAAAAATGAACAAAATTTGGTGATATTTAAAAGAAATGTAGTAGAATTTATAAAATATAATGCAATGTGAAAAATTTGATATGTAAGAGTAGAGTATTTTAAT
Organism: Metopia argyrocephala; assembly: GCA_963576795.1. Lineage (NCBI taxonomy): Eukaryota > Metazoa > Arthropoda > Insecta > Diptera > Sarcophagidae > Metopia > Metopia argyrocephala. The sequence continues at coordinate 78,129,661 of OY756209.1, read as the reverse complement.
ACTACTATAAATAAATAAAAAAAAATTACAAAAAATATTTAAACCAAAAACATTCTTTAAGTTTTAAAAATTAAAAACAATGAATAAGAACCACAAAACTGCCAACATAATAAACAATAGTGTTAAAAAATAAAAATGATAAAACATACATACATAACTGGCCTTTACAACCCTGTGTCAGGATTACCGCCTAGCTTCTCGCAGCACTCATGTTGGTTGTGTCAATTTTTATCCATGAGTACCGGGACCTACAGTTTAATGTCGGCTCCGAACGACAGACTTGAGAAGCTTGCTCATGGCAATTAGCTACTCTCAGAGCTTTTGCCAGAAGACTGCTGAGAGGTAGTCGCCGAAAGAAATATTTTTTTTTTATATTTCTTTTTTTGAAGATGTCAGAGCCTGGTGTCGAACCCAGGGCCCATGTCTTAAAAAAAATGATCAAAGCTGAACGAAAAAAACTAAACCACAATGCCAAAGAAACAAAACTCACATTAGTTTCTCTTGTTTTGTTAAGCTCTTTTCTTTTGTTTTGCCTTTTGCCCTTCCTTCCGCATCAAATAGAATTTTTAAAAAATATTTGGATTCTTGTTGAGATACGCATTCTATATGATTTATATTCTTTGGTAATACACAGCATTTTGGAATTCAATGGGTAACGTCAACGGCGAAGCAAAGATCGTTATTTCAATGGTGTTTTGGATTATTTATTTGAACGCCAAATAATTTTAAATTACATGGTAATTTTAATTTCTTAAAAGGGAATGTATGAAATTTGTAAAAAATAATACGTAATATATATTTTTACTAGCTGACCCGACAGACGCCCTTCTGTCCAAATTAAACAAAATGTTTACGTTCGATTTTCAAAATGCGTTAAAAAGAGAAAAAAAAACCTATTTTAAATTATAATCTTATTAATATACATATATATGTATGTATGTAGGTTTGGGGTATGTTTGATTTACATTTGATTTGAAAATACATATCGCTCATTTCCGAGAAGAGTGGCATAAGTCAAAAGAAGCAATTCTGAGATAAATGCATTTAAACATTCCAAGTCAGGCAAACTTATATGAAAAGTAGAAGACACTTTTGGTCGCCACACAGTGAAAAAAAAGAGATAAAAATAAAATGTTTAGATATGTTTTTTTTGAGGTGAGATAGCGGTGAAATAGACGGTGAAATTTCGAAGCTCCGATAAAATAAATAAATAAATATAATTAAATGTGATAAATAGAAAGTGACTATTAAAAAATAAAAGTTCATATAAGTATTTTTTGTGGGAATATGAAATAAAACTGAAAAGTGTATTTATTGAGCAGAAAATAGGATCATGATCTATTAATTTGTACAATAAATGCTAACTTATATAATACACAAATAAAACAACAAAAAGTACCGGTGGCTTAATATATTATTATTTTTTACGAAAATGGAGTGTGCTAAATGCAAAGTAGGAATTCGTGGTGAAACAGGAATAAGATGTGAAGGCGTATGCGGTAAAGTGTTTCATCTTGCTCTAAAATGTTCTGGCATAGATAACTACACAGAAGTTAAATTAAAAGAAATAAAAATGTTAAGATATATGTGTGAAGATTGTGTTGTGTATATACAGAATATGGATGGAATACTTAAAGAAACGCACAAGGCACTGGATAAAAACAACAAATATTTGAGAGAATATAAGAGAGAATTATTACAAATACTGAAAAAGTTTTGAAAAAAATGATGGATGATATGAAAATTACATTTGATGCCAAATTAAAGGAAATTGAGAAAATACAGAATGTGTGTGAAAATAGTGTTATTGAAATAAGAAATATAAATAAGACTGCAGAAAATATAAATGAAAATAGTAAGAAAATTTGCATTGAATTGGAAAACAACAAGAGTGACAATAGAAAAATAAACGAAGAAATAAAAAGATTGGCGGATAATAACAAAAATATTGTTGAAAAAATGACATTTGCTGAAATTGCAAAAACAGTATTGCCAGATAAGAAAAATGACAAACCGTTGATATTTAAACCGAAAAATAAGCAAAATAATGAAAAAACTAAAAGTGATTTAAATAACAAAATTGATCCTGTTAATTTTAAAATATCTAATGTTGTAATTAAAAAAAATGGTGTAGCAGTGGTAGAAAGCACGAACGAAAATGAGAGAAACAAAATAAAACAGGTAATGGAAGAAAAACTAAATAATGAGTACGAAATAAAAATACCGGGATTTTCCAAACCAAAAATTATTATTTCAAAATGTCGTACAAATATAATGATGATCAATTAATTGAAAAACTGGAAAAACAAAATGAATGTGTAAGTGGTGAAATAAAAGTAATTAAACAATATGAAGTGAATAAAGAAAAATGATGTTTTTATAATGCTATAATTGAAACAAGTGTGGAAACATTTAAGAAGATATTGTCAATGGAAAAATTGAATATAGGTTGGGATCGTTGCAAAGTATATGAAGATGTAAATATACTTTGCTGTTTCAAATGTAGACAGTATGGTCACAAAGCTATTAATTACAAAAATGAAGACTTGTGTATTAAATGTTTGAAGAATCATAGAGCAACAGATTGTGACAATGAACTTGTTATTAAATGTATAAACTGTGTTAAAATGAATGAGACTAGGAAGCTTGGACTTGATGTTAATCACAGAACTAATAGTAAAATATGTCCAGTCTATTTAAGAAAAGTTGAAGAGAAAAAGAGAAGAAGTAATTATTAGCAACCACAATATGAAATGATTGACAAAAATAACATTGACAAAAGAAATTTACACCTTAATAAAATATTGGACAATAAGAATTATATTAAATGTATATATGTTAATATTTGCAGCATAATTTCAAATAAAATTGAACTTGAAAAGATTATTGAAGATACAAAACCTGGTATAGTGCTTTGTACTGAAACCTGTGTTACAAATAATATATCAGATAATGAAATAAATATAAATATGTACAAAAGTGTTAGATGTGATTCGCATAGCAGACATACTGGTGGTGTTATTATATATATTCATGATAAAATTGAATTTAAAAAAATATATGAAAAAGCTATTCCAAACAATCTATGGTGTTTAATTATAAAAACTAGAAAGTTAAATAAAAATTGGAAATTTGGAGTAATATACAGATCACCTAGTGGAAGTTGCTCAGAATTTTTAGAAAATTTAAATTTAATTATTGATGAAAATATAAACTTAAGAGAAAATAATATATTAGTTGGCGATTTTAATATTGATATAAATAGAAACAATTTATATTCAAATAAATTAAATGAAATTTTACTAAATGCCGACATGAGACAATGTGTAAATTTTGATACGCGAATAACAGAACATAGTTCTACTAAAATAGACTTAATATACTGCAATGATGAAAACATAAACTGTGATAAACTTGTACAATATCAAATAAGTGATCATGACACCATTTCATTTTATGTGCCTATTAACGAGGAATTAAATATGAGAATGGCTAAAAACCTGACAATATGGGACAATTATAACTGTGATATTTTAATAAATTATTTAAGACAGTATAACTTTAATGTTCTCCACAACTGCGATATAGATTATAAGATAGAATATTTGGATAATGTTTTATTGGAAATAATGTCAGAAATAATTATTAGAAAAACTGTGATAGTAAAAATAAGAAATAAATGGTATGACAAAGAACTATCGGATATGAATAAACTTAAATATGATTTATATAGAATATCATTGGAAACTGGACAATGGAATGAATATAAACTTATTAAGAAACAGTATAAAAAATTAATAAAATTAAAGAAAATTAAATATATTGAAAATAAAATAGACATGAACATAAAGAATAGTAAAGAAATGTGGAAATATCTAAAGGAAATTTCAAATTTAAAAGAACAGAAAAGTGAAATAAAAAAGGTTAAAATAAATAATATAGTCTATAGAAATGACCATGACATAGCTCAGAATCTAAACAAATTTTTTTTAAATAGTGTAAAAGAGATTAATGATTCCATCGATTTATATGGTTTTGATAGATCAACTTTAAATTTTTATAATGAAATACATCAGTTTAAATTTAAAAACGTTTCATCAAATGATGTATGTGTTATTTCGAAAGAACTTAAATACAAAATTGGTGGTGAAAACTTAATTACTGAAGGTGTAATGAAAGACTGTTTGAAATACACTGCACATTTCTATGCGAAATTAATAAATGAAAGTTTTACGACGGGTGTAGTGCCAGAGAAATGGAAGTTGACAACGATTTTTCCCATACAAAAAGTTGCAAATACAATGCTTGCGAAAGAGCTTCGACCAATTAATACTATTACAAGTGATACAAAGATTATGGAATTAATTGTGAAAAAACAACTGATGGTGCATTTAAATTTAAATCGTATTTTAATTGATGAACAATCTGGTTTTCGAACTAAGCACTCATGTGAAACGGCCTTGAATTTAGTAATATCCGAGTGGAAGAATAGTTTAAATGACAAGTTAAATGTCGTTGCAACTTTTCTTGATTTAAAAAGAGCCTTCGAAACCGTTGATAGAAATATATTACTAGATAAGTTACAAAAGATCGGCATTGATGATATAGAACACAGATGGATGGCAAACTACCTGAGTAATAGGAGACAACAAGTGGTTGTATCTAATGAAATTTCTACAAAAATAATATTAATATAGGACTACCGCAGGGAACTGTATTAGCACCATTGCTTTTTATATTGTATATAAATGATATTAAAACATGTTTTAAATATTGCAAGATAAGATTATTTGCTGATGATGCATTGTTAATGATTGCGGATAGAAACCTTGGAGATGCTATGAAAATGATGCAGGAAGATATTGATAATCTGTATGTGTGGCTATGCCAAAATAAATTGAAATTGAATATTAATAAGACGAAATTTATGATATTAACGAGAAATTGTGTGAATATTGACAATTGTATATTAAAAATAAAGAATGAGAATATTGAAAGAGTAAATGTAATTAAATATTTAGGTGTAATGATAGATGATAAATTAAATTTTGATGATCATTTAAATTATATTAGAAATACAATTATGAGGAAAATTGGAATATTAGCTAGGTCAACAAAGTTATTAAATAGAAATTATAAAACTAGAATATATAATAGTATAATACATAGGTGGGGAACCTGCGGCCTCGAGGCCGCATGCGGCCCTCGCGACGTTCTTGTGCGGCCCTTTGCCACATAGTAACAAAATGGTAGAGTTCGTTTCAAACAACTATCGTACATCAACGCCATGACAGTTGCGTGACAAATTTATTTAGAAGGAATATTGGGAATTACAAAATTGTAGAATTTTCAGATAAGTGAGAAATTATTTATTCGGAGATTTCAGAATTTCAGAAATCAATTGTGCTTTTTTCAGAGTATTGCCAAAATGTTGGTTTTATATCCAAATAAATAATTTTTCACTTTACTTAAAATTCCACAATGTGTATGTAATTTACATATGTATGTATCTAAAAAAACGAATATTGTAATATTTATTTGAAAATAAATTAAAATTACAAAATACTATTTACGAAATTTTTCATACAGAGAAGCCACATGATGCTAGCAGACGATATGCTTACATCGATATTGATTAGTTGCATCATCGATTACACAGACAATTCATTAATCAGCTGATTTTCTCAAAAAAAATTAAATTAGCGCTGGCAGCGCCAACTACCTTGTCTAAGAAGTAAACATAACTCGGTTTCAGATCTCCCATTTGAGTGTCACACCTTGCTTTGGCTTCTCTGACTCGCATCTCTCAACGCTTCCCTATTGAGCCATTTATCATTTTTCAAAACATTGCTTTGTCGATCGGAAATATCTGCACAACACTTCCGGGAGCTAGATAAAATGTTAAATGAGCAGAACTGTGAAAATAAAATATACGGTGAATATGTAGGTGTCTTGGATTGTTTAATAGAAGAGTATACTAATAGATTTACTGATTTTGACGACCACACTCCTGTTATGAAACTGGGTTTGAACCACATTTAATAGATACATCCGAGGCTCCTTCAGAACTACAAATGGTGTTAATTGATTTAGGGGAATATAGTATCATCAAATCTCTTTTTAACGCTAAAAAGGATCCATTCATTTTTATTTTCATTCATTCATTCATTCTTTATTAGTATCAATAATACTTTAAGTTTACATTTTATACAATTTAAATTAAAATAAAAAGTAAAAAAATAAAAATTTAAATATCACATTTTAGTTCTAAATTAAAAATAAAAAAAATTTAAATATCACATTTTAGTTTTAAATTACATTGTTTTTAACAAAAAATACAGCATTTCTCCGAAATACATTTGGATTGCGTTCATTTTTAACGCCATTGGGCAATCTATTGAACAGCTGCAGACCCTTGTAAAAAAGCGAGCGTTGCATTGCGGTTGTTGTAGTTCGTTGAATTCGAAAGTCATCATTATTCCTTAAGTGGTATGGTTGCGTTTCTTCGACATATATTATCCGATCCCTTATATATTGTGGTACCATTTCAATTTTGATTTTCTGAATAAAGTTTACAGTGTTTAACTTCAGTCTTTGTTTTATATCTAGCCATTTTAGAGAGTCAAGCATAAAGTTTATTGGTGTGTATCTGTTGTATTTTAATATAATGCGCATTGATTTATTTTGTAATTTCTGCAATCTATGAATTTGTTGATTCGTGCAACATGAAAAAAGAATTGTTGACCCGAATTCAAAGTGAGGCTTAATCATTGTGTTGTAGATCCTGATTGCTGTTAATGTATTTATTTGTTTTCTTAATCTTTTGAAGAAATTAATTTTTTTTCCTATTTTTTTGCAAATATAGTCGATATGACTTTTTAAATTTAACTTGTTGTCTATTATAAAGCCCAAGTATTTAATTTGATTTACTTTTTCTATTTCTTCATTATTAATTTTAAAGATAATGTTTGTCTTCGTTTTAATTTCCATTATTTTCGTTTTATTCTCATTTAATTTAAGTTTATTCATTTTCAGCCATTTGTTTAAGTTTCCCATATCTTCTTCGAGTCTCTCATAGCATTGTTTATCTGTATCACCTTCAATATAAATAAGTGTATCATCCGCATATAAAGTTATCTCACAATGATTTATTACATTCGGCATATCATTTATATATATAATAAAAAGCAATGCCCCCAAAATTGACCCCTGCGGTACTCCATATTCGTTATTAACTGTATCCGATTTAATATTATTTACCTTTGTGATTTGTCTTCTATTCGTTAAATATGACTCAAACCATTTTAATTCAGTTCCTTGAATGCCGTATTGTTCTAGTTTTTGCAGTAGTATGCTTCTATCAATTGTTTCAAACGCCCGTTTAAAGTCTATGAAAATTGCCACAATCGTTTTATTCTTTTCTGATTTTTTCCACCTGTCTATAATAAAATTTACTGCTGTTTCACAAGAGAAATTTTTTCGAAATCCAGACTGATATTTAGACAATAAAGCGTTCAACTCCAAATATTCTTCCAATTGTTCTTTTACCACTTTTTCCATTATTTTTTCACATGTCTTTAAGGTGTTAATTGGGCGAAACTCTTCACATAATTTTGTTTTTGCAATCTTTTCAATTGGTGTTACCATTGATTCTTTCCAATTGTCTGGAAATATTCCTGATCTCAGTGATTTATTTATTATATCCAGCATCTTTTTTCCAATCACATTCCAATTATCTAGTATAATTTTGCTCGATATTTTATTATAGTCCGGCTTATTCTTTAAATTTTTACATATAATCCTTAATTTATCTAGAGTTATTGCACTGAATTTAAATTTGGAGTTTATCATCGGAATTTGGTTTGAGTATGGCACGTAAGGTATCGTATCTCTTATAGATCTTATACTATCAACAAAAAAGTTGTTAAATTTTTCAGCTATTTGTAAATTTTCCTTATATTCTATTTGGTTAAATATCACAGATTGAATTGTATTTTGCGTCTTCTTAAGTAGTAGATTTTTTATCTCTCTCCACATATCCTTTTGATCCTTAGCATTATTAATTTTGTTATTTATAAAATTTCTTCTTTCGTTCTCAATTTTAACTTTATATAAATTTCTAACAACCTTGTAGTTAATCCATGCTTCGTAACTATTTTCTATTTTTGCTATTTGGTATTTATCAATTTTTTCCCTTTTTATACGCCTTAATTCATTGTTAAACCATTCGTTTGATTTGTTGTCATTGATAGTTTTTTTAATAGTCATATTTTTAACTGCATTCTCTAAATATTCGTCAAATAGGTAAACATTGTTATTGAGGTCTTCATTTTCATTTATATGTCCTATGCCTTCAATTTCTCTATTATATTGGGTTCTGTTATATTTAAATATTTCAATTTCTTTATTTCCTTTACATATTTCTGTGTCCTTATCGCGATTATTAATTATTATGTCAATGGATTCATGATCTGCAATTTTATTTGAGTTATTGATTTTGGCTGTTATGTTTTTATTATTTGTAATTATATAATCAATTATCGTCTTTGAACTTTCTGTTATCCGTGTAAATTCTGTCATTGTTTGATTAAGGCCATTATCATTTATTATGCATTCTATTTTGTCTTTGTAAAATCCGTTTCTGCTCCAATCTATATTAAAATCACCTGCTATTATTATATCACAGTTTGCTTCGTTTAATTCTTCCAAAATTTCCTCAAATGCTGTAATAAACTCCGCCTCTGCACTACTTGGTGATCTATATACAGCCGTAATTATACACCTGTAGTTTTTATATTTAGCATTGTATGCAGTTATCCATACTTTGGAGTTAACTTTTTCGGCTGCTTTACTCACATCCCATCTATTTTTGAAATAAATTGTCACGCCTCCAGTTCTTGTCGAGTTCGATAGAGTTGAATATTGATTGTAGTTTTTTATTTTAATTTCTTGTTCTTCTATATCTTCTGTTAAGTGTGTTTCTGACAAAATAATAAATTCAGGGTTTTCCAGTTCTGCTATTATCTCTAGCTGGTTAAAGTTGTTAAGTAATCCCATATAAATCTGGAAAAATTCTGTTGAATACCCATGACTTCGAAAACATGCTCGCCGTTTACTTTCCTGCTGTCGCGAGAAAATATTTTCTCTCAAAAATAAAAACAAATTAAAGCTGTGTGTTACAAAGCTTGATCCAAATATACAATTACTGTCAAACAAAAATCAAAGCCAAATAAGTCACTAAATTTAGTAAATAACAAAATATTTTTTATTGTATTTTTTTATAATATTTTAGATGTATACTAGTTAACTCGGCAAACGTTGTTTTGCCATATAAATTTCCTCTAGGAAACATTTCTTTAGTTCAAATATATTTAATACTCTTCACTGAACTGCAAAACTTAACATTGATATGAGCAATCAATGCCTGCGTTACTAATAATTTTAATAAATGATTATCCGCCATTTTGGGTACTTCAGTCTGATAGTTGGGGATAGGGAGAAATATCCCCTCTATCGCCCCCTCTGAGTACTTCTTAAAAAAACCCCAAACCATATATGTTCTACGGTACCCAGATATACATATCTAGTTTCAAATTTCATTGACGTCGGTACATTATTTAGTTGTGGCACAAATTTCCCCTTGGGGCGGGTACCTAAACATTTAGGGGATGAAAAATAGATGTGAAAATTGACTTTTGTTAACCTAAAGTTGTGTTAAGACACCAACAAAATTTATTTAAATTCAGTTTATTAGTTGGGGATAGGGAGAAATAGCCCTTGTACCGCCCCCTCTGAGTACCTAAAAAAAAGTAAACCATATATGCTCTACGGTACATATATAGTTAAAAATTTCATCAACGTCGGTACGTTATTTAGGTGAGGCATAAATTTTCCCTTCGGGCGGGTTACCTTAACATTTAGAGGTATGAAAAATAGATGTTAACCGATTCTCAGACCTACCGATTCTCAGACCTATCGGTCGAGCCGTTTCGGAGGAGTTCGGCAACAAACACCGCGACACGAGAATTTTTATATTAGATTATATTTAAAATTTTGTAGTATTATATTTTATTTTTTCTATATAATGCAATAAATTGTTAAATCTATAGAAAACCTATAATAAAAAGTCACATTATTAGGTCAATCAGCTTATGCGGCCTCTCTTATTGCTGACTAATTTAAATGTGGCCTCTAATGGTTAAAAGGTTCCCCACCTCTGGTATAATATTACATTTTACTTATTGTACTTCTATACTATTTCTTCTGAATACAACTCAGATTGACAAGCTTCAGAAATTGCAAAATAGGGCTATGCGTTTTATATTGAGCAAAAGTTATGATACACATATATCTAGAATGTTGAATGAATTAGGATGGTTAAATGTTAAACAGATTATTATGTTTCACACTATAAAATGTATACATAATATTAGATTTGGAAATAGGCCTAAATATTTAAGTGACAAATTGCAATGTAATAGTGAAATTCATAGTTATAATACTAGAAGAAGAGAAGATTACAGACTACCATATATGAGAACTACAAGGGATATGAACTGTTTAGAGTATAAGGGACTTAAATTATATAATGAATTACCAAGCAACATAAAAAATTGTGAAAATATGCGATTATTTAGGAAATTATTGAGAGAATATTGTAAAAACTATTAATGTATATTATGTATCTAGATTGTAAAACAATCGGCAATCATTAGAATGAAAAAATCGTCAAAATCGGTCCAGCCGTTCTCAACTGATGCGATGACCAATGAGCATTGCTTTTTATTTATATAGAGAGATTGGTTTTACAAAGTATTGTTAATATTAATAAAATAATAAAAAAAAAAAATATTTTTTATTATACCCTTTTCCATCGATCTATTGAAGCGTCACAAACTTCCGAATCTGTTTCTGGTTGAACTAGGCCTTTAAGATGATCCAGTTTCTCTTTGCAAATGAACGCAGATTTTAATTCTTCATTTATGCATTCGTCTGATTTCCTTTTTAATATGTGAAGACGTTGAACAATATTAGCAATAACACTACTAACGTCGGTGACAAATGGGCGAACTAATAACACTTTTTCGACCTCTTTTGAAACATTTTGAATTTGATCTACCTCTCTGTCAATCGTTTTTTGCGCCGTACGAAACTTTTTATTTATTATTTCATATGGGACTTTTAAAGTAGAATGTTCTAACGACTTTATTTCAGACATTTTAAAATATATTTTCTTAAACACTTTTTTGCAAATTTCTTTGTATTTAAAACCACAGACTAGAGGTGCAAGTTGACTATCGATTATTCCTTTCCGATAACCATACTATCGAATATGTATTTAATACAGTGGAACATCGTTATAAATGATTCTGTTATTACTAATTAATGCTATGTTCACACGACAACATGAAACACTTGGTTCGCTCTCTGAACCACGATAGCGAAACTCACCGTTCAGACGATAGTTTAGTGTTTCATTTTTGCATTTCTCTTTTATGTATACCACAATGTATAATGTACATAACACACACATACATACATACTTACATATTTAGGATGGAATTTTGGTTTTTTATGTTTTTGCTTATTGCTTTTCTGATTTTTATATTACATATTTACGTAAATTAATTTCCTAGTTCTTTATTTCTAAAAAAATTTTCATTTTTAACAAATTATTATTTTGCTTTTTTCTGTTTTGTTAGTTAGTTAAGATAAAGTAACAATAAATTGTTATCAAAATTAGAGATGATAGCAACTTCTTCAAGGTTCGCAACAAGATTCAAAATGAAACACGAAGGTTCACTCTCACAATTTTGTATGGCGAATCTACTTGTTTCAAACAAGATTCGGTCGTGAACCGCGAACGAGAGAGCGAACCTCGATATTTGCTATTCGTGTGAACATGACAAGATGCACCAATAGGTTCGCTATCTGAACCACAATTGGGACGACAGTTGAATGTTTCATTTCGGCATTTCTGTTTCATGTATACCACAATGTATAATGCACACATGCATAAACAAATACTTATATATAAGACGGTATTTTGTTTAATGGTTTTTTTTATTCATATATTACATATTTACGAATATAAATTTTTTATTCCTTTATTTCTAAAAAGAATTTTATGTCTAAATCTACGGTCAAGTTGGGGAAATATTTATCGAAATATTTTTGAACGAATTTTTTTAATATACATATGGGCAATTTCAAAAATTTTCGACATTTTGATATTTTTTTTTCCAAATTTTTTTTTTTGATGACACGAATGACACTTTGGTCACGTGAAGGGTGATATTTTAGCATACCAAAACAGTTCGCGTTAATCATTTATTGCAAACGGCGCGAAAGTTATGGAGGTTTTAAGTTTTAAATTTCTTTAAAAAAATTTAAAGTTAAATTTATTGGTTTATTTTCATAAATGTTATATGGATGCATGAAACTCATTTCAAATTTATCAGTGCAGTCCAAATTCATCAATGCACTGATAAAATACATAAAAAAATATCAATTATAATTAAAATTCCTTAACATTAAAAACGCGAATTTTTGCAAAAATGTGAATGTTTCACCGATTGTTATAATATGTGTTTATATAACGCATAACTAATTTACAGAAAAACAATGTTTTAACTTGCAAATTTAAAAAACAACAAAAATTATATAAGAATTATTTTTAAGGTTAGGATTTTTTTTTTGATCTGTAAAATTTAAAATCATGAAAATTTTTTAATGCCTATTCGGTTTTATTATCAAGCTTAAAAAAAACTTTAATTTGGTGTCAATCGCGGCGGAATCTATACATAACTGCAGATGTCACAAAGCAAAATGTGTTTGAAGAAAAATGCCGCTGTACCCGCTAAATATGGACCGAATTCAACCGTATTTATATATGATCTTTAGTTCACCACCCCACTTCATTTCCAATACTTTACATTGATTTTAAACCACTGATTAACTAAAAAAACGCGAAAGAAAATCATGAAATTTCGCAAAAGTTTTATTTTCTTTATAACATTTTTGCGTTTTAAAATATTATAACGCCTTCTTGACGTTGAGGTGCCATTTATTAAGAAGTTTAGATCACGCAATACATAAACCAGTTTTAAATATGATTGCAAATGTCAAGCGCGAAAAACTGTCATTTTTGACAAATTTACGCCAATTCTATAAAAGTTTGAGGTCATCGTTCTCAGCAACTAGCAGCCTGACATCGACATGATATGGCGCAAATTTTAGCAAATTACACCATCTAATAAATACTGTTGACGGAATGCAATTTTCTTGAACGGCGTAAAATCGCTATAGAAAAAACTGCGAAAATTTAAAAATCGGAAAATTTTGGTTTCAAAAATGAACCGCTGTACAACTTTTTCCCAAATAGTAGTATTGGCATAACTTTTATAGTGTAAATATCTACAAAGTCTAGTGACTTTATTTTATATCAGTGATCATCGGAAGTTTAAAATTAAAAGTAGAAAAGTGATGAAATATGAAAAAACTCTTGTAAATTTCAAGCCTTTTTTTGAGTTTTTCGATGTTTGAGTGCCCATAACTTTTAAAAATAAAGAACTGATGGTCTGAAATTTTGAATTTCCCAGTTTTCCAGTGTGGCCTACCATTCTCTTTTGACCGTTTTGGTCAATTCGAAAAACTGGAGAAATAATAAGCATCTGGGGGCTAATTCTGGCAGTCGTGATCGAAATTACATTCGAATAGAGAATAATTTCGACAACGAACAATTTTCTAATTCTGTTATTCGATACAATACGAATCGAATTTTTGTTTAGTGTTGTAAAACATGCAAAAAAAGTCATTTTACAATACTGACAAAAATACAACAAATAGTAAACAAACAACATATATACATACATATATACATACATACATATGTAAAAAAATTAAAAAAGGAAAAAAAAATTAAATCAAATTAAAAAAAAATAAAGCAAGTTTACAATGAATCCATCACGATTTTTCTACTCATCATCTTCCGATACTGATGTGAATTTAAATATGAATCTTGTTCGGCAAAAATGCGGAGTACCAGTGATCCCTTAAGTCTGCCAAGCAATGCGTAAATCTTGATATAAGCATTTTGAATGTGTATTATGTTTCGAGAATATAAGTATATCAAACACCACTAGAAATAATAAATAAAACAGAGTATGACACTGAAACCAACACAACAAATATTGGAAAAAAAATCCGCGAAAATATTAAAATAAATTTATGTAGGGACTGAAAATTGCTTTAAATTCATATTTTTTATTTAAATTCGTATTGGTGGACTAGAAGCATTCAATTTTAACGCTATTTGTTCCTAAAGATGGTAAAGTCTTGCCTTTCCTTGCTAAGTATTCGGCAATATGTTCTTTGCCAAGTCCGTAAGTTATGCCACGAAATTTCCTAGAATTTCTTTGTGCATAATTTATTTTTGACCTGGGGGCTAATTCTGTCATTCGATTACGGTCGAATTCTTACTCGTATGTACGAATATTTTTACTTTTGGGATTCTATGAGTCGTTATCGAATAACATGTATCGAAATTTCTAATGATGCCATTCGATAACGAATGTTTGTTCGAATGCAGTCTTGCGAGTTTTTACTCGCAAACAAAAAGCCATTCGAGTTAACGTTTTTCTATGTACATACAATAAGTAAAGACAAAAAATAAACATGTAAGTTAAATTTTTTTTTAATTTCTTCAAATTATAAAATATATTTCAGGTCAAAAATAAATTATGCACAAAGAAATTCTAGGAAATTTCATGGCATAACTTACGGACTTAGCAAAGAACATATTGCCGAATACTTAGCAAGGAAAGGCAAGACTTTACCATCTTTAGGAACAAATAGCGTTAAAATTGAATGCTTCTAGTCCACCAATACGAATTTAAATAAAAAATATGAATTTAAAGCAATTTTCAGTCCCTACATAAATTTATTTTAATATTTTCGCGGATTTTTTTTTCCAATATTTGTTCTGTTGGTTTCAGTGTCATATATATACTTACATTCTCGAAACATAATACACATTCAAAATGCTTATATCAAGATTTACGCATTGCTTGGCAGACTTAAGGGATCACTGGTACTCCGCATTTTTGCCAAACAAGATTCATATTTAAATTCACATCAGTATCGGAAGATGATGAGTAAAAAAATAATGATGGATTCTTTGTAAACTTGGTTTATTTCTTTTTTTTACTTTGATTTAAAATTTTTTTTTCCTTTTTTAATTTTTTTACATATGTATGTATGTATGTATATATGTTTTTTGTTTACTATTTGTTGTATTTTTGTCAGTATTGTAAAATGACTTTTTTGCATGTTTTACAACACTAAACAAAAATTCGATTCGTATCGTATCGAATAACAGAATTAGAAAATTGTTCGTTGTCGAAATTATTCTCTATTCGAATGTAATTTCGATCACGACTGCCAGAATTAGCCCCCTGAAATATATTTTATAATTTGAAGAAATTAAAAAAAAAATGTAACTTACATGTTTATTTTTTGTCTTTACTTATTGTATGTATATAGAAAAACGTTAACTCGAATGGCTTTTTGTTTGCGAGTAAAAACTCGCAAGACTGCATTCGAACAAACATTCGTTATCGAATGGCATCATTAGAAATTTCGATACATGTTATTCGATAACGACTTATAGAATCCCAAAAGTAAAAAAACTCGTACATACGAGTAAGAATTCGATCGTAATCGAATGACAGAATTAGCCCCCTGAACTCAGTTTCAACAAATGTTGAAAATTTTTGAAATTGCCCATATATTCAAAGAAAAATTTATTTTATTTTGTGTTCACACAGCGGTAGTTCTAATAATTTTAGGAGTTTTATTTTATTTTGATTGGATTTTTTGACTATTGTTTTTTTATAAAATGTAATATAAAAAATAGGGATGGATGGGATACTTCGGCCAAGGCAAAGTCTCTGATTGGGGTCAACCTGGCGGCCTCCAGAACGATCCTTGTTCCCGTTGTATTCAAGTCGACATACAGCCTCCACGTGGCCCTCCTGGATAACATTCTAACACCCGCTAGCTTGTTAACTAATGTATGCGGCGATTGTCCAATCCCCTGGACTTTAAATTTGGGTTGTGCGTAGGGCTTGAAACCCACCACGTAAAAACGAAATCTCAATGAAAACTTCACCAAAAGCCTCTAAACGGACCCCCTTTTATGTTGACGACCATGGCAAACGTTTTAAGGACTATGATTTAAGGATATGCACCTGGAACGTGAGAAACCTTTATGGGGAAGGTGCCTCTATCCAATTGGCGGATGCTCTCAAAAAATGTAGGGCTGACATCACCGCCATCCAGGAAATGCGATGGATAGGACAGGGTTGTACAAGGCAAGCAACATGTGACATCTACTACAGCTGCCATGATAACAGACGTGAATTTGGCTGCGGATTCGTAGTTAGCAAGAGACTTCGCCATCTTGTCTCAGAGTTCACCCCCGTGAACGAAAGAATAGCTACGATCTGGATGAAGGCGAAATTTTATAACATCAGCCTCATTTGCGCTCACGCCCCGACGGAAGAGAAGGATGATGCGGTCAAAGATGCTTTCTACGCAAAGCTCGAGGTTGTATACGATAAGTGTCCGGCACATGACGCCAAAATTGTCCTCGGCGATTTCAATGTGAAAGTTGGACGTGAAGGTATCTTTGGCCCCACTATCGGGCAGTTCAGTCTCCATTCTTCCACCTCGCCGAACGGCATGAGACTGATCGATTTCGCCGCGGCGCGAAACATGCTAGTTTGTAGCACCAGGTTTCAGCATCTCGATATCCCTAAGGCCACCTGGCTCTCTCCCGATTAATCAACTATCAACCAGATCGATCACATTGTGATTGATGGAAGGCATGTATCCAGTATACTAGACGTGCGCACATTTAGAGGTCCGAATGTCGACTCGGACCATTATCTTGTAGCAGCCAAGATGCGACTGCGCATATGCGCAGCGAATATGGCACGTTCTAGTGTTCGAGGGAAGCTGGACATCAAAAAGCTGCGATCACAAGAGACAGCCAGGTCGTTCTCCGATCGTCTTTCTAATGAGCTCCATTGCATCCCGTCCTCTCTCGAAAGTATTGGTGGACAGTGGTCTCACATTGCTCACTCTCTGCGCAGCGCTGCCGAAATAGTCCTTGGTTTTGAGCGTCCTCCCCGCAGAAACCAATGGTACGATCAAGAGTGTCGTGAGGCCACTGCGGCAGAGAATGCTGCCTACAGAAGAACGTTGCAGTCCACCACTACAACAGCAACTGTGGAGGTGTACAGAGAGAAGAGGAGGGACGAGAGACGCCTATTTAGAAGAAAGAAAAGGGAGCAAGAAAGGCGTGATCGTGAGGAAATCGAGATGTGCAGGAGTAGACATGATGCTCGAAATTTTTATAAGAAGATAAGGCGTCTTACTACTGGTTTTAAACCCGGAGCAACCTCCTGCAGAGACGAACATGGTAATCTGGTTACAGATGCACATGGTGCACTGAGATTATGGAGACAGCATTTCTGTAGTCTACTGCACAGCGATGATGATACAAATTCCGCTGCTAGAGATGCTGTGCCGGACCCAATCAATGATGACGTTGTGATCCCGTCCCCCAGCCATGAAGAGGTCAAGGTTGCCATATGGCGACTAAAGAACAACAAAGCAGCCGGGCCTGAACTTTTCAAGTATGGAGGCGATGAACTGGTTAGGTGCATGCACCAGCTCATTTGCAGAATATGGTTGGAGGAAAGTATGCCCGAAGATTGGAATCTCAGTGCCCTCTGCCCCATCCTGAAAAAGGGAGACCCCACGATATGCACCAACTACAGGGGTATAAGCCTTCTCCCTATCGCATATAAGGTTCTTACGACCGTATTGTGTGAACGAAGGAAGCCATTCGCAATCTCACTGATTGGACCTTATCAGTGCGGCTTCAGACCTGGTAAGTCTACCAATGACCAGATATTGATACTGCGCCAAATCCTGGAGAAGACCCACGTAAGTCGAGTCGACACACACCACATTTTTATCGACTATAAGGCGGCGTTCGATAGCCAGATAAGGGATCGCGTATATGCCGCAATGTCTGAGCTCGGTATTCCTGTAAAGCTGATAAGACTGTGCAGAATGACGTTGAGCAACTCCTGCACCTCCGTCAAGGTAGGAAAGACCTCTCCGAACCTTTTAATACCGTGCGAGGTTTCAGACAGGGCGATCCCTTATCCTGCAACCTCTTCAATTTCGTCACGGAAATGGTTTTGCGAAAGGCGGGTGTTCATCGAAATGGCACTATATTTAACAAAAGTGTCCAGCTCCTTGCGTATGCAGACGACATAGACATCATTGGGCATACCAAGCGAGATGTCACCGCAGACTTTAATGCTATTGAACGAGAGTCTGCTAAAATGGGTCTGTCGGTAAATGAGAGCAAGACGGAGTACATGTTGTCGACAAGTAGGGATGTTGAACGTATCGGCTCCCAGGTTACAGCCGGCAACTATACATTCGATGTGGTCACACGTCGTAGATACGTGAAATGGGTGCTTAAACAAAGGGCGGTGGACGGCAATTTTTCGAACAAAATTTTTTGCAGCGATGAAGCACATTTCTCACTCGGTGGGTATGTTAATACACAAAATTGTCGTATTTGGGGTTCTGAGAATCCTCAAGTAATTGAAGAGAGGCCATTACATCCAGAAAAAGTCACTGTTTGGTGCGCTCTTTGGTTCAAAGGCGTGATTGGACCTTACTTCTTCGAAAACAACGATGGAACGACTGTCACCTTCAATTCGGAGCGTTATGGTCATATGATAACCGACTTTTTTTTGCCTGCTATTGAAGAATACGACTTGGA
Organism: Metopia argyrocephala; assembly: GCA_963576795.1. Lineage (NCBI taxonomy): Eukaryota > Metazoa > Arthropoda > Insecta > Diptera > Sarcophagidae > Metopia > Metopia argyrocephala. Next base: position 78,110,790 of record OY756209.1, on the reverse strand, counting down.
GAAAATATGGCTTCAACAAGACGGTGCTACATACCACACAACTCAAGCGAATATGGCTTTATTGCAAGAGAAATTACCTCACCGCATAAATTCTCGTCGTGGCGATATCAACTGGCTACCAAGATCATGCGATTTGACACCATTAGACTTTTTTTGTGGGGCTACACGAAAAACCATATTTCTGCAGATAAACCTTTAACTCTTGAACCAACATTCGTCAAGTTATACGTCATACCAGCGCAGCAGGATAGTATTTTTAATTTAAGTAGATCGCTGGAGGTAATTTTCAGGCCAGTTGTTATATTTCTATTCAGTTGAGAAGTACTGTATTTCGTCTCTTATATTAAAAACATAGACAAAGACATGCAGTTAGAAAGAACTATCAGTGGTGAATGGGGTTGTCTTGTCAGGGATATGCCTGTTTGTAAACGTACACCTTAAGGTAGAAGTACATAACATGCGTTGCGCCAATTGTATGTTTCGCATGTATGTCAAAGTTAAAATAAGAAATTTTCCTAAAACAAGTTATTGGCAAAACTGGCAATACATCTAACGTATAGAAGTTAAAAAATGTTAAAATTTAGATGCCTTAATAGTTGAACAGATGACTACATTGTACATTGTAACCGCTGTTAACGTCGTAACGTATGCTATGTACTATAGGGTGAAGTGTTTTCTCCTCTACTGCAGCTTATCATAGTGAACTCGCTGCTAGTTGAACTGGAGAGTGAAGAATGCCAGATTGTTGCTTATGCAAATGATCTTGCGATTAGTACTAGGGGCATATATCTGAGCACTGTTAGCGAACTTACTACTTATTATATGCATGTAGTGCCTAGATGGTGTAAGCTGAATGAGTTCTCTATTAAAACCAGAAAGACGGAACTGGTTCTGTTTTCTAGGAAGTATAAGGTACCGGAATTTGGGCTACCTACACTGAATGGTTAAGTATTTGGGACTTATCCTGAACAGGAAGCTTTCTTAGAGGACTAATATTGAGGAGTGACGATGAGGCGATTGGTAAGGGGGCAGTTGGTAAGAGTTGGGGCTCCCTCCTCCCTCTATGATGTGGACTTATATCGCTATTGTCAGACCTATACTGTATTATGGTGTTATTATATAGTAGAGGTGATTGGAAAAGGATTATACTCTGGAAAAGTTGAACAAAGTTCAACGGCTGAATTTGGTTTGGTCTTTGGGGCAAGGTATGTGGCTAGTGCTGCAATGCTAAGAGTGAGGGTTTCGGGTTGTAGGATTTCTCATTATATCGGACATGCCGGTATTTTGAGACTTAGTGATGTAATCCTGGGTAGGACGGATTATTGTTCATCGTCTCTTAACAGGATAAGCCCACATTTCTTCACCGATGGCTCGAAAATGAGTGATAAGGTGGGGTACTCTGTCTTCTATCCGGATTTTGATATAAAAGGATCGCACAGACTTCCGGATCACTGCAGTGTTTTTCAGGCAGTGGTGATGGCCATTCGATTAAGGGGTTGTGCATTTCTATCGATAGTCAGGCGACTACTAGGTCTCTGAATTCTCTTTTCACTTCTTCCCGGAGGGTGCTGGAATGCCAATAACCACTAAGGCTGGGGGCGTAATGTTTTGACATCAAGCTCGTTTGTGATATACCTGGTAAATGAATGGCGTATGAACTGGTTAGATAGGGTACGACGGCATACGTTTTCCCAGCTAACGAAGATGCTACTTGTCTTCTGCGTTTTAGGTGATGGGCCGGAGATTTGTTTTTCTCAAAATGGAAACAGGGTTGTGCTATAGACATGCAAGGAATTTGTGACCAATTGTTGACAGGAGAGAACTAGATTTCGGCTGTGGTGGGCATTTTCTCTGGCAAGTGGGTAGACACGCGGTCCATCTGAAATATAGTAGCTCTACTATAGTCTGGAGGAGGACGAAGTAACTACGAGATATTTCCTCCTGGAGTGTCGGGGGCTTTCTGTTCTACGGTTTAGGATTCTGGGCAGCACCCTTTAATCAATACATATCATTTAATTCAATTTGATATCATAATTATGTTATTAATTATGTCCATTTTAATAATTTAAATTGTAATTAATATCCTACTCATCTTATTATTATCATAGTGTATTCGGCATTCTCAGTTAATAAGAGTGTAAAACTTATTTCATTTATTTGCTCTTAAGTTACTCTTTATTTTTCAATTCGACACATATGACTCTTCATATCAGTTTTATTTACCAGTACCTTTATATGTTAAAAAGTGGTTCTGTTATGTGTTAATTCTGGCTCTCTGTGCTTACCGACACAACTACGCTTATGGATTTCTCGTTGGAGTGATAGTACCTCACTACATTTGAACTTCTCTGTGCACGATACCTCGGTTACGAAGTATTAGTAGTGACACGCTTTACTACACATTCAGTTGGGCTTTGGCTGTCGTAGTGATCGGACAGCCGGTACGAGTTTTTACAGCTCTGCTCGCAGCCAATCACAAAGGCATTCAGGCCCATCTTAATGTACTAGTGCAGAGGGCTTCTACTGATTTGAAGCAGTCATAGAGCACAGGCTTTAGTTGTAGTGCATGCCATTTATCCCAGGCTTAGTAGTTTATTTTAGTGGTATTGAATGCCATTTATCCCAGGCGTAGTGGTACTAAAAAACACTAACACTCTTAGAATGATTTCACAAAGAAAGACAAATTTGACTTCTAGAACTCTTTTCTGGATTGACTGCTGTAATAACTACACGTTGTGTCTTGATCGTTTCTTACATACGACTAACTTTATTCAATATAATATGAGATAATATCAGAATTATTGTGAATGAACGAAGCGAATATGACCCTTCCCCTCCCACTAATTTTGAGATCCTACTGTTTGCAAAGTGTAACTAAATAATTCATTTTTACCAAGAAATAAAATATTACTTTTCAATCAAATTTCAATAAATTTTAAATTAAAAGTTCAAATTTAAATAATAATTCGAGGTACAATTAGATTTCACTGATTAGTCTCATCGGCTTTCTCCTCTCCCTATTAGATCGACGTAGAGTTTGACCCACATGGTGAAGATTTATTTTCAGCTTCTGAGGCAGTATTTGATAATTCATTTTCTTGTTCGCCAGCTCTTGTAACTTGTGATGTCGTTTCTATACCATCTTGATAAACTCTGGATAGTGGCTGTAGAATATGCTGGCTATTGATAGGTGTATTGGAGGAGTTGCCATATTCGGGTTCTTGGATTTGTTCTCCTACTTTACGCACCTGGTCAGTATGCCTCTACCATCATCTAATTTTACATTGTAATGTAATGCACCTTATCTAGCTTCTATTATACCAAAACGCCATTCGACTTTATTTAGGCAATCACGTACTGCGACCTTTTTGTCCACCTCAAATGTCTTAGTAAGTGGAGTGTAGTTATGATCATTATTTTGATGTAAAACCAAATCTAATCTCGAACTAACTTGGCGATTAAACATTGCCATTGATGGAGATATTACAGTTGCTGGATGAATTGAACGTTCGTATGCTAATAATTTTTTGATAATTCCGCATTTAAACTGTTTGCTGTACACTTCGCCGCTGATAACTTATTTTTAATCGTTTGTACATAGCGCTCGGCGTGGCCGTTGGTAGCGGGATGATACGGTAAACCTTACTTATGTATAATACCATTTGCATTTAAAAGGGTTTTAAATTGAGCTGGATCGAATTGTCGGCCGTGGTCACTTACGTAAATTTTGGGTATGCCAATTGTTAATACATGCTTTTATTGTTTTTTATTTACTTTAAGTTTGTTGAACCTCTGCACATATTTTGCTTACTTTTAGTTCATTGAATTGCACATCTTTCTTATCTTTGGTTTATTTATAATTGAAACTTGATATTTTATATTTTTTGTTCTTTGGTTGTTTATTGTAACATTAATTAATTTCGCTTATTCACTTATTTTAGTTTTAGTGTAACATTAAACATAACATTTATTGCAAAAATATATTAGCAAATTAAGCATAAACCTTATTGTAAAATTAGTATATACATAAGTTGGAAATAAGTTACAAATAAAATGATTCTTATTTTAAAAGCAAAACCTAGTCTCTTAATTTAGGAAAAGGCAACACAGTTTAAGTGCTGTTGATGTAAAAACAAAATTCTATTCAATATAGTTTATGTACCTTATTGAACACCAATGGTTGAAAAGATGTCCCTGCGTCTACATTCAGTTGTGAATGTAGTGAATGCCTCGACAAATACAAAAAAATATTTTCCAAATACTGGGCTTCCCCCATCCACGCATTGGCGTCACCTTTTTCGGATCGCTTCTTGTTGACTGATACCAAAGAATATAAATCATATAGAATGCACATCTCAACACTTATCCAAATATTTTGTCAAAATTTCTTCAGACGCGGGAAGGAAGGGCAAAAGGCAAAACAAAAGAGCTTAACAAAACAAGAGAAACCAAAGAGAAACTAATGTGTGTTTTATTTCTTTTGCATTGTTGTTTAGTTTTTTTCGTTCAGCCACAGTACATACAGTGACGAAACTCCAACAACTATCACAAGAACATCACACAGAAGATAGCCACAACAAAATTTTTGCACACACAACATCACAGTGTATAAGACGATAGCCACAACAAAATTTTTACTTCGTGTTTTTTTTTTTTCTTAAGTACAGAAACGGTTTCATGCTAACAACAATATTCACATACAATACAATTTATGTGTTTGTGTTTCTTATTCATTGTGAGCTGTTTTCGTTTTTTAAATTTTAAAACTTAGAGAATAATGTTGTTGGTTCAAATATTTTTGTGTAATAAAGAATACAGTGCTCCGATACGACTATATAAGCTAGTGTAGGGCAAAGCATATTTAATTTGTAGTTGCGCGAAGGAAAATGCATTAATCTACATCGAATAAATGGCGCCCTATTTAATATCGTAATAAGAGTGTAGTTAGAAATATATTTTTTATTATTATTTATTTAAGCTCAAAAATTAATTTTATATTTATTTGAAATAAAAGGTTAACTAAACCAAAAAATTTAACTCCAAAAATATAAGAAAAAAACAAATACATATGTATATATTCATTAATGAAAAATTTTCGAATGATAAATTGATGATTTTTCAATTATAAGAAACTTGAAAAAAATTTTAGTTTTATTTTTATATGTATGTATGAATTATATATACATACTAGTTGACCGGCAAATGTTGTTTTGCCATATAAATTTGCTCTAGGAAACATTTTTTTATATCAAATATATTTGATAATCTTCACCGAACTGCAAAAGTCAACCTTGATGTGAGCAATCAATGTCTGCGTTACTAATAATTTTAATAAATGATTATCCGCCATTTTCTGTACTTCAGTTTGATAGTTGGCTATAGGGAGAAATATCCCCTTTATTGACCCTTCTGAGTACCACTTAATAAAAAAGACCTAAACCATATGTGTTCTACGGTACGCAGATATATATTATCTAGCTTAAAATTTCATCCTCGTCGGTATGTTATTTAGGCGAGGCATAAATTTCCCCTTGGGAAGGGTACCTTTACATTGTAACGACACGTTCTCGCTGGTTGCTGGGGTAGTTCAGCGGTGTCCAGTGGTTACATAAAAAAACACTTCGTTGAAGTCTGTTTAAATATTTATTTACAAAAAATAGTTCTACTCACTAAACTATTATAGAACTTAAATTTAATAAAATAAAAAAAAAGAATTAATTATATGCCCTAAGCCGGCTAAATTAATATTCGTCAAGTACGACTGTCCAATGAAGCAAACGGGTGTCAGAACAACAATCAAACGGCATACACACAGAATGACCTTTGCTCCAACAGCCTGTTAGTTTACGTCAGTCCAATTTGTCCAATGTATTGGGAGAATCAGAATAACAATCAAACGGCATACGCACAGGATGACTGTGATTCTTAATGTCCCAATAACGGACGTCAGATCAAATTTGTCCAATCTATTGGGAAGATCAGAAAAACAGTCAAACGGCATACGCACAGGATGACTGTGATTCTTGATGTCCCAATAACGGACGTCAGATCAAATTGTCCAATTAAATCAGTGGAGGTGCCAGACCAACAGCCAAACGGCATACGCACAGGATGACTACCGTTCCTTAGCCTCCACGTTTTATTTAAGTCAGTCCCAGGAAAGATTTTCCCGAACAACAATTGTACGGCATACGCACAGAACAATTGCTGTACAGGCTCTCCCAGTTAGCTGCCAATGCGCCGCTGATAAATAAATTTTACACTAGTGTGGTCTACCACGCCACTAGTATATTAATTTATTTTTCTCTAAGCGAAAGTCAATGTTATTAAAAATTAAAACCGACCTCACTTAGCAGCAGATCATCACCAACTAACTCTCTACTCGGTTGCGCTTGCTTATTAATGCAGAAATACTAACAGACAAATGTAAGCAAATGTGTTTGAACATTTGCCCATATCAAACATGTTGTATCATACTCTACACAATATCATTAAGAGAGTAAGCAACCACCACTGAGCAGTGAGGCTTTGTATGTAAATTATATGTCATACAACAACCGTTAATAAAAATAAATAACTAAAAGTAGATAATAACTCTTCATAACAATTTTATACGAAATTCCTTTTGCACAATGGGACTTGTAAATCAATAATCAAACTAATTAATAATTACAATAGGAAATAATGCAGTAATTCCAAATGGGAATAATAATAATAATGCTAAGGATAGTAGTACATATAATTCAATAATACTGGTAAAATAAAAAATAAAAGTAATCAAATCTTCTGGACCAGTCGGTGGAAATAGGTACGGTCCACACCAAACAAACAAGGTACCCGCCTTTTGTCGTCACAACATTTAGGGGTATAAAAAATAGACGTGAAAATTAACATTTGTTAATCTAAAGTTGTGTTAAGACACCAATAAAATTTAATCAAAATTTGTTTGTTAGTTGGGGATAGGAAAAAGTAGCCCTTGCACCGTCCCCTCTGAAAACTTAAAAAAAACGTAAAACATATATGCTCTACGGTACGCTGATCTATATAATTTCATCGAAGTCAGTACGGATTTTAGGTGAGGCACAAATTTTCCCATGGGGCGGGTCAGCTTAAAATTTACGGGTATAAAAAATAGATGTTGGCCGATTCTCAGACCTACCCGATATGCACACAAAATTTCATGAAAATCGGTCGAGTAATTTCGGAGGAGTTTGGCAACAAACACCGCGACACGAGAATTTTATATATTAGATGTATACATATTTAAAAGAAAAGACACTTAAATTTTTTTATGTTAAAAATAAATAATAAATAAATAATAATCAAGATTAAAATTACAGTGCGAGCTCGATTTTCGCAACCCCCGATTAACGCAACACGATTAGCGCAACAGGCAAAATTTTTACATTACAGTCTTTATAAGTGCAACGATTTTCAAAAATGAGTCTCAATAAGTGCAACACAATTTTTTTTTAATATATTTACAATGATTTCTGTTTGTAGTTCTTGTTCAGAAACGTAGTTTTATAAAAGTAATCATATTTAATCAAAGAATCCCATTTCAAGAGCATTTCTCCCACGTTAGTGCTGTTCCAAACACGTTTTAAAACATAAATACAAACGCATCAATTTTCTGTTTTGCAGCAAATGTATGTTTACACAGATGCGTAGGCTAACATATTTGTATAATTTCACTTTTTAAAACAAAACATTGCTCGCTACGCCAATGTTTCAACAAGAAGACTGTTTTTTACGTGTATGTCCACACTCGGAGAGAAGAGTTGGGCAATTCTTCATCAATTCTCTTTTAAACTTGTCTTCGTGTCCACACTCGAAGAGTTCAGTTGCCCAATTTTTTGTTGTTGTTCAGCAATTTTTGTGTTTTCTTTTGCTTGTTTTTCTTACAATTTGACATTTATGCCGTGTTGGCACAGAATTACTTACAAATTACACAGAATTTTATAAATTGCCCAAAATATATTTCATACATAGAATATAATGCTTTTTATTTTTGTATATCATTTTAATATATGAATAAATATTTGTGTATTTATTAATTTCCCTGTAGGAGACAAAGCCTTAAAGTTATTACTAGAGCTATTGGAACAGCCCAAAACAATATTAAAGTATTTATAGTTGAATACTAGTGCTAATGAGGACTAGTACTTGAAATAGTTCGGGAGCACCGAAATTTTGAAGAAGTTTATAAAATAAGACATATTTTATATTTTTATAATTTATCCTAAAATTAAGGTATGTTACATATAAAATAAGCCGCAAATAATGAAAATCAGTTGATATAAACAAAATATTTTCTTTTAATGTAATATCATTATGCTACACAACTAAATTTTCTATTAATGAAAAATAATAATGTTTCTCTTCCCATCTCTTATAATGATAACATTTTTTAACCAAATACCTTTTGAGATACAAAATGAATGTCTTTTAACAGCTAGATTATGTATTCACGTATTATGTGTCGATTAGACATTCAGCAGTTTAAGAGTCATATACAAAATAACAAAGTAAATTTGCAGTCTTTATTTTCCATTTGAATTTTGAATTAAAATCTATTTTAATTTTTTTGCATACGGGCAGAAGAATTTACATTTCATTATGATTCTTAATATTTAAAAAAGCATGTTGTCCCCACTGAAAGGCAATTTACTTATAGTTTAATAATTTCCAAAAATGTTTGCTTTAGCTTACCAGTGGACATATTTTAAAATTGGTATAAATTTTGATAGTCACCTTGAAAATATTTAAATGTTTTACTATTAATGCGTAAAGAATTTTTTTTTGTTGTTATTATTATTCATTCCTTTATATCATTAGCATATCAAATTTTGATTGCCTCAGCATCAGTTAATCATTATTGAGGCGAGCTGGTAAAATATTTACAGCTTTGAATTACATGTATAATTGGGGTATTCAAACGGGGTCCTATCAAGTCATATTGTCATAATATCATACAATTTTAAAATAGTTTAAAAAATTTGTTGTTGGTCTTTGAATAAAAAAGTCATAAAACAATAATACTTTTCAACCTATGTTAATCATTTTGTCATAAATTGAAAAATAAAAAATAACAAAAAAATAAAATTAAAAATACTATACTAAACTATGACGGGTTGTTTACAGCAATCATATTTTTTCGTTTTATTGTTTTATGATATATGACTTTAAAACGACAATTTGAATCCCCCAAATATTTTATTTAAAGATATTTAATTCTAGATATTTATATAATTTACAAAAGAAAGGAAAGAAATAAAAGAAGTAAAAAAAAGTAATATATACACACAAAGTTTAATTATTAATTTATAGGATATTGCATGGTGGAATTACTTACAAGGTGGTGTTGCCAACCCAGCTGAGTTTTTTTTTTTTGGTCATACCGCTCCTGTCAAAAGTTTGTTTATATTTATGTTTTGTTTACATTTTGCTATGTGTGTATTCGTGTTTTTTGTTTTGGTGTAGAGACATATATGTTGTTAACAATACACACACACACTTGTAACATGTGCTTTTTTAACTCACCATACCTGCTTTTGACATTAAAGAGCTGAAAAAACAAAAACAAATTCCCTGTTGTTTTTGTACTATATTCACCTGCCACCACCTTGTAAGTAATTTCACCATGGGATATTGTATAGGATTGCTGTAAATCATATGAAAAGAGTTTCTAAGTCCTGAAGCAAATATTCCTTTATCCTTTTCTTGAAAATTGAAATTCTTTGTATATTTTTAATATCTTGAGGGAGATTATTAAATTTCATACTATCCATATATTGAATGCGTTGCTTCGTAGTTTCTAACCGACATCTTGCTATCTTAAGATTCATATTGTTTCTGGTATTGAATAATGCTTGATTTCTATGAACTGAAATTGTATGCTGAAATAATGGTGAGACAAAATTATATAAAAAATTTATGATCTCAAAATATTTAAAGAAAAAGTGTTCTCTTCCATTTTTGTGTAATTACACATAAACTGGCAACGCTGCACTTATTAAAAAGAAAAAAACATAAGAAAAACGAACGCTGCGATTGTACGAAAAAGACGTGTACACCAAAAAGCGAAAAAAAATATGAAAGGAAATGTCAAATAATCAACTACAAAGAAAAAAACGAATGAGGTAATATAAAGAATCGCCGAGAACGGGCAAGTATTTTTCTTCTCTTATTCCCCTCACCCTCAAAAATTGTTTTTTACAAATAATTTGTTTAATTTTATTAAAAATGGGGTATTTTCAGATTTTTTATTTACTTTAAGTTTGTTGAACCTCTGCACATATTTTGCTTACTTTTAGTTCATTGAATTGCACACCTTTCTTATACTTTGGTTTATTTATAATTGTAACTTGATATTTTATATTTTTTTTTCTTTGGTTGTTTATTGTAACATTAATTAATTTCGCTTATTTACTTATTTTAGTTTTAGTGTAACATTAAAAATAACATTTATTGCAAAAAAAATATTAGCAAATTAAGCATAAACCTTATTGTAAAATTAGTATATACATAAGTTGGAAATAAGTTACAAATAAAATGATTCTTATTTAAAAAGCAAAACCTAGTCTCTTAATTTAGGAAAAGGCAACACAGTTTAAGTGCTGTTGATGTAAAAACAAAATTCTATTCAATATAGTTTATGTGCCTTATTGAACACCAATGGTTGAAAAGATGTCCCTGCGTCTACATTCAGTTGTGAATGTAGTGAATGCCTCGACAAATACGAAAAAATATTTTCCAAATACTGGGCTTCCCCCATCCACGTATTGGCGTCACCTTGTGATATAGGAGAGGATCGGCATGTAATATAGGATGTGTTGTTATTGTGTGTGTTAATCTGTACCTATAGTACTCTTATTTTATTAAAGAGCCTTAGAGTAGCAGGCGGCTCTATAAGATGGCAAAGTCAATTGCCGAAGTTTTTGTGAGAAATAAAAGAAAACTCTTATTTTTGAATTCTAGATTATTTCTGATTTTATTAACAAAATTCATGATCTTATATACTAAATTAATTCTATGTTTTCTACATTATTCTCCTACTTATTCCAATAATATCTTATTCTATTTCTCCTACTTATTCCAATATTGTCTTATTCTATTTCCCCTACCTATTCCAATAAATTTTTATTAACCATTTAATATTTTAATTGTTTACATGTTAATGACCTACTCTAGTTAAATCTCATATTCATATTCACATTCGTAATGCAAACCCAGCGACCCACATCAGTTGACGCAAGCCACTTGATATTGCATACTCTGCATAATTACATATTTGTTCTTTTTATTTTCGGTGAAGTCACTTTGTAATATAATACTAAATTTAAATTCTTTTATATTTATTTTGGGCTCTCATACTTTAATAATTTGGTTTTGTTTATATTTGTATGTTTGTTTATGTTACATGCACTACAATTTCATTTGGGTTCTTATTATCTATATTTGTTATTGTTTACATATGTTTGGTTGTGTATGAATGTTTATACTACATGCACTACACCCTCACCGTTTAAAAGAAAAAAAAATATACAATATTTTATTTATATTTTTTTTTTTTGATACTAAAATACTTAAATTAATTTTAATCTATTTTTGTGTACAATCATTGGTTTATTATCTTTTAAAATTGTTACATTTACATGTTTTGTGTTAATTACTTTAAATGGACCAATGTATTGGTTTTCGCTTTTCTTTGCGTTTTCTTTTCTTAAAAATACTTTATCTCCTAATTTAATTTGAATATCATTAGTATTTTGATCTTTAAAACTTTTCTGTTTTATTTTGTTCTCTAATAATTTTTTGTTTGCCATTTCATGGGCATGTTTTAATTTTATTCTTAGTTCTGTAATGTAATCTTCATAATTATAAAATTTATCTTCTGACATAGGTTCGGTTGGCATTGAAGCTAATCTTCCATATACAAGTTCAAATGGAGAAAAACCTGTTGATGAGTGTGGTGTTGTATTATACGCGAACATATAATACGGAATCCATTCATCCCAATTGTACTGTTCTGTGAAAGAACGCATGTATTCGTTTAAAACTCTATGATTTCTTTCAATACTTCCTAAAGTTTCATGATGGTATGCTGTTGAAGTAACATGATTAATCTTCATAAGGGTACATATTCTTTTAAATAATTCGTTTACAAATTCAGTTCCTCTGTCTGTTTTAACAGTATCAAAACATCCATATTTTAATATAAACTTTTCTACTAATATTTTGCCTATTTCTGATGCTTCTTTTGTTTCTATTGGAAATGCGTCAATGTATTTTGTCAGTTCACATTGCGCTGTTAATATATACCTATATCCGTTTGATACTCTTAATGGACCTACTGTATCTAATTGTATAAATTGAAATGGTTTTGTAGGTGTGTTAGTGATTTGAAATGGTGCCTTGGTATGTTTAATTATTTTATTTTTCTTACAACTCTCACAATGACTTATATAATCTTTAATCATTTTATACATATTTTTCCATATGTACTTTTGTTTTAATCTAATGACTGTTCTACGTACTCCTGCATGTCCTCCGTGTGGAGTTTCATGGTATTCTTTTATAATTTCCTTTTGTCTATCTTTCTCCAGTATTCTTTCTGGTTGTTTAAATAATATTATCTCTATAGGTCTCTGCCTATGTCTACCTTTATTTTGCATGCTATTATACATTTTAATTAATTTTTCTTCATTTATATATTTAAATATAACATCATCCTTCGCTAGCGATATTGTAAATATTTGGTTATCTCGTAAGACCTTAGTTAACTTCTGCAAGACTGAACCTAAATTCAAGTATGCATTTTCATTACCAGATACTGTAACGTGATTTCCAAAAATTTCAATTCTTGGCATGCTTCTATTTATTTTATCTACAATAAATTTTAATCTTGGGTACCCTTTCACTTGTGAAAACGAGATACCATTCCACATATAAATTATCTCTTCCTTACTTATTTCCTTATAATCCTCATCTTTTCTAATCGAAGTATTCTCATTATTAGTATTCTTGCTATTTTTCTTCAATTCTTCAGTCATTTTTCTAGTCATTATGTTTATACTTTTTGGCATCTTATCTTTCAAATCGTTAGAATGCATCGGCATTAGTATTAGTTACATTTTTATATTATATTTATAAATTTATTTTTACTTCATAAATATAATTATTTATATTGGTATAAATTGCATTTATTTGGATTTAATTTATGATTGTGGCTTTTTAATCTTTAAAATACTTTCCAAAAACAATTATATCGTCTATGTATAAAAATGTATTGGAATCTAAACCTGTTAATGTGTACAGAGTAAAATTTTAAACATAGATTGGTTGTACAATAGGTTGAACGAAGAGCCATTATACAAATAGTTTTGTAATTCTAGGCGCAATAAGGATATTGTTTTCCAACTTCTGTTTCTTTTTAGGTTGTGCCTCAACTTCTTCCTCCTCTTCACAATCATCTTCTTCGTCGGTTTCATCATCATCCATATCAATAACTTCTACTTCGTTGTCCTGTCTGGTTGCCTCTAATTCTTCATCAGGATATACATTTTTAATATAATTTTATTTAATTATATTCGTATATAATTTAATTTTTGAATTTCGGTCGGCAGGATCGTATGTGGCATAGAATCGTATGTGGCAGGATCGTATGTATGTTGGCAGGATCGCCATGTGATATAGGAGAGGATCGGCATGTAATATAGGATGTGTTGTTATTGTGTGTGTTAATCTGTACCTATAGTACTCTTATTTTATTAAAGAGCCTTAGAGTAGCAGGCGGCTCTATAAGATGGCAAAGTCAATTGCCGAAGTTTTTGTGAGAAATAAAAGAAAACTCTTATTTTTGAATTCTAGATTATTTCTGATTTTATTAACAAAATTCATGATCTTATATACTAAATTAATTCTATGTTTTCTACATTATTCTCCTACTTATTCCAATAATATCTTATTCTATTTCTCCTACTTATTCCAATATTGTCTTATTCTATTTCCCCTACCTATTCCAATAAATTTTTATTAACCATTTAATATTTTAATTGTTTACATGTTAATGACCTACTCTAGTTAAATCTCATATTCATATTCACATTCGTAATGCAAACCCAGCGACCCACATCAGTTGACGCAAGCCACTTGATATTGCATACTCTGCATAATTACATATTTGTTCTTTTTATTTTCGGTGAAGTCACTTTGTAATATAATACTAAATTTAAATTCTTTTATATTTATTTTGGGCTCTCATACTTTAATAATTTGGTTTTGTTTATATTTGTATGTTTGTTTATGTTACATGCACTACAATTTCATTTGGGTTCTTATTATCTATATTTGTTATTGTTTACATATGTTTGGTTGTGTATGAATGTTTATACTACATGCACTACACCTTTTTCGGATCGCTTCTTGTTGACTGATACCAAAGAATATAAATCATATAGAATATTTTGTGCCCATCCAAATATTTTGTCAAAATTTCTTCAGACGCGGGAAGGAAGGGCAAAAGGCAAAACAAAAGAGCGTAACAAAACGAGAGAAACCAAAGAGAAACTAATGCGTGTTTTATTTCTTTTGCATTGTTGTTTAGTTTTTTCGTTCAACCACAGTACATACAGTGACGAAACTCCAACAACTATAACAAGAACATCACACAGAAGATAGCCACAACAAAATTTTTGCACACACAACATCACAGTGTATAAGACGATAACCACAACAAAATTTTTACTTCGTGTTTTTTTTTTTTTTTTTTTTTTTGCTTAAGTACAGAAACGGTTTCATGCTAACAATATTCACATACAATACAATTTATGTGTTTGTGTTTCTTATTCATTGTGAGCTGTTTTCGTTTCGTTTCGTTTTTAAATTTTAAAACTTAGAGAATAATGTTGTTGGTTCAAATATTTTTGTGTATTAAAGAATACAGTGTTTCGATACGACTATATAAGCTAGTATAGGGCAAAGCATGTTTAATTTGTAGTTGCGCGAAGGAAAATACATTAATCTACATCGAATATATGGCGCCTTATTTAATATCGTAATAAAAGTGTAGTTAGAAATATATTTTTTATTATTATTTATTTAAGCTCAACAATTAATTTTATATTTATTTGAAATAAAAGGTTAACTAGACCAAAGAATGTAATTCCAAAAATATTAAAAAAAAACACAAGTATATATTCATTAATGAAAAATTTTCGAATGATAAATTGATGATCTTTCAATTATAAAAAAAATTCAATTTTTATTTTTAATTTATATATGTATGTATATGTATGTATGAAACACAATGAATAAGAAACACAAACACATAAATTGTATTGTAGGTGAATAATGTTGTTAGCATGAAACCGTTCTGTACTTAAGCAAAAAAAAAAAAAACACGAAGTAAAAATTTTGTTGTGGCTATCGTCTTATACACTGTGATGTTGTGTGTGCAAAAATTTTGTTGTGGCTGAACAGCAACACAAGCAGGAACATCGTATTCTAGGGATCCAAATAAAAAACTTAAAAGTCCTATCAAATAAATTATATGGTTTGTATTAGTTTTTTTGCCTAAAGTCCGCAGACCTTGTTAACATAAAAAATAAGAGGGCGTATACTTTTTATTTACTTTATAACAAAACAAATGTAGCTCATACGCATTGGTGTCCTTTTGAAAATTTGATTGTAATGTGTGTTTTTTATAGAGTGACATAAGTTTAAATCATAATAAAGCAATGAAATATATTTTTAATATCAATATAACAGGCTTCATTGAAAAGTAAATTTTATGAAATTAATAACATACTGACATGTGGCCGCCACGGCTGGCGTCTAGGAACCACAATCTGAAACACCAATTTTCAACAACTTTTCACATACATATGACCCAATGACTCTGCCGGCCCATAAAGCCCACCAAATAGTAATTCTCTGTGGACCTAATGCTTATGGATTCTTCCCACTCCAAATGCGACAATTCTTAGGTACCCATTTAACAAGAAATGGCCTTCATCGGAAAATAAAATTTTGAATTTAAATTCAAAATCGATATCAATAGAATAGAACAATTATGAATAAAAATTTCAATAATTTGCACGCGTTGCTCTGGTGTAAGTCAATTCATATTGGAAATTTAAAGCAAACATAACAAAAAGCAATTATCAACTGTAAAATGGGTGGTCCAATAAAGCAGTGATGCCAACTCAAACTTGTGACACTCTATAAAAAATACCCTTCATATGCAAAAATTTCTTATGATCGTCGGCAATACAACTAAGTACATTGGGCTTTCCAAATTCCTTTTTGCCTGAATTTAGTTATGCATTTGGATAGTTTGATATATAAATGTTTCCTAAGAGAGTAATAATTATTTTTGCGGGTTCCAACATTACGACCCGCCATAAGAAATTTTACTTGTACGTGATGCACATTCTATATGATTTATATTCTTTGCTGATACGCAAAACAATGTGTCATTAATTTTTAGATATCTTTATCGATGTTGTTCCACCATAGATAAGCTCTTGACAGACTTTTCATCCTAGACATACAAAAATGAGCAGTATGCAATTCATCCAACACCCTGTCACGTAATACCTTGGGTATATATACACACATACCTCTAAGCCAGTGATGTCCACAATTCTCTTTCCCTATCACGCGTGATAGGACAACAAATTCTGCTTGCGTCGAAGTCAAACACGTACAGAATAAAAAGAAATATTGTTACTCTTGCTCTTTTAAGATTTAAGCTTCTCTCCAACATAGTGCAGGGTTGGATAGTGCATATTTTTTGTATCATTTTTATTTAACTGAAATAATTATTCATTATTTCCTCCAAATTTATGTGACCTCGGTACTCCTTTATTCTTAATAGATCGGTCACATGTCTATCGGAAAATCGATTACGTTCTTTACTATATAAACAGAAAGTAATTCAAACATTCCCATTTCTGGTAGAAGTAAGCAGAGTCTTTTCTCTGCTTCATACACAAGCTCAAGTGTGTTTATGTAGTAGTGGACATCACTGCTCTAAGCAAACATTCATCATGTAAAGTGAATTCAATTTGTCACAAGGTGTGTTCATTTATTTTACTTGCAAAAACTAGTAACATGAGAGTAAAAAAAAATTATGCTCAATTGCTCTCAAAAATACTAAAAAGTAAATGAACACTTCACCAGTAAAAATATGCAAGAAAAAATAATATTGTAATATATAAAAATACATGAGTAGTTAATAGCTACTCCTGGTAAAATTGTATTTATTGCTATAAAAAGAATGCGATTTTAGGCATTTATGAATGTTTATTTTTAATAAAATTAATAAAGAATTTGAAAAAAAACAGAAAAGCTTTATGATTTATGTACATATATGAAAAGTATAAATTCCCTAAGATAAAATTACATACCACCGTTAGGGGTTTGATAATTCTGTTAAAATAAGTTGGAACAGTGTATTTTCGTAAAGCGGGTTACGCAAATAAACTTTGCAACGCCTCTAATGCTCAAAAACAAATTTTATTGAAAAGGTTAAAAAGATAAAGACATAAAAACTTATTTATAAAATTATTTCGAACGCTAGCCTCAAAAGTCTGGTATGTAACTTAAGGTTTTTAAAGTGTTCCAAGTATCAAACGCCTAACGTTCAAGACACATGTTAAGTACTTTTCATTCGTAAAAAGCCTCTAATTCATAAAAAATGCTTAAGTTATATAAATCTACATTGCATAAAAGATTTTTATTTAAAAAATCCTTTTATTTTGCATATTTTGTTTATGAAATATTTTTGAACTAATTGGGTATTTCATAATGCAAAGTATCGGGTATCTAGGTACTTATAATATTTACAGTACTAAAACTATCAGCTGGTCTGTGAAAAGTAATCAAAATAAATAAATCGAAAAAACTCCTTTGGAAAAATTCTCTAAATTTTAGACATAAATGTTTATATATATTTTTCGAAATCCTAAAGTGCCTCTTAAACCTCTCATCTGTG
The DNA here is from genome assembly GCA_963576795.1 of Metopia argyrocephala. Classification (NCBI taxonomy): domain Eukaryota; kingdom Metazoa; phylum Arthropoda; class Insecta; order Diptera; family Sarcophagidae; genus Metopia; species Metopia argyrocephala. The sequence goes on along the minus strand of OY756209.1, from coordinate 78,092,789 downwards.
TATGTTGGTATTACATATTCAAAATACTCTTTTATGCAGTTTCTTAATTTTTTCAAAGAATTTTTATATTCTTTCATTATATTTAACTGCAAATTCAGAGCTTTTTGAGCTAGCACCAAACACTCAATTGTTTCAACATCGTTATCATAGTCCGAATCACTTGATGAAGAATCTACTATTGCAAAAATTAGCTGGTAAACATATTAAAAACAATTAATTCTAAAATTGGAAGCCACCTCCATTTCCTGCAACATCCGCTGACGTTAATGTTCCAGACCCTGTGTTACTTAATTCAATTCCTTTAGACATCTTATTTTGGTGCTGCTGATCCCAACCCAAACAAATACTGATTTTCTATGGAATAAATACATTATATCCGTTTAAAAATTTACATTCATTTACAATTTCTTAAATTTCATAAAATATTTCTTTATTTTCAGCTTTTGCTTTTAATTGATTTGTAAACATAAACAGAAAACAGCTGTTTGAAAAATTCTTACAAGTAAAAATTTTACTAGTAACAATTTGCAAGAATTTTTTTCTCTCTCAATTTCTTACTCTCTTTCGACGCTCTCTCGTTACAAACTTTTGGAGTTAATGAACACTTTCCAGTAACAATTGTTACAAATTTGTAACAATTTTAACTTCTTGAACACACCTATAGTCACGACCCAATATTAGGCATTCTACTAATCTTCTTAGTGTATGTCCACACTCGGAGAGAAGAGTCGGCAACTTTTGAGTTTGTGGACGTTTACGGTGAGGGGAATAAAAGAAAAATACTTGCCCGTTCTCGGCGATTCTTTATATTCCCTCATTCGTTTTTTTCTTTCTAGTTGATTATTTGACATTTCCTTTCATATTGTTTTTCGCTTTTTGGTGTACACGTCTTTTTCGTACAATCGCAGCGTTCGTTTTTCTTATGTTTTTTTCTTTTTAATAAGTGCAGCGTTGCCAGTTTATGTGTAATTACACAAAAATGGAAGAGAACACTTTTTCTTTAAATATTTTTAGACCATAAATTTTTTATGTAATTTTGTTTCACCATTATTTCAATCAAATTATTTATAATAATTTAATTCAATTCTTTATGTTTTTAAGTTAACCCATAATATTGGTCACCATACAATTTCATTTCATAGAAATCAAACATTATTCAATAACAGAAACAATATCAATCTTATGATAGCAAGATGTCGGTTAGAAACTACGAAGCAACGGATTGAATATATGGATAGTATGGAATTTAATAATCTCCCTCAAGATATTAAAAATATACAAAGAATTTAAATTTTCACGAAAAGAATAAAGGAATATTTGCTTCACGACTTAGAAACTCTTCTCATATGATTTACAGCAATCGTATACAATATCCTATAAATTAATAATTAAATTTTATGTGTATATATTAATATTTTTTACTTTTATTTCTTTTCTTTCTTTGTAAATTATATACATATATAGAATTAAACCTTTAGATGAATATCTTAACCCTAGAACACTAACGCTAATTTTTACGCAATTTTTCAAGTTAGAAAATTTTCAATTTATTTACTTTAATTAAATTAATTTATTTATTTTAATTCATATTGTATAAAAAGAAAATAATTTTTACTATATTTACATTATTCAGTTATCGTTTTCCATACAATTTTGACAAATTAAAAAAAAAGTGCACGTAAAATTTACGTAGGTTAGTATTCTAGGGTTAAAATAAAATATTTGGGGGATTCAAATGGTCATTTTAAAGTCATATATCATAAAACAATAAAACGAAAAAATATGATTGCTGTAAACAACCCGTCATAGTTTAGTATATTATTTTTAATTTTATTTTTTTATTTTTCAATTTATGACAAAATGGTACACTGGTTGAAAAGTCTTATTGTTTTATGACTTTTTTATTCAAAGACCAACAAAAAATTTTTTAAACTATTTTAAAATTGTATGATATTATGACAATATGACTTGATAGGACCTCGTTTGAATACCCCAATTATATATTGTACATGTGTAATTCAAAGCTGTAAATATTTTACCAGCTCGCCTCAATAATGACTAAGTGATGCTGAGACAATCTTAATTTGATATGCTAATGATATAAAGGAATAAATAATAATAGAAAAAAAAAACAAAAAAATTCGTTACGCATTAATAGTAAAACATTTGAATATTTTCAAGGTGACTTTTTTAAAATTTATACCAATTTTAAAATATGTGCACTGGTGAGCTAAAGCAAACATTTTTGGAATTTATTAAACTATAAGTAAATTGCCTTTCAGTGGGGACAACATGCTTTTTAAATTTTAAGAATCATAATGAAATGTAAATTCTTCTGCCCGTATGCAAAAAAATTAAAATAGATTTTAATTCAAAATTAAAATGGAAAATAAAGACAGCAAATTTACTTTGTTATTTTGTATATGACCGTTAAACTGCTGAATGTCTAATCGACACATAATACGTGAATACATAATCTAGCTGTTAAAAGACAAGGGAAGAGAAACATTTTTATTTTTCATTGATAGAAAATTTAATTGTGTAGCATAACGATATTACATTAAAAGAAAATATTTTGTTTATATCAACCGATTTTCATTATTTGCAGCTTATTTTGTATCTAACATACCTTAATTTAAAGATAAAATATGTCTTATCTTATAAACTTCTTCAAAATTTAAGCGGTGCTCCCGAACTACTTCAAGTACTAGTCCTCATTAGCACTAGTATTCAACTATAAATACTTTAATATTATTTGGGCTGTTTCAATAGCTCTAGTAATAAATTTAAGGCTTTGTTTTCTACAGGGAAATTTATAAATACACAAATATTTATTCATATATTAAAATAATTACAAAAATAAAAAGCATTATATTCTATGTATGAAATATATTTTGGGCAATCTATTAAATTTTGAATAATTTGTGAGTATTTCTGTAGCAACACGGCATAAATGTCAAATTGTAAGAAAAAGCAAACAAAAGAAAACACAAAAATTGCTGAACAACAACAAAAAGTTGGGCAACTAAAATCTCCGAGTGTGGACACGAAGACAAGTTTAAAAGAGAATTGATGAAGAATTGCCCGACTCTCCTCGCCGAGTGTGGACATAGACTTTTCAGCGAATTCGTATGCGGTCGCCATATTAATTGCCTCTTCAATATTCAAGGTTTTGTTTTCTAATAAACGATGTTGTATTTTTTGTTTAATAACCCGAAGACAAATTGGTTACGTAAAGACACATTTAAATATGCACCAAAATTACACCCAACAGATAACTTATGCAATGCGACTGCAAATTCGGCACATTTTTCATCTGGTTTTTGACTGCACATATTAAATCGGAAATTTTCCAACAATAATTTGGCTTTGGGTCGAAATGCTCCTCTAGTATGTTCACAATTTCCTCGAATTCGGGCACTTTGGGAACCACCTTATCACACAAAATATTATACGTGCGTGTCCCCATGAAATGCAGTAACAACTGTTGATGGTTAGACTGTTGGCACTCCATAAAGCTGTTGTGAAGCGTTTCACCCAGCGTGTCCATGTTGACTTTGTTGAATCAAAAGGCTCAAAACTAAAAAGCGAGACAATTTTCTTTACCTCCCTCCTACCTTCATTGATCATTTTAAACGGTAATTCTTATAGCCAATGAAAACCCGATATTTTTTGTACTGTAAAAAGTTATATCGCTTATGCTTAAAAAAATTCGTTTTTTACCCTTATCACCAAAATCTGTAATAACTACACGTTGTGTTTTGATCGTTTCTTACATACGACTGACTTTATTCAATATAATATCAGATAATATCAAAATTATTGTGAATGAACGAAGCGAATATGACAACTGCCTACCAATACACGCGGTGCACGGGTAATCCACGTCACTTGTTTTTTTTTTTTTATAAGAAAATTATTCTGCGCTACTGAGCACACCAATTAATTATATATAGTTTTGTTTAAATATATATTTTACTTAATAATAAATTATATTTTTGTTAAATAAACTGAATTTGAAATTAAATTTAATTAAATCAAGCAACTTAAGTCGAATTTATTTAACAAAGCCTGTGCCTGGTTTCTGTATTACCCGACTCGAGAAATTTCTCATATATGTGTTAAAACAAAAAATCCCATTCGCTAAAAAAGTGTTTCTGTATATGCATGCGAAAACAATCAAAACAAATTCTTTTCCAACTGGAATATTTCCTGTTTAAATGTGTCAAACTAAAGCAAAACGTAAAAAAATATTAATTGTGAAAAATGTAAACAAAACAATAAAAGAGAAATTTATATAAAAAAAAGCAAAACTATAAAACGAAAAAAATAGATACATTTGCGATAAGCAAAACTTAATAAAAAAATTAAACTTAAAAGAAATCAAATTTAAAAAATCAAATTAACAAAAATGTATAGGATAGGAGGAAGTGGCAGCCTCGTAATGACAAGGCACACTTGAGCACGCATGGCGGCCCGTTATGATACCACATGATGTGGGGAGCCCTGATAGGTAGGGGCTCCACACAAGAAGCACTACTTCCCCAGAAAATTATGCTGGAAACCAGCCAGAGAGTCTAATAAATTTGGCAATTGATCCAATGTCCAGGATCGACAGGTCAGTCAAGCCATCGAGAAAAGGAGATCCTAATGTAAGAAATCTGCGTCGAGCCAGAGATGAACACTGGCAAATATAGTGGACCACAGTCTCCTCTTCCTCAGCCGACCCACAGCCACGACAGTAGTCATTCGCGGGCAAGCGCAGTCTTTCCGCATGCCTGCCCATCACGCAGTGACCTGAGAGGATAGATACGACGGAAGAGATATCCCTGCGGTCTAGTTTAAGGAGTTGATTGGTACGCCTCAAGTCCAGCCTAGGCCAGGTGAGTCTAGCAACTTGGCAAGATTCCTCCCTCGACCAGGCTAGGTCCGCGTCCAATAAATGTCTCCTTCTAATAAGGAGCCTAACGGAGGAAAGAGGTATACCCACTTCCACGTGAGGGTGAACCTCCGGCAGAGACGTACCCGTCCAAGCCAGTTCATCCGCAGTACAATTACTCGCAATGTTCCCGTGACCAGGAACCGAAATCAGATTAACGATGCACTGTCTCGAGAGATCCACAAGGGCATCGCGACAGTCGCCGACAATTTTGGAGTTTGTGGTCAAACTCGACAGGGATCTGACCGCCGCCTGGCTGTCAGATAATATGGCGATACTGGCAGTGGAAGTGCCACCCCGAAGTATCACCCTTGCAGCGTGACATATAGCCATTATTTCGGCTTGGAAAACGCTACAGTAATCAGGGAGGCGAAGGGATATGGAGAGGACGAGCATCTCCGAATAGATCCCACACCCCACTTTATCTCCAATCCTGGAACCATCAGTGTAGACTTCCACCGATCCACTGGGGATGACCTCGCCAGAGGCCCAGTCATCCCTACTTGGGATCATCGTGCGGAAGTCTCTGTGTAGTTCCAGTCTCGGTGAGGTGTAACCGATATTGTCCCGTATCCGAGGTTCCTCTAAATGAATAGAGGAGTGCCCCGAGGGTACAAAATTCCACCGTGTCAGTGCGTTAAGTCTTACCGCCACCAGTTTAGCCTGCTGCCTAGCAAGAATCCTAGACGAAAGCCACCCCTCATAACAAAGAGTGCCTTTGTAGATGTGGTCCGTAATGCACCAGTAATCTGCACTGCCGCGGACCTCCTGACCTTATCAAGGAGTCTGACATTGCAGAGCTTGTCGAGAGCGGTCCACCAAAAGACCACTCCGTATAAAAGATTCGGTTCTATGATCGCCGAATAAATCCAGCGGACCAGAAATATGTATAGTGTTGTGAAATAAATGACCGGCGTAATATGTTGAGAGCAGATCGTCGCCAACTAAGGTATACATATATACTATCGATCCGTTTAATATTCCGGAGCAACGATTTTTTTTTTTCTATTTTGAGACCAATACTCAGGGGTAAACCCCTACTAAATGCTGTGCATTATATTGGAATTTTGGAAAGGACAGTACATACATTATTATTAATTATTATTATATTATTATTATTAGGGATTTCTGCAGATTAAGCAGGGAAGCAGCTCTGGATCTTTCAAATGTAAAGATTATTTTATTTATGCAATTCAAGTCAAATACAAAAGTGAAGAATCCAAATATATTATTTCGGAAAAAAATTTAAATAGAATAGTTAAAGCAAATAAAATTTTAAATTAGGCAAGATAATGATTATTTCAATTAGTTTAAAATCACAAATTGAAAACTTTCTTAACCCCTCGACTTTACCAACTTGACTTCTTTTTTCTTTGCTTCTTATTTCTTCTTCTCCTTCCTAGGGTTTTCTTCACAACAGGCCATTTTTACATTACTTTAACCCATAAACGCTTTTACATTCGGCCATCCTGATATTCATCGGTCTCCGATGAGAGAACATCTTGTTCATCATAATTTTTCCACGGTTTCATTAAATCACAGCTTGTGGATGTGGTGTTAGGACCTTAGAAGACTGCAGCTTTAACTACATCGTATCGTTCATTTTCTTTAACTTTTCCAACCCTGTATACATACATACATACAGTGGCCGACAAAAGTCTACATACGACCCCTTTTTTTGCGATTTTATCAGTCCAAGTGAATAAATGAAAAAAATAATGATGCAGTTTTGTTTCAAATCTATATTTATTAATATAAACCAAAATAATATTTATTCCGATATAAACTTAAAAAACTATTCAAGAAAAACTATAAAAAACATTCGACAAAAGTCTACATACGACAAGAGTGTTCACAGAAAAACTTAGCGTAAATGTAAAAAATCATCACCTATTAATAAAATTAATATTTTGTCGGACCCCCACGGGCATCTATAACTGCCTGCAGTCGCCGAGGCATCGAGTTCACCATATTTTCTAATTCTAAGGGTCTTATGTTCTGCAATTCTTCTTGGAGCCTTTGTTTTAACATTTGGGCATTAGTAATTTGGTAGTTACGTATTTTTCGTTGTAATTTCTCCCAAACGTGCTCAATAATATTTAAATCTGGGCTTTGAGGTGGAGTGTACAGCTGTCTGGGAGCATAGTATAGCAACCAATCTTTCACAATTTGAACAGTGTGCTTCGGGTCGTTGTCTTGTTGGAAGTACCAATTTCGACCAAGGCTTAGCATATCGACGGAGGGTTTTAGATTCTGTTCTAGAATGGAATTGTAAAGGTGCCGATCCATATTACCCTCAATGAACACCAACTTTCCTACGCCAGAAGCAGCCATGGCACCCCAAACCATTACACAACCCCCACATGCTTAACAGTAAAAATTAAGTATTTAGGAGCCAGTATTTCTTTTTCACCACACCTTAGATCTACCGTCACTACAAAAAATGTTATTTAGATTCATCAGTAAACAAGACCCGCTTCCAAAAATCAAAACCTATGTCAATATGCTTTTGGGCAAATTCTATACGAAACTTGCGGTTTTTTTCACTTATTAACGGCTTTTTTCGAGCAGTTCTGCTAAAATAACCATTTCCATTCAATGTTCTTTGAATAGTACGGGGATTTACAATCACTTCTAATCTTGTTGCAAGCTCTTCGGCCAATTTTGTTGTATTAATTTTAGGGTTTTGTCCATTTCTTTTAAAATAAAGCTTACATCTCTGCGAGTAAGTGCTTTTGGGCGTCCACTACGACGCTTATTTTCAACAGTTCCACTATTTTTATAATTCTTAAATATTGTCTGAACTGTAGATTTACTTAAATTTAATAGTTTTGCTATTTCTCCAAAGGATTTCTCTTCAGATCTGTACTTAACCAATAAATTTCGGATATCAATTGAAATTTCTTTACGAGAAGACATTATTTTACTTAAATATACACCGATGAAGACTAAATTACAACTTAAAGCTGTTTAAAACAATCTATAAACTTAACAAAAAAAATTTTGTAATAAATAACGGCGCTATCTCGTTATTTAATAGCAACAAACGCCTGGGTATGCTGATCGTATGTACACTTTTGTCAATGCATTTTAAATGTTTTTCTTGAGTAATTTTTCCTACGTTTATTGAAAAAACGTAAATTTTGGTCTGCTTTAATAAAAATGTATTTGAAACAAAACTGCATCATTACTTTTTCATTTAAGTATCTTGGGCTCCTAAAATCGCAAAAATATAGGTCGTATGTAGACTTTTGTCGGCCACTGTATATAACTGGCCTTTACAACCATGTGTCAGGATTACGACCTAGCTTCTCGCAGCACTCATGTTGTGTGTGTCAATTTTTATCCATGAGTACCGGGACCTACAGTTTAATGTCGACTCCGAACGACAGACTTGAGAAGCTTGTTCATGGCAATTAGTTACTCTCAGAGCTTTTGCCAGAAGACTGCTGAGAGGTAGTCGCCGAAAGAAATATTTTTTTTCATATTTCTTTTTTTGAAGATGTCAGAGCCTGGAGTCGAACCCAGGGCCCATGTCTTAGTAAGCCAACACACTAACCACTAGACCACGGCGACTACAACCTGTATGGACTTAGATATTTACTCGCTAACTTCTTTCCTGCTATAAACTGGGTTCTCTTGATGGCTACGATATCACCGACTGTATACTGAACATGAGCCTTCTGTTTTTTATCGTACTGCTTCTTATATATTTCTTGCGCCTTGAATGATCTTTGCACTTGTCCAACGTATTTACATATACTATTTCGAAGAATCTCCATGGGATAATTTTGCTATGACCGATAAAATGCTGCGGTTTGCTCTTTCAATTTGGCCATTACCTTTTGCAACGCCTGTTGTTGTTAGAATATGTTCAATCGCATTATTCTCACAGTATTCTTTGAAACGTTGCGAAGTAAACGCAGTGCCTTTGTCTCTCACAATACAACTCGGATTGCCAAAAGTGTCGGACCATATTGACAAATTTTTTACTACTTCATCTGTGTTTGTTGTTTGTGTTGTAAACAGTCACACAAATTTGGAAAAACCGTCAACTATAGATAAAATGTACTTGTACTGTTTACAAGTTGAATCCGTTGGAATTATGAATACGTTGACTGGATACCTGGGGCCTATTTCACTAAGCTACAAGTCTACAATTACAAATGTTTTTGCCGTAAAATTGTAAATTTGTAAATTATTGTGTTTCATAAAAATACAATTACAAGTTTGTAGCTACAAGTGATTTTTACAATTTACAAGTCATACTTCTACAAGTCGTTTTGTTTCATCAAACAAAATTTTCACTTGTACACTTGTAGAATTGTAGAAAAAAAGCTTAGGGTCGACAGAGACTCTCAAAAAAATTTTACAAGTTACAAGTGAATGATAAATTGAATTAAAATTTGATTTTTAACTATTTTTTAATAAAAATTAGTTCAAATAAACACAAAATTAAACAATTTTAATATTAATTACCATTAATTTATTTATTTTGTTTATTTTTAATTATTTATTTTTTTATATAAGTGATTATATGTAATAAAAAAAACTATATCACATTGTTTGCTTATTACAAATTATCGATATTAAAGTACCCATTATTGTAAAACTATTAAAAGTATTCCTATGTTCAAATGCTTACAACGTCAGAACTATTTCTCCGATCTTGTTTATGGAGCACTCATTTGCTTTGTTATTGTGTTTTCTTTTAAATGGATTCAGATAATTAGAAAAAGTGCACATTGTTAATTCTTTATGTTAAATTTTTCTACATCACCAAAAGCAGTTAGACGTGAAATCAGAAGGAATAACTAAGTAAAACATTAAGAATATGTTGGAGTTGTTAAGAAAATCTCTAACCCTCTTTTAAGAAATTTTAATACATTAATTATTTCTAAAGACAACAATGATACGTTTTTGGCCGAAGAATATTGTGGAGCGTAATTCACTAGTTTTTAAGATAAAGCTGTCGTGCAAAAGCAGCAATTATCGAGTTCAGTAAAAGAGTTGTTATATAATGGCACTAAAATGTGATTTTCCACTACCTATTTGTGCAAGTAAATGAAACGAAACCTTTAGCCAGCAGAAAGTAGAGACTGCAGTACAAATTTATAAAAATTTTATTTATTTGATAATTTTAATCTGTCTGTCAGTTAGAAATTCATTGCATTCTGCTGGTCAGGGTGGTCGATCAAAAGTAAACAAACCACTGACCACAAAACGCCATCTAAAGCTTCGCCTGGATTTTGAATTTTGAATTGAATTAAATTGGATTATGGAGGATTGGAAGATGGTCCTATTGCCGGACTAAACCAAAATTAAATTAGTTTCCCAGCAATACAATAATTTGAAATTCACCGCCAAAATAACTCAAAAGTGTTTAAATGATAGCGAACTGAAAGTAATATAATGGTCACCAGAATAGCCTGACCTCAATCTGCTTGAGTCCTTCTGAGATGCTTAATTTATCAAAATAACTTTGTAAAAATATTTTATTTTATTTAAAAAATTTGCGAAATATTATTAAAATGTGTTACATTGCATTTTTATAGGATATTTTAGCACTTTGAGTAATAATAAATAAGAATTTTATAATTAATATCCAATATATACAAAAGAAATTGTAATTGTAGAAATTGTAGTTTACAAGTACAAAAATCTACAATTGTTATAAAAATTTTAATGAAACACAATTCATTATCACTTGTAAAAAAAAGACTTGTACTTGTAACTTGTAAACTTGTAGAATTGTAGTTTAGTGAAATAGGCCCCTGCTTAAGCTATCTATATGCTTCAATCTGCTTTCTGAACGATGTCCCACAGTGTAAGAAAAATCTTGTAGGTACATAACCCACTGTGCTACGTCTCTTGGTACGTCTTTTTTAGACATCGTTCGCTTAAACGCCGAACAGTAAGTAACTACTTAGTTTCAATTCGACGACTAAAAGGTAATGTCTAAACTTTCTAAATGCCAGGTAAGCTGCTTTTACCTCCATTATATAACTATGTAGTTTACTTTCTCGCTGTAAAGATCTCTTGTTCCAATAAAAAACGGGGTGTAATTTAACCCGAAACCTTCTTTGGACGCATCCGTGTGTAGTTCTGTCTCAGCGTCTCTACTATAGATTTTTAAAACAGGTTCGCTGGTAATAATTGCCTTTAACTCATCTATTGCTGCCTGTTCTGTACCTGTTATTTGAAACGATGCACCTTTTTTAACAAATCGGTTAAGGGTTTAGCTATATGCGCGTATCCCCGCAAAAATTTTCTAAAATAGCCCATCATACCAACCGCTTTTGTTTTATCTCTACCCGGCGAAACATTACCATTTTCAATATTATGGCCCAAAAACTTTTATATCTTAAAAATTAAATTTTAAATCATATTTTGCTATTTTGCACGATCTTCAGTTTATCTAAACTTTCCTTAGCTGTTTTACCATATATTATAATATCATCCATGTACAATTCCATGATGTTTGAATTAATAAGATTTTGAAAAATGTGACTTACGTATCTAATGAAATTGGCTGGGGAATTGCAAAAACCAAATGGTGCTCTGTTGAATTCATATAAGCCTTGTTTTGTTTTAAAAGCTGTGTATTTTTTACTGTCTTCTTGAATAGGAACGTGAAAAAATCTGTTTTCAAGATCCATAGTGATAAATATTTTAGCTTTTTGCAACTTTAATATAACATCATCAATGATCGGCACGGGAATTATTTAATTGTCGATAGTCTATACACACTCGATAATCGCCATTCTTTTTTTTAGTTAACACAATTCGACTGGCCATATCCGACGCGGATTCCCTAATAAATTTTTTCTCTAGCCTTTCTGCGATTTGATTATTTACTATTTGTTCTTGTTGAATTGGAAGACGACTCGGAGAATGTCTAAATGGTTTAATGTCACTGTTTGGTATTATTCTCATTGATGTTGGACACTCTACACGGGGCGTTACCGGCTTATACAACTTGTGTAATTGTTCAACTTTTTCTTTATAGGATTTATCACCGTCTATCTCCTCTACAATTACATTATACACACCAAGTTCTTTTATCGATTCACTAGGGTCTTTATATTCAAAAATAATACCATTTTCACCGCAATAAAATTTAAATTTACCCGCAATATCGTATCCTAATATAGCTTCACACTTAATTGTATTACTTGGCCCAATTACAAAATCATGATCAGTTTCAATTTCATCCACTTTTAACTGTCCTTTAAAATATCCAATGGGTATTGTTTTTCTGTTGCCAAAACCAAATAGCATAGTTCCACTCGTTTGCAATTTACAGTCTTTATAGTTTGCAATAAACACATTCTTTTTTATAATTGAAACATCAGATTCTGTATCTACGAGGCACTCTATTTCTTTATCGTTTACTTACTTACTTACTTCCTTAGCTGGCCATAACAACCCGTTAACGGGTTTCGGCCTGCTTCCGCACTAGTCTCCAGGCGCTTCTGCTTAGCGCGCGCCTTCTCCAGTTGGTCTCACCAATCGATGACAGGGCTTCATCAACCTGGTCCTTCCAATGTAAACAGGGTCGTCCTCTACGCCGACGTCCAGTGACCTTCGCATCGAAAACTTTCTTCGCTGGAGCAGATTCTTCCATCCGAACAATGTGGCAGAGCCAGTGTAGCCGCTGGATGTTAATACGCTGGACAACGCCTACATCGCCGAGGAGCTCATACAGTTCATGGTTGGTTCTAATACGAAACTCATCGCCATGCCTTAGAGGACCAAAGATCTTACGAAGAACTTTTCTCTCGAACACCCCCAGGACCACTGCATCGGCACAAGACAGCGTCCATGCTTCCGCACCATAGAGAAGCACCGGGAGAATAAGCAACTTGTAGAGTGTTAATTTCGTCGCACGAGAGAGGTCTCTATTACTAAACTGCCTACCGAGACCGTAGTAACACCTGTTGGCCAGTGTGATTCTTCGCCTGATCTCTAGACTGACATCATTCTTGCTGGTAATGGCGGTGCCAAGGTAGATGACCTCCTTGACCACATCGAATGTATAGTTGCCGGCTGTAACCTGAGAGCCGATACGATCAACATCCCTACTCGTCGACAACATGTACTTTGTTGTTTGTTTGGGATGGATGGGATACTTCGGACAAGGTAAAGTCTCTGATTGGGGTCAACCTGGCGGCCTCCAGAACGATCCTTGTTCCCGTTGTATTCAAGTCGACATACAGCCTCCACGCGGCCCTCCTGGATAACATTCTAGCACCCGCTAGCTTGTTAACTAATGTATGCGGCGATTGTCCAATCCCCTGGACTTTAAATTTGGGTTGTGCGTAGGGCTTGAAACCCACCACGTAAAAACGAAATCTCAATGAAACTTCACCAAAAGCCTCTAAACGGACCCCCTTAATATTATTTACATATGTTAATTTCAAGTGTTCAGAACAAAAAAAAAACAAAAGATTAAAAAAAGTACATTAGCGTACTTTTTTAGGAGTTATGCAGAAATAAGTACATTGAACAAAAAAAAATTACCCTTACTGCTTAAAAAAGTACGTTTGGCAAGCCTAAATAAACCAGCTGTTTGCAAGTGTCCCGTAAAAACATAGAGAATTTCTATTTTCTCCAGATCACGGCGCAATTATCATAAGGTGCCTTTGAGATTACAACAAGTAAAACAGTAACAAAAACAACACAGCATTTTGATGCTTGTTAGGGTAGTTAACTGTCAAAAAAAACCAAAACAAAAAGTATGAAAACAAAAACAATGTACATAAAACAGCAAAAATTGACAACTATATTCACAAATTGGCTGAAAAAAAAAGTAGCTCAGCTGCCATGTCAAATGCACCTTATAATCAATACGCCATGCTACAGATTGATACGCGCCGTTGCGTTACATTTTTTATTCGGTAAGTGTTGCCATTACTTTGCATGTAAAATAAATGAACAGCTGACTCTTCAACGTTAAGATACGTTACGTGTGGCTAATTCTACCTTTAGATGACATAGATTCCCCTATAGTTGAATGAAACAAAATGAGAAATAAAAAATGTTCTCAATGTAATGAGTATATAGATCAGCGTCCGGCAAAAGTCAGATCCGAGCTAAATTTCTCTTTTGCTCTCACATGTACGTACTCACACGTATAGGCAGAAAATAAAAACTTTATTTATTTTATGTATATTACAGTGAGAGAAAATGTTTAATAGAATGTATGAATATCAATTTATATTTTCAGATAATTTTTTGTGCATTTACTATTTTGTTGCTTTCAAGTAAATTATTGTAAAAGTGTTAGCAGGCTGTGCGAAGGCCTATGTTCAGTTTAATCATTTTAATAAAATGGAAAATTGTAAAGTGTATGTTCACACTAGGAGAGAATAGTTGGACAATTCTTCATCAGTTCTCTTTTAAACTTGTCTTCGTGTCCACACTCGAAGATTTTAGTTACCCAACTTTTTGTCGTTGTTCAGCAATTTTTGTGTTTTCTTTTGCTTGCTTTTTCTTAGTGTATGTCCACACTCGGAGAGAAGAGTTGGGCAATTCTTCATCAATTCTCTTTTGAACTTATCTTCGAGTCCACACTCGGAGATTTTAGTTGCCCAACTTTTTGTTGTTGTTCAGCAATTTTTGTGTTTTCTTTTGCTTGCTTTTTCTTACAATTTGACATTTATGCCGTGTTGTAACAGAAATACATACAAATTACACAAAATTTTATAGATTGCCCAAAAAATATTTCATACATAGAATATAATGCTTTTTATTTTTATACTTATTTTAATATGTGAATAAATATTTGTGTATTTATAAATTTCCCTGTAGAAGACAAAGCCTTAAGGTAGGGTCACATTGGGCAAATATTTGATGAAAAGCGTCAATTATTTCTTTGCCGTAGTGTGACCACAAAATATTTTTAAGGGGCAAACAAAAAACAAGCTGTTTTTTCAAAAACAAAATTATTTGCCAGCTAACAAATAGTTTCCCAATGTGACCACAATGTGAACACTACAAAGCAAATATTTACCACATTTTTAAGTAATTATTTGTTTGTTCTTACAAATTTTTTCTAAGAGCTGATACCGATACGGTACTGATACCGATACCGAAATTCGTTTCGATTGCCAACCTTGCTTTTTTAATAAAAACTCACTTCCTACCTTGACGGAGCTGCAGGAGTTGCTCAGCGTCATTCTGCATAGCCTTATCAGTTTTGCAGGAATACCGAGCTCAGACATTGCGGCATAAACGCGATCCCTTATTGGGCTATCGAACGCTGCCTCATAGTCGACAAAAAGATGGTGTGTGTCGACTTGTTTTTCATGGGTCATCTCCAGGATTTCGCGCAGTGTGAATATCTGGTCAATGGTGGACTTACCATGTCTGAAGCCGCACTGATAAGGTCCAATCAGTGAGATGGCGAATGGCTTCAGTCGTTCACACAATGCGATCGGAAGAATGGTGCATATTGTAGGGTCTCCCTTTTTCAGGATCGGACAGAGGGCACTGAGATTCCAATCGTTGGGCATACTTTCCTCCAGCCATACACTGCAAATGAGCTGATGCATGCACCTAACCATCTCATCGCCTCCATACTTGAAGAGTTCAGCTGGCAAACCATCCAGCATATCAACGAAGAAGGGATTCAATTATCTTTCCATTGATATGCCACTTATCTCGATCGAACTTTTCCGTTGGACACCATAAGGGTTTGAGTGGGACCATACACCAAAAAACACAAAAGTACCGTTATCTAAAAAACGGTACTTAGGTAAAAATAATAATTGCGGCATGTGGCGATCTTGGTATTTTTCCAAAATAAAAATTTGTAAACCCGTGTAATTGGTTTATTCAAACGGGGTCCTATCAAGCCATATTGTCATATCATAAAATTTTAAAATAGTTTAAAAAATTTTTTGTTGGTCTTTGAATAAAAAAGTCATAAAACAATAAGACTTTCCAACCTACATATGTTTATCATTTTGTAATAGAAAAATGAAACTAAAAATAATATACTAAACTATGACGGGTTGTTTACAGCAATCATATTTTTCGTTTTATTGTTTTATGATATATGACTTTAAAACGACCATTTGAATCCCCCAAATATTTTATTTTAAGATATTCATCTAAAGGTTTAATTCTATATATGTATACAATTTACAAAAGAAAGAAAAGAAATAAAAGTAAAAACTAGTAAAATATACACACAAAATTTAATTATTAATTTATAGGATATTGTATACGATTGCTGTAAATCATATGAAAAGAGTTTTTACGTCTTGAAGCAAATATTCCTTTATCCTTTTCTTGAAAATTGAAATTCTTTGTATATTTTTAATATCTTGAGGGAGGTTATTAAATTCCATACTATCCATATATTCAATGCGTTGCTTCGTAGTTTCTAATTGACATCTTGCTATTATAAGATTCATATTATTTCTGGTATTGAATAATGTTTGATTTCTATGAAATGAAATAGTATGGTGACCAATATTATAGGTTTACTTAAAAACATAAAGAATTAAATTAAGTTATTATAAATAATTTAATTGAAATAATGGTGAGACAAAATTACATAAAAAATTTATGGCCTAAAAACAGTTGAAGAAAAACGCAAGAAAAACGAACGCTGCGATTGTACGAAAAAGACGTGTACACCAAAAAGCGAAAAAAAAACATGAAAGGAAATGTCAAATAATCAACTACAAAGAAAAAAACGAATGAGGGAATATAAAGAATCGCCGAGAACGGGCAATTATTTTTCCTCTTTTATTCCCCTCACCGTAAACGTCTACAAACTCAAAAGTTGCCCAACTTTTCTCTCCGAGTGTGGACATACACAAAGCATGTAAATGACATTAAATCCACTTTGGTAAATAAAATTATTATTTAAATTCATAATAGTAAAGCAGAATTGAAAAATGTTTTTTTTTTTTTTTTTTGTTAATTTCAATGGGTACTAAAAGTGAACTCTGAACAAAAAGTTATGCACTACCACTCATCGCCACTGCAATCTATTTTTAAATATAATCTTTAACATTGTATTGTTCAGATGAGAAAAAAAATTTGCGGGTTTTTGCCGTTTTGTGTTTTTTAGCCATTTAAAGTGACCTACTGCGAAAAAAAATACCATACTTTCTGCTGCTGCTTTACTGTATCACTTTCGTTGATATACAGAGTGTTCTATATATCAATGCATTTATCCATACGAATAAAAAGCTATTGGGAGGTAGGGCTCTTGGAATCTTATCTTTTTTTATAGAAACCTTTTTTTGTATAAAAATGTATAAATTTATGGTATTTTTTTCCAAATGCTGTAAGATCGCCTCTACCCCTCAATTTGAAACAAATTATTTTTTTTACGCCTCACAGTCATTTTTTAACATTCTGCTTCCTAAATTTATTTCAAATAATTTTGGCCGCCCAGATCGTTAAAATACCCCTCTGTGCGACGTGTGAAACACACAATTGGAGCAACGTATGGTATGTACTTCTACCTTTACCCCCAGTCTACATGCGCCATAAACTTGGAAATAATTATGTTTTCAATTGTCAAATTCTCTTTCCGACATCAAATGTTGTGAGGTCATGCTCTAATTTTGTTCAATTTTGTCTGAGTGTTTTTACTTTATATGTATATATATATTTCTTTTTTATAAAAAAAATATTTTTTTTAAAACAATTTTACCCAAGGGAAAAATATTAGAAAATTTTGAAAGAAAATAATACTGAAAAATTTTTTTTGGGGAGTCATAAAAAGTTCTTGCATAGTGAAAACTGAAAAAGGAATAATTTGGAAGAAAAATTAAAAGAATCCTGAAACTATATACTAAGAAGCAAATTTTGAATTATTGAAGATCTGGAGGAATTTGTATGCAAAAATAGCAAGTTTTTTTTTTTTTTTGAAAGATTATGAGGACGGAAGTGGTTCAGGAATTATACAAAACATATATATCATTCTTATTGGTGGCAAGAAGAATCATGAAATTGCACCAGAATTGCAACAAATAAGTAACATAAGTAATATATACAATATTTTTTTTGAGTGCAATTTTGTTAATGGCAAAAGATATCCATGAAATATTTAATAAAATTATAAATTGTGCTGATGTTATATACATATCTGAATATAAAGAATTTTGGAAAATGTGTCTCAATACATAATTAATTAAGAATATTTTTTCCACAAATTTGCTTTGATAAACTTTAATGAAGAAACAAAAAATAAATAAATAATATTATTATACTTATTTACATTATACAAAAACATGGTATAATCATCATAAGGTAGTCCCAGTTTGAAATAGTATAGAACCCTGTGGTTTTGCAACCCTGCTGCTCTTAGAATTGTCAAATAAAAGCAACACTGTGGTTGACTGTTGTACACAAATAAATATATTATTGCAAACAAGTTCTTCTTTTTTTGTTGAAAATTTTTTTAAAAGTTGAAAATTTTACTTTCGTAAAAAAATAGTTTATAACCAATATAAAACATTCGCCCGTTGCAAAATATAATTATCCAGAGGCTACCACATAGCGCATTGGATGGTTGCATCAATGAATTCTCTGAATGAAAAGATAAATTTTATTGTAAAAATTTATATTTTATTAAATATGTAAATTGTATTAAAAAAATCATTTATATTGAGTATGTGTGTGGTGTGTATGTCGAAAAATATAAATAAATAAATAAAAATATAAACGTTTTGCAATTTATATTGAAAACAAAAATAACGACTAAATTTGGTATTGATAATTTGGTATTGCATTTCATAATTTTAAATCCTAATTTGTTGTCAAAAAATTTTTTTTTATTTCAAATTTGCTTAACGTCAAAACAATTAAGAAAGAAGAAGAACAAGATTTTGACAATCCCAAGTAAGCAGCTGTAATTGTTTTGGTAAAGCGGGACGACCTTATGATGATTATACCATGTACAAAAATTTATATGACTACATGCAACATCAGAAATTAAGTTTTTTTTACCAATTGTTATTTTTTTATATTGTTTATAGAATTAGTTTTTTTATTCTGATTCAATTTTTTTTCTGTGTTACGTTATTCATGTAAACCAAATTGTTAAACTAAAAAAATAAGAAAATAAGAGAATCGGTTATGATATTGAAAGTCAATAGTCAATAAATTTATCAGTATATTTTTTCTTTTTATACATTGAACATTTGATTTAATAATAATTTTTAGCAAGTTCAAGAATCAACGCAGACAAAGGTCATTATGTCAACGTTGGTGTAAAGAACTGGTGAGTTATTTGTATATATAAATAATATATATTAAAATCGGTTATAATAATCTTGAAGTACGTAACCCAGTTTTTTTATTTTTTTTATATATAGTAAAATCAAAACATTAAACTGTTTTTTTTTTAATGTAAATATGTAATTTAGTAAATATTCTAATGAATTTGTTACATATTTTTTTTTATCATAAATACTTCATGTTTATTGTTCGATTGATTGTTTTTTTTTTTTCTACAATATGTTAAATTTTCAAATAAATCACAAATAAATGTAATAATATAAGTTTCATGATGAAATTATTATTTTATTACTCATTACCACGAAAAGTTTAGACTGTAGTAGATAAATAAATCAAGAATCGATTAACATTGATAGCATGGTCGGGAGGGTAGAGATATGGAGTGGGAAATTACATCTTCACCACACTCCAACATACTTTACTTTTGGTTTAGAAATTTAACTTAATTATTTTATTAGTATGATTATTAATTTTTCTTTATTTTTTTTTATTTTTTTTTTATTTGTGAACATTAATTATATGAATATGAATTTATTTTTGTATTGCTGGATATGTATGTATTTATTATATTTGCTTATTTTGTCTTGCCTCTGAATTTCCAATTTGTAAATAAAAATACTTTCAATTATACGTAATCTATATATTTCGAACCTTTTCGGTTCATCTTCAGGATTAGCTAGAAAAAATTATATTTTATTTACAATAATATTAAAAATAATATAAAATAATTATACCTGATATTGTATATACATTTTTCTTTAAAAAATTCTTTATGAATGAAGAAATTTTATATAAATGAAAGAAAGTTTGACAGTTTTTTTATGATATAAAAATCAAATTGAAAAATTAAAAACATAATTTGTTAATTTCTAGGTGATATTAAATTACAATATGAATTTACATAATCTTTCCTATCGCTTTTATAATTGCAAGCTACTTTTTCAAATTTAACTATTTGGTTAACTTCATGTATTTGCAACTTAATTTTAATTTTTTTTTTCTTCATTCATAAAGAATTTTTTAAAGAAAAATGTATATACAATATCAGGTATAATTATTTTATATTATTTTTAATATTATTGTAAATAAAATATAATTTTATGTGTTTGAGGCTCTAGGTTCGAGCCCCGGGAAAGTTCTGATCAATATTTTTATAATTTAATTTTTGTTTCGTCAGAAACGCTTTAATTAGATCAAAGTTAACGGCAATGAATATTTTTGGTAATTAAAGAAGAAATGGTAATTAAAGAAGAATTGGTAATTAAAGAAGAAATGATGTCAGAACTTTCCCGGGGCTCGAACCTAGAGCCTCAAACACATTAAGTTATAATGCGCATGCTTCTAGCGCTGCACTCTAACCACCACGGCTACAGTCGTACATGTCGTCGATGCCGACTAATGTGGATTAAATGGAATAAGAGGGCAAAAACAAAATAAAAATTGTAATTCTGTTTCATCCAAATAAGATGACAATTACAAGAACAGCAATGATGGTAAGAAAAGGAGAATATGATAAAAACTGTTGTGTGACTTTACTTCGACTAACTCATACAAGTGTATGTACATACATATGAAAGAATATAATTTCAGTATGCGATTTCCAGAAAAGTGTGAGTTAAATAGTTGATGTTTGGTCTTGAATATGCACAGGACACAAAGAACTCTGATGAGACTACCGTAGCTGGAGTCGAAAACAATTGTTCAGTTTGGCTAGTGTATTATTCCTTCACGGACATCATTTCTTCTTTAATTACCAAAAATATTCATTGCCGCTAACTTTGATCTAATTAAAGCGTTTCTGACGAAACAAAAATTAAATTATAAAAATATTGATCAGAACTTTCCCGGGGCTCGAACCTAGAGCCTCAAACACATTAAGTTATAATGCGCATGCTTCTAGCGCTGCACTCTAACCACCACGGCTACAGTCGTACATGTCGTCGATGCCGACTAATGTGGATTAAATGGAATAAGAGGGCAAAAACAAAATAAAAATTGTAATTCTGTTTCATCCAAATAAGATGACAATTACAAGAACAGCAATGATGGTAAGAAAAGGAGAATATGATAAAAACTGTTGTGTGACTTTACTTCGACTAACTCATACAAGTGTATGTACATACATATGAAAGAATATAATTTCAGTATGCGATTTCCAGAAAAGTGTGAGTTAAATAGTTGATGTTTGGTCTTGAATATGCACAGGACACAAAGAACTCTGATGAGACTACCGTAGCTGGAGTCGAAAACAATTGTTCAGTTTGGCTAGTGTATTATTCCTTCACGGACATCATTTCTTCTTTAATTACCAAAAATATTCATTGCCGTTAACTTTGATCTAATTAAAGCGTTTCTGACGAAACAAAAATTAAATTATAAAAATATTGATCAGAACTTTCCCGGGGCTCGAACCTAGAGCCTCAAACACATTAAGTTATAATGCGCATGCTTCTAGCGCTGCACTCTAACCACCACGGCTACAGTCGTACATGTCGTCGATGCCGACTAATGTGGATTAAATGGAATAAGAGGGCAAAAACAAAATAAAAATTGTAATTCTGTTTCATCCAAATAAGATGACAATTACAAGAACAGCAATGATGGTAAGAAAAGGAGAATATGATAAAAACTGTTGTGTGACTTTACTTCGACTAACTCATACAAGTGTATGTACATACATATGAAAGAATATAATTTCAGTATGCGATTTCCAGAAAAGTGTGAGTTAAATAGTTGATGTTTGGTCTTGAATATGCACAGGACACAAAGAACTCTGATGAGACTACCGTAGCTGGAGTCGAAAACAATTGTTCAGTTTGGCTAGTGTATTATTCCTTCACGGACATCATTTCTTCTTTAATTACCAAAAATATTCATTGCCGTTAACTTTGATCTAATTAAAGCGTTTCTGACGAAACAAAAATTAAATTATAAAAATATTGATCAGAACTTTCCCGGGGCTCGAACCTAGAGCCCCAAACACATTAAGTTATAATGCGCATGCTTCTAGCGCTGCACTCTAACCACCACGGCTACAGTCGTACATGTCGTCGATGCCGACTAATGTGGATTAAATGGAATAAGAGGGCAAAAACAAAATAAAAATTGTAATTCTGTTTCATCCAAATAAGATGACAATTACAAGAACAGCAATGATGGTAAGAAAAGGAGAATATGATAAAAACTGTTGTGTGACTTTACTTCGACTAACTCATACAAGTGTATGTACATACATATGAAAGAATATAATTTCAGTATGCGATTTCCAGAAAAGTGTGAGTTAAATAGTTGATGTTTGGTCTTGAATATGCACAGGACACAAAGAACTCTGATGAGACTACCGTAGCTGGAGTCGAAAACAATTGTTCAGTTTGGCTAGTGTATTATTCCTTCACGGACATCATTTCTTCTTTAATTACCAAAAATATTCATTGCCGTTAACTTTGATCTAATTAAAGCGTTTCTGACGAAACAAAAATTAAATTATAAAAATATTGATCAGAACTTTCCCGGGGCTCGAACCTAGAGCCTCAAACACATTAAGTTATAATGCGCATGCTTCTAGCGCTGCACTCTAACCACCACGGCTACAGTCGTACATGTCGTCGATGCCGACTAATGTGGATTAAATGGAATAAGAGGGCAAAAACAAAATAAAAATTGTAATTCTGTTTCATCCAAATAAGATGACAATTACAAGAACAGCAATGATGGTAAGAAAAGGAGAATATGATAAAAACTGTTGTGTGACTTTACTTCGACTAACTCATACAAGTGTATGTACATACATATGAAAGAATATAATTTCAGTATGCGATTTCCAGAAAAGTGTGAGTTAAAT
This sequence comes from Metopia argyrocephala, assembly GCA_963576795.1. Lineage (NCBI taxonomy): Eukaryota > Metazoa > Arthropoda > Insecta > Diptera > Sarcophagidae > Metopia > Metopia argyrocephala. Next base: position 78,069,741 of record OY756209.1, on the reverse strand, counting down.
AGTTGATGTTTGGTCTTGAATATGCACAGGACACAAAGAACTCTGATGAGACTACCGTAGCTGGAGTCGAAAACAATTGTTCAGTTTGGCTAGTGTATTATTCCTTCACGGACATCATTTCTTCTTTAATTACCAAAAATATTCATTGCCGTTAACTTTGATCTAATTAAAGCGTTTCTGACGAAACAAAAATATAATTTTTTCTAGCTAATCCTGAAGATGAACCGAAAAGGTTCGAAATATATAGATTACGTATAATTGAAAGTATTTTTATTTACAAATTGGAAATTCAGAGGCAAGACAAAATAAGCAAATATAATTAATTATATGGTATTTGCTACCTTAATTTAATTTTTATGAATCTGGCTCTTTTGATCTTTGCGAAAAACAAGATTCCACCCCTTTGCCCTGAGCACGGTCGGTTAATTAGGTAGCATAGTTTTTCAAAGAGGATCAATATGACACAAAGCCGTTACAATGTTCAAGTCTAGACCGCTAAAACATGTATTTGCACATGTAAGTATATTCACACACATAACATTCGCACATTTCGCAAAGAAATGATGTTAAACATAAGCTGTCAATTATGATTGAAAAAATTTTTTTCTAATTATTTAAAAAGAGAGTTTTAATTGTTCTATGGAAATAATAATAAATAGTGTGTATATTTTGATTTTTTTAAGAATTTTATTTATTTATTTTAAATATACATAATATATGAAATGTATTGCTTTGGGGATAAGCATGTCTCTATGGCCATTTCGTCTCTGCTTAAGAGACTCGTCAGGAGACTTTTTCCCAAAGGTGGTAAGCAAAGCAATACATTTCATATATTATGTATATTAAATGTATTTGCCTATATGGCGAAAAATATTTTTTGTTTTTATTTATTTTTATTACAACACGTGTTCCCTACCTAAAAACATAAACAATTTTTTACTGTTACTCTTTCCACTTTGGTTCTTAGGTATGGAAATAATTATTGTACGTGTAGACGGCGGGATAAGGCAGAAATGCCTGGTGAACTGGTCAACTGTTAACACATCCAAAAATTAAAATTTTTTAAATTTCTATACGTTAGATGCCATTCCAATTTTGCCAATAACTTGTTTTATAAAAATTCCTTATTTTAACTTTTTTTGACAGACGTGCGAAGCACAATTGACGCAACGTATGTTATGTACTTCCACCTTTATTCACAATGACTCGACCCAGAAGATCTAATCTTGCTCATTGATCCAGTAACGTAAACAGAGTTCGGTATATCCCCAAATAATGGAATATGGATGAACAAGAAATCTCACGAGAACACAGCCGTGTTAGACTGCATTTACATTTGGGAAATTGAATGACAGACAGACGAAGCTTCTAGGAGTGGACGAACAATTGAAACGTATAGTACATTTTTTTACTTTTTTTAATCTTTTGTATTTCTTTTTTGTTATGAACACTTGAAACTAACATAAATAATATTAAAGAACATTTGCCACCAAAGTACTATTATTTTGAAAAGGTCTGTGTTTTCAGTCTCAATTCAAAAATTTCATTTCGTAATTCTACAGAAGTTATTGAATAATTTTTTGTCAATAACATTGACATGGATCTACTGTTTGATGAATTTATTTATTTTAGAATTGGGGTTATTGCAATAGATTTAATTTTCCACTAAATTTAGTGGTAGTGGAAGAAATAGTGTACTTAATGAACTAAATTTCCACTACCAATAAAATGGTTTAATTTAGTGGTTAATTATTTCCATCTGCATTTAGTGGATGCTGCAATATCGTTTAGGACAGTTTAGACGATAATACTTTATGTACGTAAAATCATAGAAAAAATATTATGACATTCCATCCGTATTTTAACCCTAGAACCATAACGCTAATTTTTACACAATTTTTCAAGTTAGAATATTTTCAATTTATTTACTTTAATTAAATTAATTAATTTATTTTAATTCATATGTTATAAAGAGAAAAGAATTTTTAGTATATTTACATTATTCAGTTATCGTTGTCCATATAATTTTGACAAATTTAAAAAAAAAGTGCACGTAAAATTTACGTACGTTATGGTTCTAGGGTTAAAAATAAGAGTAAAAATTCTACGGCAGATTTTTTTACGTTTACACGGCTGGTAAACTACCAAAACAAAGTAAAATGAAAACATAAAATGCACATATACGTCCACACAAAATTTGCATACATTGTGAACACATTTAACATAAACAAAAAATAAAATAAAAGTGCATCTCTGATCCAACGAAATGTGATTGTTTTTTTAAAAATTAAAAAAAGAAACAAAGCGAGCCTTACTACTGTCAAATTTTCATCCGTATTTGCTCTCAATGTCGTACGTTCTCATTACATATAAAGTTAACACGATACTATTGTACTCATTCTCTTCTACACAAAAATTTGACATGTATTACCGTCTAAACCCGCCTTTAGGGGTAGTGCAAACGGTAATGCATTATAAATTCAATACAATAAACCCAACTCTGAGTTATTTAAAATCATTTACTTAAAAATTATTAAAAGAAAATGAATAGAATTGTTAAATAGTAGATTGTTTCAAAATTTTGAAAAGAATTTGTATGTTTATATTGGCTATACCGCATTTGAACATTCAGTTCGAGTTTTGCCCTTTTGGAAGAAGGAAATGAACAAACAAACTTTTAATAGAAAGTTTAGAATGTGAATTGATATTTGAAACTAATTTTAACACACTAAAAACTAACATTGGTAAAAATAGCATTGTAAACCAAGTTCAAAAAAACTTGTAAGTATATATTTGTAAAAGTTTTTACAAATACATGAATGTATATAAAATATGGGCATTTCCACAGAAAGGTCAACCAAGTTTGAAAAATAATATGTTGACAATAATCACCTTTCATTGTTAATAATTATAAAAAAGGGTCTATATTTTTATAATAGAATGATTTCATAGCATATCTGAGGTATTTACTTGAGGAAATTGGGCCGGAAATTGGAAAATATTTTATTTTCTTTTTAAACTACTTCTAAAGACATTTTTATATTTAATTATTTTACATGCAAAAACTATGTTATGTTTGCACTCTTTATCCAAAACCTCTCTTTTCAAATTAATTAATAAGGAAAATGTGTATGGAGAACAAAAAACGTTCGATTAACGGCTAATTTTTAATTTGTATCTTATCTAAGTTTTATTCAACGTTCGCGACCGAAAACATCATTTTATTGTAATTGCTTTACATCAAACGTCCACAGGGGTCGGACAAAACATATTTTAATTAAGTTTGGTGTCACTAATTTGTACATGAAAAAAAAACTTCAGTGTTATAATTAAATAAACTTTTTTTTACTTGCAAAGTTTCGTACGTTCGCGACCGTAAGTAAATTTTTTCATAAACAATATATATATTTATTTTCATTACAAGATAATATACTTTCGTAGATGGGCAAAACGTGTGATAAATCGCAAAATAAAAAACAAAATCAAAAGCGATTCACAAAAACTAAACATTTCACGGGAAAAATCTGCTGAGAGGATGCGAAAACGACGGTTAGCATTAAAAAAATAAGGTTATAGAACAAATGCAAAATCGATGTGTACTTTTTTATAACAAAGATAATTGAAGAAATTATAAATCAACATGGCAAATTTCAAAAAATATTGATTTTCTCGGATGGAAGTAGCTCTCAATTCAAAAAAAAAATTTATTTTTTGGAGCTTGCCCGACTTAATGGCTAAATTTGCTTTTAAAACACTTGAGTTGCATTTCTTTGCAACATCACATGCAAAAGGTACCAACGTAGGCGTTGGAGCGATTGTAAAGAGAAAGGTTTTTCAAATAACCACAACAGAAAACATTACTTTAACTGATGCTTTGGCTTTTTACAACTGTGCCCATCACCACATTACTGGAATTAATGTAATATACATTAAAGCAGATAAAATTTGTAAGATGTTCCCCACTTTTGTGGAAAATGGAATGATGTACCGAATGTTCCAGGTATCAGAATAATTCACTCCATTTTCTGTGACTAGGTATTTGAATAAAGTATGGCTCTAATAGCCAATTCAAAAAAAAAAAAATATCAAAATATTGTTAAAATTTCATTATTTCATATTAAATAAATTGGTACATTTCTTGTTATGAGTGTTACTATACGCTATAAATTGAGTGTTAAGTTTTTATTAATGACATTTGAAGATATTTATGGGAAAATGCATGGTTGTAATAGTAAAAAAAACATATGGAAATATCGTACGTTCGCGACCGATACTTAAGCCAATTAAACAAAAACCAATAGAGATATTTTATTGTGAAAATACTGGATAGAGACCTACATTAGTATGCTTTAAAAATAAATTAATCGCTTTTAAATATTCCGTTCCATTTCGCAGAATTTTACATTTCACTACTGCCAGCCAAAGTTGACTTCTATTTTGCGTACGTTCGTGACCAAATGTTTTTAACTATTATTATGAAAACTTAAACTCGATGAAATCTATCTTTTGCACTACACATAGAGCTTCCAAAATGCTATTTAATAGCAAAGAAATATGTTAGAAAAAGTTTTTTTTCCATGTTCTTTGTACATCAAAAGCGTACGAACGTACGTTCGCGACCCCAGGAAATGCCCATATACAATAATTATAAAAAGAAAATAATAAATATTAATGCCCGTATTCATAAAAAATATGTTAGGTTTATTGAGGGTTTATTTGACATACATATATCTATGCAATACTTGTCAAAAAACCTAAAATACTTTTTATGAATACGGGCATACATTTCATTTTTAAATGTATACCAAATTATTTCACATTTGAAAAGTTGAATAGTATAGACTAAAATTTAAAAATAAAAATTCGAATAATTTTGAGCTATTACTTTGGCGTAAACAATGGTTACGATCATATTTTTTGTATTATTATTTGCTAGTTTATTTTTCCTAATGAATTTTAAAAAAGTTTTTAATAAAAATCCAATGTAATTTTTTTACCAAAATGTACGTTTTTTCCCTCAATGTACTTTTTTCAATTCAAAATTTGGCAACCCTACATTTATTATACACATTTTCAGCATGAGTACCTATTGCAAAGAAAAGTAAAAATATTATTAGGAAAGAAATTTAAGAAATTTTTAGTAAATTAAAATCCGCATCCATATTTATTTATTTGTCTTTTAATTATTTGAAAAAAAAACCATTAAGAACACTATAAACAAATTACTATTTCACAATATATTTTCTGTTTTGTTGTTGTTTATCTCCAAAACATGACACGTTTTTAAATGTTCTATAGCAGTGGTCTTCACAAAGAGAGTCACACAAAAATACACTGAGAGATGAGATTGGTTTTTATATTTGTGTTGTTTTTCACAACTTGAATGAAATTAGTGAAAATTTTCGTTTTAAAAACCTTTAATTTTAAAATTAAAACTAATTTATTAAAATTATTCATAAAATAAATTGTTTGTAAATATATGCTATAAACAAATTGAAATGTAGTTAAAAGAAATATAAACATTAATAAGTTAATATTGCTTATTATCATAACTTCTCAGTGTCTGACAAACAAATTTAGCTCTCTTGAAAACTAATAAAACATAAACACATACGCAATTTTTGTCTCACACACATGTTTTTGTAATAATTGTGGTTGTCGTTTAGCATGATGAAAACAAAGCGTATGGATTTCTTTTTATGAAAGCTTTTTAACATTGCAAATTTTTTAATAATTAATTAAGTTTTTCATAGGAAAATAAAACAAAAACTGGTTTCCAGGAATTCTAAAAGTGATATCTGTTAATAAAGTACAATACATTTAATTTTAAAATAATATAATAAGAATTAACGATACAGGTAGTGTTGGTATATTTTAATACTATGTTCAGGTATACACCTTTATTGCGTAAATCGCAATAAGCGCCATTATTGAGCTCAATATTCCATACAAAATCTCAATTATTTATTGCGTAATAATACGAATATTTTTATAATATTGTGTAAAATTTAAAATGCAACACTGTACATTACCAATAAAAACGAACAAATTTCGTTGATGGTTGGCAACTCTAATGTAAATAAGACAAATAAAAGATGGCTAGTCAGGTGGAAGGTAAGTTTATTTTTATGAAATTTCTAATTTGATAAAAAATAATGATGTATTTATGTTTTAAATAGGTAAAAACAAAAAAAAAAAAGTTGAATTATTTTCCATTTTTTGTAAAATTTATACAAATGTTCACAACCAAAATAAAAATTATATATTGTTATTTGTCAGCTGATTGTCATATGATGATTATTGAGAAAGCTAAATTGCACGTCCGCCAAGATAGCAACGAAAAAATAGCAACGAAAACGCGAAAACGAAAAAAACGCTTTTTTTTTCCAAGAATTCATATTTTTTTAAAAAGCAAATAACACCAGATTCTGGAATTATCCACCAAATTCTATTCATGGAGCAATTAAGGACATGGTGGAGGTTCTAAAATATGCTTCACTCATAAAATTGTACAAACTGTTTTGGAAAAAATTATTCGTAAAAGAAGAAATTTTTTAGAGAAAAAATCGGATATGTTGGGGCTTATTGACATCTTATGGAGGAGCTTTCTAGCATGCGACATATATGGTTAGAAGCTGTAAAGTGTCCAGATTACAAATCCATTAACACTAATAAAATCCTACGAGCCATTTTTAAGAAAATTGATTTTAAAAAACCACTTTTTTAGAAAAAGTCTGAAAATGACGAATGTTTAAGGGTCAATTTAAATTTTTCGGAGGAGCTTTCTAGTAAGTGTCATATATCGATACAAACTGGAAAGTGTCCGGATTCCAAAATATTTTCATTCAGTAAAATCGCACGAGCCATTTTTAAGAAAATTGAGTTTAAAAATAATCATTTTTTAGAAAAAAGTAAAAAAAAAATGTAAGGGTTGGTGCCTAATATTTTTTTTCTGGAGGAGCTTTCTAGCGAGTGACATATATGGATAGAAACTGGAGAGTGTACAGATTCCAAAACATTTTATCCGAATGAAATCCTACGAGCCATTTTTGAGAAAATTGTGTTTAAAAAAAATCATTTTTTCAAAAATGGTCAAAAATGTCTAATGTGTAGGGGCTAATTTCTTTTTCCTGGGGGAGCTTTCTAGCAAGTGACATATATGGATAGAAACTGGAGAGTGTCCAGATTCCAAAACATTTTACCCGAATGAAATCGTACGAGCCATTTTTAAGAAAATTGTGTTTAAAAAATAAATAAATAGCAACGAAAACGCCAAATTATTCTATGAAAATGGCGTTTTAGTTAGCAACGAAAACGCCAAAAAGAAACAAAAGAGAAGTAGAAAATATTCAATGGAATAGGTTAAGACCAAGTAAAATTACTTTTTTTTTTGTTTTTTGGAAACTTTCAAGTAAGTATTATATATGGATGGAAAGTGGACAGTGTCCAGATTCCAAAGGATTTTATCCGAGTAAAATCCTATAAGCCATATTTGAGAAAAATATGTTTAAAAAAGTCGATTTTAGAAAAAAGTTGAAAATACTCAATCAAAATGACCGAAAGACAGTTGTGGTTTTTTGAAGAAAGGGCGGTAAAGTGAAATATGAAGTGATTACAATAAGTCGAAATGAATATAAATAATTTGATTATATTTTATTGCAATGGGCAATAAGTAAAAATATGTATTAACTGCTGTATTTGTAAAATATATTTTAGATTAATAAAAGTCCGATTAATAGAGGTTTAGCTGTATATACATTATAATACATGAGTGATATAATTATATTAAAGCTAGTTAAGTAATCTTTTGCTAAACAGAACATTTTTTATTAATTAACATTTTACAACCTGTATTTCTAATTTTAGAGTATCCATTACATTAAAATGCCAGGGTGGTTACTTTGTATTTCGATTCGAAAATATTTTCAAAAGAAAATATTCACGTTTACTAGTATAACTCTAAAAACATTTAAAATTTTTCTAAATAAGATATATGTATTTTAATATAACTACAAACATGTTTTAAATTACAGAAAAATCTGTTTTTGTAGTTATAATTCAAATATAGATGACTACATTCTCTAAGTGCAGTCTAATGCAACACTGCTAGATTCTTATGATGAAAATGGCGGCACAAATGTAATAGCACGTGGGCACGATATCAAAAATCATATATTTCAATGATGGCGACACTGTCAAAATGGTCATCAGTACAGAGTTGTATAAAACACTTTTGTAGAAAACGTTAAATTTTTGCGTTTTTGTTTCTCAAAAATGGCTTATAGGATTTAAATCGGATGAAATCCTTTGGAATCTGGACACTATCCACTTTCCAACCATATATAATACTTACTTTAAAGTAATATAATATATATAATTTTACTTGGTCTTAACCTATTGAATATTTTCCACTTCTCTTTTGTTTCTTTTTGGCGTTTTCGTTGCTAACTAAAACGCCATTTTCATAGAATAATTTGGCGTTTTCGTTGCTATTTATTTATTTTTTAAACACAATTTTCTCAAAAATGGCTCGTACGATTTCATTCGGATAAAATGTTTTGGAATCTGGACACTCTCCAGTTTCTATCTATATATGTCACTTGCTAGAAAGCTCCCCCAGGAAAAAGAAATTGGCCCCTACACATTAGACATTTTTGACCATTTTTGAAAAAATGATTTTTTTTAAACACAATTTTCTCAAAAATGGCTCGTACGATTTCATTCGGGTAAAATGTTTTGGAATCTGGACGCTCTCCAGCTTCTCTCCATATATGTCACTTGCTAGAAAGCTCCTCCAGAAAAAAGAAATTAGGCACCAACCCTTACATTTTTTTTACTTTTTTCTAAAAAATGATTTATTTTAAAACTCAATTTTCTTAAAAATGGCTCGTGCGATTTTACTGAGTGAACATATTTTGGAATCCGGACACTTTCCAGTTTTTATCGATATATGACACTTACTAGAAAGCTCCTCCAAAAAATTTAAATTGACACTTAAACATTCGTCATTTTCAGCCTTTTTCTAAAAAAGTGAATTTTTTTAAATCAATTTTCTTTAAAATGGCTCGTACGATTTTATTCCCGTTAATGACTTTGGAATCTAGACACTTTCCAGTTTCTGGCCATATATGTCACTTGCTAGAAAGCTCCTCCAGAAAAAAGAAAAATTGACTCCAAGATTGAGTATTTTCAACTTTTTTCTAAAATAGACTTTTTTAAACTTATTTTTCTCAAAAATGGCTTATAGGATTTTACTCGGATAAAATCCTTTGGAATCTGGATACTGTCCACTTTCCATCCATATATAATACTTACTTGAAAGTTTCCAAAAAACAAAAAAAAAAGTAATTTTACTTGGTCTTAACCTATTCTATTGAATATTTTCTACTTCTCTTTTGTTTCTTTTTGGCGTTTTCGTTGCTAACTAAAACGCAATTTTCATAGAATAATTTGGCGTTTTCGTTGCTATTTATTTATTTTTTAAACACAATTTTCTCAAAAATGGCTCGTACGATTTCATTCGGGTAAAATGTTTTGGAATCTGGACACTCTCCAGTTTCTATCCATATATGTCACTTGCTAGAAAGCTCCCCCAGGAAAAAGAAATTAGCCCCTACACATTAGACATTTTTGACCATTTTTGAAAAAATGATTTTTTTAAACACAATTTTCTCAAAAATGGCTCGTAGGATTTCATTCGGATAAAATGTTTTGGAATCTGGACACTCTCCGGTTTCTCTCCATATATGTCACTCGCTAGAAAGCTCCTCCAGAAAAAAGAAATTTGCACCTAAATATTGGACATTTTCAGACTTTTTCTAAAAAAGTGATTTTTTTAAACACAATTTTCTTAAAAATGGCTCGTGCGATTTCATTCGGGTAAAATGTTTTGGAATCTGGACACTCTCTAGTTTGTATCCATATATGTCACTCGCTAGAAAGCTCCTCCAGAAAAAAAATATTAGGCACCAACCCTTAAATTTTTTTTTACTTTTTTCTAAAATATGATTTTTTTTTAAACTCAATTTTCTTAAAAATGGCTCGTGCGATTTTACTTAGTGAAAATGCTTTGGAATCCGGACACTTTCCAGTTTGTATCGATATATGACACTTGCTAGAAAGCTCCTCCAAAAAATTTAAATTGACCCTTAGACATTCGTCATTTTCAGACTTTTTCTAAAAAAGTGATTTTTTTTAAATCAATTTTCTTAAAAATGGCTCGTACGATTTTATTCGCGTTAATGACCTTGGAATCTAGACACTTTCCAGTTTCTGGCCATATATGTCACTTGCTAGAAAGCTCCTCCAGAAAAAAGAAAAATTGACTCTAAGATTGAGTATTTTCAACTTTTTTCTAAAATCGACTTTTTTAAACATATTTTTCTCAAAAATGGCTTATAGGATTTTACTCGGATAAAATCCTTTGGAATCTGGACACTGTCCACTTTCCATCCATATATAATACTTACTTGAAAGTTTCCAAAAAACAAAAAAAAAAGTAATTTTACTTGGTCTTAACCTATTCCATTGAATATTTTCTACTTCTCTTTTGTTTCTTTTTGGCGTTTTCGTTGCTAACTAAAACGCCATTTTCATAGAATAATTGGGCGTTTTCGTTGCTATTTATTTATTTTTTAAACACAATTTTTTCAAAAATGGCTCGTACGATTTCATTCGGGTAAAATGTTTTGGAATCTGGACACTCTCCAGTTTCTATCCATATATGTCACTTGCTAGAAAGCTCCCCCAGGAAAAAGAAATTAGCCCCTACACATTAGACATTTTTGACCATTTTTGAAAAAATGATTTTTTTTAAACACAATTTTCTCAAAAATGGCTCGTAGGATTTCATTCGGATAAAATGTTTTGGAATCTGGACACTCTCCAGTTTCTATCCATATATGTCACTCGCTAGAAAGCTCCTCCAGAAAAAAAATATTAGGCACCAACCCTTACATTTTTTTTTTACTTTTTTCTAAAAAATGATTATTTTTAAACTCAATTTTCTTAAAAATGGCTCGTGCGATTTTACTGAATGAAAATATTTTGGAATCCGGACACTTTCCAGTTTGTATCGATATATGACACTTACTAGAAAGCTCCTCCGAAAAATTTAAATTGACCCTTAAACATTCGTCATTTTCAGACTTTTTCTAAAAAAGTGGTTTTTTAAAATCAATTTTCTTAAAAATGGCTCGTAGGATTTTATTAGTGTTAATGGATTTGTAATCTGGACACTTTACAGCTTCTAACCATATATGTCGCATGCTAGAAAGCTCCTCCATAAGATGTCAATAAGCCCCAACATATCCGATTTTTTCTCTAAAAAATTTCTTCTTTTACGAATAATTTTTTCCAAAACAGTTTGTACAATTTTATGAGTGAAGCATATTTTAGAACCTCCACCATGTCCTTAATTGCTCCATGAATAGAATTTGGTGGATAATTCCAGAATCTGGTGTTATTTGCTTTTTAAAAAAATATGAATTTTTGGGAAAAAAAAGCGTTTTTTTTTCGTTTTCGCGTTTTCGTTGCTATTTTTTCGTTGCTATCTTGGCGGACGTCTAAATTGCGTATACCTGAACACTTAAAATAATGTTGTCAATTAACTAAATATTGAGTCAATAAAAATTTATACCTGAACATAGTATAAGAAGCTGTTTGCCAGAATTTTTGTGGAATTAAGCAACCCTGGTTGTAATATTCACGAAGAGAGTAAGAAAAACTAAAAAAATATCCGAACAATTTATTTACCTGAGTAATACCGGTGAAGACCACTGTTCTATAGGTGCACTTACGTTCCTACGTTAGGGGACGTTACATTACGATACAGCAACGTTTGGCTAACCAGGCCTTTAGGCAAGAGCAAAAGAAAATTGAAAAAATGTCTGTCATTCAATTTCCCAAGTGTAAATGCAGTCTTAGTATGTCCCGACTTATCACAAACACGGTTTGGTTAACAATGAGAAATCGTCGAGCAAAATAAAGACTTCAACAACATAAAAAGGAAGAAGTGTTGAGTTAAATAGATAATCGTTTCATTACGATTGCACATTTGACTACAGCTCGCATCCTTCCATTTAAATCAGTGGTTTTCAACCATATTACTCACGTAACGAAATTGTTCGGATATTTTTTTTAGTTTTTCTTACTCTCCTCGTGAATATTACAAACAGGGTTGCTTAATTGAACAAAAAATCCTGCCTAACAGCTTCTTTAAATGTACCAAAACTACCTGTATCGTTAATTCTTATTATATTAGTGTTAATTTATCGTACAGTATTAACAGATATCACCCTTAGAATTCCTGGAAACCTGTTTTTGTTTTATTTTCCTAACAAAAACTTAATTAATTATGAAAAATTTGGAATGTTAAAAATCTTTCATAAAAAGAAATCCATATGCTTTGTTTTCATCATGCTAAAGGTGGCCACACACAAGTGATTTGTCACTATGATTTGTTGTGTTCGACGTCTTTTTACATGTTAATGGGGCTGTATGACAAATCTCAAAATTTGAAATTTTTTCAATTTATTGTGATTTGTAACAAAGTGCATGGGGTTGTGCGCGAACATTTGAAAAAAATTTTAAATTAGTTCACAATAAAACGCCAAATTAAAATAAAAATATGAACAGCGAAAATATTTTTTGTTACAATTCATTGAAATTTTACAAAATGAAAATGCCATTTTGAAAAGTAAAAGTGATGTCTGGTTGTTGACGTTTAAACTTATTGTGATTTTTTTATAGTGTGTGGAGAAATGACAACCGAACAAATCACAGTCACAAATCACAAATGTATGGGTAGCTTAAACGACAACCACAATTATTAGGTCTGTTTCTTTACTCTACATTGGGCGCCCGCGGGATCCCAATTTTACCAAAAAGCGTTCCCGTACACAAAATTTGGGTAAATGAGAGAATTTTTGAGAGAGTAACATTCTTCTTCTTCATGCACGAAATAGCCCGTACTTTTTCTTCGGGCTAGTTTGTGCAAGTAAACAAATAATCAGCTGTTTAAAAAATAATAGAAAAATGAAAGGTTCAAAAACTAAAAAAAATTTCAAAAGTTGAATTAAAAAATATTTATAAACCTGCAGTGAAAGGCTTATAGTATAATTTAATTCAATATTTATATAAAAAAGTTTATCTTTGCCTTAGTTAACATGTATAAGTCTAATTATTGTCGTTTGTTTTTGCGAAAGTACATGTTCAATATGCATGTGTGTGTGACATAAAGTTGTGTGTTTTCATATTTTTATGTGAATGGGTAAAATATTTGCTTTTTTGCGTTCCCGTACTTTTGGGCAAATTTGTCTCTTATAGAGAGAAATTATTGTTTAATCTCTATTTCCCGAACTTTACCCAAAAAGTAAAGAAACACACTTATTACAAAAACATGTGTGTGAGACAAAAATTGCGTATGTGTTTATATTTTTTTTAGTTTTCAAGAGAGCTAAATTGGTTGGTCAGACACTGAGATGTGATAATAAGCAACATAAAGGTATTAATGTTTATATTTCTTATAACTACATTTCAATTTGTTTGCAACATTTAAAATCAATTTATTTTATGAATAATTTTAATAAATTAGTTTAAATTTCAAAATTAAAGGTTTTTGAAACGAAAATTTTTACTAATTTCATTCAAGTTGTGCAAAACAACACAAATAAAGAAACTAATCTCATCTGTCAGTGTATTTTTGTGTGACTCTCTTTGTGAAGACCACTGGTTCAAATTGATCCATTGAAGGTTGTGTGCAACCATTGCGGTGCATTAAAGTTTAGTGCAGAAACGCTTGGTTACAATTAGAACCATCGGATTCTTTGCTTCGTGGTGAAACAATGAAGCACGTAATTTTCTATCGAACACAATTTGAAGGCAAAACAACGGTTAGCTAGTATAGAATAGATAAATAAAATATGTATGTCTATTAATTTTACCTGTTTTTTTACAATACAACAATAATAAATTAATAATGATTGGGTTTTTAATTATTATTATTAATTATGTATGTATATACATATATTTTTTTTTTTCTTTTTTTATTAATAGTTTTCATTTTTTTAAGTTTTTTTTATAAAAATTTTAGGTATTTTTAATATAAAAGCGTGTCGTCTAATTCCTCATCTTTTCCTGCGGGCTGTATAGCAGCTTTTCGTAAAACTTTGCTGACAACTTCACATAAAGAATCTCTGGCGCCAACATCCAAACTTTGACATACTTCGTGGAAAGTCTCCTCATCCTCTCTTAGACGCAATATAGATATCAACGCAATTTCCGAGTTGGATTTAACATAACCATTTTTTTCTTTTGTTCCATTTACTAGCATCGGTATTAAGCTTTTTTTTAATTCCGGAGAAATCTGCTTAGTGTTAAGGACTTTTGCAATATGGTTGCAGCTTTTGGCAACTAACTGTTTAATTTCATTGCTGTTATGATTCATTGCACGTGTGAACGCATTAACAACTTGTGATGAAACAGGTTTTTCTTCTATCATCCAATACTCAATTAAGTATGTTGCACCACGTATTCCGTTACTAGCGATTAACGTTTTTTCTGAAGAAATGTATGAAATAATAAATTTTAAAATGGTGTTTTCATATTTAGTTTTTAAAACAGTATCAGCACTTTCTTTAAGAGCTACAAACAAAACAATCGTGCGGCCATGTTTTATAGGGGAGTCATCATTATCTTCAACTAATATATGATTTCGAAGAATGTCATCAACCTGCTCCGATGACAAATATTTTAGCAGAGCTCCTAAGCATCCACCAGCAGAGCTTCGAGTAAAATCATCTTGATGTCCAAGTAAATTTAATAATGTAACAGAAATCTGTTTTTTAAGAACGTCTGACATCTTATCTCCAGCTGGCGTTATAACACTGCGAAGCGCTTGAAGCATTGTTTCGCGAATAGAAGAATCGTCTGCAGATTTAATGCTGTTATGTATTTCATTAAAAATAGGGTCTGCACGAGTGTGTATTTTGACTAGTTCGGATAAAGCATACCCAGCTTTCATGCGTACTAATCTATTTTGATCATGCAAAGCTTTCAAAAACGTGGTTTGAAGTTGTGGCAAAAATTGCTTCAGCATTACACCCACCTTGTGTAAAAGTGTTGCGAGGGTTTCCAGAACCGCAGCTTTCACCCCGGCATTAAATCTGTCTCCTAAAATTCGAATAAGAGGGCCTGTTATATGCACAACAGATGGCTGCAAGGATTGTGCGCTAGTAAGTGCAATTATTTCTCCGAGCCCTTGAGCTGCATTTTCCTTTTCTTCAGGAAGGCCATTTAAAATAGCTTCCCGAAATACTGGCAGTAAAGGAGTTATTCCCTTAGGGAGACAAAAGCCTGGCAACTCTAATTCTTTAGAATCACTTGCAGCAAAGCGTACTGCCTGCCTAACGTCAGATACGTGAGTTATTTGTTCAGCTGAATCTAATCCTTTAATAACGGCATTTAGAGCATCCCAAGATCTCTGTAATATGTCCCTATCAGTTTCTGCCATTAGTCTCAGTAGGCATCGTAATAACTGAGGTACATATTGTGTGTAATCACCAGGAGTATGCATACAAAATGCGGATAATAAACTTGCTGAAGATTTCCGGGTAGATAAATTATCAGATTTGGCAGACGACATTAAGGAATCCATAATCGTGCGAATACCAACTTCATCTGAAACAGATAAAATTACTACTTGACAATACTCAAGTTCCTGTGGCTCTTTTACTGTTCCCTGTGCATCTGAAAGTGCTTGCAGCAAGGCAGACAGTATTTTTGGCAAATACTTTGTAAGAGCATCACCTGCTACAGAAACTAAAATTGACAGTGCCTTAGTATTTACAGGGGGCACAGTCAACTGAGGAACTAAATATGGTAAAACCACTCTTGGCTTTATTGTCATTACTTGTCGCAATCCATCTAATGTATTTTCTGCGACAACTGGATCTGGGTGAGATAATCCCTCTAACATTGATGGCAGTATATCATCCAAAGCTCTAGATCCTACGGTTGAGTGAAGTGATTCAAATGTTTTTGCTGCTGCTTCTCTTACCTCTGGAAGCGGATCAGATAAAGCTTTTCTTACAGTAGGAACTAAACTGTTCACAAATGATAATACCATTTCCTTAGATGTAGAAGTCATTATTTCAGAAAGTCCAATACACACTCCTTGGCGTTGATCAGCTTGATCAGAATTGAGACCACGTTCTAAAATCGGTATAATTTCTGGCAAAACCCGTTCACCAAGTTTTCGAACCAAGTCACCAAGTGTTCTAGCTGCAACTTGGCGTTTATCATAACTGGTACTGGCCAAGCAACCTAACAACAAACTAAAGAGTGTTGGAAGAATTTCTCTTAATGTTCTTGGTGTATTTGTAACGACCACCTTCCATACATGTAAAGCAGCCTGACGGACCATAAGAGACACGTCGCTTCGGCCCATATATAATCCAGAAAGAACTCTGTTACGTCTGTCTGTTCCTAAAAATCTTATAATGGCTGAATGAGATTGTTCAGTACCAAAATTATCATCTTCACTTGCTGTCTCTGTCGTCATTTTTCCAGATACTCCTGATATGCGGTACAATAAATCTCCCAGTAACTGAACAGAACTGTAACGGATTCGCCAGTTATCGTCAAAAAGGCCTTTTTCCAATTCAGGTAACAATAACGTAACAGCAGTCTCCGCATATAAATTTACAATGCGTTGCCCTGCTTTTAGAGCAGTGTCACGAACATACTCGCTTTCATCTGCAAGAGCTTTAAGAATCGGATTAATAATTTGGCCAATATAAGGTGTAAAATCTTGAGGAAAAGCGCTTGGCATGTATATGAACATCATTATATAACCATCTTTAACATGGGGTGCTATGTCACTTCTTTCAGCTGTAGATATTATTTCAGGCATCAATTTGTGCAATTTTTCAATACCAAGACCTCCAACTACTTCTGATAAACCCTGAGCAGCACCACTTCTGTCAACACTACTTGACTCAGAAGTCAGAGTTTGCATAAGCCATGGTAGTAAGTCTTCGAAAGAAGCTTCCCCCATTCCTCTTACCATGGCCCCTAAAGCGCGTGCAGATACTGCTCTCACTTCAGGAACTGGATCTAAGAGTGACATTTTAAGACCAGGAATTATATTTGGGAGGTATGGTGTTAAATCTTTCTGATCGGTTAATGAATACATATTGCCAATAATCTGTGCTGCCATTTTTCGTGTTTCTGTAGAACGATCCATAAATGCCCTTTGTACAACAGGCATTATCAGAGCCAAAGAAGGCGCATCAATGAAATGTACAAACTTTGTTTGTAGCAAACTTTGAAGGCATAGGGATGTATTTTTGGAGGGATCTTCTAACGCTTTCAATAATATTGGGACAATTGCTTGTATTTCTGGATTTTTAATAACTGAACCAATTACTTTAAGAGCATCAGCGCCTGCTTCTTGTACTTTAGTGTGCGAGTCACCCAAAACTTCTATTAACTTTGGAACAATGGAAGGTAGACACGATGATAACTGTTTAGGTGCACAATATGCCATTGCTCCTAAAAGTTCAACAGATGCAGTTTTCGTTCGCCATGAATCTTCATCAAGAGCTTCAAGTAAGGCTGGTAGAACTAGCTTAACTCCGTGCGCAGACAATTTTCCCATTACAACTTTTGCCGTATCATCTGCTGCCTGCCGGACGTATTGAGAAGAATCACCAAAACATTGCAATAAGTGTGGAAGTACATGAACAATATATGGTTCAAACAGACGCCCAAGAGTAGTGCAAAGAATTTCAAATGCAAACAAAGCTCCCTCTCTAGATTTGTAATTTTTCTTTTCCTGAATGTACATTGTAAGCTTAGACATAATATCAAACTGTTTTAAAGATAAAATGCCAAGACCCTTTACAATACCCGCAATGCCATACGCAGCCCCTCTACGTTCACCATATTTTTCAGATTTTACTAGCAACTGTAAAAGACGCTTTATCATTGCAGGAGCTTCCTCCTTTACCGAAGGCATCAAATGTGGTAAGCAATTAGCTACAGCTTCTTGGACTTGTTGCGATGGAGTTGAAAGAGCAGCTAGTAGTCTTTTTACTATGGGCTCTATTCTCTTATCGTCTTTGTCAAGATGACGTGCTAATGAGCCCATCAAGATAACAACAGCTTGCCTTATGTTATCAAAACTTTGAGACTTTGGGGCCTTATCTAAGAAGTCTTCAAAAACTGGTAACAGTGTAATAATAGTATCTTTGCCATGTAAATCAACAATAGTTAGAGCAGAAGCCAACATCTCCTTATGAACAACTTCTTCGCGATCTCCTAAACCAGCAGACACCATAAACTGCATCACATGGTTTACGTCATCTATAGAAAAAAATTCTGAAATACTCGATATTGCTATCGCAATTCCTCTTCGAGGTTTCCATTGATCAATGGCTGGTTCAATTTCGCGATCAAATTCGTCGAGTTTTGGAGGTATCATAGACAGTTTCTCATTATAAATAGTAAGAAGTTTTTTTAAAAGTCGTTTAGCAGCTAGAGGATCATCTATAAGCAATGGAACTAAAGATGACGCAGCGGCCTTTTGAATACAAATTTCATGATGAATTATATCAGACAATATTTCGTCTACCACTGGATAATTTAACTTTACTCTTTTCCAAAGTTCTTCAGCAATACTTCGATTGCTATTTGATATATCAAATTGAGTTACCCATAGTCGACGCGTGATAATATTACAAAATTGTGGACTTCTTTGACTTTCGAGACATATCGTATTCGATAATATTATTAAAACACGTAATGCAACATCCCTAATTGTTTCTTCGCTAGTTTCTAGAGCATCGAGAAAAATATTGATTTCTAACTGTGTTGCCAAGGCACAATAATTTTCTCCAGAGCTACATTTTGCTACTTCCAGTATTGCAGCAACCGCCTGAGTCTGTACACGACCAGAATGAATACTTACTAGTTTTAACAAAACTCTAAACATTTCAGTTCTTGGCAAATATGTAGGATGCTTGAAATCCCATAATTCTCCTCGTAAAGTTTCACCTCTGTTCTGAGCATGAATCCCAATTATTTGGATGCCTAATAGCAGCAATTCTTCATCAGCATATTTCGACAACAGACATCTTTTTAAACACTCGAAGACATAAGTGAAAGCTGGGCTAGTCATGGCTAAGTTTTTATCAATGGTTAATTCTGCAACATGTTGCATAGTGTCTACAATAGCACTATTAATTTCATTTTTAATCCAGTCTTCCTTAATATCGCATCGGGGTGATTGCAATCGGATTGTTGTTGTTGCCAGTTTGTGGCCTATATTAGAATCTTCAAACCAAGCTTCACGTAATTTATAATAAAGATGACATAATGGCTCTGCAGCTAATGGAGAACTCATTGATTTAAGAATAGAACTTAATAAATCAGAAAAATAAAGTGAACATTGTTTCGCATTTCCACGAAAACAAGCTTCAATTATTTTAATTAAACAAACTAACTTTTCACTAAGGCTTTTAAGTCGCATTCTAATGACTTGCTCTTTTTCTGTTTGAATTTTAATCGCTTCTTTTTGCTTAATAGACAATTGAGGAGGCTTTAATTTTCCTTCTTTAAGTTTTTTTTCCTCAATTTCTCTACGAAGTTGGAGTTCTTCAATTTGCTCCTTATAGCTATATACCTTATTTTCTCGTTTTATTCCAGCGGTAGCATAAATTTCTTCACGGTTAGGTAAAACACTTTTATCATACAGTTCTCCTTCTGGGGTTAAAAACGTGAAGTATTCTTCATCTGTTATGCTAGTCGCTGCATAGCCATTAAGTTCTGTTATAACCTTAGAAATAACACCGGGTATGAATTCTACCGCACATAAGTGTGATAAAGTTGCTACGACATTTTCATTTGCTTTACTAATTTCGAAATTGTTTAATACAACTTCCTTTATTTTTTCAAGGTGCACAGATATTATTTCTGTTGGTTCTAGTTTGAGTTGTTCCTTTAAAATATTTTTCCATAATTCAGGGTTTGTCCTTATAACAACATGATAATGGCACACTCTAAGTAATTGTAGAGCAATATTTTCAGCTTCCGATTTTGTAATAACAGTAAAATTACAAAGTAATCGAATGGCTTCTACAACAGAAGATGATCGAACAATATTACAATCGCCTTCGAACTCACTATCTAAGGATTCTAGTTTTCGCTCAAGTTCACAGATAATTATTTTAGCATACTTAACACCGTTTTCGGAATTGATTAATCTAGGAAGTAATATTTTAACATAATTGTTGACTTTTTCAGAAGTTGAAGTAATTGATTGTATGAAGGGTTTACATAACACAACGACATTTCCCTTAATTGATCTAAAATGTTCTGTCAATATATTTTCCGCAATTTGAAGAATATAGCATAATGTATCGGTAGAAGCTGAATTTACAAATTTTTCAGTAAAAAATACAGATTTATTCATATCGAGAACAACATTCCAAAAATTTGTTAAACTTCTGTCATTTATTGCTCCATTAATTTTAAGTAATAAACAAGCTGAACAAACTGCTTCAGATATTTGCATTTGGGATGCATTGTGAAATGCTTTATCAAATATATTTAACAATATTGTGGTTACCGTGCTGTCGGTTTTTATGTTACAGTTATTAAAAGATGAGAGCAACCATTGTAAATATGATAGACGTACTTGTTGTGTTGTAGTTTTTAAAGTAAGGCCTTCTTTAAAAATTTCAATAAGACTTTCATTTAATTGATCTATACTTTTGACTGTCCAAAGCCCAAACATATCTAAAGTATGGCATATTACTTTTTCATTAATTTCCGTTTTTAATGCATTAGAAAATAAGTCCGAAGCTATGCTTATAATGTTTGCCACCTTAGATGATGAAATTTTGTTGTAACTTAAGTTGCCAGCTCCCTAAAAAAAAGACAGTATTATTATAAATTTTATTTTATTAAGTTTATTTTACAGCGTTATAAATTGTAGTTTTTAGTTTATTTTTTATAAATAAAAAATTAATAGAAACATACTTATGAATGCATCTGTATGATAGTTTTTTATTATGTTCTGCAAGAGAATGAGATATTGAAGCAGACCAATATTCTATGGTCCTATTATGGATGGCAACACAACTTGAGTTGCATTGCCAGTTGCCAGGTTTGTATTACAGATGGCAACTCGCAACTGAAAGCTAGCAACTCAGTTGCTAAAAAGTGAATATATTGTCAACAGCTTATTTGTGGTTGCTGTGTAGATAAGATGGATGGATGGGATACTTCGGACAAGGCAAAGTCTCTGATTGGGGTCAACCTGGCGGCCTCCAGAACGATCTTTATTCCCGTTGTATTCAAGTCGACATACAGCCTCCACGTGGCCCTCCTGGATAACATTCTAGCACCCGCTAGTTTGTGAACTAATGTATGCGACGACTGTCCAATCCCCTGGACTTTAAATTTGGGTTGTGCGTAGGGCTTGAAACCCACCACGTAAAAATGTTATTCAATGAAAACCAATACAATAGCCTCTAAACGGACCCCCTTTTATGTTGACGACCTTGGCAAACGTTTTAAGGACTATGATTTAAGGATATGCACCTGGAACGTGAGAACCCTTTATAGGGAAGGTTCCTCTATCCAGTTGGCGGATGCTCTCACGAAATGTAGGGCTGACATCACCGCCATCCAGGAAATGCGATGGATAGGGCAAGGTTGTACAAGGCAAGCAACATGTGACATCTACTATAGCTGCCATGAGAAGAAACACGAATTTGGTTGCGGATTCGTAGTTAGCAAGAGACTTCGCCATCACGTCTCGGAGTTCACCCCTGTGAACGAAAGAATTGCTACTATCCGCATAAAGGCGAAATTCTATAACATCAGCCTTATTTGTGTTCACGCCCCGACGGAAGAGAAGGATGATGTGGTCAAGGATGCTTTTTACGCAAAGCTCGAGGAAGTGTACGATGGGTGTCCGGCACATGACGCCAAAATTGTCCTCGGCGATTTCAATGCGAAAGTTGGACGTGAAGATATCTTTGGCCCCACTGTCGGACAGTTCAGTCTCCATAAGTCCACCTCGCCGAACGGATTGAGACTGATCGATTTCGCCGCGGCGCGAAACATGGTTGTTTGTAGCACCAGGTTCCAGCATCTCGATATCCATAAGGCCACCTGGCTCTCTCCTGATCGATCTACCAACAACCAGATCGATCACATTGTGATTGATGGAAGGCATGTATTCAGCATACTAGACGTGCGCACATTTAGAGGTCCAAATATCGACTCGGACCATTATCTTGTCGCAGCCAAGATGCGACTGCGCA
This sequence comes from Metopia argyrocephala, assembly GCA_963576795.1. NCBI lineage: Eukaryota > Metazoa > Arthropoda > Insecta > Diptera > Sarcophagidae > Metopia > Metopia argyrocephala. Next base: position 78,047,407 of record OY756209.1, on the reverse strand, counting down.
TATGTGCAGTGAATATGGCACGTTCTAGTTTTCGAGGGAAGCTGAACATCAAAAAGCTGCGATCACAAGAGACAGCCAGGTCGTTTTCCGATCGTCTTTCTAATGAGCTCCATTGCACCCGATCCTCTCTCGAAAGTATTGGTGGACAGTGGTCTCACATTGCTCACTCTCTGCGCAACGCTGCCGAAACAGTCCTTGGTTTTGAGGGTCCTCCCCGCAGAAACCAATGGTACGATGAAGAGTGTCGTGAGGCCACTGCGGCTAAGAGTGCCGCCTACAGAAGAACGTTGCAGTCCACCACTACAAGAGCAACTGTGGAGGTGTACAGAGAGAAGAGGAGGGAAGAGAGACGCCTATTTAGAAGAAAGAAAAGGGAGCAAGAAAGGCGTGATCGTGAGGAAATCGAGATGTGCAGGAGTAGACATGATGCTCGAAATTTTTATAAAAAGATAAGGCGTCTTACTACTGGTTTTAAACCCGGAGCAACCTCCTGCAGAGACGAAAATGGTAATCTGGTTACAGATGCACAAGGGACACTGAAATTATGGAGACAGCATTTTTCTAATCTACTGCAAGGCGATGACGACACAAATTCCGCCTCTAGAGATGCTGTGCCGCTCCCAATCAATGATGACGACGTTGAGATCCTGTCGCCCAGCTATGAAGAGATCAAAATTGCCATACAGCGACTAAGAAGCAACAAAGCGGCCGGACCGGATGGTCTGCCCGCAGAGCTTTTCAAGTATGGAGGCGATGAGCTGGTTAGGTGCATGCACCAACTCATTTGCAGAATATGGCTGGAGGAAAGTATGCCCAATGATTGGAATCTCAGTGCCCTCTGTCCCATCCTGAAAAAGGGAGACCCCACGATATGCACCAACTACAGGGGTATAAGCCTTCTCCCTATCGCATATAAGGTTCTTACGAGCGTATTGTGTGAACGACTGAAGCCATTCGCAATCTCACTGATTGGACCCTATCAGTGCGGCTTCAGACCTGGTAAGTCCACCATTGACCAGATATTCACACTGCGCCAAATCCTGGAGAAGACCCATGAAAGTCAAGTCGACACACACCATCTTTTTGTCGACTATAAGGCAGCGTTCGATAGCCTGATAAGAGATCGCGTATATGCCGCAATGTCTGAGCTCGGTATTCCTGCAAAGCTGATAAGACTGTGCAGAATGACGTTGAGCAACTCCTGCACCTCCGTCAAGGTAGGAAAAGACCTCTCCGAACCTTTTAATACCGTGCGAGGTTTCAGACAGGGCGATCCCTTATCCTGCGGCCTCTTCAATTTCGTCAAGGAGAGTGTTTTGCGAAAGGCGGGTGTTCATCGAAATGGCACTATATTTAACAAAAGTGTCCAGCTCCTTGCGTATGCAGACGACATAGACATCATTGGGCATACCAAGCGAGATGTCACCGCAGCCTTTAATGCAATTGAACGGGAGTCTGCAAAAATGGGTCTGGCGGTAAATGAGAGCAAGACGAAGTACATGTTGTCGACGAGTAGGGATGTTGAACGTATCGGCTCCCAGGTTACAGCCGGCAACTATACATTCGATGTTGTTAAGGAGTTCATCTACCTTGGCACCGCCATTACCAGCAAGAATGATGTCAGTCTGGAGATCAAACGAAGAATCACACTGGCCAACAGGTGCTACTACGGTCTCAGTAGGCAGTTTAGTAATAGAGACCTCTCCCGTGCGACGAAATGAACACTCTATAAGTCGCTTATTCTTCCGGTGCTTCTCTATGGTGCGGAAGCATGGACGCTGTCTTGTGCCGATGCAGCGGTCTTGGGAGTATTTGAGAGAAAAGTTCTTCGTAAGATCTTTGGTCCTCGAAGGCATGGCGATGAGTTTCGCATTAGAACCAACCATGAGCTGTATGAGCTCCTCGGCGATGTGGGCGCTGTTCAGCACATTAACATCCAGCGGCTACGCTGGCTCGCCAATATTGTTCGGATGGATGAATCCGCTTCAGCGAGAAAAGTTTTCGATGCGAAGGTCACTGGACGTCGGCGTAGAGGACGAACGTGTTTACGTTGGAAGGACCAAGTTGATGAAGCCCTGTCGTCAATTGGTGTGACCAACTGGAGAAGGCGCGCGCTTAGCAGAGACGCCTGGAGACTAGTGTTAAGGCAGGCCGAAACCCGTTAACGGGTTGTTATGGCCATCTAAGTAAGTAAGTAAGTGTAGATATTTTAAGTCATAATAGGCTTTTTACACTTGTTCACATCTTAGAGGAACGCGTGGAAAATGTTAAAAATTGGAAAAACTTGTTTACATTGCAACATCTTTCATCTGTCATATTTTTTTCTACTTGAATAAGCAAAATAATTTGAAGAAATTTATTTATTTATTTATTTCAGATAATGAAATAGAAAGATTCTTACAGGCTATCTGGATTATTCTTATTATTCTAAATATAATAAAAAAGAAAATTAATTAATTCAGTTATTTAAAAAGTTCGTTATTCTATTTTTAAGAGCGTTAAAGTTCAAGGAGTAATCAATAAGGAAAAAATAACTGTTGAATTCTGCACACATTCTCCGAACAGGATCAAAATTGGCGTAATTAGATCGAAAGTATTGCAGTTTAAGAGGAATATAATATCTAGTTGGTCGAGTAGGAATAATAAATTCCAGCTGCATAAGTAAAGTCTCAGAATCAATAACTTCGCATATCAAATTATTAATGAAGGAAATGTTGAAACAAGTTCTTCTGCTTTTGAGAGTAGGAAGTTTGATAAGTGCTAGACGGCTTTCGTAAGATGGTAAAACTCTATTCGGATTCCACTGAAAATTTCTGAGGCAAAAAAGAAGAAACTGTTTTTGTACAGATTCAATTTTATTTATATGAATTTCGTATTGTGGATCCCAAACTATAGAAGCATACTCAAGTATTGGTCTAACCAATGAAGTGAACAGCTGCTGTAATACATATGGATCTCTGAACTCCTTTCCCCAGCGTTTAATAAATCCCAATACACCTTTTGCCTTATTTACAATTTGTGAAATGTGTGGGTTAAAAGTTAGTTTTGGATCGAGTAACACACCAAGATCAAGAAATGTATCGACTTTTTCAATATTATAAGTATCAAGTTTATAACTGCAGATAACAGGATTGGCTCTATAGAATACCATGTATTTACATTTTTTAAAATTAAGTTGCATTAAGTTAATTTTACACCACTCATAAAAATTTTGTAAGTCGTTTTAAAGTAGATTACGAAAATTGGTATCGTTGAGGTGAAGAAAAATCTTAACGTCATCGGCATACATTAAAATGTTGCAATACTTTATACAGGATGGTAAATCATTAATGTATATAAGGAACAATAACGGCCCCAAGTGACTACCTTGTGGGACACCAGATGGAACAAAGATAGTTTTTGACTTATGGTTCCTAAATATAATACATTGAAATCTATCGATCAGATAGGAAGATATCCATTTAAGAAAAGCAGAAGATAATCCAATTTTATTTAATTTGTGTATGAGGAGATTATGGTTGACTTTATCAAAAGCTTTGCTAAAATCCGTATATATGGTGTCGGTCTGCATGCCTTTGGTAAAAGCGCTGATAACTGACGAAGAAAATTCCAGTAAATTTGTAGAAGTAGAACGCCCTTTTCTAAATCCATCTTGTAAGGCTGAGAGAAATGATGAAATTTGATGAGAGAAACATTCCGTTACTATTTGTTCAAAAAGTTTAGGAATAATACTTAATTTAGCTATGCCTCTATAGTTCGATATGAAGGATCTATTTCCAGATTTAAATAGAGGTATAATAAAAGATTTTTTCCAGAATTTTGGGAAATATCCAGTAATAAGAGATAAATTAAATAAGTATGTAAGCGGCATAACCAATGCTTGCGAGCAGTTTAATAGTACACAGCTTGGGATACCGTCAGGACCAACATTTTCAGAATTTTTTAATTTATGTATAGCTTTTGAAATGGTAGCGGGATGTATTTTTGGAAGTGTTATTTGTGTGAATTCTGGGATTGGATAAGGATATTTATTTAGTTGGTTCCATTTTTCTCTTGAATAGGAAGAGGAGAAAAATTCTGCAAACATATCACTAATTTCATGATCATTCGATGATACAGTAGTATTATTTTTCATTATTGAAGGAAAACTAAAAACTCTTCGTTTGGAATTAACAAATTGAAAAAATGATTTAGGGTTAGATTTAAAATTTGTTCTGACTTTTGAAAGATATAATTTATATGATTGTGTATTCGTTGAGTTGTAAAGTGATCTGTAGACAGAATAAAGTATGTAGTCCGAACTGGAACCAGATTTTTTATATTTTTTGTAATATTTATGTTTTTTATTTTTAAGTCTTGCCAGCTTTTTTGTGTTCCAAGGCGGACCACTGCGAGCTCTTTTCTTCATCATTGGAATTGATCGTTTAAAAGAAATGTGCAAACCAGTATAGAACTTATCAATTATTGTATCTATTTCTTGCGGAGACAAATTGTAACTTAAATTGTAATTGAACCAATTTTCGGAGTTAAGAATGTTATTTAATTTGGTGAAATCTGCTTTCTTAAAATTGAACAGCATTTCATTATGTGCATCGTGTTTAGCTGTTTGGTAATTAGCACTGTTTAAGGTAACTTCGAGACAAGGATGGAAAATATCTTCAGGTTTAAGTAATGGATCAATACGGCTTAGGTTGAAATCATCGGAATCATTAACAAAAATTAAATCGAGTATTCTTCCGAATGAATTTTGAATGTTGTTTAATTGGAAAAGTCCAAAATCTGCCAACGAGTCAACAAAACTGGTATTTGATACGGTTACGGTTGAAGGTGATAAGAAGTTTGAATCTTGACTTTCATGCCATGATATATAAGGAAGATATTTTACAATAACTGAGTCACGAGTGTCTGATTGCTTGATTATGGATTCAACAGCCATTAAATGTAACTCATATATCTGTAAACTCGAAGATGGAGGTATATAAGAACAAGTTATGAAAACTTTTCTGTTATTTATTTTGATACAAATTGCAATAAATTTAATATCATTGACGGCAGGAATAATTTCTTCGGATGGAAGAGTTGCACAGGCAGCGATTATGACACCACCCCCATCTCTCCCTACTCTGTCTCGTCCATATATTTGAAATTTGTTGCACATTATGTCGGAGTTATGAATTATCTTTTCAGATTTATCTCTTAGCCACGTTTCTGTTAATACAATTATATTATGGTCTAAGTCAAAGCTACTTAAATAAAATGAATTTAATTTGGTATTCATACCCCGAACATTTTGGTACGCGATCGTTATAAAAGAAGAGTTCTCGACATTACTAGAAGTGCAATTAAGATTTGAGGGTTTAGGAATCATATTTAGTTTTTTGAAATGGATTCAGTAGCGCTTGGAAGTATTACATTTTCATTATTTCTATAGACAAATTCTTTCACAATAGTATTCTTTGGCCAAAAATTTGGATTCACAAGACGATCAAAAATAACTTCAGGAGCTATTATTTTAAATGATGGAATAACTCTAAGCGGTTTAGGTTTAATACCAGTATTCGATTCATTATCTTGTAGAAGAGTTTGAGGATTTTCATTAGTATTAGATTCAGAAAGAGTAAGCGGAGAAAAAACCATTAGTTCAGGATTATAGTTAGTAATCTGCCGTTCATAATTAGAAGCTAGATTAATGTTCAGATTATGTTGCAAAGGTTGATTTGACTGAACAGTGTTTAAATTCGAGGAAGGAATGACAGGAGGTACTGCATCATCAACTGAAGCCTGAGAATTAGTTGGATATTTTTCATTTGTTGTACCATTTTCTTTCGATATTTTGAATTTTCAGGAACAACTGCAGACGTAGAATTACCAACATTTCTATCATTCGATATTTTTGAATTTCCAGGGGCAGTTCTTTTCCGTTTTATTTTTGGTGAATCTACAAAATTGTCCAAATTAGTGAATTTCGAAAGTAGTTCACCATATTTATCCAGTTTGAATTTTAAAGACAAAAAATCAGTTTTAATATCATCGAATTCCGCCTTGTAGCTCTTAAAAAATTTATAAAATTCAATTCCAATTATTCTGCAATTTAGGCAGGTCCATTGAAGATGTTTTAATTTATCAGCTATAGCGTCAGCATCACGAGCTTTGAGGCCACTGCATTTAAGATGACAGTTTCCTAAGCATAACCAACAAGACACCATACGTTCATCGCCAGAGTTATTGCAATTTTTACTCACACATTCCATGGTGTTAAAACAAGCAAAAAATTATCTTTTCTTTATTTATTTTTTAAAAATTGATTTGTAACGGCGCACAGTGGCGCCTTTTCCATAAAAGCGTTGCAAAAATCAAAAATTTGACAGAAGAATTTGATAATATGAATATTTACATACAAAAAAATATATCATCTTTTCAATTGAATTTCAGGCAAACTATGCAACCGATCATTAATTTTTTGGTGTCGGATGAAAGGTATGTTAATTCCAATGAGACGATGTAAAAAAAGCGTTATTCGGTCCAATACTTTTTTTCAGGTGCAATTTTGCAAACACATGATATTTGGGTCTTTTTTCACACTTAATAGAATAGAACAAAAAAAGTGACGGTTTGTGACGGGAACTATTAAACAGATGTTGTTAAGTATTTAATACTCTAACTTATTTTCTTGAAATTGGGTGCCCGTACTTGCCCGTGTACATGAAAAAACAATAAAACTGTAACAACTTTTACTACAAAAAAATATACATTTTTCAAAATATTCAAACAGATTTTGGGAAGCACTGAGATCCACTCTAATTGTATCCTAAACATAGTAGATGTATTGGTCTTTAATTTATTATTTGGTTTTTTTATGCTTTTTCATTCGCTTACAACGCCCCCTAGCCGAAAAAAAATTGGGAAAAGTTACCACTTTGATGAGCTCTATCTCCTGAACGAATTAAGATATTTTAGAAGTTTAAATTTGGGATTTTAAATAAAAAAAATGTAAAACATATTAATTGCAAAAAAATACTTAAGTACAAGTACATGTGTCATGTTGGGATTTTTAAGAATTTTTTAAACGGCCAAAGGTTTTTGTACAAAAAAAAATTATCTATTTATTTTTAGTAAGTTTTTAATTAAAAAAGTATTAACTTTTTAAACCATAGTGAATGAGCTGTTAAAATTGAACCTAGCTAATTATAAAGAAATGAAATTAAAGCAATGAGCATTTCATCTTGCACTTAACTGAACATTGCAAAAAAAAAAATAAAAATAAAATATTTAACATTACATAAAAAAAAACGTTTATAAAATTTTATAATTTTTTTTTATAAGAGTTGAATTTTTTTTATACTTAATAACTTAATAGGTATAGTATTAATACTGTAGTATTTAAAAATTTCAAAATTGTGTAACTATAATAAAAATAAAAAATTTAACATTATGTTGAAAATAAATTTAGTAAAATTTTATAATTTTTTTTTTTTTTCTTATTACAGTGTTATTTTTTCTAGACTTTTAATATGCATTGTGATTATTGAAGCGCTAGGTCTAATCAAAAAGCTGACAGCGCTTAATTTATATTTTAAATAATTTTTAAATACATAAATCTCTTTTTTTCAAAATATAGGATTTTTGAAACAAAATAGGTCAAAATCTGTCACTGTGCACAGTGCCGCAGTGGGCCCTTTTACAATGCGGGTGCGGTTTTTTGAAGTTAAACGAGATAAAATTCAAGAGCGTTTAAAACATTAAATATGTCCTGGGGGCTAGTTCTGGCAGTCGTGATCGAAATAACATTCGAATAGAGAATAATTTCGATAACGAACAATTTTCTAATTATGTCATTCGATACCATACGAATCGAATTTTCGTTTAGTGTTGTAAAACATGCAAAAAAAGTCATTTTACAATACTGACAAAAATTCAACAAATAGTAAACAAAAAACATATGTATGTACATATATACATACATATGTAAAAAAATTAAAAAAGGAACAAAATTTAAATCAAATTAAAAAACAAAAATAAAGCAAGTTTGCAATGAATCCATCATTATTTTTTTACTCATCATCTTCCGATACTGATGAGAATTTAAATGTGAATCTTGTTCGGCAAAAAATGCGGAGTACCACTGATTTCTTAAGTCTGCCAAGCAATGCGTAAATCTTGATATACATATGTAAGCATTTTAAATATGTATTATGTATCTCCAAAGTTCCTCATTACGAGAATATATATCAAACAGAAATAATAAATTAAACAGAGTATGAAGCTGAAACCAACACAACAAATATTGGAAAAAAAATCCACGAAAATATTAAAATAAGTTTATGTAGGAACTGAAAATTGATTTAAATCAAATTTTTTTATTTAAATTCGTATTGGTGGACTAGAAGCATTTAATTTTAACGCTATTTGTTTCCAAAGATGGTAAAGTCTTGCCTTTCCTTGCTAAGTATTCGGCAATATGTTCTTTGCCAAGTCCGTAAGTTATACCATGAAATTTCTTAGAATTTCTTTGTGCATAATTTATTTTTGACCTGAAATATATTTTATAATTTGAAGAAATTAAAAAAAATTTAACTTACATGTTTATTTTTTGTCTTTACTTATGTATGTATATAGAAAAACGTTAATTCGAATGGCTTTTTGTTTGCGAGTAAAAACTCGCAAGACAAACATTCGTTATCGAATGGCATCATTAGAAATTTCGATACATGTTATTCGATAACGACTCATAGAATCCCAAAAGTAAAAAAACTCGTACGTACGAGTAAGAATTCGATCGTAATCGAATGACAGAATTAGCCCCCTGATAATTTTAACAGTTATGACTTTTGCAACGAAAAAAGTCAAAACGATGCACTGTGCCGGCAATGCCGGTTAATTATTCTCAAGCTAAAGGGATTGTCTTTCAAATACTTTATAAATTTTAATAATATCTTTTTTATTTTAAAAGTTATAATGATTACAACGAAAAACGTCAAAAGGCAACACTGTGCACAGTGCCGCGGATGGCCTATCAACTTGCGGGTCATGTATTTTGAAGCTAGGGGAGTCTTCTTTCAAATGCTTTTTAAATTTTTAAAATATCTTTATTACTTTAAAAGTTATGATTTTTGCAACGAAAAAGGCCAAAAGGCGCCACTGTGCGGCGGTAAATATAATCAACACTTAAGGATGAGGTTGTTGTACTTGATATAGGATATTAGACAAAACGTTTCGAGAATTAAGGTTTGTGTCCAAACTTATTCAATTCATATATATATATATATGTATATCGATGAATAGAATAAAGTAATATAGAGATTAAAGTTCAAATTACAAAAGCTTTTATAATTAAGGATTTTTCTTTGATATAGCTTTCAAATTAATCAGCAAAAACAAAAAACACTTTTGGCGCGAAAAGTAAGATATTATGTTTTACTCGCTCTGTTTATTTTGAATTTGTTGTTGTATGTTTTTGTAAATTTTGCCCACTGTTTATGATTTCTTATTGTGTGTTTTTGTAAATTCTGCACTGTTAAAGCTTTGGCAACAGTATTGTTTACATTTATTTTAAATATTGTAATATTGTAATTACTAATATTTAATTTTGTTCACTTTTGTGTCAATTTTTATTTTTATGAACTTATTAGCTTTTACTTTCTGTATCAAACAAATACAATGAAAATCATACACCAATCTGTAGAATATTTTTCACTTTAAAAACCAGTTTATAATTATAGTTTAATATTTATCGAATTAAAGAGAGAATTAAGGATATTTGAAAAGCATTTAAAAAGCACGTCTGCACACTACGAAATCTTCTAAAAATTAAATAAAATAGAATTTAACAATTCTGCAGAAATTGGATTAAAAATTGCTCTTCAAAATCAAAGACAATTATTACTACAATGTGCAGAATTAGTGAACGACATGTTAGAGGACGATGATGATGAAATATTTATTTTTGCCCAATGTATTGTGTTTGTGTATGTTTTATTTTATTATTTATTTATTTTTTTTTTTTGTATATTTTTTTTAGACACATGTGTTTTTTTAGTGATGGTAGTACATTTTTTAGTGATGACACAAAAATTATCGCAAGATGTAGAATGAGACAAAATGAGATAGGTACATCTTTTAAAGATGTTAAAAGATGTTGAACATTCAGCCCCATATACTTCTTATATCAAGATGTTAACATCTTTGTGAATTGATGAAAGATGTGACCAAGTGTAAAAAGCCTATAAGGCGCCGAAAACTAAAAAGTATAAGTATATTTTTGAACTTTTTTATATTCGTCTGATTTTTTAACGTTCTGTTATTTTCGTTCTCTAAAATATTATTTATTTTTTTTTTTTGTATATTTTTTTTAGACACATGTGTTTTTTTAGTGATGGTAGTACATTTTTTAGTGATGACACAAAAATTATCGCAAGATGTAGAATGAGACAAAATGAGATAGGAACATCTTTTAAAGATGTTAAAAGATGTTGAACATTCAGCCCCATATACTTCTTATAGCAAGATGTTAACATCTTTGTGAATTGATGAAAGATGAAAGATGTGACCAAGTGTAAAAAGCCTATAAGGCGCCGAAAACTAAAAAGTATAAGTATATTTTTGAACTTTTTTATATTCGTCTGATTTTTTAACGTTCTGTTATTTTCGTTCTCTAAAATAGACTGAATTTGGTTATTTAACTTTTGTCTAATTTCTTAGCGTTGTAATTTTTTACCATTATTCATTCATACAAGCAATGGGTAATATTATTTCTAATGTCCGTTTCCATATATGGGCATATCCGAAAAAATGTCAACCAACAAAAAATTTTTAAAGTTGATCAAAAATTATTCTTGATTATTTAGAGTAATAGACTATATTTGTACTCTTACAAATATCATCATAAAATATTTTTCTGGCAGTCCATTTTACGAAAATCAGGACTTAAGGTTCAGCAACCTTACATTTTTAATATTTGGCCAAAATGTGCTTGTTTTTTGGCTGCTGTTAAACAAGCTTTATCCAAAACACGGCTGCTACATCTTCGAAAAAGTGTTTTTTTAATTAATTTTCTGCAACTTTATGAAAGAAGCGCTTTAAATGTTCTATTGGAACATACTAAATAAAACTGAGTAAAGTTACGACCACGCTTTGTAACGTCCGCAACGGAAAAAAAGGGTTTTTATATATAACGAAGAAACTAAAAATTTTTTTGACACCACATTAACATTCCAAACAAAACTAAAACTGTTCTTTAAAGTAAGAAAAAAAAATTCTAAAATATACAAAAGTATGTTTCATTTCTTAATATCAAATTTTGTAACGTCCGCAACGGTATCGATCTGTGCTAAAATCAAGTTCTGCTAAAAGTTGTTTTGTTTTCACAAATCTATAATTGAAATCACATACATCAATAATTATAATTATTATAATTATAATTATTATTCAAAAGCATCATTCAGTATCTAAAATCCGTGTTTTTTCCGATGGATGCAGTAGTCAGTTTAAAAACAAATTTATTTTACGTAGCATTCCACAATTTAAGAATGAATTTGGTGTTAACCATTTTGAGTAGAATTTCTTCGCTACTTCTCATGGCAAAGGTGCAGTACACGGAGTAGGCGCTATCGTGAAACGTAAAGATTGGCAGTTAGTAAGAGCTCAAAATCTTATTCTGAAGGATGCACACGATTTTTACAGACTGGCCAAAAGTAATATCGATGGGTTAAACTAATATACGTTACAGAAAACGATATAAAAACCACAACTCAATATCTAAGTGAGAAATGGCTAAATATAAAAAATATTACAGGTGTAAAATCTCATCATCACTTTTCCTCACTTAATGAAAATTTTATCGAAATGGCACGCACTGCAACATCTCCTAAATATAAACTGCAAGTTTAAAAAGAAAAATAAAATCTATGTTTTTTGAAAATAAACACAAAAATATGTTTTATTTATATGAGTAGGACAGTGGTTAAAAATGCAACGTCCGCAACGTAACGTCCGCAACAAATATAAGACAAAATTGTGAATAAACTAACAATTATTTTTTAGCCTCGAAAGTGGGTTTGATATGCTTAAGCATTCCTCTTTCTTTAATGTATTTGGAGTTTTTTTGTTTATACTGTAAAATTCGCTAAAATTTATGAAAATTTACATTGATCTCCACATTGCAACGGCAATTTAAGTACAATTATATCGTAACTGATAAAACTCAGAAAATATTTGTAACTGCCATTTGAAAGTACTCTCAAAGGCCAACGTACCAATGTAGGTTACTTAAGAATATAACGCTCAGAGCGCCAACAGTATTCAAAAGTATGCGTACGAACGTAACGTCCGCAACGCAGGATTAGCCCATATGTAAAAATAGTTTTTATTACGAATTTTTTCTTTATCCGATATTTTTGAAGTAATCCATTGTGTACAAATGTTTTGCTCTATTAATTGTACTACTTCATTTAATACTACAGATAACTTCGATTGAGCCATTCCCAAATTAAAATCGTAGCCGTGGGATTACAGAAAACTGCCTTCTGCAAAATACCTTAAAGCCGCACAAACTTTTAAAACTGGCGGTATTGCAGTCTGTATAAAAACTCTTTACTATGTAGCAGACAACGTATTTCGAAAGACGAAAATATGCCTTAAAGCTACAAGGTGTAAATAAACATAAGTATATTATTAACCACATCTTAAACTACTACACATTTCTAGACACAGTGCAGGCGGTAATTCTAGTAGATTAAAATTGTCCCTTAAATGCCACCTAAATAGATGCTACCTTCACTTCTTCTTCGTTATTATCAAAAATATGATCCAACGAGCTTATCACATTTAGTCATTTATTAGTTTTTGTATTAATTGTTTTTTATTTATTATTTTATTTTTAATTATTTCTTTTTTAACTTTCAAAATATTCACAACACAAAAATCAACGCAATTGGTTTACTTTTTAAAGTTGCTTATACACTGCCGATCACTTGAATAGGTTTATTAATTTTTACTCTTATATTTCAATTTTTTTCATATAAACTTTAGGAGAATAATTTTTTTCACTTAAATTAAATTAAGAGATATTATGAATGGTCATATTTTAGGAAAAAAAGAATAACAGTACAATAAATAAAAATTTGTTATTTTTTGATTTTACTTCAAAATGCTGCGAAAACAGGTGTAGATTTTGGGTCACTTGAATAGGTTCACTAAGAATAAAATTAGTTTGCTTTTGACTATCGACAGTATAATTAAAATTTTAAATATTTGTGTGTTACTGCAATAATTTTTTACATTTTTTATGTAAAATGAGGCGCAGCAAGCGATTAACTGAAGAAGAGGTAAAATTAAAGCATTCAATGAAACTGGCTTAAGCCATAGAAATATCGACAAAAAAATTGGTCGCAGATAGAATGTTGTAAGTAATTTTTTAAGAAATCAGTCCGATTATGGAAAAAACATGAAAGGTCGGAAGAAAAAATCCGTAACAGAAGCGGACAGAGGAGCTATTATAAGAGCTGCCTCAAATTCGAGCGATTCTGTTGCAAAAATTAGACAAAAATTGGGTATCACAGCTATCATAAACACTGTAAGACATGTTATTCGAAGTTGTAAACATTTAAGGAGATTGAAAATTAAAAAAAAACCATATCTTATTGCTGCTCGTAAAGCGACACGGTCTCATTTTGCACGAGAACACATGAACGATAAAAATGAATGGTATCGTGTTGCCTTCCCAGACGAAAAAAAGTTTAATTTGGAAAGTCAGGATAGATACGACTATTATTTCTACGACCTACATAAGGAGGAACGCTACCTTAGTCGTCTCGATTCTGTGAGGGAAGTGTAATGGTGTGGGGGGCGATTTCATATTATGGTACATTTGAGCTTCAATTCCTCACATCAAAAATGAACGCGAATAACTATAAAACAGTACTTGAAAAGGTGTTTCCATATTTTTCTATTATTTTTAGACCAATTATCTGGATATTTAAACAAAATAATGCCCCGATACCTAATGCCAGGGTTGTAAAAGTGTGGATTCAAAGCCAAAATGTCAATAAGTTGGAGTGGCCACCATATTCCCCTGAATATATTCCCCATAGAAAATTTATGGGGCTTGCTTTCTCGCAAAGTCTACAAGTCCGGCAGACAATACGAAACCAAATAGGCTTTCATTGGAGGAATTAAAAAAGCTTGGTCCAAAAATTCTATTATCATTAATTGAAAACCTTTACAGCTCCCTCCCAAATGGTATTCTTGAAGTTATATCGAATAAAGGAGAATATAAGGTGTGCGTCACTATAAACTGTAACACATCAAAAGTCAAATAAAAACTGACTGGAGTAAGCTAGAGTTAAAAATAAAACAGTTTTATTTTGCATTTTTATTACAGATTTATATTCTGTATTATTTTATTTAAAAATTAATTTAATTTTATAAAATTTTTTTATTTTATTCATTATGCCATCCATAAGCAATGTTATAGTGTTTTCGGTAATTTTTTTGGTACCATCTGTCCATTTATATCGAAAACTAGTAATGGTTTTGGGAACAGATGTACTCTTCTTTAGTTCTCTTTCGACCAGAGCCCAATATCTTTCAATAGGCCGCAGCTCTGGGCAGTTTGGTGGGTTAGCCTCTTTTGGAACAAAAATAACATTATTTTTATTATACCAGTCTATTGCGCTTTTACTGTAGTGACATGTTGCCAAATCTGGCCAGAAGAATGTTGATATGTTGTGCTGTCTTAGAAATGGGAGCAACCCCTTTTGAAGACACTCTTTGATATAAATATCTGAGTTTATTGATCCCAATGCAACAAACGATGCACTTCTGTTGCCGCAGCTACAAATAGCCTGCCAAACTAGGAATATTTTGGGAAATTTTGATAGTTTTTTAGTTCGGAACTCTTCAGAAACATTGCCTCTACTATCCGCTATATAAAACTCTTGGCCAGGAAGCTGCGCAAAGTCTGCAAAAACGTAAGTTTCATCATCCATTACACAACATTCGAACTTTTAAAAAAATTCTTTTTTGAGGAGTTTTGCTCTTTTTTTTGCTTCAATATTCTTCTTAGCATTTCTATCCGGAACTTTTTGGACTTTAAATGTTTTAAGGCCAGCTTTAGCTTTAACTCGGCGCACAAAACTTTCCGAACATTGCACGCGCCGGGCCACTTCGCGACCAGAAATGTTTGGAAGAGCCAGCAAAAGCTTCTCAACCTTTTTGGCTTTCGCGTCGTTCGTTACCAGTTTTGCTTTACCTGTTCCAGGCTTTCTTTCAATTTTTAGGTCTTTGTTGAACTTTTTGACCACTCTGGAAACACATCGCCTGGTCACGTGGACTTCCCTAGCAACTTTTGTATAACTCCAATATGGTTTTTTTGAATTATTTGAATAATTTTTGTATGCACTTGTCTTTGATTATCCATTGTGAACTAACTAACCGGTCAAATTTGACAAACTGATACATTTTAAAATCTGACACATTTTTCAAAGATATTGTGATTAAGAAAAATAATTTTGATTAAAGGTGAAAAAAGTTATTAAGAAAAATGGGTGTTACACTTTATAGTGACGCACACCTTACTCCTTAATAAATCATCAAACATTGTAAGAAATCTTAAAAAATTAAAAAAGGTTTACAAAAAAATCATTTTTTTCTTTAATTTTTTAAATTAATGATAGTGAACCTATTCAAATGACCCAAAAAATTGTGCTGAAAATCATATTCGTTTTGGGAAAAAAATTACTAAAATTCAGTTATTAATTATTGAAACAAAATTTTTTTTTTATAAACACACATAATCCAATATTTTACCATTTTAGAAAATAATATAACTAAAAACTTAATTACTTAAAAAAAATTAATTTGAATGTAATGAAAATAGTAAACCTATTCACGTGAGCGGCAGTGTATGTCAAAATAAATGAAATAATATGAATTTTTACGTCAGTTGCGTTGCTATCCATAAAAGACCCATTATTTTCATATTTTTGTACACATTTTATTATTTTTATTATTTAAATATATTTTTGAATTTAATGGACTTTTATAAATTCAACTCAGTTAATTATATCGTAACTTTAAGTACGATTCTGTGTAAACTTTTTTAAAGGCCTGGGGGTCAACTCTGGTTCTGTGAAACAGTGAAACGTTTTTATGAGCACTTTTCACATTATTATACCACAATTACACAATTTGCGATTCTGGTGCAGGTTATGAAAAAAATTTTTCATTCCAACCGTAGTCGTGAAACTTTTGCTTGTATATTATTGAAATTTTATGTCAAAGCAAGAGTACGAATCCAACCGATTGAAGGAAGCGGCTTACCCCCTATATATTTTTTTAACTGCTTCGGCTTTTACTGATACTGTTTTTAGATATTAATAAAATGATAATAATGTAACAAATATGTATTTCATTGATACCACCTTCAGTTTTACACATTCGCAAATACATTTATGTAAATCACTTTCAAATTGGAAAATAAATTAAATCAACACCGACTTGTAATGTGGACTTTTTTGCCTGTACTATTTTATGTATGTACATATAGACACACATTTTAACAACCGCAATTGCATACATAGCATTTGTATATTTGTTCATTTAATGGAAAATTTCTAATTGTTATCATAAATATAAATTGATTAGATATGTTTTGTATTTTTTTTTTCTATTAAAAAAATTAATCAGAATTTTGCTGGATACAAAATATTAAAAATAATTGCAACTATCGCCGATTGATATTTTGAGCTGTCGGTTTCGCCGCTACCGCCGTCAACAGTATTTATTTGGCTCTGCGTTCTAGTACAAACAAAACACCAAATGTGACGTAATACTTATTTTGGTTTTTGAAATAAATATAGGAATATTAAATATTATATTAAAATAAAAATATGACGGTGCAATTATTTTATTTGATTTTATTAAATATTCTTTTTTATTTCCGACAGCACGCTTTCCTTTTGTTGGTTTTTTCATGGTTTTAAACATCTATGTCAGGGGTGAGCAACCTTTTTAATTAATCAACGGGCCACTTATAAGTTTTAAAATTTTTTTGCGGGCCGCCCATAAATACTAATAATTTACAAAACTCTATTTATAATAAAAATTAGAATAAAAAAATATAAAATTTAATGCCAAAAAAAAAAAAAAAAAGTATTTGCTTGAAATTTTTAATGAGAAATTTGGCACTGTTTTTTCGATACAACCTGATCAATATCAGCCGGAATTGATGAGGTAGGTACACAAACACAAGTTTCTAATCGTGCATTACTCAGTCTTGATCGGTGGTAATTGGTCGGTGGTCGGATTTATAAACATTCTCCATGTTTACTGAAAGAAATACATTTTTTACATCAGTATTATTCTGCATGTCCATCACTTCCCTTTGAAAGTCTTCGGGAACTGTATCCACATCGATAATTAATGGTTAGGAAAACATTTTCATGGAAACTGCTCTCTTCTCAGTTTCTTCGTAATTGAAATTCGTTGATTAATGTGTCTATATATCATGTGTATTTTTGAGAAGCAGCAACATTTGTTTGGCGGGCCGCATAAATAGGTTGAAAGAGCCGCAAGCGGCCCGCGGGCCGCGTGTTGCTCATCCCTGATCTATGTTATTTTTTCACATACATATGCATTTTTTGTGCAAACTTGTTACACGTATGAAAAAATTTTGACAGTTAATTTCACAGTTACACAAAACACGAATCAGCACTCTTGTGAGAAACTATGAAAATATCTTGTTTCATTCCACTTGTTATATGAAAAAATTATATGTATCTTTTTTTAAGTTTTACACAAAACAAGAATCAAAAACGCTGTGTAACAGTAAAAAAAAACTTTTCATTTCACTGTTTCACAGAGCAAGAATTGACCCCCTGGTTAGCCAAACGTTGCTGTATCGTAATATAACGTCCCCTAAAGTAAAAACGTAAGTGAAATTAAAGGGGGGTTTAGACGGTAATATAAGTCGTACGACATGTCAAATTTTTGTGTAGAAGAGAATTAATAGTATCGTGTAAACTTGATATGTAATGAGAGCGTACGACATTGAGTACTGGATGTATATGTGCATTTTATTCTTTCATTTTTCTTTAATTTGGTTTTTAAACAATCGTGTAAACGTAAAAAAATCTGTCGAAAGATTTGTATTCTAATTTTTAAAATACGGATGGAATGTCATATTTTTTCTATAATTTTATGTACGTAAAGTATTTTCGTCTAAACTGTCCTTAAACGATATTTGCAGCCTCCACTAAATGCAGATGGAGATTATTAACCACTAAATTAGTGGTAATTTAGTGCATTAACCCTTTACCGCCCGACGGTACTCACAAGTACCGATACATATTTCTTTCGTTTGCTTATTACCCAGATATAACTTGGCAATATAATTTTGTAATTTGGGAACGTATCATATTTTCTACCGATCACAATAAGCATCTCTCAGTCATTTGAAATATATTGCTAATAAAGTTAGTTGTTTTCTTGCACATTTCTTGCGTTTACCCGTGCTTGTGAAGTTTGAATTTTTAGCACAATTAAAACTTTTTATAAAATAGAAATAGTGCGCATTTTAAGTTTTTATATTGTAAAATATATAGTCCAATAAGTATATAAACTGTTTTAAGACTGACATAATTAGTATTTTGTTATTTATGTTTATTTTCTTATCGTGGACTGGTAAGTACCGTAGGTCAATAAACGCACTTGTTATAAAAAAAAATTTATATAAAATACTTCCAAGTTTGAAAAACTATTGGGCTGCGAGCGAAGATTTGGCAACACCTATAGTAAGCAGAACTGTGAGTCGCAATAGGTTTGAGATGATGTTGAAATCTTTACATGGCAATGGTAATACTTTGATCCCAAAAAACAGCAGTTTGAATCAAAGATTTGAAGAAGAAAATGAATGTGGCAAAAATAAAATAATTTACTTAGATAAATATTTTACTTCTATACCACACATACATAATTAGCCTTGTGTCAGGGTTACGGCCTAGCTTCTATACCGCTTTTGGAAAAACTACAGACCGAAAAAATGTTAGCTTGTGGCACAATTCGTCCGAATAGAAAATTTACTCCTCAAAATTTAAAGCCTGATAAGAAAGAACGAACTTCTATGGTAGTGAGTCTACAACTGTGTCTAGACGAGATCATAAAGAGGAACAGAATGAAGTAAATTGCCCAGTGGTTGTTAAAGATTATAATACCTACATGGGTAAAGTGGACTGCGCAGATCAACTACTTTCTTTCTGGTCGCACAGAATATTCTGGGCTCTTGTTAAGATAGCATTTGTCAATTCTTATATTGTCTTTTGTCAGCTCAGGATACACAGTCATCCTTACTTGGCTATAGACGATCAGTTGCACAAGGACTTATGACATTTATAAAACTTTCTGTTAACAAACGAATTCCTATAACGAATAATAAAATCTCTAAAAGATATAAGGAATCTGTTACAGCAGAAGTAAGATTGGTTAACCTAGGTGTACAGTAGCCTAAGTTCGTAGAAACTCGAGGAAGATGTAAGCATTGCAGGATTAGAAAAATCTAGTCCAAATGTTTTTTTGCGTTGCAATGACAAAAAAATTTTCTTTACTGAATACCATGGTAGTAATTAGCTAAATATATTCGTTCTTACTTTTCTTTGCACACACATTGCAGTTTTAAAATATCTAATATGATTTAAATCTTTTTTTTATAAAAGACATGGAATAAAATAAAAAATGTTTAATAATAATCTCAATTTGTTTCTAAAAAAAGATTAGCAAAACTAGGTTCTAGTTACCCAACGGTACTTCTAAGTACCAGGACTATTCTATGTCCTTCCCAGTATGGCAGAAATATCAAACTTATTTTTTGAGATCCAAATGTGTCTGAGATAAAAATTCTATAAAAAAAATTAAAAATTTTTTACTATTTTTTCCTTATCATTTCTAACTATTCTACATGCACAAGAAACCCAAATGTGACAGCTAGGCCATTTAATTCAATAATGTCCACCGTAATTGGGCATTCATTACCAACAACATTTATTGAAGTTTTCGGACTCAAGGGTTCTGGGGTTGTCGTGGCATAGTGGTTGAGCGCGTGCACAGAAACTCAAAGGACCGAGGTTCCCCCCCACACATCCAAGAAATCCATCTTCTCGAAACCGCTCCCTGGAATTCCCAGCCTATTCCACCAAGAAAACGAATGATCAGGAGTACAGCGCCATCTTCTGGGAAGATGCTCACCACTCACATTCAACATCCAGATGGGGCAATTGCTGATGATCATTCAAAGGTGAAGGTATAACACTGGCCTTTGAATGATCAAATTGACAGCAATTTGTCCCATTGACATAAGGCGCTTAACATTACTTCTTCACATCTATGTATCTATGTATATCTATATATTCAACATTCCAATACAATGCACTGCATTTAGTAGGGGTTTACTCCTGAGTATTGGTCTTAAATAAAAAAAAAGCTATATTTGATTGTGGAGCCAAAACTAGTGTCGCGAGCTTCGAACTAAAGTAAATACTTGACGCTAATAATTTGTGCTTTTGATGAAGTTCGCGCTGAAGTTATCTTAGCCGATGGTTCGTAACCTGCAGGTAAGGTTATGTCAACAATCTGTGATGTCACAATTGGCTACAGAAGCTGTGAAATCAGGTTCATATCGTCGATGGAATTAAAGAACGCTGTAACTGACAAAAAATCGAAAATACGTTTTTTGCATCATTTTTATCAGAAAAAAAAATACGCGTCGATTGGTCCCGGTCCCAGATTTCTACGATGAAAATAAATTCACTTACGCCGTCTGTGAAATGAAAAATACCAGTGTATTTGTTCTGCTTTTATTAAAGTTTTTTGGCTCTGGTGAACATTTAAGGTTTTGTCAGTTACAGCGTTCTTTAATTCCATCGACGATATACTTACCGAATGCAATGAAAAATAGAACTCTTTTGGGTAGTTTTTCTTGAGCAAGCAGGCATTGTTTTCAATATGGCTCAGAAATATTGGTATTTTGAGACCAATCCAAGACGAAAAATCAATTTAACGATAAGTCCAACAGAAGTAGCCATCTTTTCCGTACAAGTTGATAAGACAGTTTCACCATGTGCAAAAGGTATAAAACAGATGTCGCCGTTTATTAAATTTGCTGAGGAAATGAAAGCCGTGTCACCTTTACACAAAACACCAAAACCTACAACCAACACTACCACAAACACTCATTCACCAGCAACAATGAAGCGCTAGACCCTTATTTAGAACAACGCGTGTTAGTAGAAAATGGCAGATCTGAGTAAGAATGGCTTGATAATTTATTTTCATCACCCGGATCCCGGGCAACATCCACTAATTTATAGCCACATTATATTTAGTCAGTATTTTAAGAATCGAAGAAAGCTACTGATAATTCAGCTACAACTCTTCCACCATTAGCCAAGACTCGAAAAACTGGTGAAAAACCAGAGGATTACCTTATCCCTTTATTCTCATTGGATCTGACAATATTAAAGGATTCTGATTCTGACGGTATTGGTCTGGCCGATGATATGAAGAAGAAACTAGACATTGTTCTCGTTGAGAACGAGACAATATTTTCTGAACCTAAAAGTATTGTATTGCATGAAGACAGATGTCTTTTAATTTTATTCGGCGATTCCCACAAAATAAACATAACATTGATTCTCTTAAGAAAGCTCTGGTTCGTTCTGGAGCAAATTTTTCAATGGATAAGTTGCGTGCAGCTATTGGTTACTAGCCAATACGACTTAAGGCGTGTGTAAAGGTCAAGGGAGGAAATTTTGTATAAAACTAAGACTTTTATAAGCAAAACATATCAATTAATGTATAAAAAAATTACTCCAAAACCATCCATTAGTTTTTGTTTTATAGCCCAACATATTAGCAACAGTATTTATGTCCCTAAATATTGTTACTACTTTGAACATACCCATTAGAATGGTAAAATTTAACATACCCTTTTAATATCACATGTTTTTTGAAAGATAACCTCTATAGCGTTAGTCAGTTACAGAAAATAGAAATTATGTTAACTTTAACCATGGAGTGGTCAGATAAAGAAAACCTTATCGCAATTATACCACTTTTTCAGTGTGGAAAGAAAAATAATGATATTTTCAAAACACTCCGACCTCTCGGCATTAGTTGCATGTTCGTCTACAGGTGCATACAATTGTTCGAGGAGACCGAAGATATAAAAGACAGCACCGGTAGTAATCAAAGCCGTCAAAGGAAGAATTCAACGGAATAATTCCTCAGAAAATCGTGAGGACAAGTCCTGTTTAAATCAGACGTGCAGATTGGCAGTAAGATCCAGAGAGGAAGTGTTCAGGAATTGACGCAATAATAAGTGCGCACATATTGATAAGCTACGCAAAAAGGCGAGATCTTCGTGTGCCGCAGTACTAAGACGAAAAAATGCTTTACACGAGCAGCGTCTTCGTGCTAAAGTTCTTTCTTTTCCTCGGGGAAATAAGAGCTTCTAGTCTTTCGTTAAAAGGAAAGAAACTCATGGGTGAATCCGCCTTTATGAGGTATTTAAAGTCCAATAACTTGCTAAGTGACCTTCAGTATGGCTTTTGTAGCGGCCGCACATTGGGTTGAATTACGTCAAAAGTGGTGCTTAATTGATTTTTTTAAATTCATATTTTCTTATAAATTTTCGTACCGGGTTGAAGTACTATATTAAATTATACATCACTTTCGGTGATGTTGTAGTGTATCTATACTTAGTTAAGGCACTGTAGCGATATAACAATTTTATTTACCTGAAATTCAATTCATTTTCTTTACGATATATATATTTAAGAATTCCATTGTTAAAGCCAATGAACTAAAATTATATTTTTATTTTTTGTGTTTGGTCAGCATAATGAGCATTAAACTTTTTGTATTGAACTGTTGCAATGGAAATGATGTAATATGGTTTTTGTATTGAATATTTCTTTATGTTAATAATAATAATATATCGTCGCAAAAATTAAAGAACGCTGTAACTGACAAAAAATCGAAAATACGTTTTTTGCATCATTTTTATCAGAAAAAAAAAAACGCGTCCATTGGTCCCGGTCCCAGAATTCTACGATGAAAATAAATTCACTTACGCCGCACACTGGGGATTTTTGTATGTAGGTGAGGAAAAAATATATTTGTCAAAAAATGTAGTGATTTTATCACAAATTTAGTTTTATTTATATAGTAATACACAAAAGTACAATGTAAAAAGCCATAACTAACAAAAAAATTTAAATGATTTTTTTAATTTTTAATTTATTATTTATTTTAAATCTATTTTTTAATTATTAATCTAAAAGAGCTTATAACAGTATGCCTTTTCTGGCTAAATGCATTTTCTGGAGTGTCTAAGGCCATATTTTTGATAGTCTTTGTTACGACTTTCTTGAGCCTTTACTGACTTGGTCTCTAGGACTCTTTTAGCAGTATGATCCAACAGATTTTGCAGAGGTACACTCTTCAAACGATTTACGTGGCCGACCAAGTGAAGAACTGGTAGGACATTCAGTCTAAGTAAACTTTATTATAAATGTGCGTTCAAGCCAATTTGTATTTTTTTTTTTTTTTCAAATCGTGACTTCGCACAATTAGAATCCTGCCATCTTTGTTTGAAGTTATAGTCAGGGTTGTTGTAGAATCCCAGTCAGAATTGTCATTTATCAGAAATGAAAATCGATTCTGATTTCAATTGGTGTCATGAAACCGTGTGGATTTTGGCTTTATTCGAAAATAACAAAACCCATAACCGAATCAGCTGTTTTTGCTTTGTTTACATTTTTTTAGAAATATTTTATCAAAAAATTTTTCTTCTTTTGGTGTTGAACATATTTTATAAAGAAATTTAAATTACACGGAACTAAAAATGGTATGGCTGTCGTTTTATTTTTATTAATGAATGAAGAATCGAATGAAAAAGTTAAACGAAAGATATTGAGAGATTACAGCAATCTCTTGGAACTTCCGGAGATAGCGTAAGTACACATTGCAACAAAGTACGAAAAGTTGAATTGTATGAAAGTTTATTAAAGATTCGTAAGTCAATACCGTGTGAATAAAGAAGCATTCCAAATGTTGATGAACATTGTTGAAATTCACTTGCCTCCGTCAAATATTTTGTGTGTTATTCAGCTAGCAGCAACATTACGATTCTTGGCAAAAGGCAGTTATCAAAAGTCAATTGGAAACGATTCTACCGTTAGTTTATGCCGGAGTACGGTGTTAATTGTGTTGGCCAATGTAATGGATGTTTTTCATTCCGTCCATACCTTTTGTATAAAAATAAATTTTTGTTAAATAATAGTGTCACATTTAAGAAATTTAAACATTTTAACTTCTTCCATCCGTTGGCATCTTTGCTGGGTGGTCCAGCACTGTTTAAAGACTGTGTAAGTTCCTGCCAGAGAGACTCAACTTCAGCCTTATCTCGTTTTGTATAACCCTTGCGATATCTTCGTGTTCCTCCATAAATTTTACAAATATCCCATTTTGAATTATATTGTATTTCTATTTTTTCCCCTATACACATAAATATATTTTATATAAAATGAAATTTAAATTAATTTTACTTGCATTGTGCAGCAAAATACGTTTAACCGCCTACAACAAAAATCAAAACAAATGTGTTTCTGACAGCTGAAAACTGATCGGATTGTTTCTGACAAAAAACCGATAAAATCAGATTCGATGACACCAAATTCTGACAACAATTCTGATTCGAATATAAAACCGGTATCATCTGTTTCTGTGACACCAAAATGAGAATTCGGTCGGTTTCAATTCTGATTCTGATAATAATCAGATTCTACAACAACCCTGAGTAAAAGCCTTTTTATATTGTATCCAAAATTTCACATGCTTTAGTTTCGTTTAAGCCGACGTGTGATTGTTGCAAAAACTGTTTTAATTTAGTTCTGTTTTTGTCAAACTCCAGAAACTTCGAGCATAAACCCCATGTGAAATTTATTATCGCTTATTTCTTTGCTACTGTAATCATAAAAATCAATTAATCTTTTGTTTACTGCTTTTTTTATAATTCTGAGAATCATATAAAAAGTCCTCAATAATGTTTTTTCCAAAGAATTTTGTTCATATCTCCATAAAATTTTTTAAATTCATACCTTTACTTAATTGTGAATGAAAGCGAAACGCGTTCATCTATTTTCATGATTTATGTATCATTTTGTTCATAAGTTATGCGACTTAACGCGAAAGTAGTAGAACTTGATTCGTTTTTACCGTTTTGGATTTTTTATGAATTAAAAAAAAAAAATAATTAATTTTTTAGGCGAAAAAAAATTTGTTTTCCTTCATACATTGCTTATGTAGCGAAACGTTATAAAAACAGATGAAAGAAATTGTGATTCTTGATTTTTCTAAATTTGTTTCAGCAAAATCCGACTAGTGGTTCTTGAGTTATGTTAAACAAAAGAGCCTTATCAGAATTGAGTCGGGAATCAATCGGCTGAAAAATATACTTTGTAATGCAACAAATTGAGAGGTGGCACCTGGTGGCACTTGAAATTGATTAAAAATGTTAAAACATATTTGAGACAATGTATTAGTAGTGATTTCCAACTGTGGGAAAGTATTGCTAAACTTGCAGGTCCAAATGTTTGGAGAAAAAAGGGATTTTTGTTATATATTCATAAAATTAAACAAACAAAAAAAAAACTTAAGTCTGTGCAAAGTTTATTTTCCCAATTTTGGTATGCTGAAATATCCTACTTTAAATAAGAAATAAAAAGAAAAACTTTAGCTCACATAATAAAATAATATTCGCTTTGCAATTTTTAGGTTTAAATTAAGTTGGTTCGGTAAAACATACATGATTTGATTGTACCATTTAGTATAAAATGTTAAAATATCACTGCATATTGCATGAAGAGTATGTTGAAAATTTGACGTTTTTCCCCAAAATCCCCAATGTGCGCCGTCTGCGTTCTGAAAAATACCAGTGTATTTGTTCTACTTTCATACAGGTTTTTGGCTCTGGTGAACATTTAAGGTTTTGTCAGTTACAGCGTTCTTTAATTCCATCGACGATATGCAAGATCCTATGGGAACGGCAATTTTGCTGTTGATTTGTTGTTGTGCCACATTAATGCTGACCATAGAGTAAATTTGTATATAAGTTGGATATTTAAAAAAATAAAGGCTCAGAATTCAACTGAATCAACTAACGAAAGGTTCTTTAAATTCTAAAACAAAATCGGGACTGTTGGGTGCTGAAGGAAATCGGCTGTAGAGCTCAGTAAATATTAAAATAACAAAATTCTTCATTCTTTTAAAATAATTATACACATAAATGACCATAATGTTAAAAGAATTAAATAATAAAAATATAAGATTAATTACTTAACTACTCCCCCTTTTAGTTAAGGACATTCCTAGTCCTTATTAAAATTATTATAAAAGTTACAGTTACGAGTAGATAAATAGGTTCACATCACATTTTTTGATAAATTCGCCTTCAAATAACTTAAAGAGCGGTAATATACAATAAAGCGATATTTATTACATTAAACATAAATAATCACATAAAATGTATTTAATTATAATTAAAAAAAATTGAGAAAAATTGATATATTTACAGCCAGGCCCACGATATCGAATCGTGTAGTTTTAAGCGACAAACAGCTGATTTGCGGCACACTAATTTTTGGGTCGCCAAAAATAAATGCGATTGGTAACACAAAATTTTTTTACACACATATACATAAATAAACAAAATCGGAATAAGTTTGTTTACTACATTTCTATCAAGTTAAACTAGCACACGGTTGCATTTTTTACTGTACAATTTAAGCATTTCAGAGCTTTTTTCGTGTATATTCGCGATTATTTTTTGATATGTTGATATGGCAGCTTTGTTGTTTATTTGCATTACGTTGGTAACATAAAGCAAAGCGAACGATAAAGTGACAATTAGTGGGCCGCAGTTTAGATTCACAGTGAGTGACTGAGTTTCGTTCGCTTAAGTTTTCTTTGGATATCGTGGGCCTGGCTGTTAATATATTAATTGATGCCTGTCGAGCAAATAAATAGGTTCATTGAAAAGAGAATGACATTTTTATACAAAAAAAGTGCAATTGCAAGAAAATTTCTAATATTTTGTTGAAAATCCCTTATTTTGAATCACCGCCGAACATCTCCGGGGCATTGATTCGACAAGTCTCTAATGGAATTGAGTACCAAGCTTCCTTCACTTTTGTCCACAAATCTTCTTTATTTTTAGCCTTGAGTGGTGCAATTTTGTTCTTAACGATTCTCCAAAGATTCTCAATGGGATTTAAATCCGGCGATTGTGAAGGCCACTTCATTAACTTTATATTTTTCTTTGGAACCATTCTTTTACGATCTTAGAAATATGCTTGGGGTCATTGTCTTGCTGGAATTCATACTTTAAAGGCATTTCCTACTAGAGATGCAAAACAATCGATAGTACTATCGATAGTATCGATAGTTTTATTTTTGGCCAACTATCGATGGTTTCACTATCGGTAGCGATACTATCGGAAAATTTTAAAAGTAAAATTTTTCAACGCAGGCTTTTTGCAGCCGGTAAATTTTTGTATTTATGTTCTAATTTTTCAATAAAAATAATATATTTGCATTTATTTAATGTAAAATAAGAGTCAATATTTCAGAAAAGTGTTATCCTATTAAGCACCTTGGGGTTATTAATTTTATTTGAACTTAGTTATTTTTATTCAGCGGCAACGGCTATTTTAATATAACGACAGCGGCGAATTATTGACGGCACTAAAATAATACAAAGAAGTTTTAAAGTAAAAGTTTCTGGTATTATTAATAGTATTTCTGAAAGAATAAAGAATATTTATATAAAAAACAGTTTTTTTTTGGCAAATAATTTGAGTTTTTTTTTTGTTACTTTGTAATAAAATTGAAATTTATGTTACAGTAGTATACATATGTATACTAAGGTGTGCGTCACTATAAACCGTAACACATCAAAAGTCAAATAAAAACTGACTGGAGTAAGCTAGAGTTAAAAATAAAACAGTTTTATTTTGCATTTTTATTACAGATTTATATTCTGTATTATTTTATTTAAAAATTAATTTAATTTTATTACATTTTTTATTTTATTCATTATGCCATCCATAAGCAATGTTATAGTGTTTTCGGTGATTTTTTTGGTACCAGCTGTCCATTTATATCGAAAACTAGTAATGGTTTTGGGAACAGATGTACTCTTCTTTAGTTCTCTTTTGACCAGAGCCCAATATCTTTCAATAGTCAGCAGCTCTGGGCAGTTTGGTGGGTTAGCCTCTTTTGGAACAAAAATAACATTATTTTTATTATACCAGTCTATTGCGCTTTTACTGTAGTGACATGTTGCCAAATCTGGCCAGAAGAATGTTGATATGTTGTGCTGTCTTAGAAATGGGAGCAACCTCTTTTGAAGACACTCTTTGATGTAAATATCTGAGTTTATTGATCCCAATGTAACAAACGATGCACTTCTGTTGCCGCAGCTACAAATAGCCTGCCAAACTAGGAACTTTTTGGGAAATTTTGATAGTTTTTTAGTTCGGAACTCTTCAGAAACATTGCCTCTACTATCCGCTACATAAAACTCTTGGCCAGGAAGCTGCGCAAAGTCTGCAAAAACGTAAGTTTCATCATCCATTACACAACATTCGAACTTTTGAAAAAATTCTTTTTTGAGGAGTTGTGCTCTTTTTTTTGCTTCAATATTCTTCTTAGCATTTCTATCCGGAACTTTTTGGACTTTAAATGTTTTAAGGCCAGCTTTAGCTTTAACTCGGCGCACAAAAGTTTCCGAACATTGCACGCGCCGGGCCACTTCGCGACCAGAAATGTTTGGAAGAGCCAGCAAAAGCTTCTCAACCTTTTTGGCTTTCGCGTCGTTCGTTACCAGTTTTGCTTTACCTGTTCCAGGCTTTCTTTCAATTTTTAGGTCTTTGTTGAACTTTTTGACCACTCTGGAAACACATTGCCTGGTCACGTGGACTTCCCTAGCAACTTTTGTATAACTCCAATATGGTTTTTTTGAATTATTTGAATAATTTTTGCATGCACTTGTCTTTGATTATCCATTATGAACTAACTAACAAGTCAAATTTGACAAACTGATACATTTTAAAATCTGACACATTTTTCAAAGATATTGTGATTAAGAAAAATAATTTTGATTAAAGGTGAAAAAAGTTATTAAGAAAAATGGGTGTTACACTTTATAGTGACGCACACCTTATTATAACATTATGATACTATTATAGTATACATATGTATACTATTGTAAGCGAATAATAACCCATATACATACATTGTACTTGCTATATTTTAATAGAGTTTTACTTACTGGAATTCCGATACAAATTGAATTCTACTTCTCCACTAGATTTTAGAAGAACGTAGTAAAAATATATCCAAAAATTCGTATTGCGATTCTAATTTTCTCAGAAAAATAGAAAACCGATGGTATCGATAGTTTTTTTTAAACTATCGAAACTATCGATATTCGGCCCCATCGATAGTTTTGCAGCTCTATTTTCTACTCGGCATACGGAAGCATTACTTCTTTAAGAATATGCAGATAAAGATGTTTGTCCATATTTTCCTTGATCCAGAATATTGGCCCAACACCGTACCAGGAAAAACAACCCCATATCATTATGTTGCCGCCGCCATGCTTTATTGTCTTCGTGGTGTACTTTGGATCATATGCTTTATTTTTTGGACGCCTTACCCATGTTCTTCCATCAGGTCCGACTAAGTTTATCTTGGATTCATCAGACCATAGTATGTTTCTCCATTTTTTTATACCTTCCGGGCCGGCCCATTCAGCATGTACTTTTGCAAACTCAATGCGCTTTTTTCTTTGTCTGTTATTAAGCATTGGAACCTTTTGGGCCGATCTTCCGAATAAATTTTTTTCTCTTAAACGACGTCTAATGGTCCACTCTGATACGGGAAGCTTTAACTCATTTTTCAGCTGAACTGCGGACATAAAAGGATTACGAGTTGACAACATCTTAATGCGACGATCATCGTCTCTTTTCGAGGTTTTCCGCTGTTGACCTCTTTTAAGTTTTTGTTTTGGAGGCTGCAATGCATTTCTTATCATATTCTGCGATCTCCCAAGAATTTCAGCAATTTTCCGTTGGCTATAACTTCGGCTGTGTAGATCCTTTATAATCTTTTTTTCCTCTTCAATACAATGTTTAGAACGTTCCATTTTTTAAATTTTTAGAGGTATTTGCTTTAATAAGCTCTATTAAAAGGCTGAATCTAAAGTTTTCTACAATAATTTTTATAATTTTTGCGTTTAACATTTTAAACTAACAAATTTTTCAAAGTGAACCTTTGATTTTATACGGTAATTTTTTTTTTAATTTTGGGCAATTTTTTACATAATAATTTAATTATTGTGATGCAGTATTAAAAGTGGGTATTTGCTTTAGTAATTAGCGACTTTTCCTTTTTTATTGCTGTAATGTAAACTATAGTCAAACAAAATTGATTTATCATTTTGATGTGAACCTATAGAGCACACCAAACAGTCAGTTTTTGTGGATGCAATGGCGTCTCAAGGGTCTCATGTGGATTCTCTTCACTCCAAATGCGGCAATTTTGCTTGTTGACGTAGCCATTCAACCAAAAATGAGCCTCATCACTGAACAAAATTTTGCGATGAAAATCAGCATCGAGATCAATCTCATTTTCGGCCCATACACCAAAATCACGACGCATTGCATGGTCTCGCGGCTTTAATTCTTGCACAAGCTGGATCTTGTAAGGTCGCAAGCCAAGATTTTTGCGCAAAATCTTCCATAATGTTGATGGACAAAGCTCCAATTGCTGTGCACGGTGGCGAATCGATTCATCCGGGTTCTCTTCAATACTTTGCTCTACAGCGGCAATTGTTTCTTCGGTGCGCACTGTTCGACGTCTCTGCGGATGCGTATTATCACATAGAGTAAACGTAGTGCGAAAACGATCCATGGTTAACCGAATTAATTGCTCTGATTGACGATTATGTCGACCATAAAATGGACGCAGCTTGCGGTAAACTTCGCGAACTGAACCATTATTTTCGAAATAAATTTGCACGATTTGCAAGCGTTGTTCTTTTGTCAACCTGTTCATGATGAAATGGCAAACCAAACTAAATATTAATCACTTGTCAGCTCACAAAATGGCCGCCAGTAAAAAAAGTGATGCCAACTTAAATTTCTATACCTCAATAAAAAACACCCTATATCTGACAATTAAACAAATATCAGATATTTCATATGGCAAGTCGGTTTTGAAATATACATAAGTGCACTAATATTCCACTAAAGGGGGGTTTATACGGTAATACAAGTCGTACGACATGTAAAATTTTTTTGTAGAAGAGAATGAATAGTATCGTGTAAACTTGATATGTAATGAGAGCGTACGACATTGAGAGAAAACACGTATCGAAAATTTGAGTCGTACGGCTCTCTTTGTTTTTTTAAATTTTTTAAAATCCATCACAATTCATTAGATCAGGGATGCATTTTTATATTTTTGTTTGTTTGTGTTAAATGTATTCACAATGCATGTAAATTTTGCTTTGTTTTGGTATTTTACCAACCGTGTAAACGCAAAACATATCTGTCATAAGATTTTTACTCTCATTTTTAAAATACGGATGGAATTTCATAATATTTTCTCTTTGATTTTACGTACGACTTGTATTACCGACTAAACCCCCCTTAAGGAATAGCTATCAACAATTTGATTGGTTTGCAATGTATACACATACATATGTACATATTAAAATTTTAGGTATATTTGCGACCTTTTCTTGCAACTGCGCCCGGTTGAATTGAATGAAAATATATTTCAATATTTTATTTCTTTAATAAAAAATTAATATTAAAAACAAAAAATATTTTTCGCCATATTGGCAAATACATTTAATATACATAATATATGAAATGTATGGCTTTGGGGATAAGCAGAGACGAAATGGCCATAATGGATAAGCATGTCTCTATGGCCATTTCGTCTCTGCTTATCCCCAAAGCAATACATTTCATATATTATGTATAAAAAATTAATATTTTATTATCATATGCATATGTATGCGAGGTATATTCACATATTTTAAAATATATACGATCATATACGTATGCATCTTGTATAGGATTTATATACATACTAGTTAACCCGGCAAAAGTTGTTTTGCCATATAAATTTTCTCGGTTGGGCCATTTCGGAGGAGTTTGGCAACAAACACCGCGACACGAGAATTTTATATATTAGAATATACATATGTACATATATGTATGTATTTGAGTTTATCAAATTATAAATTATTTGTGTATAAATACTCGAAATACAGTTTTGAAACTATTTACACTCTTTGGTACTATTTCTTTATTTTTTCCCATCATTGTATTTATTTTTTATAATAAAAAATTAAATTCATGTACATACTTATGGCAGAAACATGACATGTTTGTAAATTTCCTATAATTGCACAGACGTACGTTACAGTACATGACGTTACATCAACGTTTGGCTAACCAAGCCTTAACCCTCCGTCCTGCACATGTATCTGGCTAGATCTTTTACGAATTTAACACTGATTTAAACAAACTTCTAATTTAGCTAGATGTTTGTGTGTCAAGGTACCCCCTAAAAATATTGTTAACTATCGTCTTTAAAAAAAATTAAAAAAAGCAATAAAAGCAATTTATGTGGATTTCTTCATCTACACATCACATACGTAGCGCACAAGAATTAAAGAACTAAAGATTACATCACGCACACCAAATTTTAATTTTCTGCGCATCTAGGTGAAATGACGTCACGAAAAAGTAAAATATGTACGCATAACAATGAGATAATGTTTTATTTCTCTTTTATCTCTCAAATATAGGGGAATATACGTCATCTAACAGGAAAACATGCTTATGGCGTAATCTTTAGTTCTATCACTCTTGCATAACGCATGCCTCTAGCCAGATGCACGTGTATTTTGTATGGACAATAATGAGATTTATTTGCACTTTTTATTTTTTTTGCGTTTGTTTACTCAAATCAAGTCAAAGAGCATTTTGTGTGTACTTTGTGTTGTTGTAGCTGTTGTAAATTTCCCCCCACGCTATTCATAGTAAATACTCACACAGCAATGAAACCAAACACAAAAAACCGATACTTTTTTTCTATTTGCATCAGTTGAATTATTTTTTTTGGGTCAATTAAAAAAAGAAAAAAAAAATTAAAATATATGTCTGCCTGGCGTGATAACAATATAATGTTATCACTAAAATTGCATATTTTCCATACATGGAAATGTATTGAAATACATAGTGCATCTGGCCAGATGCATGCGCTACGTATGTGACTTTCGGAACATGTGCGTGACGGCGGGTTAAATCTAATCTACTAGAACTCGGTGCAATGTAAACGCACTAATAAATTCAATATTATTTAAAGTTATGTTCACAAACTGTTAAAAATAATGTAGATAAAAAGTATTTTTGGATACTACTAAATAAATAATAGGCCGTATTTCAATTGGCGACGTCGTCGTCGCGTAACGACATTTTTATAATAGATTAAAGGCAAGAGAAACATTTTTTCTTTACTCTGCTACAAAAATGTCGTCAGACGACAACGACGTCGCCATCTGGAATAAGGCCGAATATGTTTGGGCCTCAGATGTTACGGCAGAATTAGCCGGACGTTCATGTAACGTAACGCAACGTACGTTGGTTTCTAGCATATGAAAACAATGCAAATGGTTATCCAAAATAAATGTCACGTTGACGGAACGGAACAATCTGTATAAAATAGAATTTCTAAACGTTTTTACGTACCATTTTAATGCGAGTGATGGGACTATTGTATGTTAATTGACAATGTGGCCCAAATGCCCTTTTTGGTACTTTCACGCTTATTTGCAAATCATTTTCTTTTATATGTGTACAAAAAGATTTTTTAATTTTTGAAGTCTTTAGATACATTTTAATATTTATGTGAATAATTTAATTTTTTATGTGAATATAAAGTTTGTTTTTAATTGTTTTTAATTTAAAAGTCCCATGTTTTACTTAACGTATCTTCGACAGACGAATTATTACATACCAAATGAAAAATTATTCGATTATCTAAAAAGAAGCATATGGGATGCATGAGTGATTTACATGCTAGCTAGTTACCGAGATAATTACAATTTTTTTTAGAAAGTTCTACTTAAAAATTAACTTTTTTTTTGTTTGCGGTCCACAATGAACCAATGGATCCGATTCAATATATAATGACTTTAAATCAAAAATTGAATATTCAGTAGTAGTATAAGAAGAAATTTTTAGGAAGCATATCATATAAGAAGTAATTATAATATGCTCTTATTTTGATACTTCTGGTACCTTTTTTAACTTTGTGTTAATTTAACAACATTCATCACTGCTCTAAACAGCTGGCATCATATTGCCATTTAAAAATTAAGTAAAAAATATAATAAATTATATAATCAATATTGTAGTGCATGTAGTATAAACATGCATACACAACCAAACATATGTAAACAATAACGAAATAAATAATAAGAACTAGAGGGCTGCGCAAGCATAGCTTAAATGACTTACAAGCAATCCATCCATTTTTTAAATATTTCATGTCAAGTACTTTTTCTTTATTATAAAATTGTTAATAAAGAGAAAATATTTTGAACTGCAAACAAAATCAAAAACATCAAATCTCTTATAAAAAAAAAATACAAAGGATTTAAGAGAAAAATGAAATAAGCCAAAATTGCTATATAACATAAAGAAATGAAGCATAATTCAAACACAGTCAATATAACATTGGTCGGCAAAATTGATTTGTAATTGTGTTAGTGAGCTTAAAAGAGACTACATGTAAACAGTGATGCCAATTTAGTGCTTTAGGCACTAATTTTAGTGGTTTTTTATGTTCCAAAACGGCAAATTTTCAGCTCTGATGCCAAAAAAAGAAAAGGCACTAGCTTGGTGCTTTACAAATTTTCCAATGGGGCCTTTAGTGCTTTTTATAAATTTTAATATTTTTACATTGTCTAATAAAGACTTTTTGCAGCTCTTTTACTTTATCTTTGTAAAATTATTTTTTTTTTGTATTGGTAAATCCTTTGTAAGACATAATTTTTTGGGACAGAATTTTGAAAAGGAATTTAAAGACGAAAAAAGCAAAGGAGATAAAAAATAATTGTGTCCGCTTTACAAAAAATCTTACAGGAAATTAGAGCGATTGTCAAATTTTTTTTTAAATTTTGCAAACGGTTGAACTTTTAAGTATTGCTAATATATTAGATAATAACAATAAAAATTATATTATTAGTTTCGTAAAACAATTCAATGTGTCGATACTATTTCTAAAATAGAAATAGCTTAAAATGTTGCTTTTGTATTGTTGCTGATCACAATGATCAAATAAAATAAACCTTGTGCTCTTTTACGCCTTTGTCAGTTCGAAATTACACTTTTTATTACTTTTTTTAATTTACATGTGCTTTTTGTTCCAAAAAAGCTTACATCACTGCATGTGAACTCTCTCTGCTCAACTGAGCTATGAAATGCCGATCTATGCAATAACATCAGCGTTGTCGACTTGGTGCGATTCGCATTTCGGTGCGTTTTTTAAATAAATAAGGTACAAATTTTGTAAATATACTCCTCTGTTATGTTTTTCTTAATTATATTGTAAAAGACTGTTTTATTTTTAAATATTTAATATAAAAATATTAAACTAAAATAAAAAAAGTGTTTTAAAATATTATAATAAAAGAATAAATACTGAACTATTTTAAAGGATTCAAAACCTTGTTATTAAAGGTTGATACATATCGTTTTAAAACATATAAGTTGGATATTAAAAAAAATATCTAGAACGAATTTGGTTAGTTTTTTAATTTTTTACTTTATATTTTATTTTCTAAAACCCCTGAACTGTAAAATATTGTAATACTTTTTATACAAAATTATTATACTTTTTTATGCAGAATTTAAATTTAAATGGTGCGATTTTTTCTCCGCTTTTGAAATTTCAAAGTTGACAACGCTGAAGAGAACCTTGTAGTGGCGACATGCATATATTTCTTGTTATTTGTTTTTTTTTGTTAACTGTATACCAGTGTTGCCACAGTTAAAGTTGGATTTTACACATACAAAGCTTACATTATCCACAATTTTGTAAATTGCACAAAATAAATTTATTAATTAAAATGTAAAGGATATAATATTTCTGTTATTATTTAAGACCATACTTAGGCGTTCATATATCTTTTTAATACTTAAATATTTTTATACATGTCTATTAATTACACTGTACTAGGGGAAACGTTATTTCTTTTAAAGTTACTAGTATAATTATTAGTACAGCACAAACGGTATAAAAGAGTCTACTGTTCTAAATAGTTCAGGGGTACTGCTTGGATTTTGAAGGAATATTTGTGTTATTTCCAGTTTAACGTCTGCATTGAACTTTACCAAAATTAATTAATTAGTTTTTCTAGATCGTGTAAAAAATTACTTACAAAAATAAAGCTACACTTATACCATATTTGTATTTAAATTAAAATACGTATTGTAGGGTAAGTTTTTCATAAGGGTTTTATCAGTATTTTTAAGAATTGTGCCGCACTTTAGTGTAACATTAACAAACCATTGCAAAATATGTATCAAGAACTACAATATTTGTTGATGGCAACGCTTTCCAAGAAAATAGTCTGGTTGAGAAATGTTGATAAATGAAATAATGAATAATGGTAATAACCATTTCATACATGTATGTATAGTATACACATGTGAATTCTGTAATTCTGTTCTATACATATTAACTAGAAACTATTTTTTTTAATCACATATAAAAATTTTGAGCAAGTGGTCATTTTAGTCAGAATATATTTTTAACCAGTAAATAATCACAGTTTTACATCTGCTTTACTTTCTACTTTTACAATTATCTGTAACTTAATGATACTATAAATCTTAATAATAGATGTTAACAGGAATAAATATTTTTGTAGATTGGTATTTATATTTATTAATACTATTTCTCGAAATATTTTATTTCTCCTTTGAGAAAAAAAAGTAACCAAAATAAGAAAAAAGTTCACATGTATGGTTATTTCTAGCTAAAATTGGTTGTTGTTTTCTGCAGTGTGTACATGTTGACATTTTTTTTGTTTTGGTTACTTTTTCCTTTGAAGCAAAAGAAAATCACTCCTTATTTCAACGACCTAAATTCAAAATAATAATTTTATTATTTGTTAATTAATTTGCAACATCGTATTTAATTTTGGTTATTTTTATTCCATTTCGGTTAAATTTTTGTTGAAATATGGTTACAAAAAATTAAAATTCATGGCAACACTGATAATAATATAACAGGAGTAGGAGAATGAGAGTAATGTCGTACATTATACGTATTGTTACGGATTGTTATAGTGGCAACTTGGTTGCTACTGTTTTTTCCAACTCTGGCGATATTTTTCATCTGGCAACCCCCAGTTGGCACTTGTCCAATAAGTATTGTAAGTGGCGCGATTTTCGTGATCGCCATCTTTTTGAAAGTAAGAAAAAGAAGAAAAAAAAGGACATTTGCAGGTTGGCAGGCCTGTTAGGGTGTGGTATGATGGTTTTGACAGCCATCATTTTTTGGTCAATTGCTATTGGGATTCGAAACGGTGTAGTTCTTTTGCCGCGGTATATATATATATATTGTGCTCGTGTTTTTTGCGTTGGTGTCCGGAAAATACCACCAGTTTTTTTTTAATCAATTTACAAAGAAAAAAAAAAATATTTTGTAAGTCAGTGACAGTATGTGTCGTGTTTTTGAACTTAAAAGAAAGAAAAATACTGAAAAAAAAAAACAATTGGATGCAATGCGGGCAAAATTACGAGAAATTATTGTACTCGTACACATGGCTATAAATATATAGTCATAATACAATTATTATAAAAAGAAATATAAGTAAATGCATTTAGTGACGATTTAAAAATAGAAATCTAAATAATGCAATATAATGATGTGTTTTATTTTTGATCGTAATTCCAAAAAAAAAAAAAAAACAAAATAAGTTAATGTATCGGTGCAGAAAATTAAATAGAAATTACAGCAACAGCGCACCAATACAGTAAAAAAAAAAAAAAAAATAATAGACACAAAAGTAAATCATAATTTCCTTTTAAGAAAATCTAATGTACATATTACTAACATTCTAAATACGTATGTATGTATGTACTATTGCTACCATATTAAATCATTGCACATGTTCCAATAGAGCAGCTTTAACAATAGCAAATGCTGCTGATTTTGTCATCAGAAATAATACCAACGCCACAGACCCATCTACATACACCATCCTAGAAATAATAGTGAAATGGATGTTGCATCATATTCTACAACATCATCAAATTCTACAACAGCAATTATAACAAAATTACAACAATAATATTAACATAAACAGCAACAACATCATCAATAGTTTCACAACATCATCAATAGTTTCACAACATCATCAATAGTTTCACAACATCATCAACAGCTTTAATAACATCGTCATCAGCAGCGTCATCCTCAATATCATCAGTGGCATCATCCTGCAACATCAACACCGACACCATTGCAGCAGCATACCAATCTCATCAGCATGCAGTATCATCATTAGCGACACCGGTGGCGCATACGATAAGTCTTTTATCTTATATTATATATATTGTATATATAAAATATATTAAATTATATTACACTATACATATGCCTTATCTTTTACTCTCAATCCCTTATTATTATTTCATAATTATAACTTTAAAAATTTACATACATAAGTATTTTCTTTTACCTTATCCTGTCCTTTTTATATAAA
Source organism: Metopia argyrocephala (assembly GCA_963576795.1). NCBI lineage: Eukaryota > Metazoa > Arthropoda > Insecta > Diptera > Sarcophagidae > Metopia > Metopia argyrocephala. The sequence goes on along the minus strand of OY756209.1, from coordinate 78,008,499 downwards.
CGATCAAATATTAAAACATTAATTATAAATTAATGTCTAATAAAACTGAAATTCTATTATTATTAAAGAAATTTTAAGGAGAAAATGATTTTGTAAGAAGGTGAAATGGAAGGAGGAGAATGCTGGCGTAGAATGGTAAGCGGGTGAAGAGCACGTGGTCTTATATTTTAGGGACAGAGTAAATTATGGGTATCCAATCTGTCGATGGCTTAGGGGAGGGCTAAGTGTACCCAATGGTGACCATGACATCTTGTCACCAAAAGCTAATCAGCGCTGTGTATGGTTTTTTATATATTTGTGCATTTGTTTTACAAATTTATCACTTTTTTTTTCACACTTCCTTATGGCATGTGGGGAGTGTTATATGTTTACGCGTCGTAGAATACGGGTTGAGAACCACAATATCTTTTGGAGCTAGCTGGGTAGATCTTTCATGCCCTTGACCATTGTTATTTTACGCAGGTACGATAATTATTATTTGTGAAAATTTTATTCTTTTTTTTATCGAATTAGCCGGCGTGTAACATATATGGCGCCCAACGTGGGGCATAAGTAGAAACCATTTTCTTTTTTATTATCAATTTGCATTATTTCAGTGCAAATTCAGGACACGTTTTATTATTGTCATGGCAAATTGTGTACAGTCGACGCGTGATAGCAACATGGCGTCATTACGGTTTATCGCGTGGCGTCATAACGGCAAGGCGTTCATTTTTTTTTATCACGCGGGTGTGTATACGCGGCGTCATAGCAATGTGAATACATTGCAGTTTACTAACGGGACGCGTGTCACACATGTCGCCAGTGTTGATTTGAATGCGTTTTCGGTACAGTTCCTGAATTTGGCATGCGTTTCGAACAATTCTCAGGTAATTAGATTTCATTTTTTTAAACTTGGTGTTTCATCATCACTGATGGGTATCTCATTTTCTGGCGTGAGTCATGGTTTCTGGATTTGACATTTTGGGAATTCCATTGCAATGTCAGAGGAGAACCGTCATCACTTATTTCACGTTTCTGGGGAGTCTTATTATACCTTTACGTGAGTCATGACTTCTGGATTTTGTTTTGGAAGTTTCATTTGCGACGTCGAGGATAAGAGTCGTCCAGCGACTGGCGGGGAGTTGGCGTCATTTTAGCGGTATGCGGTAATATCCGATCCTCTATAAGTCCGGACTGGTACACTGGTTTACCGGTTGTCCGTTGCGATAGTTTCGGGTTTTGCCGACATATCGTGTGATATATGACGCAGTACTTGGGATGTAAAGGAATTTTTTTTTTGAGACGCGTGCAGATATGGTGTCATGGCGACATGGCATTCATTGTGGGTGTACATACATACATAGTTTTTTTTTAATTTAGGCGTTGTTTTGCATTTTGAAATTTTTGACGTATTTTTCTTCAATCATTGACCACGTGCTACATGACCGTTTTAACTGGCATTCTCCTCCACCATTATATTGGATACAGATAAACCAGATAAATACAAGGTAACAAATTTTTATTTGTTCTTATTAACTGATTTTTTTTATTTTTTTTTTATTTTTATTTTTTTTAACAATCATTTTCTTTTTAATTTCATTTTTTTTCTTAACATTTTTTCATTATAAGTTTTGATTTTGTTTATTATTTACTTATATTTTTTTTTGTAATTTGGTTTCAATTTGCTTTCAATTTTCTTTCAATTTCAATTTTGATTTTTCTTTTCTTTTTTTTTACTTACACACAAAAATTTATTTTTTTTGTTATAATTTGATTAACCCTAGCATTGTTTACTTTTTTTTTTGTATTTTGCTTTCTTTTGATTAACCCTAATATTGCAAAATTTTTTTTTATTTCTTATAATATTTTTTTTTATTTTATTATTTTTGAATTTTGATTTCTTTTTCCATTTTATATATATATATATATTTATATATATATACATATATATATATATCTCGCATTTGACACACCACTTTTAATAGTTGTTTTTTTACACCGCGTTTTCTTCAGCCACACTGCAGATTTCATTTTTTTTCCTTTTTTTTTTTCTCTCGCATTGGAGTTTGAAACTCCTTGCGCATTAGTTGATTCTTTTGGTGAATTTTTTTTAGACTGTTGCTTACTCTATCATCCTCAACTCATAGGGAATTTTTATTTTTTTTGAATTGTCGTGTCCCAAGAGTCAGGCCGCGATATTAACAGTGGAAGTTTGCGCTCATGCCGAACACTAGGCAGAGTGCTAATTCAAGGATCTCCCCTCGCAGGAAACTCACCAACCCAAATTTGGTAAATTTATCCGGGAAAGGGCCGGTGACAGTTACCACTCGGGGCTCGTTATCTACGCAGGGCAGAGGCAGAGGTACAACTCCCGTGGGCAAAGGGAGGTTACGCAATATAGATTCAGGCGGTTCACAAACCGACTCGAGCGTCAGGGCCTTAAGATCCTCACCCGTGTCTCATTCCATTGAATCACATCAATTTGCTAGAGCGGAGGAATACGTCGATAGTTTCGGCCGCGAATTGCTTTCAGCATCAGTGACGGGCGCAGATACGGAGTCTCTAGGGAGTTCGATTTCAAGCGCAATAAATACCGAGCAAGGTAATCTTGAGATGCCAGAGGAAATGGCTACCACCAGTGGAAGTAAGGGAGGAGCAAACCAGGCAGCAAGTGGCACCACAATGGACGATCTGCTATCGTACTTCCAGGAAGCTGTGAAGAACACCCGGGACGAATTTAGACGTGAATTAGCGGCAATCAAAGAAACCATGGGAGCAACAAGCAACAATAGGACGGATTCGGCAACACCTGGTTTTAACAATCAGCCAGCGGTATCCCATACACCCTCATCGTCATATGCTACCTTCAACCTGGGATTCAAGCTGAAGGATTGGAAAATTACATATAACGGAGAAGGCAGCGTTTCAGATTTCCTATTTAAGCTGGATACCTTAGTAGAGCGGTCACAATGTCCTCACGACCATCTGATGTCCAACTTTCACATTTTCCTGACCGGCAAGGCAGAAACGTTTTATTGGGACTACATTAGGCAGTACCAAAGAGCTACGTACCCAATGTTAAGGACTGCGCTTTTGAAGGAATTTGGATCACGGGAAAGTGACCACGAGATTTTGCTAAAGATCTCCACGCGACGACAACTACCTAAGGAAAGCTATGATGATTACCATTCGTTTATAGTTCGATGGAACCTTCGGCTGACCAACCCCTTAACAGATGACGCCCTAATAGAGATCATAAAGAAGAACGTCCATGCAGACCTTAAAGTAATGCTTTTCATAGCGAGCCCAAGTGATTTAGGAAATCTTCGCGACTTGGCCAGAAGGGCAGAGAAAATATTGATGGAGAACAAGAACTCCAGCTCGACTCGTCAACGCCAGGTAAATGAAATCACCGTTGAAGCAACCCCTGAAGATACCGAAGTGGAGGTGGATCCACAAGTAGAAGCGCTGAAAATCGGCAGAACTTGGGTGGCTGGCGATTACTCAAAAATAAAGTGTTGGAATTGCCTCGAGCTTGGACACAGCTATATCTATTGTCCCGACGAGAAGCGGCAGGTTTTCTGCTACAAGTGTGGCCAGAGAGGAGTGACAACAGTAAAGTGTGACAACCCCCATAAGGGAAACATTCGTCGGAGCGAGTGGGCGACCGGGGATGCTCGTTCTTCAAAGTAAAACCCGAGTTTCAACGCTGTGTGGAGCATAAGCCTTTACCGGAGGACTTATCTCTCAACCAGCCAAAATTTACACCGGATATACAAAACCAAAGAACTAAGCTGAATACACCAGAGTCAACTTGTAATGACCATAGCAATAAGCACTATCTTTTTCAACAACGTAGTACATCACTGAGGCGAATTATTAATTGCAGACGACGTTATCGGATGAGAAAATTTTTTAGAAGAGCAGTTGAATCAACTTGTTTAACAACTAATGAGGACGGAAGACCGTACGCGAAAATCAAAATTCAAGATGAAGAATTATTATGCTTGCTGGACTCAGGGGCAAATGTATCAATATTGGGCAAAGGAAGTAAAGACTTTGTAAGCAGAAACGGCATTGAACTGAAAAATTTTAGGGCAGAAATTTCAACCGCGAATGGTTCTCGAAATGAGGTAGCAGGTTATTGCAGATTGCCTGTGACTTTCAAGGGTGTGACGAAATCGATCGCTTTTTATATTGTACCTGGCCTTGCTCAAATTGGTTACCTTGGAGTGGACTTTTGGAAAGCTTTTTCTCTCGCCCCACAAATTTTTCCCGATATCTCATGCGCCGAAATTATTAAAGAACATAGCCCGAATTTTCATGACTTGACCCCAGATCAAAATTTACGTCTTGAGGACGCTATCTCTCATTTCCCATCGTACGAAAAATTAGGCTTAGGAAGAACTCATCTCCTCGAGCATCACATAGACACGGGAGACGCAGTACCCGTAAAACAGAAGCATTATCCGCTCTCGCCTCCTAGGCAAACAGAAGTATATGAAGAGTTGGATAGACTACTGGCCCTCGGAGTGATAGAGGAGTCGAATTCCCCTTGGTGTAGCCCTATAGTAACTGTCCGTAAACCTGGTAAGGTTAGACTTTGTTTAGATTGTAGAAAACTTAACTCCCTTACGAAAAAGGATTCCTACCCCTTGCCTCATATCAACGGCCTTCTTAGCCGACTGAAGGACACTCATTTCATCAGTGGAATAGACTTGAAGGACGCCTTCTTTCAAATCGGATTATCGGAGTCTTCAAAAGAGAAAACAGCATTTGCCGTGCCAGGGAGATCGCTGTACCAATACAGGGTGATGCCATTTGGCGTCTGCAACGGTCCTCAAACTATGAGTCGACTAATGGATAAGGTGATTCCTGCGAGATTGAGGGAGAATGTTTTCATATATTTGGACGACTTACTAGTGTGTAGCCATGATTTTGAGACCCATATGGAGCTACTATTAGAGGTTGCGGGATGCTTAAGAATAGCAGGTTTGACAATCAACGTGGGGAAGAGTAAATTTTGCCAACGCGAAATCAAATACCTCGGTTACATTATAGGAGGTGGAGAATTGAAAGTAGACCCTAAAAAGGTTGAGGCCATTAATGAATTTCCAGTTCCCCGAACACCTCGTCAGGTAAGACGTTTTATTGGGATGGCGAACTGGTATAGATCCTTCATTGGTAATTTTTCCGACCTTGCTGGACCACTCACTGACTGCTTAAAGAAGTCCAACAAACCGTTCCGGTTATCGCCACAAGCCATCGAGTCATTCGAGAGATTGAAATCTGCATTATCAGATGCACCTGTACTAGCCCAGCCAGATTTCTCTAAGGGATTTGTAATTCAGTGCGACGCGTCTCGCGTTGGAGTAGGTGGAGTCCTATACCAATTGGACGATGCAGGTAAAGAGCGACCTATCGCATTCGTATCTCAAAAATTAAATAAGGCCCAAAGAAATTACACCGTTACGGAGATAGAATGTTTAGCAGCCATAGTATGTATCAAGCGTTTTAGGCAGTATGTTGAGGGACTCCCTTTCAAAATTATCACGGATCACTCAAGCCTCCGCTGGCTTATGAGCCAAAGAGATTTAAGTGGCAGGTTGGCCCGGTGGAGTCTAAAACTCCAACACTTTGATTTCACCATGGAACACCGAAAAGGAACCTTAAACGTAGTCCCTGACGCGCTCTCTAGATTCGATGTGGATGAACTTCATCTGAAAGGAAACTCGCCTGAAATCGACATGACGTCGTCAGAATTCGATAATTGCGAATATAACAAATTAAGGGACAATATAAAGGAAAATTCTGGAGCGCTTCCCGACTTGTGTCTGTTAGATAACTACGTATATAAACGCGTGAAATTCCAAAGCGGAGAGGATAACGAAGAAGACCTGTGGAAACTGTGGCTACCAAAACCACTGACTGGAAATGTAATAAAAATCGCTCATGAAGAAGGATGCCACGGAGGAATACATAAAACCCTTTTCCGAATCAGGCAGAAATACTTCTGGCCAAAAATGGCACGAGATATAAGGGCTTATATCGCTCAGTGCGAAGTTTGCAAATCTATAAAGCCAACCAATCAAGTATTACGCCCTCCTATGGGAAACCAGATCCTGACAACTCGACCTTTTCAAAGATTGTACTGCGATTTCCTAGGACCATACCCTTGCACTAGCGCAAAGAATACTCAGCTTCTCATTGTAATGGATCACTTAACTAAGTTTCTGTTTTTGAAGCCTTTAAGGTCAGCAACATCCACCAACGTCATCGAATTTTTCTACGATAGCATTTTCTGCACTTTTGGCGTCCCACAGTATATACATAGCGATAATGCTAAGCAGTTCACCTCAAAGGAGATGCTAGATTTTTTCTCAGTTCATGGCATTACCCATATCACCACAGGGTTTTATTCACCACAGGCGAACGCCTCAGAGAGAGCAAATAGAGAAATAATCACCAAGCTGCGATACTTTCTTAAGGATCATTCAGACCACACAAATTGGGACAGAGAAATACCCAGGATTTTACAGATATTACGCAGCGACTTCCATTCGGCTATACAGTGCTCGCCCTATTTCGCCGTCTTTGGCCAAAATATGATCTTGAACGGATCGAGTTATCAAATTTTAGACCAGCTTAATATGCTTGAGGATGACACAGTAGTTCAACGTGCCGATAAGCTTCACCTTATGCGGGAGAAAATCTGCAGAAACCTGAACAAAGCCCATGAAAAAGCGTGCAGAACATACAATACTAGATGCAAACCGGTAAATTTTATTGCGGGTCAGGAGGTGTTTAGAAAAAATCACGTGCAGAGTGACTTCAAGAGGGCGGTCAACGCGAAATTTTGCCCGAAATATGTAAAATGCAGAATTAGAAGGAAAATGGGTAACTCCCTGTACGAGCTTGAAGATTTACAGGGAAATTATATAGGCAAGTATCATGCTTCGGATATTCGCCCCTAGGATTCTGATTATCCTCATGATGAATTTTTTTTTTTTTTTGCCCGGCTGGATCAGTGGGCAGGGCATGAGACCCTTATCTCTGAGTCGTGGGTCGAGCCACACGTCTAAACGACAGTATTATCTTCTTTCTTCTTTTACCCATATATTATACCAGACCAATCCTGCCTGTTCTCTCATCGATCTGAATCTCGATCCGAAGCAGGTTTGTTACGGATTGTTATAGTGGCAACTTGGTTGCTACTGTTTTTTCCAACTCTGGCGATATTTTTCATCTGGCAACCCCCAGTTGGCACTTGTCCAATAAGTATTGTAAGTGGCGCGATTTTCGTGATCGCCATCTTTTTGAAAGTAAGAAAAAGAAGAAAAAAAAGGACATTTGCAGGTTGGCAGGCCTGTTAGGGTGTGGTATGATGGTTTTGACAGCCATCATTTTTTGGTCAATTGCTATTGGGATTCGAAACGGTGTAGTTCTTTTGCCGCGGTATATATATATATATTGTGCTCGTGTTTTTTGCGTTGGTGTCCGGAAAATACCACCAGTTTTTTTTTAATCAATTTACAAAGAAAAAAAAAAATATTTTGTAAGTCAGTGACAGTATGTGTCGTGTTTTTGAACTTAAAAGAAAGAAAAATACTGAAAAAAAAAAACAATTGGATGCAATGCGGGCAAAATTACGAGAAATTATTGTACTCGTACACATGGCTATAAATATATAGTCATAATACAATTATTATAAAAAGAAATATAAGTAAATGCATTTAGTGACGATTTAAAAATAGAAATCTAAATAATGCAATATAATGATGTGTTTTATTTTTGATCGTAATTCCAAAAAAAAAAAAAAAAACAAAATAAGTTAATGTATCGGTGCAGAAAATTAAATAGAAATTACAGCAACAGCGCACCAATACAGTAAAAAAAAAAAAAAAAATAATAGACACAAAAGTAAATCATAATTTCCTTTTAAGAAAATCTAATGTACATATTACTAACATTCTAAATACGTATGTATGTATGTACTATTGCTACCATATTAAATCATTGCACATGTTCCAATAGAGCAGCTTTAACAATAGCAAATGCTGCTGATTTTGTCATCAGAAATAATACCAACGCCACAGACCCATCTACATACACCATCCTAGAAATAATAGTGAAATGGATGTTGCATCATATTCTACAACATCATCAAATTCTACAACAGCAATTATAACAAAATTACAACAATAATATTAACATAAACAGCAACAACATCATCAATAGTTTCACAACATCATCAATAGTTTCACAACATCATCAATAGTTTCACAACATCATCAACAGCTTTAATAACATCGTCATCAGCAGCGTCATCCTCAATATCATCAGTGGCATCATCCTGCAACATCAACACCGACACCATTGCAGCAGCATACCAATCTCATCAGCATGCAGTATCATCATTAGCGACACCGGTGGCGCATACGATAAGTCTTTTATCTTATATTATATATATTGTATATATAAAATATATTAAATTATATTACACTATACATATGCCTTATCTTTTACTCTCAATCCCTTATTATTATTTCATAATTATAACTTTAAAAATTTACATACATAAGTATTTTCTTTTACCTTATCCTGTCCTTTTTATATAAACGATCAAATATTAAAACATTAATTATAAATTAATGTCTAATAAAACTGAAATTCTATTATTATTAAAGAAATTTTAAGGAGAAAATGATTTTGTAAGAAGGTGAAATGGAAGGAGGAGAATGCTGGCGTAGAATGGTAAGCGGGTGAAGAGCACGTGGTCTTATATTTTAGGGACAGAGTAAATTATGGGTATCCAATCTGTCGATGGCTTAGGGGAGGGCTAAGTGTACCCAATGGTGACCATGACATCTTGTCACCAAAAGCTAATCAGCGCTGTGTATGGTTTTTTATATATTTGTGCATTTGTTTTACAAATTTATCACTTTTTTTTTCACACTTCCTTATGGCATGTGGGGAGTGTTATATGTTTACGCGTCGTAGAATACGGGTTGAGAACCACAATATCTTTTGGAGCTAGCTGGGTAGATCTTTCATGCCCTTGACCATTGTTATTTTACGCAGGTACGATAATTATTATTTGTGAAAATTTTATTCTTTTTTTTATCGAATTAGCCGGCGTGTAACAGTATGTGTGTATATCTGATGTGAACAACACAAAATTGTTTTTGTTAGATTGTTGCTTATGGATTATATCGTCCCCTCAAACAATAATGTGTACACATATACCATTAATTTCTTATTTTATAATAAGTATCTACATAATTGATTCTAAATGTGGTCAAAATTTGGTGAAATTCTACTTCTACAAATTAGACCAAAAAATCAATTGAAATATTAGCGTATAATTGGGTGTTTGAAATTGTTCATTAATAATTGTGTAAGTTCAGGTATTGTGTTTTAATTAGTTGTTGCTCTGGACATTATTTCAAAGAAAAATAGTGCATAAAAATCACACCCTTTTTTATTATTTACTATTTTTATTATTTCATAACAAAATAATATATATTGACTAGCTGAACCCGGTGTGCTTCGCTACCCCCTCGTTATATACATATTACAAAAAAAGTATTTTGTATAGCAAACATTATTAGTGGTGTAAGTAAGTATCTGAATTAAAAGAGAAGAGGGCGGTGAAGTGGGCGAGGTTCATAGTTATATGACGACGTTAACAGTATTAAGAGCAATATATTACCAAATAAAAAAAAATTTCTAAATAAACCAAAAATTTTGAAACTTTCAAACAAAATTTGGTGTGGAAAGGGGCGTGAAAGAGGGCGTGGAGTAATAAATTATTATTTATACTTCGCCTGGAGTATAATGTGTATACAATTTGAAGTAAATCTTTTAAAAACTATATGAGGGCAATTATATAATTTAAAAAAAGTGGGCGTAAAAGTAGGCGTGGTCGAAAAAAAGTACCCTATTAATTATGCCAGAGTCCCAGTTAAACGCTGTGAAAATTTCAGGAAGATCGGTCTAGAGGTTTGGTCTCCTATAAGGTACAAACAAACAAACAAACAAACAAACAAACAAATAAACAAACACACATTCAATTTTATATATTTAGATATACACAATTTTTTTATAATATACATAAATGGTGTAAATGATTCAAATAAAATAGTGTATACCGTACAAAATAAGAAATTGATAATAATTTTCATACATATTGTAAAACAAATCAAATAGCCTAAAGGTGGTTTTACACTATCCCACTGAGTATAACGACAGGTCAAAAACTCAAGTAGAATGAAAAAGTATAATAGTGTGAAAACAATATGTAATGAATTGTCAAAAAATACGAATACAAATTTGACAGTCGTATGGCTCTCATCATTTTTAGAAATTTTTCTAAACCATTAGACTTTTCGTTTTATCAGAGTTGCTTTTTTACGCAAATATAAGAAAAAATCAGAGCTGGAAAACTGAAAATTTTTCCCCATAATTTTGCTTATTCCTTTTTTTATTAAATAACTACAAAAATACAAAATATAGTTAACATTTCAAGATCTTTCCTTTTAACATAAAATAAATTACAAATATTTGTTGTAAAAAATAATTAAATATGGCTTATATTATGAAATATTAATAAAACAAATATTGCCGTATCAACATGTCCATCGTTGGAGAAAGAGAAAAACACAAACAGCTGTTGTTTCCATTTTATTTGAAATGTGATAGTGTAAAAGCAAAATGTAATATAAAACATTTTACGTTTGATTTTTTGACAATCAGACTAAAAACCATTAGATTTTCTTTCGACAAAATCCAATGAAAGTCTTAAGACTTGTAGAATAGTGTAAAAGCACCTTAAGTGACATCATGGTACTTTGAATCACATTTCTTTGTAATTAAAGCACTTGTAAATTAATGAAATATCATCAACTAGTAGCCTGATTATTCCACTGAATATTTAAATGGCCACAGCTTAAAAACACCGATTATTTTCTGAAATATTATTGTGTTCCCACATCTCTAATATTAATAAAATTTTAAACTTCATTATCTCGAAATGGCAAAAAATTATACACTCTTGTTTTATTACGGGGACGATACGTTGTGAACAACAGAAAATTTTTCTTTGTTGCTAATATAATAATACAGGCCTGTGCAAAAATAAAAATTTCATACACAACGCTCTTGCTTTCAGGCGCCACTGAAACAGCAATGAGTTAACATGCGTAGTGGATGTACGCTGATTTATTGTTTACAGTGAGAAGAAAATTAATAGCAATGCACTCATATATTTTATTATTATAAATGCGTTTGGTAATCACCAATATCTTATTTATCATAAAACATATAAAAATATAATTTAAAAGTTTTTCAGTGATATTTTCATTATTTTTTTTAATAATTTTTTTTTTTAATAAATTGAATACAAAAAACAACACTTAAAAAATTTTTTTTTTTGGTTAAAAAATTAAAAGTTCTTTTATCCTTTATAGCAGTATAGTATTTATAAATTGCAGGGACCGTAATCATTATGAGTTTTATAATAAAAATTACACAATAATAATTATATTATGAGTTTTAGGGATTTTCTTCAATGGTAATGATTATTTTTGAGTAATATTACTAAAAATCAATCATAATCATTATTTTTGAGCAAAAGAAATAAAACTCAAAAATAATCATTATTTATGATTTTTATTTTTTTCGCTCAAAATAAAACTCACTTTCAATTTAAGACTTATTAAACATTAAAAAATTTGGTCAGAACTACTAAAAGAAAAAATATTAAGAAATGCTTGTTCATTTTGCTATATAAAATATCATTTTCTTGCACAAAAATTATAAAATTATAAAGTCGTAAGTTGACATTGAGTTTTATTTTAAGCGAAAAAAATAAAAATCATAAATAATGATTATTTTTGAGCTTTATTTCTTTTGCTCAAAAATAATGATTATGGCTGATTTTTTATATTATTACTCACAAATAATCATTACCATTGAAGAAAACTTTAAAAATCAAAAATTTAAAAATTATGACGGATATGCAAAGGTTGTCAAAATATAATAATAATGGTGCCTTAAAATTTTTTTTTATGTCTGTTCTAAGTGATTGATTTTTTTATGTAAAAAAACGAACAATAATCATTATTTACGGTCCCTGATAAATTGTTCTTAAAGTAATTAAATTTTTAGATAAAATGTTACATACAAATTTTAATTAAAAAAATTCATACTGTACTGCTACTTACACGTTCAGCAGTGTAATGCTCATTTTCTCACCAACACAACTACATTTTTTCTTTGGCACAGGCCTGTAATAATATAACGTGAGTAGGAGAATAAGAGAAAATGAATGTTGTATATATTATACATGGTATCGTTTGGCCTAATTTCTCTTAAATGTATAGTTTTGCTTTTCTTCATATTATCAATATGCTTTTGAACGACAATGACAATATTCTCTTGAAAAAATTTCAAATTTTACAAGAGCTTGTCTCTTAAGACACAAAACCACAAAACTTTTGTTTTTAATGAAGAGATTGAACTAAATTTTGTTATATGTTAAATTGCATAATAGTGTCGTCTGACTTTCAAATGGTCTTGCGCAGCCCTCTAATAAGAACCCAAATTAAATTGTAGTGCATGTAACATAAACAAACATACAAATATAAACAAAAACAAAATTTTAAAGTACAAGAGCCCAGAATAAATATTTTAGTATTATATTACAAAGTCACTTCACCGAAAATGAAAAGAACAAATATGTAATTATGCAGAGTATGCAATATCAAGTGGCTTGCGTCAACTGATGTGGGTCGCTGGGTTTGCATTACGAATGTGAATATGAATATGAGATTTAACTAGAGTTAAAGTCAAAAACAAGAGTTTTCTTTTATTTCTCATTAAACTTCGGCAATTAACTTTGCCATCATATAGAGCCGCCTGCTACTCTAAGGCTCTTTAATAAAATAAGAGTACTATAGGTATCATTTAACACACACAATAACATCCTATATTACATGCCGATCCCCTTATATTACATGGCGATCCTGCCCACATACGATCCTATATTATATCCTGCCGACCGAAATTCAAAAATTAAATTATATACGAATATAATTAAATAAAATTATATTAAAAATGTATATCCTGATGAAGAATTAGAGGCAACCAGACAGGAGACGAAGTAGAAGTTATTGATATGGATGATGATAAAACCGAAGAAGAAGATGATTGTGAAAAGGAGAAATCAAAGTTATTGAATGAAATTAAAAATTTACGAAAAGAAAATTAAATAAGAATTTTATATAATAATTAGTTATTGAAGTTATTGTAATAATTAAAATTTAAAATGGGCGGATGGTTTTCAAAAGAGGCCATCATTGTAAATGAGAACAATAAGGGTGTGCTTACACTGACTCAGGATCATATGCAACAGATAATACTGATCCTTTTAATTCTGTTGGTGCTGGGAAAAATAAATGAATACTATAAGGAATATATGAGAAAGAAAGCAGTCAAATTTACTAACAAAATAGAAAATGTATAATAAATGGATAGATTGATAAGTATATATAAGAATTTAAAGAAAAGTCCTAACAGAAATTATACAAAAAATTATATAATAAATACTTTAAGAGTAGTTGAAGAATTAAAGTTTATTGCATTAAAGGATGAAGGTTGTCCAATAGAGGACCTTAATGAAATTGAGAAAAAGATTTTATATTATTTGAGAACAAAAGACAATACAGAAATGGCATCGTTTGGCATACTCGACGCTTCCAAAATAATACCAGAGTTCAATGGTGACCTATGGCAAATGAACAACTTCATAGGTATAATAGATTTCTATGCTGATACACTTAAGGATAATGTAGAGGTTAGTAAGTTAGTCAAGTTCGTACTGGCAACTAAGTTGACGGACAAAGTAAGGAACAAATTGGTTTCAGAGGAAACACCAAATTCTCTAGAGGCATTCAAGAGCACTCTTAGGAAGGTATTCTCACCAAGAAAGACACTCTCTTCGATACATACTGATTTAGCAAAACAAACACAGGGCAATAATTCAGTGACACAGTTCGCTAATAGAATAGAATCGCTCATAGCCTGCCTGAATGAGTTACAAATTACGGAACTAGGTTCCGAATGTAGGGAAACAATCATTAAAATGAATAATCAAGTGGCACTTAGTACCTTTAAAAATGGTTTGAATGAACCACATAGAGCTACTGTTTTGGCAGCTAGACCCAAGAGTTTAAATGAAGCAATTCAAATAGCCTCAGAGGTGGTTGCACCACCACATTCAATTATGCAATTCAGTAGAAACAGGAAATTTTCTCATAACGGAAGGTTTCGTGGTAATAACATCAATACTTACAGAGGTAATAACCGAGGTAATAGTAATGACAGCCCTAATAACCATTATAGGAATGATAACAATTCAAGAAGAGGTAATTTCCATGGTACCGGCCACCCGAGAAATAATAATTACAACAATTACAATAATAACAACCAGAGAAATGGTGGTTTTAGAAATAGAAACCAAAGAAGGGTATATGTTACTCAGGAACAGGGAAACGAAATAAACCCCTGCAATCCTCAAGAGTAAATTCAACAGAAGATGTAGGGGAACCAAGACAAAAATATTTAAAAAGTTATGCCTTGAAAACTTATGACTCGCACGCAAGTGCACCACATTTTGTACAATTGAGCACTGATGAAGGAAATTTAGTGAGATTTTTGATAGATACAGGTGCAGATATTTCAGTGTGTAAAGAGAATTTTATAGGAAATAAGGAGATAAAAGAACATAATGCTTGCAAACTAACGGGTATTGAAAATGGAGCAATACGGACAATGGGTACTTCAATATTGAAACTAGTATTTCCGGAAGATTTAATAGACCATAGATTTCAAATTGTAAACTCAAACTTCCCAATAGCGTTGGAAGGTATACTGGGTAGAGATTTTTTTTGTAAATATCTGGCAAAAATAGATTATGAGACGTACACTTTAGCTATCTTAATAAACGAGATTGAATACGTTTTACCTATGAGAGCAAACATAAATAAATTTACAATACCACCTAGAACAGAGATGATACAGGCAATAAATGTGCAACTAGAAGAGGATAGTGTTGTATGTGCAAAACAAATAAATGACGATATTTTTGTTAGTAATACAATAATCCCAAAATATGGGACAAAACACATTAAAATTTTGAATACTTCAAACAAAGAGGTTACAATTTCACAATTAGATTTGCAAATCAAACCTTTGTCAAATTATAACATTCTTTACCAAAAGAAAAGTCATCCTAGGAAACAGAAAGTTGATCATCAAAAAGCTAGATGGGAAAAATTAAAGAATTTGTTAAATATAGATACAAGCGATATTACAGCAAAAAAGACCATAGAAGACATATGCATGGAATTTCAGGATGTTTTCCATTTGGAAGGAGATCATTTGACAGCAAATAATTTCTATAAGCAAAGACTACAAACTACAGACGATACACCTGTTTACACTAGAAATTATAGATTACCACAATCACAACAGGAGGAAATCAAAAAACAAGTTCACAAATTAATAGAAGAAGATTTAGTAGAACCATCTGTTAGTCCTTATAATTCTGCATTACTTTTAGTTCCAAAGAAAAGTGACAGCGATGAAAAGAAATGGAGACTAGTTGTTGAATATCGTCAATTAAATAAAAAATTGGTCAATGACAAATTCCCATTACCTCAGCTAGATGACGTGTTAGACAAAATAGGAAGAGCAAAATATTTCTCGACACTAGATATGACAAGTTCATTCCACCAAATAGAATTAGAACCAAAATCAAGACCACTTACAGCATTTTCTACAAATAATGGACACTATCAATTCAAGAGACTACCCTTTGGTCTCAAAATATCGTCAAATAGTTTCCAAAGAATGCTGACAATAGCATTAACAGGTTTAGATTCCAATGCATTTATCTACGTAGACGATATAATTGTTTTTGGGTGTTCTTTGCAGCACCACAATAATAATTTAAGGAGGGTATTTCAAAGATTAAAAAGCCACAACCTTAAATTAAATCCAAATAAATGTAATTTCTTGAAACCAGAAGTAGTTTATTTAGGACATCTTATTACAGATAAAGGAGTGATGACAGACCCAAATAAAAGTAAAGCACTACAAACGTATCCAATTCCAAAGAATACAGATGACACAAGAAGATTCGTAGCTTTCTGCAATTATTATAGACGTTTTGTTAAAAATTTTGCTCAAATAGCTAAACCACTTAATGAGTTACTGAAGAAGAACCAACAATTTGTTTGGTCAGAAAATTGTCAAAAATCTTTTGAAATGTTAAAAACTATAGTTTCAAATCCTCCAATATTACAATACCCAGATTTTGAAAAGGAATTTATTTTAACTACAGACGCATCAGATTACGCACTGGGAGCAGTTCTTTCACAAGGTGAAATAAATAACGATTTACCAATATCATATGCAAGTCGTTCTCTCAATAAACATGAAATTAACAAACCCATAATAGAAAAGGAACTTTTAGCTATTCATTGGGGAATTACACATTTTCGACCATATTTATACGGTAGAAAATTTAAAGTAGTAACTGACCACAGACCACTAGTGTCATTGTTTACCCACAAAAACCCTTCATCAAGATTAACTAGAATTAGATTGGATCTCATGGATTACGATTTCGAGATCATATATAAGCAAGGAAAGATTAATACTAATGCCGATGCATTATCGAGAATCAAAATAGATTCTAACGATTTGAAAGATATGATGCCAAAAAGTATAAACATAATGACTAGAAAAATGACTGAAGAATTGAAGAAAAATAGCAAAAATACTAATAATGAGAATACTTCGATTAGAAAAGATGAGGAAAGAAGTAAGGAAGAGAAAATTTATATGTGGAATGGTATCTCGTTTTCACAAGTGAAAGGGTACCCAAGATTAAAATTTATTGTAGATAAAATAAATAGAAGCATGCCAAGAATTGAAATTTTTGGAAATCACGTTACAGTATCTGGTGATGAAAATGCATACTTGAATTTAGGTTCAGTCTTGCAGAAGTTAACTAAGGTCTTACGAGATAACCAAATATTTACAGTATCGCTAGCGAAGGATGATATTATATTCAAATATATAAGTGAGGAAAAATTAATTAAAATGTATAATAGCATGCAAAATAAAGGTAGACATAGGCAGAGACCTATAGAGATAATATTATTTAAACAACCAGAAAGAATACTGGAAAAAGATAGACAAAAGGAAATTATAAAAGAGTACCATGAAACTCCACACGGAGGACATGCAGGAGTACGTAGAACAGTCATTAGATTAAAACAAAAGTACATATGGAAAAATATGTATAAAATGCTTAAAGATTATATAAGTCATTGTGAGAGTTGTAAGAAAAATAAAATAATTAAACATACCAAGGTACCAATTCAAATCACTAACACACCTACAAAACCATTTCAATTTATACAATTAGATACAGTAGGTCCATTAAGAGTATCAAACGGATATAGGTATATATTAACAGCGCAATGTGAACTGACAAAATACATTGACGCATTTCCAATAGAAACAAAAGAAGCATCAGAAATAGGCAAAATATTAGTAGGAAAAGTTTATATTAAAATATGGATGTTTTGATACAGTTAAAACAGACAGAGGAACTGAATTTGTAAACGAATTATTTAAAAGAATATGTACACTTATGAAGATTAATCATGTTACTTCAACAGCATACCATCATGAGACTTTAGGAAGTATTGAAAGAAATCATAGAGTTTTAAATGAATACATGCGTTCTTTCACAGAACAGTACAATTGGGATGAATGGATTCCGTATTATATGTTCGCGTATAATACAACACCACACTCATCAACAGGTTTTTCTCCATTTGAACTTGTATATGGAAGATTAGCTTCAATGCCAACCGAACCTACTGTGAGCGTCAAAATAAAGTGTACAAAAACATTTTCTCTAAATTAGTTTTTATTTCAGTCTTTAAAAATACGATTTTATTTAACATTTTATGTTTTTTTAATTGTAATTCAATTCTCTACTTAAACATAAAAAAAAACAACAAAAAAAACTTAAAACAACAAAAGTTATAAAACAAAAACAAAATCTATTCCATATTTTACGCGTCAAAAAAAAGTGTACAAATATTATTCATTATAAAAATTAGTATGATTTAGTATTTGGTTGCTTTTCCTTTAGCTTTAATAACGGCACTTAGTCTTCGGGGCATCGATTCCACTAGTTTTGTGGTTATGTCAGATGAAATTTTCTGCCACTCCTCCATTATAACGGATTTTAGCGTATCCTTGTTAGTGATTATCCTCTTTAGTATTTGCCGGTCGAGATGCTCCCACAAATGCTCAATCGGGTTAAGGTCCGGTGATTGGGGAGGATGATCTAATGTTTTAGGAGTATGATAAAGCAGCCATTCTTTTACTATCCTTGCCGTATGTTTGGGATCATTGTCTTGTTGAAAGATCCAAGGTCTCTGTAAGCCCAATTTCTCTACACTACATGGCAAATTGTTTTTCAAAATGTTTAGGTAGTCCATTTTATTCATGGTATCTTCAATAAAAACCAAGCTTCCCACTCCACTAGCCGCCATACATCCCCACACCATCACCGAACCTCCACCATGCTTAACCGTGGATATTAGATTTTGTTCAGCATACTCTGTATTTTTTGTACGCCATACTTTTACAGGTTTTTTCTGGCCAAATATCTCAAATTTACTCTCATCGCTAAACAAAACGTTATTCCAGAAAGAATCATCTTTAGTTTCGTACTTTTTTGCATACTTAATATGTTTTTTCTGATTCAATAACGATATTATTGGCTTCTTTCGCGGCAGTCGACCATGTAGACCATTTGCGTGTAGAGCTCTTCGTACTGTGCTGGCGCTTACGTCGATATTTTTTGTTGCTGAAACTTCCTCCGATATTTTAACAGCACTTTTAAATGGATTCTTCTTCACATCACGCACAATAGATCTTATTTCAGACTCACTTAAAGATTTTGGTCGGCCTGCACCAGGACGATTTTCTACTTTGCCGAATTTTTCGTGCTTATCAACTATTTTCTTTACTGTATTATGACTTCTGTTTATAATAGACCCAATTTCACGAAAAGTTTTACCCTCTTTTCGAAGTTTTATCACAAGTTCTCTGACATCTGTGGATGTTTGCCTACCCATTTTTAATAAAATAAATAATTTCTTTCTACAAAGAAGTTATAGTCCGAAAATTGCGTCTGTCTGATATAAAACATTAATAGTGATTTAAAAGAATGGAAGAAAGTAAATAAACAACCAAACATAACGGTATTTTATACGGTTCTACTTCGCTAGAATGCTACAAAAAAAGATGTACACTTTATTTTGACGCGTAAAATATGCAATAGATTTTGTTTTTGTTTTATAACTTTTGTTGTTGTTAGTTTTTTGTTGTTGTTTTTTTAGGTTTAAGTAGAGAACTGAATAACAATTAAAAAAAACATAAAACGTTAAATAAAATCGTATTTTTAAAGACTGAAATAAAAACTAATTTGGAGAAAATGTTTTTGTACACTTTATTTTGACGCTCACAGTATGTCAGAAGATAAATTTTATAATTATGAAGATTACATTACAGAACTAAGAATAAAATTAAAACATGCCCATGAAATGGCAAACAAAAAATTATTAGAGAACAAAATAAAACAGAAAAATTTTAAAGATCAAAATACAAATGATATTCAAATAAAATTAGGAGATAAAGTATTTTTAAGAAAAGAAAACGCAAAAAAAAGCGAAAACCAATACATTGGTCCATTTGAAGTAATTAACACAAAAGATGTAAATGTAACAATTTTAAAAGATAATAAACCAATGATTGTACACAAAAATAGAATAAAATTAATTTTAGTATTTTAGTATCAAAAAAAAATATAAATAAAATATTGTATATTTTTTTTTCTTTTAAACGGTGAGGGTGTAGTGCATGTAGTATAAACATGCATACACAACCAAACATATGTAAACAATAACAAAATAAATAATAAGAACCCAAATTAAATTGTAGTGCATGTAACATAAACTGTAGGTCCCGGTACTCATGGATAGAAATTTACACACACAACATGAGTGCTGCGAGAAGCTAGGCCGCAATCCTGACACAGGGTTGTAAAGGCCAGTTATGTATGTATGTATGTATGCATGTAACATAAACAAACATACAAATATAAACAAAAACAAAATTTTAAAGTACAAGAGCCCAGAATAAATATTTTAGTATTATATTACAAAGTCACTTCACCGAAAATGAAAAGAACAAATATGTAATTATGCAGAGTATGCAATATCAAGTGGCTTGCGTCAACTGATGTGGGTCGCTGGGTTTGCATTACGAATGTGAATATGAATATGAGATTTAACTAGAGTAGGTCATTAACATGTAAACAATTAAAATATTAAATGGTTAATAAGAATTTGTTGGAATAGGTAGGGGAAATAGAATAAGACAATATTGGAATAAGTAGGAGAAATAGAATAGGAATTTATTGGAATAAGTAGGAGAATAATGTAGAAAACATAGAATTAATTTAGTATATAAGATCATGAATTTTGTTAATAAAATCAGAAATAATTTAGAATTCAAAAACAAGAGTTTTCTTTTATTTCTCATTAAACTTCGGCAATTAACTTTGCCATCATATAGAGCCGCCTGCTACTCTAAGGCTCTTTAATAAAATAAGAGTACTATAGGTATCATTTAACACACACAATAACATCCTATATTACATGCAGATCCTTCCTATATTACAATATTAATAAAATAAAAAATTATTATATTTTGTTTTTAGTGGACGATGAAAAATTAATATTACTGGTACAGGCCTTTAGAATTTTTTGGTTTGTTTTGTTTTTATACAGGGTTGACAGATAGTTTTCAATTTTTTTCCCCAATTTCGAAATTTATATCCCCAAAACGTTGATTAGTTCATCCCCAAAAATCCCCACACAAAGTGCATCAATAATTTTGCATTTATGTATGTATATGTTTTATTCGATATGTAGATTTAAAATTTTTAAAATCTTGACGACATTCTTTATAAACCAACCTCTTGCTCGCTTCGATGTGTGTTTCGGGTCGTTATTTTGTTGAAATACTGATTGGTGTGCCATTTCATATTCAGCATAAGACATCATGATGTCGTTTGAAATATTTGTATAGTATACAGCATATATTTTACCTCAATTCTAAATATATGTCCTGTGCCATATTATGGAAAACATAGAGTATAAGTGGAGAAGTAATTGTGGTCGGACGAAACTAAAATTAGTTTGTTTATCTACGAAAGAAGTTATTTAGCTGTAAAAAGACCCTCAAATACTGAATTCCTCCGCAATAAAAACCATTAAAGAAGGTGGCGGAAACATAATAATATGGGGATGTTATTATATACATATACTTATGAGAAAATAATCAAACCAAGAGCACACATTGCAAAAATTTTATATGAAAGTATGAGTTCTAAACAAGTTTATAAGCAAGATTTGAAAATTAAAATTCTATTAAAATTCTTTCATCGTGTAAATAATATATATTTAAGCAAGCGAACATAACTACATAACTGGTCTTTACAACCCTGTGTCAGGATTACGACCTAGCTTCTCGCAGCACTCATGTTGTGTGTGTCAATTTTTATCCATGAGTACCGGGACCTACAGTTTAATGTCGACTCCGAACGACAGACTTGAGAAGCTTGTTCATGGCAATTAATTGCTCTCAGAGCATTTGCCAGAAGACTGCTGAGAGGTAGTCGACAAAAGAATATTTTTTTCATATTTCTTTTTTCAAGATGTCGGTGCTGAGATTTGAACCCGGCACTATCGTCTTAGTAAGCCAACACACTAACCACTAGACCACGGCGACTACAATAATGGACACTGTAACACTCATCGTTAATTCTTAAATAAGACAATTGGAAACATTTCTGGTATTTCCACACTCAAGATTGGAAGATACTGGATTATGTTTCAGTTCGGGTGGAACTGTCTTGTTTTAGGGCGCCCCAAGTCATAGTAAGTCGCACCTCAGTTTAACGCACAGTAAGCAAGCGAACAAATTTCAAAAATCGCCAAAAACTTGTCGATCATCCCCAAAAAAATCCCCATCACCAAATGAATTTTTTATCCCCATTTCAGAAAAAAATTCCCAATTTGGGGATAAATCCCATAATCTCACAACTGTTTTTATATACATTTTCTGTTGTCATGATACGTTTGTATAACTGCACAAACGTACGTACGTTAACGTACGTACGTACCGTTTTTACGATATCAACGTTTGACTAACCAGGCCTTTAAAGGCCCTTATCTTCTACAGTAATTTGCAATGGCAACCAAAACCCATAGGACTACATATAACTCTTAACAACACAACAAAAGTATTTTGGTATTTCATATTTTATAAAACTTACTTGAATTAGACTAATTCTGAACTCCGCCACAGTGATTTTTCCCTGTGATCCATTTAACACAGAAAATATATTTGTTAATAAATTCATTATTACTTCATCGTCAGAACATTTGCTTGATAACTGCTTCAAACTTTCCACGGACTCAGATCTGGTCAGTTCATTGTTCGAACACAAATTTTGAATAAATATTTTTCCTAACTGAAGTGCGTATGGGCTAAAATCTATATTTATTTGTTGAATGATAAGGCCCACCGCCTGTAGAATTACTTCTGGATTTCTTAGCATCGACCTTTGCATAGGTGGCAATATCTTCTTCTCGAAGTCTTCCAAAGTTAGTGAGTTTAATAATTCACTACAACCAAGAATACTACTTAATTGTGGTTTCATTTTTGTAGTTATAATTCCTTTAACATATACTTCTATTAAAGAATCTTTATAATTACTTATATCGGTATCATTCTTCTGCTTTTTTAAATTAACAATTGCGCAAATGAACACCACTATATTACTTCCTGGATCCTTTTTTAATAAAATTGACATATAAACATTAAACAATTCGTTGTTGTCTAATATATCCGACAAAGCACCATTAGCCAAATATATTATTTTTTCGTTTAAGGAACTCAGAATTATTTGATAGAGTAAAGACTGATAATCAATTAAACGTGGTAACTCAGTTTTATATACATTTGAGTTGGTATCACCGTGCTTATTAAACAAACAAGTCCACTCTAAAGCCAATAGCGCAGCATTTGATGCTTTCTCCGGTGGTGCATTTGCAAGTTCTTTGCAAGCTAAAATTTTAAAAACTGCTAACATACTTTCAAAGGCTGCGTCATGGTGAAATCTTATTAAATCTACAATAAGATTTTTTATTAAAACTTGGGAGCTATTATCTCTATATTTGGTTAAAGTTGTCGCAATTATTTTACATAAACTACGTATATTGCTCAAATTTATGTCTAAAATATACATATATATAATTAAAATTGATTTAGAAAAAGATATGTAGTCATATTAAAACATACCCGAAGATGACAACGAAGAAGATAGTTGTTGAAACAATTTAGGCCTTTCTTCAGGTGGTGTGATAAGAAGACGACTCGATAATACATTTATAATTCCCGAGATCTAAATTAAACAATTAAAAAAATAATAAATACATAAGCAACAATATTCTACCTCATTTTCTGACGCCATTTCTGCAAAGTAACCTAAATTTTTCTACTTTAGAAAACAACTTAAGTAGAATAATATTGCCAGATAGAGTTTTTCTTATCTTGGATTTAGGTAGTTCTACATTAGGTCTGTTCAAGAAGTTAAGATTGGTACGAACATAGCTGCCAGATAAATTGACCATGAAATCGTCAAATATCGACAAGAAATTCGTCAAAATCAAAATATAAGTAAGAAAATATCACCTTTTAAAAAATTTTTTTTTTTATTTGAGTAAAACTGAAAAATAGAATTGACAATAGAAATGTATATAAAATTTCAAAACCTAAATTAATAAAAAGCATCAAAAATATGTTATATTTATTATACACATGCATTACTATTACACATTTTAGTCAGTTTAGGTACAATTTTAAATTAATTAGAATTTTAATTTAATTATTCTTAACTCCTTATATTAGAATGGCTTTTTGTAAAAGTAATGGCCTCCAAAAACTACTTTTGTTTTTTTAGATTTATTTCTCTAAATATTCGTGTTTCGTTTGCAAAATAATGTAGTAAATCTAACTTTTTTTTCAGAATAAATTTAGATAGATAGAGATTAGAAAAAAAGAGCGGAGTTTCTCATTTTCATTTCTGATATTTTTTTTTATCTAACAATTTAGGATATTTTGGGGGAAATTATTCTCTAAATTGAATTACTTTTATTGTCTTAATTCAGATTTTAGCGCTGGCCTTCCACATTCTTCAATAAAATGGTTAAATTCATTCATAAAATGAACGATTTATATATATATATATATTGAGTACTTAAAGCTTAATATACGTTTTTAAAATCAAATCTTCTTTGACCACACTGTTCTAAAAAATTTGTGAAACAAATAAAAATAGTAAGTTTTTCTATTTCCTCAAAAAATATTGTGTATTTTCTTTGAAGTTTAAAAATTTATTTATCTTTATCAACATCAAAATGTTTGATCTTGGCTCTATTTGTAATAATAATATTTTTTTAATTAAATGCATTAAATTGGTGGATACCATAGTTGCCAATTTTGGATTTTACTGTGTAAAGAAAGTATAAAATTTATTTCAGAAATATAATATTTTACATTTGAATTTATTAATTTGAATTTCCAAAAGCCAATTTTGGATTTTTTTGTAAGAAAAATACATAAAAATTATTCCAGAAATAGAGTAATATGAATGAAAATTTTGAATTTCCAAAAATCGTCAAAATAAATAAAAATCGTCAAATTAAGGGCAAAAATCGTCAAATCGTCAAGATGCTATTTTTGTGCCGTAAAGTCGTCAAAATGACGATAAATCGTCAAATCTGGCAGCTATGGTTACGAATTGTAACAATTGTTACTGGCAAGGCCCATTAGTCTATGTCCACACTTGGCGATTCGAGTCGGGCAATTCTTCACCAATTCTCTTTTAAACTTGTCTTCGTGTCCACACTCGACGAGTTTAGTTGCCCAACTTTTTGTTGTTGTTCAGCAACTTTTGTGTTTTCTTTTGCTTGCTTTTTCTTACAATTTGACATTTATGCTGTGTTGCCACAGAAAATACTTACAAATTACACAAAATTTTATAGATTGTCCAAAATATATTCATACCTTAAATACAATGCTTTTTATTTTTGTAATTATTTTAATATGAGAATAAATATTTGTGTATTTATAAATTTCCCTATAGAAGACAAAGCCTTAAAATTATTACTAGAGCAATTTGAACAGCCCAAACAATATTAAAGTATTTATAGCTGAATACTAGTGCTAATGAAGACTAGGTACTTGAAGTAGTTCGGGAGCACCGCTTAAATTTTGAAGAAGTTTTTATAATGTCTTATGATAAGACATAATTTATCTTAAAATTAAGGAATGTTAGATATAAAATAAGCTGCAAATAATGAAAATCGGTTGATATAAACAAAATATTTTCAATGTAATATCGTTATGCTTCACAATTAAATTTTCTATTAATGAAAAATAAAAATATTTCTCTTCCCTTGTCTCTTATCAGCTAGATTTTGTATTCACGTATTATGTGTCGATTAAACATTCAGCAATTTAACGGTCATATACAAAATAACAAAGTGAATTTGCTGACCTTATTCACCATTTGAATTAAAATCTATTTTAATTTTTTTGCATACATTTACATTTCATTATGATTCGTAATATTTTAAAAAGCATGTTGTCCCCACTGAAAGGCAATTAACTTATAGTTTAATAATTTCCAAAAATGTTTGCTTTAGCTCACCAGTGGACATATTTTAAAATTGGTATAAATTTTGAAAAAGTCACCTTGAAAATATTTAAATGTTTTACTATTAATTCTTAAAGAATTTTTTTTATTACTATTTATTCCTTTATATTATTAGCATATCAAATTAAGATTGCCTCAGTATCACTTAGTCTTTATTGGGACAAGCTGGTATTTGAATTACACATGTACAATATATAATTGGAGTATTCCAACGGGGTCCTATCAAGTCATATTGTCATAATATCATACAATTTTAAAATAGTTTAAAAAATTTGTTGTTGGTCTTTGAATAAAAAAGTCATAAAACAATAAGACTTTTCAACCTATATTTACCATTTTGTCATAAATTGAAAAATAAAAAATAATAAAAAAGCAAAATTAAATATAATATATTAAACTATGACGGGTTGTTTAGAGCAATCATAGTTTTTCGTTTTATTGTTTTTTGATATATGACTTTAAAATGTCCATTTGAATCCCCAAATATTTTAAGATATTCATCAAAAGGTTTAATTCTATATACATACATACATAACTGGCTTTTACAACCCTGTGTCAGGATTACGGCCTAGCTTCTCGCAGCTCTCATGTTGTGTGTGTCAATTTTTATCCATGAGTACCGGGACCTACAGTTTAATGTCGACTCCGAACGACAGACTTGAGAAGCTTGTTCATGGCAATTAATTACTCTCAGAGCTTTTGCCAGAAGACTGCTGAAAGGTAGTCGCCGAAAGAAATTATTTTTCATATTTCTTTTTTTTTTTTGAAGATGTCGGAGCCTGGAGTCGAACCCAGGGTCTTAGTCTTAGTAAGCCAACACACTAACCACTAGACCACGGCGACTATTCTATATATGTATGTATATAATTTACAAAGAAAGAAAAGAAATAAAAGTAAAAAAATAGTAATATATACACACAAAATTTAATTATTAATTTATAGGATATTGTATACGATTGCTGTAAATCATATGAGAAGAGTTTCTAAGTCGTGAAGCAAATATTCCTTTATTCTTTTCGTGAAAATTTAAATTCTTTGTATATATTTAATATCTTGAGGGCGATTATTAAATTCCATACTATCCGTATATTCAATGCGTTGCTTCGTAGTTTCTAACCGATATCTTGCTATCATAAGATTGACATTGTTTCTGGTATTGAATAATATTTGATTTTTATGAAATGAAATTGTATGGTGACCAATATTATGGGTTGACTTAAAAACAAGAAGAATTGAATTAAATTATTATAAATAATTGTTTCTGGTATTGAATAATATTTGATTTTTATGAAATGAAATTGTATGGTGACCAATATTATGGGTTGACTTAAAAACATGAAGAATTGAATTAAATTATTTATAATAATGGTGAGACAAAATAAAAAAAATGTATGGTCTAAAAATATTTAAAGAAAAAGTGTTCTCTTCCATTTGTGTAATTACACATAAACTGGCAACGCTGCAATTTGCAACACAAGAAAAACCAACGCTGCGATTGTATGAAAAAGACGCGACCACTAAAAAGCGAAAAAAAATATGAAAGGAAATGTCAAATAATCAACTACAAAGACAAAAAACGAATGACGGAATATAAAGAATCGCCGAGAACGGGCAAGTATTTTTCTTCTTTTATTCCCCTCACCGTAATCGTCTACAAACTACAAAAGTTGCCGACTCGCCTCGCCAAGTGTGGACATAGACTTAATACAGGGCATTGCATCTCTACAACAATAAAAATATAGAGAAAACCACACTCAGTTTGGTTTGTGTGATTTATCCGTAACTGTCAAAATTATAAAATGTTTTTATAGAATATGGTGGAAAAGAAACTAAAATCAGTGTTGCCCCGGTCCGTAAAATTTTGTAACCAAATTGCAATTAGAAAATTCACTAAATTAAAACAAAAAATTTAAATTGCGGGTAATTTTATACATATATAACGTTTATGTTTTGTTATTAATTTTATTTAATCTAAAATATTTTTTCTTATTTTACTTTAATTTATCTTACAAGAAGTCTTAGACTATTTTTATGTGCTTATATTTCAAAAGCCTTGAGTACAGAAAACTTATACCGTTTTTTATTTAGTGTTGTCGAAAAAAGTTTTTTAATTCCAACTTTTTAATCGAATAGAACGGTGTTGCCACAATACTCCCTGGCTAGACTGGTCCGAGCTCATAAGAAACGAATCGGGAGTCTTACGTGACGACCAGAGCGAGTTGTTGAAGTCGGTATGTTGTCCGAATTTTTGTAGGTAACACTTTTTGAAGACTCTCTTGTAGACTGTGTTTTAGTTGCTTCTGTTGGCGTGGCCTTTGTTACCTGATGTCCTGTAGATTGTGTTGTGTCAGCCGGCGAATGCACTTGATCATTACTTCCAAGAAGACGTGGTTCGTCCACTAAGTATGCTGCTTTGAGTCGGTCGATCGATACGTTGATATCTTTACTATTGATTTTGACTTTAAAAAATTTTTCAGCTCGTTCAATTACCTGATAAGGTCCTTCTTAGGGGTGAGACAAAGATGGTCGAATCGAGTAATTTCGCAAAAATACGTAAGTGCATGTATTTAAGTCTATGTATTTAAATGCTTTGGTCTCGCCGTGCCACGCGGTTTGTTGAGGTTGAATATTTTGCATAGCTGTGCGCAAGTCATTTAGAACCTCAGACTCGGTTTTTATTTCAGGTTTAGGAGCAAAAAATTCCGCTGGGATACGTAACGTGGTTCCAAAAACTAACTCAGCTGGAGAAGCCTTAATATTCTCTTTGTAGGTTCTTCGTAGTGTCACATTGCCGGTAGCTAGGTGTGCAATCATAAAAAAAACCAATAGTCTTACCGAGAGGTAGGCGGTGCTGGTATATTGCGTCTGCCGGGCTATCACTCGCCGGACGGGGTGGTTCTTGCCATCCTCTCGGCTGGTTTCCGCTAACCGTTCCGCAACAAAAATTTAGTAATACCAGCTGAAAATGATGTAAATGAAAACAAAGAATTCCTAGAATAATAAAAATTGAGGCCCGAGGTATCCGTCATCTAAAACCAGCATATTGGCACACCCTGGATTATCTGGCAGATGGTACGCCAGCATTTTGCCCTCCCTTTGAGATCATGTGGTCTCCCTATGGCATCTCGAAAGCTGTCACGAGATGCCCCAAAGATGCGCGCCGTCAAACCTTGTACCCTACTTACCACTGAATTTCAGTTTAGAACCCCATATTCAACCTGTACACAAATTCTATTTCAATTCGGGGAACATATTTCATTTATTGATTATTATAAATTTAAGTAAAACAATGAAAAATGTAATAATAGTAATGGTATCATATGATATAAAACTAAAATATATTAGATAAATACACTACCGACATAAATGTGTTCGCAAGGTAAATATTATTAAAAATTTCATATAAGACAAAAAGGTGTCCACTATAAAAGAAAGAATTTTAATTTCAATACATGTACCATGTATGCTTATATACATTTACATGTGTATAAAAAGGAGAAGGTACCAAAAACTCAGCTCCCCAAAATGAGCACTTTGATATTCGGGTCAACAATAAACCCACTCTAAAAACGTTCACGCCCTCCCGCTGGTTCGAGCTCGGACCTACACGGAGTTAATGATTATCTTTTCTTCCTACCTTTTCCCTTTTCTTTAGCATATACATATATATAAAATAAATAAAACTTTTGTTTCAAATGGAAATCTCTTACACAGGCAAAGCTGATATGTAAATTACTTTTGTCTTATCCTTCAACAAATCGAACTATAGATATCTATAAATGAAGTCCCAATTACTTCGGGATGTATAAATTATCAATGAAATGTTATATATATTTCTCATTCATCCTTTTCGAAACAAAAGCCTTATTTAAAGAAAATTATTATATTATAAAATGGGATCGTCCCCAAAGGGGGTATACAAAGAAATTTTAATAAACTTACTTTACTTTACATTAAGTAAAACAATAAAATATACATACGTAAATCTTTCTATTATATACTATGAATTTTAAAAAACCAAAATAATAATTTTCTAAAAACCAATGTCTGCTTCTGTTTCTTTTTTTTCTATTTCATTTTTTTGTTTCTTCTTCTTGATTCTTTTTCATACAAATACTATGGCTATTTTACTCGTAATCAAAAAGTTCTTACAAAAAAAAAAAACAAGTTAAACCATTCTGCCTTCTGTACCTCCTACGTCCAGAAGTTCCTTATTTTATGAATTTTGTATAAATACAGATATATGTATATACCCGTATATATATAGATATAGTTTTGAAATTGTAAAGGCTACCTGGCACCCAGGGATACTTCCTCCGTCGAAACAACTGGGTGGGAATGATGTGGTGGCTGCTGGTTGTTCTGAATATCGAATGGTTGATGTTTGGGTGACTGTTGACTATTGATGTGATTAGAGTTGATAACTGATATTTGGTGTCTGTTGACTATTGGTGTAATTACTGACTGATGACTGATGTTTGACGACTGTTGACTATGGATGTGATTACTGCCGGATGACTGATGTTTGGTGACTGTGGACTATTGAGGTGATTATTGAAGGATGACTAATGTTTGGTGACTGTTAACGTGATTAGGGAGATGAATGATGTTTAGTGACTGTTGGCTATTGACTGATAACTGGTGTTTGTTGACTTTTGAAGTTATTAGACCTGATGACTGATGTTTGGTGACCGATGACTATTGACTGATGTTTGTTGACTGTCAACGTGATTAGGGATGATGAATGATGTTTAGTGACTGTTGGCTATTGACTGATAACTGGTGTTTGGTGACCGAGGACTATTGATGTGATTATTGATGTGCTTACTGACTGATGTTTGTTGAACGTTGAGGATGGCTGATTACTGATGTTTGGTAACCGATGACTATTGACTGATGACTGATGTTTGTTGACTGTTGGCTATTGATGTTATTAGACCTGATGACTGATGTTTGTTGACTATTGAGGATGGCTGATTACTGATGTTTGTTGACTCTTGGGGATGGCTGATTTCTGATGTTTGGTGACCGAGGAACAGTGGCTTGATGGCTGATGTGATTGTTGTGGTTGTTGAAACAGTAACAAGATGGTGACGGCGGAATAATTTTGTCGTAGTAGTGAGAGCTTTCTCCTGGAAACCGGATTGTTAGAAGGCTTTAATCCCATTGAGGTGGTAATGGAGGTGCTCTCATTACTACTGGCTGGTTGGTGTTGCTGTTCCTTCGGTTTACCTGACTTTGGTTCTGATGGCGTGGTGGAGATGAGGTAGTGCCAACACTAGCACCGTTGCTGTCCAATTCTCATCTCGGTAACAAACGTTTCACTCCTTATCCAGGTTTGGGTCTTGTTGCCGCTTATTTTAAGGTTACCCTCGGTATTAGTAATAAAACAGTTATTAAAAAAAAAAAAAAAAAAAACCCAGAACTTAATGTGTTTGAGGCTCTAGGTTCGAGCCCCGGGAAAGTTCTGATCAATATTTTTATAATTTAATTTTTGTTTCGTCAGAAACGCTTTAATTAGATCAAAGTTAACGGCAATGAATATTTTTGGTAATTAAAGAAGAAATGATGTCCGTGAAGGAATAATACACTAGCCAAACTGAACAATTGTTTTCGACTCCAGCTACGGTAGTCTCATCAGAGTTCTTTGTGTCCTGTGCATATTCAAGACTAAACATCAACTATTTAACTCACACTTTTCTGGAAATCGCATACTGAAATTATATTCTTTCATATGTATGTACATACACTTGTATGAGTTAGTCGAAGTAAAGTCACACAACAGTTTTTATCATATTCTCCTTTTCTTACCATCATTGCTGTTCTTGTAATTGTCATCTTATTTGGATGAAACAGAATTACAATTTTTATTTTGTTTTTGCCCTCTTATTCCATTTAATCCACATTAGTCGGCATCGACGACATGTACGACTGTAGCCGTGGTGGTTAGAGTGCAGCGCTAGAAGCATGCGCATTATAACTTAATGTGTTTGAGGCTCTAGGTCCGAGCCCCGGGAAAGTTCTGATCAATATTTTTATAATTTAATTTTTGTTTCGTCAGAAACGCTTTAATTAGATCAAAGTTAGCGGCAATGAATATTTTTGGTAATTAAAGAAGAAATGATGTCCGTGAAGGAATAATACACTAGCCAAACTGAACAATTGTTTTCGACTCCAGCTACGGTAGTCTCATCAGAGTTCTTTGTGTCCTGTGCATATTCAAGACCAAACATCAACTATTTAACTCACACTTTTCTGGAAATCGCATACTGAAATTATATTCTTTCATATGTATGTACATACACTTGTATGAGTTAGTCGAAGTAAAGTCACACAACAGTTTCTATCATATTCTCCTTTTCTTACAATCATTGCTGCTCTTGTAATTGTCATCTTATTTGGATGAAACAGAATTACAATTTTTATTTTTGTTTTTGCCCTCTTATTCCATTTAATCCACATTAGTCGGCATCGACGACATGCACGACTGTAGCCGTGGTGGTTAGAGTGCAGCGCTAGAAGCATGCGCATTGTTTCATCCAAATAAGATGACAATTACAAGAACAGCAATGATGGTAAGAAAAGGAGAATATGATAAAAACTGTTGTGTGACTTTACTTCGACTAACTCATACCAGTGTATGTACATACATGTGAAAAGAATATAATTTCAGTATGCGATTTCCAAAAAAGTTTGAGTTAAATAGTTGATGTTTGGTCTTGAATATGTACAGGACACAAAGAACTCTGATGAGACTACCGTAGCTGGAGTCGAAAACAATTGTTCAGTTTGGCTAGTGTACTATTCCTTCACGGACATCATTTCTTCTTTAATTACCAAAAATATTCATTGCCGTTAACTTTGATCTAATTAAAGCGTTTCTGACGAAACAAAAATTAAATTATAAAAATATTGATCAGAACTTTCCCGGGGCTCGAACCTAGAGCCTCAAACACATTAAGTTATAATGCGCATGCTTCTAGCGCTGCACTCTAACCACCACGGCTACAGTCGTGCATGTCGTCGATGCCGACTAATGTGGATTAAATGGAATAAGAGGGCAAAAACAAAATAAAAAATTGTAATTCTGTTTCATCCAAATAAGATGACAATTACAAGAACAGCAATGATGGTAAGAAAAGGAGAATATGATAAAAACTGTTGTGTGACTTTACTTCGACTAACTCATACAAGTGTATGTACATACATGTGAAAAGAATATAATTTCAGTATGCGATTTCCAAAAAAGTGTGAGTTAAATAGTTGATGTTTGGTCTTGAATATGCACAGGACACAAAGAACTCTGATGAGACTACCGTAGCTGGAGTCGAAAACAATTGTTCAGTTTGGCTAGTGTACTATTCCTTCACGGACATCATTTTTTCTTTAATTACCAAAAATATTCATTGCCGTTAACTTTGATCTAATTAAAGCGTTTCTGACGAAACAAAAACGCAGAACTTTATTACTTCTTCTTCACTTTAAATTATATATATTTTTTCCTTTACACCAACCAACCGTACCGTTCAACGTCTACCACAAGAATGCCAACACGCTTCTTTTTTTCAAACCTGCCATCTTTAAAATTTTTCGCGTCGTTTCAATCCATCGCCCGATCATTACCGTTATTCTGCCATCTTTTTTTTCTACTTTAAAAATACCACGTCACCACCAATCAAAAACGATTCAGCCATAATCGACACTATTGTGAATGCAGGGTTGCATTTATTACAACGGCGTTGCCAAATGCCGAGTTTCACTTTTTATTAATCCTCAAACGTGCACACGACAGTAGGCCAAGTAAAATAACCTGGGGGTGGTATGGAGTAGTTCGAAAATGGTTAATACCAAGGTACCGAGTTAGCTCTCTGAAAAGGTGAGACCCAAATTGCAGTCCTTAATCGCAGGTTATTTTCTCTGGAATGCCAAATCGAGATGAGAGCTTGAGCTACTATTGTTGCTGACATATCTACTATAGGTATTGCCTCAGGCCAACGACTAAATCTGTCGATTATAGTGAGACAATATCGGTATCCATCGTTAGGAGGAAACGGTCCTCTATGTCAATGTTTATGTGTGAAAAACGACTATCGACCAGCTTATATTGTTGAAGTGGTGATCTTGTGTGACGAACTATTTTTGAACGTTGACATTGTATGCAATTGCGAGCGAATTTTATACTGTCTCGACGAATATTCGGCCATATGAATCTGCTAGTCATCAATTTGGCCGTTGCTCGAGTACCAGGGTGTGACAAGTTGTGAGTAGCCTGTAAAAATTTTGATCGCAAGGCCGACGTTATAAACGGGCGTATACGATTTGTTGAATAATCACAATACAAGTGGCTTTCACTTCCTGGAATGGCAAAAGATTTTAGTTGTATTTTATATGGCGATTTACCTTTGAGAATTGCGTCAAGTTCTTCATCAGCTTTTTGAGAACGTGCAAGTTCTTCGAAATTAATGGACGGACTTGTTATAATGACTGAATTTCTTGAAAGCAAATCCGCGGTGACGTTTTCTTTTCCTGAAATGTGTCTGATGTCTGTTGTAATTTGCCCAATAAGGTCAAGTTGCCTTGCTTGCCGACTGCTTGCCTTTTTAAGTTTCTGACGAAAAGCTTGCGTAATCGGCTTATGATCCGTGTATATATGACAAACACCACCTTCCATCATATATTTGAAATGTACAACTGCTAGGTACATGGCGGTGAGTTCTCTATCATATGTACTGTAGCGGATTTGTGATTTGTCAAATTTTTTTGAAAAAAAATCCAAGTGGTTGAATTTGTCCGTTAATAATTTGGCGGAGTGCTGCTCCAGCCGCGATGTTGGAGGCGTCCACCCAAAGTGAAATTTCCGCATCTTGAGATGGATGCGCAAGAAGGGTGGCATCGGCGAGCTGTGTTTTGCATTTTTCAAAGGCTGTGGTCGTTTCTTCAGTCCATATTAATTGTGTTCTGTCATTTTTTATGTTGCCGGGAATCATAGCCAAAAGCGGTGCCTGGACTTCGATGGCTCGTGGTATGAATCGTCTGTAAAAATTTATAATAGCAAGAAACCGCTTTAACTCATTAACCTGGGTTGGCTTTTTGTAGTTTCTGATGACTTCGACACGTGCTGGGAGGGGTTGTATGCCTTGGGGTGTTACTTTGTGACCTAGAAATGAGATTTCGGATTTTCCGAACTCACATTTTGCTACATTAATTGCCAAATGATGCTTTTGTAAGCGTTCAAAAACAAGTTTAAGGTGTCTTCGGTGTTCCTCTGGAGATGACGATGCAATGCACAGGTCATCCATATATGGAAAGACGAAGTCGAGTCCTCTAAATACATCATGTGCTAGCCGTTGGAATGTTTGGACCGCGTTCCGTAAGCCAAATGTCATGTACACAAACTCAAACAGGCAAAACGGCGTTGTGATGGCTGTCTTTGGAATATCGTCTGGGTGTACGGGTACTTGGTGGAACGCTTTTTGCAAGTCGACTTTTGAAAATATAGTCTTCCCATGCAAAATTGTTGTAAAATCCTGGAGATATGGCAGAGGATAGCGATCTGGCACTGTTATTGCGTTAAGAGCTCTGTAGTCACCACATGGTCGCCAGGTTCCATCTGGCTTTCGCACCATGTGCAGTGGACTAGACCAGCAACTATTCGAGGGCCTGCAAACACCAAGTTTAATAAGATTTTCGAATTCAGCACGGGTGGCTGCCAGCTTTTCAGGCGATAAGCGTCTCGAGCGTGAGAAAACTGGAAACCCTGTTGTCTCTATGCGATGGACGACGGAAGTTTGAACAGGCGTCCCGAGTTGAACAAGTCGTGTAACATTTGGGAAATCTTTCGAAATGTCTACAAATGGAGTTGAGGCCTGCAATAGTTTGATTGACGAACTTTTGCTTTGTGTGAGAGTGCCAGCTGATTGCATTTGTGTTAAATTATCGATTAACATTTTGCGCTTGAGGTCGATAAGTAAGTCAAAGTGGCATAAAAATTCGGCCCCAATAATATGCGAGCTTACATCAGCTATTATAAATGTCCATAGAAATTCACGCCTAAGGCCGAGATTGACTTTAACTATTGCCTCACCGAAAACCCGAATGGGTAAACCATTGGCAGCAAAAAGTTGCATATCAGTAGGTCGTAAGTTTGCTGACTTAAGCGACCTCGGTATCACGAATATATCAGCCCCAGAATCAATAAGATAGCGAATATGTGTTTCTCTGTCGGTGATTTGTAGACGTTAAGATTTGATAGCACCAGTAAGTTCGTTAATTTCCGGTGCTTGAGAGGCTAGTCATTGTTGTTGGCTGCTGTTGTATTTATTTGACGTAAAATCACACGGCTTCCTGCAGGTGCGGGCCTTAACGCCATAGGTACGGTGATACCAGCACGTTGTTGCTGCATCCCTGTGGGTACTAGTGTTTGCGTTCGCCTGACTATGAACGACTTACCTTACGACCAGGTTCACGTGGTGTGAGTTTTTTTTTAACATATGTGTTAGTTGTACTAGTTGTTGTTGAATTACATTAAACTCGTTGCCATTTTGTAATGAAGTTTCATTTTTTGAGGTTATGTTCACTTCATTTATTGTATTAATGTTGCGCAAGCCGAGTGAGTCGACAATTGCATCGGCTATCGCTGCTTTGTCGGCGATATCAACAAGAATATTTTCACTTAGAGACGTACCGGCGACGCGTCTCATTTCATTTAATAATTGTGATGGCCTCATGTCGCCTAAGGGCATCTCTGACAAAACTCGATGTAAGCGCCTTTGTTGACTGTCTGCAAAATATCCAATAAGTTTGGATTTTATATATTCGTATTTATTTTTCAGAGGTGTAGCATCGATTATTGACCGTAGCTCGCTTAACTTTTCTGGCGGTACTTGTGCAATGGTTATGTTGTATTTAAGTTGGTCTCGCTGTATGCCAGAAGCAGCAAACCAAAATTCCAATGACATGAAATATGATTCGATATTTGTTGCAGTCATACTGGGTGTAGTTAAACGAACGGCTGATGAAGCGTCCACGCTGACGTTGGTGGCTTGTTGAAGAGTATCTTCGAACTCATTGTTAGGAACGTTTTTTTCACTACCGCCTGGCATTTGCTAGCAACTTCTTGTAAAAAAAATTAATCGTCGGGGTCACCAATATAACGTTTATATTTTGTTATTCATTTTATTTAATCTAAAATAATTTTTCTTATTTTACTTTATTTTATCTTAGAAGAAGTCTTAGACTATTTTTATGTGCTTATATTTCAAAAGCCTTGAGTACAGTAATCTTATACCGTTTTTTTAACGTTTTTTTTTTAAAAAGTTCAATTTCAACATACATTCTATGATTTAAACTGTAAGATAGAGTGAAAGACTCCTCTATAAAACATATTGTTACGAAGAAATAATTTTGTAAAGCAAAATCATAATTGCATTCCCTTAAATTAGTATTTTCACTATTTCTAGCATTTAGGCTATATACAAAAATAACAAAATACATGTCGGAAAATCAAGTATGTTTAAAATTATATAAAATTTAAAATTATAAAAAATTTATTATTGCTGTGGAATTAGTTAAATACTAAGCAATAAAAACAATAAAAATTACTAGAAAAACTGTAGGTAGTATAAATAAGGCTTCACATTACTCTTTTTAGTTGTATATAAAAGATTATAGAGTGTAAATAAAAGCTTTAAAATCCAATAGTGTTTGTGTTTTTAGTTTCCAGTAAAGAGCCCTAGTATACAAAACGAACTATAAAGCACAATTCGTAATCCTGCTTAAACCTAAAATATTACAATGTTTAGTTAAAACTGTATCACCATTAAAGATACAGATAACATTTATTATTATTATTCATTTAAAATAAAAATACCCTTCTTCTTTAAGAAAAAAACAAAGAAACAAAAAAGGAATATATTATGTATGTAAGAAAAAAGAAGCCAACTTTGGTTAGAAATAGCCAATATCGCTACACTGATTGTAAAGATAAACATACAAATAAGAACAAAAAAGATAAAAATTTAAACAAACTTTGACGTTTACAGGTATGTTTACATAAAATCAGCCTGAGAGATGCAATGACCTGTATTAATGGACCTTGGTTACTGGAAAGTATTCATTAGAACAAAAAATTTGCAACAAGAGAGCGTCGAAAGAGAGTAAGAAATTGAGAGAGAAGATAATTCTTGCAAATTGTTACTAGTAATATTTTTACTTGCAAGAATTTTTCAATGTTTTCTGTTTATGTTTACAAATCAATTTTTTAAAAGAAGATGAAAATAAAAAATAGTTTGTAAAATTTAAGAATTTGCAAGTAAATGTAAATTTTTAAATATTTATAGTGTAAGTATATATTACATAGAAAATCAGTACTTGTTTAGGTTGGGATCAACAGCACCAAAATAAGATGTCTAAAGGAATTGAATTAACACAGGGTCTAGAACATCAACGTCAGCGGTTGTTGCAGCAAATGGAGGTGAAATCTGTAAATTAATGTATTTCTAATCCTAAAACTGTTATTAGTATGTTTAACGGATAATTTTTGCAATTTGAGCAATAGTAGAATTTTGAAATTCCCTCTGCTATTTTTTGATACATCAAGTGATTAGTGTAACTCGCTCTACGAAAATACTCAATCGCAACCTTTTTTGACAGAATTATCAAACACCTAAAGTTCAAAACGTGCGATATCTACTTTTAACTTAAGGAATTTATACTTTTAATATACATATCGCACACTTAATCATAAAGAGTTACCACTCAAAATTTTCAGTAGAGGCAAAAAACGGTTTTACGAAAATTGGTTGTTGTTTTATAATCAAATTGAATTCTATACTAATGAAAACACTTATTTTTTTAAATTTTGTACTGCAAAATTGGTAATAAAATGTAATTTTTAATTGTAGCTCTTTAGTTGAACAATTTTTATTTAATAGCGGGTATTATATTGAATTGTTCCATTGTATAATGTGTAATACTTTTTTGATTATTACTATTATTTTTTTTTTGTGATAAGGGGGAAAATGTGTTTATGCATGCATCGCACGCCGTCGAGGTTCGTGTTATGTCGAGCTCATCAATTCGGCATACCGACTAAAAACCACCCTTATTTCTTCAGGAGAGTATTATCATCTCGGAACCGCGTCCTGCATTACTTCGAGATGGATCTCCTTTAGGTAATTCACCTCATCCTTATATTCGCCTGCGTCAAGGCCTTGCCCCATATCGGTGTCATTGTTCTGAACGTCATCCAGGTCTCGCTTTTTGCTCTTAAGAGTATGCTCACAAAATCGCTGTACAGCCTTCCACGTTTCCTCGTTTCTCATCATATTAAAAATTATTGTGTCCACTCTCAGTTCACCCACTATTCGGGACAGTTCTTGACGTTCCTCTGTCCATCGAACACAATGGAAAAAAGTGTGCTCTACATCATCAATTATGTCGACTTCTTCATATATGCAAAAAGGGTACTACAATTCTGCTTTCTATGTAGGTGATTATGAAAGTACCCATGCCCCGATAATACTTGGGTAAGGTAGTACGTGACGTCACCCTTACGATCCGTCATCCATCTGTACACATTTGGGATAAGCTTTGCCGTCCATTTGCCAGTTCGGTCATCTCTCCAGCGGTTTTGCCAGAGTGTTATTGTTTGCTGCCTTGTCGCCTTTTTCGTTGCGCTATCAAGTCTTAACGCTTCTTTCATCTCCCATATTGCTTTGCGTTCCTGTGCTTGCAGGTCAACTGGAATCATTCCCGCTATCACCAAAACTGTTGACGCTGACACCGTTCTATACGCTGAAGTTACTCTTATCGCAGCTGTCCTTTGTACCACCAGAGGCATGTTTACACGCTGCTGTCTCACAAGAATTCCAGCCCATATTTCAC
Organism: Metopia argyrocephala; assembly: GCA_963576795.1. Lineage (NCBI taxonomy): Eukaryota > Metazoa > Arthropoda > Insecta > Diptera > Sarcophagidae > Metopia > Metopia argyrocephala. The sequence goes on along the minus strand of OY756209.1, from coordinate 77,968,691 downwards.
TACCTTATATTAAGATACTGTTGCTGGTCTCTATTAGTAGCTTACGTTTGCTTACCATAGGACTTTCGATGTTTGCCATTAAGCGGCTCAGTCATTTGGTTATCATCGCGACCTTGCTTGTCGCATATTCAATTTGATTGAAAAAAGTTAGCCTCGGGTCCAATCTTACACCCCGTTGTCGGTATTATCAGCTCTCCTATTCTGAATTCCAATTCCATTGGAATATGAAGTTTTGTAATGAGAATGATCTCCGTCTTTTGCATAGCCAGCTGTAATCCACGCGTATCAAGCCAGGCTTTTGTCCTAATCATTACCTGTCGCAGTTTACGCTGTGCTTCATTTACGTCTCTTCTTATGATAACTGCTGCGATTTCGTCTGTGTTTCCGACGAGAAAGATGTCATATGGCATATCAATTCTAAGTATATCATCATAAGTAACGTTTCATAATTCAGGTCCCTGGGCTGCTCCAGATGGGTCTTTTACACCCTCAGTCGTATCATAAATCAAATCTAGAACATGCAGTACGTCCTTCCATCGAAAACTGTTGGACGCATTTTTCACGTCTAGGGTAGCAAGAAGTACCACTGACCTGTTGTATCTAGATTCCCGAGCTGTAGAGCTACTGAGACTAAGTCTCTCAGAGCTCCAATAGTGGATTTTCCCGGTCGAAATTTATACTGCTTTTTAGAAAGACCTCCGTCCCCAAGAATAGACACCTTGAGCCGTGGTTTTAACAGACGTTCCAGCAATTTTCCAGCCGTGTCGAGCATACAAAGAGGCCTGTATGACGAAGGGGATTAAGGTTCGCCTTTGCCTTTGCTGATAAGAACCAGCAAGTGTCTTTGTTTATAATGGCTCTGAAGTAAAGTGGTGCAGCTGTTGAGCAAGAGTGGGATGGTTTCCGGAGCGCTATAGCATCGGCGGCAGCTATCATTTGTTATTGTTGGGTCATGGATTATATATTTCCTATAGTTTCTGGTAGGAATTACTCCATCTTGTATAACTATTATAAATCCTTCTGTTTCCGCAAAAATATTACCGTATATTAGCCAGTTATTAGTATTAGTAACGTCTACGTAAGGTTGAGCAATCATATTTAGATATTTTCCATGCAGTAGTTTTGACTTCCAGTTGTGTATTAGGTTTCCTATTGCTGTTAATTGACTATTTGTATTGTGGTGTAATATTATCATCAGCGTCTACTATTCCTCTATAGAGGTGTGATATTGTCGCTTTTCTGTCAGTTTTTCGATTTGACGATCATGTAGTAATTTTATATTCAGTATTCCTCTTCCTCCCAATTTTCTAGGTATGTTTGTTCTTTCTATTGATGCTCTTGGGTGGTGGTATTTATTTCTCGTCATTATTGTCCTGATCTTCATATTCATGTTACCGAGGTCAGTGTCTGACCAAGAAATAACGCCGAATGTGTACCTAATTAATTTGCCTTTGCATACTTTATTTACTCTATTTTTGAACTCCTTGGTGATGGTTTCCTTTTGTTTTTTGTGATCGAAGCGATATGATGCACTATGGCAAGGTATTTATAATATTCGCCCCCTAAAAGTGGTGTTATTTGTTTGTATCCTGTGGTTTCATAGTTCTCGCCCACTGTATATTTTCCTCTCATGATATTCTGTGTTCTGCATTTATCTATTCCAAATTTCATCCTTATATCGCTTGAAAATTTTTCGACTATTCTTAAAAGACTGTCTCGATGAAGTTTTGTACTTGCGTAGAGTTTAAGGTCGTCCATGTAAAAACAATGCGATATTTTGCTGGAGTCTGGGCCAAGATTGTATCCATATTGGCTTTTTTTAAGGAGTAAGGAGAGTGGGTTTAGTGCTATACAGAACATTAGGAGGCTGAGAGAATCATCTTGATATATGCCACATTGTATTTTTATTGGTCTCGATCTAATGTTATTACTTCCATTGCGAAAGTGTAGCGTTGTCTACCAGAATGCCATTTGTTGTTCAATACAGCTTATTAGTGTTGTATCGATTTTGTACATTCTCAGTACTTCTAGAAGCCAGGAGTGTGGTACAGAATCAAATGTCTTTTGGTAGTCGATGAATGCCGTATATATATTTCTTTTACTCCGAATCGCCTGCTTGGTCATGATGCTATCGATCACCAGTTTGTCTTTACAATCTTTTGTTCCATGTTGGTATCCTTTTTGTTCCTCTGCGAGTATATTGTTTTCTTCGCAGTAATTGCCAATAGATATAGCCATACAGGAGGTGAATATTTTGTATCCCGTATTCAAGCATGTTATCGGCCTGAACTGGGAGGCGGATGCTGGGTTATCGACTTTAGGTTTAAGGTAGGTGTTGAGATCTTTACGTAAAATCCCTACAGGGTATTTGGTTTGCCAACACATAAAATAGAATAATAATACAAAAATTGCAACATACAATTGATTGTTTACAAATTTACCGCTAATCACCACGCTCATTTAAAATCTATTTAAAAAAAATGTAGCTTAGGGCACGAAGATGTGTGATGTTTAACTACATCATTATGCATTGACAAAAAATGCTAAGTAACGTTATTAATAAATTTTAATAAAAACAGTCTTCTTGTGACCATTGAAAAAACAACTAGTGTTTTTTTATTTAACGCACTTCTTTAATATAACATTAAAGAAGTTCAACTTTTTTTTGGTAATATTCCATATAGTTGGAATATTTTATTCTCCTTTATTCGCAACAATTTGCTTTTGTGTCAGGAAAAAGCTCCTGGCTCATACACGGTCCTTCGAGCCGGATCTCAGTTAAATTTCATTGGAAAATTTCTACCTTAATATGAACGGAGATAAAGACGACATGGATCCGCAAACCCCATCCGTAACAAAACATTTGCAACGTGAACAAATAATATCTCAGATCAGTACAATGAAAAGCAATGTACATGATTTGCATCAACTATCTACATATCAGCTTGAAGTAAAATTGTCGTTATTGCAGCGTCAACTTAAATCATTTGAAGTGATTCAATCGGACTTGGAGTCACTTGATGAATCTGAAATCTCCCAAAATCACAGATGTACGTTTGAAGACGCCTATTATGAAATAAAATCGGTCATATTGGAACGACTAGCCTTCCTGCGTGGTCCCCTCAATGAAAACCCTCTTTCAAGTACGAGGGTAATAAATCAATCAATCACCTCAAAATTATGAGGTAGCATTCGATTTATTAAAATCGAGGTACAACAACAAAAATTATCTATTCCAGTCATACCTGCTTCAAATTTTTAATATTCAGAAATTATATAAACCAAATATAACATCACTTCGTTTATTCATTGATAACATAAATGCCAGCATGCGTGCCTTGGAATCGATCGCCAGTAAATATCAGATGGTATAATAATGCATTTAATTGTTTCTAAACTTGATTCTAATTTGCAGGCTAAATGGGAGGATAATATTTCTTCTTCTCGAAGTAAAAACATCAGCACAACATCGCTATAATTGCCAAGCTGGGACGAATTAGTAAACTTTTTGGAAAGACGTTGCAAATCGCTGGAAATTTACGAAACTAGTAACTCACAACAAAATCGAACTAATCGGACACGAGCGTTCAATAATCAAACAACATCTTTTGTTTCTCTTAATCAAGCAACAAAATGCATAATTTGCGACTCTTCTCCAAATCATAATTCCTTCCGTTGTACAAAATTTCTTGATATGAGCATCCTGGACCGATTTAGGGCTGCGAAACGATTTAAGTTAGGCCTAAATTGCCTTGGGACAAGCCACATTGCTAAGTCTTGCCTCTCGCAAAATAGATGTCAAAAATGCAATGCAGCACATCACACCTTGCTTCATAAGGAAACAGCAGGTATATCAGCATCTAACATCGATAATTCTTCCATAGAAGTGGCCCATAACACTCCAGGCTCCACTACCTGTCTTCATTCATCAAAAGATAAGGATCTTGTAATCTTAGCAACTGCCATGATTGAGCTATTAAGCCCTAGTGGGGTATCGGTTATCGGACGAGCTCTACTAGACTCGTGTTCTCAGTCTAATTTCATTACTGAAAGAATGGCCCAACACTTGCACTTGCCTCGCAAAAAAATCAGCATGACTATAAATGGAATTGGTGGTTCGAATTCAGTAAGTGCAAGCTATTCATGTATGGTTAAGGCTAAATCCGTAACTACTGAATTTGCTACAACACTCAACGCAATCATTATTTCATCAATCTCTTCAAGTCAACCACAGGGGCATAAAGACATAAACGATTGGAATATACCATCAAACATAAAATTAGCCGACAAAACATTTAATGTTCCAGGACCAGTTGATCTGCTCATCGGTGTAGAAGCTTTCTGGGACCTCCTTATGGTAGGAAAAATAAAAATGGCTAATCAAGTAAATTTTATTAAAACAACAACAACAACATTGAACAATGAATCAAATTCTGCCGAAGATTCAATACGTGAAAATTCTTATTCCAAATCAATAGCTGCAATGACAGCTACAAAGAACGATCACTGTAATTCTGAACAAGTACTGCAAATGGGGTCTAGAGTAAAGTACAACCAAACTACAGTTTCATGCAATGAGCCAACGCTAGATACTCTTTTGGAATCATTTTGGGCAGTTGAGAATTGTGAGGTAAATAAAAATAAAACGATGTCGACAGAAGAAATCGATTGTGAAAAATTATTCTCAGAGACTGTCAGACGATGTCCAATAACAAATAAATTTATAGTTCGCCTTCCCTTTAAGGTAGAACCTCCAGATCTAGGTCAGTCTCGTTTAAACGCTCTTAGAAGATTTTCCTACTTGGAGTCAAAATTTGCTCGTGATAAGAATATGTATAATGAATATAAAGAAGAAGAAGAAGAATATATTAATATATTATTATCATGGAAGAATATATTAACCTAAACCATATGGTCAAAACTGATTCAAGCAATGCACGTTACTACATTCCACACCACTGCGTTATTAAACCTGACAGTAGTACAACTCGACTACGTGTGGTATTTGATGCCTCCTGTATTACCTCAAATGGAAAATCATTAAATAATATGCTGAAAGTTGGTCCAAATCTTCAGGAAGATATTTTTACAATATTATTTCGTTTTCGTTATCATAAATATGCGGTGTCTGCAGATATAGCAAAAATGTACAGACAAGTGCTCGTAGATGAACAAGATAAGTACTGGCAGTGCATTCTATGGAGAAAAAATGTCAGTGATCCTTTACAAACATACAAATTACAAACTGTCACCTACGGAACAAGCAGCGCTTCATATTTAGCCATAAAATGTCTACAGCAGCTCGCAGTTGACGAAATGAACAATTATCCCATTGGTGCTAAAGTTACTCTCACTGATTTTTACGTCTATAATTTGATGACTGGTTGTGACACAGAGCAATATGTAATTGAGGTAAAGCGTCAAGTAACAGAACTTTTAGCTCGTGGTGGTTTTCCTCTTCGAAAATTCGTCTCTAACAGTGAAACTCTTTTATGTGATGTACCTCCATCAGATAGAGAAACCTTACTAGAATTAGGGGGAACGTCTTACGTCAAAACTTTAGGCTTAAAGTGGTCACCAATTGAGGATACATTTAGTTTTTCATATCCTGTGCAACAATCAAAGAAAACAACAAGTATCTTATCTTACATAGCAAGCTTTTTCGATCCGTTAGGCTTTATCAACCCCCTTATAGTTCGCTGTAAAATATTAATGCAAGAGCTTTGGAAGCTAAAACTTCATTGGGACGAAAGCGTTCCACACAACATATTTTTTGAATGGAAACAAATATGATGAATTAAGTTTGATTTCTGAAATTAAAATTCCAAGGTATGTAAGATTTAATGCTAATACTAATATCCATGTATTTGTAGATGCAAGCAAAAGAGCGTACGGTGCCTGCATTTACGCTGTGGTATCAGATGAAAATGATCGTTGTTCAAATTTGCTCTGCGCAAAATCAAAGGTCGAACCAACAAAAAAAATAAGCCACCCGCGCTTAGAGTTGTGTGCTGCGCTGCTTGGAAGCAAACTTTTGCAATCAATAAAAAAATAGTTTTTCAATTGTCCCACAACAAGTTTTTTGCTGGTCCGATTCAAAAATATCTTTATGTTGGATTGCAGGTGAGCCTTGTAGATGGCCAACATTCGTCGCCAACAGAGTAACAAAAATACAGTATCTTACTAAAGATTGTGCATGGCGTTATGTGCCCTCTGAATTAAACCCTGCGGATTTGCTTTCACGAGAAACTACTGTGAGTAACTTAAATAAATCATTTTGGTTTAATGGACCTGATTTTTTATTGCAAAATGAAAGTTGGCCTAAGGATGAGCCACCCGTTGATATTGTTCAACGTATTAAAACCCAAACTTCCTTGTTAGTTGAAAATATCGGAGACATAATAAGCAACCACAAATATGTAAACAACTACGAAAAATTGCTACGAATTTTTTCATATGTGCTCAGATTTGTTAAATCAAGAAGAAATCAAAATTTATATCGCGGTCCAATTTGTCCTGAGGAAATGCAAACAACACTTTTAGTAGTTTGTCAAATTATACAAAATTCAACATTTTATAACGAATTAAAATAAATGAATCAGAAAAAACCATTAAACAATATTTCTAAGTTGGTTCAGTTAACACCATTTCTGCATAATGGAATTGTACGTGTAGGAGGAAGGCTTAAAAATTCGTCGATGCCCTTTTCAACCAAACACCCAATACTTCTGCCAAGTAATCATCAGTTTGTACACACCATCATGTAAAAAATTTACACGCCGGACCGCAGACACTACATAATGTGTTACTAGATCAATTTTGGATTATAAATGGAAGAAATCTTATAAAGAAAATAGTACATAATTGCATATTATGTTATCGTTGTCGACCTATAACCGAATCTCAAGTTATGGGCGCCCTTCCCACTCACCGTATAGAGCAAACGTTCGCTTTTTACGTGTGGTATCGACTATTGTGGCCCTTTTCAAATTACGTCAAGGATTCGTGGACGATCACCTTTAAAGGTTTATATAGCAATTTTTATATGTTTTTCAGTAAAGGCAATTCATTTAGAGTTGGTGCCTGACCTTACCACATCCGCATTTATAATGGCTCTAAAGAGGTTTATATATAGAAGAGGTCGTTGCTCGGTAATTTATTCAGATAATACCACCAATTTTATAGGAGCAAATCGTGAGTTAAAAAATCTTTTACAGCATTTTTTATCCGAAATACACAACGAAAAGGTTCGTGATGGTTGCCGCCAAGAAGGCATAACGTGGAAGTTTATTCCCCCACGCTCACCTCATTTTGGGGGTTTATGCGAGAGTGCTGTAAAGCAAGCGAAATATTTCATTCGAAGAGCGGTTGGTAATCTCTTATTAACTTATGACGAGCTTAATACAGAGTGCTGTCAAACGGAAGCAATAATTAATAGCCGACCATTAACACCTCTTTCTTCTGACCCCAATGATTTTCGGCCCCTTACGCCTGCAGATTTTTTAGTTGGTCGACTGTTAACTTCATTTCCAGAGCAAACAGTATTAGCATCCAATCCAATGTCACTAAAAAGATACCAGTTGGTACAATGGGTTCAACAACAATTCTGGGATAGATGGCGAAATGAATACATAAAATTACTTCAAGTAAAAACAAAATGGTCAACAGAACGGTCCAACCTAAAGCTTAACGATTTGGTCTTACTTAAGAAAGACAATGTACCACCGCTTAAATGGCCCCTCGGGAGAGTCATCGATTGTCACCCAGGAGACGACGAAATGGTTAGAGTAGTAACCATCAAAACTGCAGAAGGCATATTTAAAAGAGCAGTTACCAAAATTTGTAAATTACCCATATATGTATGATGACTAAAGAAAACTAAATGTTGAAAGTCTTACTTTCAAGGCGGGGAGGATGTTGAGATCTTTACGTAAAATCCCTACAGGGTATTTGGTTTGCCAACACATAAAATAGAATAATAATACAAAAATTGCAACATACAATTGATTGCTTACAAATTTACCGCTAATCACCACGCTCATTTAAAATCGATTTAAAAAAAAATGTAGCTTAGGGCACGAAGATGTGTGATATTTAAGTACATCATTATGCATTGACAAAAAATGCTAAGTAACGTTATTAATAGGGCAACCAAAAATATGCATTAGCATCTTCTTTTCCTCAATGTTACTGATAAAACAACCAAAATATTAATTAATTTTAGGAGAAACTAGGACGTTTAACCCCTATTTGTTACGGCATATTTTTGCATATTTCGTCATAAATGCATACTTTTGCATTTTTAAAATTTTTTCATATTTATATGGCGTATTTTACAAATTTTTACATATGTTACGTGTACTAATTAAAACGCTTAAAACTAACATTGGAACAATTGGCGATAATAATGCTAATTTGATAAAAATGTTAAAAAAAAAACAAATTAAATACAAAGCATAAAAATTTTACACACATTTGTGGGAATTAGCGTTTAAAAGAATTGCTTAATAACCCTGGTTTACAGCCAAAAAATACCAAGAACGCCACATTCCTTGATAAGTTAATTGGGACGTCCTGAACACGAAAAGCGATCTTATTTCTTTTTTTCCAAGTACCGTTTTTTAGATAACGGTACTTTTGTGTTTTTCGGTCTATGGTCCCACTCAAACCCTTGTGGAGACCAACCAAAAAGATATCGATGTAAAGGTAAATGCCTTTTCCGTCGATATGCTGGAAGATTCTATCTGTTAAGAAATGGCTGAGATATGGCTCCTCAAAGTTCAAAATTTGCCAATTTTTTATGTTTTTTTTTTTTTTTTGTTTTAACTTTTCATTTTTATTTCATTTTTTTCCTACATTGTATTAAAGATCTGGAATGTTTTATTTTTTTATCAAATAGTTTATTTAATTACCAATATTTTAAGCGTGTTTTGAAAGAAATGGGATGAAATATAAAGTTTTTATAAAGGATTTTGTGGAACGACAATATTTTCATTTTCATTGCTCACACAGTATATTCGGCGCTCATCAGTTTTAACGTATTTAAAAACACGGAATTCGAAAATCTGTATAAGTTGGTAGCCCTGATTGACGAAATATGAAATTTTTGTCTCTTTTTGACACAGTAAACAAGTGTCAGTTTGGCTTTGTACGTGCAAAAAATAAAATGTGTTCAATCAATGGAAAGTTTGCTCTGAAAATAAAATAATAACCATACTATCTGGATTGCAAGGGGGCAATATAGAGTTTCCCTGTTTTCTATGTCTATGGGACAGCCGTGACGGTTAGAATCACTACACCCGAAAAGCTTGGCCCGAGCGAGGTGGACGTGCGCACTGAGAGTATAATATCAAAAATGAAATTCGGGCTCTGTACGGTGACCAAGCATTTAATGTGTTGAGGAAAAGTACAAGACACTTCTGGTCGCCACTCAGTGGAAAAAGAGAAAAATATTTTTTTAGATATGTTTTAAATCACATTTCGTCTCACATTTCTGCATTAATAATTCAAAAAATTTGTTTTTTGAGTTATGTCACTCTTTTCGCAAATGAGCGATATGTAAATATAAAGGAAATTTATTTTATCTGGTTGGTGGATAATTGTTACTCTTTATGTTTTCAAATTTTTGAAAAAAATATATGTACGTAATTTTACGTCAACATTTTTATGTATTATGAGTTTTATAGAGCATATTTTTAACGCTTAAACTGTTTTTTTAATGCAAATTTTAGGCGCTTAAAACTAATTTTATAGGGCATATTTTTGGTTGCCCTAGTTATTAATAAATTTTAATAAAAACACTCTACTTGTGACCATTGAAAAAACAACTAGTGTTTTTTTATTTAACGCACTTCTTTAACATAACATTGTTGGAAGTATAACAACACAATCATTATAACCTGATGGCAACCCATACAAAATGCAACAATGTAATCTTTGAATTCTTTCTATTGTTCTTTTAACCCGGGGCACAATGTATACAGTGATGAAACTCCAACAACTATAGCAAGAACAACACATAGCAAGATAGCCACAACAAAATTTTTGCACACACAATATCACAGTGTATAACAAGATAGCCACAACAAAATTTTTAGCATACGCACAACAGCACAGTGTATAACAAGATAGCCACAACAAAATTGCACACACAACATTACAGTGTATAATAAGATAGCCACAATAAAACACAGCTGATTTTAAACTTTTTGAGCTGTCATTTCCTTCATCACTGTGCCCGGGGTCTCCACGAGATATGAAACGAAATATTTTTATATCTGCGTACGTCAAATTCGATAGCCGATATAATTTTGTTACGTGTAGACTGCGAATCAGCTATCATAATATATATTATGATATCCATATCATAATAGATATTATGAAAACAATATCATGATATGAACTGTCAAAAACAGCTCATATAAAGAAACAAAACAAAAAAAACTGAAGTTGTATTTTTTAAATTCAATAAAAAAGCAATAAAAAAATAAAAAAATATATTAATGAATAATAATTATACACAAAATTATTTAATTTTTATAAAATTTTCCCTTTATTTTTAAATAAATCTTCACTAATAAAATACTCCGACATGTTCTTTCTTTCATTGCTGTACAAAAAAAAAATGAAATATTATAATATTTCAACATTAACGTGTTCCTGTTGTTAGATATGAAGAGAAATATTAAAATGGCATTTTATTTACTCTGCCGACGTTTTCTTTCATATCATATCAAAGTTGATATCAGGTGTAGACCCCGGGTAATTGTCACAGTCTTAAATATTACTTTAAACAATAAAGTTCGTTAAAACTTAAAAAGGTTTTTGTGTGTTGTGGCTTATTTTTTTCCAACAGGTTATGGGCCCAGGCTGTAGTACAGTTAACCACGCGGCTCTGATTAAATTGATCGGGTAATATTAAAAAAAAATTTGTGAAAAGTAAAATTACTGTGCAAGCATACAAACATAAAATTAAAGAAGACTGTGTGAAATAAAAGAAACATTATTTGTGCAAAATGAATTTAATACAAATTGAAAAGTTGGATGATTCCAACTATGTGACATGGAGCATCCACATGAAGAGTATCCTGGTGCATTCGGATTTGTGGTCGGTAACATGCAAAAGGGAGGTAAAGCAGGAAACAGCCACATCGGCAGAGGCTGCACGTTTTGATAACAAGGATGAAAAGGCATTGGCCTCTATTTTACTTTGTGTAAAATCATCGCAACTAAACCACCCGAAAAATTGCACAACAGCAGCGCAGGCTTGGGACAAGTTAAAAGAGATCCACCAACCTAAAGGGCCGGCAAGGAAAATAATGCTGTTCAAGATACTGTTGCACACGAAAATGGCTGAAGGTGGTAAAATAGCGGATCATATTAATGAGTTCATGGATACAGTAGAGAATCTGACAGAGGTGGAAATTACTTTGGCTGATAAAATCTTAGTGATTTTATTGTTGTCAAGCCTACCCAGAAGCTTCGAGAACTTTGTGGTTGCTATTGAAACGAGAGACAATCTTCCGTTACTTAACTCGTTGAAAATAAAAATAAATGCGAGTAGCAACAGTACAGCAGAAACACTTATACAGACAGAAAATACCCTAAAAAGAACAACAACTACCGTTTTGAAAAAGCCAAAGCCAAAAATAACGAGCAAAATAACAGAAAATATTATAATTGCGGACAGCCTGGGCATTTCGCAGCAAAGTGCAGACAACAAAGAAAAGGAGAGAAAAATTCTTGTTTTATGACACAGTTACTGAATCTGAACAACAACAAAAGTGCGCGCGTTGATAATTGGTGCGTTGACAGCGGCGCGACCAGTCATTTCTGTTGTATGCGTGAATTATTTACATCGTATGAAGACTATGACGAAAAAATTGTGCTACCGAATAATACGTGTGCAAAGGCAATCGGTCGCGGGGACGTTAAAATTAGTGGTACAAACGTTACATTAAAGAATGTTTTACATGTTGAAGAAATACCAAACAACTTCATTTCGGTAAGCAAAGCAACAAGTGCGGGTATGTGTATTGTTTTTAAAGATAATTGTGTCGAAATTATTAACAAAGATATTGACTGTATCTTTCGCGCGTTCGAAAACGAAAGGTTGTTTGTGTTTAAAAATAAAGAAGAATTAAACAATAAGTGTAAAGCTAGCTACAGACAACGCAATGTGTTTCTGAAATCTGTTGCATTTCATTACAGATTGCGTTGTCTGAATTCGTGTTTCGTGTTTCACTTCATGTTGCAATCCAGGTTTCATTAACATCAAAATGTTTTGATATTTTTTGGTTGCATTGAAACAGATTGCATTGTTCGTATCGCTGTTTCATTATTTTATGTGTTTAGTACATTGACAAGAAGCAAGCTGTAAACATCTATGTAATTAAGAAAGAACAAAATGGCGATCGGAAGGAATAAACACTGGGTGAATTTTATGATAATTTTATAATATAAAATAACAGAACTGAGATTGCGTTTATGGTTTCACTGTTGGTTTCAGTGTTTGTGTCAAATCATGAAACCTGAATGTGAAACGTGTTGCAGAAACAAATTGCGTTGTCTGTAGCCAGCATAATAGTATAACAAGAATTGATGAACAGGCAGTAAAATGGCATAACAGATTTGGGCATGTGAACTTTAATTGTTTAAAGGACATGATTTATAAAAATAAAGTGCGTGGGTTTAAAATTAAAACTAAAAATAAAGTGCGTGGGTTTAAAATTAAAACTATGCCAAATTCAATAGAATGCGTTACATGTGCCAAAAGTAAAATAAGTGAAAAACCATTTCAATTGTCACAGAATCGTTCTGACGAACTTTTAAAAATTATCCATAGTGATGTGTGCGGTCCGGTTAGAGAAAATTCGTTCGGTGGCGCACGGTATTTCGTGACATTTATAGACGATTATTCAAGATATATTACTGTGTATTACTTGAAATCGAAAGACAAAGTGTTCGAAGCTTTTAAAAATTATAAAATCGAAGTCGAAAAACAAACCGGAAAAACAATAGAGTGTTTAAGGTCAGATAACGGTCGCGAATATCTGAGCAAAGATTTTGAAAACTTTTTACATGAATACGGTATAAAAAGGCAATTGACGGTGCCATATACGCCCCAACAAAACGGCGTCGCGGAGAGGGCGAATCGTACATTAGTGGAAATGGCCAGAGCTATGCTCATTCACTCCGGTTTATCTCAACATTTTTGGGCCGAAGCGATAAAGACGGCAGTGTATATTCGTAACCGTACAACAACAAAAATTTTATGTGATAAAACACCATTCGAAGTGTGGAATGGGTACAAACCGTCTGTAGGTCATCTTAAAGTGTTTGGTGCTAAGGCGATTGCGCTTAATAAAAATAATACAAGAAAGTTCGCAGCAAAAGGCTCCGAATATATAATGATTGGGTATAGTGATGAAAATAAGGCCTATAAATTATATAACCCCACTACTCGTAAAGCAATAGTTGCAAGGGATGTAATATTTTTTGAAAATTCATTTGATAACCCGAATCCCAATAATAATGATGATATATTTACATTTTATCACAACGATGATGTTCAAGTAAGAACCAGTACCAATGATGGAGAAATTCAAGCCCAAAACGAGAACACAGTTACAAAACAACCGAAAAATGAATCAATCAGTGAAGCAGAAGATACTGATGAAGAGGGAGCAGTAGACGAGCCAAAAGTTAAAATTGGACCAGGCAGACCCAAAATAATACGTAGTGGAAACAGAGGGCGTCCTAAAAAGTTATTTAACGAAATTAATGCCATGGGTAAGTTTTTAATTAAAACCCCAGAAAATTCAGAAGATGCATTAAATGGCCCATATGCTGACGAGTGGTTAACGTCAATGCAAATAGAGTACGATTCACTAATTAAGAATTATACGTGGGAACTTAGTGATTCACCTCAGGGCCAACTAGCCATAGGCTGCAAATGGGTATACGTCGTAAAGAGGAACAAAGATGGTACTATCCAAAAATTAAAGTCCCGGCTTGTGGCAAAAGGCTGCAGTCTAATATCAGGTTGGTAATTGCTTTAGCGGTGGAACACAAGATTTATCTCCACCAAATGGATGTTTCATCTGCGTATCTTAACGGTGATTTAAATGATACGGTTTTTATGAAACAACCAAAGTTCTTTGAGGACAAAAACTACCCCAATAAAGTACTAAGACTTAAGAAGTCGCTATATGGCTTGAAACAAAGTGGCCGTGAATGGAACACTAAATTAAATGATGTTCTCAAAAGACTAAACTTTAACCCATGTGTAAGTGACCCATGTATTTACAAAAAGTGGAGAATGGTATATACAACATAATTGTCGTCTACGTGGACGATTTAATCGTCCGTAGTTCATGTTTACACAACCTGGAAAAAATAAAGAAATCTATAGCAGAGGAGTTTGAAGTCATAGATGGTGGTAATCTGTCACATTTTCTTGGTATGGAATTTGAACGGGAGGGTGATCTGGGTGATATTACTATATCCCAAAAGCAGTATATTTTAGACACTCTTGATAAATTTGGTATGAGCCAATGTAAAGACGTGGCCACACAATTGGAACCAGGGTAAACTGTACAAATGAAAGCTGTAGAAAGGTAGACCAGACAGGATACCAGTCTGCTATAGGTGCCCTGATGTATTTGGCGTTGTCTACTAGACCAGATATTATGCTATCAGTCACTAAATTGGCACAGAGAAATTGTGACCCATATTCAGAACACGAGGCAGCTTATAGGCACATATTTAGATATTTGAAAAAGACAGCTGATTACAAACTCCACTATAAGAAGACTGGAAAACCAATCGAATGTTATGTTGATGCTGATTGGGCCGGAGATGCCACTAACAGAAAGTCTTTTTCGGGTTATGCGCTTGTAGCAGCAGGTTGCGTTTTTTCTTGGAGTGCTAAAAAACAAAATATGGTATCACTCAGCAGCACGGAGGCAGAGTATGTTGCCATTTCAGCAGCAGCAACAGAGGCAGCTTATGTTCGGAAACTCTTATCAGAATTAAAATTTCCAGATAATGGTCCTATGACAGTCTACAATGACAACCAAAGTGCACAATGCTTGGTACGGAATCCCATTTACCACTCGAGAAGTAAGCATATTGCGATTAAATATCACCATGTTCGAGATATGTATTCCAAGGGCGAAGTCGAGACCAGATATATGCCAACAGATGAGATGTTGTCGGATATCCTTACCAAAAATTTCTGCAAACTTAAACATAACAAATTTACAAATTGTATGGGTTTACATTAGCGGATTTTTTTTTGCTTGAATTTTAAATTGTGTTGAAAGGGAGTGTTGGAAGTATAACAACACAATCATTATAACCTGATGGCAACCCATACAAAATGCAACAATGTAATCTTTGAATTCTTTCTATTTTTCTTTTAATTGTCACAGTCTTAAATATTACTTTAAACAATAAAGTTCGTTAAAACTTAAAAAGCTTTTTGTGTGTTGTGGCTTATTTTTTTCCAACAAACATTAAAGAAGTTAAACTTTTTTTTTGGTAATATTCCATATAGTTTAACGAGCCGACTTGTGTGTGTATTGAATGTCTTTTCTTAATACTCAGGAGTTTGATGTTGGTTTTTCTGCCCTTTTTATTTGTATTATATCCTATGAGAAAGCCAAGATCTTTTCTTAAACTATTTATTTTCTTATGTAGTCTTCTCTCCCAAATTGGTATTCTGTTTCGATGTTTTCCATTAACTGTACTTTGATGGTTTTCCGGGTTATCTTACCTATCATCCACAGGTTGCTTTCGGGGTATTACTACTTGTGTTAGGATATATGCACTACAGTAGGCCAAACATACTATATGATCATAGGTAGCTTGTGGTGTTATTTCAGCGGGCAGTATTTCGTTATTGATTATCGCTGTATAGGTCTATATTGTGCATTCATTTCGAAGAATTTAATTTTTACTTCATTAAAAGCCATTTCGATTTTCTGTAATATATCCTCTTTCTAATGTGTGGTGGTTTCTGTAGAAGAGCGAGCTATATGCTCGGGCATTCGTTGGCGGACTTCCTGGTTTTTGTGTGGTTAACCCTTTCGGTACTTTTTTTTTGTTTTTGACTTAAAAAATCATTATTTTCTGTTTTATTACTGTTTAAGCCTAGATTATGAATAATCAAAAGTATTTTTTTTAGATTTTGTTTGGAAAAGTGATTTTTGGGCACTATGCCATATGGCATAGAATGTACTTAAAGGAAAATAATAACAAAATAAAAATTTTAATTTTTATACAATTTTAAGAAGTTTTTTTTAAAAAAAAATACACGTTTTTTATAAAAGTAATTCAAACGTATATATATTTTTTTTTAATTTTTTAAATAAGTATATAAGTACTTATGTACATTTTAAACTTAACAATTCAAAATATTTAATAAGAAACATAAAAAACATTCATTGCTCATATAAAACATAAAAACTATAAAAAAAACTGTGAGATCACTGCCAGTTTCAGGTCTATCATTAGGAAAACTTCTGCATCTGCGCCAAGAAAGAATAGGAAATAAGAGAACTAATTTAAATATAAAAATGTACCTAGAACTTACCTTATTTTTCATGGTATACTCTGAAACAATTTCTGGCGCCATTTGGAATGCATAGGTGGACGTTGCATTTAGAACAAAAGTATCTGGAATATCCTTTGCATCCTTGTACTTTACATATACGTTTAACTGTTGTATATTTTGGCCAAAGTTCAATACAGTCTTATCGAATCGAAACTGAAGGTGGCCTTTCATATGATAGTCTCGGTTTCAAAGTTGATTGGGTGTCGGAAAGATCTACTTCTTCAGTTAGTCTAGGTCTTCCTCGTTTCCGAGAGAGATTTTGAACTGATGACAATGCTAGCAATCCATCAGCTACATCGTTCCGAAATGCTAATAAATCCATTTGTTCTTTTTTTTCGATATTATTATTATCGCAATCATTCCGATATTCCAACCACGAGTTACATATTGCTAAGTCGATGAAATGGTCGAAAATTTTGAGTGTCTACTTTCTTGTACGTATAGAAATTCGGTATAACGACAACAAAAAATCCATCTTGTCGACTCCTTCTATATGTTTGTTGTATACTCCTACAAAATTAGGTTGTGGTATAACGATTTTCTTTTTTTGTTCAGCACAAAATCTGGTGACTTCTTTTGTATCTTCACCGCCATAAATAGACGAAGCCAATTGAACACAGCCTCCCTCTAGCCATTTTAAAAGGATAATATTTTGGTTCCTTTCAATGTAATAGTCGTAACTACCTCTCCCTAACTTTTTCAATTCTTTTTCTGTTGCAAGCGGATCTTTTCCGGTTCTATTTCCTCGAATGGTTCCAGTTGCCTATATTCTCTTTTCTCGCAAAAATATTAACAAATTAATTGTAGTGAAGTAATTACCGAAAAATAGTTTGTGGTTTTTGTTTTGCGGAATCGTTTTACAGAGGTGAATAACAATATCGGAGCAAAAACCTAATTTTGATTCCCCAACAACTGTATTTTTTCCTTGGTATATTTCAAGATCATATAAAATTCCATTCGAGCTACATAAACAAAACACTTTTATTCCCCATTTGATAGGTTTTTTAGGCATATATTGTTTCAAACCAGTTTTTGCTTTGCACGGAATCATCATTTCATCAGAACAACAGTTTTCGTCTTTTGGAATATCATAGGTTCTTTTCAGGAACGTATTTATAAGCGGGCGAACTTTATAAAGTTTGTCATTCGAACTCATCTCTACACTGAACTTTAGGTTAGTGCGTATTGAATGAAATCTATTTTTCGTCATGTGTTTACGAAAAGCTGGTATTTCAGTAGCACTATTCCAGTACATCGCTAACCGAGGGTAACCGATTGTTCCAATAATAATTTCTAAACCCATTAATGCGAGAATCTCTTCTCTTGCAATATTAATTGCGGTTCCGATTGTTATCAGTTGCTTTGTTGCCTGAACAATAGTATCAATAAAGTCATATGTAAAATATTGTAAAAAATATGAAAGTGGAGATTTTACATCTTGTTTAGGATAACTTTCAGAAAAATCTGACTTTGGAATGCTCCATACCCTTTTTGCCCATCGAAAATTATGGATTTTATGAAATAATGAATCTGCAGTTTCATCGAAATCCACTAATTCCCCTCCTGCAGCTGAATTTTTTTCAAATAAATCCTTATTCCCATCTGCCGGATTAGTTAGCTCATCGATTAAAAAGGAATTGTTATCGTTGTCATTTAGAGTTTCCAGTAGCGTCTCCAGAACATTATTTTCTTCTTCTTCATCATCACCAAAGTCAGATAAATCTGAGTCAAATCAAAATTAACTAAAAGTTTTTCAATTTGTTCGCTGTTTAATTTCTTAGGCATAGTAATTACGGTCAGCCGCTGCCACTCTATTCACTCAAATAAAAAATTTTATTTCCGTTGGGTAAAATCTGTGCAATATTTCATAATATGAAATTAAAAAAAATCGTCCAGACTTTTTGAACTATGTTAGGGATATAACTTTTTTTACACTTACTAAATAAATGATAATCTACTAAATTACTTATATAAACTTATAAAATAAAGTAATTTTTGTAATAAAATATATAAAAGTAGGAGGTAATCTTTTTTCGTGAAATACGTAACTTAATACGTACACTCGCTTTTTGGATATTTACAGTTCACTTGGTTCACTAATAAAAACATTTTTTTATTAATTTGTAAAAAATACATCAAAGAAAAATACAAAAAAAAAATAGTAACATAAAATTTTTTGACTTAAAACAGGCTTTGAAAAGCGACTATGCCAGGGATGGCGAACCTATGGCACGCAGATAAATTTTCGCTGGCACGTATAATATTTTTCATTTTCATACATATGTACTGACTAATTTTTGATATTGAAAAAATTGTGAGCCCAAATCATATTTAATGCATAAATTTTGATATTTAAAAACAAACTTCCAGATTTCTGGCGCCTTTATTCATAACGTTAAAATATAATTATATTATTTACGTATGTAGTAGAGGTGAGCACAAGTCGCTAAAATTGTACAGTATTATTTGGAAATTATTTTTGGCTCAAGGTCCTTTTTTAAAAAACAATTAAAACACTTTTTTTTAAAAGTTTTTTATTTTATTATTGTTTACTTTTATTTTCACCAATATTTCGACCAAATACACTGGTCATCATCAGGGTTAATATTGTATCTATAATAAAAACACAAATAACGTTAAACATAAAATGTTTTTACAAAAACAAATTTTTTACAAGAAAAACAAAAATAAAAATATTTACATTTATTATTGTTTGTTGTCAATACTTGTAATGTTTATCACCTAATATCTGTGAAAGCTCTGCTCATTTCTTTAGTACGGTGTTTCTCTATTATATGTCTGTATATATGTATGTGCACAATTATCTATATCAGATTTATAATTAATTCTCTTTTCAGTTGGGATATTTATTATGTGTAGCATCTCTTTAATATATCTCTTGTTATAATTAGATTCTCTCTCTAAAATTCGTACTTTATTAAATGCAGGTTGATGTCCAGTTTTTGCACAGTGGGCTGCGAGTGCTGTTCTTTGATTTGATGCTTCTTCTTTGGCTTGTGATTTTAAATTTGATTTATGTGAAGAGAGCCAAAAATAATTTCCAAATATTATAAAAGTAAGGTTCACTAAACACAGAATATACATTGTACAGTATTGTATTTTTCTCATGAGCAAATATTGATTGTAGTTGCAAATATAAATAAGAGTAATGCAAAAACAGAGAAAAAAAAAAACAACAGCACACAAAAGCCATTGTACAATATTTTAATATACAGTTGATTCAGAGTACAATAAAAATATTGTACTCTTCATAGTGTAACAACTGCATTTCTTTTTAGTAGTTAATGGGAAACAATGTGGCCACAACTTTTAATTTTTTGTAACCAGATTTCAGCAAAAATCTTACCAAATTCCTAAGTCCTAATTCTAATAGAAATAAATCAATTAAATCAATTATAACTATTTGATTTTTTGCAATATAATGTAATATATATACTTTGATTAATCTGTCAAGATAATTTTACTTTCTGGTTATATGGGAGAAATGGCAATATATATAAAACCTCTATTCGCATTCACATTAATCAAGCTTATGAGTATATTAAATCAAGACACAATAGTACAATGATGAAATGAAATTCATGTTTTTAACGGATATTTCCAACCATTTAAATGAATTAAATATTAAATTGCAAGGTCCCGGAAAATCAACTGATGTAATGTTCGATATTATTGAAGGTTTTGTGTCCAAATTAGTAATATTTAAACGCGATATTGACAACAATAATTTTAAGTATTTTCCTTTGTTGAAAGATCACCTTCAAAAATTTTCTATTCATGGAGTCTATGAAATTAATATAAATTTTTATAGCCAAGTTATAAGTGACATACAAGACAATTTTGTTACGAGATTTCCAGATTTCAAAAAATTTCAACCATTAATTAACTTTATTAAATATCTAGACAAGTTTGATTTGGAAACTGCTAAAATAAATCAATTAGAATAGTTAAAGTTGTTGAATTTAGAAATGCAGTTTGCAGAGTTCCAATCAAGTTCTATTTGGAAGCAAAAATTTATAGAGTTGAGGCAAGAAATAGAAAATAATGAAAAAAGAAAAGATTAAATGAAGACAAATACGAAACCATGAATAATATGTTGTTTAAGACACTGTGTTCGCTCCCATAAACATTTAATGCGATGAAGAAATTGTTTTAAGCTAGTTTAACAATATTTTCATCAACGTATATATGTGAACGTCTATTTTCGATTATGAATAATGAAAATCTGATGTACGAAACAGACTTATCGATAAATGTGGGGAGGCTAGTATTTCATTAAAATTGTCAAACTATTATTCGGATATTGATGCATTATCGAGAAATATTCAGCAACAAAAATCCAATTAAAAAATATGTCCGCGTATTATAGAAAAGAATCTATGTATATATATTTTTAAAATGCATGTATTTTCATTTAGTAAAAATAATTTTTATTGGCACGCATGTATTTCCATTTTATAAAGATAATATTAATTGGCACGCAGTCAAAAAAAGGTTCGCCATCCCTGGACTATGCCATATGGCATACAATAACCGAAAGGGTTAATGTATTACTGTTGTATGATACTGGATTCGGCATTTCGAGGGATGGAATTATATTAGTTTGTTCTTCCGTTGTCTGAATGGGTTGCTGATTGATAGGAAAGGATAGGAGGAAGTGGCAGCCTCGCAATGACAAGGCACACTTGAGCACGCATAGCGGCCCGTTGTGATACCACATTATGCAGGGAGCCCTGATAGCCAGAGGCACCACATAAGAAGCACTACTTCCCCAGAAAATCGTGCTGGAAACCAGCCAGAGAGCCTAATGAATTTGGCAATTGAACCAATGTCCCGGGTGGACAGGTCAGTCAATCCATCGAGAAAAGGAGATCCCAATGTAAGAGATCTTCGTCGGGCCAGAGAAGGGCACTGGCAAGTATAGTGAACTACAGTTTCCTTTTCCTCGATCGACCCGCAGCCACGACAGAAGTCGTTCGCAGGCAAGCGCAGCCTCTCTGCATGCCTGCCCATCACGCAGTGACCCGTGAGGACAGATACAACGGAAGAGATGTCCCTGCGGTTCAGTTTAAAGAGTTGATTGGTACGCCTCAAGTCCATCCTTGGCCAGGTGAGTCTAGAAATTTGACAGGACTCCTCCCGCGACCAGGACAGGTCCGCGTCTAATAAATGTTTCCTTCTAATAAGGAGTCTAACGGAGGAAAGAGGTATACCCACTTCCACATGAGGATGAACGTTCGGCAGAGACGTGCCCGGCCTATCCAATTCATCCGAAATACAATTACCCGTGATGTTCCTTTGACCAGGAACCCAGATCAGACTAACGACGCACTGCCTCGAGAGTGCCACAAGGGTATCGCGACAGTCGCCGACAATTCTAGAGTTTGTGGTCAAACTCGACAAGGATCTGACCGCCGCCTGGCTGTCAGATAATATGGTGATTCTGGCAGTGGGAATGCCACCCTGAAGTATCACCTTTGAAGCGTGACATATAGCCATTATTTCGGTCTGAAAAACGCTACAATAATCAGGGAGGCGAAGGGATATGGAGAGGGCGAGCGTCTCTGAATAGATCCCACACCCCAATTTATCTCCAATCCTGGAACCATCAGTGTAGACTTCCACCGATCCACTGGGGATGACTCCGCCAGAGGCCCAGTCATCCCTACTTGGGATTACCGTGTGGAAGTCTCTGTGTAGTTCCAGGCTCGGTGAGGTGTAATCGATATTGTCCCGTATCCGAGGTTCCTCTAAAAGAATAGAGGAGTGCCCCGAGGGAACAATATTCCACCGTGTTAGTGCATTGCGTCTTACCGCCACCAGTTTAGCCTGCTGCCTGGCAAGAATCCTAGACGGAAGCCACCCCAACATAACAAAGAGTGCCTTGGTGGGGGTGGTCCGTATTGCACCAGTAATCTGCACTGCCGCGGACCTCCTGACCTTATCAAGGAGTCTGGCATTGCAGAACTTGTCGAGAGCGGTCCACCAAAATACCACTCCGTATAAAAGATTCGGTTCTATGATCGCCGAATAAATCCAGCGAACCACGCGGGGACGTAGTCCCCATCTTACCCCTACTGCCCTGCGGCAGCAGTAGATAGCACAGGCAGCTTTACGTGCCCTTTCAGCTAGATTAGGCCCCCAGTTCAACTTGGGGTCCAGAATGAGGCCAAGATACTTGACCGAAGTACTCAAATGCAGCCCAACCCCGTTCAGACTGGGCAGAGCGAAATGAGGTACCTTGTACCGTCTCGTAAAGAGCATCAACTCTGTCTTGCCAGGATTAGCACGTAGTCCAAATTCCCGGCACCACCTAGATACAACGTCCAGAGCGAGGTTGAGCTTGTCAGACAATGTCTGCGGGCATATCCCAGACGCCGCGATGGCGATATCATTGGCATAAGCAACAACTCTGTTACGAGAGCGTTCCAGCTCGATGAGAAGAGTGTTAACAGCAAGGTTCCAGAGAAGAGGAGAGAGGACACCGCCTTGCGGGGTACCCCTAGCAGTCACCCTCTGGCACCTTGTAGTTCCAATTGTGGCGGATATCAATCGCGACCTAAGAAGTAGCTCAATGAATTCAACCAGACCAGAACCCAGTCCAAGATTGAGCATAGCATTAACGATGCCCGTGGGGCAGATATTGTTGAAGGCGCCTTCTATATCAAGAAAGGCAACTAACGTATATTCCCTGAAATGCAATGACCTATCCACCTGAGAGATCAGTGGATGCAGAGCAGTATCGACCGATCTCCCATGCTGGGAGGTAGATAGTAGTGAAGGATTGATCGTGTTCCTGATATGGAGGTCAAGAACTCTCTCTAACGCCTTCAATAGAAAGGAACATAGACTGATTGGTCTAAAGTCCCCGGGGAGCACGTGTGATGTTTTTCCGACTTTGGGAATGAACACCACATTTGCGATCCTCCAGAGCAGAGGAATATAGATGAGATCCAAACAGGCATTATAGACCGACAGAAGCCAGTGGAGAATGAGATCCTCACCATTCTGCAGATCAGCCGGAATAATGCCATCTGGACCAGGTGCTGATTGATAACTCTTAATCGTATTTCTTCCTGTAATGCTGGGGGTATTACATTTCTTCTGACTATTGTAGCTCTTCTGTCAGCCAAATTCTGTTCAGTTAGTTGGTTTAAATGAGGGTTCTGCTGAGTAAATATTGTTATTGTACATGAGCATAATGAATGCTCTCGAAATAATGCTGACGTTGCACACGAGTTACATATAACAATAACATTGATAAAATAGATGAATTTCTAAAAGAAATAAGTAAATAAACATTGTTTTGTATATACAATGTTGCTTTGTAATTTTTTTTTTATTTTGTTTACTTTTGTATTTACAATGTTGCTTTGTATTTTTTTGTTTACTAAATGTAATAAATTTGTTTCCCTATTCAATTCTCAAAAATTATAAGTGGAACAATAAAATAAATTGTTTCCCTATTTAATTCCAAGAATATAAGTGGAGCACTAAAATAATAATTTCCCTATTAAATTCCAAGAATATTAATTGGAACATTAAACCAAACTCAAGTAGAGTAATAAACTCTTGCTTTGTTTACAATCAAAGCAAGAGTCGTTAAACTAAAACTAATTCGGTCACATTGTTTATTGATTTTCTTTTTCTTTTGTATTTGTAAGATATTTTTAAGAAACCAAAATTATGCATTTTGTAGATGTAAGTAATTTATTAAGAAGCCAGAATGATATATATGAAAAACCAAATGATGAAAAGTTGTCAGTTGTTGTTTGATCTTGTTCCGAACCGTTCTAAAACTCCTTTTGGTTTCTTGGCATTTGCTGCTCTATTTTTTTAAAAATAAAGATTTTATAAATTTAAAAATTTTCTTTGTGTTTTTTATTTAAAAAAATTAAATAACATAGAGAAATAACAAAATTGGCGCAGTCGGTAGGATCCTTTTAAAAAAACGAAAAAAAAAGGATCCAGTGATCGAACGAAAAAATTTTTTTTCTTATCAAAAGAAACATTGTCAGTGAACAATTTAAATAGTTCTGAGAATCCTGCACTTTTTCAAAAGAAAAGTGACCAGGACCAGAAAAGAAAAAGAAAAAAAAAAAAAAAAAATATAAAATAAAAAAAAAAGTGTACTGAAAATAATTCTGGGAATCCTGCACTTACATCAAAAGAAAAGTGAACAGGACCAGAAAAAGAGAAATAAAATTAGTGCAGTGAACAATTTATTGAACACCACTAAGTAACAGATCCAAAGTGTATCCAAAAAAAAAACACAGAAGGATGGAGGAACAATCCCAAGAGATGCCCCCAGTAAACTTGATGGAGGAGATCGCCAGAAAGGATCAGCAGCTGGAACGTCTAAGGATCGCATACCTGGAGTTACAACAACAGCAGCAGCAACAACAACCACAACACCAACACCAACACCAACAGCAAGATCAAAGCCACTTAACATCATACAACAGCTCCAGAGAAAATATAATGAAGACAATAAATCATCTACCTGTCTTTACTGGAAGTGGAGACGTAACGATAAATAGTTTTTTCTGCAGTACAAAATATTTACTATCAACCATCAACGACGAAATTTTAAGAAAAGAAGCAGTAAGGATGATATTTTACAAAACAATCCAGGGTCAAGCAAAGGATATCATCATCAACCTTCCCACACCAGATGATTGGAAGCTTATAAAAGAGACTCTTAAATTACGATATAGGCCAGATGTGGAGCCACACCATATATATAAAATGATTGCCAACTTGAGAGTAAATACGGTGAGTGAATTAATTATAGAGATACAAAATATACAAATCTGATGAATTAACTGTGTATTATCGAAATGACCACTATATTGACCTGACTAACGTAGACAGTTTGTTAGTGAATACTGTTAAGGAAATGACCCAAGGGACACTATTAGACAAAATATACGATGAAAGGCACTTAAAGGATATTCTTAGAATTTTGACAAGAAGACGTTTTGAAAATACTTGTATAAGACCAGAATATAGAAAAGATAGAAAGGAAGAAAAATATAAAGATTATATTAAACAAAATTATAATAATCAAAATAAATTTTATAATAATAGAACTTATAACAATCAGGAGAGAAATAATCGACAGTATCAGAATCGAAATATGTGGAATCCTAATTTAAACAAACAAAATAATTTTAGTAAAAATAATGATATTGGTAATAGCTCAGGGAGACATAGATTCCAAATGGATATAAGAAATAATAATAATAATTACCAAAGATTCGCACAGGTAGGAAACCCTAGGCCAAATTCCGGACAAAATCGCTGGAATCAACCTAGGCAAGACCAAAGCGAACCAATGGAAATAGAAAATATTGAGTCAAGTAGGAGTAACCTTCAGATGGTAGGACACCCTGACATGCAGATTGGCCAAAATCGCTTAGTCTCTGGCAGGCAAGACCGAAGGGAAACTCAGGCTGACTATGGTAGAAGAGAGGAAATAAATAATTGTATTTTTTTTACGAAACAGCCTTGGAATGGCTACCCAGGATAAAATTGATAATTAATAATAGAAGTTATAGTGCACTTATAGATACAGGTGCAAGTTTTAGTTTAATTAATAGTGAGATAAAAGATTTCCCAAAAGTAAGATTAAAAGACCCAATATTATTTAGTACAATAACAACCGAAGTTTCAATAGATTATGAAGTATGCACATTGGCACCGGAAGAGTTTAATTTACCTGGAAACGCGAGAGTAAGATGGAAGGCGGCACCATTTACAAAAAGAAAATATGAATTTATAATTGGTATGGATATTTTAACGTTTTTAAATGCACAAATAAATGTCGAAGAAGGAAAAATAATATTAAATCGAAAGGAGAGCAAATTTCTAAATTTCTTGAAGTTGCGGACTCCAACATGGATAGATTGAAGTTAGATCATTTGAATGAAGAAGAGTATAGAGAGATTACGAAGCTACTGGAACGATTTAATAATTTGCTATTTAAGGAGGGAGATAAATTGACAAACACCACTGAAATTCAACATGAAATTAAGACGACCACTCAACAACAGATAAATTCAAAGTTATACCGATACCCACCTCAACATGAAATGGAAGTGAGAAGGCAAATAAAAGAAATGGAGGAACAGGGAATTATACAAAAAAGTTATTCGAGGTACTCCAGTCCACTAATAGTAGTTCCCAAAAAGATGGATAATTCGGGTGAAAGGAAATTTCGTTTGGTAGTAGATTATAGAAAATTGAACGACGTAACAGTGGATGATAAATATCCCCTTCCAAATATTGATTCAATCCTAGATAAACTGGGAAGAGCTCAGTATTTTACAACTATCGACTTGGCAAAGGGTTACCATCAAATATTAGTAAAAAAAGAAGATAGGGAAAAAACCGCATTCGTCACACCTCACGCTTTATATGAATTTATAAGAATGCCGTTTGGACTAAAAAATGCCCCTGCAACTTTCCAGCGTCTCATGAATGAGATTTTGAGAGACTTTATAAACAAGACATGTGTAGTTTATTTGGACGATATCCTGATTTTTAGTACGACATTACAAGAGCACCTCCAAGCAATTAGGGATATATTTAAGGTATTGGAAAGTAAAAACTTGAAAATTCAAATGGAGAAATGTAATTTCTTGAGAAAAGAAACTGAATTTCTGGGCCACATTCTAACGAAAGATGGCATGAAACCGAATCCTAATAAGATTAAAATTATCGAAGATTTAGAGATACCAAAAACAGAGAAGCAAATTAAAAGTTTTTTGGGTCTGACCGGTTATTATCGGAAATTCGTGAAGGACTACGCAAAAGTGGCGCAACCAATAACAAAATAATTAAAAAAAAGGAGTGCGTATTAACCTGAAGGACCCAACCTACATTAAAGCGTTTGAAAAACTGAAGACACTGATAAGTACACATCCAATTTTGCGCTATCCGGACTTTGAGAAGAAATTCACATTGACAACAGATGCATCTAACTACGCTATTGGCGCAGTATTGTCACAAGAAGGACACCCTGTTTGTTATGCATCCAGAACACTGAATAACCATGAACGAAACTATTCAGCAACAGATAAGGAATTTTTAGCGATAATATGGAGTGTAAATTACTTTAGACCATATCTATACGGCAGAAGATTTAAAATCTTAACTGATCATCAACCAATAAAATTTCTACATTCAAAATATAAAGGAAAAGACATGTCACCACGACATCAGAGATGGCTGCTTAAACTAGGAGAATACCAATTCGACATTGAATATCTAAAAGGCAAAGAAAATAAGGTGGCTGACTTTTTAAGCAGAATAGAAAATAATGAGAATGTTGTTACGGAAGAGATAGAGAATGATAATATAGACAGTTTAGGGTTTTCAGTCAATAATATGGAGGAGGATGTAACAATGGCTACGGTCCATTCAGCAGAAGAAAACTTGGGTGATTATTTTCCGATTAAATAGGAAATAGTAAACAAATACAAAACGCAAATTATTTTAACAAATAATAAAACGGAAGAATTTAAAATGCTACATGGAAAGATAATAATATTTATTGCCGAAAGTGATTTTGAGGACATGGGAAACATATTTAGAAAATTCATTAAAAAAGGTAAGATCGGGATCTATGCTGAGATTTCGGATCACAATTACAACAAAGTGCAAATGAAACTTATTGAAATGTATTCAAATGATAAACAAATACAATTTATTAAATGTACTAAGAGAGCACAAGACATTGAAACGGAAGTCGAAGCCATTAAACAAATTTCATTTTACCATGTAAGAGAAAGCTTGCACTCAGGAATCTTGGAAACGTATAATCAGATAAGGAATAAAATCTATTACCCAAATTTAATGGAGTTAATTCAGATCGTTATTAATCAGTGTGAAATTTGCCAGGGAGTAAAGTATGATAGAAAGCCCATCAAACACAAATATAATATTACAGAAACACCGACAGGAAAGAATGAAGTTATACACATTGATACATATGTGATCAAGGGTTTTCATTTTCTGACAGTAATAGATAAATTTTCAAAATTTGGAAGTGCATATTCATTAAATGATAGAAATCACATAACTCTAATAGAAAAACTGGAAGAACATATAACTAAGATAGGAAAACCAGGTAAAATAATAGCAGATAATGAATTTAAAACAATAAGAATAAAAGAATTTTTAATAGAACAAGGGATAGAATTACACTTAACTAAACCTAATAGTCATACAGGAAACGCCGATATAGAACGATTCCATAATACAATAGCAGAAAAATTTAGAATTTTGTATCAAACCAATAAAAATTTATCTGTACAACAATTAATCCAAAGAGCAATTAGAAATTACAATGAAAGGTATCATTCGGGTATTAAATGTGCACCAAAAGATGTTCAAGATGGACGAGTAGAATCAGAAAAAATTAAACTAAATTTAGAGGAATGTAAAAGAAAATATATTGATAAACTTAATTTAAAAAGGGAAGATTATAAAGAAACAAGACAGGAAGGATTTATAAAAAACTATAAGGCCGTTAGACATAAAGAACAACCAAAGTTTAGGAAATCTAAATTAGAAAATATTCATCCATGCAATATCAAAAGACCATTAAAATTTTCAGATTGTAATAATACTGACGATATTACTATGGACACCACAGATTACAGGACTAATGACCACTAATCCATTGACAGAACAAAAAGGATATATAGACATTTATACAGGAAATCAGGAAATTGTTAAAGAAACCGACATAATTTTACATATAATTAATCTGGAAGAAATTAAAATAATTTTAGATAACATAACAGACAATATTAATTTAATGAGAATAGATAATAAAGAAATGTTAAATTTAGAAATAGAAGACGCTAGAAATAAACTAATGACTTTATTACCAAGTCAACATAGAAAAAGACGAGGACTAATTAATGGAATAGGTAGTGTATCAAAATGGTTATTTGGAACTATGGACGACGAAGACAGACAGAATATACAAAAACATCTTTTTAATATTGACAATATTATAGAAAATAATAATCAACAAATTGTAATTAACGATTATTTTAATAATACTTTAAATCATTTAAAAGCTGTTATACAAAATGATAGAAAGAAATTAGAAAATGAAATAAATTCTATAAATAAATTTATTGAAGTAGAAAATGAAAAACAAATGTATCTAGAACAATTAACTAATATACAATTAATAAAGAATAAGATAGAACATTTACAAGATAATGTAGTATCATCAAAGTATGGAATTGTACATCCGAGTATTTTAACATATAATGAAATACATAAATATGACATTGATTTTAATAAATTAAAATTTATTCAGATCGGAACAGCATTTTTGAATAATACAAATTTGATTTTTGGAATCAAAATACCAAAGAAATTTATAACAATTAAGTTAAGATCTATTGTTCCACTACCAAATAATCACAGTAATGAGATAGATTTTGTTATTGAACGAGTATTTGAATTTGAAAATAAAACATATAAGTTCGAAGAAAATAAACATTTAAAAGATTTAAAATTAAGTAATCATTGTATATTGAAAAACAATTGTCAATTAATTAAAAATAAAGATTTAGAAATCCTTTCAATAGATAAAGTACAAGTTTATAAGTACAATTCTAATTAAAAACGCAAATAATATCAATATAAACCAAACTTGTAACAATAGTAAAATTATCCTAAATGGAAATTATTTAATTCATTTTAACAATTGTACAATCAAAATTAAAGACTACTATTTTTCAAATATTTTAGAATCTATAGAAAAAAACCCATACTTAATAATTTAAATGTAATAAGAAATTTTACTCATAAGATAACATTTGAAGAAATCGAAAAAGCGAATCAAAACAATGTGAGAAATATAAAAGAATTAATGTATCACACTAAAATAACACACGGATATAGTGCTTTGATTATAATTGTAATAATAATTATCATAATATTAATTTGCACAAAACACAAAAGCATAATTATAAAACTAAATAACAGAATTCAGGAGAATTCTAATTTAAAGGGGGGAGAAGTTACATATAACAATAACATTGATAAAATAGATGAATTTCTAAAAGAAATAAGTAAATAAACATTGTTTTGTATATACAATAGTGGTGTTTTTTTCGAACCGAATATAAATATTCCATACAAATGTTTATTTATATCCGCTTATATAAGCGGTTAATTTTAAAACTGCTTAAAAATTAAGCACATATAAAAATGCTACCAAGTTGGATTTTTTTTTATCTTGACGTTATCTTTTTAAATTTCCATGACATTTCATAAATTAAAAAAGAATAAACGTTGTAAATATGGCTGAGGCGAAGGAATGTAATTATTTTTACATTGTTTCAATTGTTTTTAAAATAATAATTTCATATTTTTTATAAAAATTGTGAGTAATGCCCAATTTAATTTCTTAAGCACTTATGTCGTTTTTTTCGAAGCAGTTTATCTAAGCGGCTATAGGTTTCGAAAAAAACACCACTAATGTTGCTTTGTAATTTTTTGTTTATTTTGTTTACTTTTGTATTTACAATGTTGCTTTGTATTTTTTTGTTTACTAAATGTAATAAATTTGTTTCCCTATTCAATTCTCAAAAATTATAAGTGGAACAATAAAATAAATTGTTTCCCTATTTAATTCCAAGAATATAAGTGGAGCACTAAAATAATAATTTCCCTATTAAATTCCAAGAATATTAATTGGAACATTAAACCAAACTCAAGTAGAGTAATAAACTCTTGCTTTGTTTACAATCAAAGCAAGAGTCGTTGAACTAAAACTAATTCGGTCACATTGTTTATTGATTTTCTTTTTCTTTTGTATTTGTAAGATATTTTTAAGAAACCAAAATTATGCATTTTGTAGATGTAAGTAATTTATTAAGAAGCCAGAATGATATATATGAAAAACCAAATGATGAAAAGTTGTCAGTTGTTGTTTGATCTTGTTCCGAACCGTTCTAAAACTCCTTTTGGTTTCTTGGCATTTGCTGCTCTATTTTTTTAAAAATAAAGATTTTATAAATTTACAAATTTTCTTTGTGTTTTTTATTTAAAAAAATTAAATAACATAGAGAAATAACAAAATTCACGCGCCGTATAGTGGTAATTCAATGCAGAATCATATTTCGTCTGGCTGATTGTGTAACGTGGGAATGGAATGTGTGTGTAATAATATAATTAATTGTGAAATTAATTTAATATAATAAGATGGTATTTTGTATTTGGCAAGTTTAGTTTTAATTATGAGATCGGACCAGTAAGGTCGAAAATAAATTATAACGTGGAAATAATTAAATTGTGTTTTAATTGAAAAGTGGGCCGTAGATCGTCCACTATAAAATAATTTTTTTTATTCGGTGTAGAAGGAATATTTTAACTGGCGCCCAGGGACCAGGCTGAAAAAGTTAAAAATTTATTGTAATAATAAAAAAAATCTAATAAAAAAAATATCCTTTAAAAAATTAAGAAGCATAACTATGCTGTGAATGTTAAAAAAAATAGTATCCTGTGAATGTGAGAAAAGAAAAAGTGATACATTTTTGTAATAATAAAAAAAGAATCCAATAAAAAGTATCCTTTGAAAAAAAAAAATGTATACCTATGCCGTGAATGTGGAAGAAAGATTGATAATATTTAAAGGAAAATATAGTATCCTGTGAATGTGACAAAAGAAAAAGTGATGAATGTTTGTAATAATAAAATAAAAAATCCAATGAAAAATATCCTGTGGAGGTAGAAAGGGAAGAATTAAAAAGTGAAAAAATTTTTTTTTATAATAAAATTGGAGAATTCAGAGGAAAATATCCTACGAAGTAATCAGAAAAAATAGAACGGAAGAG
Source organism: Metopia argyrocephala (assembly GCA_963576795.1). Lineage (NCBI taxonomy): Eukaryota > Metazoa > Arthropoda > Insecta > Diptera > Sarcophagidae > Metopia > Metopia argyrocephala. The sequence continues at coordinate 77,936,183 of OY756209.1, read as the reverse complement.
TCCCTGTGTATACAGCAGGTTTGCATGTGAGTATATGTAATTATGGAATATTTACAGGCAAAAGTAGCATAATTAACCGGGCCCTGAATACGGTCCTAACAGAACTGCATACACTGGATAGGAGAACAAAGGACCTGGAGAAAAGGCCCGGCAGTTCCCCAGTGGTAGAGCGTTTGGTGTCTCCACCTCCGTTGTGTGCCCCGACAACTGAGCAAGAATTGAATGAAATCGGGAAATTGCCCGATTGTGTCAAGGACCTTCAAGTATTTGAAGGCGACCCCACACAATACGTATCCTGGATACATAGTGTAGAGAGTATTTTGAAAGATTACGAGATCGTCAGACAAAAGCCCATATATAGGACGATTATTCAGGCTATACGCCGAAAGTTTCGAGGAGGGGCAGACGCAGCCCTTACCTCCCATAATATATTTGATGACAGTTGGCCGGCAATAAAAAATTTCCTTTCTCTGCACTACGCAGACAAAAGGGATGTTCGCATATTAGAACATCAGCTTACCCAACTGACACAAAAGAATATGACGTTGGAGGAATTCTATGCTAAGGTCAGCCATCAGCTTTCGCTTATTATAAATAAGTTGAAAACTGAAAATTATTATGAAGAGATAACTAACGTCTTGATTGGAGCATATAGGGACATATATTCACGCACAGCTTAAATGGCGAACTGTCTAAGACGCTCATGCTCATGAAGCCAAAGACATTACCAGAAGCATATTCCCAGTGTATAGAGATACGGAATACAAACTATAGGAGCCAAGTCTCCTTGCATTCAGGTACCTTTCAGAACAAAGTTCAAGTACCAGTTGGACCCACCCATTTAGACCCCAGTAAACCTTATCGTAGTAGGACCAATTCCTTCCAAAAATTTGTGCCGAAAGGTCGGTACCAACCGCACTTTAGCCCTTTCATCAAGCAACAATACGGACAACAACCACCACCGCGTGCGGTACAGCAGCCTGGTCTCGACAAACCCGAACCGATGGAGGTAGACTCCAGTACACAATTTAGAAGAGCCGGTAGTAATGTTAACCCCGCTTGGAATCAGAAGAGACGGGATTGTTCTAAGCAAATGCGCTCTGCATCAGCCCAACGCCCGTTTAAGCAACAGAGGTTGTTCCACATTGAACAGGAACCTATATCCAGTAATAACCAGCAGCCTAATTCTGTAAGTCGCTAAAGCAAAATTTCCATCGCTAAAAATGCATAAAATTGATTTAGCGATTTTTGGCAACATATTCAATTCTGTAACTTTTAATGCTAAGTTTGGCACAAGGCAAATTTATTATCAGGTAGATTCATCGGCGAGTTTCTGAGCAACTCTGCCCTTAATATGTCAAATTTTGTTTTGTTTTTTTTTTTTTGTTGGTGTTAAAATCAAAATAAACAAAAAACAAACAATTTCTTCAACACAAATTAAATAGTGAACAAAAGGTAAAATTTTGTTAATAATTCGATTTATTTAAAATAAAAACTACCAAATCTAGGATTTTAGTGATTCAGTGTTCGATTTTAGTGTTGTGATAAAATAATGTGTTGTTTTTAAAACAAATAAAAGTGTGTGATAAAAAATCTGTTTTTCTAAAAAAAAAATTTTAAATGCGTCGTTGTGCCGTATGCAAAACTGAGTTTCATAAAGGAACTGGAACAGTGTTCTGTTCTTCCAAAAACTTATCAACAAAGAGCTGCTATTTATGATGATGAATCGGGTCTGAAAGACAAATCTGGCAAAGTTTGTTTTAATGGCAATCGCTATGTAAGTATTATATTTAATTATAAATAGGCCTTTTCATATTAATTTTTCTTTTTTCTCTTAGCAATGGATTGGTTTTTCTATCCAAAGTTGGTGGTTGGTTGGCTATTTTCCGGCTCGCATAGTATGTTTGCTGAAGCAATATCTATTATGCTATTGGATTTCTCTTAGTAGGTGTAGCTCTTAGCTCTTAGCTCTTTATAACTTTCTACCCTCATAGCTTTTTTTAGACGCTGAGCCATTTACAAATACTTGAAAACAAAAAGCTCTTTTCAGGGCCAAAACATTCGTCCAAAAAAGAGACTGATTTTTGTTAAAAAAATATATATATATATATATATATATATGTATATATACAGTCATGGACTTTATTCTTCATACACCCCCGAAATTTTCAATGGCTGCTAAATGAGAAGCATTACAAACCTTTTTTTTTCAAAAATTATTTAATTATTTACCTATTAGCGTAAAAAAACAAAATTTTTGGTTTCTTTTTAAAAATTTAAGCAATGGATAAAAAAAAACTAAAAATAAAGAAGGACAAAAGTGTTCATACAGTACAATTATTTGTTTTTTTGAAATGTGAAATAAGAAAGCTGAGTAAAGTTTTTTATAAAATTAATATTTTGTTGGCCCACCATTAGCATCAATTACTGCCTGCAGACGCCTTGGCATTGATGCGACCAGATTTTCAGTCATATCAGGAGTTATTTGAGACCAGGCCCTTTGCAAAGCTTGCTTTAAGGATTCCTTGTTTGTAACGGCAGTAGGATCAATTTTTCTTTTCAAAATATCCCAAACGTGCTCAATGGGGTTCAAATCCGGCGATTGGGGAGGTGAGTTTAATTGTCTTGGTGCATTAAAAAGCAACCAATCTCTAACAATGTGCGCTGTGTGTTTGGGATAGTTGTCCTGTTGGAAAATCCAATGCTGGCCAAGACCCAACATATCAACAGACGGATGTAAATTGAATTCTAATAGCTGTTTATAATAGTATCGATCCATAATACCATCTATGAACACTAACCGCCCAACTCCAGATGCTGCTATTGCTTCCCAAGCCATTACGTTGCCACCATTATGTTTTATTGTTGGAACAATATTCTTTGGATCAAGTGCAGCATTCTTTTTGCGCCAAACCTTCCCACGACCATCATTTCCGAATAAATTGAACTTACTTTCGTCCGTAAACAAAACGTTTTTCCAGAAGCCTATTCCTTTATTTAAATGCTTTTTTGCAAACTCAAGGCGTAGTTTCCTATTTTTTTTCAGATATCAAAGGTTTTCTGCGGGGAACTCTGCTTGCATAACCATTTGCTCGCAACGCCCTCTGAACAGTTTTAGGATGAACAGTCTTGTCTAAAGTATTAGCAATAGTTCTTGCAATTTTTGAGGCAGTAGTACGCGGATTTTTTTTAACTTCTTTCAAAACAAAGCTTACATCTCTTCTGGAGAGTTTCTTCGGGCGTCCTGGCCTTGGCATATTTTCGATGGAACCAGTATTTTTATACTTTTTAATAACATACTGAATTGTTAATAATTTGCTTATTTCTCGATAGGATTTGTTGTTTTTGTGCTCTTGCACAATTAATTTCTTTATTTCAAGGCTAAGCTCTTTACGCGTACTCATCTTGACACTTGATCACTTAAAACCAATAAAATATCCACTAATCATTCAAGTAACACCTCACCTCATTGCAATATGAAAAACTAACGGTTTTTAAAAAGTTACAATGCGAATCTTTGGAATAAAGCAAAAGAGATTACACTGTATGAACATTTTTGTCCCTCTCTACTTTTAGTTTTTTTAGTGTATTCCGTTAATTTTAAGGGGAATAAAAATTTTTATTCTTGTACACTGATTAAAATGAATTAAATTACTTTTGCTGTAAGAACTTTTTTTATGTTGCTCTTAAATTAGAAGTTTTCTCTAATACAGGGGGTGTATGAAGACTTAAGTCCATGACTGTATATACAGTATGCCACATAACTAAAGCAAACATTGCTTCATTATATAAAGGTTAAAACAGGATCGCCATATAAAAGGGATATAAATATTCAAAAATTGACTTATCGGTATTGCATTAGTATCCTAGATACAGCTAATGCAATAGAAGCCTTGGTTTGCAGAGCGAGGCTTCAAAAAACTCGGCAGACGAGCAATTAATGCCCTTTTGAGTTCAGTAAAATAACAAGTAGTCGCCGTGGTCTAGTGGTTAGTGTGTTGGCTTACTAAGACATGGGCCCTGGGTTCGACTCCCGGCTCTGACAACTTCAAAGAAAGAAATATGAAAAAAAAATTTCTTTCGGCGACTACTTCTCAACAGTCTTCTGGCAAAAGCTCTGAGAGTAACTAATTGCCATGAACAAGCTTCTCAAGTTTGTCGTTCGGAGTCGACATTAAACTGTAGGTCCCGGTACTCATGGATAAAAATTGACACACACAACATGAGTGCTGCGAGAAGCTAGGCCGTAATCCTGACACAGGGTTGTAAAGGCCAGTTATGTATGTATGTATGTAAAATAACAAGACAAAAAGGAGTTCAAGTATTAAACTGTAACTGAAATTTTATTTTAAATTCTTCAACTTACATATATACTAACTTACAAATTATCTAAAAATTATCTGACACATTTTGCATTTCATTCATATGACCAAAATATATGTAACATGGTGTTCGACTTTTCATTCATATTACAAATGCATTTACTGATCGATTGACCAATCAGTATAGTTCATCAAACTGCATTTCCCCTATTTATGATATTTGACACAACAAAAGAAAAATAAAATAGTTTTGCAAAAAAGAAATTTGTTTTGCTTTTGTTTACTCTTTAACCCTTTACCGCGCGACGGTACTCACAAGTACCGATACATATTTCTATCGTTTGCTTATTACCCAGATATAACTTTGCAATATAATTTTGTAATTTGGGAAAGTATCATATTTTCTACCGATCACAATAAGCATCTCTCAGTCATTGAAATTTACTCCTCAAAATTTAAAGTCTGAGAAGAAAATGAAAAGAAGCGATTGGGACTTGAGATTATCTAACACTGGTATCTGTTACTATAAATGGATTGACAAAACATCTATTTACTTAAGAAAGAACTACTATGGCAGAAATACTGTGTCTAGACGAGATCATAGAGAGGAACAGAATGAAGTAAATTGCCCAGTGGTTGTTAAAGATTGTAATACCTATATGGGTTCAGTGGACCGCGCAGATCAACTACTTTCTTTCTGGTCGCACAGAATATTCTGGGCTCTTGTTAAGATAGCATTTGTCAATTCTTATATTGTCTTTTGTCAGCTCAGGATACACAGTCATCCTTACTTGACTATAGACGATCAGTTGCACAAGGACTTATGACATTTATAAAACTTTTGTTAACAAACGAATTCCTATAACGAATAATACAATCTCTAAAAGAAATAAGAAATCTGTTACAGCAGAAGTAAGATTGGTTAACCTAGGTGTACTAGGTTAGAGGGCTCCCAATCTGCGGCAATGTATCGGTCCCTGCGTGACTGGCAGTTACGGTGGGACACTGAGATACGCGAAAGATGGACCTACGCCCTTATCCCTCAAGTGGACGCTTGGCTAAATCGTCAGCACGGTGAGGTAGATTACTATCTCACGCAGTTGTTGACGAGCCATGGGCACTTTCGGTTTTTCCTGTTTAAAATAGGAAAGGCTGTGAGTCCCACATGCGTCTACTGTGGAGAACAATCCGACTCCGCTTTGCACACATTTTTTGAGTGTGAGAAGTGGATGTTGGAGAGGCGTGCACTGGAGAAGGATCTTGGCATCTTCACTCCCAATACCATCACGGGAGTCATGTTAGGAAACCTCGCTGCATGGAGAAGGATCGCCTTTTTTGTGTGGGGGATCCTTCGTCGGAAGGAGAGAGACCTTGCAAGGTCGGTGGCACCGTAGGGTCCAAATGGACCGGCATATAAGGCTCCATCCTGAGTTATGTCATAAATTTACGGTCCCAGGATGGAGCCTGGTGATATAGAGATTGGTTTTAGCCGGTACGCTCGCAATAACTGCGTGGAGTCCGGCACGACGGGTGTTAAAAACCGTAAATGCATTTACCCTCTCACAAAAAAAAAAAAAATCATAACTATTATTTGACTATGAGTTTTGTGTCATCTATGTACGGATGGCCTTATTAATTTTGTCCACTATATGATTTATACGATTATTAAAAACATAAACTATTTTTAAGATAGATTGTTAAAACTAATTAATTCTTATGCCCGTATTCATAAAAAATATTTTAGGTTTATTTGACAAATTTCTATGCAATACTTGTCAAATAAACCCTCAACAAACCTAAAATATATATTATGAATACGGACATTATTAGCCTATAAATACAGTATTCCACAAAACTAAAGCACGGATTTCTTCATAATTGCAAATTATACCAGATTTCAATTTCCATCGAAATCGTATTTCATCATATACCGGATAGTCACTCATATTACAACTATTATTTGTATTTTATTTAGAATGCTCAGTTTACTAGTAAAAATCAAAAAGAAAACACTTGTTGTTGTTGCAGTTTAATTTTGTTTTTGTTATATTTAATAATTAGTAAAATAGTGCAGCAACAAAACTAATACTGAATATTTACTATTTACTATTATATTTATAAGAAATTATTAACAAGATTTATTTTAAATTTTGCTATCTTAAAATCTATTTGAAAGAAAGTAAACGTATGATCATTCAGCTTTTTGTGTGTCCTTTATAGGAAGTGTATATTCTAATAATTTAAGGGAAAAATGGCTGGAAATAAATGTTTAGTGAATTTAAAACATAGATGCCCAGTAGTGGCTGATATCAGCAAATTAAACTCACACGTATACTTACGCTCTTTTGTTTGATCGTCAATCAACCAAGAGGAAATCAACATGTTGAGTGGGAGAGACAAACTACACTTGCAGAACTTCTGTGTCTTATTATATATATGTATATATATAATATATGTATATTCCCTGTCAGCAATTGGAAGATTGTTTTATCAAAAATCACCAAAATGAGTCTTTTACGACTCCCTTAGGTGATCAAAAACTGATTAAATGTGCGGAATCAGAAATTAATCGTGCAGACGTTCGAAATAATTTTTAATATATAATTTATAATTATTTTGCGTCGTATTTTATTGCTTTCTTCTGCATTTCGTTATAATGGGATTTATTTTATTTGAAAGAATAAGAGTTATGCAATTATTGTGATGTCGTGGCATAGTGGTTAGACGCTCGCACAGAAATTCAAACGACCGAGGTTCAATCCCAACAAAGGGCAAAAATTATAAAATAAAATTTAAGGTATTTCTAAATTATAATTTAAAAAAATAAGAAGAAGTTCATCTTCAAGAAACTGCTCCTTACATTCCAGTCTATTCCACCAGAAACTTGTCTCATCAATAAAAAGGCGCATAATATACATATAAAAAGAAGAATTCCTTCAGTTGAGCCTGATGAATTTATTTTTTTTTTTTTTTTGTTTTTTTACATTATTTAACAAAATACAATATTTTTATTATTGTAAAGATAATAAAACGGTAAGTAAAACTCGTTTAGTGTGCGGAATCATAAATGACTCGTTCAGGGGAGTCATAAATGACTCTTTCATTTTACATTTTTCTTCCGACAAAACATTCATTTTCGACTCATAAATGAGCTCATAAGTGACTATTTTAATCGCCCAGAGGAGTCAAAAAAGACTCATAATTGACCAAAAATGCTGACTGGGTTATATATTGGTTGATTAACGATCAAACAAAAGAGCGTCAGTATTCGTGTGATTTTAATTTGCTGATATCAGCCACTACTGGGCATCTATGATTTAAAAGGAAAGATTGTTTATGATTTTGGTAGTAATGAATCAAATTAACAATGAATGAAATTAACATTCACTATGGTATAATTTCCCGTACCATTACTTACTTTAATACGTCACACTACTTGTCTACTGTGCATAGACACGTAAAACCAGCAAACGTGAAGACAAAGCCATAATTATTTTTGTAAAAAAGGATCATTTTATGTCAGGAAGGTCTATAGCCTCTTAATTGGCTTTAAATATTTCATCTAAAATGATTTAAAGACGAGCTGTAGAAGGTGGCATAAAATTGTATACAAGCGCAAAAAAATCTTATTTTACCAGACAAAAAAGTAAACTTAGAATCGATTTTTAAAAAGCACACATTGAATGGACTACCTCTCAATGAAGTTCGGTGCTTTTCTCTGGTAAATTCAATAGCAATCTAAAAAATTTTGCTGAAATAAATTGAGTATCAAAAGAAGAAAAATTAAGATTAAATTAAGATATACCAGTTACAGTAAAACAATGTAATGCTCTGGGGATATTTTTATGCGCATGGTAACGATCCATTTCGTAGAATTAATAGTTGATTGGACCGTTGTCTTTACAGGAACAATTGGCAAAACGTCATGCTTCTATTCGTGGATATTGCGTGACAACTGCAAAAATATTGATGTTGTTATTTTATTGATGTGCTATTAAAGTGATATCTTACTTGGGTCCACGCCTCATAGGTGTGCAGAAGCTTAAAAAAATAATGATTAGGCAATTAAATATTACATTATTCTTAACAAATATTTTATTAGTTTAAATTGTGCTTGAATTTGGCCTCTTACCATAGGAAAAATTATAAAAAAATAAAAAAATGACTGTCATAAATTTTTGATAGCTTAGGTAAATGAATTCGCCGCTACACTAACAAAATGCATGTTGTTTTTTTAGTGTTATTTTGTTGTAGGGAATAGTCTACCTTGTTTATTGTACCATGTTCTTAATAAATATTTTATTAGTTTAAATTGTGCTTGAATTTGGCTTCTTGCCATAGGAAAAATTATAAAAAAATAAAAAAATGACTGTCATAAATTTTTGACAGCTTAGGTAAATGAATTCGCCGCTACACTATCAAAATGCATGTTGTTTTGTTTATTGCAAGGCAAATTTATTATCAGGTAGATAAAATTGGAGTAAAATTTGTGGTGTATTAAATATTCACTTATTTTCTAACAGATGCATGTTAAAGTTGATTTAAATCATTCATCATTAGAGGGAATGCTAAAGCCGTTGATTTGGAAACATTACCAAAAATTAAACGACGTTCTCCTTATAAACAAAAACCACCAATTATGGTTTATTTGCGTAACACCCCGTCTATACGAGCCATAGATTTGGTATATCATGAACAAATTTCTGGTCGATCATGGATTTAGCTCGTGTAGACTCTCTAATCAAAGTCATGTTCTTTGTCGACCATCTTTGTAAAACAATTGTTCGAACAACTATGTGCTACCATCAACTATCATTTTTAGTTTGACGCCATCTTTTTTACATTCTCAACCGCAGAAATAAATGAAATGCACTTGATGAAAAATTATAAATTATGATTTGGTAAACCATACGTAGTCACCACATACACAAATTAGAACAAAATTTTGACAATTGCGCTGCCGACGTTTTGTTTATGATATACCAAATCTATGGTTCGTATAGACGGGGTGTAAAGATTTCGATGCTGAAGCAATCGAGATATGAGATTGTAAAGAAAATCTCATTAAATAAAATATGAAATGACGTAAAACTTATCAACAGGAGCTGCTATTTATGATGATGAATCGGCTCTGAAAGACATATCTGGCAAATTTTGTTTTAATGGCAATCGCTATGAAAGTATTTTATTTATGTAAATTATACAAACTTTCGGCTTTGAGGTTCTTATATATACATAAATAAAAAAATTTTTAACACTTTTTATTTTGTGTTTCTTTGTTTAATTTATTTTTCCAATATTTCGATCAACCTCGTTGATCATCCTCATGGAATAGATTATCACTACAATACAATTTAAAACATATAACATAAATTTAATAAAAATCACAAACAGAAAAATATCACAACTTTCATAACAAATATCTTACATAACTATTATCCGTGGTGTCGTCAATCTGTTTATATTATTTGTCACTCACTGTCACGTTTCTCCTTTTTCAGTTCTGTGCTTATTTATTATGTGTCGATATATATGTGCACAATTATCAGTATCAGTTTTAAAGTTTATTTGTTTATTGTTGGTATATTTATTATATGTAGCATCTCTTTGAAATATCTCTTTCTATAATTATTCTCTCTTTCCAATATCATCACTTTATTAAACTCAGGTTTATGACCAGTTATGCTACAGTGGGCTGCAAGTGCTGTTTTTGATTTAAATTTTTATCATTGTTTTTTAAGTCCGATTTATGTGATGATATTCTGGTCTTTAATTTTGTTTTTGTTGTACCAACATAAACTTTTTGGCATATATCATTGTCGTCACCATTGCACGTTATTTTATAAACCAAATTTGCTTCATCCATTTTGTCTAATTTTGTTTTCATGTTTGTAAATAATCTTTTAGTTGTATTTTCTGATTTCATTGCCAGAATATTTTTCTCTTTATTATATATATCAGAATGTTTAATTCTTTCGGACAGGCCTGCGGGTCAATTCTGGTTCTGTGAAACAGTGAAACGTAAAGTTTTTTATCATTATCGTTTTCATGAGCACTTTACGCATTATCATATCACAATTACACAATTTGCGATTCTGGTGCATGTTATGAAAAAATTGTTTCATTTCAACCGTAGTCGTGAAACTTTTGCTTGTATATTACTAAAATTTTATGTCAAAATGTCAAAACAAGAGTACGAAGACAACCGGCTGAAGGAAGCGGCTTAGCCGCCATATACTTTTTTTAACTGCTTCGACTTTTACTGATACTGTTTTTAGATATTAATAAAATTATGGTATTATAACATACAAATATGTATTTCGTTGATACCACTTTCAGTTTTACGCGTTCACAAATACATACATGTATGTATATCACATTCAAATCGAAAAATAAATTAAATCAACACCGGCTTGTAATATAGAAATTTTTGGATTCACTAGTTTGTTAGCGTACAAGAAATGATGATAAATTAATGGTTGATTTTAATGCATGTACCTAAAAGTATGATCGTACAGTAAGAGCATATTCATAAAAAAGGTTTTGATAATTGTTGCTATTCGCTCGTGGTATTCAAAGTATTTAAAAATTACCTAAATGTATAAATATACGTACATATAAGAAAAATTAAAATGACTTTGTGTTGCATAAACATACATACAGGGCGTCCGCCGGGAAGGTATACGACTTTGTTTTGCCGCCATTTTGGTAAACATTAGTCTTAACAGTTCATATTTGGCAATCGTGAAGTAGAGACGTGGCAAATTTATTATGGAGAAATATGAACTGGCGGACACCCTCTACATATGTATGTACATACTTAATTTCGTTTTGAAACCAATTTTTTTTTTTTTTTGAAAAAGTTGTAGGTATGTAAATCTTTTTCAATATGAAATGTGTATGTATGTACATATACATATGTATATTTTAACAACCGCAATTGCATACATTTCAACTAATGAAAAATTTCTAATTGTTATCATAAATATAAATTAATAAGATATGTTTTGTACTGTTTTTTCTGTTAAAAAAAATTAATCAGTTTTTTGCTGGATACAAAATTAATATTAAAAATATTTGCAACTATCACCGATAGATTTTTTGTGCTGCCGGTTTCGCCGCTACCGCCGTCAACTATTTTTATTTGGCTCTGTATTCTAGCACAAACAAAACACCAATGTGACGCCATATTTCTTTTGGTTTTTGAAATAAATACACGAGTATTAAATATTATATTAAAATAAAAATATGACGGTTGCAATTATTTTATTCGACTTTATTAAATATTCTTTTTTATTTTTGCTAGCACGCATTCCTTTTGTTGGTTTTTTCATGGTTTTAAGCCTCTATGTAATTTTTTCACATAAACATTTTCTGTGCAAACTTGTTACACATATGAAACAATTTTGACAGTTAATTTAACAGTTACAGCCTGTTTCTAGAACACGAATGGTATTTGACATTCGTCTTTTTATATGAGAAACACTAACAAATTTGAGTGTTTTTATTGTTGTTTCACATATAAAAAGACGAATGTCAGAAACCATTCGTGTTCCAGAAACAGGCTGTTACACAAAACACGAATCAGCACTCTTGTGAAACTGTGAAAATATTTTGTTTCATTCCACTTACTGTTACATGAAAAAATGATATGTAGCTTTTAATTTTTGCACAAAACAAGAATCAAAAACGCTGTGTAACAGTGAAAAAACTTTTCATTTCACCGTTTCACAGAACAAGAATTGACCCCCTGGTACAAATTTAATAGCTGAATTTGTTCCTCCACAGGTTTGTTGTCACTACGATTTTTGTCATTTTTCTTTTTCTGAGTTTGTTCTAACAAATTCTTAAGGCGGATTTACCCATAAGTTTCTGAAACATTTTCTGTGCAAACGAATTTTTTGTTTACTGAGAGTTTCCTGCACCACGATTCACCCATTTCAGAAATTTTGTTCGTAAAATCAGTGCTGCCATATTCAATTGAAAATTACATAAATACATATGTGCATAACGAAAAAGAAAAGTAATATGTGTCCAATTAAGCAAATAAAGAATTAATAATATTTATTAAAAAAGTAAATAAACAATTAATATTATTTGTGGTGAATTTTTATTTTATATTACTATATTTATATATTATATTATTATATTTATTTATTGCCGTTTTATGGCGTCTTCGCAAGCTTTTCCAGTGTGTTTGACATTAATTTCCTTTTGTAATAAAATTAATTTTTTGTTCGTCTTTATTAATTACAAAAAAAAGCAATAAAATATTTTATTGAATTCGTCTCAAATATATATCCATGGAAGGCAAGCAACAGAGTTCACATTAATATTATTTATATTATTAAAAATATATTCCGATATGTGATAAAAAACGATTTCGATCAAAATTGAAATGGAATGAAATTCCAAGTTGGTTTAACTTCCAAATCTTTTCATATTCGGGATTCCTCTTTTGTTCATTACTTTACTGACTGACTATTGCCACTACATCCGTGATTATCAAAATTTTAAAATAATTAAAACATATACATATATTTAATTTGATATATTTTCTTTTTAACTCTTTTTAAATTTATTTAAATTTCTGGTTTTACTTTTACAAATTTATTGTGCTTCTACTGTATATATGTATATATGTGTGTATATTTATACTATAATTTTAATTCTGGTTTTTCGACCTTTATTATTTAATGTAAAGAATTACTCAAGCTTAAGGTCTTATTTAAATAAAAACATACCCGTGCAGACCTTTAATTAATATATATGTTTTAATATTTCGATCGTTTTTCATCACATACCGGATTATTTAAAAAATTAAAAAAATATCGCATCACCCAAGGATGTAAATTTGTTTCTTGAATTCTATAAGCTATAAAAATAAATGCACTTACTGCCAATTCCAACTGCTCTGCTACTTCTGCCCAAATAATTTGTTTTACATGATTGTTTTTATAAGAGCTGTTGCCCAAATCATATAAGCATTCCCTCCCCGGCTTTTTTATTTCGCTAATTAATTTTAGTGCAATAATTGCACTAATAATTTAGTGCAATTTAGTCCATCTTAAATTTATTCAGAAAGGGCAAAGAAAATGTAGGAATTATACAGTAAATTTCTTCAATATTACAACTTACTTTATATAATATTTTTAAATTTTATTTTTTTATTTTTGGCGCGAATATTTTCTTTCTAATATGTTTTTTTTCTTATTGGCTTTTTATGTTTGCTTTTCTTTACATTATTCACTGTATCATACTAATTTTTTAATACGAAAGCCAAGCAATATGGCATGACTCTTGTATAAATTTTGTATGATATGGCAACCTTTTTCAGTGTGGTTCGGACCAAATTTAAAATTAATTTAAATCAAGCTGAGAGCACTTCGCACAAAATCATTTCTCTCGCTCTCTGAGAGAAACGTCAAACTACATATAAAAAAAATTTGGTCCGAACCAAGAAACTCATGGGTGAATCCGCCTTTAATTAACCGCTTTGGGAAGTTATTTTTCATAAGTATGTCATATATTTTTCGTTTGTTTTCATTATGGAATTCAATGCTACTGGTATTTAAGACTTTATTTATAAAATTTTTTGCTGTGTTGATCATATTTTTAGGGTGTTTTGAGTAAAAATTTATTAGTCTGCATGATGCCATTGATTTTTGATACGAGTCTATTTTTAAAGTATTGCCATCTCTGACGACGAGGGCATCTAAATAGGGTAATTTATTTTCAGACTCTTTTTCCATAGTAAATTGTATTTGTCTATTAAATGCGTTAAGTATATCCAATGTCTCATGTATTTTGTCAGTTTTTACAATCCCAAAGAGGTCGTCAACATATTTTATAAATACTCTTGGATTTATATCCATTTTATTCACTGTATTTTTTAAAAGCTCCTCCATTATTAAATCAGCTATTATTGGCGACGCTGGTGAACCCATTGGCAATCCTCTGTTTTGTTTGTAGCAATGTCCATCGAATTTAAAATAATTACAGTCTTTGATACAAAAACTTATTATTTCTATAAATAGTTCTTTTGGTATCTTTGTATGTTGCTCCAGTATATCCCATTTATTTTCTATAGTTTTAATTACCAAATTCACAGGTATGCTAGGAAATAATGAAACAACATCGAAGGAAACTAGACTTTCGTCGTCATCTATTGTTGTGTACTCTATTCTGGACCTAAATTCTACCGTATCTTTCACATTATATATTGAGTCATTCTTCAAGTTTTTTAATATATTTACTATATACCTGCATAATTCGTAGTATGGTGAATGAATCGATGAGAAAATTGGTCTTAGTGGCACATCTTCTTTATGTATTTTCGGTAAGCCATATATTCTTGGAGCATTTGCAATTGTATTTGTCAGTTTATTTTTCATTTGTAAATCTATTATGTTTAATTTATATAATTTGTCAACTAAACTATTGTTCTTTGTCTGTAGTGTGTATGTTGAGTCTCTTTTCATACGTCTATACGTACAGATGTCTCCAATAATTTTCTTCATTTTCGTATCGTAGTCTTTTCTGTCCATTGCAATCGTTTTATTGCCTTTGTCTGAATTTAATATAATTAAGCCTGGGTTATCCGATAAAAATTTATTCGCTTGTTTCAGAGTATTTAAAATAAAGATTTCCCTTTTATCTAATTTCCTTCTCTTTTCAAAATCTTTTAATAGCGCAACGAATTTCGTTCTAGTGATTTCCTGCGATACGATAATTTGAAAGAGCAGTATATGAGAGATATTAAAATAAACTTCAATGAAGATTGGTTCATCAACATTACAAACTATGAAATACCAACGAATGTAAAGTGGCTATTGTCTCTTGGGTCAAAATTTGGATTACCGTACGGGAAAAATGATCTTCCAATTTTTAAATGTATTACAGATGGAGAATATTGCATACAAACGAATGAGGAAACGGAAAGGCAGAAGAAAACTTTGCAATATTTATTAATTTAACGGTCTTTCGATTTTCCTAAAATTAGATAAATTATTAAAACCTTAAGTTATTTTATAAGAATTATATTCAAAACTAATACTATACAATGTTTCTAAAACAATTTCATACTTTCTTATTTTTTTAACTTGTAGGGAAAACAAAATTCGGCATTTACCCAAAAGTAAACATATTCTTTGTAGTGCTACCATCTTTCAACAAATAAAAAAATTCTCACATGTAGTGGCGAAATGCCTCACATAGATTATATTTATTTATTTATTTATTTCAATTCAGTAATACATGTGGCCTTAAGGCCAATATAAAATATTACAAGTAAAAATTGAGTGATAATATGTAAAATACAAATGGTTAAAGAATACTTATATCACATATATATATATATTATATTTATATATATTATTATTATATTTTTATATATCATTTATGTATATGCATATGCATGTTGCAATACTATAATACTATTTAGATAAACATTTTAAAATTATCATTAAAAATTCAGGTTTGAATCCATATTATCTAAATTAAAAAAAAAATTAAAATCAATTTAAAAAAAAATGTTAAACATGGGCAACTCTAATAAGAAATAACAAAAAAAGAGAAACATTATATCCGTCTTTTTCTAACAGCAGTTGATCACAATCATGGTACGATAAACAAGGTAGACTATTCCCTACAACAAAATAACACTAAAAAAAAACAACATGCATTTTGTTAGTGTAGCGTTTTTTTATTTTTTTATAATTTTTCTTATGGCAAGAAGAACAAAAAAATATTTACTAAGAATAATGTAATTTTTAATGGCCTAACCATTATTTTTTTAAACTTCTGCACACCTATGAGTCGTAGACTCAAGTAAGTTATCACTTTAATAGCACATCTACTCAATAACACATCAATATTTTCGTAGTTGTCACGCAATATCAACGAAAGAAAGCATGACGTTTTGCCAATTGTTCCTGTAAAGACAACAGTCCAATCTACTATTATGTAATTCTATGAAATGGATCGTTACCATGCGCATAAAAAGGTTCCCGAAGCATTACATACATTGTTTTACTGTAACTGGTGTATCTTGGTTTAGGGCGCTGTCTTTCTTCTTTTCGTACTGACTATTTCAGCAGAATATTTAGATTGCGTTTGGATTAACCAGAGAAAAGCACAGAATTTCATTGAGAGCTAGTCCAATCAATGTGCGCTTTTTAAAAATCGATTCTAACTTTACTTTTTTGTCTGGAAAAATAAGGTTTTTTTGCGCTTCTATAAAATTTTATGCCACCTTCTACAGCTCGTTTTTAAATCATTTGATATGGAATATTTAACGCCAATTAAGAAGCTATAGACCTTGCTGACATAAAACGATCCTTTTTTAAAAATATAATTATGGCTTTGTCTTCACGTTTGTTGCTTTTACGTGTCTATGTACAGTAGACAAGTAGTGCGACGTACTAAAATAAAAGTTATGATACGGGAAATAATGCCATAGTGAACGTTAATTTCTTTTTGTATTTGCTTCACTGATTCACTATTAACAAAATCATAAACTATCATTTCTTTTAAAACCACAAAATATTTACATATTTGCAGCCATTATTTTTTTAAATTATTAGAATATACACTTTCCTATTAAAGACACGCAAAAAGCTGAATGATCATACGTTTATTTTCTTTTAAATAAATCTTAAGACAGCAAAATTTAAAATAATATTATTTATTGTAAATAATTTCTTATAAATAAATAACATAGTAAATATTCAGTATTAGTTTTGTAGCTGCACTATTTTACTAATTATTAAATATAATAAAAACAAAATTAAACTGCAACAACAACAAGTGTTTCCTTTTTGATTTTTAATAGTAAACTGAGTATTCTAAATACAATACAAATAATAAATATAATATGAGCGACTATATTTACGTTATCATTAAATTTGCAATTATGATGGAATCCGTGTTTTAGTTTTGTGGCATGCTGTATACTATATGTATATATATATATTTTTTAACAAAAATCATTCTCTTATTTTGAAAAATGTGTTAGCCTTGAAAAGAGCTTTTTGTTTCCAAGTATTTGTAAATGTCTCAGCGTTTGACAAAAGCGATGAGGATAGAAAGTGATGAAGAGCTACTAAGAAAGATCCAATAGCATAATAGATATTGCTTCAGCAAACATACAATCTGAGCCGGAAAATAGCCAACCAACCACCAACTTTGAATAGAAAAATCATCATTAATAGCAGCTCTTTGTTGATAAGTTTTAGGCTCAATTATGCGTCGTTTCAGATTTTCTTTAATGAGGATTTTCTTCTGTTAAAAAATAAGTGAATATTAATATTTGTTGTGTTTGATTCAAATGCGGTCTTTTATTTCATACTTACTGATTTAGGTATTACTTCCGGAAATTTTCAAAATTATCTTCCATAATGTTATCAGACTGTTGCTTCATTGACTCGTCGTTTATTGTACCATGGTCTGCGTCTGAAATTCTAAAGGAAATTATACGTATACACAAATAAAACAGATAATATTAACATATAAATTGCAAAATTACTTACTTTTGCGTTTCTTTTATATATGGCTCAGTAATTGATAAAAGTGGCGGTCTTTCCCCAACTCGAATCATACTTGAGAATGCCGAAAGTTTTACACCACAAATTTCACTCCGATTTCTTCTGGTTTCATGATTTTTAGGAGCACAGAACAATGCTCCAGTCAAAGACTATATAATATAAAGATGTTGCACTTAGTACATTTTGGTTAAGCACAAATTTTGCACAGCATAAGGATGTGTGGGACAAGTGACAAGGGAAGGGAAAAAATTTGCTCTTTTTCTAATTATTTGCAAAGATAAATTTTTTATAGATAACAAATAACGAGGGAGAGCGAAAGCACTTTTATTTTGCTCTCTTGCAAGATAAAGTATTTTATATTATTGTTGTTGTTATTCTTACTGTTTATGTTATTTTTTTTTTTCAATGGTTTATTTTCGTTTATTTATTTGGTTTATTTTTTAAAAAGAGTGATTGTTCTTTCTATTAAATTTGAGATTGAAAAATAGAAAGAAACAAGATGATTTCGTAGGTGAGGTAGGGAAAATCACATTTGTTTTGTTTTTGTGAAAACGAAATTAAATTGATTCGCAACGAATTTATGATGCCCATTGCATGAAATTTATATACCAAATTTTTAAAAAAATTCTCTTGTAGTAGAAAATTAGGTTTACAAGTAATGTTAAAAATGAATAATATATTATATTTTACTTATTTGTATTCTGCAAAAGAGAAAAGAAGTTCTTACTAAAATAAAAAATTCAAATTAACTTCGATTTTAATAAAACTTTATTATTTAAAGTGTTATTAAGTTAATAGTGCAAAGTCATAATAATTTCATATTAATAAAAAAAATGGTAAGAAAATTATTTTTAATTACATGTGCACATTAAACGTTTCGTATACATATGTATATGTATGTATATACTGTTTGTACTCTAGGATTCAAATTCATCGGTCTCACGGAAAGCTGGCAACAAATGCAGTCTGCCCCATTGCCGCAGATCTAAAAGAAGTTCACCTAACGTAAAGCAATTTCGTTTCCAAATATGGACTCACCGTTGTTTAAAAAGTGGGCAGAAAAATGCAACTTTGACGTGCAATTTATTGCAAATTCTTCTTTATTGTTTTTGTGTGATAAGCACTTCTCATTAGCAGAGTTGGGTTTATTGCATTAGATTTCATTTTCCACTAAATTTAGTGGTAGTGGTAAAAATAGTGCATTATCGCCTTTTATATTTAGTGGTAGTTGAAATTTAATGCATTAAATAAAACGAATTTAGTGATAGTGGAAATTTAGTGCATTAAATAAAATAAATTTAGTGGTAGTGGAAATTTATTGCATTAAAAACTAACAAATTAAGTGGTAGTGGAAATTTATTACATTAAAAAAAACAAATTTAGTGGTAGTGGAAATTTATTGCATTAAAAAAAACAAATTTTGTAGTAGTGGAAATTTATTGCATTAAATATATCGATTTTAGTGGTAGTGGAAATTTAGTGCACTTGTAACGACACGTTTACGCTGGTTGCTGGGGTAGCGCAGCGGGGTCCAGTGTTACAGAAAGAAAATACAATATTAGTTTTATATTTTCATTAAATTCTATTTTATTATTAAATTAACGTGAGTGAATACTACAAATTGTCGTATTAAATATCTTATCTTTAATATAATAGTATTTTATTACAGGCCAGTAATATATTATCCTGCTTATTTTATTTGTTGTGATTAGCAACTAAAATCTCAAAAGGGACCGTGTGTCCCGGTCAAACTCTCTATTGTCCCTGCGTCTTAGAGAAAGGGTCGTAAAAACACCATTTAACCGGCCTACGCCAGGTATAATGGTTGTTCTAATCGTCTGGAGGGTACCACTAGCGGATGGCTACACTCAATCCGTCAGTGAATACAATCCAGTCCGTCTGACCTTTCCCTGTCAATGATAGTCCGTGTCTCTAACTAAAAACCTACACTAATGGGGCAACATCACCATTAGTGTATAGCTTCAGTTTATCTGTCTTAGCTGTCTGTCGTTGATTTAATTGGATACTTAAATTCACACAATAGTGGGGCACCGTCACCAATATTGTGTTAATTTAAGTATTTGTCTTTTGCTCTCTTAGGTTAATAATTACGATGTTAAATATGGCCTACCAATATTTAACATCGACCTTACCAACCTGTAGCCTGTGATCAACTGACTCTCTGCTTAATATGCATGTTCTACTTATACACTTCTCAGTGATAGAAAACAACATCCAACAACATCGAACATGTTGCAATGCATACCAAACAGCAAGTCTGTTTGCCTATTCGATGTGTATACCTTGTGTGTATACACAACGTGTACCAAAAGAAGAATCCGTTATCCTTCATAAAATGTGTTCTTAGTTCGTAAACAACACAGTGGGCCTTGACATATCTATTATTGTACAAAATATAAATTTTACAATTAGTATTAAATTATATAAGTATATTTTAATTTAAATAAA
Source organism: Metopia argyrocephala (assembly GCA_963576795.1). Classification (NCBI taxonomy): domain Eukaryota; kingdom Metazoa; phylum Arthropoda; class Insecta; order Diptera; family Sarcophagidae; genus Metopia; species Metopia argyrocephala. Next base: position 77,915,848 of record OY756209.1, on the reverse strand, counting down.
TATGAATCCATAGCATAAAGTACAAAAATAAAGTATAATAAAATATAATAAAGTATAATAAAATATAATAAAGTATAATAAAATAAAGTATAATAAAATATAATAAAAAATAAAATAATCAAAACTAAATAAATTCCTGACTGGACGACTCGGTGAACTTTGGTGTGGGCAAAAACAAGAATTTCGCCTTTTGTCGTCACACTACCCCCTCCCTCTCTTGACGCTTAGTTACGTGTGATCCAAATACTGTCTCCGTTCTTGCTGGTCACACGATAGGGATGCCCCCATATCTGATGAATGAATCTTACCCGTCTCTTCTGGAATGATTGTATACGCTGGGTTATGTCCTGTTGGACCTGGATCGGTAGCTCATTAAATTCTAGGGTATTTGGCAAGAATTCTGTGGTTATGGCTGGCGGGGATGGGGGTTCAGATAAACTCTGACGGTTGATTGGTGGTGGTGAAGGGACTGGTGTTGGCGAACGTTGCATCGGAGATGATGGTGAAGGGGTACGTTGATTTAGACCATCAATCCATCCTCTTCCAGGTGTAAGTGGCGCAGTGAAGTTACGATCATCACATTGACGAGGTGGGGATCTAGTGACGGATGTTGCTATTTCGTCTGACACTGTAGGTGGTGATATGGGACTACTTAACGCTGGCCTGCGTTTCTTCGACCCGTCACTGATCAGGATAGTATTGTCATCCGTATTTTCCTTCGCAGAGACTACGGTGATGTGTAAGTTCCGAGCCTTGTTCGTTCCGCTGGTTTTAGGTTTAGGTGGCTTTTGTGCCCGTGCCTGTTTATGTGGGATCTACCTTTAGAGCCACTAGGTAGCTCGTCGTCGTCTGGGAATATTGTGTGTCGTGCCTTCTCTTTTTCTCGTTGTAGGTTACGCCGGAATTTTTCTCTTGTCTCTTCGAATTTTCGTCTATTTGCATCCATACTCTTGCCGTTTCGTCCGTCACAGGATTTAGAAGATCTACGGGACACAAAAAGAAAAGAACGATTATTGGAATGGTATGGTTTCAAATCGTTTAAGTGTGCGGTGCGTTTCTCATGAGATGCTACGGCCCTAAGTTGCGCGATCACCGGGGATACGAATCCAAGGACGACATAAGGTCCATAAAATTTTGGTGCTAATTTAGCAGTGAAATTGTCGATAGCCTTTGATAGTGGATGCTGGCGTGCCAGTACCTGATCCCCTACTTTTGGAGACCAGTGCCGCCGACGCAGGTTATAATGATGTCGCTGCTTCTGGGAAGCTTTTTGTAGGTTGTGCCTCACGATCTTAAAAATCTCTTTTAATTCTTCCGCTCGTTCATTTTGTGCCCTTATCTTAGTTTGCGATCCATTGTTCTGGTATGTCCTTTCGTCAACTACTCTGCTTTTCGTAGTAAGCCCCGCACATGTGATAGTTGTGTCGAAAGCTCGGAGAAAGTCGAGGCCTAAAACGATCGCCTCAGTAGCCTCTGTCATAATCAGAAACTCGTGGTCTCTGGTAAGATTACCAAATGTTACTGGGACTCGAATGGCCGTGGAAATGCGTTTCTTCGACCCGTCGGCCAATGCCACTTCTATGTCCTTCGGAATCTTTTCCGGCTGTTGTCTCATCTGCTTAATCAGTGCCGGCTTTATGAAACTTCGTGTTGCTCCCGTATCGATTATGGCGTTGCACACATGATGGTTAACGATTATGGTGGCCCTAATCTTTTCTTCTTCCCAGAACAGATATGACTGACGTTTATGCTGATCTAGGCTGTCCATGGGTGGGGATTGATTGTCGCGTAGTATACGATGGTGCTCGTTACGGCCTGGAGGTTTGGGTGCAGGTATGCTTTCTAGTTCTGTCGCCAGGGACAAAAGATCTTCTAATGTATTGAAATCCCTTCTTCTGATATACCATTGATAATCCGGTAGCGAGTTCCGGAAAATAATTTCTAACTTCTCCTTCTCACTCAGGTTCGTGTGGCCCATCAGGTCTTGTAGGGCAAGTATATAATCTTTGAAGTTCTCACGTGGTCGTTGTGTTCGGGCACGAACCTCTAACTCTAATTTTTCAAAATATCGTTGTGGGAGAAAGAATTCTAAAAAATCCGTTTTAAACTGAGACCAGTGTTGCCATGGTTTCCTGTTATTTCTGAACCATACAAGGGCACGGTCTTTTAACAGTTCACCCATTAATGGGACAATATCACTTAACTTTACCTCATAGATTGGTGACAATTCTTCCAGGCGATCCACAAATTTCAGAGCATCTTTTCCTCCATCGTACTTCACTCCCCATTTTCTAATTAATTCCATGGTGGCGATACGGTCTTCTCTCGTTGCGGTTGACAGTCTATTTGCATTACTTTCTCCGGTTGTAGCTTCGGGTGGGATCTTGAGTTCTACATCATTTATCATAGACGGCTTGCGGGCTTCATTCTTCTCACTCGGCACTCGATACGAACCGATTGGTAGACCGCTGTTGCTTTGATCGTGTAGCCTCTGCCACTCTAGGAGTTTTTCGGTTACTTTATCATCATGTTCGATGGTGATGAACTTCCCCATTCGTTTCCGCATCTCCTCAACAGTGCCAGACGCATCTTGGCCACATTGCACCAAATAGCTAACGAGTTCTTCCTTTTTCAGGGAGTACACCCACGACGTCTTTAGTGATTCACGTTGACTCATTTTGGCTAGCTGATTGTCAGGAGGATGTTGCCACTTACTGGATGAATACTATTAATACAAACTGCAAATATAATTAAAGTTTTAAATGGACATTAATGTCCCTGCTCGGGCGCCACTGTAACGACACGTTTACGCTGGTTGCTGGGGTAGCGCAGCGGGGTCCAGTGTTACAGAAAGAAAATACAATATTAGTTTTATATTTTCATTAAATTCTATTTTATTATTAAATTAACGTGAGTGAATACTACAAATTGTCGTATTAAATATCTTATCTTTAATATAATAGTATATTATTACAGGCCAGTAATATATTATCCTGCTTATTTTATTTGTTGTGATTAGCAACTAAAATCTCAAAAGGGACCGTGTGTCCCGGTCAAACTCTCTATTGTCCCTGCGTCTTAGAGAAAGGGTCGTAAAAACACCATTTAACCGGCCTACGCCAGGTATAATGGTTGTTCTAATCGTCTGGAGGGTACCACTAGCGGATGGCTACACTCAATCCGTCAGTGAATACAATCCAGTCCGTCTGACCTTTCCCTGTCAATGATAGTCCGTGTCTCTAACTAAAAACCTACACTAATGGGGCAACGTCACCATTAGTGTATAGCTTCAGTTTATCTGTCTTAGCTGTCTGTCGTTGATTTAATTGGATACTTAAATTCACACAATAGTGGGGCACCGTCACCAATATTGTGTTAATTTAAGTATTTGTCTTTTGCTCTCTTAGGTTAATAATTACGATGTTAAATATGGCCTACCAATATTTAACATCGACCTTACCAACCTGTAGCCTGTGATCAACTGACTCTCTGCTTAATATGCATGTTCTACTTATACACTTCTCAGTGATAGAAAACAACATCCAACTACATCGAACATGTTGCAATGCATACCAAACAGCAAGTCTGTTTGCCTATTCGATGTGTATACCTTGTGTGTATACACAACGTGTACCAAAAGAAGAATCCGTTATCCTTCATAAAATGTGTTCTTAGTTCGTAAACAACACAGTGGGCCTTGACATATCTATTATTGTACAAAATATAAATTTTACAATTAGTATTAAATTATATAAGTATATTTTAATTTAAATAAATATGAATCCATAGCATAAAGTACAAAAATAAAGTATAATAAAATATAATAAAGTATAATAAAATAAAGTATAAAAAAATATAATAAAAAATAAAATAATCAAAACTAAATAAATTCCTGACTGGACGACTCGGTGAACTTTGGTGTGGGCAAAAACAAGAATTTCGCCTTTTGTCGTTACAGTGGCGCCCGAGCAGGGACATTAATGTCCAGTTAAAACTTTAATTATATTTACAGTTTATATCAAAAGTATTCATCCAGTAAGTGGCAATATCCTCCTGACAAGCAGCTAGCCAAAATGAGTCTACGTGAATCACTAAAGACGTCGTGGGTGTACTCCCTGAAAAAGGAAGAACTCGTTAGCTATTTGGTGCAATGTGGCCAAGATGCGTCTGGCACTGTTGAGGAGATGCGGAAACGAATGGGGAAGTTCATCACCATCGAACATGATGATAAAGTAACCGAAAAACTTCTAGAGTGGCAGAGGCTACACGATCAAAGCAACAGCGGTCTACCAAGCGGTTCGTATCGAGTGCCGAGCGAGAAGATTGAAGCCCGCAAGCCGTCTATGATAAATGATGTAGAACTCAAGATCCCACCCGAAGCTACAACCGGAGAAAGTAATGCAAATAGACTATCAACCGCAACGAGAGAAGAACGTATCGCCATCATGGAATTAATTAGAAAATGGGGAGTGAAGTACGATGGAGGAAAAGATGCTCTGAAATTTGTGGATCGCCTGGAAGAATTGTCACCAATCTATGAGGTGAAGTTGAGTGATATTGTCCCATTAATGGGTGAACTGTTAAAAGACCGTGCCCTTGTATGGTTCAGAAATAACAAGAAACCATGGCAACACTGGTCGCAGTTTAAAACGGATTTTTTAGAATTCTTTCTCCCACAACGATATTTTGAAAAATTAGAGTTAGAGGTTCGTGCCCGAACACAACGACCACGTGAGAACTTTAAAGATTTTATGCTTGCCCTACAAGACCTGATGTACCACACGAACCTGAGTGAGAAGGAGAAGTTAGAAATTATTTTCCGGAACTCGCTACCGGATTATCAATGGTATATCAGAAGAAGGGATTTCAATACATTAGAAGATCTTTTGTCCCTGGCGGAAGAGCTAGAAAGCATACCTGCACCCAAACCTCCAGGCCGTAACGAGCACCATCGTATACTACGCAACACTCAATCCCCACCCATGGACAGCCTAGATCAGCATAAACGTCAGTCATACCTATTCTGGGAAGAAGAAAAGATTAGGGCCACCATAATCGCTAACCACCATGTATGCAACGCCATAATCGATACGGGTGCAACACGAAGTTTCATAAAGCCGGCACTGATTAAGCAGATGAGACAACAGCCGGAAAAGATTCCGAAGGACATAGAAGTGGCACTGGCCGACGGGTCGAAGAAACGCATTTCCACGGCCATTCGAGTCCCAGTAACGTTTGGTAACCTTACCAGAGACCACGAGTTTCTGATTATGACAGAGGCTACGGAGGCGATCATTTTAGGCCTCGACTTTCTCCGAGCTTTCGACACAACTATCACATGTGCGGGGCTTACTACGAAAAGCGGAGTAGTCGACGAAAGGACATACCAGAACAATGGATCGCAAACTAAGATAAGGGCACAAAATGAACGAGCGGAAGAATTAAAAGAGATTTTTAAGATCGTGAGGCACAACCTACAAAAAGCTTCCCAGAAGCAGCGACATCATTATAACCTACGTCGGCGGCACTGGTCTCCAAAAGTAGGGGATCAGGTACTGGTACGCCAGCATCCACTATCAAAGGCTATCGACAATTTCACTGCTAAATTAGCATCAAAATTTGAGGGACCTTATGTCGTCCTTGGATTCGTATCCCCGGTGATCGCGCAACTTAGGGCTGTAGGATCTCATGAGAAACGCACCGCGCACTTAAATGATTTAAAGCCATACCATTCCAATAATTTTTCTTTTCTTTTTATGTCCCGTGGATCTTCTAAATCCAGTGACGGACGAAACGGCAAGAGTATGGATGCAAATGGACGAAAATTCGAAGAGACAAGAGAAAAATTCCGGCGTGACCTACAACGAGAAAAAGAGAAGGCACGACACACAATATTCCCCGACGACGACGAGCTACCTAGTACCTCTAAGGGTAGATCCCGTGGACGTCAACAACAGTTTCGGACATACACCCTACATAAACAGGCACGGGCACAAAAGCCACCTAAACCCAAAACCAGCGGAACGAACCAGGCTCGGAACTTACACATCACCGTAGTCTCTGCGAAGGAAAATACGGATGACAATACTATCCTGATCAGTGACGGGTCGAAGAAACCCAGGCCAGCGTTAAGTAGTCCCATACCTCTACCTACAGTGTCAGACGAAATGACAACATCCGTCACTAGATCCCCACCTCGCCAATGTGATGATCGTAATTGCACCACGCCACTTACACCTGGAAGAGGATGGATTGATGGTCTAAATCAACGTACCCCTTCACCATCATCTCCGATGCAACGTTCGCCAACACCAGTCCCTTCACCACCACCAATCAACCGTCAGAGTTTATCTGAACCTCCATCCCCGCCAGCCATATCCACAGAATTCTTGCCAAATACCCTAGAATTTAATGAGCTACCGAACCAGGTCCAACAGGACATAACCCAGCATATACAATCATTCCAGAAGAGACGGGTAAGATTCATTCATCAGATATGGGGGCATCCCTATCGTGTGACCAGCAAGAACGGAGACAGTTTTTGGATCACACGTAACTAAGCGTCAAAAGAGGGAGGGGGTAGTGTGACGACAAAAGGCGGAATTCTTGTTTTTGCCCACACCAAAGTTCACCGAGTCGTCCAGTCAGGGATTTATTTAGTTTTGATTATTTTATTTTTTATTATATTTTATTATACTTTATTTTATTATACTTTATTATATTTTATTATACTTTATTATATTTTATTATACTTTATTTTGGTACTTTATGCTATGGATTCATATTTATTTAAATTGAAAAATACTTATATAATTTAATACTAATTGTAAAATTTATATTTTGTACAATTATAGATATGTCAGGGCCCACTGTGTTGTTTACGAACTAAAAACACATTTTATGAAGGATAACGGATTCTTCTTTTGGTACACGTTGTGTATACACAAAAGGTATACACAACGAATAGGCAAACAGACTTGCTGTTTGGTATGCATTGCAACATGTTCGATGTGGTTGGATGTTGTTTTCTATCACTGAGAAGTGTATAAGTAGAACATGCATATTAGACAGAGAGTCAGTTGATTTCAGGCTACAGGTTGGTGAGGTCGATGTTAAATATTGGTAGGCCATATTTAACATCGTAATTATTAACATAAAGTAGCTATAAATAAATACTTAAATTAACACAATATTGGTGACGGTGCCCCACTACTGTGTGAATTTAAGTATACAATTAAATCAACGACGGACAACTAAGAGACAGACAAACTGAAGCTATACACTAATGGTGACGTTGCCCCATTAGTGTAGGTTTTAAGTTAGGGACACGGACTATCATTGAATTGACAGAGAAGGGTCAGACGGACTGGATGGTATTCACTGACGGATCGAGTGTAGCCGTCCGCTAGTGGTACCCTCCAGACGATTAGAACAACCATTATACCTGGCGTAGGCCGGTTAAATGGTGTTTTTACGACCCTTCCTCTAAGACACGGTGACAATATAGAGTTTGACCGGGACACACAGTCTATTGTGAGATTTTAGTTGCTGATCACAACTAATAGTAATATAAACGAAATAATATATCACTGACCTAGAATAAGATAATATTATATTAAACATAAGACAAAATATTTAAGACAGCAATTTGTAGTATTCACTCACGTTAATTGAATAATAAAATAGAATTTAATGAAAATATAAAACAAATAGTGTATTTTCTTTCTGTAACACTGGACCCCGCTGCGCTACCCCATTAATGGTAATGGAATATAACTCCATTGGCACTATAGAGGAATTGAAATTTAGTTCCACTATCGTTTTAATATACCTTCATATATGGATATAAAATTAATAAATGCATACATAGCTTAAGTCAATGTCAAAATAAATTGTAGTGAATGTTATTTTCTTAATTTACTAAGTCCGCCTGTATAAAGTAAATAATTGTTGTTATTGTTTTAATAAGAATTTTAGTACTTTCAAATGTAATAAATTATTCAATTCACCCGCATTTAGTGGTGGCTGGAATATTGCTGCATTAATACTTAGTCGTTTAGTGGTAGTGGAAGCGATAATGCATTATAAATTCACTGCAATAAACCCAACTCTGCTCATTAGAGCTTATTGGGAAGAAATTTTTGAGGCGAGATGCCGTGCCAAGTTTATACTTAACTGAAAATAACGAGGACATGAGTGTAGAAGGAATCGAAGTGTATTCTGAAAATAATTTGCAACTTTTTAGATCTTCGCCACAAACGCGTAGAGGATCAAAATCGCCTTCACTTTTATGTACAAATTGTGAAAAAAAATGTAAAAAATGAAGCACTTTACCAAAAAAATACTACAATATAATTAAAAAGCTTAATACAAAAATGCTAACTATTCGTGATTTAAGGTAAAAAAATTAGTCTTAGAAGAAAAGAGTTATGGTTATGGAAAGAAGTTACAATTAAAGAAATCCATTGAAAGCGAAATTGATGAGTTGCATATTAACGTACTTGAAAAAACGCTTTGTAAAATGTTCATAAAGCAAAACAGAAAATCAAATGCTCAATGGGAAGATCAGGAGAGAAACTTGACTGAAAGTATTTATTATAGATCCCCCTCTACGTATTTACTTTTAAGAAATACTTTAAAACTGAACCTTCCAACCCTTTCTTCCCTAAGCAGATGGAACGATATTAAGAATTTGCAGCCTGGCAATAATTTATGCATATACATATGTATAATGCACTGGAAGCAGCAATTCTTAAAATGCAGCATGCAGAAAAACAATGTATCCTAATTTTTGATGAAGTATCTATCCGGCGTAATTGTACATATAATAACTCTGAAGATGTTATAGAATTATTTAATAGGTAGGATTTTTTAAGCTACATACTTAAGCCAAGTTTTATATTTGGGCAGTAAAATTTTTTCCATTAATGAACTTATTCAAACCACCAAGGGTATAATGTCTCTATCAGAAGAAATGTTTCAAGAAGATGACATGCTTTTTATTTTAACCAGTCACTTTAATCAAGATCCATTAGAGAACCTATTTTCGTACCTTCGCGCAAAAGGTGGACACTGATATACCCCTCCGAAATGTACATGCGAAAAATTACAATGAAGAATCAGATTTTGGAAGTTTCTGTGGACCATCCGATTTGTTTTTTGAAATATGCAAGATACAAATAAAAGTATTTGAAAAAATATTCACAGAAGACAAAAGCATACGAAATATTAAGAAAACTATTGTCGAACAATGCATACAATGCATCAAAAATACAACATATTCCTTTTGGTATGAGGAGAATGACGTATGCTATAAACATAGATTAGAGATGCTGAATCTTCTTGTGCTAACATTACTTCGTAAGCATTCTTCATGGCAGACTCAAAACTACAAATCATCGAGTGCTGAGAAAGTCAAAATTTTAACTCATTAAAAATTAATTTAAATAACCTGTCCAAATGTAAAAACATTTTTGCCCGTATTTATAATAATAAAACAGTTTTATTAATTGCTTATTTGACAATTACTCCATAGAAATATGTCAAATAAGCACTCTATAAACCAATTTTATTTTTTATGAATACGGGCATTTATCTTTATTTCTTTGTAAAAATTTCTATATTATAATAAATGCTTGTTAAAATTTTTATGTTATTTATAAGAAATCAGATTTCGGTGCGAGTCGCTTAATTTTTATTTTTTGCACCAATAAAACACATATTCTTTACCCTACATAAATATCAACTTTTATAAAACTCATTTTCTTGTTTACTACAAATATTATGTGGTTTAAAAAGTATTAAAAAGAAACAAAACACAAAAAGAACTTACGAGTAGACTACACATACATACATATATGCATACAAACATATCGCACACCCAGTTCAAAAGTGGCACAACTCAAAAATTAAAACTACACGTATTAATACATAAACTCGAAAAATACAAATTTTGAGTTGTGTCACTTACGAACTGGGTGTGCGATATGCATGTGTACGTCTGCTTGTTATAGCTTATTCTCTTTTTCGTAAAATTCGTCTCCCTTTTTATCTTTCAGATTTTCTCTTTCATATAGGATTTTTGATAAATCCAATGCAGGTTTTTGCTATGGAAAAAATAATGTACTGAGTGCACAATCTTTATATTATATAGTCTTTGCTCCAGTTCCTTTATGAAACTCATTTTCGCATACAGCACAACGACATATTTTAGATTTTGTTTTTAGAAAAACAGATTTTTTATCACACACTTTTATTTGTTTTAAAAACTGATTATTTTATCACAACACTAAAACCGAACACTGAATCACTAAAATCCTAGATTTAATATTTTTAATTTTAAATAAATCAAATTATTAACAAAATTTTACTCGTTGTTCACTATTTAAATTGTTCAAAAAAAATTTTTTTTATTTTGATTTTAACACCAACAAAAAAAAAAAACAAAACAAAATTTGACATATTAAGTAAGGCAGAGTTGCTCAAAAACTCGCTGATGCATCTACCTGATAATAAATTTGCCTTGATCACAATGATAGCAAATAAGCTACGGCGAAAAACTTATATTTTGGCTAACGCTGCTGAAACACGTTCAATGTTTTCTTTCAATTTTTTCACACACACTTCTTGTCAAAATGTGTAGAAATCGAGCGCTGTGACGTAGGCTGCATTCATTTTGATAGCAATTTTATTATTCAAAATGCATCAAAAAACAAAATTACCATGGCAGTCGTACAAAAAGAAAAAAAAAGAAGAAGAAAAAATAACATGGCGAATTGATAGTAAATTGAAACACTCGCATGAAAAGCAAATTTGATATCCAGTTCGTTTCAATGTCCAAAAGTGTCAGTGTATTAGTAAAAAAGTTTGAATGTATTGAAAATTGAAAGCCAGAAATTGAATGTGTAACCCCCAAGTAAGCTGTTAGACTTACAGAATACAAATTTAGCGACTTTGCTAAAATATTTGCCGTAAATTTATTTTAGCGTTTTAGCATAAGCTTTAGCTACGAGAATTAGGCTGTAGAATACGCAACAAGTAGAGGAAGAACTAAATTTTATGGCAAATGCCTCTCTGGCATACCATACTTAAATTATAAATTACCGGATGGTTCTATATAGCATTTTCAGTTTAAATTAAACCTTTTTCAAAATAAATGAAACCTTTTTCAAAATGAACGCAACCTTTTTCAAATTAAACGAGACCTTTTTCAAATAAAACGAAACTCTTTTCAAAATAAGTGAAACTCTTTTCAAAATAAATGAAACTTTATTCAAAATAAATGAAACTTTATTCAAATTCATTTAACCATTTTTCAAATTAAATTAAACCAGTTATAGAATTTAATAGAAAACAAAAGAAAAAATAAATAAAACATTCATTTTTAATTATGGATAACGCCAAAATTCATAAAACCCAGGAAATTCGAAATATGGTGGATAATAGTAACTGTACGCTTAAATTTTTACCACTTTATTCTCCTATGTGGAACCCGATAGAGAAAACATTTGGGAAGATAAAATTCCACGCCCGATCATTATTAAAGTGAAATTACCACAGAACATGACATAGTAAGTGTATATAACACTGGTTTACAGCCAAAAAATACCAAGAACGCCACATGCCTAGATAAGTTAATTGGGACCTCCTGAGCACGAAAAACGCTGTTTTTTTTCCTAAGTACCGTTTTTTAGATTACGGTACTTTTGTGTTTTTCGGTGTATGGCCCCACTCAAACCCTTGTGGAGTCCAACCGAAAAGTCCGATCGAGATAAGTGGAAAGGTAATTGAATCTCTTTTCCACCGATATGCTGGAAAATTCTATCTGATAAGAAATCGCTGAGATACAGCACCTCAAAGTTCAAAATTTGCCTATTTTTTACGTTTTTTTCAAAATTTTTCATTTTCATTTCAACCTTTTGCTACGTTATATTGAAGATCTGGAATGTTTTATTTTTTTACCAAATAGTTTTTTTAATTACCAATATTTTAAGCGTATTTTGAAAAAAATCGGATGAAAAATCAAGTTTTTATTAAGGATTTTGTGGAACGACAATATCTTCATTTTCATTGCTCACACAGTATATTCGGAGTAAATTCAAAAAATTTAAATTAAAATGACGAGCTACTTGAACTTTTGCGTTTTTTTCGCATGGATCTGCGCGAATGAGGAACCAACAATAGTCCGCAATCATTTGTTTATTTTTTGGCTGTAAACCAGTGTTATATACACTTACGCCCGTTTTCACAATCTTCTGTTAAGTCTTTGTTAACAAAAAATTAACTAACCGCCGGTTCGGCTAACAGACATTATTTAATCAACGGTTACCGATTTGCTTTTCACCATCCTTCGGTTATTTAACAAAAGATTTTGATAAAAAGTGTGGCAATACAATCGCTTTGTTGACGTTAAAGAAAATAATTTAAAAAATAATTTAAAAAAGAAAAAATTTTGTTTAATATAAATTTAGGTAAGAAAACATTGGTATATGAAAATGTTTGTATTTATATGTATTTTGTTTTCAGTATGTTTTCAGACCATGAAATATTTTGTTCCGAACATCAGGAAAGTATTTTAGATGCATCCAAAGCAAAGCGACAAAGGTAACAACACATTGCAAAAAAAAAAAATATTGTGTTCTAAATGAAGTTTTATATTTAGATCTTCAAACTTTATACCACAGGAAGAAGACGTGCTGATGTCCTTGGTCGAACAAAACTCCCACATAGTGGAAAACAAGACAACAAACGCAGTAAGTTGGCAGCAAAAAAATGAAGTGTGGGAAAAGATTGCAGTGCAATTTGGATCTCAGTGCAACAACATTAGATCGGTCAAAAACCTCAGGGACAAATACGAAAACATGAAAAGGAAATCCAAAGTTGCATTTGCAAACGAAAAAAAAGAGTTTTATAAGACTGGAGGAGGCCAATATTGCAGCAAAGTGACCGATGCTAATAAAAGAATACAAGCATTATTAGGCAAGTCTGCAACGGGCTTATATAATGAAAATGACTGCGATAGTCATAACAGTAAGATTTATAGAACGTATAATATTTATAGACTATATCCTGATAGCTATTTCTTTAGGTCCAAAAAATAATGAGGATGGTAAATATGAAATTGAATATTTAAATGAATATGAGGATATGTTAGAAGAAAAACACCCAGTACAAGCATCGGTGGAGGAAAATACTATAAAGGTATTTTACATTAATTAATAATAATAAATAATAAATAAATAAATAAATAACTTTTTTTTGTTTTGTTTATTTAGGCTAGTTCCTGGAGTAAATGGAATCCTACAAAGCTAAAGGGCAAGAGGACAGAAAAGCTTCAGATAAAAAACCATGTTCCCCCCGATAATACCAGTGAACGAGTGCTAGAAAAGCAGGCCATTTTTTTTGAAAACGAAAACAGAAGAGCAGAAGAGCGGCACGAGTTGCAGGTTAATGAACTTCGGCTCAAAGCAGAGCTACTAAAATTAAAGATTGCTTTGAAAAAGCTTGAAATTGAAAAGTGCAATTGAATAAACTAAATTAAATTAAGTTAATGTATATACAAATACATATGTATATTTGTATGTATGAATATAAATAGGTATGTGTCTTATTTATAGAAATTATTTGTGTTTGATTAAATATTTTTCTAGTCTCTTTTTGTTACTTTTTTAATAAAACTATTGAATTACTTAGTTATTACTTTTTTATTGTATTGTAATATTTACACATTAGTATTTTTTATAATACGTACATCATATGTATATATATAAAATTGTTTGAAACAAATAAATAAAAAAACCCCTACAAATTATAATTTAGAGAAATAGTTTTCAATCAGATTACTTCGCGTACTGGAAAAAATTTCTGTTGTAGAGCCTTCTGCATTACTCTCCTCTTCATCACTTGAAGAAACAGAATCATCAAAATCTCTATCATCTTTTAGCTGTCTGCATAAGTTGTGGAGAATAGTACATGAAACTATTACTGCCATTGTTGTGTCAAGTGATATTCTCATTCCTAAGTGCAGCACAGGAAAACGACGTTTTAGAACTCCAAAACAACGCTCTATAACATTTCTTGTTCTTATTTGTGATTCGTTAAAAAGTTTTTCAGCTTCAGTCCTTGGGTTAGCTAGCGGTGTCATTAAATATGACTTCACCCCATAGCCACCATCCCCCAAAAGTAAGTAGGATCCAAATTCACCTTCTTCACATCTGAACCTAATGCGGCTATTGCTAAAGATGTAGCTATCATGTGCCGATCCAGGCCATCTTGCTATTACATCTGTTATTTCAAGATTTGAATTACAGATAGCCTATGTCATACAAAAATAATTACTTAAAATGCAGAAAACCTTTTTATAGACAACTCACCTGTACATTGAACGAAAAATAACCCTTGCGACATCGATAAATTTCAGCATCTAATCCTCCTGGAGATTGTATTTTTATGTGGGTACAATCTATAGCTCCTAGTACTTTAGGAAATGCCGCAATTTTATGAAAGTGTGCAGCGGTATTTCTCATATCATCCAATGATTGAGGCATTTGTATAAATTTCTTTGAGTGACGAGCGATAGCCTTAGAAACTTTCTTTACAACGCGACTTGCTGTTGCAATTGATACGCCACAATAATCCCCAATAACAAGCAGGAAGCTACCAGTGGCGTAAAATCTCAAGGTCAGTAGCACCATTTGCTTTGGAGATAAGGCCCTATTTCTACAATAATTTTTTTTTTTAATAACTACAAATATGAATTTATCAAAACAACTTACCTCGTTGTTATAGATTTTATATCGTTGTGTACAAGATTGGTAACAAAAAGTGTTACAGACTTTGATAATCTATATCTCTGTCTGAATTCTCCATCAGGTAAATTGAAGTCGTTTCGGCGATCTAGAACATTTCTTTTTTTGCGATGTACATTTTTTAAATTAAAAATATTAAAGAAATGTAAATGTTGGTTCATATTCCTATCCATTTTTTGTGTAATTTTCTGATTAGTGTGCTTAACCATCAGATTTTATTCGGTTAAATTTAACAGTTACTTTTTGGTTAAATTCTGTCAGTTAAGAGTTAATCATATATTGTGTAATAGAATTTTCCCAAACTTTCGGTTAAAGTTGTGGTTATTTTTTAACCGAATATTGTGAATACGGGCGTTACTATGTTATGTTCTGTGGTAATTTCACTTTAATAATGATCGGGCGTGGAATTTTATCTTCGAAAATGTTTTCTCTATCGGGTTCAACATAGGAGAATAAAGTGGTAAAAATTTAAGCGTACAGTTACTATTATTCACCATATTTCGAATTTCCTGGGTTTTATGGATTTTGGCATTATCCATAATTAAAAATGAATGTTTTTTTTCTTTTGTTTTCTATTAAATTCTATAACTGGTTTAATTTAATTTGAAAAATGTATAAATGAATTTGAATAAAGTTTCATTTATTTTGAATAAAGTTTCATTTATTTTGAAAAGAGTTTCACTTATTTTGAAAAGAGTTTCGTTTTATTTGAAAAAGGTCTCGTTTAATTTGAAAAAGGTTGCGTTCATTTTGAAAAAGGTTTCATTTATTTTGAAAAAGGTTTAATTTAAACTGAAAATGCTATATTAAAATTCCTTATAGATACTGGGGCAACGAAAAATTTTGTCGAGCCATCCTGTTACAACAAAAATTTTAAAACAATTTTTCGTCCGCACTGCGGCGAGAGACATTAAGATACAGGAAAAGATAAGTGGGAAGTTTTTTGGTCCATATGGGAACCACACAGAAGTTACATTTTATGTGCTTCTAGGGTTTACTTCATTTACTAGAATAATAGGCGACGATACATTGCGCAAACTGGAAGCCGTAATAGACCATAGGAGCAATACGTTATCACTTAGTTCGGAAATTATAATACCTTTTGAAATTAAATGTGCGAATGGATTAAATAAATTGTCCACAAAAGTGGAAAACGAAGTCGACAATCTTATTACCGAATTTAAGGACATATTTGGTCCAATAGATAACGAACAGGCAATAAAGACATCGATTAGGGCGTAAATACGGTGTACGACCGATGAGCCCGTATATTCGAAAAGTTCTCCTTATCCGGCCTGTATGCGGGCGGAAGTAGAAAGGCAAATAGAAGAACTTTTACAGAATAAAATCATCCGCCCATCCAACAGTCCGTATAATTCTCCCATTTGGGTGGTTCCAAAAAAACCGAAACCAAACGGGGAGAGACAATATAGGATGGTTGTCGATTTCGGTAACAATACCCGACACGTATCCGATTCCGGATATAAATTCGACTCTAGCGAGCCTTGGTGAGGCTAAATATTTTACCACTCTTGACATTACTTCGAGGTTCCATCAGATTCCGATGAACCCTAGGGATATTGCAAAGACAGCCTTTTCCACAATGAATGGAAAATATGAGTTTTTGAGGCTACCGTTTGGTCTCCGTAATGCACCTGCTATTTTTCAACGTATGGTGGATGATGTTCTGCGTGGGCTTATAGAGAATATCTGTTATGTATGCATAGATGATATAATTGTCTATGGAAGCACCGCGGAGGAGCACCTGGAAAATCTCCGAAAGGTATTTCAGCTTATCTTAGGGTAAATTTAGAGAAGACTATGTTCATGAAGACCGAAGTTCAGTTTCTTGGTTATGTGGTCACTGAAAAGGGCATTTTGCCTGACAAAAAGAAAGTAGATGCAATTACCAATATTAAACCTCCGAGAGCTCTTAAGGAATTAAAAAGTTTCTTGGGGTTAAAATCATATTACATACATACATAACTGGCCTTTACAACCCTGTGTCAGGATTACGGCCTAGCTTCTCGCAGCACTCATGTTGTGTGTGTCAATTTTTACCCATGAGTACCGGGATCTACAGTTTAATGTCGACTCCGAACGACAGACTTGAGAAGCTTGTTCATGGCAATTACTTACTCTCAGAGCTTATGCCAGAAGACTGCTGAGAGGTAGTCGCCGAAAGAAAAATTTTTTTCATATATTTTTTTTTTTAAGATGTCGAAGCTGGGTGTCGAACCCAGGACTCATGTCTTAGTAAGCCAACACACTAACCACTAGACCACTGCGACTACAGAATATATAAACTACAGCTTTTGGAAAAATACTATTTTCCTAGAATGAACAGTCTGGTTGAAAGATATACGAAAAATTGTGAGGTTTGCAAAGCTAACAAGTATGATCGACACCCACCGATGCCTATGCTCCAAGCGACTCCCATTCTGTCTTATCCGTGCGAAATACTGCATATGGATATTTTTGGTCTTCAGAATGAATATTTTATTAGTGTTTTAGATAAATTTTCAAAATTTGGGAAACTATTCCCTCTTAGGAATCGGTCGGCATTGCAAATGAAGGAGAAAGTAATCGAAGACCTTAATTATTTTTCAACTCCTCGTATTCTGGTTACTGAAATGAACGTGATTTTATTAGTCCAATAGTAATGAATATAATTCGACAATTTGGTATCAAGGTTTATTTAACACCAGTAGGTGGTAGCGAGGTGAATGGTCAAGTCAAGCGATTTCATTCGACTTTGTTGGAAGTTTACCGCTGTCTAAGGGCTGAACATAAACACTTAGGGGTAAGAGAACTGATAATTCTAGCTACTGATCAATATAATAGCTCAGTTCATTCAGTCACTAACAGAAAACCGGTGGACATCTTCTTTAATAGAACTGAGAGGGTTAATTATCAGAAATTGCAGAATTTTCGGCGAAAATTAAATAAAGAAGTAAAAAAATTCAATGAGGGAAAAACAGAAGGCAGCCTTGGAGTGGCATAATGCAAATGCAATAATATTTTAAAAATTGGCCAAATCTAACCTAGAATAAGAACTTGTACTAACAAAGGAACAATTTATAAGTAGAAAACTAAAATCAACAGTAGCTAAACTAACCTTTTGAATAGAAATTATAAAATTACTAACCACACTAACAGTAGAACTAGAAAAAACAATATTTATCATTCCAGTCTCACGTGGCTCACCGCGGTGACAAGTCTACAAATCTTCGAGTACCACTCACCACTGGTTACATTCAAATATGGCAAAGGTTGGCTGATTGACGGAAGGTTTAATTTGGTTCATATCATCAATCTCAAAGAATACGAACGCCTATTGAATCAGACTGTGGCAATGTTAGATAAAGTTTCTGTGGACAAAAAAGAGAAAATGGTAATTGATTTCCATGTAGATGCAATTTCTTCCCAAATAGATACGCTTATGGATAAATACAAAAGCCGCTCTATCAACTGGATTGGTTCCCCCTGGAAATGGGACAATGTGTTGAGACCCGAGCAAAGCATCATCGAAAATAACAACCACCAATACGAAATTAATGATAGACTTTTCAAAGAAACACAAGAGGCAATATCTAAGGCTAATGCAACGGTAGCGCGATTTCACAATAAAGTCAATGACACGAGTATTGGGAAATTTGTTAATCGAGTCCTACAACAGATAATGGTCATCAGGAGTGAAGTAAACGAGATTATGAGAGCTTACCAAATGGCCAAAGGTGGTATAGTGAACTCTAATATACTCGACAGAGAAGAAATTCACCGAATAATAGACGAGGTTGTAACGCTTCCGTATTCCAACGAATTAGAGGCTACCGAGTATGCCAGTCCTTTATGTTCTATCACTGCCCAAGGTAAGAGACTTTGCCATACATTTTTCACGTTCGAAAACCAAAATCTAAAACTAGTTTTGCTCCAAAACATTTCGAAAATTGTCCGCGCAAAACTGTGTTGCTGTTATGCAACTATGGGGCATCTATTCAATGTGATTACCAATTCGAAAATTCGTATTATTGTTGTTAAAAATATAATTCAACACAAATGGTATTGTAATTTGCGTTTTAAATAAACATTTTTTTATTTAATTTTAATAAATTTTTGTTTTCGTTTTTCCTTTGTTTGCATCCTAAATGTCAAATTAATTTCGAAAACTCGAAAACAAAAACCACTATAGAATAATGGAAACGCTTTAAGGTGGAAGTACATAACAAGCATTCTGAGCGTCATGCGTTGCAAGCTGATGTCAAAAAAAAACAAGTTTAAATAGTATATTTTCATAAAGCAAGTTACAAGCAAAGTATGCAACACTGCTAACGCGAGAAAGTTGACTAGCTTTTAACTTTTAGAAGCGTTGACAGCTGTATGAATGAAAATATAAAAGAATTAGTTGTGGTTTTATGATTGGCTTGTGAGAAAAACACTTTGTTTAAAAAAATATAAAATTTTTGTGAAAAAATACATTTAAAGTTAATAATAATAAATATACTATATATAAATATACTATATATATATTTAGGTGGCGCCTGTAAAGTATGGTATGTAACTTGCTATTTTAAAAGCATTAAATGTCTTAGATTTTAAACGCGCTCAGCGGCTAAAACTTATTATGTATTTCCACCTTTAAGGTGTTTTGCCAAAAACAAGTTGTTTTAGTTTAAGTGGAAACATACTATCATGTTTGGGTATAATATTGTACGTGTAAACGGGGTGTAAAATTTATCAAGAAAACTACGATTTTCTTTATAAACATCTGGCAGCCCTGACTATACCGGTGTTTTTTTCATGGCTACATACGTGTCATTATAATAACATTGCTTGAAATAATAGTTTTTTTTTCTTTAAATATTATATATAATCACAATATTACAGAAAAACGAAATAGTGTCCTTAAAATCAATAAAATGAACGGACCGATATTGAATAGAAAAACCGCCGGATTTAGTAGCTTAATAACTTTTGCTGTGTTATTAATAGCTTGGTTAGCCGGATTTTCATCCCGTTTGTTTGCTGTTATACGATTTGAATCAATTATTCACGAATTTGACCCGTGGTTTAATTATCGTGCGACGGCTTACATGGTTCAGCATGGATATTATAAGTTTTTAAATTGGTTCGATGAACGAGCTTGGTACCCATTGGGTCGAATTGTTGGTGGCACAGTTTATCCAGGGTTAATGATTACATCAGGTGGAATACATTACTTGCTGCATGCTCTGAATATACCAGTTCATATTCGTGATATATGTGTATTTTTGGCACCTGTCTTCAGTGGACTTACATCAATATCGACGTATTTGCTTACTAAAGAACTGTGGAGCTCAGGTGCAGGCCTTTTTGCTGCAAGTTTTATTGCAATAGTACCTGGCTATATAAGTCGATCTGTAGCTGGTTCATATGATAACGAAGGCATTGCAATTTTTGCTCTTCAATTTACATATTTCTTATGGGTACGAGCTGTAAAAACTGGTTCTGTATTTTGGTCTTCAGCAGCTGCATTATCCTATTTTTATATGGTGTCAGCATGGGGCGGCTATGTTTTTATAATTAACTTGATACCTCTTCATGTTTTTGTTCTATTATTGATGGGCCGATATTCCCCTCGGATTTTAACTAGTTATACCACTTTTTATATATTAGGGCTTTTACTTTCAATGCAGATACCTTTTGTTGGGTTTCAACCAATACGTACAAGCGAACACATGGCTGCTCTAGGAGTTTTTGTCCTTTTGCTTGTTGTAGCCTTCCTCCGGCATCTGCAAACAGTTCTGTCAAAAAACGAGTTCAAAAAGCTTTTTGTACTCGGAGGATTATTTGCCGCTGTAGCTGTATTTTTATTTGTTGTATTATTCACTATGATGGGTATAATTGCACCATGGAGCGGAAGATTTTATTCTTTGTGGGACACTGGATACGCCAAAATTCATATACCAATTATTGCTTCTGTGTCAGAACATCAACCCACAACGTGGTTTTCTTTTTTTTTCGATTTACATATCCTTATTTGTGCCTTTCCAGTAGGAGTGTGGTATTGTATAAAAAAAATTAACGACGAACTCGTATTTGTAATTCTATACGCTATAAGTGCTGTATATTTTGCTGGTGTTATGGTTCGTTTAATGCTGACTTTAACTCCAGTCGTGTGTATACTTGCGGGTGTTTCAATTTCATGTTTGTTTGAAGTATATTTACGGGAAGAAAATTGCCCTAAAACAACTAACATAACAAAAACCGACGAAACTGAAGAATCTGTGACTGAACGGAAAATGCTTTATGACAAGGTAATTTTTGGTGTTCTTATTTTTATTTAATAAATATATTAAAAACATTAAATTTAATTTAAAGTAATTTAATTTTATATAGGTACATGGATAAATTTTTGTTAACTGTTTCTTTCTATATTCTGTATTGTCTCAATTCAGTAAAATTATGAAATTTTAGTTATTTTTTAAGTAAAAAATTAAAGTTAAAATTTGACTTTTATTTTTTAAGTCAGAAATAAAAGTTAAAATTTGACTTTTGTTCTTATTGAAAGCAGATGTTAAAAAAGTTAAATAAAATTTTTTTAAATATTAACACAGTTTTTATTTTTAGAATTATAAGTACATGTTGTATTTGTATTAAAACAAAAAGAAAAAAAAATATAATAGAGTATGTATACAAAAACGTTTATTGGCTAGAAAGTTACGGAGTTGGTGTTTTGCATATTTTGCTCTGAAAATACAAATTACATTTAATTTCCTTCATTTCAATGTTAAATTGTTCACTCTTTCATTGCAATGACTCAGAATTCAATTTCACCATTAATATAGCTGCCAAATTCTGTTCAGACAAATTGTAGCGCAATTCGCTGAGAACAATCTTAAGTGCTGAAAACGCGCGTTCTACACTAACTTGTGTCGCAGGTACTTGATGAATAATACATGCCAAGTCCTTTAGACGGGGATATTAACATTTTTTGTTTTCCCAATATTCCACAGGGTCTACATCAACGTCAATACGCTTCTCCTTGTATGAGTCAAGCAGACATGACATTAAAACGGGTGCATTAAACTTTGTTAAAATGGAATAGCAAATTTTAATAAAGTTGGGTTGGTTAAAAATAACTAAAACAACAACACTGATTGTCATCGATCATATTTTTCTTATATTTCCATTACATTGTTATTATTATGGCATAATAAATTTTTTTTTCTGACCTAAAAAATAAAAGTCAAATTTTAACTTTAATTTTTGACTTAAAAAATAAAAGTCAAATTTTAACTTATATTTTTTTCTTAAAAAATAAAAGTCAGATTTTAACTTTTATTTTTGACTTAAAAAATAAAAGTCAAATTTTAACTTTTATTTCTGACCGAAAAAATAAAAGTAAAATTTTAACTTTTATTTCTGACCGAAAAAATAAAAGTCAAAAAATAACTATTATATTTTGACTTTTTTGAAAAAAGTCGTAACTGTTACGGTCCCTGCTTAAGATCCCAATACTGTGCCTCGTTTCTGTATTACTCGACTCGAGTAATTTCTCACATGTTTGATAAAACAAAAAATCCAATTGTTTTTCGAATCGTCGTTAAAAAAGTGTTTTTGTATATACATGGGAAAACAATCAAAACATATTCTTTTCCAGCTGGAAAATTTCCAGTTTAAATGTGTCAAACGAAAGCAAAACGTAAAAAAAATATTAATTGTGAAAAATGTAAACAAACCAATAAGAGAAAAATTTATATAAAGAAAAAAAGCAAAACTATAAAAAGAAAAAATATATACTACGTTTGTGCTAAACAAAACTTAATAAAAAAATTATATTTAAAAGAAATCAAATTTAAAAAAAATCAAACTAAAAAAAAAATTATGGTGTGATAATTTCTTCTGAAATAAATGACCGGCGTAATATGTTTAATATTCCGGAGCAATGATTTAGGGATCTCTACAGGTTAAGCAGAAACAGAAACTTAATGGACTACTTATGAGCACTTGCCATTTCCGTCGATTTAGCTGTCATTATTTATTTATGTATTTTTTGTACTTTTTTGCATAAAAAAATGCCACAAAATTATACTCGTAGTTTTAATAAAAAATCAGCCACAGAATATTATTTTTATTAAAAAAAGCTACACAATATTATTTTTAATATAACAAGCCACACAATATTATTTAAAAAAGGCGCAGAATACAAAAATTGTTTTTTTTTCTGTTTTTTTAACAGTTCATTCGGTTCAGTTTTCACAAAAAAATATACAGAAACACTTTTACTCATATTTTTCCAATAACAATTGGAAAATGACATAAACGACATATAGTTCTCGCATTATTTTGCAAACAGAAACACGTACATATGTGAGAAACAGCTATTATTAAGGGTACTCACGAAGGGCCTTGCAAACTGTGCAAACGATGCAAAGTGTGTAAAAATACATCAAATTTTTTTTCTGCAACAATAAAATATACGCATTTGAAATTTGCATTAATTGCACTGAAAAAACCTTAAGTAAATTGGCTGTGTATTTTTGCTTAAAAACTTTTAACATTTTTACAGTCATGTATTTACGTATGTGAAGATAACAACTGAAACCCAAAAATGATATTACTTCATATATCGTTGGTCTCAGGTAGAAAGGCCCTAACTCGCATTTTTCAAAACTTACTTTTTTTCAGTAAATCCAATGCATTTTAGAAATATTCCGCTCCTCACAAAGAATGTTTACAATATTATTAAAAATAACGTTATTACAAGCAATTGTAAAGCATTTAATAAAAAGTTATATATTAATAATTACAGTATCTGTTGTATTTTTACCGCCTCCTGTAAATTTTAAATAATTTGAGTTAGGGCCTTTCTACCTGAGACCAACGATATACAAAACACGTAGTTTCTTTTTTAGTTATTGCCTTTATTTATTAAAAAATTATTTATTTTTTTCCTTTTCGCTGCATTCAGGCATTTTTATTTGTAATAAACTTATTTTTTTTGGAATTTTAAGAGTGAGATGCCAGGTGTTTTTGAGTCTATAAATCCGGCAGCAATAAGTCAAACAAATACTTAAAAAATACAATTATTTATAAAAGGACGCTCACGATCTATAGCCATTTGCACAGCAAATTTGCTTAGTTTTAGTTTGCACTGATTCAATCGTGAGTACCCTTATTGTGTCAATTCACATTGTTTTTGTTTCATGTGAGAAATTTCTCGAGTCGAGTAATACAGAAACGATGCACTAGTATTCTTATGAAAATTAACATTCGTTAAGGAATTTATTTTATTTATTTAGCAAAGTTTGCCGTTTAATAAAAAATAATTTTACGTTTAAACACATATAAATTCTTCTCAACTTTAATGGCCGTAATTTCAACGAAGGGATACCTATCAGTGCATAGTTACCTACGGTGTTAACAAAAATTGTTATTATTGTTATTGTTATTTTCCTAAATTTAGGAATTAAAGCGCAGAGAAATTAAATTTACCGCAGTCATTTCCATTACAGCATGATAACTATTCGAAACATTCGGCTCGCGACGTGAAGTAGTGACTTGTTTATAACACCGCACATGGCTTGTCACATCCTCCGCGGTCCTCAGACCTAAGTCCCATCGAACATTTGTGGAAAGAATTGGACCGAAGAATTCGAACAAGGAAGTTATTAAGCAAAGCTGATCTTAAGGCAACGTCGATCGAAGAATGGAATAATATAGGCGAATATATTACAACAAAATTGGTACATTCCATGCCAAATAGGTTAAAGGCTGTTATAAAACAAAATGGAATGCCAACAAAATATTAATTCAAGCTTCTGTATGATTTTTTGCCTGCACAAGAAAGGCTGTGCCTATAATTTTGTCCTATAGAAAACTGAGTTTATTTAATACTTTTTGTTATTGTTTTGTTCCTGAAACTAATTTGTTTTAGTTTTTTTGTTATTTTGTTAATGTACATATCCTGTATTCATAATCAGTTAATAATAATAACATTATTATTTTAAGTCTGGGAATACGTAAACATTTTCATTTTATTTGAAAGTACTGCTTGTGCCTATACTTATGTCCACGACTGTATGTTTATAAAGTACATTTGTTGGACAGTATTATAAAAAGAGGAAGGATTTATTCAAATCGAAATATGGAGTGAAGATTTAAAAAAATAACATTAAAAATTTTTTTTAAATTAAAAGAAATAAAAAATTAAAGTAAAATCACTATTTGATAAATATTTTTTGTATAAAATATACCGTCTGATATTTAAAATTGCCGCAAGGTATGCTTTTAAATAAAAAAACATTGAAAATAAGTTATAGTTGCCATGTTTTTGAACAATTCTAGTTGGTTCATACACGTAGGCAAAACAAATGTTTAGATTACCGAAGCCATTTTACCGACTAGTTAAAAATATCTATTAGGTACTTACACCAATAGTTATCCTATCATTGAAATTACGGGCATAAGTTCAAATGAAATTGAGATAATTAGTTTATGGTTATTATAAAACAATAAATTCTGATAATTCGTTGAACTAAATTTTAATCTAAAATCATTGTTATTTTAAAGAATATATGTTTACGCTTTACCAAAGTTTAAACACATACAAATTTTTCTCAATTTTAAGTTCCAATGGAATTGAGTTAAATAGTTTAAGGCTATCTCTAAGATATAAAATTCTCGTGTCGGGGTTTGTTGCCAAACTCCTCCGAAATGGCTCGACCGATTTTTATGAAAGTTTGTGTGCATTTTGGGTAGGTCTGAGAATTGGTCAACATCTATTGTTCCTACCCCTATATGTTAAAGTGACCCGCCCCAAGGAAAAATTTATGTCACCTAAATAACGTACCGACTTCGATGAAATTTTGAACTGGATACATCTGCGCACCGTACAGCATATATGGTTTATGTATTTTTTTCAAGTACTCAGAGCGGGCGGTACAAGAGCTATTCCTCCCTATTCCCAACTTACAAGCTGATTTTGATTAAATTTTGTTGGTGTCTTAACACAACTTTAGATTAACAAATGTAAATTTTCACATCTATTTTTCATATTGATATTGTTTAACAGTGTATATCTTGTGAAGTGTATTAAGTGCAAATAAAGTAAATTAGTAAATACAAAATTAAATTAAATTAAGTGTTTGTTATTGCAATTAAGAATCCACATAATAACTATTTCTATAGAAAAGGTTTATAGAAATAAAACATTTTAAAAAGTATAAACGTAACAATTGGTGTCAGAAGTGAAATTGCAATATAATAAATATTAAATTCCAAGATTTGAAGGTAGACCGTCTTAAACGTGAATTAAATAAAATGGAATGGCCGACTACTGGTAATAAGGCAGAACTACAGAAAAGACTTAGAAGAATTCAAGCAGCTTGGCATTAACATCGACGCCTATGAATTTGATGATGACGAAATAGAGGTATATGAACCTACAACAAAGACTAGCAACTTCGACATAAGTTCGCTGCTGGCTGCAATAATGGATATAAAAGAAACATCTAGAGCTCAAAATCAAGCATGATTGGCAGAGGTAAAAGAAACATCTTAAGCTCAAAATCAAGCATTGCTGGCTCAAGTTGAAGAACGATCTAGAGCTCAAAATTGAGCATTGCTGGCTCAAGTTGAAGAAAGATCCAGAACCTAAAATGAAGCATTGCTGGCTCAAGTTAAAGAACGATCTAGAGCTCAAAATAAAGCACTATTGGCAGAGATAAAAGAAACAGCTAGAGCTCAAAACCAAGCATTATTGGCAGAGGTAAAAGAAACATCTAAAGCAACAAACGATAAGTTAGTAGAAATTTGTGAAACATTCGGTAAGAGGGTAGAAGTCGTGGAAGCAAGAATTGCTGACTTAGACGATAGAATAAATTTGGTAATGAGCACAAGCGAGAATTGTACCAAATGGAATTGAGATGTAGAACGCAAAAGTCCAATGAGTCTTCGCCATAGAGATTGAAAAATTGGTACAACTAACATATCCAATAGAAAATCATTAACTGGTGGATAGTTTTAAAACCGAAGCACTAGTGCATGGCATACGTGAACCTGACTTAAAACTCGCGGTATGCAGCACTCTGAAGAACACCTCCGCTAAGACAGTAGCTTTTGCGTTGGCGCAGGAGACCGCGCCACTTTTGAAGTCGAGCCAGAAAGAAATGACGTGCTCAACGACTTTAAAGCGATGATAAAACAAATTCGTGTGGACATGCAGCAGAAGACGAACGCAAAGTACTTCAATTGTGGCAAAAGTGGCCACTTCCAAAGAAATTGCAAAGTGCCACGAAAAAGAGGAAGGTCTATCTCGCCATACCGAAGTAACAAACGGGAGAACCACCAGCAACCATCACAAGAGTCTCCGTTTAACTAAAACGAGCTAGCACTAAGGGGCAAGAGTGCCCCACGATCTCCATATCAGTGATGCAGCAAAAGAACAGCATTAACAGTTAGTGGCTACATAAATGGCAGAAGACACATCTTCACTATAGACACTGGGGCAACGCAGTCGATCATCAGCCCCGATATAGTCACCCTAAATGTGAGTCACTACAAAACGTTAGACTACGAACAGCTACGGGAGAACCTGCCACTGTCCACGGGAAGATAGAGACTGAGGTGACTATGGTCAACATTGGCGTGAGACATGTTTTTATTGGGTTATGACGACAATATTCACGCTAGAAATCTAGTTGCTGTTGGACAACAAAAATTCCCACCACAAGCAGAAACATTGATATGGGCGCGTACGGAGGGAGATTGTGTTGTCAACCGCTTGTGGGTAGTAGAACCAGAAAAAGTAAAGGCCGAAATATTAACAGCAAAAGTCCTTATTAGAGCCAATAAAGGAGGCATAGTTCCAGTGAGAGTGCTCAACCTATCGGCCAAAGAGAAAATCATCACCGAAAGATCCGATGTCCAAGCCAAGTACCAAGCCCTGTTTAAGGACTATGACAGGACTAGCAGCTACAGATAAAAATAAAGCGAAACAGCTACTTAAGCACGCCAGCGTCTTCGCCGTACAAGATCACTGTCAAAGTAGAACGGCGATTGCGAGACCTATTAAATAGGCACCCAGAAGTCTATTCTTAGCCAAGAGAACTGAAGTAAAACCCCTAGTCAAACAGATGGAAAAGAACGGTGTAATAGAGCCATTGTACAGTCCGTGGAGCTCACCTGTAGTCCTAGTCAAAAAGAAAGATGGCGGTACAAGATTTTGTGTGGGCTACAGATAGTTACCCGCTACCAAGGATTGACGCTACACTGGACACGCTAGCAGGAACGAAATGGTTCTGCACATTGGACTTGCAAAGTGGCTATTGGCAGGTAAGATTGCAGAGAAGGCTAAAGAGAAAACCGCCTTTGGTGCAAGTGGTGGTTTATGGCCGTTTGGACTCTGCAATGCGCCAGCCACATTTGAGCGTCTTATAGATTGGATAGGATAGGAGGAAGTAACAGCCTCGTGATGACAAGGCACACTTGAGCACGCATGGCGGCCCGCTGTGATACCATGATGTGGGGAGCCCTGATAGTCAGGGGCTCCACACAAGAAGCACTACTTCCCCGGAAAATTAAACTGGACCAGCCAGAGAGCCTAATAAATTTGGCAATTGATCCAATGTCCAGGATCGATAGGTCAGTCAAGCCATCGAGAAAAGGAGATCCTAATGTAAGAAATCTACGTCGAGCCAGAGATGGACACTGGAAAATATAGTGAACCACAGGCTCCTCTTCCTCAGCCGACCCACAGCCACGACAGAAGTCATTCGCGGGCCAGCGAAGTCTTTCTGCATGCTTGCCCATCACGCAGTGACCCATGAGGACAGATACAACGGAAGAGATGTCCCTGCGGTTCAGTTTAAAGAGTTGATTGGTACGCCTCAAGTCCATCCCTGGCCAGGTGAGTCTAGAAATTTGACAGGACTCCTCCCGCGACCAGGACAGGTCCGCGTCTAATAAATGTTTCCTTCTAATAAGGAGTCTAACGGAGGAAAGAGGTATACCCACTTCCACATGAGGATAAACGTTCGGCAGAGACGTGTCCGCCCTAGCCAATTCATCCGCAGTACAATTACCCGTTATGTTTCTGTGACCAGGAACCCAAATTAGATTAACGACGCACTGCCTCGAGAGTGCCAAAAGGCCATCGCGACAGTCGCCGACAATTCTAGAGTTTGTGGTTAAACTCGACAAGGATCTGACCGCCGCCTGGCTGTCAGATAATATGGTGATTCTGGCAGTGGGAATGCCACCCTGAAGTATCACCTTTGCAGCGTGACATATAGCCATTATTTCGGTCTGAAAAGCGCTACAATAATCAGGGAGGCGAAGGGATATGGAGAGGGCGAGCGTCTCTGAATAGATCCCACACCCCACTTTATCTCCAATCCTGGAACCATCAGTGTAGACTTCCACCGATCCACTGGGGATGACTCCGCCAGAGGCCCAGTCATCCCTACTTGGGATTACCGTGTGGAAGTCTCTGTGTAGTTCCAGGCTCGGTGAGGTGTAATCGATATTGTCCCGTATCCGAGGTTCCTCTAAAAGAATAAAGGAGTGCCCCAAGGGAACAATATTCCACCGTGTTAGTGCATTGCGTCTTACCGCCACCAGTTTAGCCTGCTGCCTGGCAAGAATCCTAGACGGAAGCCGCCCCAACATAACAAAGAGTGCCTTCGTGGGGGTGGTCCGTAATGCACCAGTAATCTGCACTGCCGCGGACCTCCTGACCTTATCAAGGAGTCTGGCATTGCAGAACTTGTCGAGAGCGGTCCACCAAAATACCACTCCGTATAAAAGATTCGGTTCTATGATCGCCGAATAAATCCAGCGAACCACGCGGGGACGTAGTCCCCATCTTACCCCTACTGCCCTGCGGCAGCAGTAGATAGCACAGGCAGCTTTACGTGCCCTTTCAGCTAGATTAGGCCCCCAGTTCAACTTGGGGTCCAGAATGAGGCCAAGATACTTGACCGAAGTACTCAAATGCAGCCCAACCCCGTTCAGACTGGGCAGAGCAAAATGAGGTACCTTGTACCGTCTCGTAAAGAGCATCAACTCTGTCTTGCCAGGATTAGCACGTAGTCCAAATTCCCGGCACCACCTAGATACAACGTCCAGAGCGAGTTTGAGCTTGTCAGACAATGTCTGCGGGCATATCCCAGACGCCGCGATGGCGATATCATCGGCATAAGCAACAACTCTGTTACGAGAGCGTTCCAGCTCGATGAGAAGAGTGTTAACAGCAAGGTTCCAGAGAAGAGGAGAGAGGACACCGCCTTGCGGGGTACCCCTAGCAGTCACCCTCTGGCACCTTGTAGTTCCAATTGTGGCGGATATCAATCGCGACCTAAGAAGTAGCTCAATGAATTCAACCAGTCCAAAATCCAGTCCAAGATTGAGCAGAGCACTAACGATACCCGTAGGGCAGATATTGTTGAAGGCGCCTTCTATATCAAGAAAGGCAACCAACGTATATTCCCTGAAATGCAATGACCTATTCACCTGAGAGATCAGTGAGTGCAGAGCAGTATCGACCGATCTCCCTTTGGTGTAGGCATGCTGGGAGGTAGATAGTAGTGAAGGATTGATCGAGTTCCTGATATGGAGGTCAAGAACTCTCTCCAATGTCTTTAATAGAAAGGAACATAGACTAATTGGTCTAAAGTCCCCGGGATTCACGTGTGATGTGTTTCCGACTTTGGAAATGAACACCACATTTGCGATCCTCCTGCGCAGAGAAATGTAGATGAGATCCAGACAGGCATTATAGACCGCCAGAAGCTAGGGGAGAATGAGATCCTCATCATTCTGCAGATCAGCCGGAATAATGCCATCTGGACCAGGGGATTTGTACGGTTCGAAGGAACCTATAGCCCAGAGCAATTGCTCAGAGGTTGTGCGAATTAAGGAGGGGTGCCCCGGAATGGGCGAGACCCCGCGAAAGACGGTCTGGCCTGCAGCGTAGACACTCTCCGGAAAGTGAGTGTCTAAAAGCAGGTTCAGCGTCTCACCAGTTGAGGTAGTCCAGCTGCCATCAGATCTCCGAATGCTTCCGAGAGATCCCTTGGAGGAGCTCAAAACCTTGCGAAGACGGCTGACCTCCGTTAAGGATTCAACGCTGTTGCATAAGTCCCTCCACGAAGCTCTTTTCGCCCGTCTAATCGCATATTTCAGCTCCCGTTTCTTTGCCTTGTACAGATCCCATTCGCCCGTTGACTTAGCTCTGTTAAAGAGTCTACCGCACAGACGATGAAGATCCTCAATATCCTGATTCCACCAGTTAGGCCAAGGCCTACCCCTGTACAAAGGAGTCTTAGTGGAGGATAAAGCAGCATTAATAAGTCCACTGCCCTGTCAATGTCTGGGCAGTCACGGATGGTGAGAGGAGACTCCGGAAGGCCCTGCCGAAGCCTATCCCTGAAAAGAGACCAATCCGTACGCCTCCTATTAACACAAGGAATCTCCCTGCAGGGGGAGATAGCTAGGTCAAGACAGAAGACAATGTATATGTGATCCGAGAAGGAGCATTTGCCAGATACATGCCAGTCCAAGACCCTATCAGAGAAATGATCACTAACCAGGGTGATATCAAGAACCTCCTTTCTAGTTGAAGTCAAGAAAGTTGGTTCATCACCGTGATTAGCAATACTAAGATTATGCATCAAAATGAAGTCAAAAAGACACTCACCTCTTTCATTGGTATCCGAGCTGCCCCACACTACATGATGTGCGTTGGTGTCGCAGCCAATCAAAACCGGGATACTTTGTCTATTCGCCTCTGCAACCAGCTGACCAACGGGTTCCCGCGGGGGATTAGGCCCGTAGTCATGGGCGAAGTACGATGATGGTAACCATCATAGCCACGGTGTCCTTGTAGCTAAACCTCGTCTTATAGAGTGAGTATTCAAAGGACTGCACTGGAAAACCTGCTGGTGTATCTCGATGACATAATGGTGATGGGTAGAACTTTCGACGAACATCTCAGAAACTTGGCAGAGGTTCTACAGGGAATATCTTCGGCCGGTCTAAAGCTGAGTGCAAAGAAACTTGCATTGTTCCAAAGACATAAAATATCTGGGACACCTTGTCACGGCAGATGACATTACTACAGATGAAGATAAAACACGAGCAGTAAAGAACTGGCCTCGACCCCAGAATCTTCATGAGTTACGTAGCTTTCTAGGACTCTGCACATATTACAGACGCCTTGTGCCGAATTTCGCGAGCGTAGCAGCAAGTCTACATGAGCTGACCAGGAAATCAAGACCGTACCATTAGGGCGAACTACAAAAAAAGGCGTTTCAAACATTGAAAAATTTATTACATGCAGCACCCGTTTTATCCTATCCAATGCCGAGTTAAAAATTTGTCTTAGAGAGTGATGCTAGTGGACATGATATAGGTGGTGTACTCTCGCAGGTAGTCAATGGAACGGAAAAGGTTGTGGGTTATTACTGTCGAACAAGTATGGTAATGCAGATGATCTATCGCGGCGGCCGTGTAACATAGAGTGTAAACATTGTACTAAGGTTCAGGGCAAGGAATCTATCATCGCCATCCGGCTGACTCACATAGAGGCGGACGATGTTATCAAAAATTAAAACAGCTAAAGAAAAGGATGAAAGACCAACCCGAAACGATATATCAGCAGAAGTCCCTCTTGTAAGGGCTTATTGGGCTCAGTGGAGTAGTTTCAAGCTGATTAATGGCTGCTTATATCGTACCTGGGAGAACGCAGATGGCAAAACAATATCCAACTTATGGCCGTAATTTCAAGGAAGGGATACCTATCAGTGCATAGTTACCTACGGTGTTAACAAAAATTGGTAATTTCAACCTCTAGGTAAGGCATATCCGATAGGTAATATATGGTGTATCTTACACTATGAATTTCGGTTGGTTTATTCATTAGGTAAATGTTTTTCTTTTGAAAAAATGCCATTTATTTTTGAGAAAGGGAAAAAAATATTAAATTTATTTAAAAAAAAAATTAATAATTTTATAAACAACAAATAAATAGGATTAGAGTAGCTGAAATATTTGCATTATTTGCTAAAATTGATTACATAGTCAACACATACAAATTTTACAGAGTGTTTTTAATTTTTTTCGCTTAATTTAACTGTGCTGATTATGAAAATAACACTAGTTTTCTTTTAGTTTTAAATATACACGTACGCTTAAAATTATTACAAAGATTGTATTTAGTATTCTGATTTATGATTTCCAAGAAAAATTTTAAACACAAAAAGGAAATATTGCCAGGTTCGTCTTTTTTTTATTTTAAAATTTGTGTCTTTTATTCGTTGTCTAATTTGTGGTCCATCTTTCCTCAGACGAGAAAACTTTTTCAAAAGATACAAAATATATTTTCCACTGACGTTTATCATACTTTAGTTTTTATAACATGCAGATTTAACGAAGTCCAAGGTTATATTCACGACAAGTTACAAACTGTCATCGGGACCGTTTAAACAATGTCTTCTCTTTGCAGCCATTTTAATTTTGTGTTATTTTTACTTTTAACCTACCAGTTGATAGTGACTTGTCATACACTGGTACCTTAAGCGTTGGTAGTTTAAAAAATCTCAAAAACCAGATCTATTACGCAAATAGTAGTGTGATTTTTGAAAAATACATCGAATATGATATATAGATGATATATGTTTATAAAGTACATTTGTTGGACAGTATTATAAAAAGAGGAAAGATTTATTCAAATCAAAATATGGAGTGAACATTTATATAAAAAAATAACAATAAATTTTTTTTTAAATTAAAAGAAATAAAAAATTAAAGTAAAATCACTATTTGATAAATATTTTTTGTATAAAATATACCGTCTGATATTTAAAATTGCCGCAAGGTATGCTTTTAAATGAAAAAAACATTGAAAATAAGTTATAGTTGCCATGTTTTTGAACAATTCTAGTTGGTTCATACACGTAGGCAAAACAAATGTTTAGATTACCGAAGCCATTTTACCGACTTGTTAAAAATATCTATTAGGTACCTACACCAATAGTTATCCTATCATTGAAATTACGGGCATTAATAGTAGTGCAATCCTCCAAGATAGGTAAAGTCCTAAACGTATTTCACAATGGTCCTAGTGGAGGTCATCTTATAGTAACTAAAACTCTAGAAAAACTTAACAACGCTTTTACTGGATTAATTGTCAACAAGCCGATAGTATAAAAAACTGTGCGCAATGTATGGCAGTAAAAGGACCAGTGAGAAGAAGCCAAACATTCGATCGGATAGCGATGAATGTAGTAGGCCCTTTTCCTACCAGCAACAAGGGTAATCGGTATGTTCTCGTAGTGATGGATTATTTCAGCAAGTTGCCAGAGGTGTACACTATACCCAATCAAGAAGCAACAACAATTGTAGACGTATTTGTGAACAACTGGGTCTGTCGCTATGGTGTAACAATTAAACTGCACTACCTATTAACGCAGAAATTTTGAATCCATGGTGTTTAAAGAAATGTACGAGATCTACAGAATAAAGTATACAGCATTTAATAGAACACTTGAGGAATACCTTCACTTTAACACTTCATTGCACCATTTGCAACCTTAGCCTCATTTAGTCTTTCTAAATATTTTTTATTCTTACTAATAGCTTTTTATTGCGTTCACTACACTGCATACTCTAATGTTGTTATATTTAATGATCTTACCAATTTTGAACCTTTAAAATTTAAATTTTTTAAATATTTATTTTGTCTATTTATTAAATTTTTTCACTTTTAACGTTTTATTCTGTATCCTACACAAAAATTTCCTACTAAAATAAACATATGGATAATAGAGTTGTCATTATAAAATATTTCCTTAAAGATATATTACGATTTCTGGCAACAATGTATGAGAATATTAAACTCGAACACTTGTGTTAAATAATAAGCTGTTGTTTGTCAATAACATGGTCCATGTCTGCATTACATTGGACCATATTCGTAAGTACTCCATTTCACAAAAATTGGACCATGTAACCAAATATTATTTGCAGGGAGATATACACACGCGTATACATACAACATTTTGACACAAGTATTTTGCCATATGCAGTGATCTCGGAACTAAAAGAAAAATCTAGACACATTGAAATTTAAAGAAAAGACAGAGCAGAAATTGGGAACCAAGTCAGTTGTGATTTAGCTACGACAGAGTAAAGATCAAAGTAAATTAACAGTGAGTCTCTAAAGGCGGGTTTAGACGGTAATACAAGTCGTACGTAAAAACTTTACGACAGATATTTTTTGGTTGGTAAAATAGCAAAACAAAATAAAATGAAAATTTAACAAAAACAAATAAAAATATAAAAGTGCATCCCCTGATCTAATGTTTTGTGATGGTTTTTTAAAAAATTTCTAAAAACAGAGAGAGCCGTTTGAGTGTCAAATTTTCATCCTATTTTCTCTCAGTGTCGTACGCTCTCATTACATATTAAGTTTACATGATACTTTTCATTCTCTTCTACACAAAAATTTGACATGTCGTACGACTTGTATTACCGTCTAAACCCCCCTAAAGTGTGGTATTGTTTAACAGTGTATATCTTGTGAAGTGTATTAAGTGCAAATAAAGTAAATTAGTAAATACACAATTAAATTAGTAAATACACAATCGTAGTCGCCGTGGTCTAGTGGTTAGTGTGTTGGCTTACTAAGACATGGGCCCTGGGTTCGACTCCAGGATTTGACATCTTCAAAAAAAGAAATATGAAAAAAATATTTCTTTCGGGGACTACCTCTCAGCAGTCTTCTGGCAAAAGCTCTAAGAGTAACTAATTGCCATGAACAAGCTTCTCAAGTCTGTCGTTCGGAGTCGACATTAAATTGTAGGTCCCGGTACTCATGGATAAAAATTGACACACACAACATGAGTGCTGCGAGAAGCTAGGCCGTAATCCTGACACAGGGTTGTAAAGGCCAGTTATGTATGTGCAGGGTGTTTTTTTTAGAGGTATAGAATTTCGAATTGAAATAAAACACAAGAAAATCGTTTTAATGTCGATCAATTTGGCTTTATTGGAAGGATAATTTTATGCCATTAATGTTTAAATATGATTTCGGGCATGTGGCCGCCGCGGCTAGCTCGAATAAAGCCAATTCTACAGGCCCAATTTTCAACCACTTTTTCGAGCATATGGGGCCGTATGTTGGCAATAACGCCACGAATGTTGGCTTCCAAGTCTCCTAACGTTTCTGGTTTGTTGGCGTAGACGAGCGACTTCACATATCCCTAAAGAAAATAATCCAATGGTGTCAAATCACACGATCTTGGTGGCCAATTGACAGGTCCATTCCGCGAAATTATGCGCTCATCGAATGTTTCCTTCAATAAATCGATTGTGACGTGCGCTGTGTGGCATGTAGCGCCGTCTTGTTGGAACCACAACTCATCCACATTCATGCCATCCAATTCGGAAACAAAATAGTCGGTTATCATGGCTCTATACCGGTCTCCATTAACGGTAACTGACTCTCCAGCATTATTTCGGAAGAGGTATGGCCCAATGACTCCACCAGCCCATAGAGCACACCAAACAGTCAGTTTTTGTGGATGTAATGGCGCCTCAAGGGTCTCATGTGGATTCTCTTCACTCCAAATGCGGCAATTTTGCTTGTTGACGTAGCCATTCAACCAAAAATGAGCCTCATCACTGAACAAAATTTTGCGATGAAAATCAGCATCGAGATCAATCTCATTTTCGGCCCATACACCAAAATCACGACGCATTGCATGGTCTCGCGGCTTTAATTCTTGCACAAGCTGGATTTTGTAAGGTCGCAAGCCAAGATCTTTGCGCAAAATCTTCCATAAAGTTGATGGACAAAGCTCCAATTGCTGTGCACGGTGGCGAATTGATTCATTCGGGTTCTCTTCAACACTTTGCTCTACAGCGGCAATTGTATCTTCGGTGCGCACTGTTCGACGTCTCTGCGGATGCGTATTATCACATAGAGTAAACGTAGTGCGAAAACGATCCATGGTTAACCGAATTGATTGCTTTGATGGACGATTATGTCGACCATAAAATGGACGGAGCTTGCGGTTAACTTCGCGAACTGAACCATTATTTTCGAAATAAATTTGCACGATTTGCAAGCGTTGTTCTTTTGTCAACCTGTTCATGATGAAATGGTAAACCAAACTACATATTAATCACTTAACAGCTGACAAAATGGCCGCCAGTTAAAAAAGTGATGCCAACTTAAAGTTCTATACCTCAATAAAAAACACCCTCTACAATTAAATAAAGAGTTTGTTATTGCAATTAAGAATCCACATAATAACTATTTCTATAAAAAAGATTTATAGAAATAAAAC
Source organism: Metopia argyrocephala (assembly GCA_963576795.1). Classification (NCBI taxonomy): domain Eukaryota; kingdom Metazoa; phylum Arthropoda; class Insecta; order Diptera; family Sarcophagidae; genus Metopia; species Metopia argyrocephala. The sequence goes on along the minus strand of OY756209.1, from coordinate 77,878,707 downwards.
GTTTTAAAAAGGAAAAACGTTACAATATTTTAATTTTGTGTATTAAAAATGCTTTCCATGAAGAATTTTTTAATAAATTAGCTGAATCTAACATCATGGTTGATCCTTGACAATGCAAGCATACACAAAACTTTAAATGTAAAACATAAAGTGACGGAGTCTGGGAATAACTTAGTTTTTCTTCCTCCATACTCTGCAATCCTAAATCCAATTGAAAAAGTGTTTTCAAAAACCAAACTTTGTGCACGAAATTTATTAGCTGATCCAGAGAGTAATATGGACGTTGTGACTATAATTAACCACTTCGTGGAATCAGTAACACCTTCTAATTGTAACAATAATTATCTTAACATAACTAGAATTTTTCGTTAGCGGCTTCAGTAAATATTTTAATTAGCAAGTTTAATTTTATAGTAAACTAGCTGAACTCGATGTGCTTCGCTACCCCCTCGTTATATACATATTACAAAAAAAGTATTTTGTATAGCAAACATGGTATAGTGGTGTAAGTAAGTATCTGAATTAAAAGAGAAGGGGGCGGTGAAGTGGCGTGGTTTATAGTTATATGACGACGTTAACAGTATTAAGAGCAATATATTATCAAATAAAAAAAATACAAATTTCTACATAGAATAAAAAGTTTGAAACTTTCAAACTAAATTTGTCGTGAAAAGGGACGTGAAAGAGGGCGTGGAGTAATAAATTATTACTTATACTTCGCCTGGAGTATAATGTGTATACAATTTAAAGAAAATCTTTTAAAAACTATATGGGGGCAATTACATAATTTAAAAAAAGTGGGCGTAAAAGTAGGCGTGGTCGAAAAAAAAGTACCCTATTAATCATGTCAGAGTTCCTGTTAAATGCTGTGAAAATTTCAGGAGGATCGGTCCAGAGGTTTGGTCTCCTACAAGGTACAAACAAACAAACAAACAAATAAACAAACACACATTCAATTTTATATATTTAGATATAAGAAAATAGTAATAAAAAATTTAATTTGAAATGAAAAAATTTCATTTGAAGTTAAAAAAATTTAATGTGTTGAAAAAACTTTAATTCGTTCCGAATAAAATTCAATTTGTGTTGAAAAAAATTTGCGTATGACTTGTAAAAAATTTAATTTGTATCGAAAAATCGTTAACTTGAAAGTAAAAACCTATATGCATCTGTCAATTTGGCGACAGTCTATTTACAACTACGAGTAGTAACAGGACTGTCTCAAAACGCTACTAGTTGTAAGTTTAGCTGCAGGGTATTCTTATTTTTTAGCATTTTTTTTTTACAAAAACTTTATTAAAATTATTTTCTTTAATGGTATTGTTCAGGGACCGTAATCATTATGAGTTTTATAATAAAAATTACACAATAATGATTATATTGTGAGTTTTAAAGATTTTCTTCAATGGTAATGATTATTTTTGAGCAATATTAATAAAAATCAGCCATAATCATTATTTTTGAGCAAAAGAAATAAAACTCAAAAATAATCATTATATATGATTTTTATTTTTTTCGCTCAAAATAAAACTCACTTTCAATTTATGACTTTTTTTGAGGTTTTTTACATATAAAAATTTGGTCAGAACTAATAAAAGAAAAAATATTAAGACATGCTTGTTCATTTTGTTATATAAAATATCATTTTTTTGCACAAAAATTATTTTTTTTTCATACATAATATATAAAGTAAATTAAAAGTGAGTTTTATTTTGAGCGAAAAAAATAAAAATCATAAATAATGATTATTTTTGAGTTTTATTTCTTTTGCTCAAAAATAATGATTATTGCTGATTTTTATTAATATTACTCAAAAATAATCATTACCATTGAAGAAAACTTTAAAAATCAAAAATTTAAAAATCATGACGGATATTCAAAGATTGTTAAAAAATAATAATAATGGTGCAAAAAATTTTTGTTTATGTCTGTTCTAAGTGATTGATTTTTTTATTTAAAAAAACGAACAATAATCATTATTTACGGTCCCTGGTATTGTTATATACATAGATAATTTACATGTTTCCAATCAAAAAATGTTTTACATAAATTGCTTAGTTTTTTTTAGAGTTACCAAATAAATGATTAAACAGAACTGGGACATGACGTTTTTTTTTTTCCATACAAATTGACAAATAAAAACACTGGAGAATGCAGTCGTGAAATAGAATCTATTTTATTTTGACAGGGAGTTTTCTTATGTTCTCATATTTAGAAAAAAATTCTCTCAACAATGTTACCACATTTTATTAAGTTTCATACATTTTGTAACAAGCCCATTTGGTTTTTGTTGTTGGCGCAAAGAAAAATAAGAACAAAAAAAATCAAAAAAACATTTGAAAGTTTAAATAAATTAATAAATTTTGGAATTTGTTAAATAAAATAAGTGATATTTTAGAAAAATTATTGAAAAAGAGCATATTAATATTTAATAGCTTTACATACAAGAAATGTAAAAACAATAAATGACAGTTTATGAAGTTGCGGCCGTCGTTTTAATTTTGGGCATGTTTTCTCTGAGAGTCGTTTTTGCCTGAAGTTGCGGTCGTATTCTGTTTAATCATTAAGTTTTTGTATATAATCTGCTTTGGTAAATAAACGTACGTCAAGCAATTACTACTTGTTTTAAACTAACAGGGTCCAAGTCTGCATTAGAATGGATTATGTTGTAACTACTTCCTATAAACTTAAATGGATTGCGTACTCCAATATTTTCTGCCGGGACTTTATACACAAACACTAAGAAATAGTGTTTTTAGACACTGAACATCAGTTTGTAGACGTTGTGTGCGCAAAGTTAAAATTATTTTATCAATAACGTAAACAATGGTTTGGGTACATTTTTTTTCGAAGACTGAAAAAAAAACAATTCATAGGTTTGGCTTCGACATATTCTACATTGTGGTAATATGTCACTGTCGTACAAGTTTTAACGGCATAACATGATATGACACTTACATTATGTGAAACTTGTTACTATGTTGTATAGATCAACATGAGCAGAACTTTAGTTGAGAATCAAACTAATTATTTAAATATTTAATATTATAATTAATTACACAAAAATAGTAATAACTATTAACCATAATAAATTGTATTTTTTTATTTATAATTATTATTAATTTTTTTATATCTTGATCATTTTAAGGCTGGAAAGCTGAGACATCGCATGAAATTTGATACTCAACCGAATGATAGCTGCACAGGAATTGGATCGAATTTAAGAAGCATTGTTATTTTAGCAATTTTGATGATATTGATGATGTTTGCTGTTCACTGTACATGGGTTACTAGCAACGCATACTCGAGTCCTTCAATTGTTTTAGCCTTTCATAACAGCCAGGATGGGTATATATATTTTTTTTTACTTAACCAATTCAGTAAATCGTACTTTAAAAAGTTTCGCCGTACCGTCTCTAATATAAAGTATTCTTGCAAGATTTCGAAAAAACATTTTTTATGGCCTTACGTAGGGATCGCCTTTTTTGTTTTTCCGATTTTTGTCTCGAAAAGACTAAAAGGCCCCTAAGGGCAAAATATTGGTCTTCTCGAGACAAAAGAATTTGATATATCATACTTTAAAATCGGACTGTAAGTGCCTAAGATATGACGAAAAACTGAAAAGGCGACCACGACGTTTGGCAAAAAAATATTTTTTCGAAACTTCCTGCAAAAATACTTTATATTAGAAGCGGAAAGGGGAAACTTTTTTCTTGTAAAGCTACGTACAGACGATTGCCAGTTTACACGATTGTCAGAAAAGCTTATAATTTCATTGTCAGTTAATTGTCATACAATAAATTTATCTGCCAATAAAAATTGTCAGTTCAAACGGTTGTCAGATTGCTGTATATAAAAAATTGCCAGATCATTGCCAAACTTAAAAAACAATTGAAGAAAATTATTAATTTTGTTCTGTTTATGAATTATAGTGCATTCAATTTTTTTAAATTAATTATAATTTTTGGCTTTAATTTATTTAGCACTTTTTGTAGCTTTTATATCTTTTTGTTATTTTGTTTTCAACCGGAGTTGCCGATAGAAATATTTCTCTGACAATGATGCCATTGTCAGATGCATTAAATTTTATACATCTGCCAATAAAAAATGAGCTTACAATGACTACCAATCATCGACAACAAAATCGTTGAGTGTTCACACTATTGTCTGGGATGTGGAAATATTATTGTCTTACAATGTACTGACAATGCTTTTTCTTAAAATTTTGTAAGACAAAAATTGTAAGTTTAAACGGTTGTTAGATATTTTTAAAAAATTTTACTGCCAATATTGTTAGATCTGACAATCGTCTGTACGTAGCTTAAGATGGTTCGCTCTAATGCGAATTCTTATATTTTGATTTTAAATAAAATAATTTTAAATAAATAATAACATATGTACCTTACAGAAAATATTTATATATATGTATGTAAAAGTACATTAGAAAAAAACCCTAAAGTTTTATATACATATTATTTATTGTATGTATTTAAAAATATATTAAATGCCCAAGGGCAACAGTTAACATTTACAGTTACGACATTAATAACACAGTGCTACATTAAAATATGCAGGGGTTCTGATATAGCAATTCTGTTTTGGTCAAGCCCATAGAGTACTGAAATAGTTTTAGTTTTTTTCGACCGCTTTGTTAAGTGCCTTTTTTAATACCAAATATACTGAAATACCCATATTCACGAAATTGAAACTTCAAAAAATCGTAAGTTTTTTGTTTTGAAACCGAGTTTCAAAAATTTTTTTTTACTTCGAGGATATTAGTTTTACCTTTCAAACAAAATAATGTTTTCGAAAATCGGTAGTTATGGACGTTTAAATTTAAAAAAAAGTCGCACTTTTTTAATAACTTTTCATTTTATTTACGGTCTTAGTTGGCCATGAAGTAGAATGTTTTTGTGTTATTACATTTAAAAAAAGCTTAATAAAGTAGATTTTGAAAACACGTAACTAGATTAAAATCAACCTAAATATTAATAAGATATTGTTACGAATTGTCCTTTATAATTCGTTTTATTATCTAAGGGTTCGATATTTGAAATAGTGCATTTACACCAAACTCAAATCAACTAATTACCAGATTTCAATTGAAATCTAGTCGTTCTTTACTTGATTTCCCATATAAAGCCTGGTATTGAGTTCAATTTTGTGAAAAAAGTTTAGCTACATTTATTTTTCCATTCAAAAAATTTGACATGCAACATATATCCCTAAAAGCATGCATCACCTTTTTACACAACACATAACACAGTTCAACAAAATAATTTTTTTGTTGCTTTAGACATTTGGGGCTCAGAACCTACATGTATTTTAGTTTTTCAGTTCTTCTTTTTAAGACCTGTACTTTTTATGCAATCCGTAACAGTCTAGCTGCTGTGCAGTGAGTTGAAATTATAACGATATATCATGCATTTTATGTACAGAAATTTCAAAAGAGCGCCTATAGTAATTCGAATATCCAATATAACTTTAAATAACCCAACACCAAAGCTATATTAACAGTAAAAACTCTATTCTAAAATCTTGCTCATTATAATAAAAAAAACATTTTTGTAAGCTAGTGTAAATTAATTTTATTTCGTTCGAAAGAAATGTTGACCATGTTGTTCCGTACATGAACCAAAATGTTGACAGAAACTTGTTGCAGTTAGAAAAAATGTTGATATATAAGGTCTGTTTCTTTACTCTACATTGGGCGCCCGCGGGATCCCAATTTTACCAAAAAGCGTTCCCGTACACAAAATTTGGGTAAATGAGAGAATTTTTGAGAGAGTAACATTCTTCTTCTTCATGCACGAAATAGCCCGTACTTTTTCTTCGGGCTAGTTTGTGCAAGTAAACAAATAATCAGCTGTTTAAAAAATAATAGAAAAATGAAAGGTTCAGAAACTAAAAAAAATTTCAAAAGTTGAATTAAAAAATATTTATAAACCTGCAGTGAAAGGCTTATAGTATAATTTAATTCAATATTTATATAAAAAAGTTTATCTTTGCCTTAGTTAACATGTATAAGTCTAATTATTGTCGTTTGTTTTTGCGAAAGTACATGTTCAATATGCGTGTGTGTGTGACATAAAGTTGTGTGTTTTCATATTTTTATGTGAATGGGTAAAATATTTGCTTTTTTGCGTTCCCGTACTTTTGGGCAAATTTGTCTCTTATAGAGAGAAATTATTGTTTACTCTCTATTTCCCGAACTTTACCCAAAAAGTAAAGAAACACACTTATTGATATCACATGTTTTTCACAGCAAGAACAGAGTACTACTTTAGAAACATTATTTCACAACTATTTCAAACGAAATATTCTTATATGTAATTTGACAGCTTTTCGTACGAAATTTTGAACTCAATACCAGGCTTAAAACAAAATCTACTTCGTTACTAGATTTGGACAAAATCTTGTTGAAATCTAGTATACTTTCCAAAGCAACTCTGTATTTTTTCTAAGTTGTACTAAAAAATACAAAACTACAGTAAGTCGGGATTTACAATGTGGAAATTGAAAGGCAGATATTTTTCAATTCTGTGCCTCGTTTCTGTATTACTCGACTCGAGTAATATCTCACATGAAACGAAAAAATTGAAACAAAAACTATGTGAATTGACACAAAAAGTGCTGTTTCTCACATACGTGTTTCTGTATGTAAAATAATGCGAGTACTATCTGTCATTTATGCCATTTTCCAATTATTATTGGAAAAATGTGAGTAAAAGTGTTTCTGTATCTTTTTTTTTGTGAAAACGTTTTGCAAACAAAAAAAGTGTTTTGCAAACAAAAAAAAAACAATTTTTGTATTTTGTGTCTTTTTTAAATAATATTGTGTGGCTTTTTTACTAAAAATAATATTAGTAGCTTTTTATTAGTAACTTTTTTTAATATATATATGATATATATTTTTATAGTTTTGCATTTCTCTTCTTATAATTTTTTTTATTGATTTGTTTACATTCTTCACCAGGGTTGTTAGATAGTTTTCAATTTTCATCCCAGATCTTAAAATTCATATCCTCAAAAATCCCCACAGAAACTGTATCAATAATTTTGCATAGATACATATGCTTTGATATAAATAGGTATAAATATATGTATACTATTTTATTTGATATGCATGTCTATTTACAGTGGTGGTCTATAAAAAAGATTGACCATGATCTAGCATCATGACCAAAAAACTTTAGAACAATGTGATTAATAGTTTTGTTTGTTTCTATATAAAATATCAATTATAAAGTAAATAAAATAAAAAACATTAAAATTTCCCAAGATCAAAACTTAAAACCATGTACATATTCAAAAATATTGTTAAAATTAACTAATTTTGCCTCTACATAAAAATATACACATCAAATTTGATGGCCTAAAAGAAACAGTTTTTTATTAATGGCACCAAATTACCACTATTCTGTAGTTAGTGGAATTACCCTGGTTTTAAATAAAGTCCCAAAAGCGTTTTGGCATTGAGTCCACAAGTCTTTAAAACATATTGATTGCAATGTTTTTGCACACATCTTTAACAAATTCCCACAAAGTACTTTATTAGAAGGGTTTTTTCTCAAAGAGCCGCTTTGACAATTTTGCATAAATCTTTATGCCGTTTAAAATATTTGTATAGTATACGGTATCTGTTGTACCTTCAATTCTATATAGATGTCCTGTGCCATAATATGAAAAACATTCCCATACCATTCAGTAGTAGTTTAACTAAAAGGCGATCCTTTAATACTAAATTCCTACGAAATAAACCATTAAAATCGGTGGGGGAAATATAATGGTATAGAGATGTTTTTGTTTATATGAGAAAATAAACCAAACGAAAAAGCATGAGTTTTAAACAAGTCATGCTTATAAATTCATACTTTCATCGGAAATTCTTTCACTGTGTGTTCCGAATGAAAGAAATCTATAATATATAGTTAAATAAGCAACAAAATTGTAAAAATCGTCAAACATTTGTCTATTATCCACAATAAAATCCCCATCCCCAAATGAATTTTTTTTTCCCATTTCAGAAAAAAAATCCCCATTTTGGTGATAAATCTCCTAATCTGACAACACTGTTTTTCACAATTAATATTTTTTTTGACGTTTTGCTTTCGTTTCACACATTTAAACTGGAAATATTCCAGTTGGAAAAGAGTTTGTTTTGATTGTTTTCGCATGCAGATACAGAAACACTTTTTTAACGACGATTCGAAAAACGATGGGATTTTTTGTTTCAACACACATGTGAGTAATTTCTCGAGTCGAGTAATACAGAATCGAGGCACTGTTTTACTTTAGCCTAAAACTTTTAGCATATAGAACTTAGAAGACAAACAGAAGAAATAAAAACAACAAAAAGTGGAAAAGCAAAAGGACGAATGTCCTGTACAAACATTCGTGTACTACATTCTTCGCATTTTCGTCACTATTTCTACAAATTTCGTTTGCCTGTCTGTCTTTCAATTTCTACATTGTAAATTCCGACTAAGAAACTGACAATTGAAAAGTGCTTCATGAAACTAAAACGAAAATAAATTCAAAACTTTTGAATTATTTTTCGTTGAATTAGAAAAATAAGAAAACAAATTTTTTATATATTTATTTTTTATTGAATATAAAATAATAAGAAAGAAAATTGTTTTATTTATTTATTTATTAATTTGGTGTTATTTTAATGAAAATGAAATCCTGCTAGTTGTCAAAAAATTTCGGTGTAAACACTATAGATTTTAAAAGAGATTTCAAATTAAATTTACTTGATTTGAGTTTGGTGTATATGCACTCTAAACTAAAACACCGTTACTTTTCAATTTAAAGCTTTATTTACACTCTATAACGTTTAAAATACAACTAACTGTAAACCTTAATGTGTAGACCTATTTATAGTTCTAATGCTTTATTCTAGTAATTTCAATTGTTTTTATGTATTATTAGTTTTTACATAATTATACAACAATAATATCATTTTTAATTTTAAATTTTATATAATTTTAAATATATATGTCTTTTGTTTTTGTAGTTTGTATATAATTTTCAGAGTTAGGTTTATTGCATTAGATTTAATTTTCCACTAAATCTAGTGGTAGTGGTAAAAATAGTGCATTATCGCCTCCTATATTTAGTGGTAGTGGAAGTTTAATGCATTAAATAAAACGAATTTAGTGGTAGTTTAAATTTAGTGCATTGAATAAAAAAAATTTTGTGGTAATGGAAATTAAGTGCATTAAATAAAACGATTTTAGTGGTAGTTGAAATTATTGCATTAAATATAAACAATAATCTGGCAACGCTATGCCTGAATAGACGTGTGTCATGGCGCAATTATCATAAGGTGCCTTTGAGATTACAACAAGTAAAACAGTAACAAAAACAACACAGCATTTTGATGCTTGTTAGGGTAGTTAACTGTCAAAAAAACCAAAACAAAAAGTATGAAAACAAAAACAATGTATATAAAACAAAGCAAAAATTGACAACTATATTCACAAATTGGCTGAAAAAAAAGTAGCTCAGCTGCCATGTCAAATGCACCTTATAATCAATACGCCATGACGTGTGTTTTGTTTCTCGCTGCACAAAAATTAAGTTTTTCTTTTACTTTAATAGAGTAAAAATTTTTTTTAATAGTTACGATTTTTAAATTTATATACCTTGCGGAAAATTATCTAATAATTATCAATAATTTGGCGGTTGCCTTGGTTTACCTGTTTTTCTTCCATATTTGTTGTGTACATTGATTTGATACTGCTATATAAATTTTATTAACCGGAGCCTGTCTACCTACACTGTTGTTTTGTTGTTGTGCTACTGCTGTTGGGCTTCTTTAGATATTATATATTTTGCTGGTTGATTGAAGCCTGTTGTACCTGACTCTAAACCATACCCGGGCCAAAAATTTTTAAATGTGGAAATTGCGGTGAGAATATTGGTAAAACACAGGGCAGCATTCAGTGCAAGCTGTGTAAATTATGGTTTCATCAACACTGCACTGATATCTCTGAAAAGCATCTGGCGTTATACAAGCAGATGAATCGATGCTTTTTTTACACCTGTAGCTCGTGCTCCGATTCCTCACTCCTTGACCATATACCTCATGACGAAATAAAGGATATAAAAATTTTTTTGAGGACTTTACTGTGGCTATGAAAAATGATAATACCGCCTTTAAAAATGATATGATGCAGATGTTGTCGGGCTTTAAGAGCGAGATGACGACATATCTAAAGGAGATGAGGTCGGATATAGCGGACTGTTGCAATAAAGTGGATAAGATTGATTCTACACACATCTTCTAAGTGTGCTGAGCTAGGAAGTGAAATAGATGCACTACATCGCCGTCTGAATCGATGTGATGTTATTGTGACTGGATTACCTGCGGGTTTAAGTAATTTGTCTTCCACAGTTATGTCTTTATGTAAGTACTTCCAAATTGATATCTCTGCGCATGACCTGAATCACGTGTGCTACATTAATAAAAAGAGACAACTGCTCATCAAGTTTAGTAATACTCATGTTCGTGATACTCTAATGCGGGAGTACTTTAAAACCCACACACTTAAAGTTAAGGATTTCTTGGGGGTGACATTGTTAGCAGAGTCTTTTTAAACGACCATTTCACACCCGCCATGTCTAAACTAAATTCTATTTGCCGAAAGATGTTACGGTTGAAAATTATCGCTGGTTTCAAAATATTGAATAAGGATACGCCTAAGGCTTTGGTTACGCTTACTGATGGCAAACGCTTAGAGTGGGACCTGGAGAAATGCAGCGAATATTTATCGGAAGATTCTCCTCATTAATATCCTTTATATTGCATTATCTTTACACGTTTCATTCCTTTATTTAACTATAGATTATACTAAACTAAATTTAATAGTAATTTGTCATATGAATTTGTTGTTGTCTATCACTTAATTTAGTTTGGTTTAAATTCTATCGTCTATAGTATTACTATTTTTTTTTCTTTACTCTATTATGAATACTATTAAGGTGTGCGTCACTATAAAGTGTAACACCCATTTTTCTTAATAACTTTTTTCACCTTTAATCAAAATTATTTTTCTTAATCACAATATCTTTGAAAAATGTGTCAGATTTGAAAATGTATCAGTTTGTCAAATTTCACTTGTTAGTTAGTTCACAATGGATAATCAAAGACAAGTGCATACAAAAATTATTCAAATAATTCAAAAAAACCATATTGGAGTTATACAAAAGTTGCTAGGGAAGTCCACGTGACCATGCAATGTGTTTCCAGAGTGGTCAAAAAGTTCAACAAAGACCTAAAAATTGAAAGAAAGCCTGGAACAGGTAAAGCAAAACTGGTAACGAACGACGCGAAAGCCAAAAAGGTTGAGAAGCTTTTGCTGGCTCTTCCAAACATTTCTGGTCGCGAAGTGGCCCGGCGCGTGCAATGTTCGGAAAGTTTTGTGCGCCGAGTTAAAGCTAAAGCTGGCCTTAAAACATTTAAAGTCCAAAAAGTTCCGGATAGAAATGCTAAGAAGAATATTGAAGCAAAAAAAAGAGCAAAGCTCCTTAAAAAAGAATTTTTTCAAAAGTTCGAATGTTGTGTAATGGATGATGAAACTTACGTTTTTGCAGACTTTGCGCAGCTTCCTGGCCAAGAGTTTTATGTAGGGGATAGTAGAGGCAATGTTTCTGAAGAGTTCCGAACTAAAAAACTATCAAAATTTCCCAAAAAGTTCCTAGTTTGGCAGGCTATTTGTAGCTGCGGCAACAGAAGTGCATCGTTTGTTACATTGGGATCAATAAACTCAGATATTTATATCAAAGAGTGTCTTCATAAGAGGTTGCTCCCATTTCAAAGACAGCACAACATATCAACATTCTTCTGGCCAGATTTGGCAACATGTCACTACAGTAAAAGCGCAATAGACTGGTATAATAAAAATAATGTTATTTTTGTTCTAAAAGAGGCTAACCCACCAAACTGCCCAGAGCTGCGGCCTATTGAAAGATATTGGGCTCTGGTCAAAAGAGAACTAAAGAAGAGTACATCTGTTCCCAAAACCATTACTAGTTTTCGATATAAATGGACAGCTGGTACCAAAAAAATTACCGAAAACACTATAACATTGCTTATGGATGGCATAATGAATAAAATAAAAAAATTTTATAAAATTAAATTAATTTTTAAATAAAATAATACAGAATATAAATCTGTAATAAAAATGCAAAATAAAACTGTTTTATTTTTAACTCTAGCTTACTCCAGTCAGTTTTTATTTGACTTTTGATGTGTTACAGTTTATAGTGACGCACACCTTAATTACTTTCTCTTAATTTTTATACAGTGATTCTTCATTTGATGAATTTTTGTACATAGTAGAAAGAGAGGTTTATTTGAATAAATATTATATTTTGAATCTAAAGTCTACTTGTTCCCAATCCTACAGTCCTTTACCTATATATATATGTCATTTGAAAGCAATAATGGTAATCCCATCATCACCAACGAAACTGTCATCAGGACTGGTCTAGAGCCTTTCCGCCGACAACTCAAGATAGGACATATAAACTCTCAGAGCATGAGACCTTCGTCAAATATTTCTAAATTTGATGAGCTAAAGAATCTGATGTCTGACTACTTTGATATTATTGCAGTCTCCGAGACCTGGTACTATTATATCTGACTCCGCGGTAAGGCTTATTGACTATGTTTTGATAAGGAATGATCGCCTGGATCGTAGAGGAGGTGGTGTATGTGTGTACCTACATAGGGGTATTAATTATAGAGTTATTCTGAAAGCGATGGCTCTAGATTGTGAGTCGTTGTTTCTTGAAATTTTTTATGGCAATATCAAAATACTGTTCGGTGTGGTTTATTTACCTAGCGGAAATATTAGTGCGTTTGAGGAACATCATTTAGAGACGCTTGTGAGGTATGAGCACGTTATAGCTGTAGGAGATTTTAACTGTAACGTGTTTAACATTATTAAATCTGATCTTATTCGGTCCATGTGCACTCGTAGTGGACTTTCTTTATATCATAATTGTCGTCCTACTCATGTTAGTATAGCACATAACTCTTCTTCATTGATTGACTTCTGGTTAGTTAGTGATCACTCTTTGGTTTTATATTCAGACCAAGTTTACTGTCCCTCCATTTCTTATCATTCTTTAATTTTTGCTGCCCTTCGTCTTGACTTTCAGCGTTCTTGCGAATTCATTGTGTACCGTAATTTTAACTCTATTGATTGGTATGGACTTCTGACTTGTTTATCTGAATTTGATGTTTTATCTTTTTATGGTTCATCTAATGTTGATGTTCAGAATTCTGTCTTGAAATCCTTGCTCACATCTCTTTATAATTTTGTTCCTGTGGTGAGAAAAAGGTTTGCGCGTAATGATGAGAATTGGATGGGGTCTGATACTATTGTTCTGGCTTTCTCTCTCAGGGACTTAGCATATTCGGCGTTTTTGGGTAATAGATCTAGTGAGAACTGGGCTACTTACTGTAGATATCGTAACAAGGCGAAGTGTGTTATTCGTAAAGAGAAGAGGAAGTTCTATACGAAGATGTTTGCTGGACTTGATGCTTCGGGGATGTGGAAGGTGTTGAAGGGTTCCGGGTACTCTGGTGGTGATGATTGGAATTGCCACTTGGATATAAACTTAATAAATGAATACTTTGTCAATGCCTCAGATTCCGCGGGTGGTACTCTTGATCCTGAGTTGTCAGATGATATGATGGGGAGTTTTTCATTTCACTGTGTGGATCAACGCGACCTTTATTATGCCCTTTGTAGAGTGAAATCTGGAGCCTTGGGTGTTGACAACATACCTATTCGTTTTCTTAAAATTATTTATCCGTATGTTTCATCCATCCTTACTTTTCATGTCAACACTATCTTATTAACATCTACTTTTCCATCGGCTTGGAAGATTGCCAGAGTTGTACCCTTGCCTAAAAATAGAAATGTTCGAGGTGTTGAGGATTTGAGGCCCATCTCCATCATACCGGCATTATCAAAGGCAGTTGAACATATTATGAAGGACCAAATTCTTCTGTTTGTACGCAATAGTTTATCTCCAACGCAGTATGCTTTTCGACGTGGTCATAGTACAACTGCTTTATTACTAGACTTGACTGATGATATAAGAACTGTTTTGAATGACCGTGGTGTGGCGACGATTATATCGCTCGACTTGTCTAAGGCCCTTAATTCTTTGAACTTTTCCGTTATGATTCGGAAGTTGAGGGAGTGCTTTCACTTCTCTGCTACCGCATGCAAACTGGTTTGTTCATATCTATTTGATCGTTACCAATTCGTTGTGGCCAATAATCTATCCTCCGATTTACTTAGATTAACCTCTGGCGTCCCTCAAGGCTCGGTTTTAGGTCCAATTCTTTTTGTTCTTTATATGAATGACCTATCAGTCCATATTGATGGCCTGGGTTGCAAATCTTATCTATTTGCTGATGATGTTTTCCTTCTTTTTAGCGGAAACCGTTTGACTATGGATTTATATCGTTCGGATATTAATAGGACGCTTCAACGTTTTTTATGTTGGTCTACCGAGAACAATCTATCAGTAAATATGTCGAAAACTAGAGCGCTTACATTTGGCATTTCTGATTCACTCTTGTCTTCTCTTGATATAAACATTGGTACATCTAAAGTGGAATTTGTCGACAGCATGAAGTGTCTGGGTATTTTTTTGCATAGTCGTTTAAGCTTTATTAGACATATTGCGCATATTAGTAGCAAGGTCTCAGGATTGATTAGACGGTTTTATTCTGCGAATCTATACCTACCACCACAGGTTAAATCGAGACTAGCACATGCTCTTTTGATGCCACAAATTTTGTACGGACTTGAAGTTTTTTCTGGGTCTAATGCGGGTGCTTTAGCTACCCTGCGTCGTACAGTTAATATGATTGTGCGTTATGTCTATGGGGTTCGAAAACGTGAACACGTATCTGGGTTTGTTCAACGTTTTCTAGGATGCTCATTTAATGCCTATACTGAATTACGCAATTTGTATTTTTTCTATAGAGTTATTAAAAATGGTTTTCCCGCAGTGCTCTATTCAAAGTTCTATTTTTCTCATTCATCCAGGAACACTCAGATTGTAATTCCCCTGATAAATAATTCTCTATTTGAAAAGTCTTTTACCGTTTACCGCTGGAACTTAGGCTTTTTTCTCACTCGAACAATGCTTTTCGTCTCAAATTGATTTCTCACTTTAACAGGACTTGATACCACTATTAATAATCAATGTGTGTTTGTCGGATCATGTTCATGTTACCCTTTTTCGTCTTTGGCTAGTGAGTGTGTGATGGGATTGTCTAGAGTGATTTTTGCTAAACTCCTGCTTTTTTAGCTTTTCTTTTTCTTTTTTTCTGTTTGCTTGGGAGCTAAATGGACTTCGGATATTTTATTCTTTTATTATTATTCTTTTTATTGCATTTAATATTTGTTCTAGTCATATTTATATTTTCCAATGAATTGTTTTCTATCATTATTATATTTTTATATTAAGTATATGAATCTACTGATTGTGAACTGAGGGCTATTTGTTATCTTGTAATATAGTTTAATTGGCCTGATTGGCTTATATATTACTTTGTGAATAAATAAAACTAAAACTAAACTAAACTAAACATTTTAGTGGCAATGAAAATTTAGTGCATTAAATAAAACGATTTTAGTGGTAGTTGAAATTTATTGCATTAAATATAAAAATTTTAGTGGTAGTGGAAATTTAGTGCACTAATATTGAATAATTAGTGGTAATGGAATATAACTCCATTGGCACTATAGTAGAATGGAAATTTAGTTCCACTACCTCAGTTCTATTATCGTTTTAACCCTTTACTGCCCAAGACGCTTTATCGTAAAAAATTTTTAATTTTTTTAATAGAATTTTTATCACATTTGGATCTCAAAAAATAAGTTTCATATTTCTGCCATACTGGGAAGGACATAGAATAGTCCTGGTACTTAGAAGTACCGTTGGGTAACTAGAACCTAGTTTTGCTAATCTTTTTTTTTTAGAAACAAATTGAGATTATTATTAAACATTTTTTATTTTATTCCATGTCTTATATAAAAAAAGAATTAAATCATATTAGATATGTTAAAACTGCAATGTGTGTGCAAAGAAAAGTAAGACGAATATATTTAGCTAATTAATACCATGGTATTCAGTAAAGACAATTTTTTTATTATTGCAACACAAAAAAACACCGCACATTTGGACTAGATTTTTCTAATTCTGCAATGCTTACATCTTCGAGTTTCTACGAACTAGGCTAGTGTACACCTAGGTTAACCAATCTTACTTCTGCTGTAACAGATTCCTTATTTCTTTTAGAGGTTGTATTATTCGTTATGGGAATTCGTTTGTTAACAGAAAGTTTTATAAATGTCATAAGTCCTTGTGCAACTGATCGTCTATAGTCAAGTAAGGATGACTGCGTATCCTGAGCTGACAAAAGACAATATAAGAATTGTCAAATGCTATCTTAACAAGAGCCCAGAATATTCTGTGCGACCAGAAAGAAAGTAGTTGATCTGCGCGGTCCACTGTACCCATATAGGTATTTTAATCTTTAACAACCACTGGGCAATTTACTTCATTCTGTTCCTCTTTATGATCTCGTCTAGACACAGTTGTAGACTCACTACCATAGAAGTTCGTTCTTAAGTAAATAGATTTTTTGTCAATCCATTTATAGTAACAGATACCAGTGTTAGATAATCTTAAGTCCCAATCGCTTCTTTTCATTTTCTTATCAGGTCTTAAACTTTGAGGAGTAAATTTTCTATTCGGACGAATTGTGCCACAAGCTAACATTCTTTCGGTCTGTAGTTTTTCCAAAAGCGGTATAGAAGCTAGGCCGTAACCCTGACACAAGGTTGTAATGGCCAATTATGTATGTATGTATGGTATAGAAGTAAAATAGTTATCTAAGTAAATTATTTTATTTTTGCCCCATTCATTTTCTTCTTCAAATCTTTGATTCAAACTGCTGTTTTTTGGGATCAAAGTATTACCATTGCCATGTAAACATTTCAGCATCATCTCAAACATATTGCGACTCACAGTTCTGCTTACTGTAGGTATTGCCAAATCTTCGCTCGCAGCCCAATAGTTTTTCAAACTTGGAAGTATTTTATATAAATTTTTTTTATAACAAGTGCGTTTATTGACCAACGGTACTTACCAGTCCACGTTAAGAAAATAAACATAAATAACAAAATACTAATTATGTCAGTCTTAAAACAGTTTATATACTTATTAGGCTATATATTTCACAATATAAAAACTTAAAATGCGCACTATTTCTATTTTATAAAAAGTTTTAATTGTGCTAAAAATTCAAACTTCACAAGCACGGGTAAACACTAGAACTGTGCAAAAAAACTAACTTTATTAGCAATATATTTCAAATGACTGAGAGATGCTTATTGTGATCGGTAGAAAATATGATACTTTCCCAAATTACAAAATTATATTGCAAAGTTATATCTGGGTAATAAGCAAACGATAGAAATATGTATCGGTACTTGTGAGTACCGTCGGGCGGTAAAGGGTTAATATACCTTCATATATGGATATAATATTAATATATGCATACATAGCTAGCTTAAGTCAATGTCAAAATAAATTGTAGTGAATGTTATTTTCTTAATAATTGTTGTTATTGTTTTAATAAGAAGTTTAGTACTTTCAAATGTAATAAATTATTCAATTCACCATAGGTAAGATTTTAATGTCGCGGACTGTTATTATTGCCAACCGCAAATCATTCAGAATTAGTGCATTAAATTTTCATTACCACTAAAATTGATTCATTTAGAGCACTAAATTTCCACTACCACTAAATTTGTTTTATTCAATGCATTAAATTTCCACTACCACTGAATTTATTTTATTTAATGCACTAATTTTCCACTACCACTAAAATCGATTCATTTAGTGCACGAAATATCCACTACCACTACATTTTTTTTAATGCACTAAATTTCCACTACCACTAAATTTGTTTTATTTAATGCATTTAAATTCCACTACCACTGAATTTGTTTTATTTAATGCACTCAATTTCCACTACCACTAAATTCGTTTTATTTAATGCATTAATTTTCCACTACCACTAAAATGGTTTTATTTAGTGGTTAATTATTTCCATCTGCATTTAGTGGTGGCTGGAATATTGCTGCATTAATACTAAGTCGTTTAGTGGTAGTGGAAGCGATAATGCATTATAAATTCAATGCAATAAACCCAACTCTGATAATTTTCATTTACATTTTAAACCAACATGTTTTTTGTGTTTGTGATGATTTAGAATTTTATAAACATATTTAAGAATGTTCCAAATATATTTGTGTTTGTAATACTAACAGCAAAACCTACTTTAAAAGACTGTAATGATTCGTATGTATTCGTAACAATATGCTAAGTTTTGTGGTAACATTTTTTTTTTTTGTTTTTCGTTTTTTCTTTTCTTAGAAATGCTTCCGTGTCCGTTTTGTTTTATATAAATCACTATCAGTACATCGCCTTAATATTCTACTTCACAGCCAATTTAGGGCGTAAATAAAATGAAAATTTATTGAAAAAGTGTGTTTTGTTAAAATTTAAACGTCCATAACTCAGCCATTTTCCAACCGATTTTCGTTTCAAAGGTAAAACTAATATCATCGATTTAAAAAAAATTTTTGAAAATCGGTTTCAAAACAAAAACCTTAAGATTTTTTGAAGTTGTATTTTTGTGAATATGGGTATTTCACTATATTTTCTATTAAAAAAAGGCATTTAACAAAGTGATCGAAAAAAACTAAAACCATTTCAGTACTCTATGGGCTTGACCAAAACAGAATTGCTATATCAGAACCCCTGCCAATTTTTTCTTGACTTTGTAGCATAGTGTAATCGTCGTAGCCTACAAGCCATATCATCTACACCAGTGATGGCGAATCTTTTTTAATGTCCGTGCCACAAAGTCATAAAAATTTTGTTTTATTCTTTAACTACTGAGGTGGTGGTAAATTTTACCCCCTCCTTAGGTTTTTGATACTTTTGTTTAGGATTAAGCAAAAAAAAAAAAAAAAAAAAAACACGTTCACTTTGTGGTTTTTTATAATTATATGTAATTTTATTTATAAAATAATTTTCACTTTGTATGTTTTAATATAATTTGTAATATAATTGTAATTCTGTATATAAATTTTATAATTTTTGTTTTCTTTTCTTTCAGTTTTTAAGAAATTTTAATTTTAACATTTGTTTGTGTTTATGTCTTACAATTTACAGTCATGGACTTAAGTCTTCATACACCCCCTATATTAGAGAAAACTCCTAATTTACGAGCAACATAAAAAAGTTCTTACAGCAAAAGTAATTTAATTCATTTTAATCCGTGTACAAGAATAAAAATTTTAATTCCCTTTAAAATTAACGGAATACACTAAAAAAACTAAAAGTAGAGAGGGACAAAAATGTTCATACAGTGTAATCTCTTTTGCTTTATTCCAAAGGTTCGCATTGTAACTTTTTAAAAACCGTTAGTTTTTCATATTGCAATGAGGTGAGGTGTTACTTGAATGATTAGTGGATATTTTATTGGTTTTAAGTGATCAAGTGTCAAGATGAGTACGCGTAAAGAGCTTAGCCTTGAAATAAAGAAATTAATTGTGCAAGAGCACAAAAACAACAAATCTTATCCGAGTACTACTGCCTCAAAAACTGCAAAAACTATTGCTAACACTTTAGACAAGACTGTTCATCCTAAAACTGTTCAGAAGGCGTTGCGAGCAAATGCTTATGCAAGCAGAGTTCCCCGCAGAAAACCTTTGATATCTGAAAAAATAGGAAACTACGCCTTGAGTTTGCAAAAAGGCATTTAAATAAAGGGATAGACTTCTGGAAAAAGGTTTTGTTGACGGACGAAAGTAAGTTCAATTTATTCGGAAATGATGGTCGGGGGAAGGTTTGGCGCAAAAATAATGCTGCACTTGATCCAAAGAATATTGTTCCAACAATAAAACATAATGGTGGTAACGTAATGGCTTGGGGAGCAATAGCAGCATCTGGAGTTGGGCGGTAAGTGTTTATAGATGGTATTATGGATCGATACTATTATAAACAGCTATTAGAATGCAATTTACACCCGTCAGTTGATATGTTGGGTCTTGGCCAGCATTGGATTTTCCAACAGGACAACGATCCCAAACACACAGCGCACATTGTTAGAGATTGGTTGCTTTTTATTGCACCAAGACAATTAAACTCACTTCCCCAATCGCCGGATTTGAACCTCATTGAGCACGTTTGGGATATTTTGAAAAGAAAAATTGATCCTACTGCCGTTACAAACAAGGAATCCTTAAAACAAGCTTTGCAAAGGGCCTGGTCTCAAATAACTCCTGATATGACTGAGAATCTGGTCCCATCAATGCCAAGTCGTCTGCAGGCAGTAATTGATGCTAATGGTGGGCCAACAAAATATTAATTTTATAAAAAACTTTACTCAGCTTTCTTATTACACATTTCAAAAAAACAAATAATTGTACTGTATGAACACTTTTGTCCTTCTTCATTTTTAGTTTTTTTTATCCATTGCTTAAATTTTTAAAAAGAAACCAAAAATTTTGTTTTTTTACGCTAATGAGTAAGTAATTAAATAATTTTTGAAAAAAAAGTTTGTAATGCTTCTCATTTAGCAGCCATTGAAAATTTCGGGGGTGTATGAAGAATAAAGTCCATGACTGTATATTATTTTCTTTTGTCTTGTCACTACTTGTTTATTTTTACCGCCGCGTTTATAAATATGTGTTCTACTCAAATTCAAATTTACAAGTAAAGTTTCAATTTTTACTTTACTTTAAAAAAAAATATGTATAAAAGTATAAGAAAAGGAATGGCAAAAAAATCAATGTTGTACACTCTAGCGTGTTTCTGAACACTTTTTATTTTGTAAAAAAAAACACTACCTTGAAATCAAAAGTACCGTAAAATCGCTTAATTGCAGAGTGTTATAAAGTTAGCAACACTATAGTAGTTTAAATTCTTAACAAGTGAGTGCTTCTCTTTCGCTTGCTGGCCAAAAATAAGTTGATTTTGGTTTCTCTACATCAGAATTGTGTGCGAACAAAAAGAAAGGAGAAAAACGTGATGATTTTCATACAAAAACCAATTTTACAATGTCGGATGCAGCGAAGGCATTTTTATTATTCTTATTCATTTTTTTTCTACCTAAGCAAATTTGAGTTAGTGTATTTGTAGTGCTCGCAAACAAAAGCAATATACAAAATTAAATGGGACAATCGTTCTCATTGTTTTCATTTTGTTTTTGGTTTACTCATTGTAAACAACAAAACAAAATGAAATCAAACGTTTCGTTTTGTTTATTTTCCTACTCTGGTGTCCACACAGAGAGAGTATATAATTGGGCAACTTTTGTGTTTATAGAAGCTTAAGGTAAGGGGAATAAAAAGGGAAAAAAATTCCCCGTTCTCTCTCATTCGTTCTTCCTTTTGTAGTTTCGTTCACATTTTTTTGCATTTTGGTGTACTCGTCTTTTTTGTACATTTGGCGCATTCGGTTTTCTTGCGTTTTTTTAATAAGTGCAGAGTTGCCAATTTATGTGTAATTACAAAAAAATGGAAGACAACATCTTTTTTTTAACTATTTTCAGACCATATATTTTTTATGTAATTTTGTCTCACTATTATTATTTAATTTACCTTATTTTTAATAATTCAATTTAAGATATACAGTGACTCAAACAACTGACCACGTGTTTGAATGTCCTATGTGCAAATGCTTACAATGCCGAAACTACTTATCCGATCTTGTTCATGGAGCACTTATTTTTTTTTTTTTGTTATTGTGTTTTCTTTTTAATGGTTGCATGAGGATAACAATCTAGGAAACCGTTATCTTTTTATATTCAGATAATTAAAAAAAGTGCACGTTGTTAATTCTTTGTGTTAAATTTTTCTACATCTCCAAATGCAGTTAGAAGTAAAATCGGAGGGAATAACTAGCAAAAACTTTAACATTGAGCATATGTTGGAGTTGTTAAGAAAATTTCTAACCCTTTTTCAAGAAGTTTTGATACATTTATTATATTTAAGGACAAAATATGGTACGTTTTTGGCCTAAGAATGTTGTGGAGCGTGATTCACTAGTTTTTAAGTAAAAGTGCACTAAAATGTGAGTTTTCCACTACGTATTTGTGCAAGTAGATGAAATAAAATCTTTAGCGTACACCAGGGGAGGCGTATTCTTCGAGATCTGCACCAGCAGAGGGTGAAGACTGCAATGCAAATTCATAAAAATTTGATCTTATTAATATTAAATGCTAATTGCTATTGATTTTATTTGGGTACATTGGGCTGGCAGCAGATTATATTGACGAAATTTTATTCTATTTTATTGCCACTTGGTGTAAAAACTTTATGGTAAAAATTTGAGGAAGATCAGACAAATATTTTCCATGTCCCAAAGAGGTCAGAGATCAGATTTTTTAAGCCCAATATTTTTAAAACGTTTTTTTAAGAAGTTGTTCGTTTTTGCCTGAATTTGTATAAAAAATCATTCCATTTCATTTACGATATGCAATTATTATTAATTATACAAACAATGAAAAATTTAACCTCACCGTGCCCAGTGGGTTTTAAAGTTTAATATATTTTGTTCTGTAAAACCGTAATTATTTATGAACATTTTAAATCATTAACCCTTTTTGCCCACCGCTGTCAAAAGTTTTATTAAATTAAACACTGAATAAATACTTTACATATAAAATTAACTTTTTTACAAGGTTGGCAACCGTTACCGTTATTAATACCGATACCGAAATTTTTTTTTTTTTTGCGTAAAATACCGGTATCTGTATACCGTTTCCGTCAATACCGGTATAATACCGATAAAATATCGTAGATAAAAATCCAAAACATACGAAACAAGCTAAAATTTATATACTGGCAACATTTATGTTTACGAAAAATTTGCTTGTTAGCTTTACGCTCTTTGCAGCACTGTAATTTTTGTTTAAAGTTATAACGATCCTACAGCCATGACTGCCAGATTTAACGATTTTTCTCCAATTTAACGCTTGGCTGCTCCACTGGTGACTTGTTGGCACTCTTATCTGAGTGGTGGATTGGGTATGTTCACCGTTTTGGTGAAAGTTGTTGCACTAGATATGTATCTCCAATGTGTTTGATAGAGTCTGGTACGAGGCTCTCATTTTCAAACTTTGGTGTTGGTGACCATTTTTGTAGTTTCATAACGAGCTTTCTCAGAGACCGCGGTTATAGACAATGGTTATAGACGGTGGCACTTCTAACCAGTTTAAGTTTTAATTCTTTTCTGTCTCCCACACTATTCTTAATTTTCCTAAACGATCTTCTTTCAATTTCCAACCCTTTCGCAGATGACAGCATCATTTGTCATTCATATTCATTTGATCGTAGGCTGAGCCTTTTGTAGATTGAGGCGAGAAGACACAATATGAATGACACGCTCTCAAATGACCTATAAAAAATCTCCAAATGGAGTCTCGCAAACAGGGTCGAATTTAATGCGTGTAAGACTCAATTTTGCTTTATCACGCATAGACGTTGTGATGATTTAATCCTACCATCTGTGACTATGGGTAATGTAAATATCGAGGAGGCGGACGCTCTTGATCTTCTGGGCATGAGAATTAATTGTGATGTCCGTTGGAATGATCACATATTTCGAGTGTCGCAAGAAGCTATCAAGTGCCTCGGTTTTTTAAAGCGGTGCAAGAAATACTTCATCCCATCTGACCTTGTAAATATTTACAAGACCTATATCCGACTAAATTGGAATACAACTCCCATGTATGGGCCAGTGCTTCAAAGTCTCTTTTGGGGCTTCTCGACCGTGTACAGTAAAGGCCGAATGTGCTTATCAGCGTTGGTAAGGTATCGATTCGTTGCAGCAATAGCGCAATGTGGCGTGCGTTTCATTGTTCTATCGGTACTACTATGAGAGGTGCTCTGATGAAAAAAAGGACTTGATTCCCAGTAGTCTCATATTTTTACGGACCACTTGAGCACAATATTTTGTAGTTGATTGTCCAGTGAACCGTACACTGAATTGTAGAGAGAGTTCTTTCTTTAGCCACACAACCCGTTTATGAAACAATAAACGATATTAATAAGTTTAAATCAAATGTCCACAAGCACAATTCTTTTTTTCCCCCTTTCCATAGCATATTTTCCTAGGCCAGCAAGGTATACTGCATGAGGGGTCGTCCGCTGAGTGCTGGCCTTTATAAATTAAAAAAAATATTGACGATTTATGGAAGTAAGAAGGCTTTTTCCAAAATAGTTCATTTGAACGATTTATTGTTATGTTTAAAATATTATAAACTAGCTGAGAATCCCATTTTTAGAAAAGTCTTCTGACGAGTTGGTTAAGCACCAACGAAATGGCCATCGAGACATGCTTATCCCCATAAAACATGCATTTTATTAAATGTAATTATTTTGGACTTAAGCACGATTAATAAGAATAAATTGTGTTATTAATAAATAAATAAAAAAATAATGAGTTTACACATTAAAAATAACCAGCATTTATTTACAATCATTTATTACTAAAAATGTATTTTTTTTATACGTATACCAAATTTATAGGTGTTTACAGTGATCTTGTAGAAAAAAATCTTGGAATCAGTTTAAAACAAGAAAGAAATACAACAAAAACAAATGTTTACGTCATTTTACACTGTCAAGAAACTCTTTGCACAAAAATGATTTCTTTCATTTGATGTTAATAGTGAGTTAATTACTTTTAGCTTTTACAACTAAACGGTGATTTACCGTTATAATTTAAGCAAATTTTTTATAACAATCACTATATTAATTTGTATCACACACCTCCTAAATTGACAATATTTGAAATTTAAAAATTACGGGAAGAAGATTATCTTATAGTACAATTCCATCACTATTATAATCGTCAACTGGGAAAGAGTGCGATTGAGTTGTCAGCAATGTTTTTAGTTTCACCGAGGACAATTTACAACGTTATAAATCGGTTCGAAAAAGACAACAGATTGGAATTAATGCCAGGAAGTGGGCGAAAAAATATAATAAGCAAACGTGCCAAGCGTTTTATTATAAGAGTTAAGGGAAGAGCTTGGGGTTATTATTCTTCCCGAGACAGTTCGTCAGACCAGGATAAAAAATAAATATTCAGCGAGGAAAAAACTACTACTTGTCAACAGCAAATATAGAAAAGTGATTTCATTCGTTATTCTTAAAGTTTTATAGAAAAATGATTATTGGAACAATGTGACGAAACGAAAATGACATTGTACTACAATGATGGACTGTCTAGGGTGTGGCGCAAGCTTTTAGAAACTCTAAAACAGCAAAACATTATCTCAACCGTAAACTTTAAAAAATGTCAATAAATATATGTGCCTGCATCTCAAGTCGAGGAGTGGGTGATCTTCCTGTTATACACTCAACAATGGATGGGCATCAATATTTAGATATTTTGCGGTCCCATTTATTTAGTATATCGCAGAAATTTGGACTTAAAGGTGCCACAAGCCAAAACTGAAGTTTTAACAAGATATTGACGCCAAAAATAAGTTACACCTGGTACACATGTGGCTGTTATATAACTGCTGAAACGTCATCGATAGACCGCCTCAAAGTCCCGATCTCAATCCTATTGAGATTCTATGAGTGTTTAAGAAAAAAAATCACTAAACGACAGAAACGATATGATTTCGCTTAAAAAACAGTATTAGAAGAGTGGCAGAAAATACCAGAGAATTATGACCTAAAGAAATGAATGGGTTCAATGAAAAACCGTTTATAGTATGCTATAGATGCTAAGGCTTTCCATACAAAGTATTTAAATAGCCTAAAACCAAAAAAAAAAAAACCAGAACGATCCTTGTTCCCGTTGTATTCAAGTCGACATACAGCCTCCACGCGGCCCTCCTGGATAACATTCTAGCACCCGCTAGCTTGTTAACTAATGTATGCGGCGATTGTCCAATCCCCTGGACTTTAAATTTGGGTTGTGCGTAGGGCTTGAAACCCACCACGTAAAAAATATTCTTCAATGAAAACTTCAGCAAAAGCCTCTAAACGGACCCCCTTTTATGTTGACGACCATGGCAAACGTTTTAAGGACTATGATTTAAGGATATGCACCTGGAACGTGAGAACCCTTTATAGGGAAGGTGCCTCTATCCAATTGGCGGATGTTCTCAAAAAATGTAGGGCTGACATCACCGCCATCCACGAAATGCGATGGATAGGACAGGGTTGTACAAGGCAAGAAACATGTGGCATCTACTACAGCTGCCATGATAACAGACGTGAATTTGGCAGCGGATTCGTAGTTAGCAACAGACTTCGCCATCTTGTCTCAGAGTTCACCCCCGTGAACGTAAGAATAGCTACGATCCGGATGAAGGCGAAATTTTATAACATCAGCCTCATTTGCGCTCACGCCACGACGGAAGAGAAGGATGATGCGGTCAAAGATGCTTTCTACGCAAAGCTCGAGGATGTATACGATAAGTGTCCGGCACATGACGCCAAAATTGTCCTCGGCGATTTCAATGCGAAAGTTGGACTTGAAGGTATCTTTGGCCCCACTGTCGGGCAGTTCAGTCTCCATTCTTCCACCTCGCCGAACGGCATGAGACCGATCGATTTCGCCGCGGCGCGAAACATGGTAGTTTGTAGCACCAGGTTCCAGCATCTCGATATCCATAAGGCCACCTGGCTCTCTCCCGATCGATCAACTACCAACCAGATCGATCACATTGTGTTTGATGGAAGGCATGTATCCAGTATACTAGACGTGCGCACATTTAGAGGTCCGAATGTCGACTCGGACCATTATCTTGTCGCAGCCAAGATGCGACTGCGCATATGCGCAGCGAATATGGCACGTTCTAGTGTTCGAGGGAAGCTGGACATCAAAAAGCTGCGATCACAAGAGACAGTCAGGTCGTTCTCCGATCGTCTTTCTAATAAGCTCCATTGCATCCCGTCCTCTCTCGAAAGTATTGGTGGACAGTGGTCTCACATTGCTCACTCTCTGCGCAGCGCTGCCGAAATAGTCCTTGGTTTTGAGCGTCCTCCCCGCAGAAACCAATGGTACGATCAAGAGTGTCGTGAGGCCACTGCGGCAGAGAATGCTGCCTACAGAAGAACGTTGCAGTCCACCACTACAAGAGCAACTGTGGAGGTGTACAGAGAGAAGAGGAGGGACGAGAGACGCCTATTTAGAAGAAAGAAAAGGGAGCAAGAAAGGCGTGATCGTGAGGAAATCGAGATGTGCAGGAGTAGACATGATGCTCGAAATTTTTATAAGAAGATAAGGCGTCTTACTACTGGTTTTAAGCCCGGAGCAACCTCCTGCAGAGACGAACATGGTAATCTGGTTACAGATGCACAAGGAACACTAACATTATGGAGACAGCACTTCTCTAATCTACTGCAGGGCGATGGTGACACAAATTCCGCCTCTAGAGATGCTGTGCCGGACCCAATCATTAACGACGACGTCGAGATCCCGTCCCCTAGCCATGAAGAGGTCAAGGTTGCCATATGGCGACTGAAGAACAACAAAGCAGCTGGACGTGATGGTTTGCCAGCTGAACTCTTCAAGTATGGAGGCGATGAGTTGGTTAGGTGCATGCACCAGCTCATTTGCAGTGTATGGCTGGAGGAAAGTATGCCCAACGATTGGAATCTTAGTGCCCTCTGTGCCATCCTGAAAAAGGGAGACCCCACGATATGCACCAACTACAGGGGTATAAGCCTCCTCCCTATCATATATAAGGTTCTTACGAGCGTATTGTGTGAAAGAATGAAGCCATTCGCCATCTCATTGATTGGACCTTATCAGTGCGGCTTCAGACCTAGTAAGTCCACCATTGACCAGATATTCACACTGCGCCGAATCCTGGAGAAGACCCATGAAAGTCAAGTCGACACACAGCACCTCTTTGTCGACTATAAGGCAGCCTTCGATAGCCCGATAAGGGATCGCGTATATGCAGCAATGTCTGAGCTCGGTATTCCTGCAAAGTTGATAAGACTGTGCAGAATGACGTTGAGTAATTCCCGCAGCTCCGTCAAGGTAGGAAGAGACCTATCCGAGCCTTTTAATACCGTGCGAGGTTTCAGACAGGGCGATCCCTTATCCTGCGACCTCTTCAATTTCGTCATGGAGAGTGTTTTGCGAAAGGCGGGTGTGCATCGTAATGGCACTATTTTTAACAAAAGTGTCCAGTTCCTTGCGTATGCAGACGATATAGACATCATTGGGCATACCAAGCGAGATGTCACCGCAGCCTTTAATGCTATTGAACGAGAGTCTGCTAAAATGGGTCTGACGGTAAATGAGAGCAAGACGAAGTACATGTTGTCGACGAGTAGGGATGTTGATCGTATCGGCTCCCAGGTTACAGCCGGCAACTATACATTGGATGTGGTCAAGGAATTCATCTACCTTGGCACCGCCATTACCAGCAAAAATGATGTCAGTCTAGAGATCAGGCGAAGAATCACACTGGCCAACAGTTGCTACTACGGTCTCGGTAGGCAGTTTAGTAATAGAGACCTCTCTCGTGCGACGAAATTAACACTCTACAAGTCGCTTATTCTCCCGGTGCTTCTCTATGGTGCGGAAGCATGGACGCTGTCTTGTGCCGATGCAGCGGTCCTGGGGGTGTTCGAGAGAAAAGTTCTTCGTAGATCTTTGGTCCTCTAAGGCATGGCGATGAGTTTCGCATTAGAACCAACCATGAGCTGTATGAGCTCCTCGGCGATGTAGGTGTTGTCCAGCGTATTAACGTCCAGCGGCTACGCTGGCTCGGCCACATTGTTCGGATGGATGAATCTGCTCCAGCGAGAAAAGTTTTCGATGCGAAGGTCACTGGACGTCGGCTTAGAGGACGACCCTGTTTACGTTGGAAGGACCAGGTTGATGAAGCCCTGTCATCGATTGGTGTGACCAACTGGAGAAGGCGCGCGCTAAGCAGAAGCGCCTGGAGACTACTGCTGAAGCAGGCCGAAACCCGTTAACGGGTTGTTATAGCCAGCTAAGTAAGTAAGTAAGTAAAACCAAATTTTAAATATTTTCACTAAAGTGAAAATTGAAAAATCATTTTTGTGCAAAGAGTTTCTTGACAGTGTAAAATGAGGTAAAAATTTGTTTTTGTGGTTTTTCTTTCTTGTTTTACACTTATTCCAAGATTCTATAAATTTGGTATACATGTAGGGTGCCAACCTAATTCGTTCTTACCTAGTCATTGATTTCTTATTTACTTAGGATAACGGACAAATAAGTGGCGTGATGTTTGTTAGGAATGCACTCAAGTAACGGACAATTGCAGTAGGTTGATATTAGTTAGGAATGCACTCAAGTAACGGTTATTTAAAGTGGCGTGATTTTGGTGAAGAAGAAGAGATTATTGAATAGGTACATAGGCATAGAATTGTAAGGCAGTAGAAGAGTCGTAAAGTAGCAGTGAAACAGTGAGGTAGCAGCCAAGGAATAGTGCAGTGAACCAAGTGTAAAGTAAAATAAAATTTAAAGTGTTGAACTGAAACTGTATAATTAAAATTATTATCTTCTAAAATTAAACTAAACTTTATTATTAAAATTATTATTTTCTAAAATTAAACTAAACACACAAACTAAAATACAAAACAATTATTGTATTCAAATAAACCGAATAAAACATTTTAAAACTAAATAACCAACAAAAACCCATTTGTCTTATCCCTACAAATTTTTGGGGGCTCAACCGGGATAGACTCCAATTGGTCAAGTGTGTCAAGTTGTGCGTTTAAAATATAAAAAAAAAGAAGATAATACAGAAAGTGTTTCCATTTTTCGTTATAAAATTGTGAACACAAGTTGCTGGGCGGTTATAGAAAAAAAAAATTTTTTTTAAAATTTAAATTAAAAAGAAGAAAAGAGAAGACAAAAAAAATTTTACACTTTGGTCTCTTGTGCGTGTGCGTTTTAAAGAATATAAGAATTGTTGCGTTGGTAGCTTAAATAAAGGCAACAATAATTTGCTCTGTTGTATGTGTTGTTATTACATAGAAAAGATCGTGACATTGGTGTAAAAGCTAACAGAAAAGAACAAAATTATGAGAGCACAAACAAAAAACTAAAGAGAGAACTAAATTGTGTTGTGTTAGAACAAAATCAACCACCAAAATTTAAAAAAAAAAAACTAAGAAAAGACTCAAGAGAGCAATAGACAAACAACCATACAAACCAAACAGTGAGTGAGCAAACCTTTTTTTTAAAAAAAAAAAAAAAAACACAAAAGAAACTTAAAACAAGCAACAAGAAAACATTTATGACGAAGTAAGTTGCTAAGTCTCAAAAAATAATAAGCAAAGACAGAGAAAAGAAAACGCACTGCTACTAGATTCTGTGAGTGGGCAGAGAAATTCACTGCAATGAAATCTGAGAACGTATAGCCTATACATGCGTTTGTGAAGAATTGTGTTGAAGCTGTGTAAAGCCGTGATGTTGTGTTGCTGACTGTGAAGCTGAGCGTTGCGAAGAAGTTGTGTAGTACAGTGAAGCTGTGTGAGTAGTGAAGTTGTGTGCTATTGCGTATATAGCGACGGAGATGTTAAGTTGATTGCAGCTGCGCAGTAAAGTATTGAGTATATAAAAAGCAACATACAGTGGTTGATGTGAGAACAAAAGCAGACAATTTACAGTGAAGCAGAAGGAAAAAAAAGGCTGGTGCAAATAACGTATTCTAAATAGATAAGTACTTTCTAATTTTATTATTTTTGGAAGAAAAAGAAAATTTAAATTAACTTTATAATTTTAATTATTCAATTTAATTGAAATAAAAGAGAGACAAAAAAAAAAAAAAGTAAAATTGATAGAAGAATAAAATAAATAATTTACCAAATTTAATTAATATTCTTTCGGTAATACAAGGTATTAAAAAGAAGAGAAAATTTTTGAGAGCTCTTAAGGGAAAAACAAACAAAGTTCAGTTGTTTAATTATTTTAATTATTTGATTAATAACACTAAATTTTGAAAACTGTTTGATAAAATAATAATAGAAAAAAAAAAAGCTTTGTTTTTGTTTCCCTGAGGAGATTAACTGTGAGAAATTTTATCAAAATTTAGTAAATATTAAGCAGTAAATTTATTTGATTTAAAAAAAAAAAATTTACATTTGCAGTAAATTTATTTGATTGAAAGAAAAAATTTAAATTTGCAGTAAATTTATTTGATTGAAAAAATAAAATTTTAAATTTGAAGTAAATTTATTTGATTGAAAAAATAAATTTTAAATTTGAAGTAAATTTATTTGATTGAAAGAAAAATTTTAAATTTGCCGTAAATTTATTTGTTTGAAAACAAATTTTAAATTTGCATTGTATTAAATTTAAATTCTATTCAGAACATTTGATAAAATTTAAGAAGAAAAATAACTCATTGATAATTGATATTATAATAATTAATATTGTAATCCTTTATAATTACTATTACCATATTTTTGATTTTTTATTAATATTATTTTGTAAACACTTGGTTGACTGGATTCCGCATTTAGATAGTCTGTGTAGAGGTATAGGAAGATGAATCGTGAGGAGATTTTAGGGATGAGTGTTAGTGCCCTTAGGGCGAAGTTGACGGAATTAGGGTTGAGTACACATGGTGTGAAGGAGGACTTGCAGAAGAGACTTTTGGAAGGATGTAGACTTGAATTTGCGGACCATGACGAAATTAGGGATAGAGTAGGAAGTAGAGTAGAAGAGGGTGCCAATGCAGGAGGCTCTCCTGGAACAGGTAATGGTGAAGATTTTCCAGATGACTCGTTAATTAAAAGCATGTACACCCTTAGAGATGTGGAAGAAAGTTTGTCGCAGTTTTCAGGCACTAGTTCACCTGACGTTATTCAGTGGCTAGATGAATTTGAGAAGATGGGTATGATTCTGAGGTGGTCACAACTACAATTCTATGTCTACGGAAAACAATTATTAATCGGTGCTGCGAGAACATTTGTTAGAAGTCAGAGAGATATAAGTGACTGGTATTCTTTGAAAACGGCCCTTAAGAATGAATTTGGTGTGCAGTTCTATACAGCGGAAGTTATACGCCGTATTCAAAAGCGACGCTTTAATAGAAACGAGACACTGATCGAATATTTATACAGTATAATGGAAATTAGTGCTCAAATTAACTTGGACGAAAAGAGTGTGATAGAATACTTTATTGATGGAATTCC
This sequence comes from Metopia argyrocephala, assembly GCA_963576795.1. Classification (NCBI taxonomy): domain Eukaryota; kingdom Metazoa; phylum Arthropoda; class Insecta; order Diptera; family Sarcophagidae; genus Metopia; species Metopia argyrocephala. The sequence goes on along the minus strand of OY756209.1, from coordinate 77,846,428 downwards.
AGATTCAAGATCTAACAAAGCGGTGTTATATCAGGCCGAAAGCATCAGCGAGTTAAAAAAGATGGTCAGGGTATATGAGAAAACGCGGTTCGTCCCACAGTCGTCATACAAGGGGAAGGATCCTGTTATGAATACGTCGAGGAAGCCAATTGTGTCCAGTACAGCAGCCAGTGGAGATAATATTAGGTGCTATAAATGTGGCGGTAAATCTCATATTGTGAAGAATTGCCCTGAGAAACAACCTAAATGCTTCCTTTGTCAGCAATTTGGTCATCGATCTTTTGAATGTCCTAATGCCAAAAATGAAAAGAAATTTAAGACGGAAAACAGCCAGGTGAATATGGTTCGCAAGGGTCCTGGTTTGATATTTAAAGATATAGTCATGAGAGGTAAAACTTTTTCAGCATTAGTGGATACAGGGTGTGACGTATGTATAATGAGGTTCGACATGTTGTTTGTAGTGGGTGAGGTTAATTTTGTGCCCGAGCGGGTGAAGTTGTTTGGTATTGGTGATAGCGCCATAGTAACTATGGGCCGATTTGATGAAGTAGTGCACGTTGATGGGCTAGATTTTGAGGTCACATTTTATGTTGTCAGAGAACGCGATGTTAATCATTCGATCATGCTGGGAAATAGTTTGATCCGAAAAGCAAACGTGACGATATCAGAAGGTGAAGCGATATTTAAGATGCCGGTAAAAGAAAGTACGTGGTGTGAAGAATTTTCGGGAGACTGTCTCAATCTAGACGAATATAAACCTGATGCACTGGTCGACTTAGAGCACTTAGATCACTCTACCAATAGTCGGGTAATGAAGGCAATAGTTACTTACCAACCGAGGCGAAATTTGAGAAGCCCAGTAAAGATGAAAATCATACTAAAAGATGATATTCCAGTTTTTCATCGCCCTCGACGCTTACCGGTTGCTGATCAAGTTATAGTGGAAGAGCAAATTGCCGAATGGTTAGCTGAAAAAATAGTGCAGCCGAGCACGTCAGAATATGCGTCACCTATTGTGTTGGTAGCAAAGAAGGATGGATCTAAGAGACTATGCTGTGATTACC